>JACSVZ010000013.1:23949431-25336399 GCA_014706295.1 Lycocorax pyrrhopterus obiensis
CACTCTGCATTTAGACTTATTTTTATTTAGTATTTTGAATAAAACTAACTAGCTTTCAGCTTCTCCCTGCTCAGTGTTTACTGATAAACTGCAGTGCACAATTATAGCCCCTCTTCTGCTTTTTCAGTCAGAGTTCCTCCAATGCAAAGACCACTATTAATTGGAAAGTCTCCTTTTTGGTGAAAGGGTAGGTAGTTTATTGTACACTGAACTAAAGCTTAAGCTTAGCAACTTTATCTTAGCTCACTTTTTAAATTCTTTTTGAAGCATTACAGTAATTATTGCCTCTTTACATGTCTAGATAGTGTTAAGGAAATTATCAGTTTAATAACTAAAGACTAGAAACAGGACAAATGCATGTTATGGCAAACGAGTCATGCTGTTCCCTAAAACTCAGTGTATGGGCAGATAAAAACAATCCAGTCTATGGACAAGGAATATGCAGCATCATTCTTCTATGCCCCTTACTGGAAGAGAATGACAAAACCAGAAAGAAATCCCCAGAAACAAAGGTCCACATACTATAAAATTTCAGCTGTCAGCATTTACTTCAGTGTCCCCTCTCTATGCAGATCTTGAAGGAGGAGCAGATGACAATGTGGTCTCATCAGTGCTGGTTTTACATGACATAAACCACTGAGAATATCCTATTTCTAACAAGGTTTTTAGTCCAGAGATACTATAAATGTTTAGGAGCATATTCTGTACCCCAGCAGGGATGACCACCTTTTATCACTGGTCACAGCTATCCAGTGTCAACAGATGCAGGGAGTTACAAATTCTATCAGTCCTACTGAAAAGTCCATCTTCACTTCCACACTCTAGTGTGGAGCTCTAGTTCAAGGAATTGCATTTTAAACTGGACTGCTTCCAAAGATGCAACAACACTATAACTGTTCATTCAATCTGTTAGTAACTACCCTAATTTTTATTTGCAATAAATTTACTTGAAAGTTACTTGAAACTTTCAAGTAAATAATAAGTTTTCATTTTATATTTAGTCCAAAATATTTCCTATTACTTCACAAATACTACTCCAAATAAGAAAAAGTACTTGCAAAAGATACTCATCTATCAGTTATTTTCGACATCTCTAGCTTAGAAGGAAACACCTAATCAGATGTTTGACTATTGCGTCATTTAAAACACATTACTACCAAACCCAACCCCAAAACATCAGTGCATTTACTTGAAATAATTATTAACATGTATTGAGCAAATGAGTTTACTCCCCATATTCATGGTGTTTTGCTTAGACCCTAAAAATGATGCGCAATTTTTCACGAGAAATGGCTGATTTTCTTTTTCCAAACTCAAAAGTGCTACGTCTCAGCTTTCGTAGGAACACTTGGTTTGTTCTGGAAGTCACCTGAGGAGCTGGTGGCAGCCCTGTGTCCTCCAAGCATTCTGTCAGAGCAGTGATAATTCAGGAGTGATACATTCATGTTGGCTGAAAGGCAACACTCTACCCAGCAGTTCTTTAAGCCCTGCTTTAATGTCAGGAAAGGCTTCCCTCACTGCATTGATCCTGCATTAAGGGAGAGCATAAGTCAGTAGCAGAATACCTTCAGTAACATGTAACACCCTATTTTAGCACCAAAAGAGATATCCCTGCTACAGAATGCAAGCTTTGAATTTATAATCAATAGGAATGAGGCATAATGAAAAGTGTTACAAGTACCAAAAGTATAGTAGGAACTTCCATTTTACATTTAAAAGCTTGGGTTTTAGGCAGAAAAATATGGTCTTACATGTCATTGACCACTATGGGTAAACGTGGTATTTTTATAAACCATAATTATTTTCAAATTAACATCAAATTCACTGTTTAAAACAGCCAGCATTAGCATAAAAGAGGCTGACATACGTTTTAGAGGAAGTCGTAAAAGCATCACTAAAAAACCTTTCTAATCTTCTAAGACTGATCTACTAAAGAGATCTTTTAACTTCCCCCCTATACACACATATATAAAACACAGAATTAAATACATGTACACATAAATTGCTATCAATTTCTGTTCCAAAGTGGTAGAATACTCACTGGCTTTCTCCTTGTCACACTCTTACTATCAGACTAAAACTAAAAAATAAAGAATCCAGTTTCAATCACTTCCTAAACAAGATTTTGTGAACATGAAGGAGGCAACTGTACAGTTCATAAAAGTTTTTAAGAATTGGTCACTATAAACTGGAGGTAGTTTTGAAATATGTTAGCTTGAATTAATTTATGAAATCAGAAGTAACACTAATCTACAAAAAGATTTTTAAAAATGAAATACTCTCCTGTTAGGAAGATTGTTTCTGAGTCACTGAATACATTCCTTTGGAAAAAAAAAAAAAAAAAAAAAAAGAAGTAGCTTTTTGTTTCTGGTTGTTCCCACTCAGCTTTGGTGAGCAGGCCAAGACACATGCACTTGTTGGTCTTGCTCACTGAAAGTGTGCTGATGCTTCTTGAAGTTGTGACAAGGACTGAATGTGACATCCCAGTCATTTCCAAGGCCTTTTTCTACTAAAAACAGTTTTTAGAACTTCCTTTAAAGCATTTTAATTCTAAACTAGTGCTTTTGAAACTGTATGGTGCAGAAACTGCCCCTCAATTTATCTAAAGAGATATTTCCTCCTGAAAATCCAAATGATAATCCAGAGAGAAAAAGATTAGCATGAGCTCTTGCACTTTCAGTTTTATCAGTATAAAATGTCCCTGGGTAACTTTTACACTGTATCACAGTCACATGGTCTCAATACATACCAGAAAAAACTTATTTTGTAGCTTTTAACTGTAACCATGGAAACCGTGGAACATTAGTAACACTTAAAATACAGAGATTTAAAAAAGCCCAAAGAAAATTCCCTCTCAATGAAGTTGCTGTTAAATTGCCATTATTAAAAATACTAAGCCCATTTGTTTCCAGCCCCATTCTAGAAGGAACTCATGAATTTATTCTTGTAAATAAGCATTCCACAGCAACGGGGGAAATTAAAAATCTCTCCATATTTATAATCTACTATAAATGAAATTAAATTATATACTATGTAACCCTGTAACCACTTTTAGCAAACTTCTCACTGTTATTTTAAATTGTGTGCAACAGGAAAAATAAAAAAAGAGATTCCTCATCTGCTTTTCTTGTTTTCCCTTCACAAAAAGGTAACAAAGAATCACAAAACCATGACAGCTGGAAAAGAGCTTTTAAGATCAAGTCCAACCATCAACCCAACACTGCCAGGTCCACCGCTGAGCCATGTCCCTAAGCAGCACATCCACGTGGTTTTGGAACACTTCCAGGGATGATGATTCCACCACTTCCCTGGGCAGCCTGTTCCTGTGCTTGGCTGCAAAAAGGATTGGAGGTTCAGCCTCACCAGTGTCAAGCAAAGAGGAACAATCCCTGCCCTGGTCCTGCTGCCACGCTGTTCCTGATCCAGGCCAGGATGCCCTTGGCCTTCTTGCCCATCTGGGCACAGCTGGCTCTTGTTCACCCACTCCTGACCTGCACCTCCAGGTCCTTTTCCACTGGGCAGCTTCCCAGCCACTCTGCCCCAGCCTGGAGCACTGCATGGGGTGGGTTGTGTCCCAAGGGCAGGACCCAGCACTTGGCCTTGTTGAGCCTCATACACTTGGCCTTGGCTCATGGATCCAGCCTGTCCAGATCCCTCTGCAGAGCCTTCCTGCCCTCCAGCAGATCAACTCTGGCTCAACCTGGTGTCATCTGCAAACTGACCGAGGGTGCCCTTGATCCCCTTGTCCAGATCAGCCATAAAGATACTTGAACAGGACTGGTCCCAACAGTGAGCCCTGGGGAGCACCACTGGTGGCCGGCCAGCAGCAGGATGTGACTCAGTCACCACCACTCTCTGGGCCCAGCCATCCGGCCAGGTTTTTAGCCAGCAAACAGTGCACCTGTCCAAGCCACGGGCTCCTAGCTTCTTCAGGGCAATGCTGTGAGCAACAGTGTCCAAGGACTTGCTGAAATCCAGGTAGAACGCATCCACAGCCTTTCCCTCATCCACTAGGGAGGTCACCATTCATAGGAGAAGATCAGGTTGGTCAGGCAGAACCTGCCTTTCATAAAGCCATGCTGGCTGGGCCTGATCCCTGGCTGTCCTGCATGTGCTGTATGATCAAGATGATCTGTTCCACAACCTTCCCTGGCACCAAGGTCAGGCTGACAGGCCTGTGGTTTTCTGGATCCTCCTTCTGGCTCTTCTGCTCAATGGGCGTCACACTGGCCAACCTCCACTCATCTTGAGACCTCCCTGGTTAGCCAGGATTGATGACAAATGGTGGAGAGTGGCTTGGGTGGATTCCATCTGGCCCCACAGACCTGTGAGCATTTAAGTGGAGCAGTATGTCACTGTTTCCTCCTGAATCACAGGGACTGCATTTTGCTCCTTGTCTCTGTCTTCCCAAGGACAACTGGTCTGACTATTAAAGACTGAGGCAAAGAAGGCATCAAGTACCTCAGCCTTCTTCTCATCCTTTGTGGCAATGCTTCCCCTCACATGCAATAAAGGATGGAGATTCTCTCCTTGGCCCTCCTTTTGTAGCTGATGTATTTGCAAAAATACTTTTTGTTATCTGTTATGGGAGCGGCCAAATTAATTTCTAGCTGGCGTTTCCCTTTTCTAAGCTTCCTGCATAACCTAGAAACATCCTTGTAGTCTTCAAGAGCAGCCTGCCCCTTCTTCCAAAGGTCTTTTTTCCCTGAGTTCCAGTGATGTCTCCCTGTTCAATCAGGCCAGTCTTCTTCCTCACTGGCTCATCTTTCAGCACATGGGGACAGCCTGTTCCTGCATCTGTAACATCCTTGAACAATGTCCAGCCTTCCTGGACCCCTTTTCCCTTCAGGATTGTTTGCCAGGGACTCTCTCAACCTATAAGGCCAAAGTCTGGCTTCTGGGGCTCCTGAGCTTCCTCTACAGCCTCCTCGATGACTTCAAGGTGATGCTTAGGGCTCTGGAGGTGATCCTGGCACTGCTGGTCTCTGCTGCTGCTGAAGTCCTGGGGGACAAGAAATGGCCATCCTGCAGTCCAACCCCTGCTCCTGTGACTGATGAAGGCAGCCTGTGCTCGTCAGGTGCTGGGCCTGCTGCTGCAGCAGGGGTACCTGCAGCACAAGAACTCCGAAGTCCACGAGGAGTTGGACAACATCGTGGCCCTCTTCACGTACCCTGCTGAGGAGCTGGATGGGGCCAAGCTGTGTCCGGGCTGACTCCAGCACTGGTGGAGAGCAGGAGCAGGGTCCAGCATGCTGACATGAAGTGTTTGCTGTGGTGGTGTCTTCCTTGGGCCCAGGCAAAGCCACCCTTCTGTTCAAGGCAGGGGATGCTGTAGAACTTGAGGACAACAGGGATGGGGTGATCCATGTGGTGCAGGCCAGGCTGGCCAGGAAGACTTGGGTGCAGCTTGGGGACCAAGGGTTTGTAAAGTACATTGTGCTCCAGCCATCATCCCATCATAACAGGGGGTCCTGTTTGCTCCCTGGGACAGATCCAGACTGGCTGTTGCTGGCCCGCAGGACTCAGAGCACAGTGACTGTAGATATCACACAAGGGATGATGCTCTGTGGAGCTCCAGCTCACACAGAGCCCAGGCTGGCCAGGGAATTAAGTCCAACAAGAGTTTTGAGTGCGTGTATAGGAAAAAACCAACTGCCTTGGGAAAATGAGCATGCTGGAGACAAGGAGTGGCGATGCCTTTCTGAAGGGGCGTGGAGCAGGGCTGCCAGCTGTGCTGCAGGACTCTGAAGGGCGACGTGACTGCACTGCCAGCCATCACCAGGAGCGTCCAAATGCACAGGGTGTTCCTGCACGGTGCCAAGGTGACAGCGGTGACATGTGGCTGCCACCTCCAATGGCAGGGGGATCACTGGCTACTGACAGTTACTTTGACCATAGAGATGCAAGTGCTGAGTTTCTCTGAATCTGTTAGATTTGCATGGGACTGAAGTTCTGTTCAACCTTACAAACACCTTAGTGAGAAGCTCTAGTCAGAGATGCTTGAAGTGCCACCACCTCCCATAACATTCTGATATGTATACAATATGCCATATGCTAATAAAGTATATTTGGCTGGGAGTTGCCAGGGTGAAGTCTGTTGCCAGCAATGGACCCACTGGGAAGAGCAGATGCCTAAAAAACTTAAATCAAATCCAAAGCGAAGTTTCGAATGACATCCAAAGCTCCTGTATCGAAGCCGCAGATATCCAACATGCCTCTGTCATCCGGGTCCGCCACCGTAAAACCGTGGGAGGTCATTCCACAAACAATCAGCTTAGCAGGAATACCCATTTTCTAGAGGAAGGACAGCAAAAAATATCAGAGAACACATATAGAGTGAAACATGTGCACATATGCAGTAACTTAAACAGGCCAGAGGGCCAAATCTCGCTTGCGTAAGCCGCTGTCTGAAGAGCTGTACTGACAGAAACGAGGGATGCCAGAACAGAACTGCAGGATGCCTGTCAACACTGGGATGGCAGCTAACCTCAACTAAAGAAACCAAATTAAAGACTTTTGGTATTCATTTCAACTGGGTGGAAACTATGTAAAGATTCAAGTCCATACACCCATGCCTGACAAACGTATTTTTGGTAGTTTAAAAATAGTTTCTTTAAAGCATAAAGGATTGTTTGCTGAATAACTAAGAGTTTCCAATAGCAATGTGCTTGGGGAAGGTATTTTTCTTTGTTCTATTTAAAATTATGCAGCTGTACAGCTTGGAGCAGTCCCTTTAAAACACAATGGGCTTTCTTCACAACATACTGTCACGTCATCCTATTGACACTTGTCTTCATTACTTCATTGAAACTTTTTGATATCTACCACAGACATCAAAGTTAAATTTAGCTCTGAGAGTCAAACTTCAGTCTGCAAAAACTATAAAAATGTATTCCATCAATTATACATAGGATGCAGAAATTCATACAGTCCCTGAGTAACAAAGTTTCACGGACATTGCAGCACACCGAGCAGGGCAGGCTAATTACAAATCCTTTTAGCAATTCTGTGGTTTTAAATATGCACAATTAGTGCAATATGTGCACTAATTCTGCCTAACTGCAGAACTGAGTGGTTTTAAACAATATATAATTATTTACCGAAGAAAGCCACAACCAGACCAATCTCTAAAAGATTTTTAGAGCTGGTTCTTATTTTGTACAGTATTTATTAATCATAAACAGTCAGAAGCATGTTTACCTCTCTGTACTCTCTAAGGGCCATTGCAGGAGGAGTATTCCCAGCAAAGGTCTCGTTATCAGTAAATACAATGAAGACATCAGCAGCTGTCTGAGTTTTTTGAGCCCATATCATTGGAAGGGAACAATCAGTGGTACCCACTGGAATCTTAAAGAGACAAAAATAAATATACACGGAACACATTAATACAGAATTTACCAAACCATGGAAAAATTACTTTTGATGTAAGCTTCACAGTCTACCATGTGTTACTACATGAAGAGGCTTTTTTGTTAAACTTGGTCATTTTATCTTAGTTTGTCCAGGGTTTTTTTGTTTGAGTTTTTTTAAATATTCTTTTCAAGCTAACTCATTGTTAGTTAGACCTAGCACTGCCATTCTCAATTGCAATGTTCCATATCCAGCAAATGAAATAACGACATTTGCTGGGCTTTCTCTAAATCAAATGCACCAAAAAAAATCCAATCTTTCACCAGAGAGATACAGATTAAACAAGGTAATAGAATTGATTACAAAAAAAATACAGTGTAACTGCTGAGACTTTTTTTTTTACATACTTCATACATTTTCACTAAAACTTGAGGTAAGGTCATGTCAGCTGTCACTGGACAAGGGACCATTTCGTGTGAAAAGGCAACAATGTGGGAATCCTTCTCAGTCCGTGCTACAACCTGAGAAACAGGGAGACAAAAATAATTCAGTTATATTCCTCTGAATTTTTAATGTCTGAACTGAGACATTCTCTATCAAACACAGAGCATGACAAATGCTTCTGTACTTAAGTCACCATGGCTCCTCATAAACAGTAATGGTGCACTCTACACTTTAAATATTCTGTAATATTACTGCAAATAAACACTGTAAAGAGCTGAACGACTGCTCTAATTACTGTAACTAAAGATACTTCCATTTTTCTTCCCTCCTCTCTGACATAAACCTTGAGCATTTCTAAACACCAACAAAAGTTCAACTCCTCTGCAATACAAGAATACAACACAAGAAGTTTTAGAATACTAAACTGCAGGGAAAGTGATTGTGAATAAAGGCCACATCGATAACTCAAAGAGACACAAGAATTATCCCAATATTTCTTCATCTAGCCTGTATTATTCTATGAATGCTTCTGAAAAAATTAAAATGTGTGTATCCATTTTTTACTTACAGTAAGCCATTTTATTATGGCTAAGATAAGTGAAAAAGCTGCCCTGACCACTTTGATTCACAACAGAAACAGACTTCTTCAAACTGATCTTTCCGAATGTGGTTGCCAGTAGCTTTCAGCAATGAGACACAAGGTCACACCTTCTGTACCCAAAAAATATTCTATGTAAGTTTCCCCTTGATGTCTAACCAGATTTAGAGCACCTTTGTATTGAAAAAGCAATGCAAGCTGAAAACAGTTATAAATAAGAAACTGAAAGCCTCACCATACACATTACTGCTGCAACTGTGCTGGCATTGAGCACACTGCCCAAAACCTTTTGTGTCATTGATGCACTGACATCAACTGCAATTACAAAGCGTTTGCCTGTTGGTTCAACTGTCTGAAAGAATAAAAGAAAAAATATAACAGGTACACATCATTTATATATTAATTTCTTCTGCTGCTTTCAATCCTGAAGCGGGCATTTTTTACTCTTTCTGGGTAACGTCAGGACAGTGCTGTTGCCAAAGTTCAGAATTGTTACCCACCCCAAGAACTGTTCTTGATAAGCCTTCAGGAAACACAGAACTCTTAAAAAGCTTAACAAATTGGAGAACTATTATTACCTTGAAAGCTTTGTAAAATGAGGCATCTAAAGCTTCTAAAATGTCTTCATCAGGACGCCACCAAAGCTTCCCTCTGCTCCCATGTCCAGCTTTATAGGTTTCTAATGCAACCAAAATATGGAATGGATGTATTCTACCCTACAGGTAGAAATCAAAAATAAGGATATGAAAATTTAACTTCCTTAAAAAACAAGTAACAAACTAAATGTGAAAATAAGTTCCTACTACAAAAAAATCTCTGGTTTAGCATATGGTTACTTTAAATTTGTTAAATCTGAAGCATTCATGCAGTCTTTACACAGCTGTTGGATGAACTGATACTTGTGGGTTACTGATAATGGACCTCACTCCCTCTCAAGAATCCTCCAATTAACACCAAATGTGATGCTATCACCAAAATTCTGGTAAAATTTTGCAGCTCTATGATTGTCCTGTGCTATTTTCCATTACAGGCTTCCAGTAAGAAAAGTCCCTGGCCAGCTGAAGAGAAAGGAGCTGAGCAAGGAAAAGAACCAACTTAAAACTAGTTTTGTACCAGATACAGTAACACTGGACAAGAAATTATTTTTGGAACATAGCATTCATTTTCCTCGTGCTATAAAACACTCCAAACAATTTTTTTTTGCTTTCCATATATGAACTTAACTTACATAAGTTTATCAACATTTTGTTATCTTTATCCTAAAGAGGAGTTGCAGTCCTTAACCACTGCCAGCAGCAAAACTCAGTAAATCTGACTGCCTGTTGTCTATCTTCCATCAAGGTACTGCACCATGATCTTTGCTCTCCCTTCTCCAGTGCCTGTGTATGATTAAGGAGGAAACCAGAGAAAGGGAATTGCAGTAGGATGGGGAAAAAAGGACTTTTGTTGTTGTGCTCAATTCAGCTCTAGTGCTGAAGAATTTAAGTGTCCTGATTTTCATCTTCCCAACTCACGAAACTGCTGGTCAAGACACTTGTCCTCTCTACTTTTGACTAAATGCCCGAAATTTTTATTCTCTCTTTGGGGAATCCTCTTTTCCCTCTTACTTTCCTACCACTCTGATGGACAATAAAGCAATCAGAAAAGAGGAAAGTCTCCTTGCCCATCTTGGTTTTCCCCTCAGCTGCTATGCTATTTTCTTAACTCACTTAAAAATTACAAGACTCAGAAGAAATTGATGAACCCAACAAGCAAAGCTTGCCACAGCCCTCATTTAAGAAAAGATCCAATAGCTGCCAATAAACTTAATTTATCAGAAAGTTGCAGAAAGCAGGTGGGGAATCAAATGAGAAATTAGAAGCGTTAAAATAAAGTTGCAGGCATTAAACTGCAGTTTTTAAAAATAATAAACTAAACATTAAAAATTAAAATCCACAAAGGCTGGCACCGATTAAAAAGAAGTTCTTACCTTTTTTAGCAGTTTCTCATTCCTCAGTTTTTCACATACTATTGCCACTTCTGAACCTCGTGGTTCAAGCACTGAATTTGCTGTCAGCTTTCCTAAATTTCTCAACAATACACAAATAGGCATCTCCTTGAGCAATGCCTTCCAAACCTATGATGAAAGAAAGAGAAGGGAAACACAGAAAGATGAGATTCTCAAACTGCAAGAACTGGCATCTATACATTGAATAAGTGTATTTTAAAATAAATGTACAAATTATATTAAGATCTTAATTATTTAAAATTAACTATTTGGGTAAACAACTTGAAAAACAGCATAAGGGCTACTTTTTAAAGAAATCTAGGCTTAAGACTCTGAACAGCATTACTCTACGGAGAATTCAAAGGTAAGGAAGTTTACCTACCTCTTTAGATTTCAGATGGTTTGTCAGGAGATGCTCTCTAACTAGACCATATTCCTCTATCAAATGAATAACTTCCAATTCATCTTTTGTGCGTTTTACTTTCTCCACAGCCTCCAGATACTTCAAGAGCTTTTCAGTCTCAGCAGAAACTGCTTTCTCTTTATAAGCTTCTTGGACATCTTTCCAGCCCTTGGTAATATACTTAGTGACTATAGCAATTCCTGATGAAAAAGAAAACCATTTCTCAAGCAGGATTACCATCTGTACACTGGCATTTATCATTCTAGCATGCAAATGAATTTGCAGGTTTCATTCTCAGACCTGCCAAACACCTATTGAAAAGGTCAGCCACACACAATTTAGAGCAACACTTTTAATTACTGTATTAATCTCCTTAGAATCAAGGAACTTTATGCATTTCCTACATTGCCCAGAGAAGCTGTGGATGCCCCATCCCTGGAAGTGTTCAAGGCCAGGCTGGATGGAGCTCTGAGCAGCCTGGCCTCGTGGAAGGTGTCCCCGCTCATGGTAAGGGGGTTGGAAATGGATCATCTTTATGGTCCCTCCCAACCCAAACCATTCTATTATTCTAAGATTTGAAGCCAACAGATCTTCCCAAATAATGAAAAAGTTTTATTTCATCATTTGTAGGCAAATAGGAACAAAATGAGGGAACTGGGTTATTTCACCTTCTCTTGGCATATGGAAGAAAAGAAGGAACAAACTCTGTTTACCTTGAAGATAAACAGGTCTATTTCTGATATGAACACCCACATTTTCAAGATGCAATTTACAGGATATCCTCACTAAGAATTCATCTACAATGGTACTTGGGTTTCCAAAGTACTTCCACAGTAAATATAAAAGGTTTAAAACACAGTATTTTCAGGTAAATAAAAATTTATTACCTTCACTGGCAGGTTTTAGGTGGGACAACCTCAGAAGATCTTTATGAGACCAACCACTTCTTTGCTTATATTTTGTAACTGCTAAAGCAAGAGCCATGCCATTCTTTCCATTGTACCAATCTGCAACAGCTTTCCTCAGAGCACGGCCCCACATGCCACATTTCATGCCCTCCTTCAGATCTTTTTTAAACTGGATGAAAGTAAAGAGATGGGTTGGTATGCAACACACCTCGGGGACAGCTTTAAACGCCGCTTGTTTTGTTTTGGCATCAGAACACTGCGAGCAAACTGCAAGGGCAAAGAGCAGGGGCTCCTGTCTTGCTGCTCTGCCCTCTTGACTAAATGCTTTTATTTCTTCAACAACTTCGCAGCCTCTGCCCTCTTCAATCAGCCTTAGCAAAGCTTCGGCGTTTTCAAAGCCCAGCTTCTGCTCCTTGACGTGGTAAGCGCCGCCCTCGGAGCCGAAGCAGAGGAAGTGCTGCAGCCGGGCGGTGTCGCTGAGCTGCCAGCCGGCACCGCTGGCACAGCCGGGCTCCGGCGCCGCGCCCGGCTCCTGCGCTCGGCTCTCCTCCGCCTCCATCCCTCAGACTTCCAGGGGTCTGCTGGAAGAACAACACATTCTATTAACAACTACTGTTGACTGCTCTTTTAGCAAAGTAAATACATCTCGTCTATAATCTTAAGTCTTCTCTCATAAATTTAATCAGAGCGTACTCCAAGTGTGCGATAATACACATCATTTAGAGGAAAAGTAACAAAAATCTGAGTTATAATAGTGACAAACTTATTTCTTTAAAACCAACTCAGAAACTACTTAATCCCCAATAAGTGGCAGACAAAAACCATCTGGTGTTATAGCCTTTTGCCACTAATATATTACATCACTTTCTTAGGTAAATTTTTATACTGCACACTAAATGGCTCAAAATTCAGATCTTGCCCTGATCTATTTTGCTGAAGAATCGCTAATACCAACCAGCTGAAGAAAAACAAGGCTAAAATGAAGAACTAAGATACTGAGAAACTGTTTAGTGGGAAGACTCTGTGAGAGTTCATGTATGGTGGGTTTCAGTGAGGCTTAGACAACAGCTTTTTAACAACTGAGTAGCTCAAGAACAAATCATCTTTGCTACAGGCTCAAATAGTCTGCTGCTCCAAGTGAGACCCAAGAAAACAGACATAACAGATTCTGTACCGCTTCACATTCGAAGTTAAGAAGCAAAAATCAGCACAAAAATTCACAATCATTCAGGTCTTTCTATTTATACACTCCTGAGCTGCAAGAGAGTTCAGTTGTAATATTTGTAGGGCAACACCACTGTTTCTACTTGGAGAACATCCAGCACAGTAAAATTCAAGCCATGGCATTTAAAATGAAGCAAATGCAGGTGAAATGAAATCAGCAGGGTAAGAAAATTCCTCATCACCACTACCTCCAAAACATTAATAGCACAACACTAAATTTAGTTCACTCAGTTCTCACCAAACAATAAAAATACGCTAAATAGCACCAAGAGCTCCTACTGAAAACCAAAAAGGCAGCACCAATAATCCACTCCCTCAAACTGCATATAAACCTTAAAATACAGGGACTAAAGTCTGAGCAAACACAAATGACATTTCAAAGAAATCCACTAAACAATTTTCAGGAATTGCACATATCTACTTTTGACTTTTTTTGCTTGTTCAGAAGACAAATAAAAGCTGTTTTTCTCTATTTACCAGGATAAGGTAGCAAAATAAATGTCACTAATGTAGACAGAAGGGTTTTTCCCCCCAGTGTAGGTAAGCAACACTTTGATTTACAAACAACTTCCCTACTTCTTTGACAGAGAATTTCCCTTTTTCTGCAAGTGACCAGAAATGCACCTTTCCTCTGTTTTTGCATATCTGCACTGATGTGCATCCAGAATTAAACAACAATCATCAGTGCTCCCATTACATTCTACAAACTCATAAAATCATAAAAATAGAAGCTGTATGCTGACACCTGGTTTAAGAAAGCAGGTTTCAGTTGAAAATTAACTAAGAAATATCTTTCACTGTATTATTTACAGCATCAGTGCTCAGCTGAAATTATATATTCTAACCATGTTTCCTGCCAAACCTATTTAAATACACATCATGGTTGAACAGGCTTTTTCCCTGACATCTGAAGCATGCAAATACAGTGAAGATAACAAGGCTGGTATTCCCCATGCATGAATACCACATCAGGACCTTTTCATGTCTAAATACATTTTATTGCAATACAGTTCCATTAGCTCATTTCATTAAAGAGTCGGGAATGTTTCACAATAAACACAGAGAACTCACACAAAAAATCCTGAAATCACAGTAAGCAACCATTTATTTATCAGGAAAAAAATGGCACATGAAAGTTACTGAGAAACACCATTATCTTGAAGGAAAAATAAGAACGGGAAGCATAAAGGATCACCCATGAACAAGATCTCCACATATATAAAATATTGAGAATAATTTCTTGCTGTAGCATTCATACCCCTACTATAATAAATATTACTACATTAAAATGAGACAAATGGGAAATCTCTTATGGATGTTAACAACAGATAGTATTTATGTTTACTTTTGCATGGACCAGGCTATTCATGGACTCACAACACTGGAAAGAGGCATGTGCCTGCATCCATATGCTTCTGACACAGACCCGTAATAGAAAAGATAGTTGCAATGAGTTTTTCTGACACTTAGCTCTTTAATTTGCTTTCTTAGGAATGTCCTGTGAGCTACAAGCCCAGATGCTCTTACAATTTCCAACAACTAACACAAATTGTAAGTTCTTTAAAATATTTTAAAAATTACTTTTGAAATCTGCAATAGGTGATGCAAACCACCAATCTCACTATGGAACAGTCACAGCAAAAGTATCAGATTTACACTTCACCAGGAGCTACTGGAAAAGCACTTGTTCACAGCTGAGCTGCTCGAGTCACGTTGGCCATTTCTAACCCTGTATTACATCCCAGCCTCACAAGTTCCCAAAGCTAATCCCTGCCTTGCACCAGTCTCTCTCCTCTGCCCAGACCTCAAGCTTATTTTTTCTTTTAACACCTGTACAACAGAGTCACCTTTCACCCTAACAGGTGGATAAATGCACATGCTCACCTTAACACATTCTCTATACTCTTCACCTACTACACACTTCACTCTACTACACTCTACACTCTTCACCTGCTGAGCTGCAGCAGGGAACTTGAATTTAAAACACCTATGGAGGATTCATCAACAATATTCTGGCTCCATAAGCATCTCCAACTTCTGAGCTACGGGAATGCAAACAGCAATGTGAAAAGCCTTAAGAATCCCAGACCAGGAGTTTTATAACAAAATTGCTAAGCTAAACTCCACGGTTGTTCACCATCATTAATGAAAGAGAAAACCCACTATACTTCAACTGCCATATAAATGTATAGGTAATACATGGCTTCGACTGCTCTGAAACAGTCTATACAGCAGTTACGTGTTGACTGATAAGCCAGTATCTTTATGTTGCTGTACCATAGCATAATTCAGTTCTTTAAGCTGACCTTCATTAATTTCTATGACTCTTCCAACTTGCCTTAGCTTTCCTAAGAAATAAAATGTCTTACAAGTTTTGTGGATGGATGAAAAAAACCACATAGTACAAAGCTTCAAAACAACTACAGATTCTAACTTAAGCTCTTAAATTTAACTGCTATGTTAACAACGAATCAAACTTTGCAGCGAAATCCCATGGAATCAAACTTTGAAAGAGTCAGATCTTTTATGACAAAAAAAAAAAACATATTAACATTTTAAAGACAACATTTCAAATCACCTTCAAATACTTCAAAACCATGTATACTTCATTCTACAACGAACTGCATTCCCCTCCTCTGCTCTCTACGTCCTGTATAAGCATTAAACTGAACACTACAAGGAACGTCTCCGAGTTAATTGAGCAGAGATCACAACCATCACACTGAGCTATGGTTGTAACAAAACAGGCCTGTGCTACAGCACAGCTCTGACAACATAGTTCTCATACTTCAGAAAATAAGCGCCTCTGTGTCAACCAGGATGCCAGGAGAACACTTCCCAAATCATCAATGGAGTGATGCACGATGGCAGCACAGCAGATGCCCGACTATACGAACCACACACCTGCCCACGCATTTCTACTGCAGAATCTGCAAGAGCCTGTCTGCTTAAAAAAAATGTACTGAATGGGGGGCAAAGGCGGCTTAGCTGACGTAGCACAGAATTAGGAGGTAGAAGCACCTAAAGCGGATACCCGAAGAGCTGCGATCGCAGCTGTCAGTCTCCATAAAGACGATAAACACGCGTGACGGGGGAGCTGCGTAAGGCCAGGGACGCGCCCGGGACCGCCCCGCGGGCCCCTCACGCCCAGGTGCCCTCCGGAGCTGTCCCTGCGGCCTCTCCGCATTCCCCGCACGGCCCTGGGGCCCCCCGGCGCTGGCCCAGGGACCCCGCGCCCCGCTCCCCCCGCACCCCAGGAAGCACCACTTGCCTGCGAGGCCGCGGCCCAGGCGGGGCCGGGCGGTGCCGCAGCCCCGGGGGCCGCCGGGCGATGGGCAGGGGAGGCACCGGGGACACCGAGCGGCGGCCGGGCCGCTGCGGGCGCGGGGGGCGGGCAGGGCCGTCCCGCTCGGGCCGCCGGCGCTCCGAGTCTCCCGCTCCAGCCCCGCCCGCCGCGCCCCGACAGCATCGCCGGGACCCGGATGGGGCCGCGCCCCCCGCGCGGTGCCCGGATGGAGCCGCGCTCGGGGCCGGCCCCGCTCCCCGCCGCGCCGCCCGAGGGCCCCGCGCCCCCCGCCCACCCCGCAGCCGCCCCGGAGCGCAGCCTCGGGGCGCGGCGCGGCCTTCCCGTGGCCGGGGCGGTGCCGCCGGCGCCCGCGGCTGCCCCGGATCCAGTCCCGGGCGCCGCTTCCTGCGGCCGCCCCGCCTCTCCATGGCGGTGCCCGGCGCGGGTCCTGCCGGGAAGGGAGCGGCGCGGCTCGGCCTCGCAGCCTGAGCGGCGGCGGCGGTGCCGCCATGTCCGGGGGCAGCAGCGCCGGCGAGTGGTGCCTCATGGAGAGCGACCCGGGCGTCTTCACCGAGCTCATCAAGGGCTTCGGTGAGGGTCGAGCGGGGCCGGGCAGGCGGTGGGGGCTCCGCGGGGCTGTTCCCGCACCGGTGGGTGCGAGCCCGCTGTCCCTGCGCGGGGCGCCGGCCGGGCGCGGAGCGGGTGCGGGGGGCTCGGCGGGGGCTCCCCGCGGGGCTCGGCTGCCGCAGGGCCGGGAGGGCAGCGGGACGTGCGGCCGGGGGAGAGCGCGGCTCCCGTGACCTCGGCGGCGCTGCCCCGGCCCGGCCCGGCCGCCTGCGGGCAGCGGGGAGTCCCCGCCCGAGGGGGCCCGGCCCCAGCGCGGGATGTGCGGCCCGGCCCGCCCTCGCCCCGGCACGTGTTGCGCTGCTGCCGGACGGGTCGGCAGGGACGTGCCGCGTGGAGTCACAGCATCAGTTAGGTTGGAAAAGACCTCGGAGATGAGCGAGTCCAGCCTGTGACCCAATACCATGTTGTCAACCAGACCATGGCACTGAGTGCCACCTCCAGTCTTTCCTTAAGCACCTCCAGGGACGATGACTCCATCACCTCCCTGGGCAGCCCATTCCAGTATCTAATCACCCCTTTGAAAAAATTCCTCCCAATGTCCAATCTAAACTACTCTGGCGCAGCTTAAGGCTTAAGGGTGGGAAGGTGTTCGGGTTGCAGAGCCCCGGGAGCGAGGACGTTCTGAGAAAGTGCTGTGCCCAGGCTGAGCCGTGGGGCTTGGCAGTGGCTGGATAGCCTTCAAGTGGCTGCCCGGCCTTCTAGAATATTAAATTTTGTGTTGAAATGCGTTTAAAATCTTTGGTGAAACTATGAGCAGAGAAATCTACACAGGATTTCAGCCAAAGAACCAAAATTTTTTTACTCTAGGTTTCATTGATTCATAGTTTCTGTCGTGTCTTCTTCTCAGAAATGAAGTCCAGACAGGCTTCTTTGATGTTTTTATTTAACTAATAAATTAAACTTCCACATACTAAATATTTGAACCTTTTGGGCTCTTTATTATGCAAATGCCTTGCTTGAATGTACAGCATTTTTGGTCTACTACCATGGGTTTTTGTCTGGAGATAGCTGTTTAAAGTTCTGCTTTGGAACAGCTGATAATGCCTTTAAAAACAGTATTGTTTTCAGTTAAGCAAAGGACATGGGGTGACCAGAGATATTTTAATCTTCTCTGCTTCTCTTTTAAAATGCAACTGTGTTGTAAAGACAGCATCACCATACACAGGTTCAGAAATTCTTGAAATCATTTCTCTTTACATGTCTTGTTTGGGTTTTTTTAATCAAGATGTGTTAAAGCCCATAGATAGACTTTTCCATAGCCTGGACATACAAGTTGTAAACGTTGCATAATGTCTTTGTGTTTTCTTTCCTAAGTCTGTCTTGACTGACTGTGTCCCTTTTTAAATGGGTTTAGTTGAAGAGACCTGTGTGTTTCCTTATTTCAGGCTGTAGAGGAGCACAAGTTGAAGAAATATGGAGTTTGGAGCCAGAGAACTTTGAAAAATTGAAGTAAGGCACATGTTTTTTATTCATGTTTGTCTGAAGTCCCTGAAAGATTGTGTACTAAACTCAGGTGTATTTTTGGTGGATTTTTTTGTTTGGGACATTTTGTGTTTCTGTTTTTTTCCTTTAGCTTCCACAGAAGTTCAGTAGGAATTTGATTTAATGGAATACCTGGCAGTTAAATTGCTTTTTATTAATGCTTTGGTGCTTAATCTAGCTTAATTAGGTTTTGAAAGAGATGCTGATAGTAGCTAGAATGTGGAAATGGATTTCTAATGATTTTGCCATCAGCTTGCATTATATCTTTTAACAAATTCTTGGGTGAATTTCTGTTCCTTGCTTTATGTCCCTTCTTCCTCACATCACATGATGTTGCCTCTGTTGTCTTAAATTATTTTCCTGTACTTAGATACCTTTGTAACTCGTTTTTCCTGCAGAACCACTTCCGTATGTATGTGAAGGCAAATAGGCTTTTTGTAACTGACAATGACTGGTGTCATGTGGAACAATTCTGCCCTCCTTAAGCAACATTAATTCTTCTAACATTTTGTCCACGATGCGTTGTTATCCATGTTCACATACAGGATTTTAAGAGGAAAATGTCATTTAACCTGGACCATATTCCTGTATTTTATGTAAATATCTTATGCTTGTAGGATTAATCTTTCAAAAGATGCAGCAGTTGGTACAGAGGATGTACTTCTAGAATTTTTGACTGAAGATATTTGACAAGCAACACCTGAATGGCAGAAATGTTGCCTAAGAAGGGGTTTATTTGCTGTCTGCACCATCAGAACATTTATTTACCTGTTTGTTCATGAAGTGACAGTTTTGCATGTCCTGGGAGATGGCCAGCTTCCTTCCTCCTTTCACATTTACACTTGCAATGTTTTGCACAGTGTCTAAACACTGGGAGTGAAAGAATATAGGAACATCTTGGTTTTATAAACAGCAGGTCCACTGAGAGAATTTGAAAAAATGCGTCTCAGGCTTCTGGTCAGAGCTTAGGAAAAGTTTCTTACGCAGTACAGGTGTGGGTTTGCCTTTTGTAGAGAAACCTTTTGTGATGATGACCTTTAGATTTAAGTTGATGAATAAGTTTTTGTCTTACTATACCTGTAGATTTGGTAAGAACTATTTCCTTTACTGATAAATTTTTGTGTTCTGGGAATACTAAATGCAGTGCAGCATGTAGTAAAAGCTGTTTACTGTTCAAGACATGCAGTATGAAAAGCAAGACACATTTTTACTAGAAGAGAAAACTGGGGTTCTCTCACTTGTTGGTGAGATAACTCAAAGCATGAAGTTTCAGGAGAGCTCATCTTTGGATATTTCATCTGTGTCTAGAAGGATTACCAAAACTTTAGTTCCTGCTCTTCTATGTAATTGACAAATGCTTTGACAGCTGTTTATCACTAACCAATCCAAATGAGAGTTCTGCAACTGTAAAAGTTGCAGTGACCATGAATACTGGTCCTGACTTTTGAAAATTACAGGCTAAATGCTAATTCAGATTGGGATTGTTTAGCACTTACGGAAAGAAGCCTGAGTTGTCTTCTGCCTAATTAAAAGAGCACATCTGAAAATCTCAGTGCAAGTTCCTGATGTTTAGAACGAACTAACAGAATTACCATACCAGCATACAGCTAAACTACAGTACAGGTAATTTTGGTATTTTTCATCAGTACAGGTGACCTTTTTCACATGAATTTTGTTTTTCAGGCCAGTACATGGGCTGATTTTTCTCTTCAAGTGGCAGCCTGGAGAGGAACCAGCGGGTTCTGTTGTCCAGGATTCCAGACTGGATACAATATTTTTTGCCAAGCAGGTATGACAAGTTCAGTAATTG
This sequence comes from Lycocorax pyrrhopterus obiensis, assembly GCA_014706295.1. NCBI lineage: Eukaryota > Metazoa > Chordata > Aves > Passeriformes > Paradisaeidae > Lycocorax > Lycocorax pyrrhopterus. The sequence continues at coordinate 23,969,551 of JACSVZ010000013.1, forward strand.
TTTTAGATATGTCATGAAACATAGCTTTTAATACAAAAAAAAAGGCTATTTTTTTGTAAATATGTACACAGAAATGAACATTTTGCAAGGTGAAAGAAATAGCTTCAACAAATTCTGAGAGTAGGAGCTGTGTATTGAAAGGTGATTAACAAAGCAAATCAGTTTGATCTGTCAAGTCAGACAAAAATAGCAGCCATGGAAGAGTAAAGCTCTTATTTATTTGTCAGCCCTCACCCATAAAGTAACTCAGTCTTCTGTGCAGTAAATAGTGACTTGGTAAATGTTCTCAGCAGAATGAGCAAATTACTTCTTTTGAAACCACTTTCAACAACTTTTTGGAAGAAATTTGTTTTGATCCTGTTTTTATTTCTTGTTTTTCTCAAATGCTTTGAAGCTGGGGCAGTATGTGTAGGATGATGCTTTCCTTTAAGGGTTTGCAGACCATTTTGGCATGCAAGTTTTAAGCATTCAAATCAGAAAGGTGAATTTAAATTAGAAATAACAGGAAAAATTTGTTTTGCTGATGTAATCTGTTGTGTTTTATTAAATACAGAGTAGTACTGAAATTTTGTTTTAGAGTTTACAGACTGCTGTGTGTGTTTGCAAGCAAGAAAAGCAAGAGAAAGTGACCAGAATGAAAGTAGGAGTATTTAATAATGATTTTAGTTTGTTTCTGAGCCCTGCTTCCAAAACAGTGATAAATTTAACAATCTAAACAAGAACTGTAACCCTACAGGTGTTAATTACAAAACATTGATATCAAAGGGCAAATTATTAGGATTTCTGTGAACTTACATAGTCTAGTTGTTGGGGTGTTTAGGGTGGGGTTTTTTGGGGGGCTTTTTTTTTTGGTTGGATTTTTTGTTGTTTCATTTCCCACCGCAAATGCAGAAGTGTTTTGAATGTAAATTTCAGAACATGAAAAAATCTCCACACACTTCCAGGTAAAAGTATAGAAATATGGAAAACAATGCAAATAGCTGTCCTGGCCACTCTGCACCTGCTGGTTTATTCCTTTAATAATCACCTTCCTGTTTCATGCTGTTGTGGATCAGCTTTTTTAATGCTGATTCTCTTCATTCTTCCCCTGCTGCAGCTCTTGAGTCCTGCCAAGCACTGCCCACCATTCTTATGATACAGTGATCAGCAGCAGTTTGCTAATTGCCTTTATAGTTTGATAGCTCTCATAGGCACTGATTTGGGTTGTGATCTGTACCTCACCAAACATCCTGTTAGTGGCCATGGGCTGTAGCTACAGAACAGCCATGAAGCAAAGAACTCAGGGAAAACCCTTGATAAAACTTTCAAAAGGTGGTTTCATGGTGGGAAATTAGTCTGATCGAAGTCTAGAGAGGGATTTTTTTGGAGGGTGTCGTTTTTTTGTTTTAAAGTGAAGGTAGATTTTCCCTCACTCAAGGGATTCCATCTTGTTTCCTCTGAGTAGCTGAGGTTCTCCTAGAATTGCTGTTCTTGTTAATGCTGAAAAGTTTCAAAGCATTTGTCTGCTTGCTCCACTTCTTTTGCCTTTTCCTCCCCCCTCTTCCCTTTTTTGAAGCTTGACGCTGTGTTTAAAGGCAATAGCTAAGAGGAGCTTTCTTGAGCTTTAAGATGAGATTGCAGAATGTGCATCACAAAATTTGGATAATGTTAGATTGGATAACAAACCCCACAAAATTAAAGGCTAACAGTGAGAAGTCTTCTTTATTTTATAGTTTTCTTTGAAACACTCGTATTTTAATATGTTCTTAAGCTGAAACCTCCTTTCTTATTGTCCCTTTCCTTCACCTGCTGCCTTTAAAGAGAGTGTGCTGGAGTGACTCTTAATTTTAGTATGGAAATCAATTTCTAGAAATGTTCTAGAAAAATAGTACTGCCTGGTTATGCCACTTGATGGCGTGGAATAGATGTTTCAAAAGTCATTTGGCAAAAAGTTTAGAATTAGTATTTTTTTCATTTTTTAGCGTTATCTGTCAGTCAAGTGCAGTCAGTGGCTTTGCAAAATCAACACATTCCTTGTAGACATGTATGTGCTTGTGTTTCATATCAGTTCAGTTTTGCCTGGACTGAGCTATTGTGACTGAACAACTGGAAATAGGTACAGAGAAGTTGTTATTAAAAGTCAACAGAAAGAAACTGCTTGGGATCTTTTGGAGGAATCTGTTTAATGCCAGTTTAGCTCTGGTGGCGTTCACACTGAGGAAAGTTAGCCTGGGTTAGAGATCCAGCCTGACAAGCAATGTTTTGAGGACTTGTAGTGTTTTCTTGAGTGAGTGTCTGATCTTACGATTTGCTGCTGATGAGAGCAGGGTGCAGTGAACGTCTGTGAGCCAGTGCAGCTCATCCCCCAGCAGTTTCCTGTGCACATTTTCTGGGCTGGTCGCTGCTGTGCTCTGAGATGTGTCTGTTTAGCGAGTCTGTACGGGACAAAGCTGGCAACAGGTGAGAGAGAGCAGGGGGTTCTTTATGGTAGTGCTGAAGTTACTGCATTTCTCAAAACCACAGTGAATCCTTCTGAGTCACCCAGGAGCATAAAGCAAGATGAGCATTCGTATTGAATATTTGTATTGTGAAAGAGCAAGTCCTCCCAGCCATCGTGCAACTGGGTTCACGTGTACTTTTTATTTCCTCTGTGTGTTTTATGCCAAATTTTATGCTGGCTTTGAGGGTCTTTCCAAAAGACCTTTTTCTTCATTACAAAAGCGATGATGTAAAATCACACTATGTTCATTTGTAGGCTGGAATCCCAGAACAATAGGTTGGTTAGGGCAATTTTTATGACATTTAAGGTTACTGGTCTGTTGATCTGTATCTTCAAAACTGTCATGACACCGGAGCCTGAAAAATCTCAACAAGTCTTTGCCTCTCTTTTCTTTCTCTCACATTTTCTTCTTTTAAATGTTCCCATCTAAAGACATGTGATACAATTGGTTTTACTGCAGATATGTTTTCAGTGTCCTCCTCACTTCTGGGTGAGGGAGACAAGGTTACTGTTAATATGTAACAACAACTGAGTATAGGGAATAAATTGTTTCTGTTCAACTTTATTATGTGTTCAATCTTAAAAATTGTTTCATTGTGGGGAACTTTAGTTAGAGGTGAAAGGCTACAGCTCTCTTACTAGACAGTTCTAGTAAAACATCTTTAAAATTGCATTAGGAAACTCAATTTTGGTAAGAAGCTTGTGCATGCTCCCATTTTCCTCATTTCCAGTTCCATAGTGATGTTGTAGTTGAATTCCAAGTGGCAACTAGATTTTGTTCCAAGTTAAATCACAAGTATGCTGGGGGGTTGAATTTTGAAGTCTGTCTGGTATGCATGCATATTAAAGGGGTTTTTTAATGGTCACTTTTCTGTGCACTCATGTTAAATTTGGCCTCCCTGTTATGCCTAGGTATGGTTTGGTCCTCTATTTGAGGCCACAGAACTCTGGATGATCTTACATACCCTTTGAGCTAGGATACCTAGGCACAATGAGGTGAGTTAAGGATACAATTTCAGCCTTAACTCTGAATTTCCTGATTTCTGTGTTGCTTAAATGGGCCCTTGCTGTTGTTTTCACACACAGTGGATACATGATTACACCTACTCAATGTGTTCAGCTCCCTGCCGCAGTGTTTGGAGGAGCTGCATTCTCTGCTGAGCACTGCAGGGGTGTCTCTGGACAAAAAAGAATGCCATTGTTGCAGACCTGAAACTACCTTTTTTTGAGTTTAATAAATTCTTCAGCTTTTAGTAAAGAAGTATTGGTATCCTGCCTTTCTTAAGTGCTATGTATTTATTTTATTTTGCATTGTCATGACAGAACATTAACTTCATTAATTGGGAATACCTTCAGAAGGAGTATCTTATAAATGATACTGTTAATAGCAAAACAGTGGTCTCTGGTTATGTTTATGGCACTAATGGAAGCATATGTATTTTTACATTTCCAATACTTAATTGATTTCAAACTCAAAATTTTTGACCCTTTCAGATTTGGTAACATTAAGATAGACCAGATATCTGTGTTAGAGCTAAGTTTGGGATAACAGATAAGTTACAAGAAGTACCACTTCAAGACATGTAACAAATCAGAAAGAGATTTTCAGTAACTGAATGTAGCTGTAGAAAGATTATATTTTTACTCCAACAAAACTAGAATGGAAAAAATTATATAGGGTTTCTAAACAAGAATTAAGTTGTGGAATTTTGTGCTAATGCTGAATTTTTCACATTGAGCTCCTTTAAACCAACTGTTCAGTAATGTTGGGATGTTCAGTAAGTGAAGCCCAGGGATTTGATGGTTATACTACCAATTGCAGCACAAGCTTGTCCACAGCTTTTTTGAAAAGCAAAATGCATAATCCATCAGGTGGAAGATGTGAGTCAAGAATTCAAAGTGCTTCTACCTGAAGTTGATCCAGAAAGTCAGATTGGATCCCTAGAGAAAGGTGCATGCTTGGGAAGTAATGCATCTTACTTAGAGAGTAGCCTAATCAAGTGGATCCTTGGTTTGTTTTAAGCTGGGCTTCACTTGGGGAAAGGTTAATCTTCTCTTGATACATTTCTGTGTATGTGTATTACAATTTTCTTTCAAATGTTATTAAATGCACCTTGAACTTCTGCCTACAAAATCTTTTAACTATGGGTATCTGCTTTAAGCTGGAGTCTTGAGTATTGATCGATCTAATATCTCACCAAGACTTGCTGGACAGAAATATCCAGGCAAATGTTGATATTTCTGGACAAATGTAGACAATCCTCTTAATCCTCAAATCCAAATAAAAATCTTTTGGGAACACCCTGCATTTATTATCATGTTACCTAAATGCAGAGCATGTTTTCTGCTAATGCTGAGGCACCTTAAGTAAGAGATACACTGAAAATTAGAGCGATGAGTATCCTGAGGGATTCTCTAGGTTGTGTGTGGTGCTGGGCTGGCTATGTGTACTGATGGCACTGTGTCTGTGTGACAAATAAACCTGGCACTTGTCCACATTTGGTCCTGCAATCACATCCTCACCCTGCCCTCTTCACCCTGCCCGTGAGCCACCGCTTGCTGGATATTCCCTTGTTCCAGCTGGGTAGTTCTCCTGTGTCGTCTACATCCAGGAACACACTGGATTTTCCTGCACACCACCTGCATTTCCTTCTACTCCTCTGCTACAGGACTGTTGTTGCTGCCTTTTCCTTACCTCCTGCCTCTCACTGACTGGGGTTCTAGGTTGTATTTCTATAATGTGTTTGCATTTCAACAGCTAGAGGCCACTGCCCCCAGATCTACATCTCTTGCATATTGTTTTCTAGCAGTCAGACATTGTTTAGCTTGGTCCCTATATACTTCATCAGACTTGTCTCATACTGCAGTTGGAATACAAAATATGCTTAAAGGCCAATATTTGATGAGCCCATTAATTCTCTGCCAAGCCTAATTTTTCCTCTGATTTTATTTTCTGTTTAAAGCTTCTGTAACCTGCTGTTCAGCAGTTTCAGTGTTGGTCTTGCCTCTAGGCACAAAATCTCAGTAAATTTCCCTTCCTTGTTTTGAAGCCGTTATTGAGTTGTCTCTAAAGAGAGCAGCTGATTGTTCCATCGTGATTTTTCAGCAGAAGTAGTTGCCATTTAGTCCTGTCTCTCCTATATTAATTATCATTTAACAAATATAGTTTGCTGTAGTGATGACCCTGCCTTCATTGTACCAGCACTGTTCCAACAGTTTGTCAGCACAGGTGTCCCTACCTTCTTTTGCTTCTCTGTCAGCTTAGTCACACTGCACCAGCTTCACCCTCTCTGATCCTCTTGGGATTTCCCTGCTTTCATCCTAGCACTACTTTACAACTGTCTCTGATAACATTCTTTAGCTGTATCTCAGAGAATCTTTAGTTCTTTTTCCTATGTTAAGTGTATTTCAAATTATGCCAGTCTGTGAGTCTGGGGGTTTGAATTTTTCTGCTGCAGGTTCATTATTTCAGTGCCCTTGATGGATTTTCCTTGTATGTATTTCCTTTATTTTGCAGCTGTGTATGTTCTAGCCCTTAGCTTGTGTACCTGCAGTTGGTTTAATTTGAGTTTTGGTTGCTGTAATCTTCTGCATGTGTAGTTGACTCCTTTGATTACCATTTAAGTCAACTAGGTTGTATTTTTCTTAAATTAAGAAGTGCTTTATTATTTCTTTATCGTCTGCATACAGACATAATCTGAACTGAGAACACCCTGAAGTATAGAAAATAAATTTATGATGTGGCTTTTAGTATTAACATACTAGGTTTTCCTTTGTTAGGACTAGCCTTGATTGTAAAACAGGTTGCTTGGGTTTTCTCTTTTTTTTTTTTTCTTTCTCCTTTCTTGTTGGAAGTGGTTTCACATTCAGGGCCCTGAACTAATTTTCATTTTTTTTAATACAAAATTCACATCCTCTCTGGAAGCTTTAAGGTTTAATTAGCATTTTCAATTGCAAAATAGTCTCAAAGACTAATGATACATTACTTTTTCCTAACCTATGGCTTACTGAGAAAAAACTGCTGATATAAAGTCTTTCTTGTGTTATGGCCTCATACCATTTGATTACAGTGCATTTAGTTAAATCTCAAATTATATTTAATAATCCTTGTAGCCTCTTTCTTTAGATACAGTGTTTTAGTTTGGTTATTAGTAAACAACATTAAAGACATGGCTTTAATATGAAGGGGGTTGTTTATATTTTCTAAAAGTGGAATATTTAGCACTGAAGTGTAACAGTGTCAAACTAGTGCCTTAAACATTAACTTGAAAAGGACAGGTATATTGGAAGTAAAGAAACAAGTACATTATTCAGCTAATCATCACTTAAACAATCTCTACATCTTGGAACACTTTGAAGTTTTATTAGTTTATCCCTAGAATATTTGAAATTTTTTGTCCAATAAAACCTTCTAATAAAAATTCTAGGTTCCATAATGTGCTTCATTGCTTCAAATTAAATTTTTTTGGCCTCCTACTCCTAGTAGGAGATCTGATTATTTGAAGGACTTTTCTTGGGAGAGTTGACTTTTTTTTAAGGCCATAGATAAAATAACACTATTTGGGTAGCTTGCTTTGAATATTACTATGAGTTTTTCCACAGAGATCCGAGGATTTTTGCATTTCTTCTATGCCTTTTATTAATCACTTTAGACAGATGGTGAGGCAGTGGAATGACAGTTTCTGAGGACAGCTGTGAAACATGAGTTTTATCAATGAATTGTATATGACAGCCGTGCAGAGCTGATTTTATTACAGCAAAGGCTTTTCTGTAGCTACCCAGGCAGCAAATCCAGTGTGGGTTAGAGTGCAGCTCTAGTGTGAATCAGCACAGAAAGTGTGTTTGTAACAAAAACAAACCCAGTTTGGAGTGAACTTTGATCACCGGTGCTGACCAAATTCTCCATTCTTTTTTCTAGGTCATAAATAATGCCTGTGCAACTCAAGCCATAGTAAGTGTGCTCTTAAACTGTGCTCATCAAGACATTCATCTAGGAGAGACCTTGTCAGAATTTAAAGAATTTTCCCAAAGCTTTGATGCTGCGGTGAGTGCCCGCTGTTTTCTGCATTTTGAGTGTCCCAGTGTTCTGGCTCTGGTGGTTTACAGGTGTTTTGTTACTTCCTTTCAGATGAAAGGTTTGGCACTGAGCAACTCAGAAGTGATTCGGCAAGTTCACAACAGTTTTGCCAGGTAACATATGTTTTAAATCTGGCCAAAATTTGAGCAAATCCTTTTTAATCTCAGGGGTTTTTAAATTTTCTTTGCAGGCAACAGATGTTTGAGTTTGATGCAAAGTCTTCAGCGAAGGAAGAAGATGCCTTTCACTTTGTAAGCTATGTTCCTGTTAATGGGAGGCTCTACGAGCTAGATGGCTTAAGGGAAGGACCAATTGATTTAGGTAACATTTTACATTTTTTCCGAACATCCTTCATTTTAACAACAGCTTTTTGCAGCGAATTGGTCATATGTTATAGGCTCAAAGCAAGTTATTTCTTAAAATAAAGAATATGTTGAGAGTTTTGTGAACGTGCTGTAGGCTTGTACTTCCTTGCAGTCATTTGTATTGGTTCAGTTTTGTTAGTCTGAAAATACAGTTTTTTCCTTGCTTCCTCCATGTCTCTGATGCTCTCTCTTTTCATTCAGTAATCAAATGATCAGGTCCTGCAATCCCTTCCAAAACCTTGATAGCTTTGTTGCAAGAGAGTTTACCTAAAGGGAGAATGTATACAGCTGACTCTAGATACGTTTTTTACATTATATGGCTTGTGTTTACTCACTGCCCTCTTTCTTCTTAGACAGCAAGTGTTTTCCTAACGGTTTAAAAGAAAATAGCTTTATTCTCTGTAAGACTGGCTCCTATTTTGTAATCTTTCTTGAGATATGTGTGCCCTGTTGTGTCTTGAAAAGCTCTGCGGTGCCTATCATGTGTCTGTACTTCAGAGTCTGATACATTGTCAGCATGTTCCACACTCCATTCCCAGAGCGTTTTCCCAGTGTCGTTGACGATTTTATTTATGTTTAGGCTGAGCAATGGCTTGCTGCTTAATCTTGTCTTTAGTCTGTCTAGAGATCCTGTACAGTCTGCAGACCTAACAGTAACATCATTTGTATGGTCACAAGATCATGAGTCTCTAAATTTACTTTAAGGCCTCGAAATTTCAAAAGAGGCATTTCCAGCTTAGGAAATCACCTATAGATATTCTCTCATATGTCTTCAAATCAAGTTCTCTATCATATATCCTTTTATGGTTTTTCTTTCTGCCTGACTTTTTAACGTTGTATTGCATCTACACAGACAAAATCAAGAGTTAATATTAAACAGCTGTACCTGTCCATAGTGTTTTCCTTTGCTGTTTACTTCAATGTTGTCATACCAACTAATTTCCCTTGTGTCATAAAAACCTTACATAACGTACTTTCCCCCGCCCCATTATTTCTTGTTATCAACAAATGTTAGATGCTTATGCCCTTAAAATTTAGCTTTGTTCCGTTGCTTTGGCCACAGCATTATCTAAATATTGTTACTAATAAAATATCTTCCACCTCCTGAAAAAGCCACCTGAGTAATTTCAGACTGCAGTAGCTAAGGAAATATTTGTTACGTACTCTGAAGTTGCTGCATAAGCCTGAATTATACGAGTCGACTTTGCAATAAATTTTGCAAAGATGGTGAATTTTTTCCTGCTTTTTCCCCAGGTGCATGCAATCAGGATGACTGGATAAATGCCGTGCGGCCCGTCATAGAGAAGCGCATACAAAAGTAAATGGTCGTGATGCCTTTAAAATATAGCACCTTACCTATGCTTCAAATTCCATGGTCTTAGTTTCCTTCAGTTAAAAGATTTCAGCTGAATTTCTAAGCAATCACACTTATGCATCATTTTTTTAATGCATATCACTGTGTGACTTGAGAACCTGTTGCCCAACATGAGGCAGATGATAGATAAATCTCAAATACACTGGGCTGCTGCGTAATTAATCCAAGCAGGTGCCTGTGTAGTGAAGAGAGATCCTACGAGTGCTCTGGACAAGAAGATGGTTATCTCTGTTATACAGCTGTGGATCTTTGGGAGTGAAGGCTAAGAGTGTCATGACCATGAAGAACATTTGCCTATGCACTTAAAAACACTAGATAGTCGTTCTATCCATACAGCTGGTATTTAGAGATAACAAGTTTTTCTTAGGTATGTTGCTTGTCTTGGAAATTTAAGCTAGAAAAACATGCTATGGAACTTTGCTACTTCTTAATTCTGATTCCAAACTGCAGTCCCAAGTTTGTTAGAAATAAAGTTGATTTTATGCCGTTTTTAGAAAACAATTCTAAGTTTTTGCTTGAGGACTTTTTTCTTTGATAAGCAAAACAGGACTACCAAGTTGCTTTTGGAGAATTTAACCTCCAAAAGGCCTGCTAGTCTAATTGTTGAATGTACTTCTCACACTGTGTGGAGAAGTCTCCAATACTTTCTAACAAGTAGTAGTAATGAGAAAGTAAAAACTATTGTGTGCAGAAGTCTTCTGTAAGTTCTGTTGTCATGTTTTCTTTTCTTTTTTGGACAGTTTCAGTATCTGTTTTGTGACCACAGACAGGAATAGTAAATTCTGGGGAGAGAAGGTTATTAGGAGTTACATATTGGAGAGAGTTAATTTGTGGTCTGATTTTACTTTATGACAAGATTGGATCTGTAGCACAACTTAATTTAATAGACCCATTTAAAATTTTATTTTCATGAAATGCATTCCTTAAATGAAATTGAGGAGGAAGCTTTTGAGTTGTCATGTTGGTGACTAATTTTGAAAGTGGGTTGTCTTTGTTGTTCTGTTTTTCTGTTCCTCATTTAGATACAGTGAAGGTGAGATAAGGTTTAACCTGATGGCTATTGTGTCTGACAGGAAGATGATATATGAGCAGAGGATTGCAGAGCTACAGCAGCAACTGGCAGAGGTAGGCCATGGAATTTAAGTTGCTAAAGTAGTTCTCTGATAGTTCTGTGTGTTGGCTTTATTATTCACTTCCCTTCCTCGCTCCAAATGGAGTCACACTAAAAGAAGCAGGGAGTGGTTGCTACAGATGTGGATGCACTCAGTGCTGCAGCTCTGAGCTGAGCGCTCGGCACAGTGTGGTGGTGTCGTTTTGACTTTCTGCCGTGACTCATTTGCTGTGGTGCTGGAACTGTTCTTTTCCCAGTACCTGAACTAATCTGCTTGTAACTAACTGCAGAAATTCCTGGAATGTTACCATAACTGTAAAGAAAACTGAATCTTTCTGTGGTAGAAATACTTTTGAGACAAAACTTGCTTTAATAAAAAAGAAAAAGGAATTTAAAAATGGAGTAACATCATCCATTTAAATTTTTGTTTTGTGGAAGGAGGAGCCTATGGATACAGATCAAAGTAGTAATATGTTAAGTTCTATACAATCAGAAGTTGCAAAATACCAGATGTTAATTGAAGAAGAGAACCAAAAATTAAAAAGATATAAGGTATGTAGCCTTTGCTTTTCTGATGGAATTATTGGAACAGTTGTAAGAAAAGGCCAACTTTTATATATATATGTGGGAGCTTTGCAATTAATCTGAAGGAACTAGATGGGGACTAGAAAATAGTTCAGCCATATAATAATTCTGTTAATGCTCTTAATTTATTTTTAGATTGAAAATATTAGAAGAAAACATAACTACCTGCCTTTCATCATGGAATTATTAAAGACTCTAGCAGAGCACCAGCAGTTAATACCATTAGTAGAAAAAGTGAGTATTTCCTGGCTGACGGTGTATTTCTATGGTGTTCCATACCTCGCTGTTAAATGAACAAGCCCGTGTCATTTATGCTGCCGAGGTCTTCGGCCGGGAGGGCTGCCCCGCGGCCGCTATGGCAGCCGGTGACCGCGCGGTGGCAGCCGTGGCACAGCGCTCGGGTTCGATCCCTCCCTTTTCCTTGCTCCTGTGCTCCTTTCCTGGCTTGGCTTCCCCCCTTTCTGAGGTATCTAGCCATTAACATGGATTTACTGCTAAGGTTTGTATTAAACTGTAATAAAAAAGTGTGTCTGCCACTTTGGCGAGGTTATTACACTGGTGGAGTACTTGAACTGTACTCGGCTCTGTGCTGGCGTGTACTTAGGCTTGAGTGCCCGAGGCAGGATCCCTGATGTTGTACTCACTGAGAAAGGATCTCCGAATTGCTAGAATGAAAAAAGACGTGTATTATTTAATGAGTGCATTCTTTAGCTGAATTTATTTAGGAAGGTAAATTTGCAGGCCCGTAGTTTATAAGACAGTAACTTGTGGAGTTTTAATCCAGTTTTATGTTAACACAAGTCATTTATGACACCCATCAAGCTGCTTTCACAAGTAAATTACCAGTGAACTGATGGCAACAGATCTTAGTTCTAAATCACTGAATTAGATGCTGTTCCATTCAATAATAAGTGGTAACAAGCAGCAGCCTGATTCAGAACTAACTAATGTTTTGACAGAAAGTTGTTGCCCTTGCTTCTGAGTTGTCCCCTCTTCTTGCCCAATCTGTTTCTTAACTGAATTCATAACGAGGAAAGTGCCAGTTTCCTGTCGATTTGAACTATTTATGATTGATATAAGTTATGAGAATCTGTCTGAAAACATCTTGACAGGAACTTTTGTGGGGTTTCTTTCCACTCATTTGAAAGATCTAAACCACTGAGATCTTGGTTTGTTTCAGAGTTCAGTTTTGATAATCAGTATGTCTGAATGTGGTGTTTTCTTGTGACATAAAATGTTTCCATTAGGAAGAGTTTTTTCTATGTTAAATGAAATTGGTATGGAGGTATGAAAAGTGATGGTTTCAATTATGTTTTTAAAATAGTGCTTTCCCCTTCAGAAGTTACCTAATCTCAGTTTCTTTTGCATAATTTTTTTAAACCTGTATTTTTTCGTAAAAGGCTTTATATACTAACCTAGTAAAATAGTAGTAGGATGCTTCTGAAGGGTCTACATTTAAATTTTTCTTTTCCCGGCATATTTTTAATATGCAGAAATATTAGGAGCAGTCTTTCAAAGCTCCAGAATGTTCTTTGTCTTATCAGAGCTTGACATCATCTCCCCTTGTTTCCTAGGCGAAAGAAAAACAGAATGCCAAGAAAGCTCAGGAGGCCAAATGAAGATGGCTTTGCAAAACACATACAGTTATTTGCTTCTGATACTATTTTCATGACAACAAATAAAACTTTTCATAAACTTCAACTTTTGTCCAGTGCACGTTTGCCAGTTGTAACAGTTTGTCTTGTACTGTTTGCACGGGTCTGACTCTTCCTTCCCCTGCATCTTGTGCATGTGGTACTGCTGAGCAATGTTTAGGTTCTCCTGGTCACATTCAGTATTCACCAGTCTGTCAGATTGCTGAAAGCTTGGGAAGTGGACCCAGAAATGTGCAAGGAAGATGTTCCCGTTTTGTCCCACTTGAACATGTGATAACGATACAGATGCCAGAGGTTTAAGTATAAGCATGAGCTTTCTTTGCTCATCCCTACTAACAGTTACAGTCCTTTCCAGTTGTTCAGTGACATAGCCTGTGTCTTTGTTTTTATGAAGTATGTGTCTAATTTTTTTACAAAATGGAAAAGTATGAATTTAGCTGTAGAAACATTTGCAAAGACCAATGTATAATCTCAAAAGAACTGCATTGCTTTAGTAGAAAAGATAATAAATATTCCCATTTTTATTTTGGCAAACTTTCTTCTGTGGTATTTTATTATGGCATAAGATGATTAGGACATGGAGGTCATCAGCCTTGTGACTTGAGCATATGCATTCTAAATTTGCGGTAGAAAGAAGGCACACTATTGTTTTGGGGAGTTAATATTCTTGGATATAAGGTATTCCTGTTCTGGAGTATGTTCAAGTTAAGTCTTTAAAGCAGTGCTTTTTATTTGTCTTCGAGAAGTAATACAAGGAAAAAGGTGTATGGAAGATTATTGTGGATGACAACATTGCTGTGGAAGATGCTTGAGCTGTGTCCCATGGACCAAAGGGAATGCCTGGGGAATGGAGCTCACTGGGTGTCCTGGCACCTTAAATGCTGCCTGTGTGTGAGTTGTGAGTAGATTGTTTTGGGATGGATAGTAAAGCCCATTGCAACAATACACACTGTTTGAATTATTCACTGTCAGTGCACACGAATTTGTTTAGAAAACTTCCAGTTTCTTCCTAAAAGACTCGGATAAGAAACAAAAGAAAAAGAGCTTTGATTTTTTTTTTTTTTTTTTTGGCAAACCTTCAAAACTGTAAATAGTAAAATATGTTTGTTTCCCTTATTTTGCCTGTGCTTCATTGAACTGTGAACTCCTTTGGTCTTGTAAGCTGAATTTTTTGAAACCCTGATATGAAACATTCTGTTGTCTGTTGGTGCTTCATATATATTGCGCATATATATATAAACAGGATAAAATTTTGGCTGAAGAAGTAAAACACAGACTGTACTCTTTACTGCTGGAAGGATCTCCTCGAGTCATTGCTGTGGCTGGAAAGGTAAAATCTGTATCAGAAAAACCTGAGATCCGTATCTGTGTTTTGTACAAAACTGATCAGGTTAATGAGAACACAAAATCTGTGTGAGCATTTCCTCCTTTAGTAATGCAGCATTACTGAACTGCAGCATTATTGTTCAAGGAAGGGGAAAGACTCTTCCTCTGTAAGAGACATTCCTGCTCTTAAAATTACATTTGAAACTCCAACCTGTTGAAAACATTTTTGTGTCTTTTTAAGTGGCAGCCTGATGATTCCCACAGCACCCTGTCGTCCTTGGAGAATTTTGCAATTTGATATTAGATGTCATCTTAAGTTTGTACTGAAGTTATTTCATTCTCCTTTATTGGCATGCTTGGGCATGTACAAAAGGAAAAGGAATTTTGCTGAAGCAGCAAATTATTTTTGCAATTATCAACAAATTTTAGTAGCGATTGTTTCAGAAATTAGAAAACTTATATTGCGAGCAGTCTTTCTGGATTTGTGGAAGGACAAAAAACCAAAAAAAAGGATGGATGTAAAGATAAAATTTTAACAAAATTTGTTAGTCCAATGTGTAAGTGGAAAATGTTTTGTTTTTAAAAAAGGCTGTTTAATGCAGAAGTAGAACATTTCAAAACTAGTGTTCTCTGTTGTATTATGAGTCTTTTTTTTTTTCCCTGATCAAACTTATGGCAGATTTTTTGCTGTTTTTGCCAAATTTGTAGAACCATTTTTTCATAATACGTGTCTTGGCTTTAAAGGCAGTTATTTGTATATTAGGACAGTGTCACATGAATGCAGAGCTGGACGTGAAGGTAATCCTGGCTGGGCTGGGGTACAGTTAATTTCCTCCTTGGTAGCTGGTGCAGTGCTGTGTTTTGGATGGAGGATGAGAATAATGTCGATAACACTCTGTTGTTTTCAGTGGTTGCTAAGCAGGGCTTACTGTGAGTCCAGGAGTTTGCAGCTTCTCATGCCCTGCCAGCCAGGAGCTGCAAGGGCACAAGGGTTGGGAGGGGACACAGCTGGGACAGCTGGCCCCAGTGGCCAAAGGGATATTTCCCAGTATGTGATGGCATGGCCAGCATTTAAATCGGGGCAGAGCTGGCCTGGGGCACTGCTCTGGAGCTGGCTGGGCTTGGGTCCGTGGGTGCTGAGCCCTGCATTCTGCAGCACATGTGCATTCTGGTTCTGTTGCTATCATCCTTTCCTGCCCCATTAACCTGTCTTTGTGTCAGCCCACGGGTTTCCTCGCTTTCCCACTGGTGGAGAGTGAGCAACGGTGTGGGGCTGAGTTGGCAGCTGGGTTTAAACCATGACAAGGATTTAGCAAATTAAAGGTGCCCAAAAATCAAAACAGAGATTTGGGCCTTAATCCATTTTAGAGTTTTCAGAACCTCTGTTTTGCTGTACGTAGAGTGGTGAAAGGTTTGTGTTCTGATTTATTTCAAGGGCTGTGCATTCTGCTGGTGTAAACACGCAGTGCGCCATCGCTGTCAGAACTGAGATTTGGGTATAATGAGAATAAACAATAAGTTCCATTTCTGCGAAGAATTCTGCCAATTCTGTTTCCTGTTGTCCAAAAGAGGTCAGTGTGTCTCCCATTTGCTAAGAGTTTGAAAACACAAAATCCCAACCTTCAGTGTGATCTCTGGCTGCCAGTCCTAGCATAGTACATAAAAATTTCAGAATCCTCCTGTAGCTTGATTTCTTCCTTCACAGAGTAACATTTTATACTTTGAACATGACTTATTTGTAAGACATTTTGTGTAGCTGGAAAAGTGATGATAAATTCAAGTCAGTGTTTTACCTGTGGTGAGTAATGAAATCTTTAGGCATAGTTGCATTTGTCATTGTTAAGGGAAGTTGTAAAAGTGTGTAACCTGGGGAAATATATCTGAAAAGTTGTGTTAGCTCTCATTAGTCATAATAGACTATGGAGCTGAGCTTTAAGAGCATTTGCCATGATTTGTGTAGCTGCAGACCTGCATTTCTAGATGACTGGCTGAGAAGAAGCAGTTCTCAGTAGCACTGGTTGTGAGTGATGAGATATTCTTTCTTTTTCCCTGACCAATTAATAGAATTGGCATCACAGTTTCAAAATACTGAATCACCTGTTTCTTTCAGGTTATGATGTGCCAGAAGACTAAAATCCTGCCTCCTTAGCCAGTGATCCAGGGCTTAAGGTGTGGTGAATAACAATGTTAGTGTGCATGTCACGTTTGTCAGGCTTCAGGTGGGATCTTACAGCATGGGCTGAGCTGTTTATGTCCTTCATCCCAAAATTGAATCAGGATAGCAAAGCTTCACATCAACACTTCAGTGGTTTCTGTGCTTAGACTTGATGAGTCTAAAGAAATGAAATAATTCTTACACATTCCTCAAACTGCTTTTGTAATGACTGGTCAGGCTAATCCTCTGAAAAGATTTCAGTTTTGTTTTGAGAAAGATGAAACTCTTCATTCTGTGGCTCAGTGACACAGTGCTTGCTTAATCAGCCTGATTAGCTTGAAAACAAGGAGCTCTCTGCAATAATTAGGTTTGATGCTGAAATATGTCCTGCCAGCCTGGTTTTGAGTCTTGGCTATGAAGTCCCCTCAAAATTTGTGTGTTTAAGTAGGATGACTAAACCACGTCAAACTGACAGTGCAGTTACTCCTACAGTAAAATTAATGTGTCCCTAAAGAATATTTGATCACTTTTATTTGTTTTCAACCTCAAAAGCATACTAGGAGAGTGAAGAAGTGTCAAGTTTATAGCCTGTGTTCACTAAATACCTCTGAGAAAGAACACTGGTGTTATTGCAAAAGCATTTTATCAAAATTTGCTGCTCTAGGAGGCTTTATCCAAGGTAAATCCTTACAGTGTGTTCAGAAAAGTTTGAATCATTTTAGCAATAAATTTTTTTATTAATAGTGCAAATACATTACAGACAGTAGGCTTTGTAGGGGAGGAGAAAAAAATGTTAGGTTAAAAAAGTGTCAAAATTCGGTCATTAAGGATATGTGGGCTTGATCACTTTGTGCCTTGCTAGTGAAATTTCTTTCTCTGAAAGCTGATGCATTTCTGAAATGGGAACTATGTGAGATTGTAGAATACTGATTTTTCTCTGAGGTCCCTGAGCATCCTCATGAAATAAAAAAAAAACAAAGAAAAAATGGAGAAAATAGTTATATGTTATAGTTCCCTCTCTTTTTTTTCCTTTTTTTTGGTGAACACCTGATAGGGATATTTAAATCCATTAATCCATCTCTGTGCAGTGGGTTCAGAGTTCTGCTAGCATTCTCACTTTCTTGTGTTCATGAAATCTCTTCAGTGGAAGTGGTGATAATGCAGAGTTGTTCTCACAGAGTTACAATGACGAGGTTAAGTGAAATGGATGTTTATTTCTCTGTTCTATGTAATAGCTGCAAACGCTGCAAAAACCAGCTTAGCCATGGAGCCTTTTCGTCTGATCTGGATAATCTCACCTCTCTCTATTAATAAGATCTAATAGAGTTTGTTATATTGAAGGCACTTTGCAAATCTGGTTAAATATTTTGCCGTGATAAGCAAGTATTTTCCATATTTTGTACAGTTTGTTTATGCTTTAGTTACACCGATTGGAGATTATGTTAATATTTGACTTCTTTTTTTAAGTATACACGTTGCTAATTGCTGGGATTACGTCTCTGACAATAACTAAGCAGTCATCTATGGTGTTATCAGTATCTGATATTTACAGTTCATGGAATGAAAAATAAAGCTTGCTTTATGCAAATATTTGTATTAATTTCTGCTAATGTTATCCGCAGCAGTCTGGTACCAAGATAATTGCTGTGTATCCCAACTTAAACAAGAAAACATTAAATAACTGTAAGATATTTCTTATAAAAATGATTTCTGGCTTGAACATTCTCTTACTCAAAATATGTTGTGCAAATGTGCACTCAAGTGTGTCCGTGAATTAACATTTCTTCACACCAAATAGAGAAAAAAAATGGGTTTTATAGGAACAAATCAGATTTTCTTACAATATTGTTCTGCTGATGGTATTTAACGTAGCCCTCTGAACAGTCTGGACACGTTTGGCTCAACTCATTGTGGTTCCTGCGTGGTGTGCTTGAAAAATCAAACAGCATCACATCTTACGAATGTTGTTTCTCAGTAGAAAAATCTTTTCTAAGAGTGGAAAAGAGTATTATGAGCTTTTGCATGTTCCATGTCCTCATTTCACTTCTTTCCAGTTTTTCCAGTAGGGCATTGGTTGTTTCTCAATTCCTCAGAAATCTACAGAGCACTTCAAAGTAAATAGTGAGCGCAAAACTTCCTGAAGTCTTAATGTGGTACCACTAAGCTGTGTTCTAAACATTACTACAGATTCCTAATTTCCTGTTCAAAATGTGGTTTGTTTTTAGGGGGGAAAAGGAAGAGATTTAGAAGTGAAGCTTCTTTAGCTGCTTTCATTTATTTTTCTCCTGTTCCATCTTTTAAATGTCACCCTGTCCTCCAGCTCTGTGTCCCCACTCACATGAGAGCAGGGACTTGCTGTCTAAAGTGATGGAGCATCATCAGATATGTCATTTTAGGAACTGTATATATCTGTGGGGGATATTTGTTTTATCAGATTTTATCAGAAAGGCTTAACTATCCAAACAGACAGTGACTTGAATTCTGAACATGCTCTGGTGACGGAGGGAGGAGGGAAATGTAGGGTGTTATGATAACCCTGGGGATGACAAAAGTGTTTGTGCTCATATAGCTCGTCTTTAATGTGAAGCTGTGGGGTGGTATCTTTGCAGTGGCTGCTGTCTTCACCCAGATCGTTGTTTTCTCAGTGCAGAGAATATTTATGCTGCTGAAAGTTACCAGTGTGAGATGATTTATCAGTTTTCCCTTTGTCTGTGTTTGGTTTTTCCCCCTCATGTAAAATCATACCCAACTCTGGTAAAAAGCTAAAAGGAGAGTGAGGTGTGTACTGAGTTCCCTGTATCTATCTCCCTGCCTTACCTGCTTGATTACATGAAGCAAAAAAGATCATTAGAATTAAATGTTGGTGTGTGGAAGTGAGGCAGACATAACTGTCCCCCTGACAGGAACTGGTACAGACTATTACTTAACCTTGTCTGTGTTCTAGTGACAGATAAGAGAGAGCTTGTCTTTGGGCAGTTTTCATGCTGTGCTGAGAAATGGAGAGATAAGGACAGTAGGATTGTGCTGTCCCAGATACCTGAGGCTCATTATCCAGAACTCACCTCTGTCTTTGAATAGTCTTACATGTGCCATGGAAAAAAACACTGGGGATCCCACACAGCAGGACAAGACCCTGTTGTTGCCACCAGGAAGAAATTCCCAGTTTGGAGGGCAGGAATTCAGTGGTGGAAAACCAAACGCCCTCCAGGGATGAGCTTCTCGCTCCTTGGCAACACAGGCTCCCCAAAAATCCAGCTTGGGAATTGCACACCCCCCTCAAACCATGCCCAGCACCCCAAACTCGCTCATTTTTGGGAAAAAAACGCTTTTTAGGGTAGGAGCTGCCACACGTTGGATCCCTCTCCTCGGCAGAGGAAGCTCAGGAAGCTCCAGAGCTGGTAATTCCAGCGTGCCCCAGATCTGCCTCCCAATTCCTACTCTGTCCAGGGCTGTATTCAATTTGGAGTGTCCAGCAAGTGCTGTGTTTTCCATGGATCCCAGTTCCTCGCCTGAATTGTGCCGAGGGTTTTGTCCCACAAAATCACTTGGTGAGGATCCGTCCCCCAGGAGCTGCTGTGCCATAAAAACCAGAGGTTCTGCTCCCGGATTTTGGATTCCAGGCAGTTTGGACAATGATTTCTGTCGGAGACTGAGGGTCAGGGAATTGCAAACATCCCACTGGGGGAAAGGTCTGTGCAGATTCCTCTCTGACACATCATTGTGTTAGTAAGCCCATAAAAGCAAAATTAAGCCTGTAAAAGCTGACAGCTGGCTGCACTAACTGCCCTCGCCCAGGTTCTTTGCTCTGTGTGTGCACAGGTCAGAAGAAAATGGGTTTTGCTGATGTGGCTTTGCTGACCAGGGTCAGTCCTCTCTGCTGCTGCTCTTTGGGACAGGTAGCAGGTTGTTGTGACACTTGAAAATTTTCATTGCTCTCTAAAGAAAAGATCTCTCCCACTACCTGTGCACCTTGAGGGGTCAAGTATTTATTGTTAAGGACTTGAAGCTGTGTGCTTATAATCCACACTTTGTGAGAACTCGCTTTAACTAACTGCAAGGCTGACTTTGGCCCCCTTTAAGACAGTTTGGATTCCATTCAGTAATTAAGGCTTTTTGACTTTCAACACTCACATCTTCTTGCATGAAGTTGCTTATTAGTTCTGAGAGGAAATAAATGAGTGTATGCATGACTACAAGAACTTAGAGGCCCCCATAAGAAAACAGAGAAATTCTTCTTTCCAGGAAGTTTAATTATTCCTGCTGAAACCATCTCCCCTTTGTGGAAGCACCAGATGCTGGTACAGCAGACCTCCAGCACATACTTAGGCCATGGAGTAGTCTTGCTAGATCTCATAAGCTGCAGCTGCCTGACTTCTTATCCTGACCAAAGAATCTTGAGAAATGCCTCTTGTTCTCTCTGCTTCAGAGTTTGCCTTGAAAACAAGGAAGAAAGATCAAAAATTTCTTCTCACTGGCAAAGGAGAATGAGGGAGGTTTGGAATAAAGTGATAAAACCAAACTGGGAATAGTAATGGGAAAGCCTAAGAAAGAATGGATACAGAAATCATTGGGTGGGAGTTATTTTGGTTCATTTTCCCAGAAGAAGGGGAAATAGTTGGATGAAAGGTCCTTCCCTCAGTGATGAGGAGATGATCAGTAAGTACGTGACAATCAAGTGTTAAGTTGCAAGTGAAGTCTTTGTGGGGTGTTTTGGGGCAAAGGAGGTTTGCTGCTCTTTAGAGCTGCTTCATTTCGAGGCACAGTATGTCCTAATAACCAGGTAGGTTTCTCACATGTGTGTATACATTTATATGAGATCCTGTGCCTGAATTTCCTGAAATATTTTTGAGGCAAACGTTTGGCTTAGACTGTGTTTTTGTTCATGGGAATCAGGAGATCTATACAATAAATTTGACTGATTTGAAATAAGATTTACAGATGCCAATCCCTGTGATGTTAATTTTTCTGATAGAGTGCAGGAGCCCTAAGTGTGGGATGTATTTGGACATTCATGTTTCACTGTGCGGTTTCTTTGAGTAACTTTTGGATATATACAACTTCTTCTTAGTACTTAACTTTGCATTTTTTCACCCTATTAACATCCTATAACTTGAGTTCGAGTCTAGGGATTGTTGAAGGTGACCTTTGGCTTTGATTCTTGAAAATTCACTCTTCAGTTTTACGTCACACAGTTCCTTATCTGAAGTGGGCTGTTGTGAGAATGACTGGCAGTTTGCCGGGGGAAGTTCACTCTGCTGGTGCTGGCTGCAGTTGTTTCTGTTCAGTCCATGGCGTGAGGTACTGAGGAATCTGAACCTCCCGGTGTGTTTGAGACGTGAGAGCCTGACATGACAATAAAAACATCAGTGAATTCCATAGGCAGCAAGGAATTTAGCGTGAGGAAGCAGCAATGGATAG
The DNA here is from genome assembly GCA_014706295.1 of Lycocorax pyrrhopterus obiensis. NCBI lineage: Eukaryota > Metazoa > Chordata > Aves > Passeriformes > Paradisaeidae > Lycocorax > Lycocorax pyrrhopterus. The sequence continues at coordinate 23,991,097 of JACSVZ010000013.1, forward strand.
TGCTGTAGTACGTGATTCCTCTTCCATTAAACCTAGCTCCTTGTGACTCATAATAAATCATTGATTAAACATAAAATGATCTTTCTCACGTTGCAAGAAAAGCATAGAGATGTCCAATAAAAATAACCAGAGGGGAATCTGCTCAGCAGTTGCTTAACTGAAGGTATTTCGGTTGTTTGTGAAAGTTCCCATAAGAATTTAATTACAAATTCCTGGTCAGAATGACAGTTTAATACTTCAGATACCAGAAATATCATCCACAAGTTTGATCAATTAAAGCAAGGAAGAGTGCTGAAGGAAATAATCTAGAGCAGTTCAATAGAAAGCTCTAAGGAAAGCAACTGAATTTCAATTTGCTCATAGTGTGACACATTCTTCCTTTTCCATCTCATAATTTTTATAATCATAGGAAGCATTCGGGATAAGAAATGTATTACACACATGCAACTTTAATAACCAGTTATTTGAAAACTGAATCTTGCAATTCAGAAGGAGAAATCAAACGAAGTTTGAGTGTAGAATTCAGCCTTTGCTTTATGCTTTATCTTAAGAAGGATGTATTTTCACTTTGAGATCCTTTCACTACATACGTTTAAATCGTGTTTGCACGCATAATAATTGCTGCTATTGCACAACAAATGTGGAAAATAACATGACAAATGAAGAGGGGAAAATACTGTGTGTGGGTTCCATGCCCAAAGGAAACATTCCCTGTTCTCCCCCACCTGACTCCTCCCTCCCAATTCTCTTTTAATGCTTGGCTTGAGGTTTTGAAGATTCAGCTCAACCAGACGGTAACTTATCCCTAGCATGAAAGGAATCCTCAGTAACTTTTATAAAGGAGCTGTCCCAACAGAAAAGCATTCAAGTCAGGTTTCTAATATTTTGATGATAGCAGTATGTTAGGTAGATATCCCTTCTTCATGTATCTCCTTAACATGCTCAAACCCCTTCAGTAGGTGGGAAAGTCTAATTCCATGTTTTTCTTCCTTACTTTATCAGTTGCCAAATGGGACATGAACTTCCAGCGATGTTTTATGTTGTGTTTATGAACTATTTTATAAATACAGAATTTTACAGTAAAATAGGAATACAAAAGTCAAAGCCAGAGGAGAACGTTTGGCTGACCTTTTAAGAAATGTTTTTGATTGATTCAGTAAAGGACAATGTAATCTATGGTTGGCTTTGGGGGCCTGGCCCTAACAGTGTTTGGGGGAGGGGGAGAGGAAATTGTTGTTTTCCCTGGAAATGATGCAGCAGTATCCAAATTCCATGCAGCTGGAGTTTGGGTTCGGTGCTTTGAAGTAGGATGAGACACTGCAGTAGTTTGTTCCCCTCTCTGAGTTCCATGAATCACTGCAAGCTGCACGCTGTGCCATCTGCTAACAGTTTGAAGCCACCAAACCCCCGTGAACAGCATCGTCTGGGTTGCTTCACAGAAGTCTGACTAAGTGTGCCTAGAGCCTGACATGGGCTCAGGATACCAAAAATGGTAAAAGTTGTGACCACCCCAGAGGCAGCCAGGTGTCTTTGGAAGGGCTTTAATGCTCCGCAGGAATTGGACGCTCTCCTGTCTTGAGGAGGAGTTGGCAATGCTTGGGTACAGGATGACGCTGGAATTGAAACTGCTTGAAGAGTTTATGAACAGCTGAAAACAAAGAGCTGAAAAGTGGAGCTCAGAATGAATAAAGAGTGCTCAGACTGGAAAAACAAGAAAAGTGGCCTTTTCTATCACACAGACAACTGCTTGGCATCTTCTGCAGGAGTGGAAGGGACTTAAAATCCATGAGAAGGGGAAGAATTTATATAGTGCTAGAGCTACTTGTTTTTCATGTTCAATGGAACTCTACTGAAGTGATATTCTTGCAGTATTTGCATCAGGATAATTGCAATGTACATTCTGCCATAGTTCTTTCCAAAACAAATGGGTACACCCAGATATACAAGATATGCAAGAGATAAGCAAGTTAGACAGTCCTGCCCAAGAAAATGTTCCGAGACTTCCCTTCTCAGAAATCTGAGGCAGGAATTGGAAAGTTTGTAATGAAGGTGGAGGAAACCCTTGAAAATATGCCTTGATTGGATGGGAGAGCAGTAGAAGTGAAGAACCCGGTTTCTCTGTGTACTTGGCTTTCCCTGCAGAGCTAAATTCAGTGACTTCTGTCTGCTGCATGCTTTATTGCATACACAAACACGATGTGCAGGAAATAAAGTTTATAGTTCTGAACTGCTGGAAAGGGGTAATGACTGCACTCCCAGCAGACAGTGGGTACATTGTATGCTCCGGGTTCTCTTCCAGATAGCCTGGATTTGCTGTGCTCGTATCTTGGTAAATATAATCCCCTGCTCTGTGGCAAAAGGCTGACTCTAAAGGCAGTGATCTGCAGTGCGATGAAGCCAAAGTTCAGATCTGTGTTCATATACAAAGGCTTGCTTTGTCCATGGAAAATAATTTTGAAGTCATACATTCATGTACTATTTCCTCCCCAAAACCAAAAATAGTTACTAGAAAAATTAACAGTATGTCAGATGCATCAGCCGCCTCCCCTGGTCAGAAAAGCTCATGTGGACTAGCATTTTTTTAGAGACGAGCTGTGTTAATTGGTTATGTTTTATATGCTTCAATTAGTTTTGGACTGAAGTCTCACACGTGTGTGAGGAGGTTTTTAGTTGTGATATCATGATCAACAGTGGAGCTTAAGACTTCATGGGTGTTTTAGATGTTGTCACAAGCTATTTGAAACTTTAGTGTATGAAGAATGCTTTTTTCCTAGACTTTGAATCATTCCTAGTTCTGAAAGTCTGTGCACGTGAACAGTCCTACTAAAGTCAGATTTCTTACATAAATAGCTCGTGTAGACATGTAGGAAGGCTCATGCCTGCATGTATGATTTATGGGTTTGATAAGATCCTGTCTCTGAGTAACTACTCACTGTATTTCTAAACAGTTTTCAAATGTGAGATCCTGGTGTCTTAACTGCAGAGGGTGAGAAATACCTTCAACATTTTATTTTGCACTGTAAGTAAAACTAAGTTCAGAACAGCTCTGAGAGAGTGATGAATTAAAAGTGAGATGTTTGAGTTAGTCTGGGCTTCAGTTCATATTGTTCTTAGTCCATTATTTATAAGAGGTTTTATGTTTTACTGTAAGCGCTCAGTGTTTGAGGTCACCGTTTTTCTGCTAAACCATCTATTGAACAAATAAAAAATCTTCTATGTACTGTTCCCATTCCTCATATTTATCTAAACTTATCTTTTTTCTTTGTTTCTCTTGTCATTACTTTCCTGACCTTTTTTTCTTTTGGAGTATGGCCGAGCAAAATATATCAATTTTATGAGTTCCCAACAGAAAGAGGTTGAAGAAAAACAGTTGAGTAATATTTATAGGTGCAAAGACTACTTCAAAATTACAAAATGCTAAATTAATCTGCTTTGCATGAAGGACTAATTAATTAATCCAGTCCTAATGTATGCTTTTGTATTTTTATTTCTGAGAGGGTAAACGTGCAGTAACGGGTTTTTAAACTTGAGGGCCCCATTTCTTGGATGCCCTGTAGAGCTGGGCATGTGAGGAGCCTGGGAGGATGAGCTTGCTGCGGGGAGGAGACTTCTCCTTTCTGCCTCAGCCAGGCAGGGGGAGCACCAGGCCTGGATATTCTCCTGCAGCGGAGCCACTTCTGGTTTCTAAGTGCCTTCGGAATACCCTGACCTCAGGGAATATTTTGTCCTAAACTCTGAGAAAACAGAGCATTAGAAAGCAGACAGATAGCATTAGATCCTTTCTAGCTGTTTGCTGCTCATGTTTTCAGGCTGTACCTGCGCATTCTAAGCTGGCTACACTATAACTGTGATTTATTGTGGTTAATTGGAGTAAAAATGCAGAAACTGGAGCCAGCAGAAATTGCTGCAGAAAGCTCTTTGCTACTTAAAGGTGGGCAGTGTTTCTGGGTTTTTACTGTGCTCTTATTTTCTGCCTTTGTCTAGATTAAGGTACCCCTGCCCCTCCTGTTGTGCTACACCCAATTACTGTGGAAAAAGGAGAGGATGTTTGCTTTCTTCCTTGGAGAATCCCTTGAGGAGGTTATGGAGCAGGTAAGGACCATCACCGCTCTCTTCCTCTGCACATCTTTAAAAGGAAAGTGTTGATCCTGTTCTTGTTTGGAGAGGAGATTGTGGGATCGTGCTCATCAGGTGTGCTCTGGACCCTGCCCACAATGTCACCCTTTGTGATACCACACTGGGGGCTGGTTACAGCCCACTCGTGGGAGTTTCTGTATTCTTGGTGTGTTTTGGACACTGAGCTCTCCCCCAGTGTTGTAGGAGTGAACATTTTGCTGGAGTTTAGAGACACCTGATGAAAAGATACAGACATAATTCTCAGATTCATTAATGCAGTTGGATGCCACGAGTTTCTGTGAAAACCATTGCCCTCAGGCACTTTGTGCCTCTCCTTTGGCCACACACGTTTTACATCATGTGCTGCTTTTGGACCCGTGTCTCTGCACTGACAGCCGTGGGGAGAAGCAGGGCACACAGCAGGACAGGCTGTGGGTGAGGCAGGGACTGCACTCAGCTGCTGTTCAGTCCTGCTGGATGTTTCCACGCCTGGTCCCCAAAAAGCACTGCTGGCGCATGTGGGATTTGCCTGTTCCAGGCTAGAAGAGGCTGAGTGCTGTTTAAAATTGCCTCCGAATTTACAGAGCATAGTGTGGTTTGGCTTTAAGCATAAAGAGGAAAAAAATAGCTTTTTAATTGCAATTCAAGCAAATCGTAATAAGCAAGTTGCTGGCAATAGTCCTTCTTGTGTAGAGAAGTCTTACATGCACTGCTTTAGGGAGTACATTAAATTAATCACAAGCTCCTAGAAGTTAATATTAACTCAAATAGACTGAAATCACCCTCATATTTTATTTTTGGAAGTTCATTAAATAAGGATGTCTGTGCTCACGTTCAGTTGCATCAATTTTCTTATGATGCATTTTGTTTGCATCTTTTTCTTTCTACAAGTCCTTGACACCTACAAATTATTAAAGAGAGCAGTCATGCTTGGTGTTAAAACACTGTCTAAATTCTTAACAGGACTGAAAAAAACCCCTGTAGCAGCATCCCGTTTTTTCCTCAAGACCTGCAACTAATCACTTTCTGGTTCTCTTGGGGTTTTTAATGCAATTTTCTCTTTTTTTATCTTTATTTTGTTGATTATTTATGACCTTCATGAGCAGACATTGCATGTTGTGTTCTTAAATAGTTACGTCAGTGTATTTACACAGATAAAAATCTGGCCTATAATTGTCAATATCAGTATCTTGGTGAGCAGTTTGATGCAATAATTTTTTTTTCCTCATCAACCTTTAATTTGAATTTAAGATACCACATAAACATTGACATGGTTTTGATATGTTATCATTTATGAAAGGTTCTCCTCCCACCAAAAAAAGAAAAGGAAAGAAGTCTCGTGTCAAGATAAGATATCCACGGTCACAGAAAAGCATTTTTGCTTGTCAGTCACTGTGTTGTTTCTCAACATCCATTCTGGGTTTGAACACCTCTATGTCCAACAAACACCAGGAACGTTCATTATTCCACAGCTGTTTCGAACAGAATAATGTGTTTTAGTGGCATTTCAAGTACAATAATCCTATTTGCATTGGTATGCATAGCTCACATGGTGTTTCATTTGTTTTCTGTCCAAAATAACATTCCATTTGCAAAGTTTAGCCCTGGATATGGAGAAATACAAAGGTTTCAAGTGCCCTTCACAGACCTCAAACTGACATCTGCCCTAGAGATCCTGAGAAATTGGAAGTGGATCTTATCTGTGAGCGCTTGAGTTATGGATGTTGTTGCTGAAGTGGAGGGCTTAACTCACTCAATCCTTAGTGCATCTGCCAAAAAACTGTTATGACAACTTCCAATTTTTATTTCATTTCAGCTGGAAAAGAATTACCTGAGCTATGACCCTGTGAAACATTTTGATTTGGAAATACCAGTGAGCCCCTTTCTGAAAAGAATGGAAAATTATATTTTGTAGAGTTTAATTTGAATAGGTCCATTCAAAAGGAGTCCTTTCTAGCTGATAGTGCAGTGGAGCCTCTGAAAGGCTCCAGTTAAGGCCTGATAGATATGGCACAAAAGGTGTGGTGTAAAGCAAAAGAAGTTAACAATAGAGTGCAAGAATCTTGGATGGCACCAATGAGTTTATCCCCTCTGCACGCAGTGATGTGAGATCAGTCTGCAGCAGCACCAGTTCCCATGTGTTTATGTAATTGTGGGAATAAAAGCTAATGAAGCTCCTGAAAGCAAAATTTTACCTTTTGTTATTCATTTTTGTTTCCTCCCACTGCCATTTTGGGTCAACAAATTCAGACAGAACAAGAGCAGAAGCAGTTCTCGTATGAACATTAGCATTGCATATTACCATTGAATATGTGAAATATAGGAGTGGGAATATTCCTATTGTATATGTAGGTGTGAGTGATTTTTTTTAAACCAGTTTTGGCTGTTACATGGGCTTGCATGTCAACATTAATTTGTGTAAATCAAACCTCAGGTGCATAAAGACAATGACAAAGCTGCAGAGGGATGTTCCCTCCTCTGTTTCTAATATTAATTTTGATCTTAAAAAAAAATCCTGAAAGTTAAAATTCAAATCCTTTAATCATTGTGTCAGAAAGAAGAAAGAAACAAAAGAGCAAGTGATCTGCAGCCTCTTTCTTTCATCCCAAACTTTGTCAAAAAACCTGAAGGTGCTTCTCACAGTACTGCCAAGTTACCCTGCTTCAAAGGGGTGCCCAGGATTTATACTATTGGTTCCCTGGAAAGCCAGGCTGTGTTTCTTTTTTTTTTTAATGCTGCCTTCATTCAGCATTTTCTTCAACGCTGCTTTCATCCTCAGTTACTGAGGATCTTCTCTATCTACACAGTACATGTTAGATAAAGAATCTATGTGCTTATTTTAGATCTACCTCCCATTCTGTTACAACTCGATTACTTTTGATAAGTACTGCTAGAGCAGAACCTCAAAGGCAGTCAGTGTTTCACTCTTCTTCTTCTAATGAGCTGTTGTTAAAAACTGCATTTAATCTAAATATCCACACTCAGCCCACTGTTCCACAGTTGTCCATGACAGGCCATGTTTTTTCCAGTTCTTTATTTTAAAAGGGAATGTTTTCAGTTAAATCCCTTGCATGCGACTCACAGCACTGTGATCTGAAGCAAATGTTTGTCTCCTGTTTCACAAGAGGGGCTGGCTCGTGGGAGAAAGCAAACCCCAGCAAAGAGGGATGTACATGTCCTGCAAAAGTCACTGTAACCTGTTTTTGTCTTTGTCCTACTGTCAGAAGGATGTAAACCTGTACGAATAGGGCCTGCACAGATTCTGACATAGATACATTCGTTACTTACAATGGGGGTATTGGAACTTTCGGCCCCTGGTCCCAAACTTACCCTACTGAATTTCACAGAACTGAGTAAGCTGGCTGAATTCAACAACTCCTGGAAAATCGGGTAGAGCATCTTTTTGTGCATGAGGGCAGGAAATATTTTTAGGAATTGCTGCCTTTGTCTGTCTGCAGTACTGCACCCAGGGCATCTCTGTGAAATGATCTTGCTGTTGGCAGAAATGGTGTTGTGAGTGCAAACCAAGGGGAGAACAAATCCTGGCACAAATAATACCAGCTCTGGCTCTGCAAGGGCTGGAGCTGAGCGGGGTTTTGGCCTCAGCTGCAGTTTCAGGCCTTCCCTTGCCGCCTCAGTGTTCGAAACAGAGCCCTGCAGGTTGGGTTTGGCAGCCGGGGCTTTCCATGGCCCCGTTGGCAGGCAGGAGGAGAGCAGCTCCCCAGCTTTCTTGGCCGATCTGAGCAGCTCTGCAGCTCTCTGCCCGTGCTTCCCGACACAGCTCCAGCGTGCTGGCAGGGGGGTGTCTGTGTCTATCCCCAGACTTCTCTCGGGAAATGGCCCAGCTAATTTTAGAAGCAAAAACAGTGAAAAGAGGCCTATTTCCAACGCAGCCAGAGCACCTCCCCTCTAATCAGCGCTGAAATCTGGTTGATGCTAAAGCCTTTCCTTAGCAGAATGTTTATTGCTCTTGAAGGGGGTGGGGAGAAAAACAACACAAGAGATCTTTTACGAGGCAGACATAAGTGAACAGAAGCTCTTTAAATATGAACTTGTGGGAACTGGGAGATTGATGCAATACATCACGGGGACAGAAAGGCCAGACAACAACTTTCTGAGTACATGGCATAAAATCAGATGGGGAGAAAAGAAACTATGGTACTTTTTGCCTGACATGACCTGAGGAAAATTACTGGCTGCTGTGCGGCTCTTGCATGGTTGTCTCGGGCATATCATGTTCTGTAGTGATTAAAATACAACTTCTGGTGACAGCAGGAACCCAAATGCCCTTCTGAATTGTGTGCAAAGTGCGACAGTTGTTCCTCCAGCCCAGGTCGTGTTTCAGAATATGCTTCAGCAACTGCTTTTTATTGCATTTGATTCCTGTATCATTGTTCTGAATGGAAACACAGGAGGCGCAAAATCTTGTGGCAATATTCTGTTTATAAGGGGAAAGGTCACCTGTTGTCAGGGTCTGTGGGTGTTGTATGGATTCACACCGTGCCAGGAAGGTGGGGAAGGCAAAATCAAAAGTACGCACATTTTTAAATCTTTCATCTAAACTCTGCAGCACAAATTGAATTTTTTTCAGTGAACAGCTGCAGGCGAATACATTTTGCTCCAGGAGCAGAATTAGTGCTATTTTCATTATTTTCCTAGCAGAACTACCAATGAAGGCTCTTCTCTTCCTTGCTGACTACAGGAGCCTGGGGCATGAAGAAAGTCCTGAAGAGAGGGAGTCTTTCATCCGTTTTCTGGTGTCTGCTCCTCAATAGACCTTTACCATGTTCCTTTTCACGCAGGGTGGGGTGTTTTTGCACTGAGTATTTCATCTTATTTGAGTCTTACATAACTATTACTGGACTTGGAAATGTTGCTGAGCTGCAGGCACGAGAAACAGATTTTATCCTAAATAGAGTAGGCCTGAAACTGATGTACTTGTGCCTGGCTTTAAACACTCACATTTTGGGCTGCATATCATAGCCCGAGTTAAAAGGTGCTGCATTATTTGGTACTGCACGTACATTCCTCCTCTGATTGCTGCATGTGAAAGAACCAATTCCCTCTTATTTTTGGTAGGATGGCACTTCCTGCTCTTCCCTGCAGCCTCAGAAAAAGAGCAATTTTTCTCCGTACATAATATCTGCCATAAACCCAGTGCCATTCTGGAACATTTTGTCACAGCTGATTGTGCCTCAAATGGCATCTTTGGGAAGACTTTTTTTACGTCTTTAGTCTGTGCCAAAATGAATGCTGAGGAGTGATTTCTTGTGTGATTTAAGTGCTTGGAGCGCAGCTGATAAGAGCGGCAGTGGTCACGTAACGTACAACTTGTTACAACTCTCTGCTCTGGTGGGTTTTACCAAGCTCTTGCCACAAATTTTAATGGGAACAGACAAGCCTGTGCTGAAGGCTTTTGACAAATCCAACCAGGAACATTTATTGAGAACTGTAGGACCTTTTTGAGGATGTAAGTAAAGACCCAATGTGAGGCGCGGAAGTGAGAGCCCTGAGGCAAGGAAGCTGCTCCATTGTTTGTGCTCTTAAAATTACTTTAGGGCTCAAGTCACTTCTGAGCCAAAAACAATCAGATATTAGACCTCAGCAAACTTGTGGATGTCAGAACTATTTTGAGAAACTGGAATACTTCATTGTAACCACATATTTGGCCAAGATACGATGTGTGGCCCCAATTCAAAGAAATTGTAAATACTGCCATTTATCCAAATTATTGTTCCCTTGCTATGTCTAAACTTCAAAGAAAAACAGCTTCTTAATAGTTTGTATGCTGCTATAAATAAAATTTCTCTTTATTGCATACTGAGAAAAGAATAGCATTCCATGAGTCATACTTATTGTGGGGTCTGTGGACAAAGCTCTCAAGGCTTTATGAGCTTCCACAATGTGCAAAAGCCTTAAGGTTCAACAGTCTTGCTTCTTCCAGCAATAAATTAAAGGCAGATTCTTAAAATGCTTTGATGTGAGTAGCTGAACCTGCTTCAAGAAACACCTTGGTACTAAGCTGCTCTCAGACTCAAGCAGAGGAAAGCAAAACCTCCTCCTTATGGGTCAGACGAAGGGAAATCTTTGTCCAGGAATTTCTTGGGTTGGCTTGGTGTTATTATTCGATGAGGTGGAGGTGATGTGTTCACTGATTGCTGTAACACGTAACAGGGGGGTTTTAATTATTTACTTGACATGAAACTTGCTTAAGAGAAGTGACACTTGGCCATCATTTGCTGCAAGTGACACAAAGTCTGTTCTGTTACAGCTCTAATCCTGTTGAAGTCCATGGCAGCAGAGAGAAAAATTTGACCCTCCTTATTATAATTTACAACTCTGAGCCAAATTGCCAGGTAAGCTGTCTCAATACCACGTTGGCCATTCCGATGTTTCCTTGTATGAGAATTGCTGTATGTGGAAATTCCAATGGGACTGTGTCTTTTCTAAAGTGACAGAACCAAAACTTGAAAAGACAGTGGTTTTGAGGTGTGCAGTTCCTTGCCTACAGAATTATCCTCTTCAAATAAGTACCTTTGAGTGGCCTGAGACAGCAGAGCTGCAACTTTTTTTGCTGTCCTATGCAAGTATCAAAAGATGTGAGGTTCAGTGGATGCATCTGGATGTTTTATCAGGTCTGGCTTAGCTGGAAGGTTCTTGGCAGTATTGTTCATTTTGTCTGAACAACAGCTGAAATAACAAACCAGCCTCTGTGACTGAGCACAGCTTTATCTCCAGTACCCATCTGATAGGAGAGAGAAGCAATCAGAGCCACAGTAAGGATGGGATCACCAGGAAGTGACTGAATAAGGTTCTTTGAAGAAAATTTCCTGTGTTTTCAGATACTTCATCCAGAAATCTCTCTCCGTGTTGCAATAGCTCTGAGGGAAACATATGATACACTGAAAGACACTGAATAACCTTCCGACTGACCAAATCTATTCCATAACATTGTCAAAGAGCCCAGTAAATCCATATGGGAATCATTTCCATTTGTGTGCAAAAGCAAATGTAACTGACCTTTTAATACACTTCTGCAGACAGTCACGTCTGTGAACTTTGCATCCACAGAGATTGCATTCAGATTGCCTCAAAAGCTATGCCCAAACTTAGAAGATGAAGTGAAACTCTGAAGTTTAACTTTTTTTCACCCTTTTGAGTATGAGGTTCTCTTGAAAAGCCTTGGTTTGTTGATTAATCCCCAGCTTTGCAGCAGAAGTTTCTTCTCTCCACTATACTTCCAATTCTTGCTTTGCTAACATGTAATAATCTCTTGTTCCTTTCCATTTGGAGACTAGAGAGAATGATGCTGTATTACTGTAGAACATATTTTCAATTTCTTTCATCAGACTTTTAGAGGTGAAAGTACTATAAAACTAGTAATTGGTCCTATATGATACACTCAGAAAGGAAATGCAAGATTTAAGATTTCTGGGTGAGAGCCCTGAGATGAGGGATTGTGCTACCAGTCTTTCAGGAACTATTTAAACACGGTGAGCACTGTGAAAAAGGATTGCTGCAAAGGAGCTGCAGTATTTCAGAGGCTCCGTGCCTGCAAGGGGAGCAGCTCTTGCACCCTTTCCCCTCTCTGCTTTTGCAGAATTTGCAGTAGTTTTTGTAGGACTTCATGAAGACTCTTCCTGCTGTGGTCTTTTTACTGTCTCTAGGTATGATTTTGCTCTACATACCTGACAAATGCCAGATGAACTATAGGAAAATATTTGATCGCATGGGAAATCTGCTCTTAGGGCCGGCATTTTTTTGTTTAGCTGCACTGTTGAGTCCATGAAAGAGCAAGATACTCAAGCACAGACCTCTTCAATGTACAGCTTGTTTACAGTGAGTGGCTGCTTCCCTGGTGTCTCACCTGACACACAACTGCCCATATTTGTAGGGGGGTTCAGCCTCTCATGGGGTACAAACAGCATTTCCATGCAAGGGATCACGATTTTCCACCGTCATTGTTTTGGGGCAGGACATACTGGCACCAACTAAAACCAGTGCTAGAACAGTAAACAAAGGTTGATTTTGTCCGTTTTTCGCAGGCATGCATCCAAACCAAACCATTTCAGGTTCAGGCCGAACATGCTGGTTGGAATAGCTGAACACAGACACAGAGATGCTACTTAAGGACAAGATGAAGTAATGATTTTGTCACTTTTCTGTATCTGTCCTTCTCTAAGAGACACGCTTGTCTCTGTAAAAATTCAGACAAACCTCAGTAGAAGACAAATACAAATATTAGCGTGCCTTGAGTAACCAACCCAATCCCTGGGATCTGTAAAAGGAAAATAAGGATTTTTTTTTAATTTCTCTATCAAATTCTTGTGAATATTATTCAAATATAAAGTACATACAGTGATGGGACATATTGGAATCTTGAATTGTCAAATTTAAATCTAGGAAATGTTAAATGATCAACAATTTGTCAACATAATCTCCTAAATAAGTTTGAAGGATTAGTGATGATCTCTTTGGTAAACTTTCCTTCCACATTGTGGGATATTTATCAATTAATTAATTTATTAGAGATTATTGGTCAGTGGTTATTTTAAGGGCTGCTGAGACCATCTGCTGTGCTGACTTAGAAGAGCTTTAGCCTTCTGGAAGTTATGACTTCAGAAGTGAATGCTGTGGGTTCTTTTTAAGATTAATAACTAAAACCTGTATATATTTCTGGGGCACAAAACAGGGACTGTTTGCTTTTCACTGAAGCTAATATAAATGTCATGGGTTTGTACAAAATGCGGGGTTTTATTTCTTTTGGTCACGTAACGTACCAGCTGATGATAAGGAAATCTGGAAAAAAATCCACCTCTATAGTTTTCAGATTTCATATTATCTACATGAAAGCAGTGTGACAGTTAACCCTGCAGCAGAGCAGAAGGGATTGTATCACAAAATCTTTTCTCAGGCAGGACATTGTTTCTGACTGAAATTTGTATGATGAGGTCGAATAGACCTTTCAGTTGGTTGAGGGTTTTTTGTTTCTTTCCTGGAGGAGACCAGAGGGAGGAGGAGATGCAAGGGAGAACTAAGACAAGAATTTGTCAGTATATTTAAAGAGCTCACTCGTAGAAATCAAGTGCACCTTGTCCTGGTCTTTCAGTTGGAAGGTGAGGATAAAATATGGAATCACTGGGGTCAGAACAGAGCAAGGGCAAGGGAAGCCAAACCCATTGTCAGCAAGTATGTTTCCAAATACAGAATAGTTTAATTGTCTTTCCTTGTTAGGCCTGTTTTCTAAATTTAAAAATAGCTGAGATTACTCTTTAATCAACACTTGCAAATTATGATCTGGCAGTGACCTGTGCTGAGCACCCTGCACGTCTGTGCTCTTTGGGTGGTCACAGATTTATGGGTTTTCCTGAATGCCTCCTGGACAGCTGGGAGGAAGGCCACTGTTCTTTCTGGCACATAAATGCATGCCAGTTGTGGTAGTGACAAAACTGAAACTTGGATCGTGCCCTTTACCTCCTCTCTCCCCTCATGTCTAAAATACAGGGAAATACCACAATATATTGACCTCATTTTATTAAAGTATTTCAAACTGATGCTTACCAAACTCTGAGATTTAGACCCTGCTGGTCTAGAAGGTGCTGTCCTTCACTGCTTTTTGGGGGAAAATGCCCAGTGATTCACAAGCTTTTTTTGAGAGTTGCGAGTTGATCCAAAAGAATTCTGCCTGCCTTTTTAGATTACTGTATTCACACATGTGATGTTTCCGTGCTCCTCCTATTTATACTCTCCTTAAGGTTTTTTTGTGTAATTAAATGAATTGTTGTTTCTCTAGCTGTTTGAAAATAAAGAAATAATTTCTTGCTTACAGTCATTAGCATATTTATGTAATTGGACCAAATCTTAATTGAATGTATATCTGTATCATTTTACTAATTTCAGTGCAAAAAACCTCAGAACTTGTAACTGAACTGAAACTCTGCTGATTAAAAGCAGCTGATGATCCACAAACAATAGAAATGCCATTATACATGTTTATGATGTCCTCTGCAACGGAATAAGAAATTAAATTATAAAATGTCTGGAGGGAGGAAAATATTGCATTATCTCTGCATATTGTATTGTCATCTTCAAAAATGACTCTGAAGGAAGAATGACTCATTTTGGAAAACAGAGAATGTAATGAAATATCCATGAAAGGTCTGAAAACTGAATGGTTGCAGTGACTACTGTAAATAGGTTTCCATAAGCTAAATAAGGGATTTTGGTGAAATGTCCAGGTGCTGGTTTAGGCAAGTCATTAAATGTGCTGGGAGCTGGGGTTGTAGGAGTTTGAACTACTGGAATACTTAAAAATTCTGAAGCCACAACAAGTATTACAGTGTGGTCCTTATTTTGGCTACCATTGCCCCTCCTGCCTCTCTTCTCTCTCATGTCATCGTGTTTGTAACTTCTCCTTGTGCATTGCAGAGTAATAGAAATGTCTGCACCTATTGTACCTTGATGCTTGATTAAAGCAAATGAACCCAGAGGGGGAGTAATCTGGGCAGTCAGAAGAATGCCTTTATAATCTGGTAAAATATTCTCAGGAAGAGAAAAAGTAATCCCTGTGACATGACTCTGTTTCTAAAAAAAGGAGCAACTTATTAGACTCGACTGGTTCTTCTCAAAGACGAGCTGGTCATGGAGCTCATCCATCATTTCCATCAACATCACGGCAACAGCAGTCGTGGAAAGAAATGCTCAATTACAAGTTTTCTGATCTTGCCCTGTGGCCTTGCTCCAGTAACCCTGCTATTATGTAAGGTTTTTCTTCAGCCCTGGTCTTTCTAACTCTGACATGCAGTGAGAGGGACACTTGTACACACTGATGAGAAAAACAGCAGCGTCCCACTCACATGAGTATTAGTTACTGCACAAAATACTTTATGGGACTGCTAAGTTTTCTTTTCTCTCCCCCAGCTTGAAAAGTTCTGATATTTCTAGGTCTCTGTTGTTACATACTATTTATAACCTGTAGCTACCCAGATCAGCTCACTGTGGCTCCCTCGCTACTTTAGAAGAATGTTGTTGTCGCCTTTCTGTCTAAAATTACTCTAGTGTGCTTTATCTTCTCAGTTTCCTCTTATTATTCTCCCTCAGATCATTGTTCTTGATGCTATTTCTAAAAGTAATGTATTGATTTCCTGTCTCTCTCCCTGTGTTTTGATTATTAAGATGATAAATATTTTAAGATTGTCTGTCATTTATTACCTATATTGGGTGTCTCTTACAAGGAAATTGCTACCTGAAATTTAAGAGCAGAATCACACGTGTAATGACTCCAGAACAGCCATCAAACACCTCTGTGTTCCTTGTTTCATTACTTCATTTCCAAGGTGCTGGTAACAAAGGACTATTTGTTTTCCAGGAGCAGCGAGATGATGGTTTGTATTTATCTGTCTGAAACCAGCATCCACTCAGTGTCTGTCAGAGAAACAGCTTCTAAAAAGGAGCTGCTCTAACAAAAATATTCATCTTATTTAATTTGCTTTAGCCCATAAATCAGATATGTGCAAAGCCTAAAAGTTTCAGGTCCATAACTATGCTACTTCTTTAACATTCAAGCTTCAGAGTCAAATGATTCAAAGTCAGAAGTCGACTGCAGCTCATGAGTTCATGAGGTTTAAACTCTTTGAGCTTATGAAACCAGTGTTGTTTTCCTACACAGAAGCTTAAGCCAGCCTAGGTTTCTTCAATCTGGTAAACTGTCACATGTTTTGATCTAAAACGGAATAATTTATGCTTTTGCTTGCTTAGGGCCAACTTTGGGTTGGTGAGAGCTCACACACCTCTGCTGCTGGGGGATCCTCGTGCCTCAAGGGCAATGCCCTCACTGCAATGTATAAACCTTGTCTTTGACTCCAGCTGAGTATCTCTTGTTTCCCTGATTCTGCTGATGTGCTGCAGTTAAGTTCCCCCGGAGAAAGGCAGCCAAGGCTTGCCCTGCAGAATTGTCTCGTCCTTGGGGACACTGGAGAGGAAAGGGGCACGTGAGCAACTGAAGGCCCATATGAAGCTGGGGGGGTGGAGAGAAATGGAGCTATGAAAAAGAAAACTGAGTGAAGGGCATGGACCACAAGGGTGAGGAGAGGGGGACACTGCTCCCTGTGAGCTTGGTATCCCAAAGCCTCCTGCTGGAGGCAGAGGCTGGTGCACCCACGCCCTGTGTCTGAAGGGCAGTGTGGGCAGTGCTGAACTTCAGGGCAGCTAAAGCCCCGCTTAAGGATGTTATCTGAAGAGTCAAAACAAAAGTTGACCCAGCCCACGTGTTGGAACATGGCTGGATACCATTGACTTGAGTGGAATTTCACTCCAGCAGAGGCTTACTCCAGTCATGGTCCTATATTCGGAAAGATAAACACAAATGTATGCTTACATCCTGAACGCAAGTTATTCAAGGGAGATAAGGCAAGAGAAAGTAAATATAAGTAATTCTATAGGCCAGGATGCCAGCTGACCTCTTGTTTGGTCAGCTCACTTCCCAGTGTTTGCTCTGCTGAAAGGAAAACTTGAGTATTCCTTTGCAATGTTTGTGAATGGATTGGCGTGTTCTTCTTGGCGCTTCTCTGCCTCAGCCCTGCAAACAAGATAAGGAGTGATTAACACACCCTGCTGACTCCGTGGGCACGCTGAGCAACACCCCAGCCAGGAGCAGGGCCAGAGCAAGATGCTTGATGTGCACAGTGTGTAAAAGGATCTGCGGGGAGCTGAGGATGTTTACCCAGCCATAAAGAGAACAGGTGTGTGTGTGTGACTCCATAGAAAACCCAATGTCCTGTTTATCAAAGGAAGTCCCTTGGTTTTTCATGGAACCAGTTGTCCTTGCATTTGCATCTTTGGACAAGAGAAATAAGGAGCAAAAGTAAAAATAGGCTGCAGTATCAGACTTTCTTCCTGAAAGCTGCTTTGCATGGGGGGTGGTTGAAAGGCTGGGCTCAGACAGAGAGATGTAATTGTGTGGTCAGGGCCCGGGTGGGAGCTCTGCTTTATCTCTGAACAATAGAATAATTTCCATCTGCTTGGCTGGAGCAGAAACCTTCTCTATTTCTGACAATAATTGGCATTGTGTTGACACTAAAACTACAATTTCCCATTGTTTTTTTGACCCTCGGATAACTTGGTTTATGGGGAAAAATTTACTACCTGCATGCTTTGTATTTAATGGAACTGGCATTCTGCCACAAACTGGCTTTTCTGCTGCATTTTCTTTAGGAGAAGGAAGCTGCAAGACAATGGCTGTGTGTAGACAGCTTCATTCATTTCTAGTAAAGCCTTGCTGAGTGGCACCAAAGGCTGATGTCCTGGCCACTGGAGATGGGGGCTGTAGAGTTATCTCTTCATATCAGTCGTTTCCAGACCCATAACACAGATGGAAACCTTTGTCGCTTTTAGGCCACTGGAAGTCATCTCAGGATCCCAAGAGACAGAGAGCATTTTTTTCCACCTCGTGTATAATTGGCAAACAATAAATATTCCAAAAGGCCCTGCCAGGGCTGTAGCAGCAGCAACGCAGAGGCTGTGATGCACATGTAGAGCTTTGCAGATGGTTTTATTCACGGGGCTCAGGGTGGAAAAAAGCCACGTTCCCTCTTGCTCAAGAGGGCTCCGAGTGGAGATTTCTCCAAGAAGAAGGAGCATGTTTGGGCAGTGGCTTTGCAGAAAGAAAATTTGCAGGTTGATGTTAGAGCCATTGAGCACTTACAAAAAAATTCCTTTAAGGGGAAAAAAAAACCCCGAAACCAAAATGTCATAATTTGATTGGTTTTAGGCATGTGCTACTATTCCCTATGAGGACCCTGGTAGTTTTTTTTTTTGCCAAATAATGACAATAGTAAAGTATCTTTAGAAACAAATTGCACACTTTTAAAAATGCTGCAAAGCTATTTGAGCAAAGTGTAACCCGTTATATCTTTGAAACGCCTTTTTCTAGAAATATAAGCCAATGACTTTTTACAGCAGCCTACTGACAAGGATAATTTATGTATTCTATAGTATAGAAAATCCTGGAGGCAGTGCTATTTTTGGCTGTGTAACCTTTAAGCATATTCAACTATATGATAGTAAATTGGATTTTAACAGGTGAATGACTTAATATAGCAAGGCAGATGAATTACAGATGTGGACAATGTCTGTCCAGATCTCTGTTTTTTCCTGGCTCCGAATTATTCATGTGGGATGGCCAGAAGCCAGCTGTGGGGATTATTGATAAAAGTGAGTTAAGAATAGATTAGAACATTTCTCTTGTGCAGTATAATGTTTCTCTGTTGACTGCGTTATTTTCCATCTTCCATTAAGCACTGCAAGCCAGACTTTTTTAACCCAATTTTAAACTATTCATGTTCTATATACGTAACATTATTATAAATGCTTGAGTTCCTTGTTTGTAGGGTAAGGGCTGTTCTTTTAAAAGACATAATGTTGTAAACAAGAAGACAAACATTTCAGCATTTTGCTTAGGCATGGATTTTCTGGAGAAGTAAAACTTTCCCTCTGAAGTCTTGCCTGCTGTCAGAGCTGGGTGGCTGAAATGTGCAATACCCTTTCATTTTAGTTGGTGGTGCCAGTGCCATTCTTCTGTGACTGCCAAAGTGTTAGCCCAGCTGTGGTTTTGAACATTTTTTCTTGTCCTCTGACACTTTTTTCGCTATTGCTCTCTATTTTTAATAAATCTAGATTCCTAGAAAGGTTAAAGTCTTTGGCCTGTACCAAAAGGTGAAGAGATGGAGGTACATATGGAGAATGTGTTTGAAACATGATAGTAGAAAAAGCATCATTCCTTCTAAAACACAAAATAAATGAGGTTTACTCTGCAGCTGTGCAACATAGCTCTAATAACTACGAGAAGTAAATGAAGACTGTGCAGGGGTGCAATAAATGTGAAGTGACTCTGACCCTATGAAGGCCATAAGGGTGTTTTCCTACATTAACACTGTGCTTTGCTGCATTTGAAATTCATTCGAGGCTAAAAAAGAAAAAAAATAGAAAAAGTTTCACTAATGAGGAAATAAAAAGGTA
Organism: Lycocorax pyrrhopterus obiensis; assembly: GCA_014706295.1. Taxonomy (NCBI): domain Eukaryota; kingdom Metazoa; phylum Chordata; class Aves; order Passeriformes; family Paradisaeidae; genus Lycocorax; species Lycocorax pyrrhopterus. The sequence goes on from JACSVZ010000013.1 coordinate 24,010,228, forward strand.
TAGAAATAGAGTCCAAAATCCTGAGGTCTCTTTTGGAATTGAAGTATTTTAGTCTTTGGTCACCTTTCTCACCTATGTTGTGGTGAATAGCTGTAAGGAAGGAGTGGTAAAAATAGTAACTTTGAATAATTCTGGTGTCCTGAGAAATGTGGAGAAAGAACAGCAGGCAATAACCAGGTGAACACTAGAGATTAAAGATTCACCTCTAAACTCTGAGCTTGCCTTTTTATGTCATCAGTGTAAATTTCTTTATTCTTTTTCCCCAGTGTGTAATGAAGATCATTTTCTCATGTGTATTGTCAGAATTATTTTATTTACTTCTATGAAGGCTTTTCTCGGTCCAAAGGTGAAAGTTTCCTGTGTTCTACATTTCCATGTGACTTTTAACTGTAAAACAAGCTACAACTCATCAACTTTGCCGGTAATTTTAGAGAAAGTATTGTCCTAAACTTCTTTCCTAGCGTCCTGATCTTTCTCCAGCTCTAGATTTCTGAGCTATTGCATGTGTTGGGTAACTTGGTCGTGTAAGAGTTTGTCTTCAGATGAGTGGAAGCTGAGGTACAGGTTGCATTTATGAAGGTACTGTTTTTAAAGTGTCCAACCACCTTATTTTTATTGTTCCTGGCTTTGCATTAGTGTGTAGCTGGGACAACTGGAAATACTGAACGGTGGCGGTGGCTGTCACTGAAATGTCATTGCAGCTGCAATCATTATTTAAATAATAATGACTTCAAGAAGAGGAGATTTGGTAAGAACAGCAAATGGGGTCTCTGTGGGAAATGGAAGCTGAATGACAAAATGATCAAACGTGCATAATGTTTGCAGAGGTTGTGCAATTAATTATCAGAGTTAACCAAGTGTAATCACAGAAACAGAAGAAAGTTGGAAGTAGAAGATAGCTCCAGTGTGGTTTAAAGCTGATACTGTCTCAGATGATTTTCTTTTTCCATTTGCTAACTTATGATACAGAATCATATCATCGGACATTTGAGGTTTTTAAGATTACTGTTGTTATTCCACCAAGTCTTGCTATTTTTTACATTCCCTTGTTATTCTTCATGTTCCTGCCAGGGTGTATCTCGATGGCCAGGATGAAATTTTTAGGTGTTCAGTGTTGTTTACTCTCTGGCCATTGCAACAGCTTGTTTTGCTGCCTTTCCTTCATCCCTGCCCTACCTCTTCCTTCCTCTGCCCTTTCCTCTGCTTGCTCTTGGCTGGGCAGTCCTGCCCCATCCTTGAACGAGTTCTGAGCCATAACTGAGCTAATTTATCTTTCTAACAAAACATAAAATATAGTAAAACCTTTCTTCTGGATCATTTTCTGCCCTTTCAATAAGTTAAAACAGAAGGGCCTGACAAGTGCTGGAGCCCAGCTGGGCAAGCTGGCTGAGAGCAGGGGGAGTCTGGAGAATGATGGTCTGTGCAGAGGGATCCATCAGTTCTGTCACGAGAGCCAAGCCCTCCGGCATCGCGGCTATTGGCATTTGTTCTGCTGAGGAATACGTTCAGTGCAAGTGGCTCGGGGGTGGCAGGAGCCCCAGGAGCCCATGAATCCCTGACCTTTTGGACAACAAAGGGCCTGGGGACCTGTGGCACAGCCAGGTGAGGGACACTTGGGGGACACAAGGAGCTGATGGCCCCAGACTTTCCCTCACATGGATTGTGAGGGTATAAAAGCCCTGGGTCTCCTTTGCTCAGAGACATCAGCTTAAGCTGTTGATTTCTCATTTAGTTATTGCACCAAAATTAAATTGCTTTAAGATTGGGATGTCTGAGACTCTGCTATTGGGCTAAGCCAGTGAGGAAACATGGTGTGGCTGTGTGAGTGGGGGGAGTGTAGCTGGGAAGGGACCCTGCTCCCAGCCCAGGTGGTGCAGGTGTGACTGCCAGAATGGCTCCTGGATGGTTGGACAGGGAAGTTTCCTTCACAGGAACTTGTCCAAAACACACCAGTTTGGTGAAAATGTAGGGTTCAGAGAGCCCATGTCAGGATGAATCAGTCAGAGCCAGGGGAAGGCCCTGTGGGGCACAGCGGAAAGCCCGGTTAACCTTGGCACTGTTGTTTCCTTTCCCCCTGTAGGAAAAGTTTTCTCTTCCTGGACTTTGCATTGTGTTTCCCTGAAAGATTTCAGTCTCCCTCATGGAAATTATGCAAATGTCACTGTGCGCACGTAAAAATCTGACAATGGCACAAAAAGTACAGGACTAAAATAGGTTTAGCTAAAAAAAAAAAAGTCTATGTAGCAATGAGAAACCTGATTTCCCTGTTACATATTTAAATTATTAGGAGACAATTCTGTTTATCAGTCTGCCAAAGTCTCTTTTAAAAAATGAACTATACATTTTAAAAGGAAATGTGTATACAAATTTAGTGACAATGATGAAGTAAAAAACCCTGGGGTGTAAAAGCAGATTCATTTGCTGCCCCAGATCTTTAACAAATGGAGGCGTTCAGTTCATGTTGCAAAACAAGCTGACCTTCTAGCAAGGGCCAGGCATGAAGCTTTTTGCCAAAGGTGAATGGTTTGGAAAACTGAGCGTGTGTGAAAAGGGAAACAGTGGAAACTATTCCGCGCTTGGAGCGCGCCTGGGCTCTGGAAAGCAGCTCTGTAAAAATGTCAGCCTCTGAGTGAGGAGGTCTGTTTCCTACGTGTAGCAGCAGCCCGAGCCTGTTCTCTGGTTCATGTCCCGTGTGCAGGTTGGGCGCTCACCGCGGTCGATATATCGGTGTTGGGTTTTGGTTGCTTGGTGCTCCACGGCCAACAGCAGATGCAGCAGATGCTATCCCAGCCCTGGCCATAAGTGGAAGTCTTGCTTTGCGGACTTTTCTCTGCAGATCTCTGTGAATGCTAAAAGCCTGGCTGCAGAGAGATTTCTCAGTTTTCTGACAGCGTCTGTGTGAAAGCCTTGCTTTCTCACGGACGCTATGGGAAAACAGTTGGGAGGTTTTGTAAACGATGATATTGTTATGATACCAAGGAGAAAATATCTGAAGTGTTGCTGGGTTCAGCCAATCCCTCTGGGGGGCGGTTGGTCAGAGAACCAATAACCTTATGTCAGTGTCCAGCGTGCTAAGGTATATAAGCGAGTTTGTAAATTAATAAAGGGTCGGTTTCTTCTCGTCCTAAACCATCCATGTCACTTTTTTCCTTGGTCTCTGCTCGCGAGCAACAGATCTCTTCCTGCTTCACCCTTGCAGGTGCCTGCAATGCCACTGGTCTCAGCACAGTTCCTTTCAGGTGTGTTTTTGTAAAGTTGGGGCTCTGCAGTACAGACCTAGAGGCCGCCCTGCCCTGTGGAGTGTCTCTTTGCCAGAGTGCCAGGTTTCTCTTCCATGTCACTCCAAAATTCCAGAGAGGAACCACTGGGACCTTAGGTCTAGCGAAGCACAGTAATGCCACTGAGTCCATATAGCATTTGCTAGTGTTCTCCTGATGGCTTGAGGTCCTAAATTCTGACAGGAGCCATCCACAAACCTCTACTTGGATGTAAATACCTGTATTACAAATTGCTACGTTTATACTTCAGTTTTCCATCAGACTTCAAGCTCATGTAATAACTCCTGAAGTGTAAGAGACAGGTACAAATGACCTGAAATTGAGTGTCCCTTGTCTGACAGGGGAAGTCAGTAGTGCTGATCTCTGAGGCAACTGTAGCAAGAAACATAAATAGGAGCAGAACACTGTGTTCCTTCCTCGGTGCCTTGCCCTAATCCTGACACGTGAGCACCTACCAACACAAATAATGTTATCTGGTCAGAATCACCAGCCAATAATAAATCAGCCCTGGCACTGACGAGGCTCTCACTGCTGTACAACAACATGACCTCCAGTCAGGAAGAGACTTTATATTCGGGCAGAGATGCTTGCATTTGGTCAGAAGCAGCTTGCACCAGTACTTGGGAGATGTGCACGCAGGTTGGACAAACGGAGACACGGGGAGGTGTAAATTTATAGGGCATCTGTGTGGATGAGGTTCTCTTCCAGCTACCCAGAGCAGCTGCAATGCCAGGGTTTCCAAAATGCAGTAGAAGTGGGCAGGCAGCAGGTACTAGGTGGTATTATAGCTCAGAGTTGGACATTATTGGTTGCAAATGGCTCACTGCTGGCATACACTGGAAGGGTAAATCTCTCCATGTAAATGTGTAACACTTGGAAAACTGAACATAGGTAGGTAATGAAACTTTCTTTTGGAGTTACTGGCATCTCCAGCTGCAGAAAAAAATTGTCTTTTCTTCTTAAAAACTATCTGAGAACTCAGTGGAGAAACCCCAGTACAACATGAGGTTAGAGTTTGCCTCCTTTGAAACAAGCTGGATGTGGAAGAGCCAATTTCAGTATTCTTTTATTTATAGATGTCTTGGTGGCAGTTTTGTTGCAACTGTGTTCCTATGTGCTATCAGCATCCATCAGGGCATTTCAGATAGACCCCAAGCCAGAAGCTCTAGGGTTTTCCCATTCCCTCCCCTGCATTTTCCAAGCCTTTTTAATCGCAGTCATGGACTTCATCAGGAGTCATGACAGGTGGACAAAGCTCTAGCAAGAGTATCAAGAGGTACCATTTCTGTTGGAAAAATAAGAAGTATTTGGTTCAAAATATTGGTTCTATTGGTTACATTTAAACTCTTTTGAAGTCAATAGTGAGACTCTACTGATCCTACTGCAAGATGCATTATTCCAGTACGAACTTTCAGAGCTACTTATCTAGAAGAAGCAGACTCTCAAAATCAGAGACAAAATACCACATTTAATGCACATATTTACTCTTTGTGCACTGAGCACAAAGAGAAGGGCGTAGGGCCAGGAGAGAGATAAGGTAACTTCTATTTTATGCCATGAAATTGCATCTGACAACACAGTGCATCTATTTGTGAACAGCGTAAACGAGTCTGAACGCTCTGGGGAAGTGATTAAGAAGGGATGTGTGCTGTTAGATGTACAGCTGATGGCAGAGGACGTCCCCTGTACTTTCTGCACTGTACAGAGGAGGAAGGAAGGGCAGGCTGCACGAAGGCAGTGCCAAGCTGTCAGGATTTCCTCCCTGAGAACTTCTGGGGAATGTACAGAGCATCGTGTGTTACACTGATATTGCATCAGTACGTAAAAGATACAGGTACATCTGAGACAGGAAAACGTAATCATGGGTGCAAAACTGGGCATGCAAAAGAAATGCTTGAATTATGGTCGCTCGTAAAACTTTGCTTAGTCTTCCATCTAGAATTGGAGTACTGCTTTGATTTCCAGAGGCACTTTAAGTGCATGCTGCTGTCCTAGTTTGGGCAGGGCTGTGGCCAGCTCGTGCCCCCATCCCTGTGCAGATCATTCACAGGTAGGTGACATACGAAATCCGCATGGAACTGGTATTTTTTGGTGCCCTTGTGCATTTTCTAGTTCCTGTGCGGCTTTGCTGTTGCACAGAACGTCTATAAACATAACCCACAGTCACCTTTTGTACTTTCTCATTTTCTCCCCAAACAGGAATGGTCTGGTCTGGACTTTGCAGTAATCTCTGATGTACAGGCAATCTATCTCCAGTGATGCAGGAAAGGAGCCGCAACCTCTGTCAGCAATCGGGGCTAGCTGGCAGGAGGAGGTGAGGCTTCTGCCCTACATTTAAAGGCAAAAGTGCAGAACTTTGCACAGATCAAAGGGACTCAGTTATTCACTTAACACAGGCAGAAGCCTTCTGTGGTTGCAGGACGGTGTCAGATGCAGAGCACCCAAAACAAAACCTGCATTTCCATCAAGTAGGATGGCTGGTGACAGAAATGGCTTTTTACCTTGCAATGCAGTGGCTTGCAGCACTGCTGTCTGCATATCCCACAGGAACAAGCTCTTTCAGCTGCTATCAGACTTTTCAATCACCTTGAAATTCATCCGTGAGGCAACTCCTCTGTGGAGCCCAGCAGCAGAGTAAATTGGCATTGGAGACCTTTCTCATAGCACTTCACTAAACTATCTCAGAGATTTGTATGTGACACCGGCAGTTTCTCCAAAAGAATAATCAAAACTCCTCACAGTGTTTAAGGAAAATATGGCAAGAATTTAAGTCTTGTGTTAGAAAAGTTTTTTGTATCATTCCTCAGAGAATTTATTTATAAACACTGTTGTCGTACGTTAACTTCTTGTGCACCCAGTCCCACCCAATCCTCTTTTTGGCTCTTGAAATGTTTAGATAGAAAATACAAATATATCTTATAATGCTTACTTATTGTCTGCCTCTTGCATTTACAAAGATGCAATCACATTTAGAGTTAAACTACAGCACTTGTTTAAAAATGTGCTGTTTCAGGGACTCTTACGTAAAATGTTTGAGTTCTGGGTTCTACTTGGACTTTATTTTTTCTTTCTCCAAATTTTTCATTGCCCTGTCATCAACAGGAGGAGGAAAGACGTGCGATCAAAAAGAGATGTAAGCCCAAGATATTTAGGTCAGTGACATCTGCGTGCTCACATCCTAAATCCACACAGATGCAGGTGTGAGGACAACACACTTCAGGAAAGAGCTGCCTTTACCCTGGGATTGACTCAGCATTTGTAATATCTCCCTGTCCAGCTCCACAGCTTGTCTCTGGAAGCCAGAATAATGTGCTGCTAAATGTGAGTAATGCTATTTGCATCCGGCTTGTGGTAAGAAAAAAACCAAACCAACTCTCCAAAAACCCTGAAAACCTTCAGGCCCTAAAAACATTTAGAACTACACAAAAAAAAACCAAACAGAAAACTAAAAAAAACCTCCCAAAAAACCTCATTGTTGTGGCCTCACACGGATTGCACTGAGTTAAGTACAAGGTGTTGCTGCGAGGGACGCACAGGCGTTGCGACACTCCCCGGAGAGGTGACAAACGCAGCAGCCTGTTTCGTTTCTGTTCTAATTGTGCAATCACTGCTTTGCCACCATCGAGGCAACTCTCGGCTGCTCTTGCAGCAGAGCGTGCTGCTCCTCCTGCCCCTCGTGCCCCTGGGAGCTGCTGTCCCTGCTGCTGCTGGCAGCGGCTGGGATGTGGCTGTCCCCAGCGACAGTGATGGGGACCAGGGGCTCGTTCACCCGGTAGGTGTTACATGAACAACGATCCTGTGCCTGTTTCTGGGTGTGTGCACAGCTCCACGCTCGTATATCCCCTCTGCTGTCTGTCTGGAGGTTTTTCCATGATGTGCCTTTATTTTGGCACTTTCATTTGATTCTTGCAGTCTGAAATGCGAGGTTCATACATCAAAAGGGGATCCCACCCCCGGCTGAGGGGTTATGGCCATAAATGGTATTTAGATTTATAAACCGAGTAAAACTGTTGCTATTTTAAGAAGATGCTGCCAGAAGTCTGGCTCTGACCCTCTGGAACTAGGTCTAAATAATAATTTTTAAATGTTCCACAGTGGTGACTCTGTCACCCTCCAGCAGATTCTCTGTGCTGCAGCAACAGGGGCTCCAGACAAAGGCAATGGCATTGCACCATTTTATGTTAGTCCTAAACACTCAATAAGAATAAAAAAGTTAAGACCTCTTAAATAATAAGAAAAAGGGGATTTGGGTTGGGGAGAAAAGTGAGGCTTATTAGCCTTGTAGTGTTTTTTGCTTTTGGAAGTCACATTTCAGCCTTTGCTCTGCAACCACAAGTGCTATAGACATGTTTTAAAAAGAAAATTGAATTAGTTTTATTTTAAACAACTGCTCCAATGACTGCTGGCTGTCATAAAGCAGAAAGGACACCAGGAAAGTTAAAAATGCTGCCCTGGTGCAACGTGCTTTTCATCTACATCTCTGGTTCTAAGTCTTAAACTTTCACTTTCCATTTTCCTTGCCCAATCCTTGCCGAATAATCTCTCTAAGCATTCCTAAATAGCCAGTTAATTAGCATGTCCTGATTGTTTTCTTCCACTGCTCTCGTAGCAGCAAGGAGTTATTTCCTCACTGCCCTGCTTTTGCTGCTCCGCTCAGGAAGCTGTGTCATGGGGATGTGTCAGTGCCACCGTGCTGACATCGCAGCTGTGCACAATGACATCTCCCACTGAATCAAAAGGGAAAGGCAAATTTCCGTACGCGTGTCCCGGGGTGCAGCAGTGACTGATACGGAAAATATTAAGAAGTGGCATGATGAGTAGTGTGTGTAGGAGTGCTGGGTGTTAAGTGGGGCTTCACTAAAAAAACCCTTGTGCCATCTGGCACAAGTGAAATCAAGTAAGTCTTGAATCGACAGAGCAAGAACGAAGACTGCACCTCAGCTTTTTGGGCTGGCTTATGTGAACAGCAAATCAAACAAGCAGGGAGCATCAGGTTTCTATTTTAAACCAAACATTCCTTTTGGTTTTGTGAAGAATGGTGTGTGAGCAGTGAAGGGTGCACCTTTGTCCAGTGTGTGTGATGATGGGGACTGGATGTGAGTCCGCGCTCCTGTTGGCTGGAAGCGTGGGAATGTGCACAGGTACCGCAGTGTAAATAACCCCTTCATGCTCGGGGGAACGTGCAGCTAAGGTGTAATCACTTGTTAAGCACCCTGGTGCTGCTCTCAGCACGAGAGGTTATCAGAGCCCACTCGGCGGGTCAGGCTCCGGCAGCAGAGCAAACGGCTCCTGTGGGAACGGCGCACGCAGGTTTGGCACCGTGTGCCTGCGAGTGTTTGACAGCTCTGAGTCACCCCTTCACCTTCCTCTCAACCACGTAAGTAGCTGGGAGTGATGAACAGCTTTGCCACCAAGCCCTGCCATGCGCTCTCACACCAGCCCAGCACTGATACTTGCGACACCGCCGTGGAAGGGGAGGCAGGAGCCTGCTCCCTGTCTGTGCCAGGAATGCCAGAGCTGGCATCCCGCTGGGGGTGAGGACGTGTGGGCGAGAGAGTAGCATTGCAACACCCTAAATATAGATGGGAAGTCCCCAGCTCTGCTGCTGTGGGACTGCATTCCAGTCTCTGACAATAGCACATGATTTTCAGACCTCATTTTTGCAGCATAGTGCTGGGTTTGCCTCTCTAAAGTGCCTTGTGCTGTGCTCTTCAAGCCCTGGGTGTGCGAGCAACATTGGTGTAATAAAGAAACATATCCCTGACATAAAGATGGGCAAGTAGCTTGGTTTTGGAGTGTCTGTGATGTTAAATAAGCTCGTCCTGGGCTCCTGCAGTGGTAATGCAGAAAGAGAACCATTAATCACACTGATTTTTTTACCATTTATGAATAGCTGCATTTTTGCTCCTTCCTTGGCTGCAGAATTCAGCAACTGGCAGCACCGGCTGTATGCGCCTGCAAGAGTGCACGGGAGGGACAGGGAAAATATGAAGCTCCTATGTCCTGATTCCAACCTCAGCAAAAGTGTTGAGAAGCTTTTCAGCTTTGCTTTAACCCATTCCTAGATCCTCATGGCAACTGATCCCTGTAGCTCTTACGGGTGCTCTGCACAGTGGCACAAATCCCTGCTCCTTGTCTTACTCAGCATAGCTGAAGGGAGCAAAGACAAGATGATCCCTCTCCGTTTGTGCTCTGACTGCAAACCAGTGCCTGGATACTTGTTGTGAGCAGGCCATCAGCTCTAGTAATCACTCAGCCTAATTTGGGTTGTTTTTTTTTTTTCTTTTTTTTTTTTTTAATCTAGCCAGTCATATCTTAAAGCTGTTGATACTTTCGACCTCTGGATGATCCAGAGTGTAATTACAGAGTGTGCGAGGACGTGTTCCCTCTTGTTTGTTTTAGATCTGCCTCCCAGCACATGCGGTTGGGTGCCAGACGCTTCCCGCATTGTGTGAAGCAGGGAGGGTTTGTTTTGGTTTTTTTTTGACTTCTCTGCACTATTTGCAAAATTATAAATAGGCCCCTCTGCCACCCTTTTTTCTCGGCTTAAAATATTAAACCCCTTAAAACTGGCTGTTGGGGAACAAGGTGTGAAATCCTTCTGGAGGACAGACCCTCTGCCAGCTCCCAGAGCCGCGTGGAGATGAGCGGGGGTCTGATTTCACAATCCGGGGCTTTCTGCTTATCGTCCTGTTCCCATGGGCTTTTCTGTGGGAAACAAATCTCCAAAAGGGAAAGTTGTCCACTGTGGTAATGGGATTTCTCTTAAGTGCTGGCTGCTGAAGGCAGCGGGAGCACAGGGAAGCCAAAATTGCTTTTGAAAGCTGTTCTGATGTCGCCTGGGGATTTCGTACATCTCTCTATTTTCCACCTCCTCCCAGTAACGTATGGCAATAAAATAAGATCTAGTATTAGGAGATTGCTTTGAAGTTAGCTCGGATTTGTCCAAGGTTTAAAGTGATTCTTGAATATTTGTGTTCCTGGAACCTTACTCCGCATGAAAGTCTATTTTAGCTTAGTGTATTTCCCTGAATAGGCAAAGCTTAGAAAAGGAACGACAGCTGGGTACCAGCACCTGAATATTTCTGTCCTGGGCCGAGTACTCTGGCTTATTTTATTCCCCATTAACTATTCCAGCAAATCCTCCAATGAAAAAAATGTTTAGTGGAATTGTGGAAAGAATTAAACCCTTTTTTTTCCAGTAAATCAAGGCATCACTGTAACCTCATTGAATTGCTTCATATTTTCTCAGACTAAGGGACTGAGAGGATATTTTGGATAGAAAATTCTGTTATGCTGATGTTTATAAATGCCAGCCTTTATACCAACCATCTGCTTTGTGAAAAAATCCTATACTCTGTTTAAAAGTACTCATTTTAGTTTGAGAAGCAAGAAAGATACAGCAATAACCTCCCTTTTTGTAACAAAAGTGTGCCAGCCTTGTTGTATGGCAGAGCCAAGTCAAAGCCAGGGTGTGTTTTCTTATTTCTTTTTATGTGTCCCCAAAATGAGGTTTCTCATCTCCGTTTCCCACATGCCCACGCAGGTGACCGGGCACCCAGGAAGCTGAAAGATCTTCGTGTCACTCACCTTTTCCCCAAACTGTAATTATTAAACATGGTCACCATTTTCCAGGCACAGCTTCTCAGCAAATACCTTTCTGGAGGCAAACCCATAAATTTGCAGAGCTGGAAAGCTGATACTGGCTGGTAACAGCAGGTAGGGCAGAGAGAAAAGCTTTTTGATAACCTGGGGCTGCTCCAGGACAGGAGGAAAGGTGCCTCTGCTGCCAGGGCTGCCCCATCACCACACCGGCTGTGAAAATGTGGCCGGCTCTTCTCCAAGAGTCGAGGTTTTAAGTGACAACTCTGACTGCAGTTGACTGACATATGCCTAATTAACTCAAAATTAATGGCCCAGAACCTAGTACAACAGTTGTGCTTAACATTGCAGAAAAAACCCCTCCCTTTTATGTCCAGGGTAATACTTGTTTCCTAAAAGATTGTTGGTTAGTCTTGAATATCAGAGGATTGTTGTAAGCATAAGTGTAATATATACATTTATATTGGTTTTGTTTCTTGTGTCCTTTGTTGAGCTTTTCCTAACGTCTGGCATTGCATTTCTTCAATTGTTTTGTCTTTACAGCTTTAATTTTAAAAATAAACAAATAAATAACTCCCTCTTCAATGTGTTCAGCTGCATTCTTACAAAATCCCTGTACAGATGCTCGGATGGAGCAACGAGAAAAGATGAAGTTAACGCTTCTGTGGCTGATTACTTGATTTGCATTTCAGGCTTTTCTGAAAGGGTAAACTTCAGGGGAATATCTATTTATTCAAAAGAGTTGCTGTCTCATGTATGTTTTATTTTAGTATTAATGAGTACTTGTATTTTAAACACAGTCTTTACAGAGTGTAACTCCTGTCCAAGCACTAGCTGATAGATGGATATATCAGTCCTTGAAGTGAATGCGATGATTTCCCTTGGCACCAGACCTAGGTATTAATCAATAACTTGGATATATTACATAACACCAGTCAGAAAGAAAAAATGCTTTAAACCACCTCCAGGCTGCTTAGGTATCTTGTAATGTAAGTCACTGTGCTTAATTTTGAGTCTAAATCAAGAGCAGTACTTGTTAGCCTTTTGTGTCAGAGACTTTGTACAACGGCACGTAGTGACAAGGCAAAATGGCTTTAAACTGAAAGAGAATAGGTTTAGATTAGACACTACTGTGAGGGTGGGGAGGCTCCAGCACAGGTTGCCCAGAGAAGCTGGGGCTGCCCCTGGAAGTGTCCAAGGCCACGTTGGACGGGGCTTGGAGCAGCCTGGGGTAGTGGAAAGTGTCCCTGCCCATGGCAGGGGGTGGGAATGAGATGATCCTTAAGGTTCCAACCCAAATCATTCTGTGATTCTACGACTAATGAGGGAAATTTTTGAAGCTGAGACTTCCCAGCAGAGCTGTAGGTCTTGGAGTGCTTGATCCCCACCCTGGAAGAAAGCAAGAGGGCGTTACTGCAGGTGTGACATGACTGAGGTGATGTTGGCTGAACTTCCAACACCAGTTTCAGACAAAACCTGGCTTCTTGTGAAAAGTTAATGGGAAATGTAAATGCTGCCTGCGTGAGGAATCTGTTTTGGAGAACACCAGATGCTCCCCCCGGGAGGAAGGCGGCGGCTGCCGAGGTTAATGGAAGGAAAGTTGTGCTGCGGCTCAAGATGTGCCCGTCAGCAACTGCCGTCATTTGGTGCTATGGAAAAGCTACATCTCAAAAAAATTTCAAACCAGAAACCTGGCTCCAAGGTCATCTCACAGTTATTTTCTGTCCATCGCTTCCAGCTCTTAGTGACCAAGGACAGATTGGGTTCTTTCTTCATAAAAGGATGACGGAGGGAAAAAGATATCTGATATTGCTGACTTCATTTACTCCTGCCAAGGAGAAAATGCAGGCGAAAAGGATTCCCTGGGTTTTGCAATACTGCAGCTATGGCAGTAAATAGAAACAGTAGCTGGGGAAGATTGCAAGAGTAGAAATCATTATCATCAGTCTTCAGGCTCCGGGAAAGGGAAATAATCTGCTACGTCAACTTACCCAAGTCTTTTGGCATTCCCGAAAATGCATCAGGGATCAATCACAGCACTTCCTTTCTTCATCCCTATTCTCAAGTAATGTGTCTCTGCCTCTTTGGGAGAGATTAAAGTAGGAGGTATAGGTCAGTTAGGAACACACATGTGCTGTAAATAAAATTTCCTTGAAACCTGAGCAAATATAGGTGCAAGTTGAAGCTGTTCAGGCAAGAGCAGTTAAAGCCTTTGCTTTAATCAGAATTGTTTGGCCCCAGTCAAAATACAGTAACTGCAGTCAATAATAACATCAGCTTCAGCTGCTGCTGCTGAGCTGTGCCTGCTGCCAGTAAACTACTTTCTGTGTTACAGGCAGTGCCTGAGAGGGGCAGAGTATTTATCAACTCCCCAGGAAGAAAGATGCAGCAATGCAGTAAATTAGAACTAACCCTCATCTCAAATATACAGGATACTTGAGCAAATCAGTATGATCCTAACTAGTTTGGGAAGGTATCACTGCTTGGTGAAAGCAGGAAAAAAAGCTGGCTGCTTTAATCACTTAAAACGGTGTCCTGGCAGCAGGTTTGTAGTCTGATATTTTCCTTATAAAAATCAATACACTGTAGGCAGTGTTCCCTATTCCATAACAGCATGAGTTATACTGGTTCTGGAAACTGTGCTCATCATCAGAAAGCCACTAAATAAAGGAAGAAGTACTGCTGGAAGATATGAATTTGCATCAGTGCTTTTCCAGCTCTGTTTGGAAGGCAGGTAGGCTGCTCTTGGAAAAGGCTGGTGATGTTCTGAGCAGCTTTGTCCATTGACACTTTTGCCCATTTGCATTACATTAGTGACTCAGATCAGGTCACGTTACAAATGTACTAAAATTTTTTCCAGGCCATAATTGAACCTTGCACCTCCCAACCAGACTGTTAAGCGTCAGTAGGTGCTCATGTGATCTGCAACATGAAATTATTTATTGGATGGTAAACCAGCCAACCAGCCCTTTTCTTCCCTAATGAATGACCTGAGCTGCCCCTTCCCTGTTTGGACAACACCACATTCACAGCTTTGCTGGTGATATCCTCCATTCCAGCTGCTCCCACAGTCTGTAAATATCTCCTGATTTGCTGCCCTGTGACCAGTCTGGCTGGGTTATCAAGGAAGGAGGGGCAGAAAATCAACAGTGTTGTTTCCAGATGAATGGCATTCCTTGTGAAGATGCACCAAAGGAAGGTGGAGGTGGAGTCCAAAGGGAATAGTATGACAAAGCAGTGACGAGGGACTTGAACCTCAACGTCACTCAACCACACCTTCCTGTATCTCAGGCCATGTCTCACCAGTGTGTCCCTCTCTTCCCTGTCACCCTTGTTTAGTGTCTGGGTAGCTGCAGGCTAAGTTGGATCAGTGGTCTGATTCCACGGAAAACAAATTCACCAAAAAAAGAACAGTTTCCTGCCTGACCAGCTTGCTCATCCAGCTCCACAGCAGCTGCACAGCTGCTAAATCAGATGCAAGGGCAGAGAGGGACGCACAGGGGCGGGGGAGTGTGACAGTGTGACTGTCCCGCTTCTCGGGAAAGCAGCTGCTCCTGGTACGTCAGAGCGCAGCGTAACCTGAGCGCCATATCCCTCGTCTGGCTGAGCAGAATTCCCTGAATCCATGCTTTCCCAATGGAAAGCTCACTGGGGAATGCTGATGCTGTCCCAGCACAGGCATATCCTGTGCCCTGTCAGTCCCCCGGTGTGGTGGGACTGGGGAGGATGTGACCAAGCAGCTGTCACCCAGCCGGTGATGTCACGCCAGGTCCTTCAACACGCATGTTACCAACATGCTGAGATTTAAAGAAAGCTGCTCCAATGTGGCTGGTTTTGCTCAACTGCTATTAAAATAACCCTGTATATTCATTTGTGGTTGTGTCGGCTCTACAAGTGGCTTGTTCCAGGAAAAAGTAATTTGGGCCACACTAAGTCCCACAGGCACAAGCTATGCTTTGTTGTCAGCAAAGCAGCAAAGCACTTGCATTATTTCTTTCCTTGGGGAGTGCAAGCTCCCCTTGATTTAAAGGAGGGAATATTTCCTATCTGCTGGCAATCTGCTATCAGCTACACCCACACTTCCTTTGTGACAGTTCTTCCACGCTCCTCTATTGTCCACGGCACTGAGACCTCATGGAAACCCTGCAGCTGATACGTTTTTTGCTTTTAAACAGTACTTTGTTCCCCTCATATTTGTTTCTGGTGGCATTGATTCCTGGTCCTCCAGTTGTCACCAGCAGCACCTGCCCGAGCCCAGCCCTCCCCCTGGGCAGCTGGAGGACAATGCTCCAGCATCCTGCACTTACTCAGAGGAGCTGCTGCCGTCTTTGGACATTATTTCCTAACTTGTTGCCTTGTTCATGAGTGCCATCATTGTTAGTCACTTACCATTTCCTAGTGGAAAATACGTTCCACAGGGACTCCTCTCTGAGTCCGTGCTAATTCTACCGGTTCACATGGGAACAGGGGATGACTCTCGTCCTGAACCTGACCCTGAAACCTTCACTCAGTGGTGATTCACGGGGCTGAAGCAAATGCTAGGCAGGTTGTTCCCCTCACTAGTGGCCAGCCTTCCTCTACAACGTCCTGTTTTGCCCATGCTGCCAGCCACGTGGCTGGTGTGGCGGGAATGCTCTGTCTTCCCTAGGGAAGCCACTTCCTGTGCCAAGGGTGCTCGTCTTAAATCCCAGTGTTCCTGTAATTAGGCTAGGCTGCTGGGCTGGCCTCATACTCCTGTTCTAAAAGCGTGCCAGTGACTGCTGCAGGGGTGTTTCAGAGAGACTCACCATCCTCTAGGGTTTCTAGGTGCTATTTTTGGGAGCTGGCTATTACAACCTGATTACGGGTATAATCCCTGCTTTGTTGTTTCAGTTATACTGCATTAACTAAGATCTTCTGGATGCTGTAGATTGGTATAACTGCCCTGCACAAAGCTGAGGATCTGTATTTAGTATTTCCTAACATGTTATTCTAGCTCTTATGTATGTCCCTTAACTAACAATCAGTGCTTCGGTTTCCCTATCTCTATCATGGAGTGAGGCCGTGGGGGTGAACCAGGGCTGTCCAGCCCCTTGTTCAGAGGAGGCTGGAGAAGGGCTCCGGTTATCCCTGGGTGCAGCACTGGTGGTCAGCTGGGCAATGCTGAGCTGGTTTTCCCTCTGCAAACTCTTAACTCTGCACAGAGCAGGAGTTCTGGGGTTATTTGGCACCAGATCCAACACCTTGCTCACACCCTTGATGAACACCATAAAAAACTGACTTTGCTCAAGTAGGCTTTACGTAATAATTAGTCTGGGTTAAATATAGCAGGCATGCTGCAGGACAGGTGCCTTAGCCAGGATGTGGGCTGCAAATCATGTAGCTGCTGCTTGCTGCTCCTTTCGATGCCAGGCATTGTCATTAGTTTGTTGCCCTGATAAAGGTTTGGTTTTCTCACAGGAATGAAATTACCGAAAGACTGTGGTGTCCAATAGAGCTGATAAAGAAACATATTTCTTCCTATTCTAGCCATGAAAAGGGAAGGCACATGAAAGCCCCTTTCAGGAGGTTCTCCCAAAATTAGCAACCTTGAGAAAAAAAGCACAAAGCTGAAGTTCTTGTGTGTGAGGTGTAGGTACCTTCTCCAAAATTACAGGGCAGGAGCACACCACGAGACCTTTCGGTGTGCAAAGGCTGCTTGTTCCAGAGCACAGCAGGGTTCGTGCCATTGTGATTTTTTTGTTTTTGTAAGGAAACATACAGAAGGAGAAATTGTTTACAAGTGTGTTTGTGTTTCAGAACACCACATTTCAAGAAAATTATGGGCTCTCATATTTCCTCAAACAGCTACACGACAGCTACTCAACCCCTTCTCACAGCCAGCTCTGCATAGCACTTCATTTTTCCCTCTAACAAAAAGAAGTCAGGAGCCTTTATTGGGAATATTCTGTATATTTGCTGTAGTGACTTATGCATTCACACAGGCATCAGCCTGTTGGAACACGCGTAATCTCTGCAGCATCACAGAGCTGCAGCCAGTGGGATCGTGTCACTGCGTCACTCCACCCTGACCTCCACAGAGCTCTGTGACTCTCTGCTCCTGAAGTCACGGCTGATCTCTCCCTCAGCTCTCAACTGTGACCCATTTACGCTGCCCATTTATCTGGCGTTTTTGTTTTGAAGGGCTGCTGCTGCCGAGCAAGCTGACTTCTCCTTTTGGAAACAGAAGGACCCTGCTCCCAAAGCCAGCAGCCTGCACAGGGGAAAAGGGGCAAAAATGACATCTCGATGTGCTGATGGCACTGAAGGCAGCTGAAGAGTGCTATCCTGCCTGGCAGCCACTCCTCCCCGTGCTCTGACGCCTGGACCCAGCCCACAGCAGGTATCAGGGACAGCAAACAGCAGGAACCAAGGACAGGAGACAGCTCAGCTCTGCAAACAGCCGTGCCCAGGCTGGGCAAGTGCCAGGCAGGGCAGCCACACGTGGCACAGATTCTCCCTGATGCAGTACAGAGCCTGCTGAGAGCGGGGAACCCTCCAAGGTCTGCATGTGCCGCAGCTGTGATGGCCCTGGGACACTGGGAACGGCTCTCCCCGAGTGCCCCTTCGCCTCCCAGGCTCAGCCCCATCAGCTCCAGCTGGTCCCAGTGAACCTGGTAATCCCACGGGCCTCTAAAAGCAGTAGTCAAATCAAGAGGGTGTCAGCACAGCCCGTCTGCTGTATTTCCTGGTATTTCCATTTCTCTTGGACACCCCCAAAGGCAAAGGAGCACACCAGCTCATTAAATAGCCCACTCTGCTCCTGAATGTCTTTTCCATATTGGACAGCTGGCTTTCCGAGCCCTATAAATACCATATTAGTCCCATGTCCCCTGGAAGCCCAAAGGCAGGCTCCCATCCAAAAAGCCACCGAGCTGCTCTCTAGTCTAAATCCGTAACGCAGAAACGCAACTTATTCCATGAGATCCCAAGTGGGAAAACTGGCTGGGGAACATAAGCACTAATTTATGTCAATTAGATTATCTTGAATGGAATATTTAATATTTTTAATGGAACATATTTTAATTGCTGCTCATGGGTACTTTGTAGCTGTTGGAAACTCTGATCTAAATGATTATTTTAATGAAAGATTGCCAAAGGACTCACATTCGAAACTCCTACGTAGTATAACAGCGGGACTGTTTTCCCTGGGCTGGCCAGTCCTCGTTTCCCAGTCAGGGCACTCAGGGTAATGCCAATTAGCACAGCTACAGAACTGAATGAGGCCAACAGCTGAGGGTGTTCACCACAAATCCCACTGTGGAGCCTCCTCAGAAACAGTCTGAGCTGATGGGCTCATACAGACAGCACAGGAGCCTTCAGAAAAGGATATCTCCATATTTGTGTCAGGGCCCTGAGGGCACTGATGGGTTTAACTGCCCTGACCAGTCCCTCCTGTACCCCCACCTGCTGCCCATTGGCGGGGGCTCCATTTAAGCTCAGCCTTGAGGTCCCTCTCTTTCCCTCTGGATGCTGCTGTAAGTGCAGCCTCCCACACAGCTCTTGCTCCCTACACTGCAGGTAGGTCTGTCAGCAGCCCTGTTTCTGGCCTGTCTCTGGGGTGCACCTCAGATGGATGTAGAAGCCTTGCTGCTCCCTGGCACATGTTAGGTGTGCTGGTGGGATAAAGAAGAGTTGTTGGTAATGTTTTGTCGCCTGAAGGAAGTTGAATTTGGGGTGCTGTCCCAGCTTCTGACCAGTTTTTCCCTCTTGAATCACAGTAAATTAAATCTGGGGGGAAGAAAATCCATTAAGATCTTTAAACTACTTCTAAAGGTCACGTTTCGTCTCTGTTCAAGTTGCCAAATTACAAAGTGTCATCCAAGAAAACCTTCCACACACATACATGCGTGCCTATACAGCCCTTTAAACCATCACTAGTGTCCCCTTTTCCAAAGAGACAGCTACAATTTCAAGTGGAGAAGCAGATTGATTGTATTTATAGTCTGGTTTTATCTTTCAGCCACAGTACACAAACCCATGGAGCAGGATCCCTGCACTGCCATTTGTTTACTGCATGGCATTGCTTTCCCATTCTCCTGGAGCGGTGAATCATCCTCACTGCTGAGCTCGCCCTGCTCTCAGAATCTGTGGCCCCGATCTTTGGGCCACAGAGCACTTGATGAGGGTCAGCAGCCTTGGTGTTGTGCTTTAGGAGGTTAAACGCATTTACATGTTGCATTTTGGCAGCATGGAGGACTCTCCTTCAGCCTGCCCTATGCTGCGGTGTCAGGGCAAGCCCTTCAAAACCCAAATTGTTGCTGGATGTGGTCAGTTGAAACTCCTGACCTAGTTTCCCAAAATCATGTGGTTGGCTTAGAAAATTAGATTTACCTTTTTTTAAAACAATTGTGTAGTCTTTGCATTAAGTTCTGGTTTGGGGAATTACTAGAGAGACTCCAGTTGCAATTTTGAATTTCTCTTCATGGTCATAAAGGTGTTTTTGTTGTGCTACACATGTAGGGAAACTGCTTGCCTCTAGCAGATAGGAAAAACACCAATTATTTTGACTGTGTGGTTTAAAAACAGTGATATGTGGATAGTTAGAAGTTGCTGTTATTCCAGATTTGCTGGGGTGTTCCAGCAATTCCAGATCCTCAGACCCACATGCAGTATCAGGCGTGTTAGGAGGGCATGGGCTGGCAGTGACTTGCTTGGGTCAGTCTGGGCTCTCTGTGTGGCTGGAGGCTGCACCCGGGTGCTGGGGTGGCCTCCTACAGATGCCCACTTCCCACTGCTCAGCTTTTTGCAGCATGTCTGCTCCCTATCAGTGCCAAGCTTGTTTACAGATCTGTCCAGGTTCTGTGCTCCTTTGCAGCCACTCACTGACATCCCTTCTTATTTTTCTGCCTGGGCAGCTCCAGCCCATATCCCAAAGGGGAATGTGGGCAGGAGCAGTTTTATAACCTGGTGGAAGCTAAAAAAGGCGCTGAGCAGCACCCACACCTTGTCCCGTGGGCCCCCAGCTGTGTCACCCTCTCCCTGCTGTTCCCATGCCAGTCCTGTCCCTGGCATCACGGCGTGTTTGGCTGTGGGCAGCCCGGTGGGGCTGGGGGTGTGTGAACGCGGGCGGGCTCTGGGGGCAGGAGCAGTTTATTATTTATCATTTATTTATTGTTGCCAGTGGATACTGATGCCAGAGCACCAATTTTAACTGCAGCTGCAAGGCTGCCCGGAGTACAGAACCAGCATCTCTTAAAGCAATCATTGGGGTTTAATTTCCACGGGAAATGTTCATAGCAATATCTCAGGTTGCAGCACTCCCAGTATGCCTGGAGTACCCTGTTTTCTGGTCCAGCTTACTCCTAAGAGTTGGGAAAACAGGCTCTGATTAAAAATGGAAAAGCAGCAATTGGAAGGAATGTTGTGTGTTGGATTTTACTAAAAAGATTTTTTTTCCTGTTGATACACCAGGTTGTTTTGCTGCACAGCTCGGCCTTGGAGCCAGGGCTCGCTGGTGCTGCAGACAGACTGTGCCAGGGAGTCAGCATGGCTTGGTTGCTTTGCCACCCTGGTGGCACACTCTGTGGCAGCTGCAGAGCTGCCTGCATGGCCTTCCTAATGCTCAGTGTTCATGATTCAAATCTTAAAAATACTCCAGGGCAGCCTCAGGCAGGGATGCCAGGCCTAACAGCCCCACTTAATTTCCCCTTACTCCTGTGCTATAAGTAGTTCAGGCACCTGCTGAAACTAGAAATGTTTCTTTCCTTAAAACCAGACACCAGCAGCGGTTAATTACCACATCCCAAACTGGCACAGTTGAATCTTCATGGAATTATTCCTGCCCCAGGTCTGAGTCTTTAATAGGTTATACTTCTGGCTATTTTTATTATTTTTCTATATTACAAAAGCAATTATTGGCCCAAATCTCATTTTCCTTGTTAGCAAAAAAGCTCTGTTGCAGGAAATTATTGGGATGAGTTTTTCTTGCGCTTTCTTTATGTGGACTGAACCAATCAGCAAATGCAGCTGCATGAGAGCCAGCTCTCACAGCCCCAGAAACAGGGCTATGGCAAGGTGGGGGCTGTACCAAATTAATTTCTGTGTATAGAGCCAGTATTACAGATACGTATATCTGTGTGCATGCATGTATAGTCTACTGTATGGAGATCCTCATGGAATCATAGATTGGTTTGGGTTGGAAGAAGCCTTAAAGATGATCTTGTTCTAGCCCCCCTACCATGGGCAGGGAGCCTTCCACTATCCCAGGTTGCTCAAAGTCCTGTCCAGCCTGGCCTTGGACACTTCCAGGGATAGCATCCACAGCTTCTCTGGGCTACCTGGTCCAGGGCCTCACCACCCTCACAGCAAAGGACTTCCTCCTAAGATCTAATCTAACCTAACCTACTCTCAGTCTGAATCCATTCCCCTTTTTTCTGTCACTCCATGCTATTGTGAGAAGTCCCTCTCCATCTTTCTTTTAGGCTCCCCTCTTGCAATGTGTATATACAGACCTGAAGAAGTTGCTTTTGAACAACTTTTGGATGTGTAACTGAAGTAGAAAATCCCATAGTAAGAATTTTCTTGGTGCTTGGAAAAGTGGAGTGTTATAGAAGTGACTGCTGTGGATACATGTGAACTAAGCAATGAAAACTGTGAACTAAGCATTGGAGTCAAAACAGCTGGAGCCAAGCCCTGAACAGACCTGAAGTGCTAATGACACAAAGCTAACTAGGGACTGGTTTGGGGAAAAAATAATACATGGAATAACACTGAGCAATAACTTTCCCCCAAGCAACTGTCACCTAGCTGGGAGTCAAGTGCCTGTACTGTACTATTGCCTCTCCTGACCATACACTCTAGGTTTTGTGATACTAAAGTCCTCCTCAATCCTTTCTGAAGCAGAGGTCTCAGGCAGGAACAAGTGCAGTGCTATGGGTGCCTGTATTCCCAATGGCATCTTGTGCCGTGCAGCAGCACTTCTGCTCTGTTTGATCTGTCAGCGTGAGTAGCTGTACGTGTGCCTTGCATGTGTTAGAGATTGGCTTCACAGACATGTTGGGACAGAGGATGTGGTTGAACATGTCTCCCTGTTAAGGTTTCAAGCTCTGAAGGTTTTTGTTCTGTTGATAAAACCCAAACAAAAACTCAGTTCATAGATTAAGAACTAACTGCTTTAAAATTAGCCCCATTAAGATCTCACCCAGGACCCACAGTCCCCATACACACTGTCTGACACTGGATTCCAGAGTATCTGTGTGTGCAACACAAATTAGGCAACAAAAGAAGCTTTGTATCAAAATAGTTTATTAAAAACAATAAAACTTCACTGAAGCTTGCTGTCTTCAAGACAGAATTATGACATTGCAGCATTGAACACAATCATAATCCACATATAAATATAATACTATACAGCTCCTGTTCGCCTTGGCCAAGTTCTGCCCTCAGTCTGGCCCCACACAGCCCTGCTGACACAACCCAGCCCTGCATACTTTAGCTGCAGAACCTGTTTCTCTGGGAACTAAGTTATTATATCCCTTCCTCCCCTCACAGTGCTGTTACTGTGAGGAGGTTGCACAGAAACCCAGCACAGCCCTTGGCAGCTCGAGGCAGTAACAGAACCGGTGTGAGCACACCGAGCCACCGACAACAGCAGCGCTGGGGGATGTTTAGGAAAAATAAATAGGCAACCAATTACTCAAGTTCCCAGCAGTGCCCCAGTGCAGAGAGCAGCTCCTGTTCACAAGAAGGAAGCTCTGTCAGGACCTGCCGCATCGCTCCTGGGCCGTGACAGAAGGGCTCCTGCACAGCACGCTTTGGTCTAACGCACGGCCACCTCTCACTGCAGCCCTGGCAGGGAAGGGCAGTGCCAGCAGCTGGCTGGCACGCTTCTGCCATCTCCCCTGAACGCCCTCCAACAGCGCCACTCTGGGCCGTCAGCTCGGCATCAAAGTCAGGATTTGTCCTTGCACCGTGGCACACAGACTGAGCACTCAGTGCCTCAGCCTTTCGGGTCAGGATGCTGCTCACGAGCTGCGGCTTGGCTTCCTCACCAGCCCAGAGGCTGCTTCTCCCTCCTCTGCATTGCTCATGTGCCCTGGGCTGCTCTGCTGATGGGTGTCTTCTTGCACAGTTCCTGGTAGAACTCCGATTCCAAAAAGCGTGGGTAGGAGTTATTCTCCATTAAGCTGTAAACTCTCTTCTGCGCCGCGCTGAAGCAGGTGTGGGTGGCGTCCTGAATGTTCTGCGCGATCATGTTCTTGGTCTGGAAGTCTATGTTTATCTGAAACACACAAGGAGGGACATTACTGCTGAGAACAGAGTTCAACTAAGTGTAATACACAGTATAACTTCTGAAGAGGTGAAAAAGGCAAGATCCTATTACTACAGGGTCAAATTAATGCAGAATTTAAAAAAGAAAATTCTTCTTTTGCACAAAGCCAAAATTAGTTCAGATGTGTCTTTTCTCATTTAAAATGGAAATTCTCTGCAACGCTACTTGTGCCATTTTCCACCTCGGTGAAAAGGCAGTTGCACTCAGACCCAGACATTAACAGTGAGATATGCAACAATGCAGTTTGACATCTGTAAGAGCTCATAGAACAGAGCATTTATGTTTAACCAGGTTTTCTTTACCTCTTTGGGAGCCTCCTTTTCAATGAAGTCATTGTAGATTTTCTTTGCTTTCGATGTCAGCTTCTGGGGTGACTTCGTTTTCTTGAAGTCCTCACAGGCCAACCAGAACTCGATGTTCTCTTCGCAAAACTCAGACTTCAAAAAAGCTCGGAAAGCAGCAAGGCCATCTAAAGAAAGAAAAAAACACTCACCATCAATTAACCATTTCAGGAATCTTGATGTTACCTATTGGTCACATCAGTTTCTACCCATATGTTTTGCTCTAGGTCTGTTATTTTCGGTGATATCATGGCATTAAAAAAATTCCATAATTTATGTTTGCAAATAAGTTAATGCTTTAACGTTAAAGCTTGGCAGGTTTCACTTTGAGTTTGCCATTTCTTAGGCAAACACAAAAAATGAAACCATTTCTAGTTGATATGTTTCCTCCTGTGATGCCTGAGAATACATTAAAAAAAACCACTTCTCTCTAGATAAGCTCTCCTCTGTTAACCTTTACACTGCAGTAAATAGGACTGCTACAGTACTCTGGAATATTTTTTCAATGGAAAGGATGACTCAAGCTCAAAGAGCAAAGAGTAGTGTTACTTCTTAGTCCTTTTGCTTTGCTGTTGAGTGCTGCTTCTTGTAGAGCTACAGTAAAACCCCGAGATCACTGAACCTGTGTTGCAGAATCCTTCCCACATTACTGGAACGCGTTTGCCTTGGTTATGCAGTAAGCTCAGGGAAAAAAATGCCCTTTTCCCATTTGGCAAAGCCAAGCTGATAGGTATGATTTTAGCTATGGGGGTTTCAGGAAAAAAAAAGATCTACTACAATGATGTATTCTTTGTTTTACTATTATTTTACATTTTTTTTAAAAAACAATTCTATGTATTTTGGCTTTAAACTGTTAAAAGCATTTAACTTGCAAGACCAGAATCAAAGCTCTTTACATGAGAGCTACGATGCTGACATGGAAGGAAGCAAACTCTTGCAGACATATAAACTTCTCCATCCCTTTGCTCCCAAATGTCACTTTTTGTAGACAAACTTACATTTGTTAGCAAGAAGTTCATCAAAGGCTTCTGACCACAGCTGGGCTTCCTCAGGGGAAGGTCTGCAGAAAGAGAGGGAGAACATCAGACTACACTGCTCAAGCTTTACTGCTTTTGTAGAACACTTGAGTTATTTAAACGAAGTCTCTTTCTCATAACTTACCTGAAGTAGTTGCGGTGTTTCCCTGCCTTCTTAGATTTCCTTTTATTAGAATTGGAAGAGTTCTGCAGGAAGTAGCTCAGTCTTGTTTTCCAATCTTTAATGCTGGAAGAAAGAAGAGGGAGACGCTCGTTAAAAATGACAGCTCGCAGAGCTTTAGACAGCAGCGCTTTCCCCGAGGCGGCTCCTGCAGCGGGAGTCACGCACAGCCCCTGAAGGCAAGGAAATCGCTTCCCCTCCCTGCGGGCGGGGGGACTCACATCGTTCTCTTCATCCTGCCCTTGTCGGCCTCCTCCGGCTCGCTGCGGCGGCGGCCGCCCCGCTCCATGCGCCCGCCGTGCCGCACCGCCAGGAACAGCGCGCTCTGCATCCCGGCCCGACCCGAACGCGCCGCGCCGCGCCGCGCCCGCTCTTATGGCCCCGCGGCCGGGCGGGGCCGGGCCGGGGTG
Organism: Lycocorax pyrrhopterus obiensis; assembly: GCA_014706295.1. Classification (NCBI taxonomy): domain Eukaryota; kingdom Metazoa; phylum Chordata; class Aves; order Passeriformes; family Paradisaeidae; genus Lycocorax; species Lycocorax pyrrhopterus. The sequence goes on from JACSVZ010000013.1 coordinate 24,035,348, forward strand.
GGCTGGGCTGCGGGCGGCGCCGAGCCGGCCACGCCTGCCTGTCTTCCCAGTATAGCAAAATTTGCCTCTCTTCAGTATCGCGTTTCTTTTTCCCCTTTATTTTGTTTTTCCATACCTTCCTCCCCCCCCACACCTCCTTCTTGGAAATCTGTTGGCGTGTCACACCGGCAAAGGGCTGGCTGTCCTTTCCGTCAGCCAAAAATGTACCCTGCTGTTCTGGAGGTGTTTGTGTTAAGGTTATTCAGATTTTTGAGTGTGGCCAGTACGCGAAAGAGGAAGGACTTAGCCGTATTTCATCAAAAAATGAAGTAACCCTAAGTTTGAGCGCACGGTGCTTTTGGTGTCGCCCCTCTGCTAACCGAGGCTGTGGATCCCTTCCACCCCGTGCCTGCACAGGGTTTAGCTCTGTGCAGTGTTGCCACCTACCAGTGGATTGTGTAAATTACTCCCAGCGCTGGAAGCTGAAGTTGCACTGCCTTTCTCGAGCCCTCGGCTTGTTGAAAAGGCCATGTGGTCCTTCTCAGCAGTGTCCAGCTGGAGGGTATCATGTCCAAAGAATTTGGATTTAGGAACCATGTGAGTTTAACCTTTCTCTGCTTTTCTGCTCTTTTCTGTGCATGTGTCTTCCTCTCTGCAGTACCTTAGAGCCTTTCTTTCCTGCCACAAAAAGCAGTGTTCAGAGAGACTGATTCCCAAAACACTGGCTGACTTCAACACGATCATGTAGCATAAATGTCTGATCCTTTTAGGTAATCGCTGTAGCCTTACAACCTCTGCTCGCTGAACACTCACAAGCTGCACAAAAGCATTTTGCTTTAAATGAGATGTCTGGGGAAAAGGAATGCCATTTAATTTGTGACAGCATTTAAACAACTTTTCAGTGCTGCTGGTTGTACTTTGCAGTATGTATTGATGATCCGATAGGAAAATGAAGTTCCATCCTATAAATTTTACCAAATCACTTTAAATGATTTTTTGCAACAGGTAGCTCTTAGTCCTGTATATGGTATGTACATTTTCTAAAGGGCAATTATTATGAGCGTGGTTACCGTAGGAGAAAGAATGGAAAGTGTAAGGCTCTAAGTGCTGTAAAAGCCTCAGTTCCAGAAACTTTGTGGGGTGAAGTTGCCAAAGCAAAGAGCGGGGCAGGCGGTGCCTGGATGATGGATGGGTGTGTGCTGACGGCCTTCCAGCGCTTCCATCGTCACTGGAGTGCCAGGGCCGGGCGAGCCGTGCAGCTGCGAGCCTGTCAGGGCTGCGGGACAGCCTGTGACACTCGGGAACACTGCCTGCACGTGCGAGCCTGGCACAGGCAGCCTTGGAATAACTCAGGGAAACTCAGCCCTGGGCCTTCCCCACGCTGGAGCCTCTGCAAAGGATCAAATGATCTGCAAAGGAGAACAGCACGTCCTCACCTGCCGCCCGACTTGCAGATTTCCCCAGTTTGGATGTTGGTTTCGAGTTTCTTTCACCTGGTTCTCAAAGCTGAGTGGGAGAAAATGTGCCAGCTATTGGGAAGTGGAAAACTTCAGAGTCTAGCAAGCTACAGTAAGGTTTGGTTAAGCAATTACATTTTGGGAGCTCACCCGTAGCACACCAGAGATCCTGCAGATGTTTGGAGCCTGACAAGGTGTTTTCTTGTTGGTCCTAGAGGAGGCTTGCAAGGGTAGAGCTGGGATATTCCCAGCATCTGCCAAGTTGTAAAGTTGGCAGTAGTCAGCATGTGGAAAATTGCAGCATGAATCATGTATTTATCTGATGCTTTCTATTTCAAACTTTTTAATTGCTTCTTTCAGAAACCCATAAAATGGAAGTGCCAGTTAAGGAAGGCAGTTAAAACGTGTGCAACAGCTTTCACGAGTGGAAAAAAACAGGTAAAAAATTAAGCTGAATATGGGCCATGTGAGGTTAAATGACCCTATAAAACATTCTTATTGTAACATTTGGTTTGAAAACTATTTAGATTAAAGTTGAATTTTATCAGCTGCATTAGATGTATTTTGGTTTATATATTTATTGTACTTTTAAAGCATGGATATTGCTGTGTTTTCCAGTAAATGAGACACTTTACAAAATACTTTCTTGCTTCACTGTGGTGTGTTTTCTGGCTGGGACACTTTTCCAGGACATCAGTTACACATCTGCATGATAAAATGTGTTTTCCATTTATGTTCAAAGACCAAGAAAAGGCATCTGAGCTCCCACAATGCCACCAGTATGCTGTGCAAGGACCCAGTCAGGGCTGGGATGGCAAGGAAGAGGCTGCTGGCAGGGGGCCAGCAAAATTGTCCCCTTGAGAACTTCCCCAGGTGCTGCAGGCATGAAGTGGCCCTGAGTGGCTGCACTGCCTGCAAGAGTGTTTGGGCTCACTGAGCAGTTTTAAAGGCACCAAACCCAAACATTACTTCATTTTATCAATTTCTGGTTTTTCAAAGCAAGATGGCAAAATGGCTCGAGTTGTTAGCTTGCCTTTCTGATGGGGAATCTGTTTCACACCAGTGGCACCGTACATTGACTGGGCAAAGGAGATTTGGCATCTCAGCTCTGTCCTGCACTCTCTCTTGCAACAGTATATTGAAAATCTCAGGAAAATTAGGAACTGTGGTTTTAAAGAAAAGCCCTGGATTGCAATTGCAGCACAGGTTCAGGTGTGTTAACACAGCACAGCGCATAGTGCTGCCGGAAAATAAGCGTCTCCAAGCTGTGATTCCTTTCATTGGGAATGGGGCTGAGTGACTCCAAGCAGTGCCCAGAGCAGCCCTGCGGATCTGCCTGTGGGTGTGCTGACCTCTGCCCTTTGGAAACAGGGAAGCTCTTGGTAGCTGAGGACAAACGCAAACATAGTGCCCAAGCTTTTCCTTTACGTCCTCCTTAAAGCTTCCGTCTATTTCTGTCCCACTAATCTCACTGACGAGGGGCAAGGCTGAGGGAAGTGGTGGGAGGAGGGAGCCTGTAGCCCAAACTTTCCTATTGAAGTCGGTAACAAATTTGCCATCGCCTGCAGCAAAATCTGATGTCAGACATTTAATGGCACAAGCGCTCACCCTGGAGATCACACTTTGCTTTTCAGAGCCTTTCTTGAGAATGTTCTGTTCTTTTTCTGCTTATACAATTCCTGCGGCACCAGGGATGGCTGAATGTGCAGGGGACTGTAACATAGGCAGTAAACATCCCGGGGAGAAGATTGGGATTTTTCCATCTCGGTTACGTTCTATGTCGCAATAGCTACGCTGATCTTTTGAAGTCCCCAGTGAGTTGTTCTCACTGAATGATACTTAAATCCATGTCTGCATTTTGTGAAATGCCAACCCTTGTTTCTTTCTTTTACTTGGCTGGTAGGACACAGGAAAAGTGGTCCAGAGTTTATAGCTGAGTTTCGTAAAGCCAAGGGGATAGAACATGCTTTTGCATGGTGGTTCAAATCATCCATGGGAACTATTTGAGGGATGTCTTACTGAACCCTCAGCTGTGACTAGCTGGAAAATCATATTCACAAGAAGGAACAAGATGTTGAGCCACGTCTTTTTGCTTTGTAATGCAAATTGCAAATGACAGGTATTCTTATTGTTCTTGAATGTACAGCTGTACAGTCCTGTGCTGTGTCCGTGGGATGATTCATGTAAGCATCAGAACAGGAGACCAGCAAAGCACAGCGCATCCTGACCCTCTGTTCTTCCCTCTCTTTCAGGCTGTGTCTCCTCTGAAGCGCAGGGACTGATGTGCATCAGTACAGAGGGGCACAGAGGTGCCCAGCTACAGGTGCCAGCGAAGGTTGGTGCCGTGCATTGCTAATGAACAGCAGCCAAGCACGGGCTGTGTGGTAGGGCACCACTTTCTGGATGAAAATTATGATTATGAATATTAAAACTGCCACTCTTTCTGATTTTCTTAATAAGTGAAGAAGTTCACTCAAACCCTTAGTCTAATTCTAATCCTGTTCATTGCATTCTGCCTTTCTAGTTCCTGTTAGAATTTCAATTACATGTAGTAGGGGTTGTTGTTTTCTTCGGATTTTTTTGGTGGTTGTTTTGTTTTGGGTTGGGTTTTTAAATTTATTTTTCTTTTGTTTGTTTGTTTATTTGTGTTTTTTTTAATTGCTTGAAGATTGCTGAAGTTAAGTTGTTGCATTCTCTGACTTTGGCTCTGCCGGCTGTCATATTTCCCCCAGTATTTATTTTCCAGTCATAAAGCTCAAAATGTGCAAATCACCAGAAGCCATTTCTGGATCTAAATTTAGCTCTACTATGGATTAACACTAACCTGGACCGATTAAATGCTGTCTTTCCTAAATAAAAAATAAAATATATCTCCTTACAAATGGATCTCGTTTCACTTAACAGCACAATCCTCTGAGTAATGTATAAACGAGACAGAGTTCTCTGAGAACTCATCAGTCCCAGCCCTCAGCCACCTTGCTTTACATAAACACCGACATTAGTTTATAAAAGTTCTAAAAATAGAGCTGAAATTTGTCAAGTGGATCAGCTGGGACTGCGTGTCTGCTTGCAGGATTGCTGTTGTGTGGATGTGTACGTCTCTGTTCAGTGATGCTGTGAAAAGAACATGAGTTTAGGCTTTGAGCCTAAATTGTGATTCCCCCCCTGCCCCTGGACTTTTGGAAATGTTGGTTTTGAAGGGGATCCTGGACAGCAGCAGGCAGGAATTGGAACAGCAGGTTCCTGGGAAGCAGGGATGGCTGTCCTGCTCGTGTCAGATCTGCTTTTTCCCTTCTGCAAAGACTGAAAGGAGACCCGTTAATGTAGCCTGCATTCTAAAGGACAGGACATTCTCATATTCCTTATGCCTTTTGTCAATACAGAAAGCAAACAGCTTAGCCAGAAGAGGGGTATTTTTAATAATGAAGTTTTCTTAGCAGATACGAGCTGGGTTACACCATCTCAGGTGAAGAGAGATGATTAATCTTGTTTGAGGTGAGCCAGGTGATGCAGAACACTGGCTCCATGTTCTGTTCCAGCTGCAGCCTGTTTTGCTCCTCCCCCCTCAAAGGCTGTATTTGTTAACCTGGGTGTGCAGAGGGACGTTAAATAATCAAATATGGTTGTTAAATCTGGATGTGGGCACAGTCTTTATCAAATTATCTGCGTGTAACACAGTCAGCACCCAGCCCTTCTGATGGCTATTCAATCCATGTTAATGAAAGTCTCTGCAAATACCTGACTGAGATTAGTCAGACATTGATTCAGAAAGTCTCTGTGGCTTAGAGAATCAAACCCTTTTACAGCTCCCATGGGTGAATGCTGTCAGGAGCACAACAGCAAGAAAACTAAAAATTAAAGCATAGGAGTATAAACATTTGTGCACCACCTTAAAAGTTCAAATTAAAATAGGCATTGAAAATAATAAGTGAAAACAAGCACTTCTTTTGAAATGGGTATCAAATGTCTTTCTTATTTTGCGATGGGCAAAAAAGTTTAAACAAAACCACTTCTTGGGACACCCTGATCTCCATGCTGGGTAGAACTAGCAGAGGTTTAATTAGAATTTCTTAGTGGAAAATAAAAACTGTAGCAAAATATCAAATTTGTCAGAGGAAACTTTTTCATTTCTTTAAAATTATTTTAGGGTGGTATTTTCTTTTTATCACTTTCAGTGTTGCAGTATAGGCTTTTTGGTGAAGAGTAGAAAGGTAAGGAATATCTTTGAGATGTGATAAAGGCTGCATGGTAATGGAGAGGAGAGAAAGCACTTTCTGAGCAAATCTGCTTATCAAAGTCAGGTGGCATCTCAGGAAGTGCAGCCTTACACCCCTTCTATTTGTCATACTGACAAAAACTATTTCAAAATTTGTAAGTTAAACCCTCTGGAGTTAGAAAAGGCCAGAATGCAGGTTTCCTGTACAAGGTTATTAATCCCACAGTGGCACCCTGGACTACTCCCAGGGCAAAGGCTGGGAGAGAAGGGAAGGACACGGTGATATTTGTCCTCATCGAAGCGTGGAAATTCCCTCCTGGCTGTTTGAAGAGTACGCTGAGGAGGTCAGACCATAACCAGAGTGTCTTTGGGGCAGTCTGGAAGAGAGACATAGCCAAGTATCTTGACAGATAAGTCATTCCCTTAATGACAAAAATTGCAAAATAATGTCTCCATCCTCCAAGCGTTGTAGGCAGGTACATGGTCCCCCTAGAACATTTTTCTATTAGTTCAGCATTCAAACAGGCCTACAGAGCAGAGCAATTAATTGCTGACTTTAGGTGAATCATTCCGTGTGGAAAATAGCGATCAAAACCTATAAAAACATGTGGAGAGAATGATAATGTCATTTCTTGTGTTTGAGTGCATGTTAGGTAAAATTCCACAGAAATTAGCGAAGCTCTCCTTGCTGGTATCGCAGTGCTAGATGTACTCAGAGCACTTATTGTCACAGCAAATAGCAGTCACCGGTAAATTTGCTTTAAAGAAACTTTTTTTGGGCTGCTTGCAGTGCTAGGAAATGTCAGTGCAGGAGTGTACATTACTATGGGTAGCACTCGGAATTTTGAGAGGCTGCAAATAACTCATTGACTCTTGTGGCAAAATCCTTTTCAAAGAGGCTATGGTTAGAGTCACCCTGTGACACAGCCTCCAGTGCTGAGATCTCTACATTAGGTACTTGGGGTTTCTCAAGGATGCTCTTCAAGGATTGCTTGATGCATCACTGAGAAAGGAGAGCAAGAAACCTGAATTAACAAAAGAATCAACAAAAATTTACCGTTTCTTCACTTACTGTAAGCACTAACATGTACCAAATAGATAATTTAAAGGGAAAAAAGGAGGTCTTGCCAGTTCTTAAAGGACAGGGCAGGTTAATTTGACAGAGAGAAGAGTTGGACACATCTGTTCAGCACTTCTCTCCTGGCAGGTTCAACTTTTCCAAGATGCACAGCTACTGCAGAGGAGGGGGTGCTCTGTGATGTTGGCTGTGATTTCACCTGCTCCTTCCAGGAGGCTTCTCTTAACTCTTTTAAAAACGAAACCGACTGTGTGGCAGTTTGTAAACACACACTTCAAACCGGGAATCTTCGGTACTTTTTCTGATGCGTGTTGCTCTGAGGGGTGACACGTGAGCTGCAGTTCAAGCTCAGGAACGATGAACTGATTTCACATTTAACATTAAACTGGTGTTTAGTTGCTATGGATTTTTCATTTTTCAAATCAAGTTGTTTACCTAATGTCTTTGTTTTAAGCGAGCTTGTTTTTCTGGTAGTTTTCCAACAGAAACTGTTATTTGAAGACTGGGACAGTATTCCTGGCTAGTGTATAACTGAGAAAGAAGCCAGGGACAAGAGGGCTCACATTAGCTCTCTGGGATATATGTGAACATATCAGGAATCATAGGATGCATAGGTAAATTGCAAGGGGTAATGGAAAGAGGAACAAATATCATCTGGAGGAAATTACCTTCTGCTGTGGCCTATACCAATATCCACTGGATAACTAATGGCCACCGCATTGATTATCTTCTGCTTGCTTTGGCTACGGGAGAAGTGAGGACAATTTGTTCCATGTATTATGGAATTATTCCTTCTTTGCATATGGACTTTCTTCATTTCAGACAAATACTCCAACCCATGCACAGTAAGCAGCAAGGAGAGATTTGGAACCGGGCACAGGTTAAACACATGGCAAGCTTCTTGAAGCTAGAGGGTATTTTTGCACTGACAGTTTCCCTGCAAGTAAATGGAGAGTAAAGAAGGATGTGGTGAGGTTCTCTGCTGTGCTTCTGGGTTTGCAGCAGGTATTACACAACTGCCCTGTGTGCATCACACGGGCATGGTACTTTGAATATTATTTACTAGATCATCTGTCCGCCGGTATTATTTAATTTGTGTTTATTAAAACAAACTGAAACAAGAGGTTATTTTGTTAAAGCTCAAAATTCACTCAAAATGAGCTGCTTTTGTTTTCTTTGCCAGTTTGCATTTGCATTTATAATGCATTACTAGCCAGCTCATTTTCTTTTCTGATGGACTTTATTTCGGTTGTAAGTACTGCTGAGAAACCAACAGGTTTTTATTAAACTACATGCCAATTTTTTTTCTCCCACATGGAAGGAAATCTAGTAAGACTGGGTTTTGCTTGCCTGTCTGCTTGCTTTTTAAGTTTCTGAGTGAAGAATCAAGATATATTTGTGATGTTATTACAACAAGTCCTCTCTGAACTGGGGACAGTGGATCAGAGAAGAAGAGGTACGGTCAGACGTGCAGCACGTCTGCTGTGGTTTGGGCTGGCTGTCTTGTCGATGGAGCTGGGTTACCATGATGGCTGGAGAGGTGAGAAGCAGCATTTCTCAGCTGTGGCACTCGTGGTGCTGTGGCTTCCCTGCTGGATCTGCCTGACGCCCAGCCGGCTGGCACCTCTGGCAAAGCACCTGGTAGATGGCTGCACCTCCTCTGAGCAAAGCAGCCCTTAGAAGTGCACAGGTTGTTCCTTGTTCTCCATGAACCTCCCTCTTCCCTGGCATGACCGAAAATCTACGTTGCAAACATGTATTCAAACACATTCACGGCTGGAAAGGGAAGAGATTGTATCGAGGGCTGGGAAAGGAGCATTTGCCGCTCTGCGTGTGTGCTGCCCGCAGTTTATCTGCTCCTGCAGCCAGCCCAGGATCACGTTCTGTGTGAAACAGCCCAGTGCCAGTGTCCCACACAGCTGTGCTGGGTCCCAGCAGCCCTGGCTTGGCTTGGCATGGCTTGGCAGCCCTGGCTCCAGCCCTCTCTTGGTCACAGCTGGCTGTCACCCGGCAAGGGCTGCGTCACCATCCAAGGGCAGAGCTGGGCAGAGCCAGCCCTGCCAGGCTGGGAGCTCCCTTTGGGCCCTGTCCCATTCCCAGACAGGTGTGCACTCGTGGCTTCTCTTCTGCAGAGAAATCCATCTGTGGCTTCTTTCTTCGTGTGTATGAACCCCTCAGGCTCAGCGAGAGCTTTGAAGTGGTGCTGGCAGCTGGAAAGTGCCTTCTGAATAATGAGGCTGAATGTTTCCTTTCTGAACTTTTATTTCTCTTATTTTACTTTTCATGTTTTCTCTCCACTCTGAGAACTGTGTGTTCTGTGCTGCTGTGACTGTGATTCTTTTTTCTTTTTTTCAAAGCCTCCATGAAAGAGCAATACTGGCCCAATGTTTTAAGCTTTTAAAAGCAGCAGGTTATTATCATTCGCAATTGCTCAAGTTTAAGAGCATATTTATTTATAAATATTTACCCAAAGGATAATGAGACAAGAAACTGAGAATGTTTTCCCCAATCCCCTATATTGACCTGGTCATGTGGTACCATTTAGCAGATTTACAGCAATTTTCCAGCTCTGTGAGCTCTCCTAGGTAAGAAAGCTGCCAGTGAGCAGCTCCAAGATTTCCCTTTAGCCAGTAAATACCCTGGGGAAAATGGAAAGGTATAAAGTGTTCTGAAAATTTCAGGGTGCCTCTGTTGGTTATTCTAACCTGTGCCATAGGTTTATCCTCACCCACTTTGCTCTGCGTAAGCTGCATGTAGCTGAAAGTGTGATCTGAGGACTGGTCAGTAAGATTAAATAGTAATTGGGGTTTAATTGCATTAAAAAAATATATGCTGTTTAGCAAGAGTATAAAAAGTAGATAATGTAAATGCCAGCAGATACTCTTTTTGCAAAAAAAAAAAAAAGAACTTTTAAAAATATTGTGCTTTGCAAACTCTGAGTTAAAATAGCCCTGTCTGGAATGTAACCTCCTCTGGAGTACATAAAGGAGAGCTGAGTCAGGTTTCTACATTTTTTTCAGAAATCTAAAAGAAATTGTTATCTGGAAAGCATCCTATTATTTTTACAGCAACAGAGGACAGTTAGATTTTGCAATCTCAGAAGTTTCTATCTTGGCCTGTATTTTGCCCTGCTGTTAGTCACCCCCTTCCTAGAGGATAGTGATGAGCTTTGACTTGAACCACAGAATGCTGGGATGCATTTGCGAAACACAATGAAGTCTTAAACTCACTGTGAACAGCGCAGAAGAAACTGCATTGCACTAACTCAGGCAGCTGCCTTGACCTGCCTCACCTTTTGGAGAAGTAGTGGTTGTTTTCTGTCTTTTGTCCCGTGTCTTTGTTATTAATTATCAAGGGTTTCCATGCTCAGGGACTTCTTTTCCTTAAGGTACATAGAACCATAGAATGTTTTCAGCCAGCAATGCAATCACCTCGAGCTTTCTGCTTAATCCACTTGAGGGTTTTAAATAGATATATTTTTTTAAAGAACCTTTTCACAAAGCAGACTCAAATGAAATTTGAGTTCAACTAATTTGTGAAATTATCCTCACCTACAGCCAAGTTCAATTTGAACTGGAATGTTCTCAGAGTGTGATAACAGCATTTTGTGCTCTTTGGAATTTAGGGTAGTTTTAGGGAGAGAGAGAGAGAGACTGAGAGCTCCAATGATCCTTTTTCTGAAACTGTTTTGAGGTGAAATCCTCTCTAGGCAGAGACATCCATTTGTGCTGTTTACTTTGCCACGCTCAGCCTTTGTCCAGTCATTACCAGGCTGGGTTTTCATCAGCTCCTGGATAAATCGAGCTTCTTTTCTGCTAGCTCCTTAGTTACTCCAATGCCATTTTCAGGGCTGCACAAGGCACTCTTCATTTTCCAGATGTGCATTTTGTGAACTGCTGAAACATTACTTTTGTTCCTGTTGCCTTTTTTTTATTTTTCCTAACCACATTTTAGCTGGTAGTTAAATGTGGATGTGCTCAAGAAATATTGCGAGTGCTCAAGATGCAAGACAAAAACATTACAAAGTAATTACTGTTTGGTGCTTAATTGCTGCCCTTTTTGGAATGTCGTGTTCAGAGCCACTAGAAAAACGTGGTGGTGGTAAATCTTCCATGTTTTTGTGTTATTTCATGCATTAGTTCTTGCCTGGAGCAGGCTGGGATGTTCATGGGCAGTAGGTCTGTAAATGGATACTGAAGGACAGTTGTTTTGGGCTTCTCTAACAGGAGCAAGGAGATAGTGCAAAGAAGGGGAATTATAATGACCAAAGGGGTGAAACTACAATTTGGGGATCCCTTGATACAAGCAGTAGGAAAGCAGTTAGAATAAAAGCAAACCTGTCTTCAGCCAGCAGGTAGTGACCAACTGGAACTTGCTTCCACAGGAGACTGTGGAGATGGGGCAGTCACTGGGTTCAAATGAATTCATGGACAACAGATCCACAGATAGATGCCTAGAAGGATGGGGATGCTCTAAAATCCCTATTGTGACAGCTGTGAATGCTGGGCAGCTGTGAGGGGGACTGAGCAAGAAAACAGCTGGATTTTTGTGCTTTCCCTATTTACTTACTTCACCACCACGGGACACTGGCTGCAGGGCTAGAGAAGGCAGTGCTCTGCCCCACTGTGGCATTTTCTGTGCCCTTACAAGTTTTGTTTATTGCTCAGACTACCACACGATTAGGGCTTAAAGCGTTTACCCCTGAAAACTCTACAAGTAAGGACCCTGTATGTATGCATGATTTTGCTAGACTCAGGCCCTATACTTTATTTGGTTAAATAGGACCACGAACATTTACACAGCTCTGTAAATAATCACATCCAGTTAGTCCTGTCAGCTGAGCCAAAAGAGAGATTTTAAGTGCCAAGGACTTAGACCATCTCTTTCTAATTTTACCCTGGCTCAAAGTATGTTTAGAAGATGAGGTATAGATAAAATCAGATAAGCAAAATTATTTAGTATCCTGTCACTTGTAAGATGTTTATCAGTTAAAAATAAAAGAGGTGAGAAAAATAAGTTAATCTTTTACAAGAAACAAAAACACAGCTAATGGCTGGGTTAGGAGCCTGTGTTTAGTAAGTGGCAGGGGATGATTGCAAACAGTCTGCAGCGGCTGCTGACAGACATCCTGTTTTTGGCAGTTTGTGCACAGCTCACCAAGAGATGCTACCTGCAGAGGTAGCAAATCGCCATGTGCTGTCTTAGCTGGAGCTAATTAGCTGGAAGATGGGTAGAAAAACATGAATGACTCAGCTGGACACTGGAGCTGTTTGGAGGTGTTCCATCTGATTGGTTTTCTGGTAGAAAAGGCTGATTCTTTCAAAGGAAAATGTCTTGCTAGGATACATAGTCTCAATAAGGATGTCTTTTGTGCTCTGCCCAGATTAGTCCCCCTTTTTTCCAGGCTCTCTGGCAGTCACCAGGCAGGTGGTACAGAGGTGAGTTCTTCCCCTCTTCCTCTGCCGGATTTGCAGTGGCTCCTGGCTGGTCTTGCAGCCAATGACCATATCTGTCCTTCCAGCCACGTCAGCTGACTCTGTTGGCTGTCCAAGTCTACCACTGCAGATGATATTTTTTCATATGTTTGAAATATTCTGCAGGCTGCATAGAAAATCTTCCAGGCAGCTGCATTAATACACAAAGACCCTGGAGGCAAGAGAAGCCCTTAGAGAAAATACAGCATATGCTTTTTTTCTCCTGCAAGAAAAATGTCAGTAGGTTCTTGTTTATTGATTTGGAAATCAGGAGGGATTTTCAGTGTTTTTCTGAAATATTTCCAGCTGACACTGGGTTATTCCTGCCCTTAGCAGTGCAAGAATATCTAATGGCATATGCCAAGCTTCACTCTTAATTTGTTTATGAAACAGGACTTGTGGCACAAAGGATGCTGAGAAAGGCTCCTACGCAAAAAATTTATTAGTGGCTTTCATGGCTTATGGCATACATCAAATCTACTGATTCATGCTGCTTGTGGGGAGACAGGGGCAGAAAAGAGAAAAGAAAAACCCTCAGCAGCCATCTGAGAAGAGGAAATAGCACTGCCACAGCACCTCAGTGACAATGCAGAGACCCGCCAGGAAGGTACCTTGCAGCACCAGGCTGCTGCATTTTCCCTTTGCCAAGTCTGTTCACCTCTTTCAATATCTCATTTTTCATCAAACACTCCTTTTAAAAGATCACCAGATCGTGCCTAAAGGCATATCATAAGTTTGGATGATTTTGAGTGTTTTCTCAACCTAAAATGTCACTTTAGCTGAGTGTTTTACTGCTTTTGCAACCACGAGTATCACTGCAATGACAGGCCAGGGACAAACAACTGTGTGTTCCTCTTCACTGGGAAACAGTTCCTTATTTCAGTTATAATATTTGTAATTTTTTTGGCTCTGAGGTGTACAGGTTCTCCACCAGAGAGATTTATTTTGTGCTTGGTGATTTATATCTTTGTGTCATGGATGTCAAAACTTTACAACGTACAAGGCAATGAAAATGTTGAGCTCAGCAAGTCGTATGCCAGGAGAAAGACTGGAAGAAATGTCAGCCATGGACTTGCCCTTCCTGGAAGGCAAGACAAGATTTTACCTCCAGGAGAAACAAAGAAGTCACTTCTGTTCGTTTATCCCAGTGTAAGGACTAATTTATCCTGAGGGTGGGAAGTTTGGATTCGTCTCTGTCTTTTCCATATGAAAACTACTGTACTAATAAGGAAGGAAAGAAGAAGAAAAATGGGGCAATTACTTGACAATTAATTCTTGCAAAAGAGAAGAAATATGTTTACAGAACGATGTTTGTATTATGGGATGGAACAACCATTAGTGACTTTAAACATGAGCCATTTCAGCCTCTGTAACTCCCAGATGTTCCTGCTGGAAGAGGCCAGCTGTCCCTCAGCCTTACTCCTTGTGCATCTGAGAAAGGGATGTGCAGGGATGGGGTTTCACCTGACAGCTGAACACACCAAATGCTGATTTGCTTCTTCAGGGGGTGGTCTTGCTGCTCTGGGTGCAGCCCTCATGGAGCCTCTGGGTGTGATTCAGCTGGCTACCCCAATGCCAAACTGGTGCTCTTGTGCCTTTCCCAGTCACTGTATCTGAGCTGAGAGGAAAAATGGGTAGAGGGTAAAGCTCCTGTCGGTGCTTCTTTATGTCCTACACTGCCTTGGCTGGATGACATGATGCCCTAAGAAATGTGGAGATTACTGCTGTGCAAATTCCTTGCCTGGAGTTTGGGGCACCTACAAAAGGGTGTTCTGAGGGACACACATTTAGAAGGAAAAATAGGTGGTTTATGGATCAAATGACTTCTCCTTTTTGGTGATAATCGATGCAATAAGAATGAAGCCAGTTTTTAGAACTGTGTGTTGTAACAATGAAAAACAGCTTTGGGTTGAAGGATTGGAGGTGGTCCCATGGCACAATGTTTAGTCTGCATCTGGAATCATGACTTTTCCTCGTGTTTTCCTTGGGACTCTGTATTATTAAAAGAAAAAAACATCCAACACAGCAGTTAGATTAAGCAAAAGATTTCAAAAAACTTCCCTGCCCTGTGAAACATTTCCTTTTAACCCCAAACTCATGGACACTGGAGAAGTCAGTTGTTATTCCATTCCTTTACACGCAGAAAACACCAGGCTTTCCATATTTCTGATCAGCAGATTTCACCATGGATACAGATGACATAAAAGACTCTTTTTTTCTTTTCTTTATGTGCACCATTAAAATACACTTGGCACAGCGCAGAGTACTTGTGAGATGGCCAGGTTTTAACCTTCAAATAAAAATACGCCCGTGCTTTCTGATTTATTTCTACTATTTATTGACTTTTTTTTTTCTTCCAAGATAACAAACTGGCTCTTGGGAATAAAGCAACACGTGAGAAAGGCTGTGGCAGGAATCCCAGTGCAGTGCAGCCTATACAGATGTTCCAGGAGCAGCTGTCAGCCTCAGCTGGGGCTGAGCAGAGGGCTCAGCACAGGCAGGCTGACAGCACTGCTTAGATGGATGCTGGCTGGCCAGCAAAGCTGCGAGAGCAGGTGGTGCCGGTGACTTCAGCTGCATTTTATTGATAGATGGAGCTGGGGACAGGGGCTGTAAATATTACTGGATGTCGCACCCGGACACGAAAAGAACCACGCAGACACCTTGTCAGGAGAGAAGCAAGAAAGAGCTGGGGGGTCACAGACCCTGAGCTTTATTATATATGTTCTTAGAAACTACTGTGGATTGGAGGGAGAAATTACCACCCCTCAATCACACTGGTCAAAGGAAAAATCCATCAAACGTCTCCGCCTAAGAGAATAAAATGAAAAACAATAAAAGACAGTTAACAAAACATGGCTATGTTTACAGAAAGTGCGTGAGAAACTGTTACAAAAAATGAAAACATTGAAGAACTGCAAACTCAAGGCAACAACTGATGGGCTTGGCATGGCCCAAAGGCTTGGCTGACAGGGTCCAGTAAGACAGGAATGTTTCTGTGGATGTGTTATGTGGGCTGAGCGCCACAGACAGGATTGCAGGCACATTTCAGAAAGCAGGTGCTTCAGCAGCACATCCCATCTCTGGTGCAGGGTTTGAGCTTGGGATGGGTCCTGCTGTGGTCAGGCTGCAGTGGCCTAGTTTTTCTGCTGGTTTATGATAATGTTTGTTATACGCAGGGCACAGCAAGTTTTGTTTGGGGGTGCTTGTTAAAAATAAAAGCAATCCACTTGTGCAGTGAAGATTTCAGTTCTGAAGTTCTCATGTTCCTCCAGCCCCTGGGAAGGAACAGGAGGGGCCCAAGCTCCAAGAGGCACGAACATCTTACATTTTTAGAAGGTACTTTGGAGAACATTAGTATTATTTTGATCGCATGCATTCCAAAATCAAAAAGAGATAAGGAGTCTCACTGCAGGAAGATGCTAAAATAATCCAATCTCATATTTAAAAAGTGGAAAAGAAACTTCCCAGTATGACATTTAAAGGCTCTTAGGGCTGCTTGAATTAAATGTCCCTGTCTCTTGCAGTGCAGTGTCAACCTTCTCAGGACCACAGGTAGATTTAAAATAGCAGAGGAAGGAAGGCTTCCAGAGCTCCTTTTCCAGCAAAGTTTCTTCTTTAAAGTTTGCTGGGAAAGAAGCAAGAAATAATAACAAGAGTGTTGTTTTAACTCCTTTTCTCCAAATATATTCTAAGAATGACCGAAAAAATATTCCTTCTCTAAGCAGGCAGTGAGTGTGCTCTTGCCTCTCCAGGCTCACTAACAATGTGAGATTTGCTACAACAGGAATAAGGTCCACTCCTTGTCTGGGTCTTTTTAAACCAGAAATTGACTGTTAAAAGAACAACTTGACACCAAATTTGCTACCCAATATTTAGTGGAAGTGGCAGCTTCGTGGGATGTATGTGAAGGTTGTAGGAATATGATCGGTCCTCTAGAATTATTGCTTCCTAATTTTAGTAAGGAAGCAAGTGCCTCAGAAGGTCTCAACAACTGCCTGCAGACATTCATACAAGGGAAATTTCCAGTGCCTACAAGAGTGTAAACAGCACTATATAATCAGGTTTCTACTGACTATGTATTTTGGCTTGGCTTTGGTGGTATAAACATTGAAGTTGTGGTTGGTTTGCTGTAAATGGATGTCATGGGGATGCTGAAAATTCAAAAATGCACTGTTTCTGTCATGTGTCATTTTCTTCTCACTGTGTAGGATCGCTAACAGTCAAACCTATTTTACTGTACAGCTTTGCTGCTGAACTGATGCCTGAAGAGGCCTCCTAGACACAGAGACTAGACAGAATAAGAGAATAAAGGTAGGTATTTATTTGAAAGGCCGTCAAAGGTACCCCTGGGGAGCCAGAGGCCGCTGCCAAGATGGACCCCAGGATGGACAACAGGTCACGAGTTCTTCATGCTTTTGTAGGTTTGGTTCATTTGCATATCAGGGTTTCTCCAATTAAAGCTTCCATTTAATGATGTAATTCCCCTCAGTTACCCCCCTTTAGAGGCTTTTGGTTTATACTTTTTGGGCCTAGGACGGTCTGGGTGTCCTTGAAGAGCAGGCCTGGAGAGGATTTGTTATGTCTGCCTAGCATGAGAGAGCAGAAATTAACAGGCCACAAGAAACCTCAGAGCCACACACTAAGCAGCAAGGAATTTGGAAAATATAAAAGTTAAAACCTAAGGCATCATAGTTATATTAGTGGCAAAGTTGCTTAAGGAGTCCAGGAGGGCCCTCTCCTAAAAGGAGCCAACCTCAAGGACCGGATTTCCAGTTCTCAGGAAAAGATATCTGTTGTCTCATTTCCAAAACATTCGTCTTCCATCTCCCTTATAATTGCGTGGTACTTCTAGGAGACATTCTGTGTCCTGTATGTCAGCTCGTCTCATAACCAGGCAGAAGAGGTTTTATAAAAGCCTCTTCCAGTGGGATATTTTCTGAATAACAGCTCTCTGAAACTGGGGTAAAGTTGAAGACTAAATGCATTGTTTAGTTTAGTTTATTTTTGGATAGTTGTTTAAGATGGGAAGTTAATACACTTTTGTGCAAAATCACCGTGTTGACCAGAAGATTTAAGATGGTCCCACTTGACATCTGTGTAGTTTATCTGTAAACAGGGGAACCAAAGGGAGAATTATGAGGAGTCATTGGCTTGTTTTCTTCATGCAGCTCTAGGCTCAGTGCCAGAGAGGTCTTCCTTTCTGAAACCCAGGGAAGGCTTTTTGGACATGAAGAGCATCACGGTGACTGTTTGGAGGGAAGAAAGTTCTTTCATATAAGCTCAGGAAATTTGGAAGCGCCGAGTGGGAAAGACAAGATGACACACTTGGACTGCATTAAAAGAAACAAAAAGCCAAAAACCCCCAAACCAGCAATAAGCCAGATTCGAGGAACTGACCATCAAGGAAAGAGATTAAAAAAACAAACAAACAAACAAAAAACCGTACCAAAACCTACAGAACCTCCCACACACATTAGAAAAAACCCTGAACTCAAAAACCCCAAAAGCAACAAAGAAAAGGACAGGATGGTTTGCAGGCAGGAGTTGTTCTTCTGTACTGGAGGAGGCTGGAAAGGGTGGATGTGGTGGAAATTCTTCTTCTGTCTTCACGAGAGTAAACATTCACAATTTATCATTGTCTAGGGGGAGAGTTGCTTGTACACCTAGTGACAAATAAAAGCAGATTTAAAGATAATAATAAGCAAGGTGGGCTTTGTTATTTCAGCAAGAACAGCCTCTCAGGCTTGACCCCACCATGCTGGGCAGGGCTGGCTGGGGATCCTCTAAAGCCATTTAAAAACTTCTACAGTCCAGAGGCCCAGAGGCAGCAGCTCCCATGCTGAAGGGGCAACTCCCCTGCTGGAGTGTCTTCAGAGAGATTCTGCCAAGATTTATTAACATTTCCTTGATCCCTGTGGATTGAATATAGAGCCCTCACAAATAATCATTGCCACAGAGATATTGAGCCACGAAATGCAATGATGACTGTAAGGAACTAATTCCAGGAAGACCATCTTATTACAGCCCTCTACTTGTTGTCTAATTGCAGTCTCATTATTCCTGTAGCCAGAAAAGCAATGTGCTTACCCTTTTAACTGTCAGAGAATGAGTCAGGGGACTTATTTAACCCGTAAAATATAACAACTTTTTCCTGTTTGTGATTTCCTGGCTTTATCTTGCTAATCACGGTGTAAACATCGGACATGATTTCCAGGTAAACTTATCTGATAAGTGTTGCATTGCATAAAAGAATATTTTACATTATTAACCAAAACCTTTAGTTAATCCTCAGTTCATAGGGATGAGGCTGGAAGTCTTAGACAGAAGGACGCATTCAAGGTCTGAGTGACTTCCTCTAGCATGTGTTAACTTACGACTAGCTTTACTAGCATGACAAGAGCATGGAACTGCTGCAGTCCTGTCAAAGCCTGTGAAAAAAGTCCTTAAAATCCACCTGAAGAGCAGAGACTTCATTCTCTGGATGAATAGAGCAGTTCCTGCCTTCAGCTGTCTGCAGGGACAAGAACTCAGCTGCCAGCACCTGAGACCCTATCAAGATGTGCAGCGTATCAGGTCAAGATAGACTAAAATTGCTGGTTTAGGCAGTGAGGTTTCAGCAGTCGTTTCATTATCAGCTGAGTCATCCCTGCAAAAGGAAAGGAAATCTGAAAGAATAAGTTAGGCAGCAGGATACAAACTGTTCCTTCTTCCAACAGGGGAAAGGTAAAATTTGGAGGTAATTTATTTTGAGAACGTAACCGCAAAAGAGCAGAATGGCAGCAGAGAAATATAAGAGGTAGAAAAAGGAAAAGAGACATTGAGAAGGTCAGGAAGGATACTGGTTAAGGCATGGGCTGCAGAGTGCCATAACTTCTTGTTTCCAAGTGTGCACGTGTTTTGAGGGGAATGGGAAATGGGAGGCCAGTTTTGGACTAGCGAATTTGGCAAGCAGTTCCTTGAAGGATGGATTAGTTAGTTTTATAATGCCCGTGCTTACAGCCAGGGTTTGCTGCACAGTTCTGCACTCTACATATAAAAGCAGGGCTGTAGGGGTTAGTGTGCTCTTGCAAAGAAAATTTTTTTTCTCAACAGAAACATTTTCCCTTCCTTTTGTTAGTGAAAAGGAAACTTAAGGAATAGGGGCAGTATTTGTGGATTGCACCAAATACGATAAATGCTGCAAGTACTGAAGATTGGACTAAGTGAAAGATAAGCAGGAGAAAGTATACAAACTTCTGTTTGTCCATCTCCGTGAGCCTGGAGAGCTCGCACTGTAGGTGAGACAGTTCCTTGGTGTAGGACACACTGAGCTGAGCCGAAATTGCAATAAATCTGAAAAAGCTGCAGTACAAACTGAATGTACCAAACCACGAAATTTATGAAAATTAGTCTTATCTCATGTTCTCTTGTAAGTTCAGACTGTTTCTTAGCCTGATGCCAGAATTTAGTCAAAGATGCGTTTTTTAGACTAATTGGATTTGGAAAGAAAATATTTTCATGGGCATCAGATGCACTTTTTGTTCCATCCTCTTTCTCAAACTGATACTGAGGATGTGCTACAATTACAGGAAATTAATACGCCGTTTTTAGGCAAAACTATATTACTATTTGGCAAGACATTCTGTAGCAGTCACGTGTGGTGTGAAAATCACAGCAGCTCTTTAAAATCACTTTATTACCAGACAATATTGACTCAGCCATGTGCACAATTACAGTTACCTGCTGAACTCCAGTCCTTTGGCAGAGGGCTTCTCCTGGTGAAATGATTTCTTGTGCTACCTTGGGGGGTTACTTATCTGCTGCCATCTTGGGGAGGTTTATATGTTTCACTCTGCCTCCCTAAAAGCTTCCAGCTTTGTGTATAAGCATTCAAGGAAATGGCTGGAATTCAGGAGAGGGCAGAGTGACCAAATACCTAATTAAAACCTTGTGCAGTTGTGATTCCAGCCTCTAAACCAAAACCCCTTGGAGCTAATCAAATGTGGGTCACACGACTATAAACACAGACAAGAATCCAACTTTTGGCAGCTGGTTTTTGGAGAAGTTTGGCGCAGTTCTCTTGAAGTGAAGTGTGTAAGCTGTTGCTGCTTGATGGATTCTCCAGACAGGCATTGTGATGGCTGCCCTGCGATGGAACTTGTGTAAAGAAAACAAGGACAGGCTCAGAACACCACATTTTAATCTCCTGCTCTGTATTTCCTCTGAGAAGGAATTTGGCCAGGGCTTTCCACCAGTCCATCTTTACTGGAAATTTGTGCTGAATTAATTGGCAGGCTCTGTAAAGCTTTTCTATTTTGCTGATAGTGATTAAAAATCACGAGAAAAGTGACTACAAATCAGTGCAATAGTGGCCTAGAGATGACAACTGCACGTCTGGCTTTACAAGAAGAGCAGAGAGCTGTTCTCCTGGGGATAGAGACTGGAAGTAGAAAGTTCTCCTTTAGTTAATGGTCCCTGCTGGAAGGGCTGGTTCAGGTTTCTCTAGTATTCCAAGTAGATTGTTATGTCAAGGGGTTTTGCAAACCCAAGTTTAATGCCGTGTTTTCTTTGCATGTCAAGGATACGTGCTTGTAAACAAAATGCAGTTCTTCAAACTCGACAGAAATATGTTTTAGAGAGCACCATAGAGAGGAAACACCAGGAAAACTAGGCCATAATTTTGTGTGGATACACTGACATCCAAAATTAGCTGTATAGGTAGTTTGAGTAAAGGTAGTCTCATTTGGAACAAGTGGCAGTTCCTGCCCCACAGCAGGTGGGGTTTAACAGCTCATTTAGCAGCTGCTGCTGCTCACAGTCTTCACTCCCCATAGGTTTGGGGCTGTCCTAAATGGCAAACAGGTGATTTGACAACTGCTAATTGAACAATTAACTGCTGTTATACGAGGATGCTGAAGTTACAGGAGGCTTTGTGTGGTAGCAGGAGCTGTATTTGGGAAAGAAGGAATATTGTAAGTTTTAATGGAAAGGGTTTATTTAAGACATTGATCTAAAATATACAGTGGAGTGTTTTAAAATTTGAAAGCTATGCTGAGTTACTTTTCTAATTCACTAAGAGGGTATTTAAATCAAATCATCTGAGCATCTGGGACTAGAGCATTCCTACAGGAAGCTCCTCCAGCACAGAAGGCTGGATCTACAACCTGCATGTGAGTTCCATGGAATTCTAGTGCCAGGGCTTTAAGTAAATATGTTGAGCAGTAAAATATAGTTTAAGTAAATAGGTTAAGTAGGTGATCATTTGAATAATCACTCAGAAGTTCCCCTCAGGGAGAGTTAAAAACAGAACCTGGGTTTTGTTTCCTATGTTCTGGGTGGGTGTTGTGTCCCTTAGCCCTGAGGGAAGCTGTACTTTAAAACAAAGCTTGTGGACTCAGTTCAGCCCTTTGGAGGTTCAGAGCAGCAAAGTCCAAGTGAGCCCTGAGGTGACATTGGTGGGGGTGTTTCAGTGCCTGGAAAGGTGGCACTGGTGGCAGGCAGAAACCAGCTGGCTCTGCCAGCATGCTGAGCTGCTGGGAAAGGGCCTTACACAGGCACCTGGAGTTCAGTGGGTGCTGGACCTGCTGCAAGGCCACCAGTCTGTCTTTAGTTTCTGCTTTACAACTTGTACATCTTGTAGCATAGGCAAGAGCTTGTGTCCGCTTTGGTAACGAGCCAGTCAAGCTTGTTTCTTCTTGCAAAGTACTCCAAGGACAAGCTGGAGGTTCAAAAAAAGGCTAAGGTGTGTCCAGCCAGCATATGCAAAAGATATCTTTTATCAATTCTGTTTCCTTTCTTCATTTTTATTCTCTTTCAATAAAGTTTTTGTTGTAATACTTCCCATAACCACTGAGAAATGAACTTGGTGGGCAGGGGTATGGATTTGAGCTGCTACTGAGGAGAGAGAAGGGTCTCACTGCTCAGTAACTCATAAAAGATGGTTAGTAAGTTAATTAATTATTTAATTGAGCTCAGCAGGGTTTATAAAGCTGGTGCTTCGAGTCTGACTAGCAGCATTTTCCAGCACTCCACAGACCTGTTTTAAACTCGTCTTTGTGCTATTTCTGGGGAAAGAGCTTCTAGCCAAGTTCTACATGTGCTGCCTTCTGCTGTGTGCCCTGCACCCAGGGATGTTCAACAGAAGACAATTCTGCCAGATCTGAGCCCAGACCTGCTCTGGAAGCTCCCATAAATGTTCCCTTTGCTCCTTGGCACTTAGTGAAGGGCTTACATTCGCAAAGATGTTTACCTGGACTCTGTCAAAAACAGAGATAACAGAAAATAAAGCCAGGGAAAATATTGGTTCTTCACTTTTGTCGTCTAAAATGCTTTCAAAATCCAATGCAGAACCTGGAGGGGTCTGACTTAAGAGCTGCAGCATTTTGATTGCATCATAGTCTATATGCAATGATGTCTACCATAAAATGCAATACCTCCTTTAGACTGAATTAGTGATGGTTTTGATACTGATAACACTCAATTCATCACAAGGCAATGGCAGTGTTATTTTGTTGTGTGGTCTGTTACTTCTGCAACTGCTGTGCACTACAGGAGCATCTGCCTTTGGGAAGAATGCCATTAATATTCCCGTTTCCTATATTTGCAGCTCAGCTTTCCAGGCTTGATTGTCTTCAAATTTGTGCATCACAACAGGTAAGTCAGTTTTTCCACTGAAATAAATCACGCTTATCCAAAAAGTGCCCTACCTGAAGATGTGTGCAAGCCATGTTATGTGATTTTTATTTCTTGTCTATTTCCCTCCGTGTTTAATGTTTGCATTTTGTAGCCTTAGAGAAGGAGAGGGGAGAAGCAAAAGAGAGCAGGTTACACCACATGTTTTCTTGCATAAAAATTAGGTTTGAATGACTTTAAAAATCCTTTAACAGACTACAGGGTTAAAAAAAAAAGTCATTGGGATATGGTATTTAGAAGTATGAGGCCTTTTAGTCATGAAAAATCACCAATGAAAATACTGATTTTTTTTTTGCTAAGTTTTTTTTGACGAAAATTAATGTTGGAGCATGTTTCTGCACTTTAATCTGAAATATCATCTTGGAAGCAATTAGAGAAAGGGGATGTAGAATAAATGTTTTTGATACTGCCAATTTATACAAGAGGAGGTCGTATTTTTTTCATGTCACAGAAACCTAGCTGGGCTTAATCAATTGCCCCTTCTCATTAACCATTCTTGAGGTAATTTGGCACTTGTTTCATTAGTTAAGCTTTTGCATAATTACATTTTTTGATATATTGCTACTACGTTGCAGAAGATCATATCTGTAAAGAAAAACAGGGGGAAAAAGTGTCACAGAGGATTAATGCCCCGGTTATAAATCTGCAAGCAAATTTGAACAGTCTGTTCTAAACTATTTTGTACGTCTGGCGTAGACAGAAAAGCAATGTTGGTAAGCTGGAGCAAGTTTTGTGTCTGTGGGATTTTTTGTATGTTAAGTCTGGCAAGACCTCTGTGGCCTGAAGCCACTGCAGCTTTGCTTGTCAGGACCAGGTTACTAGGAAGCTAATTGTTGGATTTAATCTCCTGTTGGAGACCAGGCTTGATATTACAATCCTGTCTTGTATGTCTGGATTTGTGTGAGAGTTCTCTCATAAACTGCCTTTAATTTCTTTGTTTACTGCATAAAACTAAAGTATTCTTAATCTGCAAGGAGTCTGGAAGGATTTAGATCAGTAGTGGCTGTTTGTATCGTGTCCTGGGTCAAGGTGGCTAAAACCTATTTATCTCTTAGAGAATTATGTCTTTCGTGAGTGAATGGCATCACTCACCTTTTTAAACAAATCTTCCTTTCCTTGTCTTATTTCAATTTTACTGTGGGTTTGGTGTCTTAATCTGACACACATTGTAGCTTGGGCAGAGAAGCCATGGCCCTGTCTTTCCCAGCTCCTGCTCCTCCTGGGGTATTTCTGGGCGGGGAAGGTGAGGTGGATGTCTCTCGTTCAGATGGGCTTTGTCTGCCTCACGGCCATGGGCTGCAGCTGTGCTGCTGGGGTCTGTTTCACAGGGGAAAATAGGGAAAATCTTCCACAGCAGAGTTTTTCCTGAGGCTGCAATGCTGGTGCAGAGTGAGGTGTGATTTTTACATCATTACTCCTGTATTACTTTGCATCTTATTGCAGAAGCTGCCAGCCTCTGGTTCCTTTCCCTGGTAAGAGGTTTTCTGTATGGCCAAGCCTGTTGGATCTCACCAGGTGCTCTTTCTCCTGCAGTCCAGGCTTCAGGAAAGGCAAAAGAAGCCCAAAAGAAAACCTGAGAGGGATCACATGGATGGTCTTCTGAAGACACCACTGAATAAATGTTTGTGACACAGAGTGTTCTCTGTATGTGCAGTGCTTTTCCAAGTACCCTGGGAGGAAGCATGCCTCATTGACTGGGGACATTCATGGCTCTATTGAAAGATGGAAGAATGAATAAACAATGCCTTATTTAAACAAACAAAACAAGAAAAAAGTAAAACCCACCTCCTGGGAACCAGAAGCAATGCAGTTTGCTTTGATCCTTTATTTACACAGTAGGTAGACATTTTAATCCCTCTTTTTCCAATTACAGTGGCAAGCACATGTTGCCCATTTTGCTGTTGCCATTGGGTTTTCTATTCCAAGTATTGTAATTCACATAGGATTGCCTGGAAATGCGATGTTTGTTCTTGATTTAAATAACTTTGCTCTCTGTTGCTTTTGGGTAGAGTTTTAGCCCATATTTGATGGAAAGGACAGAATAGCCCCATGGAGTGCTGTGCGTGATGAGGAGATAACTGAGGCAATCTTTACATCTCATCTAAGCCTCTGGCTGAGGACTCTTGGACTTCAGCATCCCTGACTTTAAATGTGTGAGGACAGATTTATTTCAATTACACCTGTAATCTGATCTGTGCTTCTAAATGAGTGTGATGATTCCACGTAGCAATGGTGCTCTTTTTTCCCCCCTCTTTGGGGAGACTCAGTGGCATAGAGTTGAAGCTTAGCATGAAACCATTCAGCAGATCCACATGATAAGTAATGGA
Organism: Lycocorax pyrrhopterus obiensis; assembly: GCA_014706295.1. Taxonomy (NCBI): domain Eukaryota; kingdom Metazoa; phylum Chordata; class Aves; order Passeriformes; family Paradisaeidae; genus Lycocorax; species Lycocorax pyrrhopterus. Next base: position 24,060,553 of record JACSVZ010000013.1, read on the forward strand.
ACAATTTACTACGGGCAAATATCACTTGGAGATATGTGGCAGCTAGAGATGTACCTGATGAACCTCAGCTTTCTTGCCTTTCCTTCCCTCCCTGGTCTCTAACCCTGCTAATAAGCAAATATGGTAAGTTTGGTTTCCTGTGTTTTTCCAATTCTCTGGCATAAACATATCCACAAACCGAAGGCAAAATTCATGTGGATGTCTTAGTTACTTGCTTGCATTCTTATCAGAAATGCAAGCCTTTGCTCAGCTGAGCCCTTCAGTTGCCCTGGCTACAGGCACTTTGTATATTAATGTTTTCTCCTTATCAGAACCTGTCAGCAGCTTTCTTTTGAAAGAAGAAAATGGCAATTTGTCTAGTCTTTTTGGTTTTGATAAAAATCAGTGGTATCTGAGCTGCTGCTGGTGAAGATTTTCTTAGCTCTTGTGGTGAAATTTGTTTTCCAGAGTTGAAAGGAAACCAGTTTTAAAACCTGTTGCCTGAGCACTGAGGTGCTTGAAACCCCAAAGTCCTCCATTTGTTTTTCAGAGCTCTGTCTAAAGTAACAGATTCCTGGCTGGCTCAACTCACTTCTGTTCAGCTTTGTGTAACCAAATTTAACAGGAGCTTTTTTTGTTCCACACAGCAGCTGAGGGTGCTGATCTAACCATCATTTCACCAAGGTTTTGTTGGGGTGTGGAAGCTCACTGTGGCATAATCCAAAGTTGTGCGTTGTGGGGATTTAAGACATCAACTTCTGGCTTTGAATGGGCACAGGATGGACTGCTAGCTTATTTCATGTGGTTGGCCCCTGGAAACACAAGTGGGCATCCAAAGCTGATACATGTCATTCCTAGCCTGTATTCAGCCTCAGTTACCATGGTTTAAGTCTTTTCTAACATTTTTTTAAATGAAACTTGGCTATTAATGATTGGGCCTTGTGAGATGACCTGGAGCGCTCGTGCCTGCAGGAGAAATCTGACACTGATGTGGTGATTGCAGAGCTCACCTCTGTCAGAAAGCATGGGTGAAATGGGGGGTGCTTCCATCAGGGGTGAGCCCTGGAAATCATGCAGCTGAAACAAAACACAGCCTCAGCCACTGCCAGCATCCCGACCAATGTGTATTTTATATGATTTTGAAAGACCTGATTTTTTTTTTTTTTTTGAGACTACAGGAAAACTCTGCTTTCAAATGCCAGCTTGTTTGTCTGATGCTAATAATCCTGGATCTGTGTCTTGGATTATTGCCTGATAGACCACAGCTTTGGAGCCAGTGTATCATAACAAATTAATTGAGACATCTGCTTTATAATAGTCACACTTTCTTTCTTGGACTGATGAGCCAGCACTATGCAATTTCAATTTATTTGAGGATATATTACCATTTAGTGCTTTGGTAACTTGCCAAGGATTAGGTGACTGTGTTTTCCAGTAGCATTAGCACGTGAAACTCTGAATTCCTTGGTTTTGTTCCTTTGAGCTGTTTTCCCATGTGACCAGCCCGCTGCGTCACCCGATACACTGAAGCTATCTGGTAATATTCCTGGAACACGGTATAAAAGAGTTTATTCTCAGAAGTTACAAACTAACGGTGACATATTCTTACTCAGCAGACCTACTCCTCTTACTCATTACAACTTATGCCAGCTAACACCAGAGGCCACACGCTTTTTGCTCCCTTTGGCTGCTGGGAAAATTCTGGTCAAATGTGTCAATTCTCCAACCTGTGGTACCAGCACATCTCTCAGGAGATGCTGTCAAAAACCCCTGCACATTTTCACGTGGAAAAACTGCTCTGTTCAGCCATCTGCATGAGGAAAAGGAGCTTTGATGACAGTGAAGTTTGACCTTCTTCCCAAAAACAGCACATGTATAGAGGCAGGGATGAAAAATGAGATTTAGTAAACTGTGGATGCATTCGAAGAAAAGTGGACCATTTCAAATATAAAAATTTCCACCATATTTCCTGACACAGATCCCAGCAATGTGTGGAGACACCAATAAGGAATGCTTTTAGTTTTACAAAGTGGATATTGGCTGGGTTTTTATCCAGTCCCTGCTTCCTGTGAGCAATGCAAGCATGATTGACGATGCAAGAAGTTATGGAGTGGGAATTCCTTGGATGAAAATTGTTTGGTGGCAACAACTTTTGCCAAATTAGACCCCTGAGTTTGATATACCCTCTAAAGGGATGTTTAAACGCCTCTCTTTAAATCATAACCAGCATATTGCGGTAGTGGAAGGCATTATTTCAGGATTGGCTAGTTCTAAGCTTATGTGCTTTTTGGAAGGCATGTAACCTCTGGGAATGAAAGGATTACTCCTGAAAATACCTACAAGGCTGCTATCAGGAAAGAAATGTGCTTCCCGGCTCCTTGCCAAGCCTCGGGGTTGCATCTGTCCTTTTCGAGTATGCTTTGTTAATGCTAGGAAGACGGTGTGCTCCTGTATGTGTTGTCTCCTGTACCTGGAGTGAGAGAAGTGACCTTTCAAAGGATAATTAATTGCATTTTCCTTCCTTTGTTTGTTGTTTTCCTACTGAACCTAAGCTGTAAGTGCAGAGATCTGCTGGCTCTGTCCAACTGTACCTTCACTCCATCTCCTCCAGGCAGCAAATTACAAAGCTCTAGTATCTATTGCTAATAAATGAAGGACTCGGTGGGAAGCTAATTTTCCAAAATACCTCGGTATCATACACTCGTGGAGAGGTTCTGAGTAGCAAACAAAATTGCAGAATTTCTGTCCCCAGTGTATAATCAGGCAATAGCAAAATCTGAGGGCTCATTTTCAGGTCATTTCAATGTGGTTTTTGGGGGTTTTTTTTGTTTTTTTTTTCTTCCTTGTTTATTCTGGCAGCAGTGGATGGGATTGAGGAGAGGCCAGGGATTTAGGTTTCATTCCAGGCACTAAAATACACTTTCCCATATGATGATGGTTGGTTTTTGTAGTGGGTAATTGGAGCACTTAGGAAAGCAAGCAGTCAGTGCTGTGAGTGCTCAGAGGAGCTGGGAGTTCTCCTTTGGTGCCACTGTTTGCAGTCGCAGAGAGCAGGTGGGAAGGGCTGGAACAGCTGGGTCAGAAACACCGTGCATCTTCGTGGGGCAGGAAATGGGCACAACTGCCATGCCAGTAATAATTGGGAGATAAATCCACAGGATATTCAGCTGACAAGTGATCCAAATAGCAATGACAATGCCTGTGTAAAGAAGGCCCTAAACATCTCTAGGGAAGTTGCGTGGGAATTTTGAAAAGTTCACTTGAAGGTTCCTCCCTTCAGATACGGGCCCTAAATTGTCTTAATATGCTCATCAGTTTGGGGTGTTACTTCTTTTTGATGCTGCCATTTTCTGTGTGATTTTTTTTTCAATTTCTTCAGAGAGTCAAGGAAATGTATCAATACCTCATGGAGGGGCTGAATTTCAATCTGTGTTTACAGAAAATTTCACTATATGCCGTTTAGACATAACACTACTCTGACTCTTACTGAGCTTACTTCATGTTTGAACTTAAAAGTTTTTCTATTTTGCACGTACATATCAGCACAAATACATTTATTTATGAGTAATAGCTGGCAAGTTTCCAGAATGTAGAAGTCTCTGAAGAAACCTTATGCAGAGCCACACTTCCTACAGCAGTGGGAAGGCAGAGATAAGCTGCACTTCTGATAACAGCATCTTTTCAAGGAATTACTAAGAGAACACAAGTGACACATCTCAGTATTTATTGATGTGTTTGAACTGACGGAGGTGCTTGATTGGCTGCTGAGCATTCTGCAGCATGTCCCCATCAGGGCTTTGGTAATGTCAGCTATGAGCTACGTCACCGTCCTCTTGCTAAACAAACTCACTGCAATCTTCTCAAAGTGAAGGTAAACACAAGTTTCACTCCAAACAGGTTGGTCTGGCTGCCTTATATGGACTAAACTGTGACAAAACCAAGGACGAGCAGAGCTTTTGGCAGTGTTACAGTCTAAGTGGGAATGAGACAAAAGAGAAATTGGCTTATAAGAGAGTTTTAAGAGTCCATTATCAGTTATTGGAAAGAATTCCTATAAGGAAGTTGTGGAGGTTAAACAAATTTTAGATCTTCAATGAGAATCTATGGGCAGGTCTAAGAATTAAGCTTAGATAATTGCTTGGAGAGTATCTCCAAACTTTTTTGGCTTCATTCATTAACTGAGCCCTGCACAATCCTCCAGCTTCAATTAAAAGCAGACACATCAAACATGCCTATCATATTTGAAGACTTCTTCTATGCAGAATATTATGTAGTTATAACAAAATGCAGACCACTCCCTGTGGTTTTCTTGCTTAACATAAATGTTTGTGTGGTTACTATTATAAATATATATAAATATTGAGCATATTAAAACTCAATCTTTCTAACAGTGCCCAACAGCTCTTATTCACTCTTTGAAGACTGACAGATAATTGTCTATTATTTAATCAGCAGCTGCACTGTCTTAGCAGGCTGAGGCCTCCTTATGTGCTACATACTTGTAATAGCAAATAAAGCTGCACTGGTCTTCAAAACTGGATGGCAGGTCTCCTGAAATTTAAGCACTGTACAAAATACCAGATTTTTCTCAAAGCAGGTACAAGTAACTTCAGAAAATTAAGGCAAAACATGTGACTACTTGTGTTGAGGGTCTAGAGGGGCATGCACAGCAACAAACCAGTGTAAATTAGCTTGAATTAGCTGGACTATTCAGGACCTTCTCTAAAGCCAGATGCTTCTAATTGTGAGGAGTAGAAAAACTGAAAGAGAAAAACAAAACCTTCCCCATGGTTCTTGAGAATGTACTGGTGGATGGAGAAGTTGATGCGGTAAGAATTTAAAAGGTAAAGGAAGTGTGTGGGCTTGCTGCTTTTCTCTTTGGTTTTGTTTTGATTTTTTTTTCTCCTTCTCCACAGACAGTACGTATTATACCTTCACATTCTGGACACAGCTCTGGGAATGCTTTGACATCATCTTCATTAGGTGGAATTGTTTTCTTGCTTTATCATGTTGTATTACTCACAGGAATAGGCAAAAGGTTTTCAGCAGCAGGTTGTGCAGATGTGGTGTGGCTGTAAAGGTACAATCATACTTGAAGTTTAACTTCTCCCATGGAGGATGCTGGATTTAAGAACTAAATTAGGGAGTCGTAATTAAACAAGGAATATTACATATTTTTAAATGTGATCTTTAACAAGGAATGAGAGGGGAAACAAGAAAATTGAGTCAAAGCAAGCACAGAAGCAAATAACAGTTTAAGGAACAAATAACTGTTTATCTGAGCTGACTACATCTTTTTATACACCAAGAAAGCTGTGATTTTTGTTAATGCTCTTGGTGAACTACTCATTTTGGGAGTCCAGTAGGGTTTTTTTTATGTGTGTGAGATTATCCACATATTCCCTGGGAACTGCTGTGACAATTGTAGTGCTGCTTTAAGCAGTCCTGAGTAATTATTTTCTTTCTGGGAGCTAAAGAGGCCTTCCAAGTGCCTTTGGGGGTATTCAAACAGATCTGACAAGCAGCGTTGCTTTCAAAAGCATGAATTAGAAAGGGAGGGGAGCACAAGACCCACAGCTCCATGACAGAAATCATGAGCTGTATCCAGCTGTTGGCTTTCCCTTCTCTCTGGGCACTTTGGGCTGAACAGCAATGACTGCAACTGCTCCCAACTGGACTTTAATATTAAAGGTAATGAGTGACCCAACTGGTCCTTTTTGCATGCTGAAATCAATCCATCTTTGGAGAGGCTGGAAAGGAGAAGTGTGAAAGGGCATAACTTGCCTGTTTCCTGATCTTTTCCCTAAATGCTATTCTCTTTGTGAAGCTACCTTTGAAATCTCACTTCTGTATCACAGGGAAATTCTTCTTTTGCTCCCCCAATCCATGTCCAGGTGCAGCTTCTTGTTCATCACCTTTCCTGACCAGTAGGGATTGGTACCAGTGCAGGACTGATACAAGAATAAATTACAGATATATGAATCATACATAAAATTGCTCCAATGTATAAAATATAAACTATATTAAAAACATAAATTACTCTGCTTTGTATGAAAGTTATTCCCCTTGTCTTTTGCTTTTTAAGCACCTCTTTGTTTGGTGCTTTTGTTCTTTTTTGATTGATGTTATAGGTATAGCCACATCCCTCTTATGAGGCTGCTTCTTGTTTCTCACTTACCTGAGAATCTGTCTGGGATTAATTCTGCACTGGATAGTGTGGTTGCATCTGCCATCTCATTTGTCACGCTGCAGTGAAGCAGAGTACGCCTTGTGCTTTTAGCTTCAGTGAGCTTTATTGCTTATTAATTGTCACAGACCTTAATAATTTGCTGATGTAAATTCTTTTCGAATCTTGCACTTCACATTAGAAAGGTTAATGGCAAGCAGCTGAATTTAAATGACAAACCTAATGGTGCAATTGTTTCCTGATGGCGTTCTTTAGACAAGGGGTAGTAACAATTTCAGTTTCCTGAATGTCTTTGGAGACCGTATTTTCGTTATCACCTAAGACAAGCCTCTGCTCTGCCTGCCCAGGCAGGTCTGCTTTGTACATCTATCAACAGAGCTGTTTGGCCAAGGAAAAGAAAGGAGAATGGTGCTCCAAACAGAATAAAAATAGCAACAGTGGAAAACTGACCAAGAGCCATTTTAATTCATTGAAAACCAAAGGAATGCTGAGTTTCTATAATGGTATTTCCCATTGGATTCAAATTGCCCCCTTTACAGCATTGGTCATAAATACTTTTTTCATTGCTTCAGTAATATTATTGCACATCTGGACTAAATGTGATCAGTCTTGGATATTACTGGTGCAATGTGTGCTGGTGCATTTGCAGGAATGGACTGTGCACAAGCTGGGAGGGAGAAGCAAATTTCTCATCTCCACATGTGGTAGTTTTTAAACTGTTTGTGAGGGTTTGAGAAGGTTTTGTGTTAGGCTAAATGGGAAGCCAGAGTCTTTTTATAGTTTTGTTTCTCTGCTTTCTTAGCTCTTGTTATTTCTGGTCTTGCAGGAGTGGTGTCCTAATGAAAACATTCTGCCTTCTGAAGCCTGTTGAACATATGTCAATTGTGTTTTTAAATGAAAAAAAAGGTCAAATAAAACAGAATGAGAAACGTCTGTTGGAAACTTTAATTTTCTGATTTATGTTTAGATGTTTGGTGCAGTTTGCTTCTCTAAATGCCTCTGTATAATTAAATGATTATGAGTAACTGTTTTGTGGGTTTTTAAGCTGTACGCATTAAAAATAATTTTCTAGTACAAAAATACAGTATTATGCACTCTTACTGAAATAGAAACTGTAATTTAAGATGGCTTGATGTGGTAATGTGGATATTGTGTCTTTAGATGGAAATCTTAGAAGAATCTGTCTTAATAAAGAGCTGAGGTTTGTTTATATGTCCTAATTTTTACCCTGTTTCTTTGAACGTTAAAAGTTACCATTAATGTCACGGTAGTAACCCCTCCAATGCTCCTGCAGCTGATGGATGCACTAAGCACAACACTCAGGTTGCCCTTTCTCGTGGGTGCAGCGTTCATCTGGTTGGTTGTAGCAGGTAAAGGAGCCCCAGGCTGCTGCTGTGGTTTTTCCATCCCCATTGCCTTGTGAGGCAGAGCCTGTGCTGATGGCAGCTCACCCAGCTGTCCTGCAGCTCCGGGGGTACCTGGAGGGACTCAGGTGTTTGTTGTGGCTGGGAGTGGGCTGTCTAAAGGTGTGGCCCTGGCCAAAAACTAAGGCGGAGGGGAGGAGGTCAGGTTGGGATGAGCTGGCCCTCTCCCCAACTCCTTCCTGCTGTTTATTTGGGGCAATATTCCCCCAGGAAACCTGAAATGCCCCAATTTTAAATTATTTCTTACCTCTTGTGACTCCTCCACGTGCTTTTTTTTTAAAGCAGCATGTGCTAATGCCCCGGGGCTTTCCATGAGGCCTACCGGCATTAACATAATGTAAATACATGACAGTCTAGGCCTCTCTGTCCAGAAATCCTTCCAAGTTACATCACTGCTAAAGCCTAACAGCCTCAGAGTCATGAGGGCTTTAATGAAAGCAGCTTCTCAGCACTGGTTATAAACTTGTGCTAGTGGGGTCAGGTAGCTCTCGGCACTGGAAATGATCTTTCTTCTGCTTGTGTGAAGTGCAGGTGGAGTAGATTAACACCTTTCTACAAGTGTGGGTGTACTACAGCTGGCTGGCTTTGCTTGTAAATCACTGCATGCCGGGTAGAAAAGCTCTTTTTGTAGCCAAAATGGCTGGCAGACCCTGTGCAGGTACAAAAATTGGAAGAATTATTTCAAAAGCCGTGGAAGAACTACTATCTGGATCATTTAGATGGTGAGCTTCATGCACCACTGCACAATAATCAGTAAATCCAGGCTAAACTGCTAAAGGCAAAATTATTAGCATAATCTGTTAAACATTTACCTATTGAAACAGATAAAATCTTTGCTAGATTTCATTTGATCTTCTAGAAAACCTCCCTGAATATTTTGCAATGCTTTTCAAGTTTATTAGAGAAGCAGAGCTAGACAGGACATCATTATCTCGGTAACTGTTTTTTGTAACTTATCACTCCTATAGTTGACACCAGAAGTAGATTTTTCCCAGTCTTCCATACTTAACAATGTAAAACTACCCAGTTTAAATGTCACTGAACTGTTCATCCAGCATGCTACAATTGCAAAGACAATACAGGTTTATTATCCTCTGAGCATTTTTATCCTGCTTTAGCACAAATTGTGCTGCAGGGAAGTAATTGTCATGCTGAAGTAGCAGCAACAAAAGTTTCTCCAGAGTTGCCCCACTGTAATTTGGTTGGAGGAACTGTGGAACTGAGGGCTTTGCTGTGCACTGATGTTTTTGAGGTGCTTTGGGACATGTAACCCAGCCTGATTATGAGGAGAATGTGGTGATGTTGAAAGGATCTGTAGGGATAGAGTGGAGAAAGGTCTTTGAAGTAACATCAGGTTACTCCTGCGAGAGTATGAACTCATCCAAAAGAGCTGTGATAGATGTTAATCTGGAACCAAGGCCGTGTACACAATATAAATCTTGAGTTATTTAAAACAAACATCAAACCCTTTAAAATCCTGAAATATGAGAGCGCTAAATATGCTTAAAAAAACAGTCCGTATTGCACGTAAAAAATATGGAAGGCAGATAGAAAAGGAATTTGTAGAGCTACTGAGATAAACATATAAAAAAATATGTTCTAGGGAACAAGAGCAGGGTGCCCACCAGCAGAAACTGTTGCAAAGATGCAACTAAAATGAAAAGTAGTGAGAGAGTGAAGAAGGTAATGAGGAATAAACAAGTAATTTCTGGTATCTGAACTGAAATGAGATTACCTGTATTAGTTATGAAATCCTCCTTCATTATTAAAAGATCATTTTAGCAACAGACGCAGTTATGAGTGAAGAAACATGGGTTATCATTCACAGGCTAGGTATTTCTTCCTTTTGAAGTTTTTTCATTAAATGTGGCTCTTTTTGAATTATTATATTTAAAACTAAGTATGTTTTCCTTGGTCGAGAGTAATTAATAGAAAATATTGAGTATAATAGAAAATATTGATGGTTACTGCTGTTGAGAATTAATGTAATCTGCCATGGTCCTGAAAGACTCATTAATAACTGACTGGGTCATGTCTTGTGAATGATAAATCTTTAGAATTGCGAATATCTGAAAACTGCTTTTACAGATTTTGGGAATTCTTTCTTCGTAAATTTATGCAGGTAAAGTTACAGTCCTGTCCTCTTTTTCTCTAACCAAAGGCAAAGCAAATCACTGCATGGCCAGAAGGAAATAACTCCATGAAATAATTGAGTATGGAACAATTTCTTCGGGGGAGAGGAAAGGGGAGGGAGGGGAAATCTTGTTTTTATTTACTCACCTGTTTGATTCTGAGGTGATTACTGGAATCAACACTCGCACATGAGGAGTGTGGGAGAAAAAACTATTTGCCTTGGCTGGTGCTGTGTGTGGTGACAGCCTTCATGATGGATGTCGTGGGCAAGTTTTGACTTAACAGCCTGACACTCATGAGATAGGCGAGCCAGGACACAGCACAGGGGTAGCGAATTAGTTCTGTCACGAGATGAATGCCACGCTCCTTCAGGACCTGGCAGAGGCAGCGGCAATTTGTCATTTCTACTGGATGGCTGGCGTTCCCGGTGCTTGTGAAATGCGATCTCCCGGCTGTGGTTTGGTGTCGTACCTCAGGCCTGGCACCGGCCTGCTAGAGCACTGTCTGGGCACCGCGACAGAGCCTCTGCTCTCTGCCGCTGGGCACGAAGGCAGCGCTCACATCAAGTCTGATACAACGTTTAGGGTTTGGTTCCTGAGTTGTTTCCCCTTGAGATCTGTGGGGTCCTGTAACAGTGACTTACAGAGGTGTGGGTTTGTGGAAGAGGAACTGCAGCCTTGTTCCTGGCCTCAGGCTGTAAAGCCTCAGGGTTTTCCGCTTATGCTCAGATCTCTGCACTGAATGCAGAAATCCAGAGGGAGGACATAGCATTGGAGAGCTGTGGTTGGGAAGGAGGGCTGTAGCTCCTCAGTGAAGGTTTGCCATGGTTGAAACCCACTATTTGTTTAAACTTCTCGGGGTGGGCCTACCCCATTTCCCGATTTTGTGAGGCGCATGTCCTTGCAGTGAGGAGCGGCTCTTAGTCCCTGGGTAGTTGTATCATATTCTGAGTTGAGCAAGATCTGCAGTACAGGACTCTTGAGGTAACTGTCACAGCAGTTTTGGACAGAAAAATAAAGTTGTAGATAAACCATTTATTGAAAAGCTGTTTTAAGGTGTCAGTGGTGGGTAAAGGCTGGCAAGTGTGAAACCTTCAGCTGATAGAGTGAAGAAAGCAGGATAGATCCAGTTGTGTAAGCACAGGCCCCTGGTCCTACTGAGATGCTCTAGGATCCCCTGTGGCATCTACTTACCAACAGGTAAGGGACAGTGTGTTGGATGTGCTGGTGCCAGGAGGAGCCCTACACATCCCAAGGGGCACTGCACACTGTGAAGTGTTTGTGCAGCTCAGTCAAGGCAGAATGTGTATGCTCATAATGCTGACCAGCTGCAGAGCACTTCAGGATGTCCCATTCCACGTCACAGCTTTTGTAAGAACATGGAGACACATGAAAGTCAACAGAAAGGCGCTGCCTGGGATCCAGAATATGACACTATCGTGCTCTTCATAATTTGCATTCCTTTCTGAAGAACCCATTGCACAATTTGGCTGCACCGGCTGAGATCTCGTTTCTGGTGTGATGAGAATTCACAGTTCTCAGAATCTGTGTACATATGATGTGTAATATCTCAAAGAGTGCTGGACTGCATGATTTGCTTCCTCAATATACAATTTGCTCCTCTTGCATCTTTTTATTTTTCTTTCTATATTGCTTCACCCATTTCTTTTTTTTTTCTTTTTGAGTAAAAAAAAAGGTAGAATCCTTCGTATATTCTAATCAGACCCTGAGCTGGGTCTGCTGTTTTAAATTTGAATTTTTTAATGTTTATGTTTTCTAAAGCTTTTTTAAATTTTGAGATTTAAGATTTTAATAGCAAAGCTTCTTAAAATTACTGACAAATAATTAAATGGCTAATTCTACTGAGATGACCACCTCTGTGAAGCTGCATTGTAGGAGACTGTAGGTAAACCAGTGTTATGATGCAGTCTTTGCCCAAAACCAGCTATGGTCTGTAGCCATGGGTTCCAGCTAATCGGCATGTGCAGCACAATGTTCTTTCTGTAGGACTTCTTCCATTGCACTCTGTTAACGAACATTAGACCAAACATCAGTTTCTGAAGGGCCCTGTGATTGCAACAGTACTGTACATTTGGTAATACTTGGAAATGCTGCAGTCATTTCCCTTTCCTGTGAGGTTGTAAGTTCCCAAACATCCTCATCTGGCCTGTAATTGGTGATAAACATCTCTGCTCACCATTTGTTTAGATCAGTTGTCTACTGTACCAAGTTCCGTATAATGGCTCTTTGCTACACTTTAGACCCCATAACATTTATTTCTCGGGACTTGAAAGAAGGAATATCTAGAGTTAGCATGGAAGTACAAAAATAATGAGGAGAACTTGAGAGAAAAGCCTCCTAACAAGTTATTCTCTGGAATCTTTGGAATGCACAGTGGAGAGACATTGCATGTTCTCGTTTGCTACCCATCTGTACCAAAAAAATTAGGCTGTGCTGTGCTTAAAGTTTTATTTTAGGTGACTCTAATGACAAGCAGATTTTTACTTTGTTTTATAGACCTGATCTACAATCTGCTTTTTTTTATTCTGTGCTTATCATCTATACACGAAGAGTTGATGTAAAACTCATGGAAATAGCAGTATAACGATAGAGTATAAATTTCACAGCTATTATGAGGAAAGTAGGCCAACACAGCTCATATTTACAAAGGAAAAGAGATCTAATTGTCAGCTCTTTTAAAAACAAAACAAAACCCCGAAAAACCCTAGACCATCTGTCCAGTATGGGTTGTTTTTTTTTAGGGAGCCTCCATAGGTCAATGGTTTCCAGGGTTGAATACAGTTAATTGCTATAGTGGTTTTATTAATGTGCATTTTAATCTTGCCAAACTTAGTGTTTGAAGAATCACCACTTTGATTTTTTTTTTATTCTTATTAAATAAATGAGGGAAGAAGGAGAATTCAGCCAGTTTAGCTATTTTCGTGTTTTTTATCTTTTTAAACAGTACCTTTGAATGATTAATGTGAGCCAGTGCCTTTTAGGTTTGCCTGCCAGTGGAAAAGTATGTCTGAGCTCATTCAACTGCTGTTAATGGAAATGATAAAAGCAGTGATTTGTTATTGCTGCTGCCATTAGTTACTGTTTTATGAATCATATGATCTGGTGAAATACTGTGTTATTACCCTGCATCTGGTAACACGAAAGAAAAGTCAAGCAAGAGAGAGATCTCTAACAGTTAACAACAGATCTGTTTTGGGAAAAGGACCCTTTTTTTTTCCAGCTGGATAGACATGGGGAGCAGGAAACCAAGCTCCAGACCCCAACCTTTTATTTATTTCTAGAAGGAAATATAAAATTAATAATCCCACCAAACATAAGGGTAGGTAGGCTCACAACCTGTTAGTAAAATACCCACTAAACATTTCATGCCATAAAAATGTGTTTGTGAGTCCCTCTGTGATTTCCCTAAGTATTCTCTGTGGATGGGGTTTTTTCTCCTTCTGGATAATCTCCTTTCTGCAGGGAGGAAGGGTTTCTCTATCAGCTCAGTGTCTGAGCAGCCCTTTGTGTGACCCCTTTGAAAGGCTGTGCATGAGCCTGTTTGGATATGGAGAGTTATTATTCTTTGTCACCATGAGCCTCTTCTACTTGGACACAGACATGAAAGTCTTTTGAATGTCTAATTCCAACAGAAATGGGAAGATTTTCCTTAGTGTGATCCTTGGTTTATTTATTGTGTATATTTTGGGGTTTTTTTACTTCTGCTCAGGCTGGCTTTTGTCACAGATTTGCTTCCCTGCAGGAATTGCTTTTTTTAAGAGATCCTATGATTATTTCTTTGCTGTGGCATCTTGCAGACCTAATCAAACAAAAGTCCAATGCTCTGTACACCCATCAGAAGTTAACAGCAGCAAAAGCTATACTATCCCTAGCTGGATTTCCTGTGGAGTCCTTTCTTGCTGAGTGGTTTTATGAGCTGGATAATCACATATTTGAACGATAATCCCTTTATATGAGGTCACTGCAAAAGGAGAGGATTATCTCCTATAGTAGCACTCCCTTTTCTTACTACCCTGAAGTTCCTATAAAGCTTTCTCTTCTGGTGGAGGCTGTGCTCAGGCTGGCTTCGCATTCTGCTGTGGACATACACATGAATCCTATCTTGAAAAATTAATTAAAAAATGATGGATGAAAAGAATTTTTGGGGCCTTAGATAACTGATAAGTTAAACATGATCACTTACATCACATGGTGCCGTTAGGGTCCTCATAGAGCTGCAATTTACCAATTTAACTTCAGACAAAGCCAGACATCATATCATGCATTGGATGCTTGTTGATCAACATCCTCATCTGTCGTCAATAAATCAGCGTCTCTCTCTGCAAGTGTAGCCTGTGCTGTGCACCACAATAATCGTGCTGCTTAGAGGCCCTAGACAAAGAATCTTTTTTTTTTTTTAAGGATTGAAACTTTACCTTAAAGTATAGCCACATGTCGTATTTATTACACCAACAAGAGGAACATCTTGAAAGAGCAACTATAGTTTCTCCTCACTACAAGATAGTGAAACCTGGTTATTTGCTGCCTGCACTGAGCTGAGTTTCCATGTTTGCCTTGCAAGGAAAAAGCACAGGTATTCACATTGGAAAATGAGGGAGGTTCTCAGTGAGAACAGCACTGTGATTAAACAAGGGGCAATGAAGGTTAAACAAGTGGCAAAGACAATAAAGCTCTGTCCTCCCACAGAAAGACTGGGCTTTCCTGATGGAGGTGAGACAATGGCTTATCACATTGTCACAAAAGTTGCCTCTTTAGACTAGGCAACCAAGCTACAGCTTAAAGTAAACTGTTAATAAGCGTGATCTGGCAACATGATTGAAGTAACCTCAGTCACGTAAACGGATCCAGCTGGATGAACACTCCATTTCTCCTGTGAGATCATCCCAGAGGATCAGTGGGATGCTTATTGGGGTTTGTGGGGCTGCTGTCAGAGAATGACTTTTTCTTTTATTCCTTGGAATAAAGCAGCTTGAGACGGTGCTAGAAAAGTCTCTGACTTCCTATGGCTTTTGTTGTCTACACTAAAGTCTGTTAAAATAATCAAGAGATTCCAGTTTTAATGAGATTCGAGAAGCTCAGATTAGTCATTGATGTAAACCAGGGTACTGTAATAATTGATTAACAGCTCAAGGAGTTGTCTTTGACAGTTTATGCATGAGAGAGCCCTGTCTGTGCTGCAGGAGGATGTTCAAGGGTCAGGCTTGCTTGTATCCCATTCTTAGGGACTCTGACAGGAAAGTGACGTGTTTGTGTGTCCATACCCAGAAAAACAAGGCAAAATACCAAGGAATTTTATCACTGAAGGAAAACCCAAAGACACTGGTAAAATTTTAGTACACTGTAGATCAAGTGCCTTCATAGCATATGTTTTACCTCATAATTCAGCATAAACTTGACTCTACACCACATGAATAATATACTCCATAGTTTAAGATTAGGCAAACTGCTGTATTTCGAATTTATCTTTTTACTCTGAGAGACTATGAGACTAAAAACAACAGCAAATGTAGCAATGCAGATATCTTTTTCTCCTGTAATGTATAGTCAAATAAACATTTATTTCCCAGAAGCAAAATGCCTTTTTTTTTTTTAATACTTAGTTTTCCATGGTTTTTAGGGGTTTTTTGAGGGGAGAAGAAAACAAAACAAGGACTCTTCCTTGGGAAAGGGGAAGATAGTGCCTTGTGAATTCTAACACCAACAGAACAGTTGAACAGGTTAATAATAATATTTCTCTGCCTGATTTCTCCTGTCTACTTTAAATCTTAAACACCTGTGTGCCGGAAGAAACCTCTTTACATTTTCAAGCATTCTCTTTAATCTGCCATTGACTCGTTGCCATTAGTTTGAAGACTGTGTTTGAGCTTTTGGTAGAACTGCGATTCGAGAAATCGTGGGTAGGAGTCTCTTTCCATGTGCCTGTAGATTATTCTCTGTGCTTCATCAAAGCAGGACTGAGTTGGCTCTTGAATATTCCTTATAATTGCTTTCCTTGCAGGGCTGTCAATGTTTATCTGAAACACAAATGGAAAAGGCAGTTTAATCCTGACTATTGTGATTAGTGGAGGTCAAGAGCAGTGGTAAAGTCTCTGTTCCTGGGCCTGTATGCAGAATATGGGCCCAAGGCTCCCAAAGGGGAGTTCAGCAGGATGAGTTTGGTTTGCTCGCTGCTTCTAAGAAGAGTAAGAGAACAGGGACAATTTAGGCAGAAGTTGTCCTGTGGACATGGTTTGGATGGGGAGCAGCTGCAGTGGAAGGAGCAGCTGGAAGCTGCTGCTATCCAGCCCTGCTTTCCTTTGCTAAGAATTGTTCCCAGAGCTAGGGTTAGATTCCAGAAGAGGAAGCCTGAATTCTGATGAGTCCAAGTGCCTGGAGATGCACATTAGCAGTGGAAAAAAAATGACTAAAAGTGTTACGACCTGAGATAAAATTGAGATGATATATCAACCTTGTTCAGGAAAAGTTTTAGTTCCTAGAGGTTTCGTGCTGCAATTCATGGTTTGTAGCAGATAAATTGAAGCTCTGCAGATGTGTAACAGCAGAAAGGTCTCATGATCAGCAAAAACACCAGATAAAAGGAACCCTTTGATAATCCATCAGCTCATGTTGAGTTCCATTAGTTGTTTTCAGCTTAATTTTGTCTGTTAGTATTGAGAGGAAACCTCTAAAGATTTGGTTAGTGCTGATGTCTTTCACGGGCTGAGATCTTCCTCTTCCAGAGAAATCATTTGAGCACCCCATTTTAAATGCTGCTGAAATTTCAGTGTAACTATGTTTCATATCCTCATGAGCACCTCATTTTTTTAGACTGGTACCTGGTTCTTGTATTAATAGTGAACATCAAGAAAATGTGAAATTGGTGTGTTCTGAAGTCCTAGAAACCAGACAGACAAAAGCAAGATTCAAATACACGCTATTTTAGAAAAAAATTGCACAGCTTATTCATGACTGTCCTGATTTAAGCCCTTACATTTGATTAATGAATTTGTGGTTGGCAATACTGATATTTCTCTTTTGGAAGGGCAAATGTCTTGCTGAGTTTCCTATAGCTGCACATACTAAAAATAGAAGCTGAGAAAAAGGGACAAGAATGTATTGTTGTGCCAGTTGGCATTTAAAACCAACAGAGGGAACTCTAAAATTTGCTCAAGTTTTGGATTAGAGGGAGTGGTTTAGTCATTTAAAGCAGCAACTGCTTTCAGCCAACATTTGGGAATCCAGCTGATTTGGGTTTGGCTTCTCCTCCGGTGCCAGCAGGGAGGCTGCATTTTGAGACTCTATAATAATTTTATTGTTGCACATAAACCAGAAAATAATGAAGCATGATTCTTCAGTTACGTCAGCCTGCCAGAGGCAGTGGCAGTAGAAGCCAAAGTTGGCTTAGTTTTGCAAGAAGAGTAATAAGCGGGAATGTTTAAAGGTCATAGAGCATGTCTGGCTGAGCTGGAATGACTTTTTTCTATAGCCACTTGTCAGGGGAAAAAAATCTGATATTTTACATACAAATCTGCTGTTTTCTTTAACAAAAAAAAAAGCTAATCTGTCTTGGTATCTCTCTTTTTGCTCATTTTGCAAAGGGGACTCTAGGTAGAGTTTTTACTTTGTTCATTTATATTTACTCTTGCAAAGACCAGACTGAGCTGTATATATAGAGATATGTAGCAATGGCATAATCCAGAATCTAGTGAAATGACATAATCCAAAATACAATGAAGTGATATCAATGGCCCCTGGATCTGATGTTAAAAAGAAAAAAAGAATAGAACAGATCCGAGAACTTGGTTCTTAATTGAATTGTGCACTTTGCTTGTGCTCTTGGTGGATACAGTTGAAAGATTTTCCTGTAGATAAGATGTGGATTCAAGTATTAAAATTCTGTGTGGAAAAGAGTTTGGGGGGAGGATGAATAGCGAGTTTTCACTCCTTTTGATACAAGAGGTGCTAGGCATTCGTTGTTGGTCTCCTGCATGACACTTCAGGCATTTCTATAAAATAAAGAGCTCGTGATATTGTAGTCACCTCTTTGGGAGCCTGGGGTTGGATGTAACTTGTAAAAGGCTCCCTGGCCATGGAAATCCTTTTCTTCTGGGATGTTATCTTCTTATAAGCTTCGCAGGCAAGCCAGAATTCTATGTTTTCATCACTGTGTTCTGTCTTCAAGTAGATTTTGTAGATCATAGGCCCATCTGTAAATATTTCAGAAGCCAAATTTGTATTACCTGTCTATATTCATTTCCTTTAGAGTCCTTTGCAGGCAGTAGGGACATTTATAAAACAGTGTAATTCTTGATTGTACCCCGTAAATATTATTGGATTATGTCAAAATGGGGAAACACTTGCAGTATCTCGCCCCTACACTTCAGCCTTGCATTTTCCTGCACATGCAGGGCTCCCTAGTAAATCTAATCCCGGAGTAAATCTAAGGTAGGCAAATACTTTGCCCACCTTTCCTAAAGAGCTGCAGATCCACTGGGTTTAGAGTGTCTGGCTTCTTATGTAAGTACACCTTTCCATTTTTGGATGTCATGAGGCTTTTAAATGAATTAAAACTCAACAAGTAGTGCTTTTAAGTGCAGTGAAGGAGGCATTTTAAGAAGGGCAGCATTCCAAGTACTGCTGGAAGCTACAAGTGTTTTATTTAAAGCAAAATTTCTTGCTGGTGCAGCATTCTGGCTTTTCATTTTTTGGAAGATGTTGAGCCCTGCCTGTCATCTGGCAGGTGATCACATGTGTGCCTGCTGCTTCTGCTGTGATTTGGTCTCTTTGAGCAGTTTTCTGTCAGGGAGTTCCTCCCTGTGCTGTAACATACTTGGTTGTTTCCTGTTTAAGATTTTAATGGCAAAATCTTTAGAGTTACAAATGCTGTCTGTTAATCTTCTTGCTCTTTGTAATTTTTCTGCAGTTTGAAAATGATGCCAGTCCTCAGGAGTGATTTTTAGAGGTTTGTGCAGTGGTGTAACTTTTTCATCGCTATTTTAAAAAATGTAATTCAGCAGTGGTGTTCCAGACTGCTGCCCATGTGAGAAATGTGGGAGAGCTCTGAGCCCTGTGTGAAGCAGAGGGAGGCTGGAGTGGGAAAGCTCAGAATTGCTACTGCAGCTACAGTTCTTCCCATCCCAGAATATTGGAGTTGTATTCCATGGCGTTACCCTGTATAGATATGCCATTTTATGGTGTCTTTGCTGTACACAGGACTTCCCAAGAGACCTCTGTCACTTTTCTGCTACTATAAATTGCTGTTCAGTGCTCTAAGTGGGGATGTGGCAGATAAACCATGCCCTCATCACGTGCCTTTAAAGGAATTATGTGTGATTGCAGAAATGGCAAGTTTGGGAAAGCGTTTGCAGCATGCTCTGTTTGTTTTCACTGTGAGGCGTGCTGGGCACATCACACAAAGTTGTTTCTCATTAGTTGTGTATAAGGCAGGATCTATTATGCAGTGTGAGTTATTGGTTTTGCTTTGTTGGAACTTTTTCCAGCAATCCATCTGGGATGCAAACACACAACTACTTACATTTGCTTGTTACCAGATTTTCAAAAGACTGGGACCATTGTAGCACTTCCTCCAAAGAGACCCTTTAGAAAAACAGGAGGGTATTACTGCAGGATTAGCTGTGGCTCAAAGTACAAGAAAAATTAACTACATTGTTGAAAATTTGTCCCCTAATTTAAATATGAGCCCTATGAAACTGATATTTTAAAAGGCTTTTCTGTGTCCCCCAGATCTTGTGCTTACTATGCTGAGAAAAATATTTTTCTTGCTGTAACAAATGCAGTTCCATTTCAAGGTGCTCCGTGTAATTCCTCTAGAAATGGCATTCATTTATTTATTTAAATTGTGCTTAGGAGAAACACAAGAAAAGTACCGCCTTTCTAGACAGCAACTTCTTTGGGGACAGGAATCATCATAGAATTTAGGAAATATTGATGCTTGTATTTAGTAGCAAAGTCTTCAGGGGCACAAGATCTTATTGTAATATTTAAAGGCCTTTAACATCTAAGTTGACTTATCTGAGAGCTGAATGGAAGCTCCAGGCACAAGGTAAATAATGAAAGGTTAATGCAATCTTAACTGCAAGGGGCTTCCATCTCTCACCAGTTGTTTACAAAGCGGTGTGACACATTATTACTAATCTACACAGCCCTCGGAGGTGGCTAAAGTCATATTTTACTTTCATGTTTGCTATTCTTAAGCAAGAAGTTCATAAGCTTGTAGGAGTCTCCTGCCTGATTCTGGGAAAGAGCATGGAAGTAGTGAGGTGAGAGACTAAACAATTTAAGGAAAAACAAATGTTTGAGGGCAGTAGCTCCATTTAAGTGCATGTAGCTCCATTTACACCAACTGATTTTCAGGGATTGCAGTTTTAGGACACCAGTGTTTTAGTTTTACCAGTGTTGGTAACTTGGAAAAAATGCTCATGTTAGTAAAAGAAAGGACAGGGGATGCATTCCAGTGGGTGCTTTCCATTATGCGTCAGCCAAATCTGGAGTAAGATCCCTTCTCATTGAATGTTTGCTTTTCATGGGAGCTATAATTTTGTCAACAGCTACTTAGTATCACAGTGCTTTTTTAAAATTAAAGTTAAAATTGACTTTGGTATGAGTGCTGTATGATGCTTTATAGATTTCTGCTGCAGAACAGCCATTAGCATCTCTGTAGCTTTTTTAATTGGTAATGACTTATAATTTATTTATAACTTGATATAATTCCCTCTTTCTCTGACAAAGTACATGGTGTGACTAGCCGATTATTTTCTCAGGATTTCCTGATTAGACTGACCTGGTCAAAGAAATACAGAGTAAAAGAAATGTTACCACTACTGAACTGTGGGATCAATAACTCTCTAGTAAGTCTTGCCAGTAAAAGATATTTTTTTTCCCTTTGTGAGCTATTAGCCTTCTCTCTGCAAAAACTCGTAAAGCATGTGGTTATGGGGAGTGAGAATCTCTAGTTCTTTGAATGATTTTTTTTTCTCTCCTTACAAGCTACTTCTGAGTCATATTTGCTGTTCCTGACGCAGATAATTTTTCACCTCTGTCAGCAATAGCACTTGTATAGAACGAGTGACAATCTCGTCTGTCTCACTGAACATCATCAGGAGAGCCATCTCATTTCCATTTCTGATTATTTGTCTTTAGCATTAACCTGTGAAGCAGAAAGAACCCTGCCTGATGGGGCAGCTGACACAGAGGAAAACCTTTTTACCTCTTTACTTTCCTTTAAAAATCAGGAGAATATGAAGGGCAGTAAGGGAATAGGTTATGATGATCTGTATTAATGCCCCTTTAATAGCTGTTGTGCTGATAGTAAACATCTTGCTGCACTGATTTGCAACATGATTGGATTTGCTGAAGTACATATTTTACACTGAAAAAAAAATATTCTCCAAACATAACTGAGGCTATATACCTGGGACTCAAAAATTAAATTGTAGCGTCCTGTGGGAGCTATTGTTCACTTATTGCACACCCTCCACTGTGAGGGGCTCCCCTCACCACCACTGTCTGGATTTCTGCCACCCAACTTCACCCAAATGGCAATTTCAGGGGTCATCAGGTGCTCCTCAGTATTGCTGTGGCGGGCATATCTCAATAAATCAGTTCTGTGTCTGATCTGATACCAGCTGAAGGCATTTTGGATGGAAGCACTCCCCCACCCCCGTGGGACATGTCCCCCAAATTCCTGGCAGTGCTTGGCCCCCATGGAGCCTGGTGGCAGCTGAGGACTTGCAGGAGCCACTCGGTTGTGTCTCATATGCACCACACGAATATCCAACCTTTGCCAACAGCCTGAATTCTTTTAAAAGATGGACCCAAAATATCTGGCTTACGAATTCCTCACAGGCCCAAATCTGGGCTTAATCCAGGGATGAGTTTGGGCCCGTGCCTGTGCCACATAAAAGAGTTCCCAGTGGGATACGCCAGCGTACACTCCATGTGCTGTTAAGGAACTGGCTGCAGGAAGGGCCTTGGCTGGGGCACTTGTGAAGGTGTTGCCCTCTCTGGCACAATCTTAAGCTTACAAAGGAACCTCCACTGTGAATTTTGAGGGATTTGTTCCTCCTGCTCAGCTGCACGTACTGCAGAATATAAGATTCTTATCTGTACTTACTTAGAACTGATCCCGTTTTCTTCTGCTCTGAATATCTTGCAAAGCCAACGAGTATTTGGACTCATTCTCCTAAACATGGAAAATATGTGAGTTTTGAATCTGCTGTGCTGAGTTCTGGCTTTTTTAAATAAAAGTTTACAATTCACTCTACGTATAGCTGTGCAATCAGTTCTAACAGTATTTTTATTTTGCGCATCTGATGTTTATCTATGAGTCATTTCTGAAGCATTTGACCAAAATATATTTTTGTAACATATGAGAACTTAAAAAAAAAAAAAAAATTACCAGGCAGTCCAGTGGATATTTCTCAGGGAAGAATAGAAATGTTGATAATTTTCCCTCTTTGCTTCTCCAGTTATGAAAGGAGATTGAAGGTTGAGCCTGAGCCAAAGCAGAATGAAACTAGAAGTCTTTTTTTTTTTTTTCCTGAAAGCTCAGGGTGACCAGGATCAGAGATCAGAGCTCAATGTAAACTGGACGATGCTGAGTAAGTTATTAAGTGTCCGAGATTAACACTGATATTTGTCCAGCATGTATCTCAAAGTCAGTAAAAGTCATATAAAACTTGCTTTTATATAGATATGATATCCATAAGAGAGTGTGTAGTTTATTAGGAATGAGGCAGTGAACAATGTTTGTCTAAAAAAGACAAAATTTAAAAAATCTCTTGTGACACGGAGTATATTTAGTGCTTCTCCTTCAGCTTTCAAGCAATGCCAGATGCTGAGTTTATATAGGACTGTAAGTTTGGATAGACCTGCCTGAAAGCAAAACAGTCTTATTTATTTAAACTTGGAGTTTCTTTCAGATTTGGGGTTGACTGGCACATATTATTCCTACAGCCAATTTTTTCCTTCAAACTGAAACACACAGTAAAACACAGGACAAAGTTCTGTCTCCCAGCTTTCTGAAGCTGTAAAATGTTTTCATTTGCCTTTAGTGCTGCTTTCCTTGTTACCCTGACATCAATAATCAATTTTACATTATATAAGAGTCTTACCCAGTACATTTCCCGCAGGGTATTGAAACTTCGTAACTTTTCCCAAGTTTTCCCGCACTGCAACTGCTGCTCCCATTCCCTGCAGCCCTATAGGACTGCCGGTGGCCATTGCCTGCTGCCTGCTTCAGAATTCTCTGAATTATGTTCTCTGCTAGGTCTCTGACTTTTGAATCGTTCCACTTGTATTTACTCATCTCACCCTCTGCCTAAAAGCAGTCTTTTAAAACTACACCATATTCCATATTTAAGATGAAGTTATGCATTTAAATTCTGGCATATGGTTGTTATTTATAACCTTGTTTTAGGCTACTTTGACCAATGCCCTCTATTTTGGGTGTTTTCATGTTGCAATCATTCATCTTCTATCCACTGAAATGTAAATGAAATGCAGCCTTTGTGGCTTTTTTGAAACCTGGAGAAATTCATGTAGGTTTCTTACTATACAGAGATGCTCAAGAAATACCTGATGAAGCAATATTAGTTAATTTAATTCGGCTACTCCCATCTGAATTCGAAGTGTCAATTATTAATTTTTTCTTCAGGTGAAGGCCGCATTAAGTGACTTTTGTGTTAGGAAATGTTATTGTTCTGAGGACCCATTTTAATTTGAGTCAGAAATTTTCAGCTTGTTGAGACCACACATTTTCCAAGCATACACATCCAGGGCTTTGTGGTTCTCTCTTCTTTTTATGTCAGACTCATTTCCTAATAGACCAAGGAACAGAGTATGCTGATTTTATCTTTTCAGTGCTGATTTGGAACATCTTCTTTCCACTGAAGCATAATCTATGTTTCATTAGTCTGACGTTGTGTGTTTCTGCTGACAGTGGTCTTAACCCTAAAATAAGACCAGCAGTACAAAAGCTACACCACACCCTGGAGCAGTGGGTTAGTTTTGGGTTGTCTAACCCCAACGAGAGCAGTCTGTTACCTGTCACAGTGTCCTATCATCTATTGTAGATAGTAAATTACATCTTAACTACTCCATACAGCTTTGCAGTGTTCAGATAACTCGACTTGGATCATGGAGCTCTTCTCACCCAGTATTTATAAAGTGTAGTATCCTTTCTCTTTGCTTGTTGTAAGACTGTATTGCAACAAGGCCACAAGTTCTTTAATGTGTAGGACCTGTGTGCTTCCTGCAGGGCTGGTAACCAAAGAGAAAGTCACATTGCTGCAACTCTTCTGCAGAAGGAATTGCCTGACTGATAATAAATGAATCTAAGTGCTGGAGTTATTCATGTCTGTAAAAGAGATAAGCAGTACTGATCTGGAAATGACTGTTTAACTCTTGTTATATTTTATATTGGAGAAATATCAGGAAAACCAATGTGGTACATCAAAGAACATGATCTATTTACCTTTCAAATTACTACAAACATTTTGATTTTTCAGCACCCTTATTCTGTGCCAACGAATCTGTAAACGACCAAATGCCACAGCTTTTAGTGCCCAGCATAACTTTCAGCAGAGAGAAACTGCTATATAAAAGTTCTAACTGATTGCCCATGTGATGTTATTCAGCTTATTTTGCACTGACTATTACACAAAATATTCATATATATATATATATGTAGGGATAAAGCTGGCTATACATCAGAAACATTTCCAACGCAAATGCCTTTGCAATGCTGAGAACCTTACAAGTCAAGGGAAAAACCAAGCGTTCCCCTGCCTGTGGTATACTTTCCTGATGATATTTCAAAGTGCAAAATCTCATACTTACAGAAACTCTTCTTGGGTTGTTTCCCTTGCTTAAAAAGCTTCATTTAGCAGTTGCATTTGCAAGGGTAGCTTTCCAAATCTTTTGAGCTGTTGTTTTCCTTTGTTATTTTCTCTTGGTGCAGATGGCCTTACTACTCATTGTCCGTGCCTATGCTGCTCATACCAGTGCCTGTCTCCTCTTTTATACACATCATAGGCAAACAGTGGCTGTGATTTCCATTAGAAAAAGCTCCTTTGGGCTCTGATGCACCACTGATAGAGCCTGTTTGCACTGAAATTATCTTGACATCTCTACTGATCAGCTGTAATGACATGAAGCTGTACTTGACTTCATTGAAATCTTGCCTGTATTGTCCAAGTCCTGTGACTAATGTTTTCCATCCTTTTATCAAAGTTCTTTATATGAAAGCTGAAGTCCATGTTGAAATGAGACAAAAGGCACAAATACCTTTGCACTGAAACCAATTTTCTTTTTATAGGCAGCATTACGAAGCACTTTGGGCTGCTCTGGGTGAATCTTTTTCTGCTCTGGCACATCAGTGTCAGCTTTTTATGTGCTCCTACTTGGCCAACCTGCTACTGCACAGCACCTGAGGGATGTTAGACCTGAACTCTCTTTTAACTTCTGTGAGGTCCTCTGTCATTTTTCTCATAGCTGCTGCCCAGGTTATGGCTTCATTTTCAGTTGAGACCCAGCTCACCTATGTTTTGCTTGTTCATCTCTGGCCAGGTGTTTGAAAGGAGCTGTGCAGTGCAATAGCACTGGAGTTGCTGTGTCAGTGGGAGACTCATTGGTAGTGATACTGGGGCTTTGAGAGTAAGCACTAGCTCAGCTGCTCGCTGCAAATTAGTCACAGGAGAGGATCTTTCTGGAGGGCTTTCTGCCCTTCCTTCGGTGGTTGTGACTTGGGATCTCCGAGAATTTGCCATTGCCTACAAGGCACAGACTGACCCTGTTGGGAGGGGAAGGTTGGTCATGCCCCTGCTCCCTCTGACAGCCCAGCTGTGTGCTGTGATATCTCTTTCAATCTTATCTCTCTGCTCTGACTCATCCTCTTTTCTTCTTACAGAGCCTCCCAGGCAGAGCATGAACTGTGGAGGATTGGAACTTAAATTGAGATTTGAGCCTACAACAATACAGTACACTCATTTATTTTATTGCAGCTCACCCTACTGGTACACAGGCTTTGTGTATGAGATGTACATCCCTTTTCCCACAGCACTTGTCCTGCTAGGGAGGAAACGTGTGTGTTGTGCTCACCCACAGCAGAACCTGGTGTCAGAGCAGGGCAGCATCACATGTGAGACCTGGCCTGTGCTTAGGGAAGGGAAGGGCAAATATCACCGTGATCTATTTTCTATTGGTTGCTATTTCATTAAATCTCATTCTGTATTCGTTGTAACTTCACACAGGATTTTGGAGTATTTTGTTCCATTTCTGTAATGGGAATGGGCAGGAGCAAATATCTGTGCAGTGTAACTTGAGCTGATTATTCAAATAATCATAATAGTGAGATGTTTCAAGTTTATCACATGCCTCCTCCTACTTCTAATGCTTCATATATAGGCACTTATATACTAAAGCATCTGAAGGCCAGAACTGGAATCTCATTTGTACAACTACTTGTATTTAAATAAGAAAAAAGTACCATATTAATCACTGGAAAAGTTACAGAATGAAAATCCCAATTATGTTGATAGTCTCTAGTGATTTGTACCAGTATTTAACTATTTGATCTACATATATTTGGAAAAGCCTTATATGTGCTTATGCATGTTCTTTTGCAAAAGCATAAATGTATCTTATTTTTTACACTAAATTTTATTGGCATTAAAGGAACACTCATCTAAAATCTCATTATTAAAATGTATGATAATGAACAATTTAGGGTTTTTTTCCTATCAATTGATGTCCAGGGTACCATATATCAGATCATATCTTTGTAAGTTTAAGTTGTGCAGTGACTGAAGATGAGTAACCAATGACTTTGTGTTCAAATATTTTCTTTTCCTTATTACAGGCATTAAAAAATGCTGTGTTATTGCTTAAAATTGAAATAAACTTGTCCTGGGGTTTTCTCCCTAAGTTCGTTTTTACTATAAAACTGAAGAAGATACGTCTGCAAACCTCTCTTGCCTTGTACAGTGGGGGGCGGTGGGGGGGGTATTTAGGTGCAGGGTTTGTTGCTAATTTCATGTTTTGTAATATTCTTGACCATGCTCTGAGGAAAAGTTTGAAATTCAGTGGGTTGAGAATATGACTTTACAATTTGTTTCTCTGTGTCAGCTCTTTCCACTACCATCACTTATACTTGATACCCAGAAAGTTACCCATCTACTTCCCTTTCCAGAGTATTTAAAGTCCATAAGAGTGGATAGTTTTGTTGTTAACCAGGTGTGCTGCCCCACTGTGGAATTACATGATTTAACCTAAATCCCACCCTTCCTCTCGTTGCATACAAACTCCACTAGATGTCATCTGGTGTCATGCTGGAGGAGAAGGTTTGAACCACCATGTCCATCAGCTCAGACTGGCCTCGTGAGGGTGGCTGTG
Organism: Lycocorax pyrrhopterus obiensis; assembly: GCA_014706295.1. NCBI lineage: Eukaryota > Metazoa > Chordata > Aves > Passeriformes > Paradisaeidae > Lycocorax > Lycocorax pyrrhopterus. The sequence goes on from JACSVZ010000013.1 coordinate 24,087,687, forward strand.
GGTGCAGGCTCTGGGTGGGGGCACCGCAGTGCCACCTTAATAAATGGTCCCTTCTAGCCTGAAAGACTCCTGGTGAGACACTGGGACCTGCAGGTCACTTCTGATAGGGCCTTTTCCCTTTGGATTCCCTTTGTGTTGCCAGGTGTAGGGCCCAGAACAGCTCTAGGATCATGAAGAGGTGTACTACACAGGAATCCATTTTTGCTTGGTTTGTTCAGTGGTTGAACTGGATGTGCTTTCCAGAAAGACAATAAGGGAAATATCAAAACTGAGAAAATGGCTATATTGTTGCTGCTGAATTTATCGGTTGTCAGACCTGTTTGTTTTCTAGGCATTAACCCTCAACTGGCAGCTAGTTTAGACAATGTACGTTGACCATCTTGATTGCAATCATTTTTTTTTTTGTCACTGAGGATAATTCTCCCAGATGAGTTCTTGCTCAGTCTTCCGTTTCCTTTTCTCACTCACCTAGCCTCACGTTTCTCAGTTTTTATGTGTTCTCTTCAGATTTTTCCCTCCCACCCTTACATCAATTATTTCCTAATTATGTTTCTGTTTCAATGCTGTTAAGCTCAATAAACATCTCACCCACCTACATCTGTCCCACGCTAGTGAACATGGAAGTACTGTTTGTCTCATTCTGTCCTGTACCCATTCTTTCCACCTACCCACGTGTTCCCCTGCCTGCACATTGCCACCCTTCCTTCTGCAATGCTCCCATGCCCTGGCATTTGGGAATGTAGGAACCCTGCTTCCTGGGGCTTGCCTGGGGCTCACGTTCCTGACACAGTGTCCTACAAGCGCATGTTAGATAGGAGAACTGAGGCTGTGCCTGGAGATCCAGGTCCAAACACAAGGAAAGCAGTAAAATATTAAGAGGTCTTTGTTAACCTTGAGGAGAGCATAGAGCCGATACTCTGATCTGGCTGCTGCTCATCCTCATTGCTGTTTGAGTAACTTTAGGACAGAAACAATGGATCAGTGTTCTTGCTTCTCACCTAGTTCGACCATAGATGTTTCCAGAGAAGGGTCCTGTTTCTCTAATTACATATTCCTCAGTGGTTTTGACAAGTTCTGTTGGGAACGTTCTTGCTATATATTTGACAATAACCTCAAAAAAAGTTCAGTTCTGTGTGGAACAAAGTTCTGCTCACAGGGATGGAGGGAACAGTGTTCACAGCTTCAGTCCTTACAGTAGACCAAAACAACCAGTAAATTGTCTGCAGATACAGAGATGATGAAGTGTTTTTTGTTTCTGGGTAGAAGTAGGCATGGCTTGCTAATAGTCACTGCCTGAAGAATTTAAATCATTTCTATATTCGTGGGTCTAGGTTTTATCAACAAGGCTGGACAAATCTTACATTGTGACACATTTCTGCAAACTCTATTAACCATTGTCCTGCTGAGCGAGAACAGACTGAAGTCTAGATAGCACTTCTGGAAACCTGACCCCAGTCGTACTCTGTGACCTTTCTGTTCCTTTTTTATTCCTAAAACTGTGATGTCATTGTGTGAGCCTGGTGTTCTGTAGCTATCTCAGTAGGAGAGGAAATCGCACCATGAGCAGTTTGGACTAGTTTTTACAGGAACTTTCACCCCACCCATTCGGTCAGGCTTCCCAGAGATGTGCTGTGTTTTGGATACAAAGCACTCTGTGCCCTGAACTCTGTGAGACTCTGCATTCACACTTCCACCAAAGCTCAGCAGCGAACAGGGCTTCTCACATCCCCTGCAGGTGTGTACTCCTCTGGAAGATGCCAGTTCTTCATCTTGTCATAGTTCGGTGTCAAATTATTGATTATAGTGTGGTCCAAGTCAGAATGCTTGACTGTGTTAGTCCAGGGTCCCCCTTTCCTCCGGATGTTTGTTGTAGCACCTGGAGAGTTCCTGGCTGGACTCTGTGCTTTGTTTGAACATCCAGAGTGTGTCCAGAGCTTCCTCAGACTGGCATGAACAACAAGCATATTGCCAAACTCATGGCTGGACAAATTCTGTTCAATATTGAGTCTCTTCTCTGTATCTAAAGCTGCCTTCTTGACCTTCATGGTTGACAAACCATTTGCCCCAGTAAATACATTACAGGCTTTTTCCATAGGTAGTACGGAAATCATGGGTTACTGAGTTATTAGTGTTATGCAGAGAGTGTTTATCTTGTTTTATTTTTAAAGTTAGCCCTCTAATAGCAGAAACCTTCTGACCACAGTGACTTGAAAAAAAACCCAAACCCCTTGTGACTGCAGTGATGTCGAGTTTGCAGGCAGCTGTGCTGCCACTTCAGTACTTTGGCTGTGTCACAGACTTTGAAGAGAAGTATTGCTAATCTGCTCTGTTTCTTTCTGTCTCTGAACACAAGACTAGAGTGGTCCTGAAAGGTTTACATTTCTGCATTTCATGCTCTACTCAAGCTATTTTTAATTTTATTAGTGAAAGGGACCATGTGACAGCAGGTCACCGAACTAGTTTAGATAAGCCCTTTAAGGCTGTGTGGTGCTTGAAGAAATTGAAGGGAAGTGCTCAGCAGAATGTAAATGTTGATCGTCTTTGGGGTCTTTCAAGAGGGTACTTTCTGGAGATGTTTTGAGAAATGAGGGGGAATGAGTTTGTTTCCAAAATAGGCACACTGGTTCTTGATTGATGTGAATCCCCTTTTAGTGACTAAAGCCTTTGAGACTTTATATACCCAAACAAAACCAGGGGATAACCTTAAGTCCCCTCTGACTTTGTTTCTGAGCATCCAAGACAGGTTTAAATCATCCAATTAGTATTAAGCAAGAACTTGTTTTTCAATTTCTGCCTCTGTTTAATGACTAAAGACTTCACTTCAAAAAGATTCATCTGTAGACATTACACACTCTGATAGAACCAACTCATGTCTCTGAATGGAAGATGAGAATGTCTATTTTTTCCACATCCTACTATCTATTTTTTTTCTTTTCAAACTCATTTCACAACCATAAAGAGGGTGACATCTGAAAAGCCTGTTACTTCAGAGTGTGGGCAGTGATGGGTGGCACTGAGGAGTCTAAAGTGATGAATTTGTACTATTCATCACTATCTCAGCTTTAATTTCCTTCCTGTTTCACTGTTCATAATAATAGAATGTTTCCACAGGTGGCCTGTTCAATATATGGGAGAGATTGATACTATGTTACACCATGTTTTTATTTAGGATAATATTAAAAATACCTCTTTTGCGTAATTAATTTTTCCAAAGTGGAGAGGTCAAAGCTAGTCTTCTAAATACACATGCAGGGTCTGCTGGACTCTTGAGTCCTTCCATAAAGACAACTGCAACAGAGAGAAGTGAATTTACTTCAAAAGTGTACCTGAAGAAGGTACAGCAATTGAGTTTTCCACTGGAACATTAACAAACAATGAAAATGTTTTTTCAGGGGAAAGGCAGAACACTTAAAGAAAACTCTGAGTCAATACTGTCAAATCTTAAAGCTTTCCCATGTACCGCATCCTGTTTTCCTGCACTGTTCTGTAGCTGACAGCTAACCTGATTCAACTGTTTCTTTTAGAGACAGTGAATGGAACAGCAAATTTCCATTCTCTCACGGTATATCCTCTCCAAAGAGGGAAAGTGGAATCCAGTTTAAAAAAAAAAAGCCCAACCCGCAGCTGTGAAACCAATGTGTGATATTGGGGCTGTTCCAGTGCACGAGTGGAGGGAAATGAGTGCACCCACCTCATACATGAACAAAGGGTGGCGGAAAGCCCTGAATCCTTTGATCTGCGTGTTCTGGGTCATCCAGATCCCTCAGACCTTGTTTAAACAACCTCTTTTGAGCAGCCCTGCTATAGCAACCCACATGTAATGCTGGGCTTTCAGCATCCCAGAGCCAGGCCTGAATTTCTGCTGTGCTGTTATTTGCTTGCAGAAATGTGGTCGTGTTGTCAGGGGTGCTCAAGTGGGCTGGCATATCTCTGGAATTAACAACCTCGGCAATTGACCTTTGCAGTTGATATCAGGTTTGTACTGCAAATAAGGTGAGAGACTTAAAAACAGCCAAGGTTGTTGGGTTGTACGGAGTGGAATAGTTTCTTTTTGAGGAAGAAAAACACCTTTGTGCTCTCTCACTCTACCAAATTATGAAGTAGGGATAGATGCTTGTGGAAGAAAGACAAAAGTCCCTTCTTCCCTCCTCAGATACTCTGGTCTATACTAACTGTGTAATACGAGTTGGTGAAATTGCTCTGACAGCCTTCTCTGCTAGAAACAAGCCATCCAAAAGTAAATAAAAACCTAAGTATCCATGCTATGAAATATGATTTTAGTCAGAAATTTCATATGGGTGTTTGGCTAAATCATAGCAAAATTGTGAAACTGCAGCAGGAGCAAATGAAGATTCAGGCCATAATAATTTAAGGGATTTACAGTCAAAAGAATACTGTTACTTGAATACAGTGTCTGTTTAGAGGGTAGCTGATATTGCATAGCTCTTTTACCTTCTGTGAGCTTGAAGTTATGCAAGCAGAGACATTTGGTCCACATTAACTGTGTCAGAGCAAACACAATGATGCACCCTGTGTGGGAGGCAGAGTTGTCATTCCCGCTTCACAGCAATTAGATCTATTCCTAATGATCCTGGAAAATTAATTCATGTAAGAATGCCAGCTGGAGACTGGTTTACATTTTTCCAGGAGCAGTCAGGCTTTGCAGTCAGACCCTCTCAGGAACACATAACTTAACAATAATACTGCAAGACTGGGGTCTTTTCTTCTGCATTTATTAGCCTGGAAAGGAAGATGTAATTTGCAGTGGCTCCCAGCTACTACAATAGGTGATGGTGGAAGCTGGCACTTTTCTATTTTCCTTCCAGCTGTTTTGCTTCTAACACAGATTTTTACTCTCCCCTGGAGGTCCCAAAGTCCCCAAAGGGTGGCAGTAAGAACTTGGTCTGCTCTCGCTGAGAGGTGACATCTCTGAATTTATAGCTTCTCCCTTTGGTACAGAGCAGAGTGGGGCTCACAAAGCTCGTGTTATTCTGAAAAATTGGAAAATTTGAAAGGCTGAGATAAAATCTTGTATTGCCACCCATGTGATGTCAGCGTCTCATGATGAGAACTCATTAAAACCAAGGCATTCTTTGATTTGTTTTCCGTATAAGCTCTAATGTCACAAGGTCTCAAACACTTGAGTTTTGGAAGTGCTCTTGTTCATGGTTACGTATTTCAAGCATAATCACAACTTTTTTCCCTTTTACTTTAGTTCTCATCTCTACCCACTGTGGTGTAGGCCACTCATTACATTCTAGACTAAATTTAATGCAACATTTGCAGTGAAATGAAATGGCCTTTGATGCTACTGTTGGTCTTGCTTGTCATATTCTGGATCAGTGGAGTAATGCCGATATCTCAAACAGTGTGACCGCTGGGGAGTCTCTCTGGTTGCTGCCTCTCTACATAAGCAAACATGGGTGATCCATGTGCTCAGCTCATCTTTAGTGTCCAAAGGAATTGAACTGTGGGGTCATTGGCTCAATATTTTCTGTATTTGAGACTTGACTTGGGTGCTGGTAGCTAGGGCAGCATGAAAATATGAAGGAAATTTAGACTTGCTCCTCATTATTTATTTATTTGTTTTCTTTTTTGGGGGTTGTGAGTATGGGTCTAGGTAAGTCAGTATCACCTACTCCAGGTAACTCAGATTATGGTTGTGTAAAATGGGCAAAAAGAGAGAGAAGTGGTGCAGGTAATTAGTATTTGAATATGGAGATGAGAGGTAGTAGCATAGTGAGACTGAAGGGAATTTTTTGTTTCAATATTTCAGTAACTACGATGGAAAAATCACTTCAAATTCGATGTAAATAAGATATAAAACTTTATTTTAACTATATTTTAATGAAGATTTACTTATTATTTTTCAATAAATTAAACAGCAAAGGTGCTACATACCTGCCTGATGAATACAAATGTAATAAAAATACAGCTTATATAACTCTTATATAATTTAAATCATATCAATTTTAAGACATGTCAATTTAGGATATATTTACATAGAACAACAGCATTGTGGAGCTCACACTCATGCTTATTAACACTTCATAGATTTTTGAAAGAGATGTCAGTCTTGTCTTGGCATTTTCTTGTCATGCCCAAAATTGTCAGTCATCCTAGTTTTTCTTCTGAACTTGATAATGTTTTCCCAATGCTCAGTTTGCAAGTCTTGCACTTCCTAACAATCAGCATTTCTTTGGGATCTAAAACATGGTTCAGTGTTCATGGTGCAGTTCAAACATCAGTTTCCATATCCTGCTGTGACTCCACGGTGTGTGGGAGGAGGGGATTTTCTCCCTGTGCTGCTCTCACCCCTGTGACAGCCTCACCAGCTTTTATCCTGCGTTCTCTTGGCTCTCTTGTGGAGCTGCTTGCATCTCCCTCATACTCCTCCTCCCAAGACAGGGATATTCCTTGGCAAGATCCAACCACCGTGGAGGATCTCTTCACAGGGTATTTGACACACAGTCTACTTGGCTCTTCGCTGCCTCAAACACTTTATTTTGAAGTGTTGGTTTGCAGCTGGTTCAAAAGGTTCAGGTAGGATTTGGATTTTAAAAATCTGGGATACGAATCCCTTTCCATGAGGACGTACACTGTTTTCTGGGCTTCATCAAAACTTGAGTGAGTTGGGTCTTGAGCCTTTTTGGCTGTTGCTTCCCTCATCTGATAGTCAATATTGATCTGGAAAAGAAAAAAATAAATGCCACTGAAACCTTAACTTAAAAATGTAGTCTCTTTCTGTATCTATCACTTTGTCAACACATGAGCTTGCAGCCTTAGAACTCTGTGATAATTCAATGTGAGAACTGCAAAATTGGGGAAATTAAATACCTATATCCCAGTTGGGCACAAAAATTGCTGTTCACTATAGAAATGTAATTTTTTCTGGAATCAGAATTAACACAGCTCAACAATGGATTACTGAGAGGACCAACCTCCAGTTACTAACAGAAATCTTGTGCGGAATGTCTCCAGTTTAAATATGACCAACATACAGAACTTTACATCTTCCAGAAGGTCCACGTTTTAAAAGACAAGAAATGTTCTGTGGTGCTTCCACTCACAAACACAAAGAATCTCCAAACAGCATCAGTAATTCAAACTGGGCTGACTCAGCAAGGAGCATCATGTGCTAAGCTGCTGAGGCCTTTGCTGAGCTCTGCTGGTGTCTCTCCCAGGATTGGCCTGCATCCTGTGACTCTTTGTGAGATCTGATAATGTCTCACTGCAGACAGCAGTGATGCAAGAAGGGTCCTGAAAGCGTGTTTGTGTCTTCCTTTTATGCAACTGAGTGTGTGAGCATCTCGGTGAAGCCACACTTCCCCCTTCTACCACAGCACAGATTGACTTTGAACATACCTGCTTAATGGCATCTGACTGAACAAACTCCTCATAAATCCTCTCTGCTTTGCCATGTAAGTGATCGGACTTGGTTTTCTTGTAATCCTCACAAGCCAACCAGAACTCGATGTTTTCCTCGCTGAACTCTGACTTCAGGAACTCCCGAAACACACCTTGACCACCTAAAGCCAACACAAATACATCATCATTTACTGTATGATATTTGTGACCAGGGAGGAGAAAATAAATAGCAGCAGTTGTATTGAAATCTGATATAAAATCTTGGGAAAATACACTGTTCTTCCCTTCTTCAACATACTAGATATTCTAATATTAAGGCTGATGGGAGTGCTCCTAATTATGTTCAATGGTTTTAGATCTAGACCGTGGGTACCAAATTATAACAATGCATGCTAGCCCTTCCTAAATGGATTGTCTTAGGGTGTAAGTGGAGAGAAAATTCCAGATTAAACTGATGTATTATCCAAGGATCGAAGACTGATCAAAATGAGCTATTTGGGTGTACTGAAAATGGGAAAAAAAACCCCCCAAAACCCAACTTGGAAGTCAAGCTGTAGCAGTGCCCGTGTTACAGTAGAGCTGTAAAAAACTGAGGTGCAGCTACCCATTGTCTGACAGTGTTTATACAATGCTACAGCTTTGCGTATTTGGTGAGATTAGATAAAATTTTGTCCTCAGAGTAAGAACAAAGTCATACTGAAGTAACGGACTTACTTTGGCTGGCCAAGAGCTTTTCCAAAGATTGTGACCACTGAATAACTTCCTCTGCAGAAAGCCTAAGGTGACAAGAAAAAGAAAAGACTTTAGGCAAGAAACCATGGGGTTTGTTTGGTATGACTGAAGGAGACAAATTTCATGATTTATTATTCTGTTCCAGGAATATGTGCCAGGTATTTTACTAAATTTATGGCTTTGTCATAATCTGAGATCCTGGAGACAGCCCATGTTGAGAAAAATAATCCGAGATGAATTATGATGTTATGTTGAATTCTGTTCCCAGGAAAATAACCTTTTACTCTAACTATGATAAAATTGTTTTGTACCTCTACCTCTGTTTCCATATTTTTGAATAAAAATGGTAATACCCCTATTCTTCACTTAAGTGAGAAGCATTTTTTTCTTGTAAAATGCTAGAGAACAGGTAAAATGTCCCGCTGATAAAAACGGATTTAACCAAAGTGTCTTCTCCCTCACTGTTTGATGCAAACATATCAAATCACTAATTAAAAATCCTTAACTCCAGGAATAGTTTCTAACTACTAATGTTCACCTTTCTTGCATTTTGGAAATTCTAGATCTTTTTACAGTATTTTTTGTTCTAGAAGTAGTTTAGAAATGAAGTAATTTACTGTGTAGTAATCTAGCTACAATTATATTTTGTAACTTGGTGTATTTCAGTACTTACATAACATTTCTAGAGTTGGAAGCCTTGATCCCAGATTCAATATGCGGCACCATGCACTTCAAATAACTTTTGAGATCTGCACCACTGAAACAATAAACACACTTTTTTTTAATCCATTAGAATTGCAGCTGCATTTAAATTCTATTTAAATTTTCTTCAAACTTTCAGACAGAGACAGACAGCTCCATCCTACGACCAAAGTCTGGGAAGTTACATATCCAAGTAATTTTTTTTTAAAGACTGAGGTCCCCATTGTATCCAAATTCTACTTCTGATTACTAAAAACAATCAATTAATTAATTGGAACACCTCAGCTCAAGCCTTTTTGAATGATTTTGCAGTCCTGGGCTTTGAGCAGGTTTTGTTCATTTAGCCTGAAACACAGTGCTAATTCTTAATCTCCAAGATTAGTGGAGTGTCATTTTCACTTCTAATACATTAAATTTTATATGAAGTTGTATATACTTACAAAGTCTTTTGCTTCTTTTTATGGACTTTGCCCTCTGCAAGCTTGCAATCTTCTTTTCCATTTAATTCAGTCATGTTGTTGTGGGAGAAAAAGAACCCTGGCATTTTACTTGAGTTTAATGCGAGGCGCGCTTCGCCACGATAATCCTCCAAGCCCCAACTGACAGCTCCCTGCCTCTGCTGCCGCCTTTTATTGATGCAGGCAGCCCTGCTAGCTGGTGCGAACAGAGCTGTTTATCATCTGTCTTCATCGCAACCTCTGGAAGTTCCCCTTTCGGTGCGCAGTGACGTGAGTTTTCTTTGAGAAAGAAAACAGACAGCAGCGTCTCGTGGTTGAGGTTAAACCAGATGAGGCTGAGTTGCTTTGGGGTTGTTGTGTGTGACTGTGTATGCCTGTTACCAAAAAAAAATATAAATCCCCTCCAGAACTTTGAAGTCTTGTCCCCTTTCTCATTGGTACTTGCAAGTCAGAAGTATTTTTTGGTTTGATGAACAGAGCTGCAAATACTGCAATTTTTTTTTGACAAAATTCACTTGTTGCATGCCTGTGTCCTGCAATTTCATGCTTTTCAATTGGTTAGGTGGGCTCAGCAGAATACAAGGGAAAGGTACTTTAGGATACCCCAGTACTGAATTTCCATATGCAACAAGCTATTTGCAAGTCCCCTGTTGCTCTTCAGACTAGAGCATTACATTAGACAGGTTTGTTTAGACACGTGCTGTGAAAATGTTTACAAGCGGTTTTCTCAGGAAGGGGTTTTGAAGTATCAAGAACTTATTTAATTTGGTTTAATTTTTCCAAGTCAGGTTGTTTGGAAGCACAGGGACATATTTCAGGAATATCTCCCTAGTTTTAAGTGGCTTGGCACGTATAAACGTTGATTAGGTTAGAGCTGTTGTTCTAAACATAATGTGATTATTGCAACCCATTTGAGGGAGATGGAGTTGTTTGTACAGACTTGAGTTCCACTGCAAAGAGGAAACCATGGATATAAAATAAGATGAAGAATTAAGTGTAATTCTGTTTATCTGTCCAGGATGGTGATTTAGATGTTGAAATACTTAATCTGGCCACTGAGCATCCCAATTTCTGCTTGTTCGCTTGGGTTCGGGTTTTTTTTCGGTGATGTTTCATAGATTTTTTTTTTTTTTTACTAAATAACATGTGGGACTTTGATTACTTATTTATAGCTCATGAATGGTGCGTACAGGGTGATGGTGGTACGGCATGGCGATGGCATACGATGGTGATAACCGCTGGCACGTCCCCAGCTTCCTAGGGAACTGTGATGCGAAGGACTGGGAGCCCGAGAGCCGCCTGCAGACAGATGTGCGAGGACGGACCGTCAGCGTCGGGGTGGTTTAACCACAGCAGGCTGCCGGTGCCCTGAGCACAATGTGACACAAGTGACACAAATGTGTCTGCATGGGCTGTGCTGCAGGAAATATTTATCTCCACGCTATCAGGTGAACACTGACCTTTGCGCGGGGGCAGAGGTATTTACTAACTGTTCTTATCCCCCTGAACGAGGCAAAAAAGGAAGGAAGAGATGTTATCTGTGTTGTATTTGTTTTCGTATCTAACGTGCTGGGTTTTGCCATTCTGCACCCCTCAGTGTCTCATTGTGTTCCTTCAGTTAGGAGCTGTCATCGGTGGGAGGTTCCTTTGCTGGGAAGGTCAGAGAGATGGTGCACCCAAACCCTGCTCAGAGGAGGGCACCAAAAGGGTAAAAAACGACAGGGAAAATAATTTCCTCTCTCATCTCCCAGAACTCTGTAGCCTTAGGCTAAAAGTGTCCTGAACTTATATCAGCTAGTAATTATAAGTAATCCACCAGTGAAGTTCTGTGAGTGTGAAGGACAGTGTTGATCCCTTGAAGAATAGGAGTTTGCTTTTTTTCTACCTATTATCAATGCAGGGCTGTTGACAGTTCATTTACAAGATGAGGAAAGTCTGTTCCCCATTTAAAATGAAATTACTGTCTTTACCTTTGGGATTTGTTAAACATACCAATGCACATAATAGGTGTTGAGTCATTCCTTCCTCTAGAAAGGAATTCTCATGCCACTGAGTGGACTTTTTCACCTTCTTGCAATAAATATTCTCTTGAGTATAGAAAAAATAGCGTACTTGTCATTTACATCGGGTTAATGCTGCTGTCCTACAGCATTTGAATTTCTTTCCAGGTCACACAATACTTGAATTGCTTTCCTGGTCACACAGTATTTTAATTGCTTTCCAGGTGCTTTATTTGGTGGAAGAGATCAGTGGTGTTAGTATGGGATAACTTGTAGGTAACTTGTGTTGCTTGTAGAAATACCATACCACTGCACTCTAGGGGAGGTGGTAACCTTTGCTTTTGGGATCCTGGTGCTGCTGAACTTGAATAAAAAGTCAAGCAGGAGCAGGTGGAATACTGTACTGTGAATGAGGAAAAAGTTGTGGTTACCAAGCAGACCACCTGGAATCAGCTGATGTTATGTTCTGCTGTTCTCATATCCTGAATTAGTAGTGCTCTTAACACACTGTGGAGTTCTCCCCAGTATTCCGCATCACCAAACCCCAATCTCTGTACTACTACTGGTGCTCTTTATCCCTAGGCTAAAAAGAAATCAGTGCTGCCTCTCTTGTTCACCCTAAGCCAGGTCTATTTGTCAAGTGGTGTAAAGATCCATGTAAGACTGGGAATTGTGAGTGTCTGATTTGGAGAAGGGATGAACAGTGGATACCTAGGAAGAAGTTTGGCACGTAAACTTCTAGCTCAGGGTCATAAGAGGATATTGGTGCTTTATGTTGTCTTTATACTTCCTATCTTCCTGTAAGCACAACTCAAACTCTGCAAAACCAAAGCCTACTGCATTCAGTGGCAGACACATTAACATGGGACTAGGATTGTCGATCACTTCTTTCCTCCGCTGTGGAAAAATCCTTTCTTCCTCTGAGTAACTCTGATCTTCAGGGCATCCTTTTTTTTCTCAATGGAATATTTCACTGACTGATTCACTCTTTCTATGTAAGCCTACTCATCTTTAAGGTTTTACTTGTTGAGCCCAGTTCAAGTTTCCCAATCTCAAGAATGGGAAAAGCTGTGTACAAGACTTAAGTATGTGTACAACTGAAGTGAGAGGGAAAAGAGGAACTGTAAGATTCATAGGGCTGGCAACAATTTTTTTTTATTGCTTGAGCAACATTCTTCTTCTGCAGACCACAGAAAACCAGGGAGACACCTGCATGGAATTTTCTAAGTTAAAAATTCTTTGCTAACTATGGCTTTGGTTACTGGAAGGGATTCTGCTTTGTGAAAGAGTTGGGCTAGGTCCCACCGATGGACTAGATGTTGGTTCCCTACAGTTTTCATTATTCTGTTGTCCTGAATACTCTGACTTGGTATTTCTAGTGTCAAAAGTGCCACTTATTTTCAACTTTAAACTTCAAAAAATATGATGCTTCAAACCCATGTGCATCCATCCATATTCAGGGTCACTACGCTTGTTTCCTGTTGACAAAAATGTCTGGTGGGATTTTACATGATACCATGAGGAATAGCTATGTCCTGACCCAGCAGAAAGCTTTTCACATAACTTCCTGCCTCCTAATTTTCTTTCACTTTCTTTCACTTTCATCATGGGATGGTTGGTAACAGACCCGTCTTTTTCGTCTCCCACAGCCTTAATCTACCTATATAATATTTTTCTCTGTTTCATGCATGATGGCCAATTGCTGCTTGAAATACTTTCTTGCTTAATAACTATTCTTTTCCTATTATTACAGGAAATTGCAAAAAATATATTTTAAGCCTTACAGTTCTAGGGCTTATTAGAATGTATCCCATTATTTGATACAAAACACTCTTTGTCTTAAAGTTGGCATTGTCTTAGTTGATTCTGTCCAGTAAAAGGACAGAGGAGAACTTTTTGCAGGAACAGCAGCGCAGCTGGCTGTCACCAGCTGGTTTCTACTCTTTTCCAGATCTCTTGTAGGTTTGTGATGAGTGATTCATCCAATTTTATGTGCACAGGAGAAGCTTGCAAATATATGCTAATATTCAACCTGTTTCCATGCACCGTTTTCTATTCTTTCTGGTGACCACTTGGTAGAGTGTAAGAGAAAACAATGTGAGAAAAATTCCAAGGTTGCAACACTGGACAAGTTTGGTTAGAGCAGAGAGGACAAAAAGTTCTGTGAGCTACAAGTCCCATTTGCTGGTCAGAATTATTTCAAGCTTCTCCTTCTGACTTCTGCTTTTTTTGTTTCTTTTTGGTCACTCTTGTCTGGCCTTACCCTCGTTCATTCTCCATTTCAGCCCTGTTTTGTTTCTGAATGTTTCATTTTGGCTTTGGCAAGTTGTTGCCCTCCACACGTGGCCAATTTTCGGCTCTGCTGCACTCTTGCTGTTGAGCATAAACGCCTCTGGAGTTAATCTGGCCACATCTGTGCTGAGCTCGAGGGCCCAGACACGCAGTGCTGCCCCACTGCAGAACATCCCCTTGCCCATCACGCAGCTGAGCATTAGCTTAGCTATGAAAACAAGTGATTTCTTTGAAATGCTGCTGTCTTTTATGTGACCTAAGGAAATCAACTACTGATAATCCATCTCTCTAGCACTTAAGGGAAATAGAAACTAGTTTCTATGGGAGAGGAAATAGTGTGCATTAAAAAAAAAGGGCAGTGGGTGCTTTTGAGCTGCAACGATATTATCTTGAAGTGTTAAAATTTTCTCTCGTATTATGTAGCCAGTCCATAACAGAGTAATGGTAGCCCTTATAAATTATTTTTAGAACTAATTTCTGCTCCAAGCAAAGGTTTTCTGGGAAGAAATCGTGAAGCCACTATCTTGCTACCAGTTTTAATTGTCTCATTTCTGGTGTTGGACTGATTTGATTGAGAATTGGGGCTTTTTGAGGGCTAATTGTTTTGTTTCAAAGTTAAGATGTTCCCCATGTTAGCTTTTGTTCCTGATTAATTCAACAAGTTCTAATTTTGCAACCAGTGAGACGCAGCTAGGGCTGAATGGCATCAGACTTCTCAGAATACAAGAGGACTTCTATATTTGAAAAATAATTGGAGCCTAATGCCAGCCTGCATCAAGGAATGTCACAAGCTGAACTTTGAGCAGTGATCCACCACTTGAGAAAGTCTTGTGGCATTTGCTCTATGAGACACCAGACTCTGGAGGACAAGTGACCAGGGCTTTCCTGAAATCTGTTTTAGCTCTTTCACTTCCTCACTATAAAATGACGTCACAGAAACATTCCTGCAAAATTCCACTTCAGCCCAAAATTTCACCGTCTGTCTCTGAAGTATCTGCAGAATGCTTTTGGGGGATTTTTTTTTTGGGTTTCCCCTAGCTTCTGCAGGAACCTTGTGGAGTTTTGGGGGGTTTTTCTGTACCATGGCAGTGAAGGAGAAACCTGGTAGGAGCCCTTGAAGTCACTGTGGAGAGCACACAAGCGATGTTTTCCCTGTTTTTATGAATTGTACGGGGATTAAAACACAGTCCAGTCCCTGCATCCATTCTGGCAGGTCTGGCTCTGTAAAGAGACGACAACAGGTCTTTCCTTTTTCTGTCAACCTCTAAATGTCTCCATGGGTGCTGTGCTCTCAGCTTTTGTGACTTTAGTTGTGTCCCTAACCTCTCTAACTGCTTCATGTGGCTGTTGCAAGTGACCAGTAGCTCCTGCAAGCCTTCGATTTGAAACTTTGCTGAATAAAAATTGTTCTTATGGTTATTATTTTCTCTATGGCATCTTTTCAAACTTTCGTGACTTGACTTTACAGAAAAATATTATCAATATTTTATGATAAATGCTGTTGGCATTAAGGGTTGTGTTTATATGATAGTCAGTGCAAGGAATTAGATGTGTATTTCCTCACCATGCTGAGCACATTTTACTGACGTGCATATCCAGTAATTCCCTCTTTCTTGTGACCATTTCTTAATTAGAGTGTAATAAGCTTATACAGTTTATCAGAAATATGATCCTTTTCTTTCTGGGGCTTTCCATCTGTAATGAATTAACAGTCGAATTTCTGTGAAATCGGGGCTGTTGGTTCTCAGTCAGGTTGGCTGACACTTAGATGAAGAAGAAAAAAAAGAGAGGACAAAAAACTGCAGTACAGTGACTTCTGGGTGGTGATGGTGATGCTTCCTGTATCTGCTGTAGAGTAGCGCAGGAAACGTTCATCGCTCACCCTCTGGGAAATGCACACATTTCTCATTACCTCCTCACATTTTCATGAGTCCCACACTGCACTGAACCAGCCCCTTGTTTCTCGTGTGTTATTAAGCAAAACAGAGCGAGAGCAGGGCCTGAGGCACTGGGGTGTGAAGCAGAGTTGGCTGAGTTTCCACTGTCAACATGGAAATGAGATATGTGAACGCAATACAAGCTTAGCTTTCAAAGCTTGAAGGCTTCAGTTTCATCTGAATCTTAATGGAGAAAAATCAGACACTTTTTCTCTCTTGGAGATGGTAAAATTCTGCATCCTTCAGAATTATAATAAATGGTTTGATTGAACACAGCAAGCTAAAACTCCTGGTATCCATGTTAAAAATGTTTTTAAGAACTTTTAAACAGGAGAAATATTACTGAAGCTTTTAGTGGAGTTATGCTGATAGACTTCTCTGAAGAATTGCACTTTTAAGTATCTGTTTTATACTTTGTGTTATGAATTTCCTGGCTGAATTTTCACTTCAGTGCCAGCCCAGATACAGCTCTCTTTGACCAGAAAATCTCTCACAGACTGGAAAAAGCTGTGAGCAATATGATCTAAGCTCATAGCTGATCCTGGTTTTTAGAGCAGGGGGTTGGATTAGAAACCTCCTCAGTTTCTTCCCAACTTGATTTATCATGAGATTCTATGCATAACTGATGAATAATGGCTGGAACATAGAAGTCTAATTCAGTTAGAAGAGAACTACTTCAGGAAAGAACAGTAATTGTAGAAATTAATACAGGTTTCCAGCTTGACTTCTTTGAATGAGAACTACACACTGGAAGTGCATCGTTCAAATCACCATTTCTTCCACCTCCCTCTGAAAATACTTGCCTGGTGTATATGTGAAGTAGCAGAAAGTTACATCAAGAAATGGGAAAGTTGAAGATAGCGATGAGGTTTCAATTTAAATCTATAAAGATTTAAAAGCTACATGTTTTCTGTGATGATCTCTAAGAACCAGCTCTTCTTGTCACAAACCAGGAAAGGAACTGAGTTTAGTTGTATTTCCTGTCATTTACTTTGAATCTCACCTACTGTCTAATTTCAGTTCTCAAGAATTAGAATGTTTGCAACAGAAAGACTTGAATTTCCTTACATTTATCATATTTGCAGTTTTCTGTTATGCTACAGGGACAGACCCCATCCATCCTATTGGTCACCTCCCTTCTTTCCATATGACCTGTACCTGACACACCCCGGAACACTGGCACATCTGGAAATGTTCAAGCTCGGGCTGGACAGGGCTCTGAGACACCTGATCTGGTTGAGGTTGTCCCTGCTTAGGGCAGGGAGCTGGACTAGGTGGCCTTCATGGGCCCCTTCCAACCCCACCCATTTTAGGATTCCGTGCAATGCCTGCACTAGGCTGGCTGCTACTGGTGAACTGCTGGCACCTCTGCTTTTGGGGAAATTCCAGCAGTTATCTTATCACTCCTGGGAAGAATGGGATTCCATTTATTAAAATACAATCCCCTGTAGTTCTTCGAAAACTGGACTCCTCCTGGAGCACACACCATTTAGTTAAAGAAAGGTATTTGTAAGCAACAAGTGGGTTCATGTTTGACAAGGCAGATGTTTCCTGAATGTATTCACCCACGTCACTGGTGCCTGTGCTTGACATCTGTGTTCGAGCATGCATGAATGCTTAACAAAGCCTTTGGTGTATGGATTTGATTAAGGACAGCCTGATCCTTCACACACCTTCTCCTGGCAGGGTTAGGAGCAGAGTTTATGTATGTGCCCATAGTTCTACTGAAATGAATATACAGGGCCTCTTTGGGTCCTCGCATCTCTGCCTCCTCTCTAAAGTATGTAGGAAATGACTCTGCTCTAATTTACATCTAAATTACAGGACATGGGCCCTTGTAGTTCAGAACCACTGCTCAGTTCCTCAGTAATTATCTATCTGGAAGCCCACAGACCTTGGCTGACAAGAGTACAGAATATAACCCACCTTTGTGCAAATGAGGAGTTGTCATAGCCTCAGAATGGATTTTCCTAATACGTGTCATTATGAAAAACCAAACTCCCATGTCCCACCACTTCCCCACCTGTGGTGAAAACTCATTATTTCAGCCTTGCTTCCGTGACCTCCGCAGGCAACTGGAACTGCCATTCCTGCAGCATGGGCTGCCAGGTTGGAGTTCCCCATCGGCTGTGTGCTGTACATGTCAGGAAACCAGGTGAGCTTTGGTACATGCGACCACTTCCCTCTAATTCTGAAATGAATTTGAAGATGAGCACACAAAAAAATTCAGCGTGCAAAGCAAGATAACCAAATCTGGAGGGAAGGTTTCATATGAGCAGCAGGAAACGGAGCCCACTGATTTTCATGACAACAGTAGTTCTGCTCTGAACTGCTGGGCTTTCTTGTGCTGCTCTGAGTTACTCTGAAAGAGTCAACAAACACTGATGTACTTCTAACCTCAGCCTCAGCCATGGGGCCTGGAAACCACAGGCTAGCAATCCTTTATAGTGATAGCTGTTCTGCTGGCTGGCACTGCCCAGGCAAGCGCTGAAAGGAAGCAAAAAAAGACTTTTTAAAATATTTTAATTTTTTAAGAGTGTAGATATTTGTGAAAACATGTGAGGGTGTTGATATGTGTATATAGAACTTGACATTATCTCCAGCATCCCTTTAAATGTAATACTAGAATGGCTCTTCTCTTTCCACACATGATGCACAACACCAGAATGTTTGCAGCAGATCTGATGAATAAATACCTGTTAGGAAATATGTATAGATATTTACATGTGTTTTATTAATGGTGTTCCTTGAAAGCCACTTTGTAACATCCAAGTCACAAAGGTTTCTCTCAAACACAGTTTGTTCTTGGTTTTCATTTAAACAATCTCCTATTTAACACTCAAGCAATGTATCAGAACACACTGTGTTCAGTGACAGACAGAAGGACAAAACCTGTTGGTGTTAAAAGATAAAATACAATTATTGTTGCTCTGTATAGAAGCATGGGTGTAATTTTCTTAGACTTGTTTAGAATATGATTGCACCCTTCAGTTTTACCATGAACTCACATAATGTAGGAATAGCCACAGCAAGTGAAGGAAAGGGAAGGTGACTTAGGTTTTCTGGTATTACATTCTCATTTTCACCTGTGTGTTAATGCTTCTAAAGTGCTAATGCTCACTGTATTTGGTTGGGGTTTTTTTAAAACCGAAGAATAACACCCCCAGCTATTTATTTTTAATGAAAAATCAGGTTGAGTGATGATGCAGTTTGAATTAAAATCAGTGGAGCTGGACTGATTGCCGCAAAATTTCCCCCTTAATTGTGATGGTAAGAGACACTTCCCTCAGCTTGGAAGCTCTTTCTTTTTAGTTGTCACTTCCTTCCCCTCACTGCTGTTATTCCTTAAACAGAGGAAATTCAAATTTAGAGTGTGCTTTTTTGTTCTGTTAAAATTTATGTGGGAAAGACGAGTCCTAGACTTTTTTAATACACTGGTTGGGATCTATAACCAAAATAAGTAAAGACAACAATTCAGCAAATAAGAAAGCTCACTTCTGAACTGAATAATAAATAAGACTTCACTTGCCCCAGGACACAGATAAATACTGGAAGATTAATCACAAACTTTCTCCTATCAATACCAAATGGGCTTTACCTGCTCTACATTTGTTGTCTTTTAGTGAATTGGCATGCCCTGCCACTTACTGTTCATATAAGGATCAGTTATGAATTATTAGATTATTTCTAATGGGAAATATTTTCCCATGGTAGTGCTTTTGTTTGGTTACATTTTGCTTAGATTCTTGCATGTGGCAGCTTCCCCCTCATATACAGAAATATTGCTGCTTGGAAAATGGTAAAATAAGGATGTTTTACGACTACTGGGTAGGGGTGAAATTTATAAAATTACATTCTGCATGACAGGGCCACTCTAACTTTGGCCTTCCAGGATGATATAAGCAGAATGCCCTAAACAGAAAGCTACAATGAACTTTGATGAGCATTTAAAACATCATTTCTGTGTTCTCATGGTTCATGCAAATAACCCTGTAAAGTCAGGTCATAATAAAAGAGAGAGCTGACAGCGCTAACTTGCGTCATTTGACAATCAGAATACTCTTTGCATATTGTTCTCTTTTTATAACTTGCTTTGTCTGCTGTTGTAGCAAGATTTGTATTTTACAAGCCAACCTCTTTTTGCCTGCTCTTAGGTTCAGTGAATAATCAGCACCACTTTCACTTGTCAGCTGGTTTAGTCTCCCTGCGGGTTGCTATGGAAGGTTCCAAATATTAGGGAACTGCGGAATCGCAGAGCCCGGCGCTCCACGTGGTTTCCAGTCACAGAGCAAAACAACTGGAAAAATATGATCCCTGAACCCAAGAGACTAAAACAGGCCTCAGGACACTACAACACATGGAACACGTATTTTATGAATCTTATGGTTCACGATGGAAAGAGGATTCTGTTTACCTGATCTGCCAGTTGACTGGCCCAGGTCAAGACCAAACATGTTTTCAGACTATGCTGCTATTTCTGCAAATGTAATTTCTGTGAATTTTGCTTTCTTGCTTTCAGTGGCTCGTACTCACACCTGTTTCCTTTTTGCCTAACTTGTGTTATGCCTTGGGCTCATAAAGAAGTAGGGATTTCTTGCCTGATTTCTCAGTACTGTATATGCAGCTTGCATTTTCAAGAAACAAAGTGATGGCTGATGTCAAGACAAAGAAACATAATTGCCTAAAACCAGTATATTTTTATATATCACCTTGGACCTGTAGTCTATCTGGATTCTTCTCGCCTTAGATCATCGATTTTTGCTGTTCATTCTCTTCTTTCTATGAAGCATCTCCTCAGTGCTCGAGACCGCTCAGCTCAGCCTCTCTGGCGGTGCTGCATGTGAATATCAAGATGACAGCAGTGTGCAGAGGGGCTGTGGGGGAGGTAAGGGAGAGAGGGACTGAAACAATGGAGCTGGTAAGAAAGAAAAAAGCAAAGGACTGAAAGAGTAAGAGGGCACTTTTCCCATGCAACCTGCTACTGTACTGTGGAATGAGTCCCAGCCCTCTACTTTCTTGAGGCAATAGAGGGGGAAAAAAAGCTCTCACATTGATTTTCTCCCTAAATTTGGTAGTAGAGTTCAGCTTGAAACTTCATATTCGATGAAAATAGCAATGAAAGCTCAGTACTGTCCCAAATGTAAAACTTGCCAAGGATGTGTGAAGTGAGGTTTTAGAATATTAAGAAAAAAAAGACTGTTTTAAACTCCTTGATCTTCTGAGGATGGCAGGGAGAACTCATTACTGTACCCAGGCTTCAGGGGTGATACAGAAACCCCAGCATGCACTGTTTGTTCCAGAATTCATGCCAGAGCTTTAAGGCATTCCTCTCATGCATGGTGCTTGACTCTCAAAAACACCAGGAGCAGCTGTGGCCACCAGAGCATCAGCAGTTTCTCTCCCCAGGGGCTGGCAAAAGGAAACCACTTCAGAACGAGTGGTTTTCCTCTGTCTGGGCAATGTTTATCAGCCTTTTTCAAAGGTAGCTGATTTCATTGCTACAAAAGCTGACAAGATGTGCTAGGGAGGGCATACCTGAGATTTAGGACAAACCCAATGCCAGGATTCTTTGGAATAAACTTGAAAATCTGTCACGTACGCACAGAACCTGTCTAGCAGTGTCACATTCCCCTTCTTTACTTCCTTCTACATAAATGAGTCTGCCTGCCTCTGGTGGGATCTCTGCTGAGTATTAATTTATTGCAGAATATATCGCAGAGGCAGACGAGGAAGTTTTATGCAGCATTCCCAGAAATGTAAGATGCTCTGTAAGTACAAGTAAGTGACTGTTGTGAGCTTACCCTGACACTGAAAAGAACTGATCTTATTTCAAAGGCAGATAAAAGGAACTAAGAAAGATAAAAGGGTCTCTAAGAAATCTGTGATACTGCTGGAGTAGCATTAGAAAGTTTATTCATCATTCTTAGTAGACAGACTTGGAGTCTTTCAGTGTATTTAATTTTAAAAAATCTAATTTAAAATTGTATTTCATTGAGTTGCACCTATATTAATGAGAAAACTCTCCCAACAAAATTTGAGATGAATGTTCTTGTTCATTATCAAAAATCCAGCTCAGTAATTCCCTAATCACTGTTGAACCTGGCTGATGTGGGTTGTTTTTCTCTTAAACATGAGCAATTTTGAGTAAATACCATGCAAGCATTCTTATTTTAACATGTTATCCAGCCCATTTGCCAAGGGTGTAATTTATCTAACACAGAGTTCTGGTTAGTTGTTGGTTATTTATATAGATGTATATCCTACATAACAGAGAACATCTATCTGTTTTGTATTTTGCTGAAGTTTTAATCAAAAAAAAAACCAAACCAAAAAACCCAAACAAACCAACAAAAAAAGCCCCAAACAAACCAAAAACCCAAACATTAACAAAATTACAGCAATGTTTGGACACTCTGTTCTGGAGCATATTGATCTGAAGTCCCAACATGCATATCAGCCTGCATTTGCAATGCAAAAAGGTACATTGTGTGTTAGTGGGACTACTGCTTCTTCTTTCCTTGTGTAACACAGGACACTCCTGGCACCACTGATACAGGTTTAAAAAAAAAAAAAAAGAAGCAAACAAACTGAAATGGGGGAGATGCTGTATTCTCTGGGCCTTGGGCCTGCAAAAGTTGAACCCATGTGCTTTTTGATAGAGTTTCTCTTTAAATTGTAATCTCATTGAAGTTTTTTGAAGAAAGCAGTATCCGAAAGTGAATTCTGCCTTGTGAACCTGCCTAAATGTCAGAGCTCATTAAAGACATTTGGAGTTGGTGACAACGTGGCCTTGTGCAGACATGAGGTGAGAAAGCAGACCAGCTCGCCACCTCAAAATAATTAAATGATTTTAAACTCGCATATTTTGAATTCAAATACGCTTTGCCCGGTTTCATTTGTAAGCTGAAGTTCCCTGCGACCTGCTGGCCCCAGTTTCCCTGCCGGAGAGCACGCTGCGTGCGTGGTGCTGCGGTGTTAGATTGGCAGATACGCAACTCAGAGTTCAGCGGGGCTTGATCTGCGTGTTGGTCACACATCAGCATTATTTACTGATGCAGCAGTGAGAACAGGACATGACAGAGCAGGAGAAGGAAGTAGATCAACTGTAGGGTACGAAAATAGCTGAGAACTCACGCTGAAGTGATTGGAAGATAGAGCGTGGGGTTTTGGTGTTAAAGCATGTGTAAAACAGAGGCATTTTCTCACCACTAAAAAGGGGTGATCTGCTTAGACAAGTTTCATTGCAGCAGTCAAGTAGTTCTGGGCTGAGACTTAAGTAAACCGGGTCTAATTCCTAGGTCTGCCATGGA
This sequence comes from Lycocorax pyrrhopterus obiensis, assembly GCA_014706295.1. NCBI lineage: Eukaryota > Metazoa > Chordata > Aves > Passeriformes > Paradisaeidae > Lycocorax > Lycocorax pyrrhopterus. The sequence goes on from JACSVZ010000013.1 coordinate 24,110,486, forward strand.
TTTCCTGTGTGAGTTAGAGCAAAACTTGCTCCTGTTGGGTTCACATCAGCCACCGGGGCAGGGTGTCTGCTCCCACATGAGACAGAGCAGGGTATCTGGAAAGTCTGGGCAGCGCTGGCAAGTGTGACCCAGCACCTGTGGCAGCCCTGTGGTCTCCTGAAGTGATGAATGAAGATCCTGTGCTATGTGAGGGGGTGTCAGGTGTCAATACATCACTGAGTGGAACCTTTTATCCTTATTTTGACACCTGTAAAATGAGGCAAGGAGTAGTTGCTTCTTGTTCCATTTAATTTCTGTCCTCCCTACTGAGCTTATAAAATCAGCTTTCCAGGGGCTATACAAGATATAAAGGGACTGTGTGACCTGAATGTTCCAGCAGTCTTTTTCTGAGCATTCACAAAAATAATTCAGTCTCTTAAGTAATAGCAGAGAGGAAAAAAATAACAACCAGCCAAAATTGCCATTGTTACTAGAGATTTGAAAAACAGAATAGTGATGTTATATTGAGGGAAAATTAAATTTAGAGTAGCAGGGTGTAAGCATCGACTGCCACATTATTCACTTACAGAGGAGGGGATTTTAAGCTCTTCAATAATTATCAATTTTTATGGGTAGCATAAAAAAGAATCCATTTTTTCCTAACTTAGCAGGTAACTATTTGCCGTTCCTTGTTAATACAGAGAGAGGTTTGGCGCTGTTTCCATGCACTTTAGGCACTGGGGGGCTCCTTTGCAAGCATGGAATGTTTCTCCTGTGAGCCATGGAGGAACTTGTCTTCCCACCCTGTGCCTGAGGCACTGTGAGGGGATGGAGGCACAGCCCTGGATCCTGTACATCCCTGCAAGGAGGGCAGAACCTGGCATCATTTGCATACATGAATGAAAAAGTGGAAAGTACTTACACCTGTACTGGCTGTCCATAAGTGAAGGGGCAAGAACAGAAGTCAGAAGAAAAGGATTTGTGTGGGATTCAGCAGATGTGCTGCAGGTAGTAGAACAATACAGATCCAACAAAAAGCTTGTTAAGGAGAAAATGTAAAATGAGCCTTGGCATAGTTTCATGTAAGCAAAGACCGATTTGGGGTTTTACTATCAGAATATTTCGATCTCTGAGTTTCACACAACCCCTGAGCTATGAGCTGGTTTTGTTCAGGATGTAGATGTCCAGCCTGGGACAGGAATGCTGAGCTCAAAAGGCTATTACTTCGACTTAAATGTGGATCTGAAGTGAATTAATAGGTTTTATGAGGTTGTAAAAGGTACTTGGCCTGGGTTTGACTGCACTTTTGGAAGTGCTTTGCTCAGAGTGTGAACAGCCAAAGCACACAGACTTTTGGCAGCCTCAGGCAGACAGACCCTACATCACTACTCACAATACACTCCTTTGCCTTGATTTTGGGGAATACCTTTTAAAGTGTGTTTTCTCTTTTTGTTTATTGCTCCTTAGATAATTAAAACCACAAAAGTACTTTTTTTTTCTCCCTTATTTCCTTTTCTAGAACTTTGAGATACATACAACATGACTACAGCTACTGCTTTCCTTAATTTACACCCTTCACTGCCTTATTTAAGAGGTGAGTGTGGGGAGCCTGTGCTTGTTCCGTGCTGTTGCCATGTCCCATCAGTAAAGCAGAGTATCAGAGAGGTCCTGGGGCTCTTTTGCCTACACAGCTTTTTTATAAACCTCACCACCAGGTTATGGAGTGCATGCAGTGCAATGAGTAAGACCAGTCCCTGGCTGATTAGTCAGCCTTTAAAAACGAAAGCAGACAACTTCCACCCAGCCCCATTTCGGGGGAGACCAAACAGGAAAAAGGAAATTGAGGACAAGAAGTCTGAAGAAGTGCGTTCGAGGCGCCCGTCCCACATAACCGCACGCTCCTGCCAGACGGACCCCAGCCCGCTCTTACGCAGCGCCTCCTCATATGAGCAAACCAGTGTTTACCTATTGAAACTATTTATTTATCTAACTGAATGCTTCAAATCAATCCGTTTGTTAAATCAACACTTACAAACCCCTTCCCACGTGAATAAAGTGACAGCACATGTTCACACCGTTTAATAGACCTTCGTAAGACCAAAGATGGAATTTTTTTTTCAATTATAAGTCATTTTCCAAAGAGAAAAAAAAATTCTTAGGTTTATTAATAGTGTGGTGGACTGTAGTTCATGCTAGATACTAAAGAGTATGTATTTTCAGTATGCATTATTCAAGTGTTAATGGCTGACTTAACAAATACTACAACAGTTATGAGAAAGAAAGGTTCTAACATCTTTTAAAGACCTGGTAAAATGAATTTCTAGTTCAGTTATTCCAGTGTTTGGATCTGAGGATGAGGTAGACTTTAAGCCTGACTCTGACAGAAAGATTTTAAATATATTTAAATGACATTTCTTTAAGATGCATCAATGATGGTATTATGACTACGAGCCCAAGCTCAATCATGTACTTGTCATTCACGAACACGAAGGAGAGTTTATCAAAGAAAGTAAGGCTGATCAATTTTTGGTTTAAACTTCCGTGATTCCAATGTATGTGACATTTAGTTGTGCAGTGAGATGTAACTTGTGTCTGTTTAGACCATGGAGAGGGTGAGGAGGTTTGGGTTTGTTTGGTTTGGTTTTTTTACCTGACTGATATTTGCCAAAAAAAATAATGAAGTCCCCCTAATACCACTTCAGTGTGGGGAGAAATGTTTTTGAAAGTGAAAGATTTTAATCAAAATAGTTAATGAAAAACCAAAGAAAATCTGTAGACAAAGGATAAAGGGGATTTTACTCCTATCACAAAATGAAGCAAATATTTGCCACTGCCCCACCAAGCCTTCCATCTACAGAGCCCCATCTACTTCCACCCACACTTTTTTTTTTGGAAAAAGGTGAGATCTTTTGGAGAATATTTATACAAGAGTATAAAAGGAAATATTTTAGACTGATCAATACATTTTGAGTGTCCACACATATCAATAATTTCAAGCAAAAGATAGTTAGACTAAAACACTGCAGTATCAGTTCCTGGACTTGAAAGCTAATGCCTCCCTCCTAAGTTTCTCGTGTCTCCCTCCCCACAGAAGCATGGAAAGGTCTAAAGAATACACATTCACCAAGTCACAGAGGCCTTGGAATGTCTCTCCTTCCCCTCTCTATAATGTTTGCCATGCACCAAACCCCAGGGAAGGGTGTAAAGCATTTCCTACGCGCAGACTTGCAGAAGTAACTGTGAAACATCTCCCCCTGATAATACCAATGGCTGAGAAAAGATGCTCAGCACACTGAACTGATGCAGGTTTTAGTCTTATGAATATGTGTAGACACAATCAAGTTTATGAAATGTTGCCTTGGGCAGTACTACATAAAAGTTTAAAGGAAATGCCAGTCATTGTTGATATTTGTGGCTTGGGGTTTTTTTATTATTTTTAAATTAGACACCACGGGGACAAGACTGTCCTGGTTCAGAGAACTGTGACTCCATTTGTAGGTGGATTTTTAAAATTTAGATGCATTCATATGCGTTCCCTTCCACTTTAAATGCACCATGACCTGGTCATCTTTCTGTACTTTTGTATTAATCCCGTAGTTTAATTTCACACTTCTGATAATAAGGGAAAGAGATGATAAAGTCTCTAAGAAATAAAATCCCCTGGTTCTCTTCCTGTAGCTGTTCAGCCCTCAGACCTTCAACTGACTTAACTGGGATCTGCAAAAATGTAGCTCGAGGAATGCTCCCTAACCAAGGTCATTAATCACGGGCACGATTCTCATGTTCTTACAAATCCTGTTGACAGTGAAACAATACAACTGCCAGGAGTTTAAGACTGTTTCTAGCTGTTAATAGCAACCAGTGCGTATCATAGAATAAATGTCCAACAGCCAGGGTGTTCTGTGTTCTCTCTTTTTGAGCATTATTTGATTAATGTTGGTACACTCGGCTTGCATGAAGAAAGATTTACTGAGGGGAAAACAGATGCCAGGCACAATGCTGCAATTTAATGTACCTCATAAATAGCAGTAAACCAGCAACTGGTTCTGCTTATTCTGGAATCCATGTGAGGAGTTCTGTGGTTCATGGGGTTTATAGTAACCTCTCCAGTGAGTCTTGATGTCAGATCACAGAAGTATTGAGAAGATTCAAGGGCTAAAAAATACCTGGAAAATAAATTCAGAGAGTACATTCAAAGGCTTTTAAAGCCCTAAAAGACCTTGGTGACCTAGTTTGATATGCTGCAAAATAAAAGCTTTACGATTATGTGCAAGTAAAACTTTCTTCAGAATGCTATCCAGTTTGGATTTAGAGCTTAGTACTCATCTATTATGTCTTAATATGGTCTTGTCATTAAAAAGTGTCTCATTCTAGTTTGAACTGGTCTTGCTTTTGTATTTCAGTTTCTATTATAGGCTGTGATGGTGTTATTTGTTGATCTGTTCCATGACAAATTAAGTAGATTAATTTATTTGTTTCTTTACTGGTAAGGAGATTCCTGGGCCCCAATTCTGGTTCTTTTCGTAAGCCTTTAAAATTTGGAAGTGATGGTTTTAACATGTGGAAATCAAAACTAGGTATGGGATGGTGTTTATGTCCCACTTGATATGCAAGAGTGTTAATACCTCTCTGTGTGAATAATCAAAGTACAAAAATGAGCTCCCTGATCACATTTGGCATGCACATGCTTATGCTCTATTGCATTTGGAGGTGGTCTCATTCATTTTTTCATATTTTGAGACTTCTATAGAGTAGTTCATGTTTTTGGAAAACATTTTTAACAAAATAAAAATGTCGTATTCAGAGTGTTTCAAAAAGGGCATTCCTTATTCGCCAAGGTTGAAAAGAAGACTCCTCGATTTTCACTAGTCCTTTAAAGAAGAAACCTCTTGTCCGGATTTTTAAAGACACAAAAGTGGAGGTTTCTGTTAGTTTGTGATGGGGGAGTTTGTAAATATTGTCATTCCTTGGTGATAAAGTGTCATTAAATCTTGTGGAATATGAAGTCATGGAAAAGGACAGCTATGATCAGAAATGACTGCATGCATTTCAAAATTTCTTCCTCGTGCCAAGAACCAGAGGGTGTGAGGCAGCTGCCTGAATATAGGTGTATACTGTCACTGCACGCGCCCTAAAATTTTGAAGGTTGTCAGCTGTGATATCGAACTTGCAGTTTCTGCCCGTCTGAAATAGCAATTAAGGGCAAGTAGGAAGCCATTCAGAATGTAAAACAGCACTAAATAGCTTTATTATTAAAAAAAATTTGATCTCCTTCTGGGTATTTTGATGAAATAAAATAGGGTGTTGTCTTTCTAACCTAAGACTGAGCCTTGTAATCTCTACTCCAGGTATTTACTATTGTTATCCTACAGCTCTGGCTGAATCTGAGCCTGGTCCTGAAGGCAAACAGCTTTAAGAACTGAGCCTTTCAGTATCCAGATGATGCAATAGTTGTGCCCAATGTACAGCTCAGTGACATCTCAAGAGGTTTTTGCTCCTGAAGCACGTTTATGTGCACTCTTGACTCATTCTCTTTGGAAGCCTTTGCCCAAGGATATCTAAACACCAACCAGTCTCTTCTCCCAGAGCAGGGAAGCAAATCAGTCTCTCTGCATGTATAAAGCCTTGCTGTCCTCTGCTGGTAACTAATATAAACTTCTAATTTTTTTAAAAAAACCTTTAGGCTTGTTTGAGCCCACTTTTCTGTAAACTACTGCTCTTTGTGTCCCTTTAAGCCTTGGCACAGTTTGTGTTTGTCTTATTTTCGTGGCTGTGCTCGAGTGACTTGGGTCACTGAGGCTGAGTGGCTCTGACCCTCCTGCTGCTCTTGCCTTGCCAGAGGTCTGCAGGCAGCGGGGGAGAGAAGGTGTGAAACAGAAGGGTTGTGGGTGCATGGAGTGGAACCTTATGTAAGGGTGAGGTGGTAGGTGGCAGCAGGGTGAGACTTCGCGCTGCTAAGAATAGAAGACACGAGTTTCCATAGAGAAAACAGGCTGCACGGGCTCCGGGGTTCTCACAGCAGCTTGTTAAAAATGGTGTTGCAGGCGCTGTAGTTGGAGATCTACTTCCAGGCTAAGAAGGAGATGTCTTTAAGCAGCAAAGGGGATTGTGCCCCAGCCTGGGTCAGGATGGGCAGCTCAGGAGTGGCGAGGAGGGGAACGCAGCAGGATGACTCAGGCATGCACAATGGCTGGGCACGTTGGCAGAAACTTTCCATGCAAGTCACCACCTTCTTTCTGGTCTTTTGAGATGGCCCTTAAACCATACAGTTGTGGAAATATCACGAGTATGCATCTATATATAGATGGAGAGGCTCAAGTGTGGGCCAAAGTGCTATCTCCATCAACCTCCCCCAAGTCAGACAAACCAAAAAAAGCACATGAGGCCATAAGTCCACCCCCAGGCTGAGTAACATTCAGCCTCTGTGGGCAGAGACAGGCGTGGCATCAGGACCTCAAAAACCAAAGTACTCCAAATCAAGAAAAAAGGCAAGAGGGGGCAGCGGGAAGTTGGGGGACAACGGGTTTGGCTTAAAAAATACCCAAAACCAGAACTGAAACTGTGTTCACAGAGGAACCCACACCAGTCAGACAGACACCCCTCAGTCACAAGATAAGCAGTAGCTGGAACAAGGGAGACTTGAGATAGCTGTCCTGGGCTCTGTTGCACCTCCACACCTCCCAGCTTAGCTTGTAAATCACTGGTTATTTCCAAATGAGGGAGGAAATGTTGCAGTCATGAAGAAAATAATTTTTATTCTTGTTCTTTCCCCTCCAAACTCATCCTGAGAAAATTTCATGATAACCCTTATGAAACACGCTTTTTTTTTTTTTTTTAGGAAATCTGGGGGCTTGTTCATCATTTTCCCATCAAAAAGCTGTTGTTGAAAAACCCTGGCCCTGACATATAGAAACAGAAATTTTTTCAGATTGTTCATTCGTATTGCCGGGTCTGAACTTATAAGGGTCTTGCTGATGAATGAGGTACAAATAAGTTGAGAGCAAGAAATGTTCACTATTACAGGAATATCTGATGAAAGCCTCCTCCAGCTCTGTGTCCCTGCTGCCTTTCTGTGCCCCACTTTGCAGATGGTTTGTGCATGGTGTTTTACAACTTCCTTACCCAACCTACTGAGACAGTATTCAGCCCATTCTGTAGCATGGAAAAAAAACCAACCCAAAAATGCTGTGTTTGCTCAAAATGTTCCCTCTCTTCCTCAGGCTCTCTCAGTGAGGGCTTGGCTTTCTGCTTGCCAGCTGGGAGGTGAGCACATGTTCAAACACGTTCTGAATTGGCCTTCTTTCCTGAGGAGAGGACACTGACGTGGTCTGTTACAGCACAGAATGATAAATGGGTGCTTAGCGTGTAGAGGTTAAAGAAACTGTTTAAGAAACCTTCCTTTAATTAGCTTGATATATCTTCTCTTCCTGCTGCTTCTCTTGCCATGAGTTACGAGTTATTTAATGTAGCATCAAGGCGCGGGCTTATAGCTCCCATAAATGATGGATATTTGGGAAGATTATTTGACAGGTCACAATCAACATTGCCTTATAGAGTATGCAGGAGAGTTTGGAAAACACATGTCCCAGGTACATAAGTGCCTACTTAGTGGAAAAATGTTTCACTCTCTGACAGGCTGGGACGCTCTGGTAACACACTAGTGTGAGCCTTTAAAGGGCAGCTTTTAGAAGTGAGAGAAATAGTCAAAGGTACACATCTGATTATTCTGGCAGGAACCAGTATCCATAGGAGTGCTCCAGGAGAAAGGGGGTTGACTCCTCTAAGGGCCACGTTGGCACTCTTTTGTGATCTCTCTAAATCTGAGGGAGAGAAGTAACATAGGCACGGGGTTGGAGAGATGAGAAAGTGTGGCAGGAAGTTGCCTAGAGAGAGGATGTTCTTGAGAGGGTGTAAGAGTCTTTGTTCACATCTTCTCTTGCTTTGTGTTTTAGCTTCATGCTGTGCCCAAATTTATAATTATTTTGCATTTTCATATTTCATTGCTAACCTGAATCAAAAGCTGCAATGCATAATGCAGTGCTTCTCCCTTGGGGGTTCAGCTGGGAATGGAGAAGCAGGATGCTGGAGAACCAGCCCTCACAGACACCAAAGCCCTGGCTTCAAATTGGGTCATTCATGTCAAATTTCTGTGCCAGTTTTTAATCTTTTTTACACTAAACTGGTGCTTACAGTTGTGAATGAAACAGAAGCACATCTGAGTTTAAGCTGGGATGTGGCAAGCAGCTTCATATTTGAAGCATTAATTTGAAAAAACGCAGAGCTTCCTTGTACACATAATAAACAACCTGAGAACTCCTGTTTTCAAACACCAGTTCTCCTTCCTGCTCTGTGTTTTCAAATCAGTCAAAGCTGTAAGAGATGAATTTGTCCCTAAACTTCAACACCCTGAGACAGTCCTCAAGCAAAGCACAACGTGTAAACAGATGGCTCGTCTTGTTTAAGGGAAGAAATCTCATTTCCTGCAGTGATGTGCAAAAGAAGGCTGAGGATGGCTGTGGGAGGGGCAACCCAAAAGGTCCTGGAAACAGTATTGTTTGTTATACTTTGGAGTCTCTAAAAAGATTCAAAAGCAGAAGGGTACAGAGGAGCTAATTTGCTGCCGGCCCAGCCAGCTCAGCTAAAATAAATGCTTTTCCAGTCTGATGCCTCCTGTTCACTTAGCAGCATCTGGATTTCTGTGTTTTTCTTTTCAAAAGCTCATATTTACCATGGCAGCTCAGTTACACTTCTGTTCACCTTCCAGAGCTCTCTATGCCATCCTCTAATCGTAATCACGAGAGCAGAAGCTGCTGTCTTCCCTGTGTCACCCCTCTGTACCTCGCACTGGCTTCCTTCTCCTTGCAAATCTGTGAGACAGCAGGGGCAACCTGGGCCCCTCTGGTGGTTCCCTCTTGTGCTGCTGATCCCTGTAGGCTCTCAGCAGCTTCTTGAGCTGTCAGTCCTACCTGACAGACCAGCCTGGTGGCTTCTCCCATCGTGGTGCCTCAAAAAGAGGTTTGTGTGTATCTGTATATGTGATTTTAAATAGTGTTGGAACATTGATATCCAGCATTCACTGAAATGCATTTAAAATTTACTTCAAATGTCAGGTATTCTAATTGGTAGGAGGATGCAGATGGTTCAGAACACAGCTCAAAACTCTAATGAGAACAAATGCTAGCTGTTCTAATTTATTTTAAAGTCATTTGGAGTCTTAATGCCAACACAGCTATCTATAAAGTTGCCACAAGGTGGTACCACAGTATTTTATAAGATTTTGACATTTCTGTATTAAAACAACTATTTTCTTGGTAGGGGTGCAACGCAAAAGAGACGTGGATGCAAAAAGATGCCTTTATTTGAAGATAATGCCCTTCAGTTCTGCAGAGGGGCTCTCTGCAGAACTTGGAACTGCTCCTATGAAGGCACCAGCGGCTGGGTCTGTCTGACAGCACCAATTTAACAGGGCACCAACGTTTGCAATGTGCTCTCCTGCTGTAATTATGCAAGATGAATTGTTTAGGTGTTGAAAGTTAAGCAAATAAAATGTAATAATAATAGCAATAGTAATAATACCTGCGTAAATAAGTAAATTGATTTTGATGTCTGTCTCGATTTTTCCCCTTCGTTCTCCCCCATGTTAGCCACTCATGTTCTCCAGTTCTTCAGTTAAGGGCAGCTGTGCCTGGGCTGTGCAAAGACAATCCCCTGAAAATGCCAGGATATTTAAGTGCCAGGGGAACAAGAAGCCTGAGCAGTTTTGCTGTCTGGGAATTGAGCACCAGCTTGGTGTTCATGTCAGGTGGGGTCAGTGTCCAGCTGGAATACGGGGCAGAAGGGAATTCTTTAGTGGTGGAATTCCAGCAGTGCCAGTGAGGATTGTTCCTCTGGTCCATAGCTGAGTATCCAGTCTCACAAGAATTCTGTCCTTTCCCTTGGAATCAGCACAGAAAATCTTTAAAAAGGCCCAGTCTGTATCATGTAGCTGTGAGCCCGTCACTCCAGTCCCTTCAATCACGCTCCATGTGACAAGATGCATCCTGTCCTTTGGTTTTATGCTACTTTAACACTCATGCTTCACGTCTGCTTGACTGAGACACCATATTGATGCTCTTCTCTTTAATGTTTCTTCATAAATCAAACCTCTGTAGCCCTAATTACCCAGTCATTGAGCTCCTGCATCTCTCAGATAACTGAGGTGCCTCTGATTTCAGAATGCCAGTGTACAGAAATTTTAGATAGCACCAGTTCTCTGCCTATTGCATGCTAATCGGGTTTTGAAAAAGAAATGAGCCCTAAATAGTTCCAGACTGCAGCATTCTAGACATGTATGGAATTCTAGGACTGTGTGTGGGTCTGTGTTCAGATCCATCTGGACTGCTTTGGATCCTTGAAGCAAAGCTCAGTAGGTTGTTCTTGATGCGAGGCCATGCCCCTCTAATTCGATTTCTGGACTCTGTACTCTCCTTGAGACCTCAAGGGCATTGTACAAACGTTATCTATGGGTTCAGACGGGTGAGTTTGGTGAGAGTTAATACAAAAATGTGACTAAACAAGTTCTTTCACCAAGGCACACAATGTCTTTCAGGAACAATGCTATGAGCTATCACCTGCCCAAGGGGCTGCATTCCAAGCTGTCTTCCCTCAATTATATTGGCTTAACGTTTATCAAGCATTATAAAGCATTTATATCTCTCTGTCATTATCCTGCTGCCTCTGTGCAGCTTCTCTGCAATTACGTTGTACCCACCTCCCTTTTTAATGCCAGTGGATTCAATTTGCATATGAATTTCCCTTGCTTTTATACAATTGAAGAATTTAAGAGATCTCTAGTGGGCTATAATTCCTTTTGTCATTTCTCTTTTGTACATATGGCCTGTCAACAAAAGATCAATCCCTCGGTTAGTTTTAAATACCCAATTTTGAAAAAATGAGTAGTAATACAAAATAATATTGAAATGTATTACAGAAATAAGATGTGAGATACAATTTTCTTGTACGATAAACCCAGGCAATTTCGTCGTGCAGACCACAATGCTTTGTAACGCTCTGTGAACACTTTGTGCTCTGTAAACACTTTGGTGAGCAACAGCCCTGGGGAAATTGGAGTCCATCAGACAAATCCTATGCATAAAACCCTGCTTGTACAGAGGACAGTAAAGTATCTATTAATTCGTATTTCCACCCATTCTAAAAGGGAACAAAACAAACCACTCCCTTTGTTTAAGAAAGAAGTAAAACGGTTTATTTTTGTGATTATTACATCCGTAGGTGCCATTGCCCTGAAAAACGCATTTTTAGGTTATACAGTAACAATGGTGGTAGGCATTTATTTTCATTAATTCACTTCACAGAAACTGGTGATGTTTAGGGGACCAGATGAACATTTTTTTAAACCACAATCCTCTACTTGTGCCCTCCTTTATCATTTGTCTAATTCTAATTTCAGGTCAGTATACAGACTTATTACCTCATCGTGCATGGCAAAAAAAAAAAAAAGTGTTAGTCCTAATAAAAATGGGAGAACAAGCTCAGAGGATTAACATTAAAAGGCGACTGCAACCAGCAAGCATATTTTTAAGACATCAAATTATTCTGTATTTAAAATTTATGCCAAAATGCAATCTTTCTATGAAAACCAATGTCTTTCTGGCAAATGGCATTGTCACTGCAGAGAGATCCACACAAGGGGTGAGAAAAACTGGGAAAAGGGATAAACATCAGGAAGTACAAAGTATGATCCAAGTACAGTTTGTTCTGGTAATTCCTGTCTCAGAAGATATAATTTCCAATACTGAGTCACTATCAACAATGAAAAACATTTGGGGCTGTAAAAGGTGTCAGCATTAATAAGTCTGTCTAGTTTGGAATATGTTGTACTTGCCATTTGACATGAAAAGATATCATGTCACAAAAACCCCTTTTATGCCATTTAACAAGCCACACTTCTCATTTTATTCCCCTAAAAAGCTCAGCTCTGGCAAGAAATCCAGTAAGTACAAGAGCTTTTCACTAGTGCCGTTTTATCTCGTTACAACAGGCAAAATGATTGCATGGAGATCAAAATCCAGTCCATTTGTTCTGGCAATTAAATTCGAATCAATTTGAAACTATTTGCATTGTATAGTTGCTGATGGCACTTCAAGACAAAGTGATAGCACTGTGCAAATTCAAAATGGGCTCGAAGCAAGATCAGTCCCTTCATGGAGAGGGGCCTGGGCAAAAGGCCAGGAAGACAGAGTGCAGAACCCAGGAAAATGCTGGGATTACAAGCAGTGGTGTCCTACTACCAGGTAAAATGCCATGGGCTGACATCTCCTCGTTTGTGTGATGTCACTTTACAGTGCCAAGAGCATCTCAGAGTTTCTCTGTTGTCAGCCCATTCAGCCTGCATTTGCCTATGCATCTTCTCTACTGGATATAACGCTTTAAATAACAAACTAGCTCAGCCTGCCAAAGGAGCTTCCCCTGTTCTGGGATGTGAACAATGAGCTTTCTTGAGTTTGTGATATTTATACTTCTTCATTTTTCTTTATATTTTATATAATCTATTTGGAAGTAAATGCCCCTTGAACCTTGGGTATTTCCCAAGATTAGTGGCAGAAATGTCTAAAACCAGTGGAGAATAACTAAAAATAACTTTGTTTATGTGTGATGGTGGTTTAAAGGCCAGGGACTCTCTAGCCTGTAGTTAATGCAGTACAGTTATTCTATATCTTGGAGGGATAAAAAATACTGCATTTTAATAAAAGTCTTTTTGCTGCTGGAATTTGGTTAAGAATTGAAAGGTGAATCCACTGCAGCTTAGCCTTGGGGTGATTGACCAGTGTGGGAGACTGGGCTGAGAGGTCTTCCTGTATCCTGTCTTGCTGTGTTCCCCATACAGTTGGAGTCATGGAGGGGTTTCTGCAGCACATCTTTTTGTCCAAAATGCCAAATCATTTAACTTCATTATTTCTTCTGTTCTCTCTACAAAAACACTATATTTAGGAGCATAGCATATTTGAAATTATTCAAGAAACAATTTATTTATGGATTCCCCTCCTTCTCTTCTTCCCTGGTTTATGAGCCTGTAAGTTATAACCACTGTATTAGGAAAAAAATATTTTCCCTACAGTTTTTACTGAGTACTTGCTTTTGTTTGTCTTTCCAGGACTGTTATGCATAGTAGGGAAACTATTCATAGAAGTAAAAATAACCTCCTTGCAAACCTAAATGGAAACAGATATGGATTGAGAGACAAATCCAGCTCTACTCATTTTATATGCAAATAACCTAACCCATGCAATACAGAAAAAAAAAAATTCAAAGGCAATGTCTCTTTTAGTACAGAGAAATTGTGACATTGCAGCTAGAAACCATAGCAACAATATAAAAAAAAAAAAAAAAACAGGGAAGCATTTGATCTGTATTGACTCATTTTTTTTACTAAAGATCAAAGCATCCAGGGCCTCCTTTGAAATATGTAATGATACACTGAGTCTGATTTCCAGCACCTAATATCATAGAAGTTGAAAAGCTGGGGAAAAAATGGAAAAGAAACTTTTCTGGGAGGTGTTTTTTCTCAAATTGAACAGCTTCAGAACACTTAAAGCAGAGCTTTTAGTGATAATTTTAGCACCGCTTGTCAGTTCGCCAAAACACTTTCTGTGACTAAATAAGTATTTCAAATTAATTCAGAATTACCATATCGAACAATTACCATTCCTAGGCAGCGCACTATTTACTGAATGGAGGTGGGTGTGCATGAGGATTTCTTTCTCATTACTCAATTTCATTTTTGCTTAATGAGCACAGGCTGCTTCTTGGGTTACATGAGACCTTTAATTGGTGTCAACAACTGTGACAACGCCTCTGCTCGTGGCTTTTTCCCCGCCTTGTTTTTCAGTAAACCAAAAGGCAGAAAACATGCTTCAGTTTCAGATCCATAATGTGCTTTAAAATTCCACCGGCACTGCAGAGTGTAATTATCACCCAGAAATAAAGATATTACAGTGATTTCATTAATTGAACTCGCCTGCCTCTATTTTACAGGAGCCAAATTATATACGGTAGGTTTCCCTTTCTCAGACACAGCAGTAAAGTCTAGATGTAGCAGTTGTTCTCCCTCAAAACACAGGGATTTTTTTAAGTAAAAAACGGCCAATTTTGGTGTGTAGTCTTCAGAATTCCTGGAACTTTTGTATGTCTAGTTCAGGCTGGATTGTATTATCTCGTGTCTGATCTAATGCCCACAGGGGTGAGCAGGGGCCCTTCCACTGCCTCATGGGCCATCATTGACACCATTTCTCACAAGCTGGAGCATTCCTGAAGACGTGTGGCTTAGAGGGAAGATAGAAAACAAGAAGTCAAGAGCCAGCTCTGACGTGCACATGTAGGGAAGTTGTCAAATTGAGTGTTTTGTAGCTGCTGCTCACTGGATTGGTTTGACCACACCTGTGTTGTTTGTGTTTGGATAAATTGCGGCAGCTGTTGGAGCTCTTTCTGCCTCTTCCCACGACTGAAGTTCATTTCAAAGCCTGTATCCTCTAAGAGAGCTGAACTGGGTCGAGAATCACCCACAGACATCTCACCAAGAGAGAGCTTTTTATACAGAAAATAAGGGTGATGTGAGAAGGGCCCTGTTTTCCCAGAGGAGAGCTCAGGGAGGAAGAGGATGAGCAGGGTGTTGGTGAGCCATGGGGACAGGTCCCCGGACTCTGACATCAGTCCAAATGTCTCAGGAGAGCCTTGCACTGAAAACAGCCCACTGAAAATCCTCTTCACAGGTTATGTAGGTTCTTAGAGTGGTGGTTGTCTTATTTAGCAGCAGACACTGCTCCAGGGATTCCACCTTCTAATCCTTTTTGTTTGGATCAAGATCCAAACAAAAGCCTAAGAGGTTCTTGTGCAAAGCCTGTAATTATGGGTGTCTGCTCAAGTAAGTTTTTGCATTACAGTTTTAGCAGAGAATTCTCTGACAAAAGAGGAAATAGGAGTTTTCATCTCCAACATTTACAGAAATGAGCAGAATTTAACAAACCTTTGACAAGACATACAGAGGAGTCTCACGTAATCCTGTCTGCAACTGAAAATGTGCCTGGCTGCCTTTAATTTGGGTTCCTGGGCTGCAGAAAAGTCCTGACATCAGTCCTGTGTTGAGGACTACTTTGCATTTATTATCTTTATGTGCATGCCTTTTATTTTTCTGTGTGTATCTTATAAAACATATAAATAGAATTAAAACATCGAGTATATGCCTTAAATTTTAAACCTGGGACAGTCCTGCCATGATGTAAGCATGATGGATATGGTGGGATCTTTGAGTCTAGATGCTGTTGGAGCTTTAGGATTGGCACTGCACGAAGAAATTGGGATTTTTTTTTTAATACGTGGTATTCACTTTGCATTTTTTATTCTCATTTCTATTTGGTAGGACTTTTTGGTAAATCTACCTTTTTGAGCTGAACAAGATTGAGTCTTTTTGGCAAAGTTCAATCTAAATCCCCTGAATCACAGTTCAGCGCTTGGCCTTTTCCTAAGTCAAATTATCAGAGCTTGGATGCTAAGCTGTGACCTTTTTTTGGTGATGTAGGAGAATGAAGCAGCAGTTTTAGACCCAGGAAATAAAGAGAAATAAAGACTACTGCCTCCCATCTTTTATGTCTGGGTGTTTTCAAACACTTCCTGAAGCAGATCTTTTGTAATGCTTAAATGATAAGTTACATTACAAAAGTTTTTAGAAATTTGATTGATAAACTCCATTTCAATTTGCTTTTGTTTAATTGCATATGATATAGGAAGATAGTGCCCTGAGGGTTTGAAAAATTACTTGTGAATGGCAATCAAAATACCTTTGGATATATATGAATTTATGGTGATCATTTATTTTAATTCTGCCAAGTTTCATCTCATATTTAGCATCTGGAACAGATTAATAAAAATGTTGACAGGCTTGATCAACAGCAAAAGTTTAATTAACTTTGTCAATTAGGAGGACCAAAGTTCTCATTAAGAGGTTATGAAAGAATTAGTACTGTTAATCCACCCTTGAGTCAGGGATGCCCCCTAAAAGTGCCATTTCTGTATGTTTCTCTTAAGAACATTCAAAATTAATGGAAAATATGTTAAAATCCTGCATGGTTCTTTACTGTGTAATTATTAAAACTAACGTCCTATGTGAAAGTATTAAGAATTATCACCTATTCTGAAAATAATTGTCCCGTTGATCATGTGGACATCATGCTACCTGACACCGTTTTTATATAGTTATCAGAAAAATGGCACATATTATTTTTATCATGTTTGGCAATTTAAATATGCCCTAAACTTCTCCTCAGCTGTGTTTTCAAATGGCCAGGAGCTGGAGCTCCCTGGCAGCCATCATTCTGGCACTTTCTGTCTGCAATGGGGTAAAGCCAGAAGTGTGAAAATTTATGAGGGCACAGAGAGAATTGTGAGATTTCACAACCACCCATCTGTTTCCAAAGGTACTTTTTTATCCTTAGGTCCCAGACGATTGGTAGCACAGAAATTTTGGGTTTCCACGAAAGGTGGTGTGATCCCACTTCTTCCTTCATGCGGGAATTTACCATTCTGACAACGAGAATCAGGTTTGTAGGAAGGGCAAATGGCTTGCTACGCTTCTGAATAAATGCCATAATTTCGGCACTCCCGGCTGCTGCCCGCGCTGTGAGTTGAGCCTGCAGAAATCCCCGGGTGCAGAGGGGCCCCGAGGCCACACCGCAGGCAGAAGTGGCGATTTTCCCCTGAAATGTCACCGCGAGAGGAGCGCCAGCTGTGGGACGGCAAGAGGAAGCCACATCCTCCTTGTAGCTCAACCTCAGCCATCGTGCTCACTTCTCTGCTAACCACCTGTACTGGGGCGGAAAGAAAAGAAAAGAAAAGAAAAGAAAAGAAAAGAAAAGAAAAGAAAAGAAAAGAAAAGAAAAGAAAAGAAAAGAAAAGAAAAGAAAAGAAAAGAAAAGAAAAGAAAAGAAAAGAAAAGAAAAGAAAAGAAAAGAAAAGAAAAGAAAAGAAAAGAAAAGAAAAGAAAAGAGAAAAGAAGAAAGAAAAGAAAAAAGGAAAGATGCAGACAGCAAAAATTAAACCTAGGTGATAGACTAGAAGTTGAGTATCAAAGAACAGATATTTTTTGCCCCACCTGCTTAAGATGTGGCAGGATTTTAACCTCAGTTCACAACTGGAGGCTGTGTGTGCAGGCTTTCAGGCTACTTGATATCCTTTATGGTCTAAATGAATTGGTTCTTTGATGTAGTTCGATAAAATAGAAAGGATATTTTGCACGGAGGATGTGGTGGTGTGTAGAAGGTATGAGCAGTGCTCCAAACAGGGGAAGATTCCTGGAGATTTATAGCAGCTCAAAAGCATCAAATTCAAATTGAGGATTTTTTTTTACCTCTTGAAAAATCTTATTGCTGTCTCTTGTATTTAGAATTTTTTTCCACAGCAAAGATTATTTCTTCCCTGTACAGTTTAAAGTATTTTTGCTTCAATACCATGACACAGCTCCTCCCTTCATCTAAGTATATGCAATTAATCCTCTAAGAGCAGTGAATTTGATCAGTGTGTGCATCTGTAGACACCTGAAGATCGCAGGTTCCAATCATATCTTACTGGTTGAAAGATAACACCATGACTAAATCCTGATTCACATGATTACTTTACAGGCTAAACTGTTTCTTATGCCTACTTTTCTGCTTAGCTGTGTTTTATTGAAATGAAATTGGTAAATGAATTTCACTGGTAACAATTAACGAAATTATTTCTTCATTTCTTCTACATGGGGAGAGTACCACTGATACATTGGAAAAGCAAAGAAAATGGATTAACTGAAAATGTACAAAAAAAGATTTACTCAGTCGTGGGTTTTTGCCAAAATGCCTATGCAATTAATAATTGAGACTTTTCAATTAAAAAATTAAATTAGCACAAGGAAAATTGAAGACCTTCTTATTGAAGACAGCTGTATTATGAAACATTAATTTGCTCTGAATGCCAAGAACATTTGTTAGGAAGCAGCTGCCTATTTATTAAATATTATCATAGCGTGTTATCGACCATATTTCTACTTCTCCTGTTTTGAATCAGTATATAACATGTATAAAAGAAAATTTAAAATTTTTTGCAAGCTACAAATAAGATGACAAAAGAAAGAATAAATGTATTCAGGTCACCTGAAAGCGATTTATTTTTGAGGCCATACTTCTAAAGAGGAATCAACAGCAAACAAGAAAACCAGAACATTCTGCTTAAAAATGTCAAATCTCTTTGAAAAATGAAGCAAACACTGGAAAAAAATAACAATGGCAAACTTTTTTATTAGGAAGGTAGCTCAAGTGTCTAGCATATTCCATCCTGCTACCTGAATATTGCTCTACTGCTATTAGGAAGTATCATGTGCATTTTGTACTTAAAAACAAGCTCTCACAGGTGATTCCTGAATGTGGCTTCTGCAATCACTTTAATAATTAATAATTATCTGTACTGAATTGCAAAGGGAGAGATTATCAACTCATAAAGCCTCAGTTTTTTTCCTCACAGAAACGGGAGCCATCTCTTCTGATTCCTGTCCTGGTGCTTCTTTAGCAGTTCCTTGTACACTTCTGACCTCAGAAACCTGGGGAAAGAGTCCTTTGCCATGAGGTGGTAGATTGACCTCTGAGCAGCATCAAAGCAGCTGAGGGTGGGCTCAGAGATGTTCTCAGAGATGTCGTTTTTGGTATGGAAGTCAATATTGATCTGCAGGAAGAAAGGAGCATGAAACCAGTGTCAGCTTGCTTGGAAAGCTGAGGTCTGTTTGTGCACAGGACACGGTCTGCATTTGAATTTCCTCCCAAATAACCTGACTGATGCAAATAAACAGGAAGCTCATCCTTTCCTTTTCTAGCAGACTGAATTCTTCAATTTTTTTGGCTCTTAAAAAGATGGCACCACTGAAAAAAAGGAGGGAAAAACGTGCTTTTGATTATCTCATCTTTCTGCCAAACCATATCTTAGGAAGTACTGATAATCAAAGAGTAAATTAAAAGTGAAGGTACTCAGGATCATTTTATGTTTTGGCCCTATGTATTTTGTAAGGATTTTTTTGTTCTTAGCAATAATAAAAGAGGTTTCAATCATGTGTAAGACATGGGGACATTTAAAGCACTCTTGCTAGCAAAGGCAAAAGCATCAGTGTAAAAGTTTGAGGTGCAGAAAATGAATCAAGATTAATAAACAATTTGTTCTTTCACAGGAAGCATTTTTGAAAAGATAAAATTGAATTCTGTGATGGAAATTTTTGCATTCTCATAATGTCAAAAATACCTGTACAAAAGAACAAATGCAATCATAAACCTGCCAATACTCTGGTACCTAAAATAAAGAAGAAATGGTGCTTACTGCATTGTGAAAAATGGTTAGAGAAAACAAATTATATTGAATATAAATTTCCTTAAAACTTCAGGTAGAAATTTCAGAAGGTGAGGTAAACTTATTCCCAGTGTGTAGAATGGAGAGTGTAAACCATAATGTCTTTGCTTCACAGAGTTCCACAGAATGTTTCCTACCTGGTAAATAATGGACATGAAAATGGGAGGTACAGCCAGGCGGAATTGTATTTTCTGTCATTCCTTGAGGTCTGGATCTGAACTTTCCACTTCATCCCTACCCTCAGTAACCAAAGCACACAGAGAAAAAACTCTTTACCTCCTTTGGAGCATCAGCTTGTATAAAGTCAGAATAAATCTTTCGGGCTTTGGAGGCAATCTTGGTGGAGGATTTGGTTTTCTTGAAGTCCTCGCAGGCCAGCCAGAACTCCACGTTCTCCTCGCTGAACTCTGACTTCAAAAATGTCCGAAAAGCTGCCAGGGCCTCTGGGGGAAATGCATGAGATCGTGGGTGGAGGAGAATTGCAAGACCGGTGCAATTTATACACGTGTGTGTACGTGTGTATATATGTATATATATATACATTTATGGTGTGTATATGCAGTGTAACCCGTGCATCTGTTTTGCATGTCAGCCAGCAGTCAGGTTTGAGAAGCTGCTGCAGGGGAAATAAAAAGGAGATGAAATCACAGCGCTGATAAGGGGACTAAGAGAGTTTCTCGGTGAGTTGCCAACCAAGGATTGCTCCCAACAGCTGCCTGCTGCGTTCTGGTCACTTTAGCACTGATGCATTTGTTAAAACAGGGTTCTGGAGGTTTTGGTCTTTGAGAGGATTTGTAGTGGCCGGGAAATCAGAGATTTGAGGCTGACCCCTGGGTTAAGAAGCAAGCAGAAATGTAGCTCACACTGTGCTGGTGTGCTCCCTGCACAGCTGAGGTTCCCTGCCTAAATGGTGCTTCCATCTCCCTGCAAGGAAACATTAGGACTTGGGTAAAAGATGGACTCGTTGTTGCTTCTTTGTTCCTCTTTTTAATTTTTTTTTTCACTTTGAAGGGGAAAAAATGAAACAAAAAAAGCTTTGTTTGGAAAAAAACTGTTTTAAAATTAACCCAAATCACAAGCTCTGAGAAAAGAAAGCTGACAGTACCCAAATTTAATTGTGTTAATCAAGTTAATGCTATTCAGGAACAGTGTCGAGGCACCCCAGGGTCCAGGCCACAATGTTACTGCAGGGAAATGGGGCAGGGGCAAGGAAATCTCCAAGTTGCCTGTGGTTTGTGGTGTCAGGTCTGTAGAAATGGCATTTCTAGAAGTGACTTTAGACATGTCATTTTTTGTTTGACTGGAAGCCACTGCACAACACGCATATTTCTTTGCAACAGGAATACCTGAGAAAACGTTTGTGGCTTTTGAATGTAAAAAATTATGAAAAATGAAACCATTGCAAGGGGAATTTAGCAGTTGCCTTAATAGAAACTATTTCAGAGCATTTCTGCCTGCCTGTGAGCTCTGGCCAGAAGGTTTATTGTGTTTGCAGCTTGGACAAACCTTTCAGGACAGCAGCTCTGGTTGGTTCAGTGCACGTGGGGAGCTGAACTGGAGAGCAGCGTGAAAAGCCGGCAGAAATGTTCGGCAAACAGGATGACACAGGTTTTAAAAACACTTCTATTTTCCCATGGCTTCTTACCTTTATTGGCTAGTACTGTATCCACAGACTCCGACCAGGCCATGGTTCCCCCAGCATTTGACCTGTGGAAACAACATCTACTCTTGAAAATAGCATTGTGATCTTTGCCCTGTGCAGCCTGGGGTGGCTGAGAGCCTGTGGTGTGCCTGGCTGCCAGGGAGAGCTGGGGGAGCCAGTCATCCTGCCCCACACACTGAAAACCAGACATATTTGACACTGCTGACTTGATTATTCATCCTGGAAATGCTCGTAGTGCTTGCAGCTGGTGGAGCTCTAATAAAGCGTAGAAGAGAGAGGAAAGTTCTAGAGCGTGTGCTGAATTTCTTCTCGAGTTCCAAAGGATTAAGCATTAATTTGTATGACACATTTTGCTTGGAATGACGGGAATTATCTAAAATGTTATCAAGCTAACACTGGTAGGAAACATGGGCCTCATACCAGCTTCTCAGTGGTATAAATAATTGAGTAAATTCATAGTTTTGGCTCTTCCTCTGCAGCTTGCTGTAGGCTTCTGCTAGACAGGAGGGCAAACACTGTTCTCTATAGAATACTGACAGTTCTCTTAAAAAAAAAAACTCAACACAAAAGAATCCCAAGCGCTCTCAAATTCTGTAAAAAATATTTGATGTTCCTGGGGGGGCTCTGAGAGCTCAGCTATCAAAACCCTGCTCTCTGAATTATACAGGTCAGTTTGAGCGCTGTGTTCCACCACCGCTTCTCAGCATCACCAGAAATGGTATTTTCTTATTGCAGATTCGTGAAGAGATTATATGACAGCATCAGGATATTACGTGGCTGTAGTTATAATTATTACAAGGGATAGTGGCAGCCACACCTTAAACAAGCAAGCTTTTTTGTAGCTCTCAATTTACTTGTATCCAGTGTGCAAAAATCATATTTAAGCAAGAAAAAACTATGCATATTTATAAGTGTATATAAACACGTACATGGGGGAAACTGGAGTGCAAATATAGTAAGTCTGTGAAAACACAAATGAAAACTAAACATAGCATTATGTGGTACTTTGTGAGACATCATGTGATGATGGAATTAATTAGCAGAGAATTTGTTTTAGCAACAATAAGAAACTTTTATCAAATATATAATAAATTTTCAGGGTTTTTATTAAATGTTTACTAGCTTTTTTGTCAAGCAAAAAAGCAAAAGGAAGGACCGGGATAAACCAGACAGTTCTGCTTTTTGTTCTTACGGGCAATATTAGTTGTTTTAATATTTACTCACCACTCAGAGAATGATCTCACTGACCATGTGGGATTTACTTGAACGGGAATGGCAAACAGAATTGACAACAAGGGATCAAAGTGGTCACGTCCCCTTCAAAGGGGGAAGGAAAATAAAGCTGTACGGGTTATTCAAACGTGGTCATCCCGTCACATAAATCTCCTACAATCAAAATAGCCATAAACAGCAACTCACTTCACAGGCATTTTTTGTTCCACTGCGTGCTTGTCTGACTGTCACAGGGAAGGCAGAGTTTCTTTTTCTGACTGATCTTCAAGCTGAAGGTAACGTGACAGCAGGAACAATACAGTTAGCACGTGAATAACCAAACAGGACAACGCACAGTGACAAAATGTTTTCAACACCTTCTTTAAAATGATTTCTTTCGAAAACATGGCCTATTTTTTAACAGTGCCATTCACACCTAACAGTGGCCATAACACAAAAGGACTAGGGGCAATGGCAACACGTTCCTGCCCAGGGTCGCGGGTGGTGGAGCAAGTCCAGAGAGGGGCAGCAGGTGGGGAAGGGGCTGGAGCACAGGTGTGGTGAGGAGCAGCTGAGGGAGCTGGGAGTGTTTAGCCTGGAGAAAAGCCCCAGAGGGGACCTTGTTGCTCTCTAGAACTGCCTGAAAAGGGATTGTAGTCAGGTGCAAGTCTATTTAATTTGTCTCCTCTCTTGATAATTGTTCTTTCATCCCCAGCTCTTTGCTTCCTCTGCATAACCCTTGCTGTCCCTCACTCTCCTGAACAAGCAGACTTTACTGATTGATTTCTTGACTCCCTCCAAATCTTGTCCTGAGGCCAAATCCTTTACTCACATTACCCAGATTCCTGGTTCTCAGTGTCTCCACTTGACATAAAATTCCAGTGGTTCAGGAACTGGGATCCCAAGTTGCAGACCAAGGCATTTTTGTCTTCTCAGTTAAAATATTTTACACCTAGTAGAGCAGTCTTAGGAGTTTAGGTCCCATTTGATTTTCCTCTATGGTAGAGTCACAAACAAAGCTGCCTCCTGCCTGCCTGAGAACATGCTTCTTATTTTAACCATGTCTATCTTCTAAGGTCAGAAATAAAAACACAAGCACCACATGCCATGTTTCACCCTTAGCAATGGTAAGAGGCTATTCCTTATCCTTACCTTTCGTGGATCTGTAAAGGAAGTTTCAGGCCAATCTATTTGATGAACTTCACATGGGACAAAAAACCAGTGAATCTGGTCAATTGTACTCCAGAAAGATGAAATCAGACGGAAACAGATATGGAGAGGTGCATTACTGGGACGAGCAGGAGAACTGAACTGTCTTGCAGGAGAAGAATAAAAGACCAGTTTGTCTCTAAGATGAAAGCAGAGAGGAGCTATGATTGTCCTCTGAATACAGAGAGGTAACCCAGTGAGAAGAAATAATTATTTCAGCCTAATGGTTATACTGACGAAAGAAAAAAACATATATAAACAGCCAGTGAACAAATTCAGGCTGAAAACCAGAACAAGGTTTCACAAAATGTTGTTTTTTACAGTCTCTCAGCAGAATTTTTTGCCTTCTCTATTCCTCTGTACTTTGAAGATAGAGCTTCATATATTAATGAGATTATTTTAAATTGTTGTCTTTGTTAGTAGAAAACTAGAAATGATGACCCAAGATAACCCTTTCAGTCCCACGTATTACTAAAAAAGATTCCTGGCAGCAAAATACGAATCCTTTCTGTAATTCCTTAGCTTTGCATCTGCTTCTAAACATTATAGCAGAAGAACAGAAATGTTAAATAGCATCCTGATTTTCTGCCCTGATTCTTATTTTGCTTAATTGGTTATTTTCTCTTATTTCCAGAGTACATACTGTGTGCCAGACAGGACATTGTGCATGGTGCTAGTGAGACTAACTTCAGCATCTGCATTCACATCAAATCCTTTGTGCCTGATTCAGTCCCAGGTTTGAGCTTTGGTAAAGGGGAACAGACAAAATACAAAATCCAACCATTATTTCTCTGAGAGCGTCTGGCCTGGAAGGGTGTAAATAGCTACAACCTGAATTTTCTAAGTGTCATGCCAGAAAAGTCAGTGCAGTTGTGAGGACAGAGGTGACACCAAATTAGGCAACTCATCATTCTTGGCTGGCTCTATTAATTTCTCAATGTTTACCCTGTGTCTAATCCAAAAAGGTTCTACTATTTACCCACCTTAGAACTGTGATGGTAAATTAACTTAATTTGGCTATGAGAGGGAGGCTTGCAGGATCTGTACTTATTTTTTCTCAATATCATCTAATGATACACATTTATTTCAAAACAAAATCCCAAATAGTGCCACAGATGCATTTTTAAAATTTCTATCTAATAGCCTGATGTCTGAATGATGCAGACATGAACGTCTCTTCAAGATTTTTCAGGGCTGATGGATATTTTTCAAGTCAGTCTTAGCAGCCACAGAACTATGCTAAAAACCAGGAATATTCTAG
Source organism: Lycocorax pyrrhopterus obiensis (assembly GCA_014706295.1). Classification (NCBI taxonomy): domain Eukaryota; kingdom Metazoa; phylum Chordata; class Aves; order Passeriformes; family Paradisaeidae; genus Lycocorax; species Lycocorax pyrrhopterus. The sequence goes on from JACSVZ010000013.1 coordinate 24,135,223, forward strand.
CACATACAATAACTGGATGGATGCAGTCTGATTGCTTCTGCATTTTATGGGGTAGTGCTCACAATTCACAAAACCACAAAGAAGCTGTGAGGGATTCTCATCACTGTACAACATTCTGCCAGTGACTGCTCAGTCTATGCAAGCTGAAAATATTTCAGGTACACGGCAGGTAACAGAGTTGTTGTGATATTTGTTCCGGGTAATAACAATGAATTCACTAACCAAAGTTAGGCACAGCCACTTCTTCCCGCAGAAACCAGCTGGTTGTATTTCTCTGTACTTCCTCTGCTTGGAACTTAATAGTGTCTGGAGAGAAACTCTGATATTTCACTGAAATGTCATAAGGAGAAAAAGTGATCTCCGTATTAAAACAAATGCATCAGCTGCTTGTGCAAGTGTGTTGGCTATTCATAATAAAGAGTATCAAGCAAACAAAAGGAAATATGAGTATGTAGTAGAGATGGGCTGGAAATTGCACATAGAATTAGTGCTAAACTTTCTGTGACTCTGGACCCGGCTGCCCCTGCTGGACCCAGCTGACACACACCGCTGCAGCTTCAGTTCACTCACAGCTGGCACCGGACTTGCAGAGTCACTCAGGCCCTTACCTGCTCAGCTAATTGCAGGGTATTTTTCACTTAATCTGTCAGGCTTCTGCCTTAACATTTCAGTAATTCTCAGGACTGGGCTGTGGATTTTTGAGTCCTCTGCCTTTGATGACACGGGAGAGCTGGAACTGTAGGAAAGGGAATGTGGATCTGACTAAACATCCCCAACTTTGCCAAAATTACTTGCTAAGGACCACTCATTTATTAAATATTTAAATCTTCAGAACTTTTAGGCTCACAGCTTGACTTTTACTGATGCTCACCTTTTATTCTTTAACTATCTTTAGGCATTACTTTTGCTGAGTTATCTTCCTTATGAACAGCTATTGGCTGTTGAGGGGTATGAGGCCTGTCATTTTTTGTTCCTCTGACCTAGATACTTATCACAATAGACAGTCCAAAGCAATAGTACATGTTCAAACCATTGGTTTATTAACCAAAGAAATAATTTCCTGTTATGTATGCACCTAAAAGGGCTGCCTTGCACTCACCTGAGCACAAAGTGAGAAGAGCTCACACTCTCCAGTGGACGTGTTGGTGTTTCCCTGGATGAGGTTCAGTGCGTTAATGCTCTTCAGCACTTGGCCTCTGTTAATTCCATTCCATGCCAAGATTTGCTGGGGTGGTGCTGTCCTGTATAAGGTAACCTCAGCAGAACAAAAAGTCACCGTTCTGCTGCCCCGAGCAATCCAAGCCCGCAGGGACTTGAGTGCATCCCTTATGCTGGGAGAAGCCAACGCGATCCAAGCACTGCTGGCATCCTAAGGACATGGAAACGCCTGTCACAGGGGGATGCAAATACACCTTAATCACAGCACTATGTAAATGCCCACCTTCCCACCGCACTGCACAGCATGGGCAACTCACAAAATAATTGTTGTTTTTCCATGTGAATAACTCTGTGTGTCTCCAGTATGCCACAGAGTTGTTTTGCATAAGAAAATGAGCTGTTATTTTCCACCCAAGCAAACTATGCCCTTCAGGTGAAATGTTTTGATTTCAAGAACAATCTGCCAAAATATTTTACAGCGCTCTGGGCTCCTCATATACAGGATTTCCAAGTACTGTGCAATCACAAACCTATGTTGGAAAAGAACTGGAAACAGTTCTCAAGAAAACGTGCAACCAGGAAAAACTGGCATAGCATTAGCTGCAGAAATTTAAAATGAGACCAGGAAGTTGTGAAGAAACAAGAGTGTCTTAATTACGAGCAAATTTTATGGTGAAGAAATGAGAGTTCAGAGTTGTTCTTTTTTAGGCTTCAGCCTTATCTTCTGTCCTGTTTGAAAAATCTCAAGTGGCTGCTGTAGGATTGTGTTTCTTGCTAGTTAATTTTAGCTACCTTTCATGGAGAAGGCAATGGTAGAGGCTGGATTGTAAATCTCGGAGTCCAGACAATTTCCTGTAACGCATAAGGGAGAATTAGGAGGAGGTTACGCAAACAGATTCCATCTACGAAAGGAGAGAGAAAAGCCCTGGTGTAAAACCAGAGGGAGCTTTTATGAGACCAGCCCTAAGAGATCAGAGTACAACGAATGGAAGATAGCAATGCATTAGCAAGGGAGAAAGTAAAAATGGAAGCAAGCTTGGGTGGTAGATAGAGGAAATACGTTTTTATCTTTGGCACAGAGCCACACAGGAGCTTAAAGGGCATTTGATTGAGGCATTTGACTAAAATGCAAAGAACGGAGTGGGATCTGGGATAGGCAGCTGAGCGAGGCATAAGTTCATGAGCATATGAATCACTGATGAGAGGAAGATGATTTTCTGCAATTTTTTTCTCAGCTGAGGTCTTTGGCAGCATGTGTGGAAAGGAGAGGGAACTGCATTCAAAGCAGTAGCTAATTAAGGCAGGCTGAGCAGCTGGGGACAAAAGCAGAGGAAAATGATCTGCTGTTTGTGAGTCACTCAAAAGTTGTAGAATGTAAAGGCATGTTATTGGTTGCTTGCTTCACCCGAAGATGGAAATCTGTCTTCTTCTTTGAGATTCTTTATCTTAGATTTCATTCTTGCTTCTTGTCAGTTGAAAAATCAATCCAGCTGTCTTTTGTTCAGTAACAAATCCACAACCTGAAGAAAATACCTGGTCGTGTGTATTTCCATCCCCCTCAAGTTAAACAAGAACAGCAGATGATAATTCACCAGTTTAAAGTATCTAATTAGTCTGAAGTGTTGAAACAGGAGACAAACCTTTGTGCCACACAAGTCAGCAGACTGTTCCCCTCACATTTTGTGTCTTGAGACTTCACTGATGTAAGGAGTAAAGTGCAGTGTTTGCGCAGGGTAAATTATTTTCTTGGCGGGAGGAATATTTTGGGAGCTCTTCCTTAATGCTGAATGGCACATAGAAATATAAAAAGCTGCTACACAAAACAATCCTCAATAAGAATACTTGCCCAACAGGCTTTGTATGTGTATTATTTGCATTAGGGCAGCTCAACGACAAGATTTGCATAACTATGGCACTGAATCTGCCAAAAATAGAGAAGCATGACTGTGTTCTCTGGTACTACCCAAAGGTTTGTGCTGTAAATACATCTGTGCACAGCCAGCCCTGAGTCTGATCAATGCTGGAACAGCATCACAGACTTGTACTCAATCCATGCCTAGTTCATCTTCCAGGGCTGCAGTAGAGCACTAAATACCAGAGTGCTCATTTTCTCTCACTAAAAGGAAAAAACCCTTTGCCAGATAATTATGTCATTTTGGTTTATCTTTGTGTCCTTTGCCTTCCTTTCTCTGAGTTTATCTTGACTTTCTTTTTACAGTAGTTCCCATGGCATTAGTCTGCTGTAAATTCAGCTAGGGTTCATAATTATCTTTGGCAAACAGACATGCATAAATAGCTACCAGGAATATCTTATTTGTTTGTTTTCATTATAAAACTCATAAGAGGGACTAGCACTGTCAGTACCGCAGACTGATGGGTTTGAGGAAGGCCTCCCTGGAGATAAGCAAAATTTTCCATGTGTCTGTGAATTGAAATAAAGGGCGCCTGCTGACTTCTATTTATCATTGCAGACCCTTCTGACTAGCAGCTGGGCTTTAGCTAGCAAGAAAACGTCTTACTCAGGGTACTATATTTGTCATGTGGTTGGATTTTGGAACAGTATGAAATACTTGTATGTTTTTCATTTCTTTCCTTTGTGGCAATCCATCCAAGATATGGATTCTCCGCTGATATGAAGGGACATAATCTCACTAGGGCAGAATTTAGCTGCAAGTGTGTAGGTCATATGTCTGTGTGGAAACAAACCCACAGTTAACACTCAGGTGGGGCTGCTCTCAAATCTGTTCCCTTCCCCCAGCAAAGATCCCAATAGATGGCACAGGAACATGCATATTTTAAATACCTGAGAACCGGCATTCAGACATTGTTGGTGATATTAGAGATTCCCTCATCACAGAATCCTCAAGGCTGGAAGAGACCTTCAAGATCTAGTCCAGCCATGAACCTTCCCCCACCACAACCACCCCTAAATAGTGCCCCCAAGTACCACAGCCAGAGGCCTCTTGAACTCTTCCAGAGATGGTGACTCCACCACCTCCCTGGGCAGCTCATTCCAGTGCCTGACCATTCTTTCAGTGAAAAAACCCCTGTGCCCAGGTTCTGACTGTCAGGAAGAGCGTGTGCCCGGTGTTTTGAGATCAGGGGAGGATGACAGAATAAACCAGCAAGGATCATAGTTACAAATGTGTTTTGTCTCTGTTCCCCAGGTAAAGGTAAAAAGCTTGGGATTGTGGCTCAGCAGCATTTCCTGGTGGGTTTGGATCTCTGTGCACAGGAACAATTCGATTCACATGGCAGTGATTGCAGCAAGAACTGAACCTTAGGTGAAGCCTTCACACCTTCCCCATCAATGTACCGATGAGAAATCGAATCCTGACAGCTCTTTAAGCAGATCAGATTTATTGAAATTGAGTAAAGCAGACAGGGAAACCTGCAGATCCAGCACTTCATATACACCCCAAATTAACAATGAACACAAAGTGCCATCCTCAGGAACTGCACCTCTTCTTCACCACTTACTTACAGAAGGGGGAGGGGAAGGAAGAAAGCTTAAATTCCATGAGAAGCAACTTAATACACAAGTCACCGTCACAACTAAATTCTGCAGCCCCTTGCTAAACTGAACCAAAGTTTAAGATTTGAAGAACTTCCCCAAGCTTCAAGGGATGTCTGCATCAGCTGTGAAAGAAAAGGACAGAATGACTGTGTGTGCTGACTAGAAAAAATATATGTCTGTCTTCAACAGTAAAGAAATAAAAAGGGAGATTTCTCCTTCCCCTTCTGTAACCTATAGAGAATATACTAATGACCAGTAGAACTGAAAGTTACTCTGCCTGAGTCCAAGAGCTGCTAATTTTCAGATACATTTTCAAAATAAAAGGCAGGAAAAAATTTAGAACAAAGTTTAGTAACAAAGCTGTTATACCATGACTATAAATAAAAGTAGAAATATTTTATATACATATATATAGACATGACCTGGTATTTAAGGATACACATTGTGTTAAAATAGCTTTCTTGGCCCTTTGTTGCTGCTCATTTAGTTGCAAAAAATTAGAATACATGTATTTGATGCGGAAGATAATATATACAGCATAACTTAAAAATAGAGAACAGACATGTTCTCTATTCACAGAATAAGAAAAACGTACCCAAAAAAATTAAATAGGTATTTTTATGTTCCTCTTAAAATAGGCAATGGCTACATTTTAATTATACATTTAATTATGCAGCGTCTTTAGTTAAAATTCATGTAACTTTGCATTATACCTAATAATGTTCCTGTGTGTTTTACAGCATGAGAAAATACCACAAATTCTCTGTGCTTAGTGTAGGAAATATTGCAGAAACATAAGTATGTGCAAAGGCTGGGTACAGAGATTTTAACTGTGATGAAACTCTGGCCTAAATGGTACAGGCCCAGGATACGTGTTGGATAATATCAAAAGGCATTTTATGAGATGCTTTTAAGCAGGAAATTCGATTTTCCCCCCCAAAATCTGATCACAGCTTTTGCCTGAGTTTAAAAAAAAAAAATTACTGTATGAAAACTTTGCATGGTATGACTTGCCAATGTGTTACCTCCTTTTCCATGAGAGTGACCTTCTGCTACAGAACTCTGACCTGGTGTAAGTGCATTTTATTTTGCTTTACCCCTTATTTACCCCTGCTGAGGATCTGGATTTTAAAACACACACACAAGTGGCTGCAGTAGCTGGGATTTGTGAGGGCAGAGCTTTGGTGCTACCACACGGTAAAGTCTGGCCGGACACCCTGAAAATCATTGACGGTGAAGGAGCGTGAGCGTCTCCGAAGGGCGGGACGGGCGGGATTCCTCCCCTTCAGCAGATTCAAGTAGGGGTCGGACCGCAGGAAGCGGGGGTAGCTGTCCTGCTCCATCAGCCTGTACACCGTGCTCTGTGCTGCATCGAAGGTGGTGGGGAGGGGCTGCCCAATGCTCTGGCTTGTGACTTCTTTGGTGTGAAAGTCCAAATTCACCTGGAGAAGGAGGAAAAGTGCGTTCGTTTAATGTACATCCATGCATATCCTCTGTTATTATACACATATTTCACTGTACATTGGTGAAAGAGTTTTCTGATAAGGGGAGCTCGAATCCCCCACACAACACGATGTCAACACCACAGAATTCATGTTCAATGATGGCTGTCAGAAAGTCTCCACTAATGTATCATTGGTGCTTGGTAAAACAGAAGATAAACTCTGATACTTGACTAAAAGTAACTTTCTAACAGTGATCACTGAGTAGTTGCAGCTTCCCGGCTTTGCAACACCAGACTGCTACAGAACTCCCCTGTTCTCATTTAGGATTAAAGTAGAACTTGTTTTAATAAGATGATACTAGTGAGTATTAAAAACTTCTGGTTTCTGAGTAGTTTGAGTAGTAGGAAGGTGAGAAAATTCTAATAAAATTTTAAAACAAAATATTTAAATGGGTCTCTGGAGGCTTTAGATTGGAAAAGCATATCAAAATGACTATTTATTCCATATGCTGCTGCATTCTACCTGGGAAATATTTAATAGTATGAGAATTTTAATTAAGTGACAGGCATTAATTCAAGCACATTATTTTGAAAAGTAAGATAAAATACATTAAAAAAATTGTTGATTCAGTCAAAAAGTAACTTCTATAATGTGTTTTTCTTTTCCTCCCTGAGAGGCACCTGTCATCTCCATACAACTAGTTAGAACAAATAGTTTAGATCTAAGAGCTGAAGGGCAACTAGTGATGAGAGAAGGGTCCATTCATCCAAAATTTTATGATCCCATCGAACTGTAGGCTCAGAAATGTGAGCATAAAAGAGTTCTGCTGGGCAAGGAGCCAGAGAAGAGCTGCAAGCCCCAGAGCTGTGTGGTCTCAGCTGTCAGGTGAACCCAAGGGAGGAAGTCACACCAAAGCCAAGTGCCCAAGGCGAACCACAGCACCCAAGCTGCCTGCACCAAATTCAGAGAAGGAAATTGTTATGTTGCTGTGGCTTCCCTGCCCTGTCCCCTCCTCAGCTTCCCTCCTGCTCATCTCTTTTCTTCCATCAGTCTCAAGCATTGACAGTGCCAGCACTTGTTCCCTGTCCAGAGCTGCTTCCCCCCAAAGGCACACAGCAGGGAGAGAAATTAAAAAGGACATAAGTCTGTGAAAGTGGGTATTTCCTAGGAAAAGCAGGTCTGCATCCTCATGTAATCTATGGGGATTGCAAGCAGAAACTGCACCACTTTGCAACCTTTCACTGAAATGAGAATTACACCTTTTTCACCCTTCTTACAAGGAAGCAGAAGTTAGTGTTTAACTTCTGCTATTCTGGCAAATAAAAAAAAATAATGCAGGTATTGGCAAGTGACACATTTGTTGTGCTCAAACATGATAGAATTACAGGAAACCGTAAGTCCAAAAGACCTATTCAAGATGCTGCTTGTGATTTCACTGAAAAGTGCATCTCCTTCTTAGGGCAGGCAAAAAATATCCCTTTTGTTCATTTATGAATCCTTCCTAGCACACTTCAGTAAATTGAAGAAGTTGTAAATATGAGAACATTTTTCACTCTTATGATACTACAAACAGGCTTTAGTGTTGGTGACGATTGTCATACCAACAGGTTTTTGTGCTGACAGCTACATACCAAGGATACCCAATTTGAGGTGGAGGGGTGGAAAAGGGAGAGGGAATCAACCAAGACAAGCCCATGCTCCTTCCAGAGTTTTGACTTTTATGGTACAGTCTTCTTATGTCAGGGGACTGCATGATTAACTCTTGAACCTGCTTCTGGGCAGGCACTCCTTAAAAGCAGATTTCATCAGATGCACACAATCTCCCCATTGTGTCAATCACTGTGTATAATGAAGGATATCTTTACCTCTTTTGGAGCATCTTTCTGTATGAATGTTTCAAAAATGGTCTTGGCTTTTGGCAGAAGCTCATGTGTACTTTTGCTTTTCTTGTAATCCTCGCAGGCTATCCAGAACTCGATGTTCTCCTCACTGAACTCAGTTTTCAGAAACTTTGTGAAGGCATCCAGCCCAGCTAGAGAAAGGAAAGTTGAATTGCATTAAAAATTATGTCCTCATCAGACAGTTACTCTTTTCAAACAGTCTGTGCAAGGTAGTAAAATATGTTTTGCTCCCTTGGAATAATACCACGTTACAGATAATTATCTAAAATGCATAAAGGTTTTTAAATAAGTATAGCTTTCCCATTATGATCCTGCAACTCTCATTACAGAATTCTCAGCATCAATAAAAAAAACACTACCAAGATCTCATAAATTTAGAAAGAGAACTAAGCAAACCACGCGGATGTATGTGGAAGTGACTGACTTTATTCCAGCTGAATATCAATTTAGGTTGATCAAAAGACTATTTGAATCTTTGCTCATAAGTAAACTCTTCTCTAGCAGTAATTTAAAATGAATGGCTTTCAGCATCTTTACCATTTGCATTATCCCGCCCTTGTTATGCGGAGGATATTTCCTTTCCCAAGATACTTCATCTGTGGAAGTAATGCAATGGTGTGGATGTGAACTGTGCAGGGAACAGATTTGAAAAGCACACAGTGTCCAGCACTGAGGCTGAAACATACGTGTGCCCCTCCGAAATGCAGGCAGGAACATATGTGCATTTGATAATTATGGGAGCAGCAGGGCCTCTCAAATGCTGGCCAGCTTGGAGCTTGGATCCAGTCACTGGCTTAGAAACAAACTGTATCAGGAGCGACAAAGTCTTTTCTTAAGTACAGAGAACATATGCAGTCAGGAATATCTGAGCAATATTCTGATTAAATGCTCCTGTTTACTGAAGGGACTCTGCTGTCTGCTATATTACTTTGTTCAACAAAACACCCAACTTAAAAGTTATTGTCAACTATTTTCACAAGTTGACAGTAAGCTATAGCCTAAGAAGATGAGGAGAGCTAGAAACACACTCTACTATAAATGACCCATCATACCTAGTTTAGGTAACTGCCACATCTGTTTAAGGGCATAACTGGATTTTATAATTTTCCATCCTTTGCCATCCATTTTCTATCCTAACAGTCTGCATTGAGAAGCAAAAAACTACTAACCTTTCTCAGAAAGCAGTTTGTCCAAAGACTCTCCCCATTTCTCTGCTTCTTCAGGAGACACACTGCTTAAGAAACAGAAAGGAGTTTTGAAGAATTGTTCATACTGTGCACTTAGGAAGCTCTGTAACATATGTCATCTGTCACCATTGTGGCTCAGGGCTGTTTCACAAAGCCTTTGATTAGATCCCATCACTGAAGGAGATCGTTCTCTTAGGGCCTTCAGGAACATTTGCTTTAATCCTTTTCTGACATTTTTTCCTGCAGAGTCCTACTTCTTTTTTCATGAAAACATCAGAGCAGAGATTTTTCACTGTGGTATTTGTGTTGTCCTACTAAACTTTAAGGGAATTGAGATCACGTAGCATGGTAAAACTCGTAAGGGAACCAGGTCTTGTCAGCTATTTAAACTTGAGATACTTGTGCAGAGATGTGGTTTTGAATATGCTCACTCTGAGGCTGTTACCACATGTGCTTTCAATGAAATATGCAGAATTCTATAGCCTGAAGACAAAATTGTAGCAATATGGTTTAGGTGTCAGTCTTATAGGGCAGTAGCACATGCAGTCTGGTTTCTTTACCACAAACGTTTCAAATGTCATGTTATTCTGAGACACTGTGCCTCATTTACAGAACCCCTCATATTCTTCATCAAATATGTCAAGTTGCACGTGTTTCACTCTGATTTCAAAAATTCTGCCCTAGGAAACAACAAAGAAAGGGAAAAAAACACCTCACTTCATCCATGTAAATATAATTTTGGAGAACCTATTTTTTGGTGTTGTATCCATTGAGCCTGAATGCACACCTGGACACTCCTTGGATTTTTCGTAGACCCGAACTGGAGTAAGCAGGAGGTGAGCTGTATCATGCTAGGACCAGGACTGAAGTTTTCAGCCTGAAGGTGAAGTCAATTTTTACCAGTTGCTTTGTGGATATGGATGTTTAGAACCATTTTCATTCCAGGGCAAATAACAGTACTCTGAAAGTACCAGTAAGTGACGGGTCTAGGATTAGTTGGTCAGACCATCTTCTTATGGACTGAACGTTTCTGGAATATGATCCCACTTCTTCACCAAGGCTTGCTGTGCTGTTGCCTGATTTACACAGTTTGGGCTCCATTGGCAAAACCCACAGGCACGGGAAGTTCAGATGAAATCTCTTTGGGAAGGAATCTAAGCCAGTAATGACCCTGGGTTTGCGCAGAACTCAAATGGAGGAATTTGTTTCTATTGTTTTAATAGGTGCCACAGGTTTCATAGCTGAAGTCATGGCTTGAAGGAATGAAAATTTTAACTAGGGAGGGGAAAACAGTTTGTGAGGAGAGGTACAAATGCTGGAGAAATGAAATTCAGGAAATGAGTGTAGGCTGGTAAAGCAGGGGGATTCTGGAGTCAGGGAAAACGAGACCTCACTCCCTTACAGAGCTCATTAAGTTACAAGAATTACAAAAAGTACTCTGAACTGTGTCCACTGCGGGTTCCTGTAGCTACAGAAATTATTGTGGTCGTAGTGAAAGATAAAGCCTTATGACTTCAGGCCACATACTCAGTCCACAAAGGCATGGAATGCTGGAGAGGTTCTTTGCTGGGCTTGGAAACTCCCGGTGGGCGTTTCTGTTTTTCCTTCAGAATCTGCAACAACCCAGTAGCCTCACGGACCCCCAACCCCTGAGTGAGTTTGTGTGATAACAGACAGAAACCAAGATTTGTTCGGCTTTGCCACTTTCTAAATATGAGAAGAAACTAATTTAAACAGATTAACATTTAAACTAAATCTTAAATTTTAAATTAACAGATTAATTAACTTTTCTACTATCACCCCGATTTCCATCTGCAGTGTTTCATTAAATTCTTTCTACTTATTTTAGTAACTCTGTGTGAAAAATGGAAATATTAAAAGCTAAGTAAATCACTTAATAAATTTCAAACTATTATCTCACTTTATTATTTGAAAAATAGGAATTTTCTTTTTTTTTGTTTGGTTTCTTTTCTATTTTTGACAAATGTAATTGTCACATCTCTCTAATCTATAGGTCTTTATAAGACCAGCAAAAATCTACAAGTTTCTCTTCCATACAGGAACAATCAAATCTCTGTTACTCAGGCACCAGCTGAGAGTAATATGGTAAAAGAGAGCTGGCTGAGTGAGGAAGTGATGGTCTGTTAAAAGGGGGAAATTCCTCAGAGAATTATTACTGCTCTGAAAGTGCCTTTTCACAGATTGTAAGAATGCGGTGAGTGGCTGCATTCTTTGTATTAAATATCTGGGGTCCATGAGCCACCCAACACTGTCTGCATGCAGGCAGCTCTGCTTCCTCCTTATAGGTGCAATCTTAGAATGGTTTTACGTGTCTGGAACCAGGATATCTCAAAATGTGAGCAATAAACATGGCCTGGTTATGCAGATGCATGGGTGGAAGTGTTTAGATGCCCCCTCCCCAGCCACTTTTCCATGGGTTCTAGAAGCAGAGTTTAGGCCCTTAGGTGACTTCTACCACGTGCTCCCGACTAGAGGGGCTTGTAGAAGCACCTCTGGCCAAAGCAGGCAGCTTGGTCCCGAAAGTGGGAACTGCTGGAACAAGACAAGAGTGTGGTAAGCACTGAAGTGTTCTGGAGTGGTCTGTGGCGGAAACAAAGGGCCGGTACATTTTTTTAGGCCATGGTGTTGCAGAATTGTACGTGTTCCTTCTTCTCAGTCAGGACCTACAAATGCAATTCTTAATGTATCAGTGAGATCTTGGTACTCCTTTGAAGTGAGGAATTAAACTCCTATTGAAGGCAGTAAACCTGAGATTTTACCCTGCATCTTTATGGAAACTACCAGGGACAATATTATCACAGTGTACAAACATCAGAAGCTGAATTTTGGAGACGAGAGTGTTCAACCAATTACTGCAGTTACTGCAATTACTGCAGAGGAACTAAAGGCATTCAGTATTTAACACACGTATGGCATTTGCACACCCCAGAAATCTTTGGAAAACTTGCTTTGCAAGGAGCTGCAAGATTTTCCTGCAAGCTGCATGTCTGAGTATAATTATTGCTCTACATCATCAGTGGACTCATACAAATGCTGCTGGCACAAGGTCTAAACCTCTCTCCAAGTGTATGGGGACCAGTGGTGTGAAAACACTCCTGAGTTACCCTGATGAGTACCAGATAGTTCTGTAGTGTTTGCATGCTTAGGTTAGATGGATAACTTATAAAAACCTTCCTCTCTGCCCAGTCTGAACGCCCACACACAGGTACAGGAAACATCCTGAGTCACACAGGCGCTTCTTGGAAGGAATCCCCATCAACTCAGTCTTTTACCATGTTTACCTTGCTGCTTTTGTCAGGTTTCCAGGTTTGCCAAGATGATCACCTTCATGGAATTCAGGTTTCTGCAGGAGCAGGCTCAGCCTATTTCTCTTCTGCTTAGCTCTACAACAGAATTGGAGTAGCTTTTCAAGAAACCTTGTTGAAAGCTGGTTTTTCCGTCTCAAGCATTTTCTGCTTCTGCATTATAGATGTCCCTATTCTCACTGACAGTAATGTAGGTGTTACTTCTCCTACATACATTATTCACATTAATGGGTTTTTCTTCATAGCTTAGCACAAATTTACATTTGAAGCACTGGCAAAGAGAAATGGAAATCCTTTTCATTTTCAGCATCCTTTTAATTTATTTTAAAGACAAAGGGGCCAAGCTTCCCATTAGAGAACATAAACAGTTGTCTCAGCATCTTCTACTTTTAATGTTTCGCAAAGAAAAAAGGAAGTATTGCTTCCTGCCATTTGAAATTTTCAAAAAAAAGCTTTCCCAGATCATATTCAGGCTTTAGAGAAGCATTTCTCAGAACTTCTTGCAACCTCTCTTTCTTGGTATTTTTAGATCATTAATTTGATGTGTTTCTTGTCCTCAAAAAAACAAGAGTTCTTTGAGATAACTCTTCTCAAAGAGTTAATACTTTACACATACAATTTGTAGGATTGCAGTTCGTGAGTTCTCATACATATGTCAAAAATAAAATTATCTGTGCCTCAAACTCACCCCCACAAGCTACGCTAGAAGAATCCTCCAGGTAAACAGACCACTCAGAGGGTCGGCATGACCTGAACACTTACCCAGGCTTGCTCGCCTTGTGTGGCTCTTCCTTAATCGCTGATTTCATCACTTTGTAATAGGGTTTATCCTTCGAAGCAGAAATGTTTAGTTGGGGGAATAAAAGAAGTGGGTTCTCCATCTTCCTCTAGAGAAGCTTCCGGAAAGGTTCCTTTTGCTTCCTCGCCGCCGGGTCCGTGCTGGCTCAGGCTCTCACATGCCGCCCCAGCCCGGGCTGCCCCAGCCGGGCCCGGCGCCGTGTCCCGAGGAGGCGGCGGCAGACGGTGGCTCTGCCCCAGCCCAGGCTCCGCAGCTGCGCCGGCACCGGGCTGTAACTCTGAGCCGAGTGCAGCTCCGGTTTTACCCTCGTCGTTTGGGGAAGTGAGACTGCAACTTCGCAGCGCTCGCGCAGGCAAACCACAGCCGAGAGCGGCGGCCGCGCTGCGCAGTTAGTGTCCTGCTAGGCTTAGGGTGACAGCAGCACGTGCTCCCAAACACCTGGACATGCTCCAGTCTCCTAAATTTCACTTAATGACAATAATGTCGTGTGAGATAACGTACAACATTATCTTCAGCTCATAGAGGTCCCATCTGCCCTTAAGCTGCCTGTGCAGCCTCAGTGACATATGGACATACGGACATATGGACAGTGACATATGGACACAGTTCCATCTATAGCACGCTGACCTCAAATTCGGGGTTTCTCAGGGTCTCCTCCAAGCTTTGGTTGATCAGTCGTTTTGCAAGCAGAGATTTTAATTTTTGCACCATTCTTCAGAAATGGCAACCACCTACTTCTAATTTCCAGTTTGTCCACTAAACACCCCCGCTTTAACTTCTCTATCTGTGGACTTATTTTTACTTACAATCTCCCACCCAGGATAGAAAGCCTTTAGTTCAGAAAAAAAAAAAATCCATGGCTTTTAAAAAAATTTTATTTTGATACTAAATAACCTAAAACCTCTCATTTCAGCTTGCATAAGGTAAAAATGTATTAATCTTTGAGGCTGATCAGCACAAATTACCTCTTCACATACAAGTCTGATGTCACTTATGTTTCTTGGGTTTAAGTTCAGCTTCTGTTGGAGATGTCATAGGGACAACACATCTACTAAAGAAACATCTTCACTGTTAGCTGAATGAGGCACTGGAAAAGGTTAAAATTGTGCAGTAGTGAACTGATTAAGAATTAAGTCGTTTTCATGTTTTAAATGGCAGTGTCTCATTTTGATTACTCAGGTAAGACACTGAGCTTTGAAGAGAAGATATGACCTCATTACCTCCCATAATTTTATTGAGTTTTACTTATATAGGTTGTTTTGGTGAGAGTCCCACCGTGGCCTTTTTCTCGTGACTTGTGGAGCTGAGGAGGATGGGAATGAGAGATACTAATATTCAAAAGAAATTTTTTTAAAAAAAAAAGGATTCTGCTAGGAATCCAAATTTGTAAACCACTAAAAGAAGAAAATGATGTTATCTATTGTGATTTTTTTTTTTAAGAGTGAAAAACTGAAAGAAAACTCTCATGTACTACATATGTGATACAAATTTTAAAATCAGACTCAATGGAAAATAGTGCTGAACTGCCTTTTGTAACCCAAGGGACTTTAAGAAGCAGGGTTACGGCTTAAACTTCATTTTCAATTTCAGAGTTGGCTTATGCATCATATCATGCATATTTTAAACTGGCTTTAACCACAGCTGTGTTTAATAATTTATTCTGCCTTTTACAGATAAGTAAATAAATATGGACTGCATGATTTTATTTCACTTTTCTGCAATGTAGTGGTCACATGAGCTTTTTTTACCTGTTATGTGTACAAAATACTGCCTGTGCTCATCTGCCATAATTTCGTTACTTGGTGATTTCAGCTCTTGAAAAACATCATTAATTGTAGCCTGCATAGTCCATCTAAGCTGATTTAAGACAGATTTGGAGCATGAAACATCACTCAGAAGTGAATCATGAGTGGCCACTGTGCCAGGCAGCTTCTA
This sequence comes from Lycocorax pyrrhopterus obiensis, assembly GCA_014706295.1. Taxonomy (NCBI): domain Eukaryota; kingdom Metazoa; phylum Chordata; class Aves; order Passeriformes; family Paradisaeidae; genus Lycocorax; species Lycocorax pyrrhopterus. Next base: position 24,150,491 of record JACSVZ010000013.1, read on the forward strand.
GATGGGGATGAGCAGCTGTGTCACCTCTTTCAGCACCCACCGGGCACGGTCTGAAGGGCCTGTCCAACCCACTCTTAGATGACCCTAAATGGGTTTTATGCCTTAGATGTTTGAATTATTCCTGTACTACACTGCAGCAACGGTACCAGTCCTGACTGCAGCCGTGTGCTGTCCACCTCCTCAGAATTCATTTGGAAAGCTGGAGGAGTGGGGAGAGTGAGGGAATAATCAAAAACAATCTTTCCCCCACATACACACTTTTTTTCCCCCATTAATAGAAAGCTAATATTAAATCTAGGCCACAAGGTAGCCAAATTGCCTCCGAGTCAGTCTGTGTTTTGTCAGCGCTGCTGCTGGTGCTAATGAGCATCCCTGTTTTGCACTGTAGGCTACAGTGGTTATAGCAACAGTATTAATGACCCTGGAAATGCTTCTGGGCTGTTTTGGGTGCTGCAAGATGACGATATAGAAAAACGAGTGAGTTATTTTAAACCAGAAAAAGCAGGCCCAGAATATTATGTTGATGACATGAGTAGAGATCTAGAAAGCTTGAAAGAAATTTGTGATGAGAACTAAATGTCCTGATTCCCAACTGTTTCTCTAACCACTGAAATATAGTCACACATCTTTTGAGAAGAAATCTACTGATTTTTAAGTCCTCAAATCAAGATTCTCTCTGCAATGTGAGAACAATATTGAGTTAATGTTCTATTACCTGTAGAAATACAATTTTCAAGAGTTAGATGAATACAAAATCTATTTTCATAACCATCTTCGTGTGACACAAAAGTAAAATTGAATAGACCACAAAGTGCAGGATGATGAGGTGATGTCCTGATCCTTTGGGCCTTCCTGTTCTTTGGCTGAAAAGTGCCTGCATGGGCTCCTGTTAGTGCTTGATAAGGTCCTGTCACAGCTGATGATCAAGTCATGCTTGATTTGTATAGACACAATAGCTGCCCTCTGTGAAAGAAATACTGACTGACAGCGCTAGCAACAAGGGCATTGTGTAGTACACTGAGAATGTCATGTTTCTTTTTTGCAGGGAGTCACTGAGAGATTCAGGCTTTCAGTTGAGCTGAATAGAAGTGCAGCCCCACTGAGCAGTTCAGCTCAGCACAAAGAACTGGCGCACAACGGGAAATCCTCCTTTGTCAGTAATCCCACTGCATCTCTCTCCAGGCTGTTTTCCTCACTTCCCAGGTAAGTGCAAACTTTGCCTCCTCCGTTTCCATTCTCACCTTCTGGCACTAGCCAGGCTCCTCCACAGCCAAGCTCCAGCAGTGTTCTTTTTCAAATCCAGTCTTATCAGTACGGCTTTTGTTGGGATAGGTTTCTGCTGAAGGGAAGCAATATTTGTCTTTATGGGAAGAGAAACAAAAAACCAAAACCAACAGAGTGTTTCTACTGTCCTGGGAGGAAACAAGCATGGAAAGAAACTAAACTGAATTTCCATATTTCCTTTTCATGTAAAGACATTTGAAGAGTTGAAAATTAAAGTTATATGTTTTGAATTAATTTGGTTTTAATAAATAATTCTGCTCTTCAGTGACTTCTGAACAATTTATCACTCCTCAAAATTTATAGTTGTTTATTTCTTACTGGAAACCATAGTTGGACCTAAAATTTGATAATTATATGATCCAAGTTATGGTTGGATTTTTTATCTCTTGCCCACGAAACAAATCCAGAAGGAAATGAGTTTTATTGGGAATGTCGAGTAGAGGAGCTCGATGTCTGCTAATTCAGCGAATTTGTTTAGTGGTGCTCTTAAAAAATCTATCCCAGGGGAGGGGATTGGCATTTGAGATGCTTCAGTTAGATAAGGACAATCATTGCGACACCTGCACACAGCTCACGTTGAAAAACCTTCCTTTGTTGCTGCTGTTTAAAAGGAAGGAAACAAAATTGCATTGCTTCAGATAAGGAGCACTGACAACGGGAACAAAACAGTTTGCGTTTGGGGTCTGCCAGCCAGGCATCTCCAAAGGACTTTTTAAGCCATCCCTGATGAAAACCCGAGCGTGGCGCAGGCTTGGGAACCTTTGTAGTTCCACCGGAACTTCTGCCGGGGAAAGTGTTTACATCTGTGCTAAACTGAATTAATTTATTTTGTCTTTTGAAAGGTCAGAATAAGAAAGTGAGTCTGCAAAATTCTCAGCTGTATTCATTTCCTGCCTGGCCCGTGGTTCCAGGGCCGGCATCTCTGATTAGTGCTATTTACATATGACATACATCACTGTCACCATTAATCTTCAGGAAGCCGCTTCCTCGGTTGAACCACGCGGTCTTTACAGCCAGCTCTGACATCAGTGCTCATGAGACAACGGCGTGTTAATGACCAGCTTCCGGAAGGGCTCACCTAGGACACTCACGGGCCTTTCTTAAAATGCGCTTTTTTCAGTGTGCTATTCACAGGAAATGCTGAAGGCGGGAATGTTCTCTAAATCCTGCCCAAAATATCCTTCCTAATGGAGTTCTGCACTACTGGATTTATTTCTGTCTTACAGAAACCCAGAGGGACTCCTCACATGACAACCTGGTTTTGGTTTGGGTTTTTTATTTTTTTTTTTTGGAGAGAGAGATTTTATCAACCCATGGCAGCAGTGCAAACAGCAGCAAGTACCGGGCTGAGAGTTTTCTGGTCCTTCTGGGAAAAGCAACAATGGGACTGTTGCTTAGTCAAGTACAAGAGGGCTGTGACTCCAAATCCACTGACTATTAACCGTAAAATCACACTCCTTACAGCAGACAAGGGAATAAGATCTGTGTTGCATCAGGACTGAGTCTGCTATCACTGAACTACTGCGTGGTTCAAGCAGAGCCAACATGCTTCATGTCAGGCATGTCCTCACTCTGCTTCTCCAGTCGAATTATCAGGAATGTCTAGGGATGCTGCAGCCCAGGCTGAGCTGCCAGGGCAGGCATTGCCAAACACCCACAGTGCAGAACTAGGGACACTGTAAGGAGAGTTTGATATTAAAAGGGCAGCTCTGCAGAGGAGAGGGCTGCCCCAGGGCTAGGAGAGCACTCAAACAGGTTCAGAAGGCCACACCTCGGCGTTTCGGATGAAGTTAGGCAGGGCCTGGGAGCTCAGGTTCTACTGTGAAGCTGCCTATGATGGCTGCAATGTTGCATCATGTGCTCCCACAGTGTAATTAATATGGCACTGATACAGAGACACCTCGTTCTGCCCATTTAAAGCACAGCAAGGGTTTCTGCAGTAATAGTTTTTTTCAGCTTATATTTTATTATATTTTATTGTTACTCCTTCCTGATAACACGTTGTTCTCATGTCCTGATTTAGCTGAGGCAAATAGTCCTAGGGGTTACAGAGTGGTAAGGTGGATTTCTCATCAGAGCAGTAAAAAATTGTTACCCAAAAAACTTGAAAATATACAGCTAAATATCCACATGAATATGCAAATATACTATCTTCAAAGTCTGTCAAAAGAAGACAGCATCTGAAGATATAGAAGCTACATGTCACTCTGATTTTTCTCTTCAGTAATTACCCAAAGTTGTTCATCACGAAAATTTGGTAAAAATACTAATGTTACATCACATTTCAATGAAATCTTAAGAATGACTGAGAAATTTTCCAGGAAGGTTCAACTGGTTTTTGAGGATTGAAAAAAGCTGTATTCTAAAATGTATAAATGTAAGCTGGGACAGTTTTATTTCCGAGATTATGAAAGTTTTGCAGTAGTAGTTTTCTTTTCCTACTCCCAGACTTAGAAATTTAATGGGGAGGTTGGCTTCAGGGCAAGGACACTACTTGTCAGTCTTTACCAGTCAGTCATAGTCTCTCTTCCTCTTCCTCTTTGCTAATACCAGAATTTCCAACCACAGCCTTCTGTTACCAGGCATCAGGGTACCAGCAGCTTACCCAAAACTGCCATCCAATTTCTTCTTCAGATTTGCAGGAACCCTGAGGAAAACTTGCTAGTTATCTAACACAGTGATAGGCTGAGGGCTGTGAATCTTAGCGAGCCTTCAGGGAAGCTTCAGGCATAGCAGAGGTAAAGCTTTGCTCCAGTAAAGTCCTTGTGTGAGCGTTTAATTCCAGTCGTGCAAGAAATCTTACCTGATTCATTCGCCGTGTTGTGTTGGAGACTGTGCGATCTGGCAAAGATCTGAGACCTTTTGGGACACAGCAGATGTGAGCAGCAACACCAGGGACAATTGAACCCATCCTTCTTTCTGCACTCTAGGCAGCAGGATGGATTTTATGAATTCCTCGCTGTCACCCGTGGTGTTATGACCATGACAAAAGACCTTGCCATTTGGGCACTATCCATTCCTCCAATTTTTCAGGCTTTTAGCCTGAGTCATGGCATGCTTCATGATTATTGTGGGTTTGCTGATACATTTCTTAGCTTTTGCACGAGTTGTCCTTGGTCACCTCTGGTTTTCACACCAGATTTTCACCAGGCCCAATCTGCTGCTCCTGTCTTTCTCCTCTGAGTTTTCCTGCCACAGCTAGAATAACTGGAATCAAAAATAAGTTTTGCAAAGCTTGCCAAAAATGCTTCCTCAAAACAGAGGAAACATGATGTTTGCACTTTCAGTATGCACACTAGGAAGGGAGCTGTTCTAGTCTCTCTGTTCAGTGAAAACAGGTGATCATTTATCAGCTTATGCTGGCAATTTGATAAACATGAAACTTTAATAAGTTTGATATTGCTGTGGTCACCAAATCTAATACAAATGTTGCACTTCATCTGTTGCCAATCAGCCTAGACTGCCTGAGGACAGACTGCTGGTCTGAAACGTGTCCTTGTGGCATGTAGGAAATGATTTCCATTCCAGTTTGCAGTGACCACAAGCCAGTTTTCGTAATTCCTAGGGAAGGTCTGCAGATCAGGAGACCTTTTGCTTTGCTTGATCCACAAGCGCCTTTCAAACAGTAATTTAGAAATTGTCACTGAGGCTGAGTAAGTATTTTTTTCACCCAAGAATGCTCTCCAAGTTTAAAATGCTTGCCTTCTGATTACCAAAATGCAGCCTCATCCTGACAGTGTAGATACATGGTGCCCAGAGGATGGATATATGGGCAGCCAGCTCGTCCAGCACCAAAGTAAGGCACCTCAGGTGATGGCTGATTGTGGCTGTCCCGGTGCTCCCTCTGTTGGAAAAGTTCTGACACGGCCTTTCTCCTTCACAAAAAGCGGACATGAACACCTCTGCCTGGGAATCAACACCCCACATGCTCCCCAGTCAAATCCAAAAGAGCTGCGTGCATCCCTCCGCTGCTGGTACCTTCCACCCTCCCCACCTCACGCTGCTGAGGGGGGCTTGGATCAGTAGCAATGCACTGAGCAACCTTTCTTAAGGACTAAATTAAAATCAGTGCAATAGTTTGATCTTTTGAAAAAATTCTTCCCAGGTGCTTCCCTGGTGAAAAGAGTCAGTTGTTTGGGGGTTTCCAGGAAGCACAGAGCCTGATTTCCAGCACAGGGCACAGGCTGAGGCACAGCCATGGAGGGTGCAGGACTGCAGCTCCCGGTGTCGCCCTGGGAACAGCTCCTCCCTGCCCTCCCACCCTCCTCCCTTTGATTAGCACACTCTATTTCTTCTCTGGAGGTGGTTTAGCCACAGCATGCCCTGTCAGGGTTTCCCCCGAGGTTTAGAGCTCTGTCAGCAGGGTCAGACCTGCAGCCAGCAGGAAGGGCAGCTTTGGTACCTCCATACGTCCATCTCACACCCCCAGCAGACCCCTGCTGAGTCACAGAGAATCAATTTGGTTGGAGAAGATCTCTGAGACCAGCAAGTCCAAGCTCTGACCCAACACCACCTTGTCAACCAGACCATGGCACGGAGTGCCACATCCAATCTTTCCTCAAAAACCTCCAGGATTAGTGATCGCATTCCAGTGTCTAATCACCCCTTCCGTCAAGAAATTCTTCCTAATCTCCAATCTAAACCTTCTGTGGCACAGCTTAAAACTTTGTTCCCTGGTCCTATCACAAATAGCCTGGGAGAAGAGGCTAAACCCTCCCTGGCTCCAACCTCCTTTCAGACTTCTCTGGTACCTGCAGTTTTGCTGTCTGGTTGGCACGATGTGAAGTTCCTTGTCAGCTGCCTGGAGGGGACAAAAGGTTTGGCCCTCTTGACTCCCCAAACTCAGACCTTCAACCCTAAGTTTAAAGATCATCTGTATCAGAGAACCCTTCTGTCCCTGCTGAGAATGACCTGGATGCTCTTATCACCTGCTCGCTTCTGATGGATCTCCAGCTGGGCGATCACGAACTGGTTTCCTGCTCTCCCTCTTCCAGTGACAGACCCATCAATAACAAATCTCCGTTTGTGTTGATGGCACAGGCCCTGTTTGTTTCTGTCTCTGTTACCTTTGTGCCAGGGCTGTGCAGACGTGGCCAAAGACACAACTGTTCTCTTGATGTTTGCACCTGGAGCCATTATGTGGCAACTGAGAACGTGCAGGAACCCGCGCCATCTCAGCTGTAAAAAAACAGGTGGGCTGGGAGCTGGGGTCCTTTCCTGGCTTCTGAAGGATCATTTGGCACTGCTTTGCCTCACTCATTTTGCTGCACTCGTTTAGGTGTCGTGATGGTTATCTGAGCAGAGCTGAAAACAGGGAACCCCTGCAAGCCCTTGGGGCAGAGCCAGAGCAGACACTTCAAAGCAAAATCCCAGGTTTGTGCCTAGGACACGTGAGGGAAAGCCTCCTGTGCACAAATGAGCCTCTCTGAAGTCTCACTCAGGCTGCTGCAAAACGTGCTCCTCTTCAGGTGCCTTATATATCTGCACTTTCTGCTTATCATCACTTGAGGGCAGTTAAGCTCATGACAGGTCTTGCTCTAGCCAAGCATGATTCAACCAAATTTCAGCATTTTTGCTGTTAAATTATACAAAACCCAGCAAAACCAAGGAAAAAGTCATTTCTCTGGGGCTGACTCTGTCCAGGTTGTGCCAGGGAAACAATAGCTGTTAATCACCACCTTCCTGGGTGGTAAAGGGTGCTCCCCCTTTGCTTGAACACTGCCTGCTTCAGGAGGCTGGCTGGTGCCCCCTAAGACCACAAATGCTATGTGTGAGGTTATCCTGCAGTGTTTCTTGACACAATCTGGCCTGTGCAGGGCTAAAATTCTTGGACAGAAGTTGCTGGCAAACGGTGTTAGTCACAAGAAAAGAATTGTGGTCCAGCGACCAGCATCCATCTCTCAGTGTGTAACTGCAGATGAATGCCCCAGCAATAACAGGAGGCCGAGTAAGTTCAGCCAAAATCAGTTTCTTGGAGAGGATGGAAATTTCTTATCTCTCATGCCCATTCTGAGCGACTCAGTGGCTTTGTACGGACACTGTGTGGGGTGTATGTTGGCACGTAAGAAATGAGCACCAGAGCTCTCCAGAGGGAGGGACACAGGGTCCAAGAGGGAAGGCCAAGGTGTGTGTAGGGCCATGAGCCTTCAGATCCCAGTGTGGTGAAAGCCAGCCTGCACCAAACTGATGCGCAGTGGTGTCCATCTACCTTACAGCACGCACACAGCTGACTGCTGCCTCCTTACTGCGCTTCTGGCAGCTGTGATAGTCCCTGTGCCATGTCTTCCCCTTCCTTATGCGACATTGGAACTTTTCTCCTGAATTTTTCCTCTTCCTGCATTAGCAGCTGTGAGCTTTGGGAACAGGGGTGTGGGTGATGGATGCACACGGCTCCTGACCCTGACCCTGGCCTTAGTGATAAACACTGGGAAAAATGTAAGGTGAAATGGTGCAGTGTGATCTGAACCAATACTGAAAGAATGATCAATATTGCTGTGGCCTTGCAAAGCTCTGAATAGGCTAATTAGCCAGGGTGATGGCTTTGCTAACTGGACAAGGCTGGGTGTGGTGCTGGTACAGCTGTTTTGCTCATATATACAGGGAGGAAGCCTTGATTGAAGATAAACTACCTCTAGATCCTTCCTAACACTCCTGATTGAGGTTTCCTTTTGGTGTGGCCAGATGCCACCTGATCCATAGAAAAGATACAGGATGTCCTATCTGTCCTTGCTTTTTGTGAGTGTTGGACCAGATGGGTTCTGACTCCTTTCCAAACCTCAGTTACTCCACGAATAAGACTTGAGAGTCTTCCCCAAAACAAACAAACAAGCTAACAAATTGCCCCCAGCGAACCAGAAAATCATAGACCAGCAATCAGCTCAGACCCCATTGATCTTTGCCTCAACCCAGCACAGCAACTGAGGAGCAGTACCTTGGACTCTCCACCAGTTTGCTCTGTGACACACGTTCCAGGGGCTGCAGGTGCCTGGTTTGGCAGGGAATGTGCGTGGCTCTGACTGAACCAGGTGCCACAGACGCTGCTGCTCTGTCTGAGTAATGGGCTTGTGTTCCAGGGAGCAGCTGTTGAACAGAAATCGGGGGGGTCATTTAGCTCAAGTTAAAGCAGAATTGAACAACAAATCCTCTGCCAGAGCAGCTGTGCTGCTGCAGGCAGGGCTGTGCTGTGCACACCAGCAGTGGGCAGTCAAAGTCCATCTCAGTGTCCACCCAGTGTCCACCCCACACCCGGGAATTGGGGGGGGGGGGGGGGGGGTGGGCTGGAGAGGTGTCCCCACAGCCAGGAGAAGGCAAAAATTTTGTCTTGTGTTAGATTCCCCCTTGGTCTTACCACTGCCCTGGAAATTAGCACCTGACAGGAGTCCGCTGGCCAGGCAGGAGCTGGGAAGAAGGTTTAATGTAAGGAAGAAGGTAAAGCAGCTTTGCTTTGTTTTCTGAGATGAATGAGGTAATTTCTTCCCTCCATGTCACGGTCCCAGCTCTTGTATTTTTCATGCTTCATTAAAAGTGTTTGTAATTATATGAGTGGCTTCAGAGGCCAATTAAGCCTTCATTTGGAGGTTGCTCTGGGTGCTGGAAACCCTCCATTAGCCTGGGCTTCTGCCAGGGAAAAACACTACATAGTCTTTAACAACTGTACCAGCTCCTATCTGCTTAATGTTGATTTTCCTATTAAGTTCAGCTAATACTTTTCTAATTGTGTGAGCTGGGCCTGAAGCCAGGCCCGGTGACTTTTGCCAGCTGCTTTCAAGGCTGAATCAGAGATGAGCAAAACCCTCCGAAGCGCTTCCCTGCGCACATGTTCGGCCCCATCCAAACAGCGGCTGCTCTCCCCAAAAGTGACTCAGGCTCTGATTCGCGCCCCAGGTGCTGTTTCCCAGGGCAAGCCCCATCCAGTCAGGAGACGTGGATGCCAGGGAGCACACTCAGCAGAGCACCCGGAGCCTGGCACTGCGTGGAGCTCACCCCACGAGGTGCCAGAAAGGATGCCATGGAATCAAAGGCCAGCCCACATCTCTGCTTGCCGGTGAGCCACAGAGCAGGAATTACTGTGTGGGCTCTCTGAGGCAGGTGATACAGTGCAAACTGCCCAAGAGGGGATAGCTACAAATAGAAGGAAATTCACAGCTCTTCCACAACGTGGAAGGGAGGATGCTGACGCGTTGGTGGGGTAGGAGATTTCAGTCAAGGAGCTCAGGGATGCCATTCACCTGCTGAGAATCTGCTGCTCACGAGAGGGTGATATGGCAAACCTTCCAACCCAAACCGTTCTATGATTCTATGAAATTTAAGCAAATGTATAAACTCATTGCTGACTAGCAATGAACCTAAGCACATCTGATTTTATTTAATAATTGAATTGCTTTCTTTAATTAAAACTGGCCAGGCAATTAAATAATTTAATTTAAAAAATCTTATTTAATTTCAATTAGCTCTGATTAATGGCTACTCCTTCAAATCAAAATATCATATGATAGAAAGCACTAGTTTTGAATTTTTCATTTTAGGAACATTACTGTCTTTTAACTTTAAAACCCTTGCAGCTCTAATACAATTAATATGTGCCAGTCACATTTTAATGCCTTACTACATCCTAACACTGACAAATGCAAGAGACTCCAAGCTAGTGTTTGGAGCTGATTTGCTCCTGCAAAGCCCCGTGCTTGAAGCCCCTGTGGGCCTGGCTGCAGCCAGTCACTCACAGGGAGCCTGGGCTGTGTGACAGCACCTGGTGCTGGCCAGGGCCCCGGGGTGACAGCAGGCCACCAGAGCTCACTGACGGCCACAGGACTCCCACGTGCTTGGACCGTGCAGATCTTTTGGAGCATTTGTTTCTCAAGAGTTTATTCCTTTACTAAGGCAGAATTAAGATTTACATGTTCGAAACAGGAAATAAGGTCTAGAAGCCAAAATCGTATTTCTTTTCTTGAGCATAAAGATTAAAATTTAAAAGGCAGCCATGCGACAGGTTCAAAACCTAATTCATCGTGGAATTTCTGGCAGCAAAACACGGCTCCTGTGTAAGGTGTTTGGTACACAGGGAGGGAAGTTTAGAGAGCTTGTAATTCACTGCAACACAGCACTAGACATCCAAGGAAGTCATTATTGTAGATGGTTTCCTGGTAGCATAAAGAAGCAGGAGGGAGCTGGGCCTGTTTCAGAGCAAAGTTGAAAACACTAATTGACTTTTACTCACTGGGAAAGAAGATGTAGCATGACAAATGGCTTTGTGGTTTGAATCATTAAAGACCGAGGAGAGAGTTGCTGGCTAATGGGGCTGTACTGGGCAGAAATGGCCGTGTTAGGATTGCTGTGAGCAATTTGCAAGATGTGCTCATAAAGCACAGGAGGAGTCAGCAGGACCCTGGCTGGCAGCGCCGGCCAGGCAGGAAGAGAGGCTGGAAAGGATCGGAGAGGAACCAGCCAGAGCCTGATGGTTGCCATGGCCTCTGGGAAGAGCACAGCTCCTTACAGGCAGGACAGAGATGGCTCAGAGAGCAGATCAGAGCCCCCGAGGGCACTAACAGGCCTTACCTGCCCCAACCAGCCCCACCTGGGCCCCCACCCACACCCTCTGCTCCTGGACCAGGGGCTCTGTGTAAACTCAGGCCTTGAGCCGTGTTGTGGGTTAGTCTGCCTCCAACCCCATCTCCTGCTAGGCCTCCCTAAATGTCCCCTGCCCTGATCCATCCCAGGGCTGTGGATGAATCCCTGGTTGGTCCCTGTGCAGTCTGCCAGGCTCAGTTGCTGTGGGACGGTGCCCTCAGTGAGGACACAGCCTGTGCTGGAGCCATCCTCAGCTCCTGGCCTGTCCCCCTTTATGGAGCATCTCCCCTTCTGCTGCCTCCTTACACAGCCCATTTTGCAGCACATCCTCCTGAGAAGGTCACTGCAAGTCTGCTGGGCTGCAGAGGGGTCACCAGACAAGTCCTGGGATGAAGGAGCTGCTCTGTCTTTGGCCTGTCACCTGGAGGAGGGTGCCTTCTCCCTACAGCAGTCAAAGACATTTCTTTCCTGAAATAACAAGGCATGAGTCCAGTGCTCCTTATTTCACATCATACACATCAGGGTTTATTCTAGCTCTTGGAAGAAGTGAGCTCAGAAATAATCCAAGGGTCAGTTTTCTAACATTAGGCTGGAATTGTCTTTATTTACTTTTACAAACTTGGCCAAAGCTCAAGGCACTCTAATGCTATGTATTCTTCAGTAAACACAATTAACTGGAAACTCAGAAACTCTGATATCATCTTTTCCCTTGGGACTGGTCACTGCGAACTGCAGTCTCCAGCCAGAAAATCAACTTCCTTTTCCCCCAGGGTTGCAGAATAGGTGGAAATCCATTTAGTAAAAAAAAAAAAATTAAAATAAAAGTGAACCATTTTGATGATGCAGGCTAGCCTGGCTTATGGCAGCGGTCAAAGGGTAACAAAGCTTGGGAAGAGTGGGAAGGTCAGGATTGAACAGAACCAGTGGGTCCCTGCTGTTCAACAAGAGATGGGTGTTTGTCCCTGAGGCAGCCAGGTGGGGTTGTCAGGAGCAGAACACATCATGTACCCAACATTCAGCCACAAATCTCCATAAATGTTAAAGCTGAACTTTAAACTCCTGTTTTACCATCTCCCCAATAAACCCTCTCTGAAGGGGTGCAGAAAGGCGATCTAGAGCCTCACCAAGCTCCAAGGCAGAGGCAGAAAAATTTTATTTTTAGTGGGAGCTCTTCAAAATGGTGTTATAAGCCCTTCCCCAGGTGATCCAATCTAGTGCTTCATGATCTTACAGCTGGAAAAATCTTGTCTGCTGCCTAATCTAATCCTTACTTGCTGTAATCAAGGGCAAACATTTCTTGTCCTTACCCAGCATGGACACACTAATAGTTTATCATCTTCCTCTCTGTAACTGCAGCCTTTTATGGCTGTGATGTTTAGGTACTCCATGTATCGTTACCCTGTGTCCCTCTGGTCTGCAGGACTTCTAGATTGAGCAAACTGTCATTCTTCCATCTTACCTTACAGGTCTGCAGTCTGGACTCTTTCCAGTTGGTCTGCAGCCCCCTTGAGGAGCGATACCCATCTTCCAGCCTCTTACTGAACGTCTGAAGGAGGCAGAGCACAATTATTATCCCAGATATAGGCGTGTAAGAGATTTGTAGCAGAAATACTAAGGTTGAAGTGAAGCCTGAATTGTAGTGCATGTAAACAGTGGGGAAAAAACAACAGAGTGAGGATTAAAAGGTGCTGATAAGGTAGAGCACTGCTCCCAGAGCCGGGTTTCTAGGATGCCATTCCAGGTTGTAAAACTGAAGAATGTGTTTATGGCATGACTAAAAGACCTGCACTCTGCTCAGGTCACAGCACCAACAAGGCATCACAAGACCCCACATCCTGCCCAGAGAACGGCATGGAGGTTGCAGCAATTCACATACCACTGCTTTTCCTGATGGGCCACCAGGAAAACACACCTGTCCAGACTAGGAGAAGCAGAGAACTCTCAATTCTGAAGAGTTTAGCCTGTGCTGTTGGTGGCAGGAAGGGCACTGTGTACAGCTTAAGGCTCCCTTTCTGCACTCCATCCTGTGCTCTTGGCAGCTTGGTCCCAGCCTGGTGGCCTTTTACCTGCTGGGAAAAAAATTTTGTCTGCTTAGCCGTGTAGTTGATTGAAAGTGTCCGTGTCTCATCCATTCATCCTGCACTGACCTTCAGCAGCCTGTCTGTGTGCATGGCACGCTCTGCTCTCCCTCCCCTCGTTCCCTGGGCAGGATGGCTCATGTTCTAGTTCTCTGTGCTTTTCCTCACTACCAGTCTGTAGTTACACTGCTTCTAAGCCCTGTACATGCTAGGTGCAGCACTGCCCTTCCATGGCTGAATATTTGGGGATTCTGGACTGATTAGGAAGGGTGAGGGTGTCTCCAGACAAGCTTCTGGAGGTTTGAGCTGATGTACTTGCCACTAAACAAAGTATTTGCTTCACTGAATTGCAAACCCTGGATAATTAGGCCGATTAGTTCATCAGTGGAGGCTGGTTGCGATAGTCATGTTTCTGCACCGATACTGAAACAGGTTCACTGAAAATGCATTAGCAGCTGCAGAACACAGAACAGCTGGATAAAAATCTGATGGAGCTTTGGCTGCGAGTAATTTCCATGTCCTTATATAATAATACCCGATTTTGGGGTTCAGAGTCTGTTACTGTTTTGTTGTGATACCAAGCAGACATTGTTAGAGTGAATTATTTGCTGCAAGGCTCTGTTGGTCTAGGGCTGAGGGCAGCAGACCCTGCCCTCTTACGAACGGCTCTAGGCAATACATGAGAGGGAAATTGAAGTGGGGAAAAAAAACCATCCTGCTTTTAGAGCTGTCCCCATTCCCCTTCCAGTATGTACTGCACATTACCTTGTGTGACTCATACAGAACAAAGACAACCAGGATTTTAGAGATAATTTCTTGAAATTTTGAGCCTACTTTGGTCTCTCTTGCTGTCAGAGTCCAGCCTGCCTCCTGTACTGTACTGATGGGGTTTGGACCAAGCATGCATATACTGGACAATTCAAAAAGCACAGTGGAGTTCAGCCTCTATTATCCAGGAGCTGTAAGTAAAGGCAACCCACGGCTGGATGCAGGAAAATGGAGAAAAACAGAAGCAAACCCACTCTTGCCAGCATCAGCATGCAGCAGAGCAACTCTGTGAAGCTCAGCAAGATCACAGTGATGTACCTTGAAGGTACACAAAGTGGGTGTCATCTGTGGACAGAGCCTGTTCCCTCCTAGTATGAGCATCGTGGTGGGGAGTCCTTTTTGAGGACCAGCCCTGGGGATGTGGCACCAGGCTGAAGATGCTGCAGTGGAATATGCTGGCTCTAGGGCAGTGGGTTCTTGAGTGGGAGCAGTCTGAGCCTTCACGAGAAGTGCCTTGAGCCGTGCATTCAGGGGTTAGGGCACTGCTTGAGCAGGTCACACCCTTGGCCACACTCCTGTGACTTTAACCTTTTGTGATGGGGATACAGCTGGCAAGACAGCTGGCCTCTGTGCCTCCTGGCCGGCCTCCTTCACATCTCAAGGGTCAGAGTCTGCTTCAAGAGGTGCTCCTCGAAGAGAAAAGTCCTGTTTGAGCACAGTTTTTGCTTGGTACTGAAAGTATCCCAGTCCTCACTGGGAAGCTGCAGCAGAACAGCTCTGCAGACCAATGAAAGCACACTCAGGATGGTGCCTTCAGATCACTGTACCACAAGGATCTGAGCACGAGCAATTAGCAGGGAAACCAGGAGGCTCCAGGGCTTGTTTTGATTTCTGCCCCATCCTTCCAGTCTAACACACTTAGCACACATCAGGGAGCAGGGCAGGGAGACGCTCTGTTCTCATACCTTGCAAAGTCAATCAGTTGCATAATATGAAACACAGAAGCAGCAGGAACGTGATCAAGTGCAGAGAAGGGACACATCAAGCACTTTATTGTGGCTCTGGGAGGGGTGGGCCAGGCCTCTCTCTACCCAACTTATCTTTTCCAAACTGCCTTTTGAGCCTGTTTTGCATCAGCTGCCTGTCACTCTGAACACAGCTCGGATTTCAAGGTAGCTTCCCTGGAGCCCTTGTCTACTAGAACAGGAGGGATAAGCATCCCCCTGAAGCCCCCAGAGCAATTCAGAGAGCTTAAATGAGCCGCTTCCTCCGCATTATACTCACAGCGGGGCAGGAATTGCTCAGGGGCTGTGCAGGGCCGTGGGGAGAGGCAGCACGTGTGTGAGACAGGTGAGAGACAGCACCAGGGCAGGGGGTCACCCTGTTCAAAGGGCTCCATGAAGGGAGGGAAATGGCCTTTTTTCTTAAGACAAGGTTTAAACTCAGAGCTCCTGCAGCTTTTGAGAGGTGTCTAGGCAGCTAATCTGGTGAGTGCAAGTAGATTTTTCTCTATGTGTGTGTGTCCTGCAGCCAGGAGTACCTTTATGCACCATCTGAAGGAGTGTGAGCAGCAGCGATAGGGGTATCACGGCAGCCTGAGCTCTTGGCTGTTTCCACTCCTGAGCCGTCTGCTTGTGTCTCATCGACAAGTACTTAAAGATTTTACAGCTCCGTGGTGCTTATTCAGGGATCGAGCTGCAGATGCACAAACCCCCATCAGAAGGGACAGACTCTCTGCAAGTGGCAGAAATTGCAGCACCCTGAGGGCGAGGCTGAAAAAAGACAGAGAGAATTGCCTTCTTGATGCTGACTTAGGAAATGGCAGACGCTCATTCTGCTCTGTCCCAGTGAAAGGTTTGATGTTGTGGTTTACCAGATGTTCTGCACACCTGCTGGCAGCTCAGCCCCATGTATTTTGGTTGAAGGAAGCTGGGTTAAAAGATGAACAGCAACAAGGTATGTTGAAGGAAGAGGGGGCAAAAAGAAATCACTCCAATAGGAAGCCTTCCACGCATCTGCCACTGTCACAGGCAATTTGCTTCTTTGCCTAACAAACTGCAAGAGCATTTGCTGTTCAAAGCATGTCTGAAAGCTGTGGGAGTATATAATGACAGTGAGGGGCTTCTGGGTTTTCTTGTTCCATTTTGAAATTCATCTCTCATCCTTCTTATATTAGCACTATTTTTAGCTGCTCCTACTCAGAATGTAAGTGATTCTCCATGATGCATCTCAAGCACAAGATGACAGAAAAGATGATTGGGTGTTGCCAAGCTGAAGAATCATTCTGGAGCCCATGTCTGGCACAGTTCTCTTAGAGATCCCACTACACTGTCCTGAAGCTCTGGGGCTCTGCTTTCAGCTCACTGTGACCTTCCTCACAGGTCAGCAAGGGCACTCAGCTCACCCACATGCTCCCTCCAGAGACAGCTGAATGTCCCTGGAGATCCTTGGCTGCTGGGCAGTGTTCCCAAGGATTGTCTTGTCCAGATGCTGTGGGATGCGTCCTCCTCCTTCCCGTGGCTCATCTCTGGGGCCTCTCCTCACAGAGCTTCCTGCCCCTTCTGTACATCACTGGCTATTCCTTCCCTTTCCAGCTCTCACGACCCCAGCCCTCCCCATTCCTAGCCAGCATGTCTCCATTCCACTTCTCAGCCTGGCCTTCCCCTCACAGGCACCCCAAGATGCTGGTGCTCACAGGACAGGGGGAAATACAGCTGGTGTGTGGTGGCAGCACAAGGGCAGGACACATCCCACAGAGCAGAGGTGAATGCACAGGGCAGAGTGGCCGTGGTGCGAGGCTGTCTCAGTGACACAGCGAGAGCACGAGCAATGCCCAGGCAGGATTTGCTGGCTGATGGGATATTTGGCATGTTTTTAGGGTTGTCTAGTGCTCTGTGTAACAAACCAGGGTCTGTGTCTGGCAATCCTTTCCAGGTGGGACAAGTCCCTTATGGAAATAAAGCTGAGTGGCAATCTCATGTTAGATTTTGGTGGGTGAGGGTTAGCTCGACTGACTATGGACTGCAGCACCATTTCACAAAATGGGGAAACACAATTTGTCACAAACTGCAATTTCTTATGAAGAACAAATAAGATAAACATCCTGTACTTGTGGAATATAAAACTCTGTGTGCATGATGGCAGTCAATTTATACCATGATAGTACTGTGCATTGCTACTCCTTTCAGTGTGATGCACATCTTTAGAGCTGCCTTGCCTTGCCAGTGATCAGAGACAGTGTCCTGGAGCTGAACATAACCGATCTGAGGAAGTCCAGGTCCATAATGTACCTTTGTGGCTCCATTTATAAGGTTATCCAACAGAGCATCTCCTTTGATTTTTGCATTACATCCTTGGGACCACAAGTCCTCTGTGGATGACAGTTTAGGATTGCTGCAGGACGGGTTGGTCAGATTCTTGTGTGATCCAACTGATCCTGTGTTTGATGAGCCAGTTATGGATATACCAGAGGCTTGATTCTAAACACGTGTAGAAGGCCATATTTTTCCCTTTTGTGTTAAAACTTATTTCTAGCTGAAACACCAAAGCACATTCACATGCGCACATACCGGAGGCTCACCTGCTGAGCCAGTAATTGCAGTCTTTAGCATCCAGCCTGCATCTGGAGTACCAGAAAGACTGGTTTCAGAAGAGACACTAAAATCTCAGCCACTTGCATCCTGCTGAGACGTTCAGAAAGATAAAATGTAACAACGTGAAGCAATTATTTCCTTTTTTTTTTTTTAAAGTAGAAATTTCTAAATGATAAAGCATTAAATGTTGCCACTGAGCATCAGCTGCAGGGCACAGCCGTGTACCATGTGCCATAGATTTTGCTCACAGCTCTTTCTATATCTTTTTTTTAATTTTTTCTTCCTCTGTGGCACAATGAAACTCAGGTCTGCTTGGATTTTCAACACTCCTGCAACACAGATTTTAAATAGCGAGAAGTCCTGACAAACAGGGCTCAGCAAGCAGTGGCTGTTTTCCAGTAGCCTCTGCATGTCTGTTACACACGGTATGCAGTCCCGTGCAGTCGGCCTCTGCGGCAATTCGCGTTTTCCCCGTTTTTGCTACATTGGATGATTGCCACTTGCAATTTCATTTGTCCGAGTCACCTCCAAGACAGAGGTCAAGAAATTTCAGGCAAGGATCAACTGTTGTCAGCGTTTCCTCTGCTCCCTGTTCGTGAGTTTTAAACTAGCTGCACTTCAGGGCTGGCTGATCCGTGTGATACCTGGCACTTTTTAGAATTGCCTCTCAGGCTGGGGCCGCATGAAGACATTTTAGTTCTTCTCAAGTCAGCCCAGCCGTTGTATGCAGCACGCTGGCATCACGCGGTGCCTTTGAAAAGATGCTGTCTCTCTGCTGCAGCCGCTTGTCCTTGCTTTTGTGTTTCTTTAGCCTGCAAACGTGGCCCTTGCCACCCCATTCACAGGCTTGTCAGACGTCCCCTCTTTAATAACAGGCATACCCTTGAGACGGGCATTGACAGATGCTCGCTGCTTCCAAGCTGCCTTTTGTGAGTGGGCTTAGAGAACTCAACAACTACTACACTGTGACCGGAGCAGCCAGCAACGTGCTTAGGACACAGAGCCATGACCCCACTGACAAAACGTCCCCCGGGCTTTGCACCAGTCAATAAAGCTCTAGCTTTTGTTCCCTGGCATGGGCCTTGTGGTATGGCACCTCTAATCCTGCTAAGCTGCCACTGCAGAGATAAGAAGGAAGGGAAGGAGAAAGGTCCATCTGAGGTTAAGACAGTAGATCCCACTAGATCTGCAGTGATGAAAGATTCAGCCTTGTAGCTTGTAACTTCTCATCCTCCGGCACTCGCAGAGGCAGAAGATAGCTCAGTCACATTGAAAGGTTGGGCTTTTTAAAGCTGGAGAACAGAAGCTGCTGCACAGCTGGGTTGCTAGGGTGCAGAAGGCATGAGAAGTGGTTTTGTTGCACACTGTACATAAAGACATCTTAATTTCTGACGCATCAACCCTCTTCCTGCCTCCCTTTATGCCTCCTCCTCCTCCTCTACGCCTTAGGGTGAAGCAATCGGCCCACAAGTGAGAGGTGTGTGCCAACCACTGTAAGCAAATGTGGTGATCGATGGGCCCACAGGGTCACTCTGAGCAGTCCCACCACCACCCATCCCAGCTCCTGGCTGAACAGGGGATTTCCCAGTCAGCCTCGAGCAGTAAGTGCAAACAGCTCGGGAAGAGCAGGAAGGAGCACAGAACTGTGTATTTAAATAAACAGCAGCTCGGTGTCCAGTGCAAAGACAGCGAGTGTCTCCCTGCCCGGGGCTATGCAGCCCTGGGGATGATCCTCACAGTCTTATACCAACTAAGTGCAACTGGCTTGCACTAAGATTCTTGGAGGAATAGGCCAAAGAGCTCTCAGGACGAAGAGTGGTTCTTTTAAATTCATTTTAAAATAAAACAAGACTGGAAATAAGCCATGCTTTCTGATTTTCCCCATAGCATTTCCCTGGAGAAGCTGGAAGCCCATGGGTTGGACTGGTGCACTTTTTGCTGGGTTAAAACCTGGCTGGATGGCTGGGCCCACAGAGTGGTGGTGAATGGAGTTACATCCAGCTGCTGGCTGGTCACCAGTGGTGCTCCCCAGGGCTCACTGTTGGGGCCAGTCCTGTTCAATATCATTATCAATGACATGGAAGAGGTGATCAAGGGTACCCTCACCAAGTTCACAGACACCAAGCTGGGTGGGAAATTTGATCTGCTGGAGGGCAGGAAGGCTCTGCAGAGGGATCTGGACAGGCTGGATCCATGAGCCAAGGCCAAGTGTATGAGGCTCAACAAGGCCAGGTGCTGGGTCCTGCCCTTGGGACACAACCACCCCATGCAGTGCTCCAGGCTGGGGCAGAGTGGCTGGGAAGCTGCCCAGTGGAAAAGGACCTGGAGGTGCAGGTCAGGAGTGGGTGAACAAGAGCCAGCTGCGCCCAGGTGGGCAAGAAGGCCAAGGGCATCCTGGCCTGGATCAGGAATAGCGTGGCAGCAGGACCAGGGCAGGGATTGTTCCCCCTGTACTGGGCACTGGTGAGGCTGAACCTCCAGTTCTGTGTCCAGTTCTGGGCCCCTCACTACAAGAAAGACACTGAGGTGCTGGAGCGTTTCCAGAGAAGGACAATGAAGGTGGTGAAGGCTCTGGAGAGCACAAGTCCTATGAGGAGCAGCTGAGGGAGCTGTGGGTGTTTAGCCTGGAGAAAAGGAGGCTCGGGGAGACCTTATGACTCGCTACAACTGCCTGAAAGGAGGCTGGAGCCAGGTGGGGGTTGGTCTCTTTTCCCAGGCAACCAGTGACAGGATGAGAGGAAATGGCCTCAAGCTCCACCAGGGGAGGTTCAATTTGGACATCAGGGAGAATTTCTTCACTGAACGAGTGGTTAGGGATAGGAACAGGCTGCCCAGGGAACTGGTGAAGTCACCATCACTGGAGGTGTTCAAGAAATGACTGGACATGGCACTAAGTGCTGTGGTTTAGTTGGCATGGAGGTGCTTGGTGAAAGGTCGGACTTGGAGATCTTGGAGGTCTTTTCCAACCTCAGTGATTCTTCGTGATTAGTCTGCATGATTAAAGTGGTTCCCTAAGAGGGGGTGAGCTGTCCAGTCACAGAGCTGTTAACCTGTTGATCAGCGCAGGAGCACTATTAGTATGGACACTAGCAGGCCCGTTGGAAAAGGTGGTGATGTCATTGAAACCAGCTGACATGTTTTAATGGAAAAATAGACCTTTTCTAATGAGCTTAATAGTTTTTTCATGAGGGAGTTATGGTGGTGAAATAGATTTATAAGTGAATATGATGTGCTATCAATATTTGGCTTAAAGTGTCATAAAATCCATATTAAATGGACCAAAAATGGCTAAATGAGACATTTCAAAGTTGTTTTTATATTGAGAAAGCATCAGTGAACAGCCATATGTTGACTTGGTTTGTGGTCCAGTGTTATTCAAACTTAGTGATTAGCAGGAAATGTTTAAGAGGCTGTTAATCAAAATGGATGAGGAGACAGAGATTCGGGAAATTGGAAGGAAAAGTTACTCAAATAATAGATATTCCTGCGGTCTGATGGCCATGAAGAAAGAACAATAGCCAGGCAAAAAACAAACAAACAAAACCCAAAAAAGCCACCACACCAAAAAACAACGCTTATCTCATTAGAAAATCCAAACCAGGAGAGGAAAAAACCCATCCATCCGGGCTGAACAAAATTCTTCCTTTGATACAAGTTGAAATATTTTCTTCAGTGTAGTAACAGGACAAGTAGGCAGCCCAAACCCTTGGGGTTGAAGCAAAGAAAAATACGACTCCCACCACCCCCTCAGAATGATGAGGAAATTCCAAGCCCTTAGAAATGACAAAAGGCCACTGATGTTGTAGGTGCACACGTAAGTAGGAAACAACTGAGAGCATGGGAAAATTGGATGGATTGCATGTTTGGTTGTATGAACTGTGTGAAGCTGGAGCTAAGGAAGGTTCCAAAGGAACGTGCT
The DNA here is from genome assembly GCA_014706295.1 of Lycocorax pyrrhopterus obiensis. Taxonomy (NCBI): domain Eukaryota; kingdom Metazoa; phylum Chordata; class Aves; order Passeriformes; family Paradisaeidae; genus Lycocorax; species Lycocorax pyrrhopterus. The sequence goes on from JACSVZ010000013.1 coordinate 24,171,697, forward strand.
AATGTGTACAGAGCATCACTTCAGAGAAGAGCAGGCTCATCAAGAAACCACAACAGCTAACTAAAGCTGCTTTGCCTTTAAGAGCTCAGTTTTGCCTTGTGTATGCAAAGCAGAAAGTGGCCTGGGTCAGCCTGGAGGTGCATCCATGCACCTTAGACAAGTTGTGAGCGGCGAATTACCCGAATTACCCGTATTGCAGAACGGTGACTCACCGCTCCCATCACGGCTAATCTGGGAGGAGACGGCCGCTGTCTGGGGTTGCCTGCGAGAGCCATGGCTGTGCTCACGCGTGAAGGCAGACAGTGCATTGCAGAGCCATGGGAAAGGACAACTCCCTCAGACTCTGCTGTGGGACAGCGTTTCTGGGAATCCCAGCGCTGGCTGGGGGACCCTATGGGACAAGTGTGGCCTCTCCATGTGTCTCTAAGGGAGGTCAGGCCGCAGTCAGTGCCCTGGGACAGGAAACGTGGCTGCATGCAGTGTCAGGCACGGACACGTGCTGAGTTCATTCATCCAAGCTCAGGCCCAAATGGTCCTTCCAGGGGTCTCTGCTCCCAGCTCATAGGTGTAATTCACTGAAACCACGTGCCTGTGTGGGTAAGATGCAGCCCTCAGTGCTGGAAGGAAACCTACCTGCTATCAGGTGTACCGGAGAAAAAATCAGTGGTAGGTGGTTGCACTGGAAGGGCTTTTCTGCAAAGAGTGCTTGGGGCTGTGGGGGAAGCAACTCAAGGAGTTCAGCAGTCCAGGTCTCCTCCCCACAGCAGGGGTCAGTACTGGGGCCACTAACCTGGGCAGAAATGTCACCAGAGAGAGCTGCTTGTGCAGGGCTTCTGCATCCTGGGGCCTTGGGGACAAGTGCCACCCCAGTCGGTGCTTCTCAGCTGTGTGGGAGCTGCTCCAGTTCCTCACCAATGCCGTCTGCCAGACACGTATTGGATGTGGATGGCCATGGGAAAGATGTGCAGTGCCCTGCCCAGTGTCCCCCTGTGTACCTGGGCATTCACCCGGTCCCAAGGTGCCTGGCTGGCTCTGTGAGACGTGGGTGAAGAGGAGCAAGAGTGGGTCACAGGCCCTGCACGGCAGGCTGGGGAAGGCAGCCGTGACAGGAGAGGCCCTGGCCCCGCAGCACATCCTCGCAGCTCCCATGTCATGCCCTCCCGGTTTCCAGTGACGCAAAGCAGCAGCATGTTCCTCACGCGCTCCCATCCCACGGCACGCTGCTCTGGGATGGGATGGGAAGGGAAGGGGCTGGGGCGGGAGGGCAACAGCCTGTGGTAGCTCAGCTCGGGGCAGTGACCAGGGAAGCAGCAGCGGTCCTGGTGCGCCCTGCCTCCTCCCACGGGCTGCCCCTCGGCTGCGGCGGAGCCGGGGGACACATCCCACACGCACTCGTGTACGGGGGTGAGCACACGTGTGTGACGTTCTTCCCTGGCAGCGGTGGGAGGGAAAGCTCCCATTCAGAGCCTTGTCTCCAGCTGCTCGGGATGCAGCAGAGATGAGGCGGGGGGGTGAGGGATGCCACGGTGGGTACCACAGACGTTTATGATCGTGCCGGCTCCTGTGAGCCCCTGGGTGCCTCCAAAGCACCGCACGGCCAAGGGATGGCCCAGCCCCACCCCCAGCCCTGCATCCCAGCCCATCCTCACTGCTGAGTTCTCCATGAGCAGGTGAAGCAAGCCAGGGATGACGTGCCAGGCGTAAAACGTGGCATAAGCTGCCGCTTCACTGACTGGCAGGGAGGAGGCAGAGATTTTGGTGTTGAGCACAGCACAGTCTGTACCCTGGGAGAAGAGGCCTGCCTAAGATGGGGAGAGATGGGAGGGGGTACTTTAAACTGGAGACCAGCTGGAGTAGCTGAGAGGATATTAAACTGCAACAGCTGGGAAACACAGCTTAGAGGAGAAGCAGTGCACAAGCCCAAACTCCTCTCATGGGGGCCAGGCTGAACCAGTCAGTGTTAATGAACTGCAAAAAGGGAAATTTCAACTGCAGCACTTCTCTGAGTCTGCATGCCCAGTCCAGGGAGGATGGTCTTAATTGCAAAGCCCTTTAGGCTGGCCGTTGTGATGGCAGTGTCAGAAATTCCTGATTACAGCCTGCTCACACGGAAATTGGGGAATGCAGAAGGTGAGCTGATGTCAACAGCACCAGCACCTGAGTGTCATTACAGACACGAAGCAAACGTGCTTGCAATCCACAGAGAAGTGTGACATTCCTAAATCTGTCTATACAACAATTTCCAGACAAACTGCAGAATTTTTATGTTCTGCACAGAAGTTCCTTGCCCTAGCAAGCAGCCTCTGGGACCTGTCTGAGCCAGAGCTCTAACCTTGCCAGAGAGAGGGGCAAGGTTAGAGCTTGCAGACACCTTGTGTCAGCCAGCTGAGCTCTTGAATTGCTTGAATTAAAATGCTGCATTTGACACATAACCAGCAGTAACATTGCACAAGTTTGATATTCAAATTAAATGAATTAGATATTTAGTAAATAATTAGTTAAGTTTTTTCCTGTTGGCCATATTCTGCCCTTTGACTTCTCCCCAAACAGAAGACACCAGAGAGCTTTGGTACCAACTCTACCAGTGCTCAGTTGCTTCCTACAGATCCACCCAAGAGCTGTAAACTCACCAACACTAAAAGGATGAGGGCATTCACTCAGTTAAAATTTTACACTGCCCTGAGCTGGAGCTGATTTTTAGTCAAACAGGGCAGGACTTGCAGGCACGTTGCCTCAGATTTGGCAGCAGGACAGTCACAGTCCTACAAAAGCATTTTACAGTTAATTAGAGCATTGCCTTTCAGCACAATTAATGATCTGAGAGGATGCAGTATGCCAAGGCAGGTAGGCTCATCCGGGATTTGGACTCTGTGCTGCTGGCTGTAGGCTCTAGAGACACAGGAGGGAAAAGCTCACGCTGCAACTTCTGCAGATTGTGGACAAAGTACTGAAAGGTTTCTGGGAGAGGGGCTGCAGCAGTGGGTGGTGTGGGCAGGCAACCTGCTGCTAATCAGGAGCTCCTTTATTTCACAGCAGGAGCAGGACTTGAAATGTAGCAGCCCATATGCACGTCCGTCTGCCCAAAGCCTTCCCCTCTTTGATAATGATTGTACAGGCTGTGCTGAGCCTCGATAGATATCAGCCAATTCTCTCTCTCCAGAGGGGCAACTGCCTCCTGCACCATCCAAGGGCTGAGGACAGGTGGTGTAGCTGAAGTCATTCTGTTCTCCTTGGGACTACAGCAGAGCCAGGGCACTGCAGGCACCCCCACACGTATCTCATGGGTTCGTTCTTTAGTACAAAGTACCCTCAGAACTGCTTCAAACACTTCTCTGGGCAGGCACAGTTAAGCCTTTTCTTTTAATTAACCGTCTTTCCTTGGGGATACCAGAGTCCCGAGGTCTGGCTTTTGATTTTGCAAATGCAAATGGAGAAGGTGTTGCAGTGATACCCACATCTAAGGCAGATGTGTTGCCAACCTCCAGAATTCCTTTTTTCCATGCATGTACGTGAGCTGTCCTCAAATCTGTGTTCCAAGACATGCACATTTTATATTCCAAAAGTGATTTCACCCCCCTGAGCTTTTGTTGCAGCCTCACCAAAAATATATATTCACATGACTCTAGAATAAAACAGGAAAGTCTCATCTGCCTGGGTAGTTCCCTGCTGAATTTACATTCTTCTTTCCTTAAGAGCTCTATTTTCTGCATTTGTTGGGATTACGGTAACCTTTTCTGTTTAAAATTGTTGTCCCTTTCTTGATCCAGGTTACTTTAAATAGAAGAGGAAAGGAAATTAACAGAGGAACCAGCAAAGCTCATCTCACTTCTCAGAATTGATTCTCTGACCTTTTTTACTATCTGTGTCCCCCCCACCGAAAGTCTGCTTTTCATCTGCACCATTCCAACCTCCTGCAATAGAGGAAGTCCCCGAAGCTTTTTCAGCCCTTTTAAAAGAATCCACCTCTGCAGCCAGACGCCGAGCTTCGTTTCGGGTAAGGTTTTCAATCTCTCTCACCCCTTTGTCTGGGTTTATACGTCACCCTCTTCCTCTTGGGTGGGCAAAAAGGGGACGGGAGCTGCTGCTGTGCTGACTCCTGACTGGGTCACCCAGTGCTGCTGGGCTGTCTGGGCTAGGCTATAAAACAGAGCCAAGGCAGCGCAGCTGGCTCACAGACCAGACTGAATTCTGCAGTCGGCGCAGACCCGCGCGCAGCCTCTGCCGCCTCCTGCGTTGTTGTTTTTCCTGGAATACTGATCCGACCTCGGGAGCAAGATGTGCAAGGGACTCGCTGCGCTGCCAGCCACTTGCTTAAAAAGGTACTGTTTATTTCTGAGCATCTGGTAATGGTCTCGTTAGCCCGGAGACACGCTGATGCATTGCGCTTTGTGTCCGAGGCAGGAGGACAGATTTGGCTCTGATTATTTTGTAAGATTAGATACAAATGATTGCTTAGAGGCTTTTGGTGGTTTTTTTTTTTTAGCTAGAAGCAGAATTGCAGAAGGGTTTCGTGCGGAGCTGTGGGAACTCTAAGCTGTCTTCCTTCCCATTGTCAAAACCAGCAGCTCTTAGCATTGCGATATTTTGATATTCCTGTCAGCTGCTTCTGCTGCAATCTTTGCACCCCTTTTCTCCTTTGACTCCTCTCTCTGCTGAATTTTTTCGATTCTTTTGAGGGGGAAGCAAGGCAGAGAGGATAAAAATTAAGGATTATCCCCCAAAATGCATTTTAAATGCAGAAACCCAGCCTGGAAGGACCGGAGACCCATCTGCCAGCAGGCAGGGATGCGGCACCAGCTGGTGTGGGGTCAGCCCGAGTTCCCTGGGTGATGGTGAGGGGCCAGGTCAGGCTGTACCCCAGTGCACAGCACTGTGGGGCTGGTGTGGGGCTCATCACACCCCTGTTGTGTGGTGCCAATCAGGATGGGCTGAGCTGCACCCCGGTGTATGGGATCAGCAGAGCAGAGCCTGCACAGCCCCAAATGTGCCCTCAGCAGCATGGTCTGCCCCACAGCCCAGCATGAGGGGTCTCTATGCCTGCACAAGCCCTCCTGGAGGGGCGTTACTTCTTTCAGGTGCTCTGGGGCCTGGAGACCCTCAGGAGGGAGGCACAGTGCTCCCTTCTCATCCAACCCATCCAAACTTGTGCAGGTCTCTGATGGTGCAGTGCTGCCTTTCTGGCCACTCATGCCTTCAGCAGCACTCCTGGGGCTGCTTCCCAGCAGCTGTGCCAGGGGTTGGGAAAATATGAACAGAGACTCAGCTGGCTCCCATCTGGAGGCTAAAACTTCCTGCTCATGGTTAGATTTGAAAACAAGTGCTGAAAATGCAAGGGAAAAGTGTTGACGGATCCAATTTGCAGGAACATTTGATGGGGATAAAAAAAAAAAAAGAGCATTTGAAAAAATGCAAGGAAAAATAATTCACATTTTTAAACACCTTTGTCCAGGATTCCCAACAAAATCCCTCTCTCCCAGAAATCTGTGGGGCTCAGTGCAAGCAGCAGTGTCTTGTTTCCTCCTGCTGCCACCCTCCTGCAGAATTGAGCAGTCTCCTTCTCCTAAGCAAGGAGCACGAGAGCGCCAGGCAGCCCAAGCTTGGCAGCCCAGAGTCCCCATGTGTGCCTGGGCAGAGCCTGGATGTTGGTGTTGGCCACAGGCGCCCTGCTCTAAAGCAGCTGTGAGTTCCCTTTGCTCTCCCCGAGCGCTGGAGCTGTTAAGGAAACATTTCTGAGGCAAGCAGTGAGATAAGGTATGGCCAGAACTCCTAACAGGGTGCTACGGCTGGAGCAGACAGCAGTGCTGGGAGGCTGAGCAGCTACCAGAGCTCAGCCCCGTGGCACAGCCTCTTGCTCTTTTCCAGGCTCAGATGTGAGGGGAAGGAGAAGAATTTCCTGCTTTACACCACCATTGCACCTTGGGGCAGGCCAGGGCTTGTGCCCCTGAGCAAGCAGGAATGATTTACCCACCCCTCACTCTTAAACTGGAAGGGATCCCAGAGAGGTGCCAAGGCCAATATCAGCTGCCTCTCTGGAAGCTGCTGTGAGGAAGTGATTGTCCTGAGCATGCTGGAAGGTGGAACAAAATTAATCTTCAGAGGAGCTTGCTGTGAAGCAAGGGAGTAGCGTGCAGTCAGAGTGGTTGTGGTGAAGCTCTTGGCTCATCCTCTGATCTCACCCCACAGTCTTGCTCCAAGCCAGTGACTTCTTCCCTTCCCTCTGTGTCATGGGTTTGGTGGGGTGGCCTGGCATGGCCCTGCTGTTCCTGTAGCTGGGTGATGAGGTGGGGAAATGGCAAGGGCTGCAGGAAAGGATTAGTAAGGGTGTAAGAACCACGCATTGGCAGCTGGGCAACTCAGCTCAAGGGGAGGTGACACACACAGCACAGTGATGCTTTTCTATCACAATGTTTTAACTGTAAACAGTAGGAAAACAGCAGCTTCTCACCCTTTGCCACCTGCTTCCAGGCTGCTGGCCTTCTTGGCAAGAAGCTGTTGAACATGAAAAATGACTTCTTTGACACGGTTGTATTTGTTTAGAAACAAAAATGTGCATTATGCGATGAGTGAAAAATCAGCACTGGAGTCACTCTCAGTGACCTGTATTTGTGTCACTGAGTAATGCTGGAGGAGCCTGTGCACTGAGGAGGCTGCAGAGGGAGTGCAATGCATTGTCTTCATCTCCTTCTTGATTTGTTTCTTCCAGTGCCAAAGACATGAAGCACCGTCTGGGCTTCTTGCTGCAGAAGTCAGATTCCTGTGACTACAGCTCATCCCAGGGCAAGAAGGAGAAGATATCTTCAAGCCAGAGGTAAGAGCAGATGCAATCATGTAGTTAATCCCAGGCTGGCTGCAGCATGTTGTTTACGCCTTCACCAAACTAGACTCCATTAACACCACCAGTACTGCTTCCCAGTTCCTCCTGAAAACCTCTGCTTAAATCTAGTGTGGCAATAGCCCCCAGGTGTTGATAGTCCTGTTAGCTGACTATCAACACCTGAGGGCTTCAATTTCCACGAAGAATGCTGAACTAGAGGTCCCTTCCTGCCACCAATTCCATAATTCAATAGGAATGTGCAGAGGGCAGGGCAGTCCTCTGCACGAGGGAGTGACTCCATCCCAGGCCCAGTGCAACTGGGCACATTGCAGAACCAGCATCACTGCCTCTTGGAGCTGGATTTGTGCAATGGTCCACGCAGCTGCACAGAGGTGTCAGCACAGAAAACAGCCAGCAGCCTGCCAGGGCATCACTGCTCTCCCCGAGGTGTAAGGAGACAGTGTTCTCTCCAAAGAGATCTCCAAAAGCCAAGGTTTGCTCCTGGAATAGATGAGCCCTAGAATGTTCTAGTATGGTAGGGGGGAATGAATGCAGGATGTGGTCCCCATGTGTTTCTAGTTCCCACACTCCTCTCTCTTCCACATAGCTACTGTTCCCCTGACAGGCTAAAGGAATCAGCCCTTTGGAGTTCACTGATATGACCTCTAAGAGTGATTCCAGGTCTGTGGTCCAGCAAGAGATGCAGCCAGGCACAAAATAAATACAAATTCCACAGCAATTTTTCCAGGAAAATTCCTTTCTTGCCCGTGGCTGGTGATGAGGATTGCAAACCAAAATTTCTGTCGGTTAGATCTGGGATCCTTGTGGGTATCTGTAAAACAAGCTGATATTTCATTCTTGACGTCTCGTGTATGCTCTTACAACAATCAGGGAAAAAGATTTTCTAGTGGTGCTGAGAAACAAACCAAATTTGTCCCTTCTGTTCTCTCTTTAACTCATCCCCATGTGTCCTTTGTCTCCTTTTAGGCTTAGCCAGGAGGAAGTCAGAAAATGGGCAGACTCTTTGGAAAATTTGATCCATCATGACAGTAAGTGAAGAGGACTCTTATGCTGCCTGCAGAGCATGTGTGCTGTGAGCAGTGCTCGGAGGGGACATGGGACATTGTCTTGTGTCTCTCAGCGGCACACAGGAGCTCCTTTGGCCACAGAGACCTCTGGGAGGGGTGGGGAAGGGCCCTCTTGCTCAGATCCAAGGCAAGGGTCAATCCCAATGCATCACGAGTGTGGTTTTGCCCTAGTGCTGAGCTGTCTCTTTTGTGAAGGCAACTGGTTTAGCCCTTGTGCAAGGGGGAGGGCAAGGCCGGGACACACAGTTAATGTGGCTTAAACAAGAACTAAAAAGTGGAGATATTGTTTGCAGCTGAGCCCATGGGAGACTTTGTCTTCCCATCAGTTACGGGCTACACTGAGTCCTTGAGGTTTCCTTCACATTGTTCCCATGGTCTGAGACTGTGGAGCGTGCTGGCTGTCTCCTCGAGGCCTCCTGGGAACACACGAGTTGCTTGTATTCCCCTGGCAGGGACACTGAAGGTCACAGTGGGGGAACAGGCAGCTGGGGCCCCACGTGTGACACCCCCATGGGGCCTGTCTGAATTCCAGCCTCTCTCAGCATGCATGAGCTGTCCCCACTGCCAGCCCCAGGGCAGCTCCTCATTCAGCTCTGGGAAGGAGAACCCACAGTCACTGCTTGCTGGGATTCGGGGGTATGACTGTCCAGGGACCAGCATTCTTACCTGACCTGGTTTTTCCCTAAACAATCCATAGGAGGACTGGCTGCTTTCCGTGCTTTTCTCAAATCTGAGTACAGTGAGGAGAACATCGAGTTCTGGGTCAGTTGTGAGGAGTACAAGAAGACCAAGTCACCAGCCAAGCTCAGCCCCAAGGCCAGGAAGATCTATGATGAGTTCATCTCAGTGCAGGCCACAAAAGAGGTATGTGCACAGAACATTCCTTGGGCAAAGGCACCACCCTGAATTCTGAACCAGCAGCACAGGCAAGCAGAGATCAGTAGTTGGACAAGAGATGAAGGCTTCTGCTTCTCTGCTAGTTAGCAAGGACAGGGTGGGGTTTTTATTGATTTTGTATCAAACTTGGATAGAAAGAAAGTGTGTTTAGTTACAAGCACATGGCAATTCCATGTGCACACTCAAATGGGAGAAGCCCAAGAGGCCCGTGATTCCCAGTGTTCCAGCTGCTCCCATGCGGTTTGAGTTTCCTGGCTGGCTGCATCCCAGAGAGATGTGTGTCAGTCTCCCCTGGCAGTTTGGGTAGCAGGGATCATTGGTATCCAGCTGCACACGTCCTGCTGAGCCTGCAGGGTGTCAAACAGCCATTTCAGACAACTGCTCACCAAGCACACACGGTAGAGACACGCTTGGATTTTCCCTTTCCTACGCCACTTCTGGAACAGTTTCTACTTACACTGTCCCTTTGGCCCACAGGTGAACTTGGATTCATGCACACGGGAGAAGACGAGCCACAATATGCTGGAGCCTACACTGTCCTGCTTTGATGAGGCTCAGAGAAAAATATTCACCCTCATGGAAAAGGATTCTTACCGCCGGTTCCTCAAGTCCCCTTACTACCTGGACTTGGTCAGCCCACCTGGTGCTGGCTGTGGGCCCGAAAACTGCAAAAGAAACCACACTCACACCTTAGACTGCAACTCCAACATCATCTCTCAGTGCGCCTGAACCTGCAGCAAGGCAGGGGCGGGGCGGGCTCTCGCAAGAGTGTACGGCAGCAAAAGCATTCATTGGCATGAAGCAACAGAGCTGTCTCCAATAGCTGTCTAATGTCCCAGTTGTATCCCATGTCATGCAACAGCCAGCATTTGTAACCCAATCCAGGCTCAGTTTGTGTAGCAAACCCTCCTCTGACTCGGTCGGTGTAGGAGCGCTGGGGTCTGTGTCTGACAGGAGAGCTGGGGGCAGTCACTGCAGGGGTGCCGGGGCTCTACCAAGCCCTGCGAGCCCAGGAGGGTGCTGGGGAGCTCGAGCTCAGCCCTGGCTCTGCCCACGGAGGGACCAGACTGGCAAGGTCACCGTGAGATACCCAGCAAGGTGCAGGGCAAAGGGGAAGCCGAGGGAAGCGCTGGGGACTGTGATCTCCCCTTTCTAATCTGCAAAAGCTTAGGTGAGAAGGACTGGCTCTGGTCCTTAGCTGTTCGCAGCTCCCAAATGTCTAGGCTGTCAGGAGTGTTTGCTCAGAGCTCAGGCTGTGCTGCATTGCAGTACCAGGCACAGGAGGAGCTCCTGTTCTTTCTTGAAGGGAGACCAAAACTTTTCGAACAGCCTCCCTCAGTCATCACAGCCACAGTCGCAGGGAAGCTCAGCCTCCCTCGGTCACCACAGGGAAGCTGTTCCCTCTGGCCACTGCTCCCTCTGTAGCACCACGTTTATGCTGGCCAAGGATCTATCCTAGGGCTGTGCAGAGCTGTCACTTTGGGGGAGGCTCAATATTTCCTATATTATTAATTGTGACCTTCACGCTCCCAGGTTAAGTACACCAGTGGAGCAGAACAGAAACCTGTTCCTTCTCTCCCAGACTGACAGGTGTATATTCCTGACTCTGGGAGTGCCATCTGGATTCAGGTTTGCCTGTCCTGGCTTGTAAGGAGCAGTTTGTGAGGGAATAGGACCACAACACCTGGGGAGGAAAGGCCCTGCTTGGGAGTACTTGAAAACGTTGGAGTTTTTATGGTGTTATTTATGTATTTCAGTAGTAGCATGGCTCACTTTTCCTGAAGATGGTAGGAGGAATATGTCTGTCTCATTACTGCTCCGGGACTTTGCCAGAAGGCAGCTTACTTTTTAATTGCTGTGGTTAGACACGGCCTTTGCTGTGGGCTTCGGCACTGACCTGCAGCCGGAAGCACAGCAGGCAGCTGCAGGACTTGCTGCCCTGGGCTGCAGCACCAGGTATCTCACTGTCCCCAGCCCTTGGTCTCTCCCTCATTAGGTATTGCTGCTCTGGCAACTGTGTATTCTGCGCTCTGCATCCCAGTCCAGACAACAGCTCTCACACCGGGGTTTTGGCATGGCAGGAGGAGGCTGTGGCTCTCCAGGCCCATAGAGAAACTTCTTTTTTAACATGTGCTTTATTTTGTATTTATTCAATGTACTAACACCTATCACCATGCATGTTCAGCTAAGAGATGGAGAGGCTTGCTAAAGTGCTGAACATAGCCAAGCATGTGGCTATGTTTTATTTTCCCCTGGTACTGGGAACTCTTGATAACTATGGCAAAAACTGTATCAATATTTAAATAATAATGAATGCATTCTAAATAAAAATGTTTGCGTTACTCCCTTCTACGATGCCATTATGTGAACAAAAGGAAATGCATGGAGATCCAACTCATTGGACAAGGTTGCTCTAAAAATTTATGTTACAAGTGGCTTCACTCAGAGATTGTTTTGAGTCACAGAAAGGTGAAACAGCTGCTGAAACAACAACAATTACATCCTTCAGACATCTTCAGCACCATGAGCCTGGGGGATGTGGGGTTTTTATGGGTCTATGCCTTGCCTGACCATCAGCTCAGCATGGGGATTACCCATCTTTGCCAAGGGTCTGGGGTGAGTGTGAGGCCACCCTTGACAGCTTTGGAGTGGGGGACACCAAGGAGCCCCTCCTTGCTGCAGATGCTTTCCAATGCCGAGCTCCAGAGCAGAACACATTTTATCTCAAAGCTAAGCCTGTCCCTGGGCTGAGCCCTGTGAGTGCAGAGAGCAGGGCTGGCCCTTGCTCAGCCCCTGTGGCACCACAGCTGCTGCTGCTGCTGGAGCATGAGCTGACCCTGGGAGCCAAAGCCTGAGGCAGCAGCGGGGCTGGGGGTGCCTGTGCTAGACTGGCTTTGGGGTGTTTCCTCTGGATCAGCTCCCTGGGGTGATTCCCTTTCCAGTTTGCTGAGAAACCACTGCATCATTGCAGCAGAAGCCCTCAGAGGCTTTTGGGCACAAGTTTTGGGAGTGCCCTGTAGTGGGTATGAAAACGTTGCACCTTCAGTGCGAAGAAACAAAATGACCAGTCCATTGAGACAGTAGCAGAAATACATGTTTATGTGTGGATTACTGAGTGGTACATGAATATGGGTTAACACAACTCCTCGGTGCACACCAGCACCTCACCTCTTCCCCACATGAAGATCTCTGGTGGAAATCCCGTGGAGAACTTCAGACTGAAAACCTGCAGCTCACAGGTGTGAGGGGCTGATGCGCCCTCCTGACCTTGCTCCAGCCCTTGGCCACAGCATGCAGCACCCTCCAGGGAGTGACCAAGGCCTGAGGAGAGCCTGGACGAGCTCTGGGACACCCTCAGCCACTGGGCTTTGGCAGTCCCCAAGGCTGGGACTGGGCAGCACTGGCAGAGTCCAGCCTCAGCCCGCAGGGCAAGAGCTGGGTGGTTCACCCTGTGACTGATGAGGTGCGAGGCTGCGGGTCGCTGAAGTCACCATAAAACACACAGCAAACCATCCCACGGTGCTCATCTGAGGTGTTCAGCTGCAGGGAGCCCTTTTCCACATGTGCCTGTGGCAGGGAGTGGGCACCAGGGTGGCGTGGAGGCAGTGCCTGGTGCCCCATGCCCCTGGCTGCAGCGTGAGGTTGCCTTGCCCCACGGCAGAGATTGGGGTCCCTCGGGGAGCGTGAGACCTGCCTCCTGCACCAGCCCACGTGCCAGGATGGCACACAGCGGCCACAGGCACAGGGTGATTCCGGAGGATGTTTTGGGAGATGCACTTTTGTGTTTGCTCAGGTGGATGGCCAAGGTTTCCCTCAACAGGGTCTGGGACCACGCTGAACCCACGCACCCTCATCTCTCTGATGGACCCCAAGCACCACATCCAGCAACTCTGCTTTTTGGCTCTCTGACTCTCAGGGGATCCAGATGCCCACGTTACCAGTATGTATACGTGTGTATGTGTATATATGACTACAGGAATACAGACATACATGTTGTGTATATATAGTGCTATATATGCCAAATTTCACGAGAGCTAGAGTGATAAAATACATGAAATATTTCCTACCAGAATATGATGGTTGGCATCAGCCCAGGAGTAAATACCTCTGGGCCTGTGGAAAGCTGGGCCATGGGGTTGGTACAGGTGTTGCCACCTTTCTGGGCAAGCCTGCCCGAGTAATTAGCCAAATGACCCTTCTACACAAACACAACTTCCCAAGAGCTCCAAAACGCTTCAGTGGCCACATTTTATGGCCACCCAGTAGATCACCGGCAGCCCCCAAAGTAGACTTCCAGCATTTTAGCAGAAATTGAGCCAGGGAGTGATTTCCGACAGAGCTGTTTCATCTCTCCTGAATCCAGCCTGCATCTTTCTTTTCCACACACACATACCTAGACACCTTCTCCCTGCCCCACGTGTCGCTGCTGCAGCAGTGACGTCTCAGGGTTTGATGGTGCGTAGCAAGACAGCCTCCAGCAGCAGCCCGACCTTATGGCAGTGGTGGTGGCGGCATTTAACTGTGAAACATGTGAGGGAATCTGGAAATAGCTGCCAAAGGATTAAGTAGAAATGAAAGATCCAGGTCTTTCTGCAGGGAAGCCTGTTCGGTTTTGCATTTCTGAGTCACGCTGTAAATGAGGAGCTTGAACATGCTGAACCCACTTGTATTGACACCAGTTCATGGAGACATTGGGAGGGTGCAGGGAGCGCGTGCAGGCAGAGGTGGGGGGAGCACCCTGCAGCAGAGAGGCTGGCCAAGCCCCCCATCCCACACCCAGCCCTGCTTCTGCCTCCCCCTTGTTGCCCACCTGAACAGTGGGCACTGCTGGAGGGTCCTGTGCCCTGTTGATGGGACCCTCCTGCTGCTCATGGGCTCCCTTGGGCTCTTTAGGGCCACCCAAGCCACCCTCTGCATTCACCCCAGGGGAATGCCTGTGAGCATCACCCCTGCTGCTCCAGCACCGACTTTCCCAGGCCTTTTGCTCCAGAGCTTAAAAAAAGAGTCACGTTTGTGACTGCCTCCATCCTTCCCCTGCCTCCCCGCTCCTGCCTGGAAAACACAGCCCATTTCCTGCAGCTCGGGATGTATTTTTCTTCATTGCCATAGTGACAACGTGTAAATATTTGGGGCTGGTGGGGTTTTGATCAGATTTTGAAAGTCTTGAAGAGGCTGGCAAATCCGTTGTTTACGTTGCTGCATTTTGCATGGAGTCCCATGACTTGCAGAGAGGCTGAACAGCCCAGGGAAGGGGGCTGGTCGGGGATGCCTGTGGGCAGCATGGCCATGGATATTTTGCTGGCACCCGTCAGGTTGCAAGCCATAATCCTGTGGATGATGCACCAGGAAACCAACACAGGGATGAACCATCCAGGCCCCGTGGAGCAGGGGTTTATCACACTTCCCTCAAGGCTGAAATGAGACCCCGGCTGCTTTTCATGCATGCCCTTGCCCCATCCTCAGGTGTGATTTATTCTGTTAGCAGAGGGCTGGCTTTGAACCACTAGAAAACAGCTGGTCCTTTTAGAGATAGCCTGTGGAAACACGTCCTGGGCAGATAGGAGGAGATAGGAGAGAGAGATGCAGGCTACACAAACTCAGCAGAGTCTGCACTCTGTTCTAGAAGCCAGGGGGTTATTTTTCATGTTTCCAGTGATGGGTTTGAGCTTGTGTTTGGTTTTTTGGGTTTGTTTTTTTCAAATTGGATCTGAACAGCCAGAATTTCAGCTTTCTTTCCCCCCAGCATGACTTTCCTCCCTCCTGCGCTTGACGCCCCTCTGTTGGGTTTGTGTAGAAGTGTTGCTTTGGCGTGCCTACTGCAGAGAGAAGCGACTGGAGCAGGAGAGCCCTGCAGCAGCCCCTGGAGCTGCCATCCCAGCACGCCATGAGAGCTGCGACCGGCACTGGGACGTGGCATGGGATGTGCACTGGGAGCTCAGGGCATCACACAGAGGTTGGAGCAAGCAGGAGTTCTGGGTTGCTAAACAGTCCCGGTGTTTTGGACCAGCAGGTCTCGTTTTATCCTCTTTTTTTGTGTTTAGAGTGAAGCAAACAGGCTGGCTCCGAGTGGAGCCGCTGGGGAAGCGGTGCCACAGGCTCGCTCTGCTCACCCCTGGTGCCAGCCAGGCGCACCCTGCAGCACCTGGTTCTGCCGTACAACGGTCCCTGCCATCCTTGTCACAGTGCCATCCTTGCTGTACGGTGTCACTGCTGTCCCTGCCGTGCCCCGGTCCCTGGACAGCTGTCCCTGTGCCTGCTGACTGGCTGCTTTCTGAAGACAAGGTGATGCCAATCAGGCATTGGACGTGCCTCACCTGCCCCTTGGCCAGGGAGGGGAGCACCTGCAGGGTACCTGGGCAGTGTCAGCAGCGCCGGGAAGTTGGGAGGAGGGAGCGAGCCTGGGCCAAACCAGCAGCATGGGCAACGCTGGGAGAAAAATTGTCATGTTCTAAGGAGTCCTAAGAAGGCAGAGTTGGCACCTCAGAGCCTCCAGCTAATGCCAAGCTCTGCAGCACCAGGGATGCACCAGCTGGCCAAGTGGCTCCTGGTCACTGCAGAGCTGGGGCTGCTCTGTCACCCTTCTGGGTCCTAGCTCCAGGGATTTTATGCAAATTGGTCTCTAGTGGGAGAGGAAAGTGATGGTAAGAGAGGAAACACCAGGACATTCGACAGTCCAAAGCATGGGGGGAGGTGTTTAGCAACACCCCTGGGTGCTCTTCTAGGGTGGTACTGAGAAAGCAAAGCAGCTGCAGGAGAAGGGGCAGGTGTTTAGACAGAAGCAGTGGGGACGCCTCACACAGCCCTGCTGCATTGCTACTTGATTAACTCGTGATAAAACTCCGACCGCACAAATCTGGGCAGGGAGTCTTTTTCCATCAGGGCAAAGATCCTCTTCTGGGCCATGTCAAAGCTGGTTGGTGACGGCTCCACCAGGTTCTTCATGGTCACAGCCTTGGTGAAGTGGTCGATGTTCACCTGTGATGGGAGCGTAAGAGGGGTGGGAGCCTGCCTTTGGAGGGCTGAGTGATGGCATCTGCCCTTGCCTGCTGTGTCCCACCAACAATCACAAAGGGTGAGGGGAGGGACTGAAGCAGGTTCATTTCTCTGGAAGAATTATTGGTGGCAAAGCTGTCAGGATGAGCTCTGTCCTGCTGCAAATCTAACTTGGGTAGGAAGATTACTGTACATTGTCATCCCTTATGATTAATGTCACGCCTCAGTGGGGGTGGGGGGGACAGGCATGTGTTGGGGGTGCCGGTGGCTAGAGACAGCCTAGCAGAGGCTGAGCATGCAAACAAGGGCTCCACAGCTGTGAAGGATGGGACTGCAGCACGTGGGGATGGGGCTGCCCCTTGACAAGGCTCTGAGTCCCTCAGCCACGGCACGAGGTGCCCTGCAGCCATCACTCTCCTTTGGGAGGGAGGCTGGCAGGGCAGCAGCCTCATCCCTCCCAGTAGCATCTCCTGCCCCATGGCCACTGACCTCTTTGGGTGCCTCGGTCTGGATGAACTCCTCATAGATCTTTTTGGCCTTCTCTGCCATCTTCACAGGGGACTTGGTTTTCTTGTAGTCCTCGCAGGCCACCCAGAACTCGGCATTCTCCTCGCTGAACTCGGAGCGCAGGAAGCTGCGGAAGCTGGCGAGCCCATCTAGGGGGAAAGGGGGGGGTGAGCCCTCTCTGAGCACTGGTGGTGCACGGGGGGCCAAGCCCTCACTGAGCACCCCAGGGGACATGGAAAGAGGGGAGGTGACCAACCACAGGGGGATGTGAACTTACAGGGGTTTTGCAGGAGTTTCTCCAAGGAATCGCGCCACTGCAGAGCCTCCTCCGGAGATGGCCTGAGGAGAGTAAAGAAAGCCCAGGTGGTCCACGATTACCCCAGAGCCCCAGTCTGGGCTCCAGGTTTTTAAATAATTCCTTTAAAACCGGGGACAAATGGAGTAACAAGTTGCGGAGGCAGTGGTCTGGGGATGGAATGGGGATGCTGCTGCATCACAGCACAGATACCCTTCTCCTGGGGACAGTTGAGCTCCAGGGAGGGTGAGGATAGGGTGGGGAGGGCGAGTCCCCCCTGCCTGAGCAGACATGTGGCTGACCCGCACAGCGAGTCCCCTCTGCAGCCACAGGTGCCCTCCTCACCCCAGCGCCCATACACGGGAGGGCAGCGCAGGCGCTCTGCAGGCGGCTGGGAAGCATCCCTGCGTTTTCCTGCTGGGGTGGGGAAAGATGCTCCCCGCTGGCGGGGGCCACAGGGGCTTGGTTATTCCGGCCCCGCGCTGCTGGGGCCGGGGTCAGCGCCCTCCACTCCCACAGCCCGCCCGCCCTGTTCCCACGCCCTGCGGCGGGCCGGGTCACTGCCCTCGGCGCCCTTCCCAGTGGAAACCTCCAGTGTTTTCCATCTGCACGGTTTTTCCTCTTTTTTTTTTTTTTTCTTTAATATATTTTTCAGTGCGATGTTTGCAGTGAGACTAAAGAGTTTTGTGGGGTTTTTTTGTTTGTGGCTGTTTTGTTGTTTTATTTAAGCCCCGAGGAGTTTGACCAAGCTGCCCTGGGCTCACAGCTCCTTCCCCGCATCCCTGCCAGTGCTGGCTGGAGGGCAAGGGAAGGCCCCCTGCTCAGCACTGAGCGCTGGGCTGGCTGTGGACCATCTCCACTCCCTGCAGGCAGCGCTGCACTCTCTTGTTTTGCTGCTGCAGGGGCCACACATGGGGTCTATAACCCCCTGGGTGAGCAGAGCATCCCTGGGGCCAGGGAGGGAGCAGAGGCAGGACAGCCTGTCCGGGTCCTGGGGGCCCAGGAGCTTCAGCAGTGGGTCTGGGGGAAGTGCAGGTGCTGCCCAGGTGGCTCCAGCAGGGAGAGAGGCAGGATTGCCAGGCTTGCTCAGGGTGGGTACCAGCCCTCACTTGTCACCAAACCACCAGCACCCAGTGGTAGGGACCACGACAGGGGGTTCTTATCCTTCACTTTCCGGACCTCGAATTGTGTTTGCACTTCTGTTAAGGATCAAAGCTCTCCCTGCCCCCATGTCCCTGTCAGGTGACTTCTCACCCCAGTGAGGAGGAGCATCACTGCAGCAACCAACCTAACACAATCCAGATTTCCTGGAAACCACCAAATTCACTTTTCCATTATCTGAATGTCCCAGGGATGATATTAACTGCGAGTGAGATGCTGACAGGTGAGTGATGCCAGGGCTGCGCAGCGATGCAGCGTAGGAGAAAACAACTCCTCCAGACAGCAGGGAGTGCAGATGTTCTCCGGCTTTCTGCAGGGATGGCTGATGGAGACAAATGTGTCTCTGTCACAGAGGCATCTGGGGCACGGCAGCGATGGAGTGAGGACCGCAAAATCCATCGGGCTCTGCCAGCCCTGCTTGGCACGGGCAGCTCTTGCTGGGCAGCGCTGTGGCTGGCAGGCGCCGTGCTGGCAAATGTCCCCCTGCATATCACCCCTGCACCCTGGATTAGCAGGCAAAATAATTAATGTTTCATATGCTTTAAATAATGTTGATAAGCCAATATTATACACCAGCTCAGTGCTGGAGAGCAGTGGTCAAGACAAAGGCCGTAAGGTGAGGAGGTGCCATCATCACAAAGGTGCCCAGAGCCAGGCATTGTGCCACGAGGTTGTGCACCCAGCTCAGGGACGTGCTGCCATCCCAAAGCCAGATGGCTGCGAAGGCTGGCACCTCTGGGCTGAGGCAGGTGACTCAGAGAAGTCCAAGTGCCATATGCCTCTGGGAAAATCTTTATCGAATAACATGAAATCTCATCAAAAGCAAATTGAGTTTCCATGGGAAATCTAGTTTCCATAGAGCTGTATTGCCTGACATGTCTCATGCTGCCCTGACATAACTTCCTGAGCCTGCACCTAGCAGACAGGTCATGAGGAGCATGCCACGAGCTGCCTGCCACGTAGGCCCTGCTGTGCCAGCCCACAGCAGGGCTTCAGCTCCTCTGCATCCCAAAAGGGCTTGTATCCACCCCACTGGCTGGGCACAGGTACCACTGCAGTACTCACTTCTGGGCCTTGGGTGGCTTCTCCGGCTTCTCAGGGTAAGGGATGATGAAGTCAATGGTCGAGTCAGGCTTCTGGAGCAGTATGCCCAGCTTCGTCTTGATCTCCTTGGCCCTGCAGCAGGGGAGGAGCAGAGACAGGTCAGGCAGAGGAACGGGGCAGTGGGACACTCACAGTCCCTGCCCTGCACCCACTGTAATTAATTCCAGATGAACAAATGGACCCTGATGCTGTAAAGGCTGTGCTTGTCTGCGGCGTTTCAAAACAGGCGCTGCGCATTAGCGGCAGCTCTTGATCTTGATCTCCTCGCTCTGTCCCCATCTGTGGCCAGCATAATTGTATCAGCAGAGCTGTCAGGCTGCTCTGGGGCTGAATTAGGGACGTGTGTGCAGCACTCAGTCTCTATAGAGATGAGCTTGAAGAAGTGCTGGTGGGGAGGCGAAGGAGCTGCCTTTGGAGAAGAGGCTGTGCGGGTGCTGCGCTGGGTGGTGCCTGCCCCGTGGTTCCGTCCCACGCTGTGCCCACCATTCCCACACTGCTGACAGCACTCAGAGCCCAACAGATATAGATATACAGCATGTCTATCAGTAATATATAAACCTTGTATCTGCAATGGGCAGGGTCCCGTAAACGGGCACCTCCTGGGTGCTGCCTTCTCTGGGCAGAGGGGGAAGAAAGGTTTCAGGAGCTGAAGACTGCCAAAGGCTGAGTGCCAGTGCCCATTGCACCAAGGCCACGCTCCAGACCTGCATTTGCAGGATGCAGAGAAAAGACGGGGTCCTGAGGCTTGACAGCAGGCCCGGCTGTCTCCCAAAACGTTCCCTTTCATGCAATACAATTTGTAATTAGGCCCAGAGCATCCAAAACTGCAGAGGAGGATCTCCTCTGCTGCAGCTTGGGGGTGGTAGCAAGAGCAAGCTGAGCTTTTGCAGGGAACACTCAGGTGTGCTGCATGAGGCTGAAGAAATAAAGGGCTGAAAACAGACCCCCTAAACCCCATCTTTGCAGGGCAGGACTTTTCCCTGGAACAGCAACATTTGGTGGCTTCTAGGTCATCTTGCTGGCACAGGAGATGAAGGAGAGGGGACAGACTGCTCCTCATAGGCCGACTGGGCTGAGCTTTCAGCATGCCTGGCAAAGCCGGGCTGCAGCTCCCTGTCTTCAGGGCTCCCTGCAATTTTCCTCTCTGCTGTTTATTTTCACAAGCCCTCTGTGGATGATTGCTCCCTTGCTATGTCTGCTATTTCATTTCAATTCCTTTGATTTTTTCCCTCCTTGTAAAACTCTCTCTCTGTGTTTTAGTTTCCACCCGCCAGTCCCCATGGGTGACATTTGGAGACACGGTGCAGGGGTGTCTGCTCTGCTCCCTGCCAGCTGCCCCCCACTTCTGCTGCAGAAACCTGCCTCTAACCAGCCACTCTTGCATGGACATGGGCAAGAGGACCAGCAACATGGGCAACAAGGACCAGCCAGAGAGAGCAGCCCAGCCTGGGGCTGCACAGACCGCCCGCCGTGGGTGTACGGCACGGGGCAGCGCACACCCAGAAACCCAACTGTTCATGGACAACGTCAGCAGCCACAGGGACAGTTTCCATTGCTGGTACTTCTGAGAAAACTTGAACCTTGGAAAGCCCAGGACCTCAGGAAAAGGGTGACAAGGTCGCCACGCTCCCACACTGAGGTGTCTGGGACAGGGATGCTGCCCTTCGTCCCGCTGTAAGTAAATAAGTGAAATGCAGATAAGTGCTCTGAGCCAGAGCTGGCTCCTGATGTCCTGGGGCTGGCTCTCTGGCAAGCCTCAGTTGCCCCTTGGCACCCCGTTGGCCAGCACTGCTATACTGGGAGCCCCTGGCATGGCCCTGACCCATGGGGATGGCACAGCTGCAGAGATGGGGAGCAGGTGAAGTGAGCAGGAACTGCAGCCCTGTTAGCACCAAAGCAATGGGTGGATGCAGTGGGTGCCACAGGAAAGCTCTGAGGGGACAGGACGGCCTCTCCCTTGGCTCTGCTTTCCCATTCATCTGTGCTTGTGGCCACAGGTTCCTGCGGGGAAGGGGACACGTGGGCCCAGGGAGCATTTCTCAGGAGGGGCTGAGCAGAAATGCTGGGTGCCACCTTGTCCCCCTCCCTGACACGGCCCAACGCTCGGGAGGGACGAGTGGGGATGTTGCCATGGTCAAGCCCGAGCCAGTGCCAGGTGCTGTGCAGCTGGGACAGTCCCTTCCAAGCAACTGGACCATGTGTCAGACCATGGGGGTTCATATGGCAGGAGCAGGGCAGAAGAGCACGGGGCAAGGGGGCTGCCCACCTCTGAAGCAAGGACAGTGGATACCAGGAGCTCCTGAGCAGGCAGAGGGATAACAGAAGCTGTGCTGGGAGCAGGGGCACCGAGAGTCAAACATGGCCCACGATGGCCCAAGGAGGTGGGAATACAGGACCAGGACTCTGCTGCTCTCTGAGCAGCATCTGGGGACCCCCTGCCCTGGTGTGGATGAGGCCAAGACACACACAAGGTCTGGATGCAATTGACAGTGGCTTCACACAACAAGTGCTCAGACCCGGTTCAAAATCTTGCTCTCTGATTCCCATCCTCTGACAGCAACTTATGGCCAACAGCTGTCAGGCTCCAAGGGCACTGAGGCCCTGAGCAGCCCCAGCTGAGCCCCACACCCTGCACACAGCTGGGGGGGGGGGGAGGGTGCTTCATTTAAGCCCAGCCCCTCCCTCAAGCTGTGCTGGACCTGTCTTGCAGTTCCACTGCCTGCTGCTCCCAACGGGACACTTTGGATGGCCCCATCCTGCTCCATCCCATGGTGCTGTCAATGGACCACCAGTGGCTGCCCACCCTGCTGGAGCCCTGCAGGCGTGGGGAAAGCAGAAAGAGCCTCCCTCCTGCACCAGAGCAATTCCCTGGCAGTGGGACCTTCATGAAATCTGTGGAGACAGCAGAGATAAGGAGGGTTGTTAAAAGGAAGCAAGGAAGGACAGGAGCAGGCTGAAAGCCTGCAGGCTGAGGGAGGGAAGGGCTATTTAAAGACACCATCCTGGCGTCCTCCAGGAGATGGATTACAAGCTTTCAAGCAAGGCTTCAGGGAAGGATAAACAGCAGGGAAAAAAAGGCAGCTGTAGACAAAAAAGGCATATTTTCAAAAAAAACCCCAGCTATGGCTGAGTGAGAAAAAGCAAGAGGACTGTAAACGGTGGAAGGTTAACTGTGAGAACATGTGGGAGCAAGCCAAGAAAAAGTCTGAGAAATAGCTTCCAAGAAGCACTAATAGAAAATACGGGCTCTGTCAAACATATCAAGAGCAAGAAGGGCTGCTAGGGAGGGCCAGGAGAGACTCCAGCTTTAAAAACAAAACAAAAATAGAAGCTCAAAGGAGTTTAAAGCCATAGCTGAAAGCTAAAGGTGATGCTGTGCCCGAGGGCAGGGAGGTGCCAGAGGAAGTGCCCCTTGACAGGGAAAAAGGCTCCAGAGGGGATTTGAGGAGCCATAAAGCTGCGAGTGTGATGCTGTGTGGGCATGTCAGTGGCGGCCGTGTCAGACCCGTGGTGGACACATGGACAAATATGGTCTATTGGAGAGGAGTCAAGGCAGCTCTGGCTGTAGGAAGAGATGCCTCTGAACCTCTCATCCTTCTCTGAAGAGGCCAGCAAACATGTGGTGTGGGGAGAGTCAGGGGGTACCAGCCCCTTGGGTCTGCAGGGGATCTTGGATGGGCTCTCCAGACCCCAGGCAGCTGCAGGGGGAAGGTCAGTCCATGGATGACAGCGTGGGAAAGGTAGTGCCCAACTGTGGGGATGGTGCTGGGGGAACAGAACACAGGCTGGGACTGTGCTGTTCAGCGTCACAAGCAGTGGGAGAAGGGGGTCAGTGGCCGAGCAGCAGACATTGCAGTCCCCGGGTATGGCACTCAGGGACAAGTTGTGAGGAGCTGCAGGAGGGTCTCGTGACACTGGCAAGTGAAGCAGCTGGAAAGCCTTGTAGAGCAATACAAGGTGAGCCACATGGGACAAATGCAGTCCTAATTCTGTGTCTCGAAGCGTAAGTGAAGCCTTCCAGAGCGAGGATTTGAGGGCATAGCAGATGAAAACATCAGCATAGCAGCAGTGGGAGAAAATCTCTTTTAAGAAAATTTAGTATGAGAAAGTGTCAGAAGAGTGACAAGAGTGACAGAGCAGAAATATGTGGATCAACGACAACTGGAAGAGCACTCAGCTGCCCACGGCAAGGTGAGCATGGATTCATGAGGATAGTTGAAAGACAAGTTTCCAGCAAAGAAACTGTCACAGGACTGTGCTCCTGTTTGTGCCTGTGATGAGAATTTGCCTTTTGGGCAATCAGCCCCCAGTGGCACAATTTCAGCTGGAACTTCTCTGGACCTCCCCTCAGGGCAGTGAATTTCCCACTGTCACTCTCACCTAAAAACCAGTGCTAAGGCATTTGCAGGCATGAGGGAATCCTCATTTAGGGATTCACTTGAGTCTTCTCCTAAGTTTCCTCCTTCGGTGAAGCATCAAGTGCCCTGCTGCTGCAGTGAGACCCCAGATGCTGTGCACCTCCGTGTCTCACTGGACCCCCTCCAAAGCCTGTGGGAGCAGAGGAGAGGGCAGGTTCCAATCAGCACGGAAATAGCCAGGGGCTGGAACTTGCCTGGGCTCCCAGGGGTTGAGAAGAGCCTCTGCCACCATCAGGCGCAGGTTTTGGGATGAGCACCAGGGTGGATAGGGCTGAAGATGAGGATGGGTCCCACAAGGGGGGGGGGGCAGAGCTGGTGCTCTGTACAGATCTGAGCATCATGAGATGGGCCAGGTCTGGCTATTCCACGTGTGAGCGACATGCAGGCAATTAAAAGAGGATTTTGAGGCACTTAGGAGACAGGGCTGTTTTCACCTCAGAACGGCGAAACCTCTGTCCTGCTTTTTTCCTCCTCTCCTCCTCCATGCTTTGCAGAAATTAAGATCTGAGGAAAAAGCACTCCTGCTCAGAACAGCAGAGGGGTGGGTTTGGAGCAGCCCAAACTCACCCAGCAGACAGATTGCCAGGGCAGAGTGGGGAGTTTGGGGCTGAATCAGCACTCATCCCACCAAGGATCCAGGACACTTGCAGCACACCCCCAGCAAGCATCCCTTCCCTCCCCATTCAGAGCTGGATAATCCCAGGCCCCATAAGAGATGCCCATCACGGGATGTGCTGCAGGAAGAGACCCCGTGCCCCCAGCCGCCCCGGCAGAGCCCTGCGGGCAGGCAGCCGCTGGCATCCCGCACATCCCGGCCGCTCTCACCTCTCCAGGCACGTGTGGGGCAGCGCTGCTAATCCTTTGCACATCTTGGCAGGCTGTAGTTTCCTCGGCCGTGAGAAGAGTGTGAGTGATGGCTAAAGCAGGCAGCAGAGGCTCCGTCTGCAGCCCAGCTCCCTCCCTCGTTCCTATATAGCGCCGGGAGCTGGACCCCCGCCAGCCCCGTATCCAATGCCGGCCGGCCTGCTGCAGCTGGCCCCGGCCCCAGTGGCTTCTGGATTTTGTTTTCTTCTCTCTAAGCTCACACAGGGCAAAAAAAAATGTGGATTTTCTGGGGTGAGGTCAGGTAATCAAATCGAAAGGGCCAAGCTGATGTTTGGGGGGCTTCAGGAAGCCTACAGCATTTCTTTTAATGGTGCATCGGGCTCCAGCTCAGTATTTAGAAGAGCCAGGTAGAAATGCTTCATTCAAGTGAGATTTTTCCAGTGAAAAATAGTACTTTCAGAAAAATAAAAGTGCTCATGAGAAGTGTTGCTACTGATTTCAAGGCTGTGGCTAATGTCAAAATATCCACCGCCTCAACAGTGGTTATCGGCTGGTGGGTAACCATGACTTTTGTTTCAGACCTTGGCTCCTGGGTGACTATGAAAATGTGCATCTGTGTGCCTTGTTTAACACTGGGAGCTGGGAATAGGGACTTTGCTCCCAACCAGCTGTCCACAGCCAGGTGCACTAACAACTATCATTTCCCTGACCAACTCCATCTGCCCCCAACACAGGGTTACATTTAAGCTCAGCCCTTGGCCCCTTTTCCCTTCTCGTGCTGTGTCAGAGCTGTGCCTGCCTGGCTCTGGCTCCCAGCTGGATTTTGGACCTATTGTGGGATTATGCGGCAAGAGAGTGTCTGCATTCAGGCATCTGAGTGCAGTCAGTGAAAGCTGGAAGCCTGCTGGAAACTGTGCCTCCCTGGAGAGCTTGGGCTGGCTTTGTACTGCTTTGTAGTGGAAACTGAATGAAAAAAAGTATAGCCTACAATTTCAGAGGATGAGACATTCAGATGATCATGGCTTGGACTGATTAGAGGCCCCAAAGTGCACGCAGGCATGGGTACTAGGCCTGGGGTCTGGTGGGCTGCCCTTCCCACCGCTGGCATTGAGGTGCCCACCAGCCTCCCTTGTGTCTCACAGAGTGGGGAAGGGAACAGCAGCAGCGATGGAGGTCCTTCGCTCTTCCAGGCTGCTCTCATTCTGCCTTGCTCCCAGAGGACTCAGAAGGAGCTTCTCTTATGAGCTTGGAGGTGCCTCAATCCCAATCCCACCACAAAGCTCAGTGGCCCCATCTCCCAGCAGCTGTGGTGCAGCCCCAGCTCTCTGAAGGAACACAGCAAACTCTGCACCTTTGCTGGGCTGTGCCAGTGCCCATGGGGCCAGAGAGTTCACCAGGGCCATGCATTTGCTAGGATGCAAGTAGGATACCAGGATGTCACTGAGTGCCAGGGCAGTGCCAGCCAGCTCAGAGGCTGCTTTGAAAAGCTCCTTTGAAGCATGGTGCTGTTTGCAGGAGGCTTTGGCAGCTATTCAGGCACCCCCGTTCTCAGAGGGAAGCCAGTGGCGGCATGGGCTGGGCGAGAGGGGCTGGCCGTTCTCACAGCTCAAGGCTGGGAAGGACAGCAGGGCTATGGGACCTCCTGGGAAACCCCCACTGCTGAGCCTCTGGGAATGCAGCTATCCTTTTGTCATTAATCTTCAGTAATAAAGTCAGCGTCGGAATCCCAGGGGGACTTGGGTCTGTGGGACCAGGTGGTTTGTGTGAATGCTGTCCAGCAGACTCTGAGCACCCTTCTGTGCTCTCCTCCCAGCTGCAGCCAGGGCTGCGTGCCCTTGGAACGCAGAGAGCCCCGCCAGGCATGCCAAGGACACGGCTCCATGTCTGCAGACCTCCTGCTTCTCGGAGGAACCTGGAGCTTTGCCCAGTGAGACCCCCTGGAGGGACGGGGTCTGTTCCCTACAGGCTTTTATCTCCTTTACCTCCTTCAGCCCTAGGTGGGCAAATCCCCTCTGCCATAGTTCAGTTCCAAAATCTCTTCCAAAGCTCTGGGGTGGGGGTTTAAGGAGTGCACAGAGCAAACTGGGGAACTGAGCTCCAAAATGTGTGAGGAAACTCCGTGCGGGAGGGTGATAAGGAAGTTGTGCTGTGTGCTGGGATTGCAGCTGTGCATTTTAACACAGATTTATCTGAAACATTGAAAAAGAAACTGTCACCACTGAGCAGAAACAAGGGTTACACAGAAATAGCTTGCATTTTCCACAGACCTTTGTCCAGCAAGAAATGTTTGTTTTGTGTGTTTCAAGGCTTTGGAGTGCTAAGAAAATATTTCCAATAAGAAACTACACAGACCTTCCTTTTCTTCCCACGACAGCTTAATTTCTTTAAGAGCCCTTCTGGGAGAGCTTTTTGGAGATCTGAGTGCACTCTGAGGAGCAGATTGTCTTGTGTACACAATGGCTGGTTTCCTCCAAGAGTGCTCCAGGCTTGTGCCTTGCAACTGCCCCCTCAAAAGCCACGTGGAATCTCCCATTACACCCGATTCATCCCAGGCCCTGTTATTTCCAGACTTTATTATCCTTTCTAGCAACGTGCCTTTTATAGAAGGCAGCCTAGCCGCTTTGCAGTTTCCTGGTTCCCACTGGAACTCTTTAAGAACTAGCATCATATTCAACAGTGTTGACCTTTTGGTAAAGGGATCGCTGCAATTCTCACCCAGGAAAGTATTTGGCAGTTCATCTGAGTGCTCCTTCTGGCAGACTTTTAAGCACATGTTCTAAAAATGGGGTTAAAAATAACTTTTTTTGCCCTGCATGCTTTGGGACAGTCATGCAAATATGTGTCCCCTAAGGAACGATGGTAGTGTGAGCTCCCTAACAGCAAAGGGCAATGCAAGTAACTCACCGAGGCTTTCTGTGATGGCTCTTTCCTTCCTATAGAGCCTGGTCCCATCCTGTCCTTGAGCCTCCCTGGAGAACTTTCTGCTTCTCACGAAGTCGTAATTCACATTTATGCCTTTAGGATGCTTTCCTCACATCTTCTGTGGCTTGTCTCTCACCTGTAACTTTCCGGAGCTTGAATTCTTTATTTTTATTCTCAATTTTCACTTCTTTTAAGGTCTTACTACTTCAGGTGTTCATTTCCACTCCCTTGTATAAACACACGCCCTTTTTAAAAAAAAATCTCTGAGCATTGAGCGCACTATGCCTGTGTAACCCAGCACTGCACGTGTGACCAGCCTTCGTGCTCCTCACACTTACATGATGCTGACCAGCCTACCTCTCATTTCCCTTTGGGCATTAAATGCTACTGTAAAGGTATTGTTTTGCTCTCACTGGGACAGTCTTAGCAGCAGCTGCGGCTCTGTGGCCCCTCTGAACTGAGCCCCACACATGGCTGAGGAGTTGTTTAGGTGCAGGCTTTACGCCATCTCACTGCCTCCACCAACCTTCTGAGGTCGAACCTGACAATTGAAATGCTTGTGTAGGAGGAGATGAGATCCAGGCTCCCTCCATTTGGCACATCCAAGTCACTGACACAGGAGCCGTGGGTGAGGTCAGAGAAAATCCTGGAAAGCAGTGTTACCCGGAGCACTGGGACTCTGGCCAGCAGGGAATTTGGGAGTCACGTATGTTCTGCATCCCATCTGTGAAGCCACCAAGTTCCTCGACCCCAAGCACAAGGCCTGAGAACAGCTGGGGCCGCGCCTGGGACACTGCACTGCTCCTCGTGCCGGCTCCATGCCCACAGAAGGAACCTGCTCCCCTTCTGGCACCTGGGCAGGAGCAAGCCCACTCCAAGGTGTGCACAGGGCTGGCCTCAACTTTTGCACATGCAGAGCAATCCCGGGAACACGGGGCTGGGCTCAGGCTCATTTGTGCCCGGAAGGAAAGCCCAGAGGGACAGGCGTTTGCAAGTCAGGGCAAGTATTTTCATGGTGTTTATGTGACTGCAGTACCAAGCGGCAGCCCAGGTGTGAACAGCAGTGTCCCCAGAGCAGTCCCTCAGCACCCTGAGCAGATGAGGACAGGAGTGTTTGCAGAGACCTGCTGCAGGCAGAGGCACCACTCCCAGCGCCTCAGCAGCTGCTGCTAGGCATCCAGTAGCTCTGCTATCCAAGCAGCACTGGTGCCACCGTGTGCTCTGTGAGGTGCAGCCTGCACACAGGCAGCTGTGCCTTGTCTCTGCTTTCCTGTGTCTGTCACCCGCCTGCGAGCATTCCCTGAGGTGACACAATCCGAGCAGACGAGGCTGGGTTGTTGATGTGCAGGTGACAGACGAGGCTGGGTTGTTGATGTGCAGGTGACAGACATTATTTCAACACAAAGCCGGCACAACCAGATCAGTCATAGGCTTTTATTCAAGGCCTGGATTACACCATCTTTACCCGTATTAGTGTTATGGACCCAGGCAGCAGAGCACATTGTTTGTCAGCAGCCAGCACCTGCATTTTTTGATCCCTTGACAGAATCAGTCACAGTGCAAAAAAGTGGATATACCTCTGGCTCCACGCTAGCCATGCAAGCACCCCACACCTCTCCAAGCATGCATCCATCCTCAGCCCAAAGAGCATCTGAATGGTGAATCAAGCTCCTGCCTGCCCTCCCTTTTGCTCTATGTGCCCTGCTGTGGCACTGCCTTTCCCTGCTCGTGGATGGCCCTGTTCTCCAGCACCTTCACCTTCCCCTCGCCTGGCTGCAGCACACAGGCCACCATAGCCCTGGCCACCGTTTCCACAGGCACCGAGTAAGCAGTGGGGAAGACCCGAGCCAAAACACCCAAGAACTGCTGGGCTATCCACTCCGCGGGCCGGGACTCCTGGCGCTTGCACAGCAGCATCCTGCAGAGCAAGGAGGTAAGGTGGGTCAGCTTGAACCAATCCCTGGGGGAAAGCTAGAGACTCGCACAGAATTCTCCAGCAGCACCAAGGCCCAGACCAGCTCCCAAAACCCGCATGGGCTTTGGGGCTTTGGCAGGGTCATGAAACGTGACAGAGCTGAGCCCTTGGACACTGAAGTCCTTTCCCCACTGTGCTGCCAAAAGCAGAATGCCAGTTCTCCTAGGCAGCAAGAGCACAGTACAGCTGAAAGGTCACGGTGAGTGTTCCCTCTGCAGAAGGTCAAGGTCCATCTGGAGTTAAGCTCTGACCTATGTGCCCCAACCTGTGCTTTCAGCCCAAGCCTCCTGTCTGTGCGTGGCACATGGCACTAGCATTGGGATGGGCCATGGGAAACCTAAGAGCTTGCTCCCTGCAGCACTGGGAAGCAGTTGGCTCATCCACGAGCTGCATTTGCAGCTGGTGGCATTCTCCACTCCCCTCCCCAGCCCTGCCCTCATGTATCCTTTCTCTTCCTCCATCTCTCAGCCTGCTGCCCTGCCAACCCTCCACCCGAGCCCTGTGCCCTCTGTCCTCCACCACTACTCACGCTGGCCGGAGAATGGTACAGCGATCAAAACCAACAGCCTGGACCAGGTTCTCCACTTCTCCCTGTCAGAGCAGCCAGGCAGGATGAAAGGAGACAAGGATGACTGCAAGCACCATCCTTGCCACCCCATGAAAGGGCAGGAGAGCGCTTCTGAGCCGTGGGCAGGATGGCACTAATGCCAATGTGAAGCTGGAACAGGCCAGGCAGGGATCAGCTCTCCAGGCCAGGCAGCTGGGGTGAGTGCCCACGGTGGACACAGACCGTAGGTCAGCAGCGCACCCTTGCAACCATCACGCTAAACTGCAACAGGCTGCTCCGGAGAGCATCTGGAGTCAGCATCCAGCCTGCGGATGGATCCAGCCGGCACAAGACGCTGGCAAGGCAGCTGTGAGTCCAGCAGGTGGTGGGAGCTGCAGCACACAACGTATGGGGAAAAAAGCTTTTGCGACAGATATGGTCCTACCTGGGGAGCCTGTAGGCTTTCCATCACTGGATAGTTTGTGTCTCACCTGGACACAGCCTTGAGCCTCCCCACACAGCTGTGAAGCCATCCCAGCTTGAGGCTGGGGAGCTGGGGTTGGGGTAGAGACCTCAGCAGGTCTTTCTGGGATTTGAGGAGGGAGACAGCTGCTGCATGCAGGTGTTGTGCTGCTTCAGAAGAAGCCAGTTGCGCAGCTGTCCAGCCAGCCCCTTCCCTTGTCCCGCAGCACCAGGAGGACCCCCGGAGCCATTTGCATCTCAAGACCTCAGCTCCTGCTTCCTTCCCGAGCATCCCAGCATCCTGTGATTCCTGCAGAGCACCAGGAGCCCACCCCAGCTGCCCCCTCACCTTCACGCGGAGGTAGAGGAAGCGGCTCTGCGCGTTTGCCCCCCGGGAGGACTGCAGGACAAAGTGTTTGCAGCCCCCTGCCCGCGCCAGCTCCGCAGCCTGCGCCACGTAGTCCCGGTCCACTCGGACAAAGCCGTCCTGCGAGGGGAGAGGAGGGTCAATGAGGCAGGGAGCGGGCAGGCAGGGGAAGGGACGAGAGGGACCCCTACTCTCCCGGGGACAGGGGAGTCCCCACTCACTGCGCCAGCCTTGGCCCTGGTGGTGCCCAGGCAGCAGAAGCCCACGTCGTGTCCCTGGAAGGCGGCGACGTGCTCACCCAGCCGCTCGAAGTCCACCACCGCCTGCTCCTGCGGGGGAGGCCGAGGGTCAGCGCCGCCGCCCCGGCCCCCGCCACCACGGCCACCCCCGGCCCGGCCCGCGCACCACGGCCGCCTCCGCCTCTTCGCCCAGGCTCAGCCGGCGCCGCCCGATCAGCGTCACCCGGGCGAAGACCCGCCGGGCCAGCAGCTCCCGCAGCAGCACCCGGCCCGTCTCCCCCGAGGCGCCCAGCACGAAGCAGCTCCTGCCGCTGCCGCCGCCCGCCGCCGCCATGCCGAGAGCAGCGAGCGGGGCCGGGGCGGGGCCGGGGACACGGCAGGTCCGGGTGGGAGCGGCTGCGCCGCCGCGCTGCGGCCGCCGCGGCTTTGGCGGTCCGTGCCCGGGGAGCCGCAGCCGAACGCGGGGTGGGGCTGCCCGGGGCAGGGCGGGGCTGCCCGGGGCGGGTCTCTGCCCCCCGAGCCGGGGGCAGCCCCAGGGACCCCCGCTCAGCCCGGCCGCTCCGCCCAGCGCGCAGGGAAGGTGTCTCTCGGCCTGTCCCCGCCGCGTGTCCCTGCAGTGGTAGAGCCGAACGCCCTCCGAGGATCCCTGTGCCCGCCTCGCTCGGGCGGAGGGGATGTGTCCCGGAGGGATGCTCGGAGGAGTCTGTGACCTGTCCGGCGGCTCCTCTCCAAACCCCACTGGGTTCAGTGTGTGCTGCCGACCGGGGTGCCCAGCAGCTGTGTCCCCTGGGCAGAAGGTGGGTCACCCCCGCGCCGGGCAGCCTTGCAGTGACTCCAGTGTGAAGCAGTCACTGGTGCCTGAGGAGCAAGGGGATGAAGCCCACTTCCTAGGGAACTCTCGCTGAGCAGGTCCTGGGGTGTGCTGGCAAGCACAGACCCCTGCTCCGGGTCCCTGCCTGTGCGTTGTCCCTCTGACAAGGACGATGCCAATCATCACCGGGGTGGTCCAGGTCGCACCAGGACATGGCTCTGGAGCAGGCATGTGGGCACCCCGCGGCTCTGCACAGCCACTCCCGTGGTTAGCATCAAGGGGCCCCGCGGCACCTCGATCCCGTTTGTCCTGATTCCTGGGGAGGGAGGTGCAGAGGCCTGAATGGCTGCTGTCGGGATCAGCCAGGCGGTTTTCCAGCCTGGTGTGTCTGTCAAGTGCTCTCCTCGGCCGAGGGCTGAGGATGAATCCCAGGTGCACGTGCCGCTTGCGAGGCAGGACGCGCGTCATGACTGTCACCGGGTTAATGGCTGGCATCCCGCTCTACCTGCCAGTGTGCCGCCGGCACCCACGGCCGCGTGCCCTGTCCATCGGGCTCTGCTCTGCAGCCACAGGCAAACCCAGGTGGGTGAACGAGGGGGCAGCTGGGACGTACCAGGACTCGGGGGTACTGGGACGAATGCTTGAGAGTGGGAGGGGAAGAGTACAGTGCGACAGAAGTACTGGCAGCAACGTATATGGGCCATGTGGTATGTTATAGGGTATGATATGCTCTAGGGTTTCATGGCATGGTGGGGATACCACTGGGGAGGGTAGGATCGGGACGCATGGGAGCCATGCTCCCACCGCTCATGGTCTGCTTCTCCTCCACGGCAGGGCTCCGGGGGGCCAGCCAGGTGCCGGGGTGCCCGCTCTCCCGGTGGCATGGAGACATGGTCCCGGCGCAGCGCTGCCTTCGACTGCGTGCCCCAGCCAGCAGCCTGCTGCCCTGACTGGATGGCGGAGCTCCCCGACGCCCTGCCCCTCTCCCGCCTCTCCATCCCTGGCACCCACGACTCCCTCAGCCTGTTCGGCGGCCGGCGCCTGCGGTGCCAGAGCTGGGGCCTGGAGGCCCAGCTGGCGGCCGGCATCCGCTTCCTGGATGTGCGCTGCAAGCTGTCGCGGGGTGAGCTCCGCATCTACCACCTCTGCACCTTCCAGCGGGCCAGCCTGCGCGGCGTCCTGCGCCGCACCCTGCGCTTCCTCCGCGCCCACCCCGGCGAGGCCGTGCTTATGCGCATCAAGGAGGAGCTGCCCATCTTCTCCCGGCCTGGCTTCGCTGCCCAGCTGCACCGCTGCCTGCTGGAGGAGGGACAGGGCTGTGTGTGGTGCCGGGAGGAGGTGCCAACGCTGGGCCAGGTGCGCGGGAAGATCGTGGTGCTGGAGGCGCTGGCGCGGGAGGTGCTGGGCATCCCCTACGAGCAGCTGAGCATCAGCGACGCCTGGAACGTGCTCTCACTGGAGCGCAAGTGGGCCCGGGTGCGGCGGCACCTGGAGAAGGCGGCCGGCGGAGACCCCGCTACCATGTACCTCACCTTCTGCTCCGGCAATGGGCTCTTCACCTGCCCCGAGGAGGTGGCCCGCTTTGTGAACCCCCGCTGCTGCCAGCACCTGCGGCGCCGGGGCGGCCAGCCCGTGCGCTGGGGGGTGGTCATCATGGACTTCCCTGGCGCGGGCCTTCTCCGGCTCATCGTGGACAGCAACGGCCCGCGGGCCAATGGACACGGCACGGCGGCCCCCGGCACCCCCACGGTACCGTGCCGGCACCCCCGCGGCAAAGGGGACCGACGCCGCAGCCGGCACAGCTCTGCTCGCTGCCCGCGCCGCTGTCCCTCGGGAAGGACGCTGCTCCCGGCCCCGCGCCTCAGCCGAAGGACGTCAGTGCCTGGAGGGCAAAAGCGGGTTTCTAGGTCTTGCAGAGCACCGGAAAGCCTTCGTGTGACAACGGTGTGACAGCCGCGGAGGCAGCAGAGGAGGGCCGGCTGTGGTCGGAGCCGGGCAGCCCGGGGAGCTGCGCCCTACCCTGAGGAGCCAGGTACGGTGCCGGTGCGGGGCTGGGCCACCTGAGACCCCACAGCGCAGCACGGGTGGGTGGGGATAGAACGTCCTACCTCACCTCCTGCCGAGCCAGTGAGCCCTCCCGAAATGCCTCTCTGCAACACAGTCCTTTTCCTTTCCAGGGTAAATGAAAATAAAAAGAAGCTAGGAAAGCACTGCCTACGTTGCCTTGCCATTTCCTATCAGAAAAGTGCAGAAAAGACCTTTTGCTTTTGTTGCTTAGATGTGAAGGAGCCTGTATCCCTCTGCCCATGGATAAAGGACAGTTAGATTGGTGTCTGTGACCATCTTGCTCTTAAAGCAGAGCTGCAAGAGGTCAGAGGTGTAAGAATTAATTTCAAAGGTGACAAGTGGTTAGGAACATCCTTCCCCTCCTTATTTTAGCTTTTGTTTCTTTCTTGCAGGGGCTTGCCCCAGAAGTCAGAACTCTTAGGGAGAGCCAACTTCAGCAAGTGCCACCCATCCTGTGCATGGAGAGCTGGATGGCCCTGGGGTCACACACCCAGGGGATGCTGCACTGGGCAGAGCTCAGTAGTTTGTAACAGCAGGGGCAGCGTGGACAGGGCAGTTTGTAGATCCACAAAAGCAAAGTGGTTGAGGCATAAAAAAGACTTTAAAACATGTTGTGCCAGTGCCTGCCCTACTTGCAGATAATAAATCAGTAATCTAAATAGACAACACAATAGCTCCTTGGAGCAGAAAGATAACCAAGATGCCAGGGGAGATATCATCACCCAGGAAGGTGCCTGCTGTATCACTGGCAGCAGCCAAGCTGGACAAGCTGTGCGCTGAAACAGGGAGGTGAGAAAGAGAGAGGAACTTTTAGAAGAGGAAACCTCAGCCCTCGCCTGCCAGAAGGTGAAGAATGTCCTCTAGGTTGCCTCTTCGTCGGGTGAAAACACAGCTGGGCACAGTGCCTCCTGGAGGGGATGTCCCAGGATTTCCTGGCCAGAGGAGAGGATGTCTTTTGCTCTGCAGGGGCTGGCCTTGGCTGGACACACGGCTGTTAGTGCTGAGCATGTTCATCTGCTGCCCAGGGAGGGGAGCAGGTAATAGTACACAGTGGGTGACAGAGGTGACAGACAGAGGAATCTGGCTCCAGGATTGCTATGTGAGATGGGAGAAGGTTGAAATCTCTGTATTAAACCAGACATGTGACAAAAGCACTGGTTGATGTCCAGGGTGAGGGTGGCCTGCTCAATCAGCTGCCAGTGCCTCCTGTGCCTGGGTTGCCCCCACACCAAGCCAGTGTGACTGATACCACTCTCCTACTGAGAAGATGTGTTCTACTGGGGCAGGGCCAGGTGGGTCAGTGGCCTGTCCCAGCATTCCAGGGATGCACAGTGCCATGGAGAGCCCCGCAGGGCACAAGCAGAGCAATCACAGCTCCCAGGAGCTGTAGGCTGGGTGGTTTTGCTGTCACTTAGGGCAAGGACTGCCTGCCTGGCTGAAGAGCTGCCCCCGGACGTGGCACATCCCTGCAGCTGCACCCCAGCACCCCGTACCCACCCTGTGCCCCAGCTCGCTGGCAGGGCAGAGGTGCTGCCTGGGATTCCCCGGGTGGGCAGAGTCACTTGTTTACGCCCTATTACTCAAGCAGTGAGATAATGTCAGTGCTATCTATGCCCCAAGCATCCTGTTTGGCAAACCCTTATCTGTGCCACACACGTGTGGCTGCTGCCAGGTGCCAGGGAGCCGGCAGGCAGCATGGGCAGGGGTACTCATGTGGCAGTGATGCCCAGTGAAAAGGCTCTCCATCACCAGCTTGGCAGTGAAAGGCAGGAGGCAGAGAGCTGTCCTACAGCTGAGGTCAAAGAAACATCTCTGAGACGGTCTGGATGGGGTGGGCAGGAGTGATTTCCCAAAACTACCCCGATATTCCATAGCCAGGGCTGTCCCAGTGCCACAAGGTCCCTGTGGGTGGGGGGTGCAGGGTACCTCCCCCTGGACTTCTGGTCCTGGCTAATCCTTGCAACTGTCTCAGTCTGTCCAAACCAGGGTGGCACTCAAACGCGTCTGCCAGTGCCCAAACACTTTCAAATTGTGAGAAAGATTTTATCAGGTGCTGCCTGAGGCGGGGCAGCAGCTGATAAGAGGGTGGAGGAGAAGGCTCTGGCTGCTGGAGCTGTGCGCTGGGAGACTTGCCCAAGGGCACCCTGCAGCTCAGGGACACCCTTTGGGTCAAGCACTTCTTGGGGACCTGTGGTGGGAGGGGATCTCCTGCCCGCCCTCAGGAATGACTCTAAAGCTTCAGGGAGAGCCGCCCGTGTCCCCAGCGAGGAATGGAGTGATGGCAGCGGGGCTGCACCCAGGCGTGTGTGTCCTCGCCGGTACCATCCCACAGTCCTGACGGGGTGGGATCGGGTGCCTCCTTGCTCCTGTGGGCTGCTGAGCCCTCCCCGGGGCGAGCGGGGCTCTCAGGAAGGTGCCTGCTGTATCGCCGGCAGCAGCCGAGCCGAACGGGCCGTGCCGGGGTGACTCGGTTCCTCTGCGGTTTGCGGGGACATTGCACAAGGAGGGGAACAGGCTGTGCCACCGTGGGGCGGGAGCTCTGCCGTAAACAACGCACAGCCGTGCCCCTTCCCCAGAGGCAGAGCCTGGGCAGGGCTCTACGGCACAGAGGGCATCGCCCCGACTGTTGCTCAGCACCGGGGCACAGCAGAGGAGGCACTTCTCCGTTCCAGATGCCTGGGTCCAGAGGGTCAGTGAGGAGGTGACACAGGAAAGTGTCTCTGTACCTGCTCCCTTGAGCCCATGCTGAGCAAAGCCCTGGCTGGCAGCTTGCGCTGTGCCCTCGGAGGGGTGGCTGGGGGACAGGATGCACCATCCTGGCACCTGGGAAATCCCTGCACTGCTCGGGCAGGGACAGGCACTTCCTTGGTGAGCAGGGCAGCAGGAATCCAGCAGGAGCACGTGCCCTGCGGCATCCTGAATCCCTTCCAGAGAAGCCAACCTTGGAACCCACCTGAGATGTGAAAGGGCTCCTGGTGATTAACCAGCTCCTAGCAGAGCTGAATCAGATCGTCTCTCCCTCCTACCACGTGTACCTTTTCCCACTACCTGCAAAGCAAGCCTCATTATCCGTCCTGCCATGTAGGACCCCCTCTCTGAGCCCAGGCATGGGGCACCTACCCCCACAAAGAGCTTGAACTTGGTCATGTACTGTCTTTGCAGCAGCAACAGCCTCTGCATCTCAGCCACCTTGATTCAATTTTTAAAGCAATAACAAAAACTATTGGTAGTTACAAAAATAAAGGTGGGAGTATTTTTTTTGTACTGCTCTGCCCTACCATGTTGGGTTTCAGCAGAAGTGAAACTGGCAGGGGCACAGCCTGCTCTGCCCTGGGGTGGTGTACCCATGAACATCCCTCTGAGTCTCAGCGGTGTCTCACCAGTAGGAGAGGCAGCTCTCACCCTGACCAGGTGACCCTCAACATCTGGAGCTGCTCTCTGTCGGTGCCTTATCCAAGAGATGGGACAGTCATGGTTATCACGATTTATTACTTTAAATATCAACAAGGCATCAGTCTCAGTGGCCGTGATTTAGTAACAATTTGCCGTATCTGCAGTCACAAGTTTCAGAGTTACATGGCAATTTATAACTTTTTAGTCCAATAAGCA
This sequence comes from Lycocorax pyrrhopterus obiensis, assembly GCA_014706295.1. Lineage (NCBI taxonomy): Eukaryota > Metazoa > Chordata > Aves > Passeriformes > Paradisaeidae > Lycocorax > Lycocorax pyrrhopterus. Next base: position 24,208,798 of record JACSVZ010000013.1, read on the forward strand.
ATTAACACGAAACTTTGTTTTGACTTTATAACCTATCACCTTTGGTACTTTTTACTGCAGTGCTTCTGTTCCACAGCCAATAACTTTCTAGCTCACGTACACACATCTACTTCTATTGTAACATCTAAATTCTTAACTTAAACTATAAAATCACATTACTATACTTTAAACCCTTCACCATATCACCCAATACATATTCTTACTTATAACTATAGAAACTTAGGTTTATAATTCTTCTCCTTAAAGTCTGTATAGCTTTGCCATTACATCAATCCAAGCTCTTTCCAGGGCTGTAAATCGAACTCATTAATGCCTGTGGAAGTTTCTGCTTCTCTGTTTCCCACAGCTCTCCTGCCCCAGCAGCTGCCCCTCAGCCTCTCTGCCTGCCTGGCTGCTTCTTCCCTTCTCGTAACTGACCGCTCTCGGTCAATGAGCTGCTAGAAAGCGAGTACTCCTGAATTACTGGATGTACAGACTCAGCAATTCCATAAAAAGAGACAACTGCAGTAAAACATTTTTCAAGGAAGACATCCAGAGACAGGAAACAAGGTTAATTTATACTGGCCAACGATAAAGTAATTGTAGTGGGTTATGGCTCCTGTGGGATGGGTTCCTCCTTTTGTCTAGAATGAGTCCTGGTGGAGCAGTATCAATTTCTCTGGAACTGGAAAATACATGTAACCTGCATGGCTCTTTTTTGGCTTTAGCTGGAAGTGGGCAGAGTAATTTCTGCAGAAAACCTGGCCAAGGCAATTCTATTTACGAGCAGGACAGGGTAAGAAAAGATTTATAATGATTATAACGATCCAAGGGGCGGTGGACACAATTAGACATGTTCCTGAAACACTGGTGGAAATTCCTAACGGATGTTAATAAGTAAGGGGGAAGTTCCTCTGGCATATTCTTGGACCTTTCTCATAAAGACTTAAAGGTAAACACAGAAAAATACATTGTGTAAGTAACTGTTTATAAACGGTGTATGAAGATTCACAGCCAGAGCAAAACGCCTGCATGTGAGGAGAGCATCTGGCACAGGAGCTGCGAGGCTGTGAGCCACACTCCCACTCACCCACAAGGGACCTCATCACCCCTCAGCCCTCCCCTGCCCTCCAACCACCAGTGTAGGCGCTGCCACATGGACATGGTGGGTCAGAGAGGTCTCTGTGCTCTGGGCACCACGGACTGGGGCTGGACGCTTCCTGGAGGACCTTTTGCCACCTCCTGGGGTGCTCGGGCAAGCCTGGCTCATTGTGGGTCATCTCCTGTGGCTGTCATGTCTCCAGGGCAGCGTGGGGATGCACCAGCTCCCATGCCATGGGGCTGCTGCCGAGCTAGGTCCCATCAGGACCGTGGCCGACCCCACTGTTCCCCTCCAGCCCCGGGCTGAGAGGAGGGTTTTTCGGGGCTGGAGAGCTCTGTGGTGGGGGAGGCGGGGGTGTGGGGCAGGATGTGGGCTGGCAGCGGGGCTGGGATGGGAGGGGAAGAGGCCAGGGGCAGGGAGCGATGCGCTGCACACTCGGAGGAAGCGTGAGCAGGACTGCCCACCGCGGGACAGCTGCCACTGGCTGGGCACGGTGCGTCTGCGGTGCCGGCATGGTAAGTCCTGCTCCTTTCCTTGGGGATGACTCAGGGTCTCCCTAGAAAAGGGGATTAGGGGAGCGCAGGGCTATGGGCAGGCACTGACAGGAACCAGTGCCGCTGCTGGGGGCTGTGGGACACATAGCCTGTCCCAGAAACACCCTGCCCGAGCGACCCCGGGCTCACAGGACACTGCCAGGCACACAGGGCACTGCTACTGCAGAGGCAGATGCCAGCCGTGGCTGGGCAGGAAGGGGGGCATAGGACACGGCCTGGACTTAGGGGCTCCCCAGGAGTGAAGGGCATTGCTGGCACAGCTCCCCCGAAGTGCCTCACTGGAAGGGGCCGTTCCTGCAGCAGAGCTGTACGTGGCTGGGAGCACCATGTGTGCCTGCGTGTGAGCTGCCACAAGCAATGTGCCCTTGTGTGTGCCAGGACTGCCTGGCAGCATGTGGGTGCATGTGTGAGCCCCTTGGAATGTGCATGCTCATGTCTCCTTCCCTGTCAGGGCTCTGCTGTGGGACTGCGATCTGCTGGGAGGACACGGACTCTGGGCTCTCCTGGCATCTACCTGGGCATCACTGCCATCACATGGGGTAAGCCACCCACCACCCGCTCATTAAGCCCAGTGTGACCCTACTGCCAAGCAGTCTGCAGGTCTGGGAAACTGGAGAAAGGCAGCATTGTTATTTTGGGGACTCATCAGACACACCCCCCAGGGCTGGATCCTCCTGGGCTGGGAGGGGGTTGCCCTTGCTTGTGCCAGCTCCCTCCAGGCAGACCGTGCTCCCCCAGGGAGGGCCAGGCCATGCCTGGGGTTCCTGCAGGGTGTTTCGTTCCCCAAATGCAGCGTGGCAGCTGGTGCACTGTACTGTGAACCAGGGAGAGGCAGCTCTACCCCCTGCCTACACCCATGCCCGTGCTGGGGACTTGGGCGTGGACGTAGGCACAGAACCCACAGGTGTAAGGGTTCAGAGCACAGCTGGGGCGGCATCAGGCAAAGTTACAGCTGCTAATTGACATCAGGAGTATAGAAGCTAATTTGGTTCTGCTGCCTTCACGTGCTGGCATTGCACAGAGACAAACCTACTGGTGCCTGCTCTGTCTCTGGCAATCCTCTGTGAGCTGAATTATTTTCCTAAGAACCTTAGTGAACGAGCTAAAGAAAAGAAATGAGGCAAGTGCAGAAGTGTTAGGAGGAGGCTGAGATTTGGCTCTGAGAGAAAAACAAAAACATGAAGGCACCTCAACTGCGGAGGGTGCTGAGCACTACCCTGGGAAGAGGCATCAGGGCTGCCAAGGGAGCCGAGGGGTCAAAACACAGGAAAACAGCACCCACTTGGGGCTCAGCACCAGGTGGGGCAGCAAGAGGTAGCGTAAGGCAGGGCAGATGAGCAGTGCCATGGAGAGGGTGTTACTGGTGGAACTGGAGGAAAGAGGTAGGAGAGCACGTGGAGGACGGACATGGACTTTGTGTGAGGTGTGTGAGGGTAGCAGGCAGCTGCCCTGAGCTGTGCTGGGGAGCAGGAAGGACCAGGAGGAGGGTGGTGGGAGCTGAGGGTGGGGCAGGCTCCCAAAGGTGCCCTGAGTTCCTGTCCTGCAGCCCCGAATTCCCAAAAGGTAAAGAAAGAACCGCATTTTCCTCAGCTTCAGTTCAGTTGAACAAAGAGAAGAGTTTGCACTTTCACGGGGAAAACCAGACAAATTATAGGAAATTACTTAGGAAAATGTATAATAGTTGACCAAACTAGAGCCCTAATTAGACTTTAGAAGACCTGTACTTGCATCTAATCTGCAATGCCCAGATCTTTGTCTGCACAACCGCAGTGCGATAGTGCTCTCCTGAGATACAGGGTAAGCCAGGCTGGTTGTTTGGAGCAGACTTTGATCCCCATCTCACTTTCTGCACAAATGGAGATATGATATCCCCACATCGATTTCTGCAGTAATGGAGATAGCTGCTTGTGGGGAGAATGGAGGAAGCTTCTTTCTGTGGCTAAAACACTTTGATTGCATAAAGTTGTGGTGTGAAATGCTGTAAATAAGAGCAGGGTTTCGGCAAAGTGCCCTTCACTTCTGGGTGTGGGTTCCAGTTACTTTCTGGCTTTGCCCTGCCTGGTGGGCATGACCATAATGTGAGCTTGACTTTTGTAAGACCTTGTTTTGCAACACTGAGTTTTACAAGACTCTTCAGACCATCTCTGGCTCAGATGAGCAGGTTGGGGTCCAAGTGCTTTTGAGGGTGAGGGTATACTGGCTGCTCCGCCTTGCTGCAATCTGACTCTCCTGTAGCAGGGTAAAGCAAGAAAACCGAAGTGGTACACATCTGCACTCACAGAAGGAACTGTGTTTACAGAACCACCTTGAAGTGGGGCTTTCCCCTTAGGGAAGCCTTTGTGAGCAGGGGAACAGGGCCACAGGGCTGAGCTTTCAATCCTTATGCTGGAGAAGGGGTTGGCATCACTGCTTGGGGCTCTTCTGCCTCCTGTGCTCTGCCTGCCCTATCCTCTGCTGCCCCGTCTCAGCCTTCACCCTGTCACCCCCACCTTCCTCATCCCTGTGCCATCCCCCTCTGTCCTCAGCTCCTTCTGCTATGCCTGATCCACCCAGGTCTTTGTGTACCCATAGAGCCCCATTCTCATCCACACTTGTCCCTTCATCCGATCCCTTCACCCAGCTGGTCACTGGCATCTCTTGGCCATGATGCCAGGCTTAGCCCACCCTCACGTCCCAAGGGATCCCATCCCTGACCTGGCTCCCGTCCTTTCTGCATCAATCCAGACCTCATCCTCTCCCACAGGCATGGTGCTGTGGGTGGAGGTGGGTGCCTGGACGTACCACTACAGTGACCAAGGGGACTACACGTGGGAGCAGGCCAGGAATTACTGCCAGACCTTCTTTACCGACCTGGTGGCGATCCAGAACCAGCAGGAGATCGAGTACCTCAACAAGAGCCTGCCCTACCACGCGCGCTACTACTGGATCGGCATCCGCAAGCTGGGTGGCATCTGGACCTGGGTGGGCACCAGGAAGGCGCTGACCAAGGAGGCAGAGAACTGGGCACTCGGGGAGCCCAACAACCGCCGCTCCAACCAGGACTGCGTGGAGATCTACATCCAGCGGCCACAGCAGTCCGGCAAGTGGAACGACGAGCCCTGCAACCGGAAGAAAAAGGCTCTGTGCTACCGGGGTGAGCAGGGGGCTGCAGACCAGAGCTGGATTGGGTAGGCTGGGGACCTCAGCAGGGTGGCCAGCAGCTCCTGATGACCGTCCCCTGTGTGTGCAGCCTCCTGCCAGCCCTTCCCGTGCAGCCAGCGTGGTGAGTGCGTGGAGACCATTGGGAGCTACCGCTGCGAGTGCTACCCCGGCTTCCATGGCCCTGAGTGTGCGGAGGGTGAGACATCCATCCCCATTCCTCCCTCCCTCCCTGCTGGAGAGTCCAAACCCCGGTGACAAAGCAGGGTTCCTGTGCTCCTAATGGGCTGTGGTACCGTGTCTCTCCCAGTTGTGCAGTGTGCCAAGCTGGAGCCCAAGGGAGTGCACATGAACTGCAGCCACCCCTACGGAGACTTCAGCTACAACTCCACCTGCGAGTTTGGGTGCCAGGAAGGGTTTGAGCGGCAAGGGGCGGGCATGCTGCGGTGCCTGCCTTCCCAGGAGTGGTCAGCAAACATCCCCACCTGCACAGGTAGGGCCTGGCAGGGGCTGGGGGGGCATTGATGCTTTGCGGGGACCAGCCCTGTGTGCCCAACGCTGCTCTGGCAAGTCTTGCTGTGCCCTTACCTATTGTGGAAGCATCTCCTGGTGCTGCATGTGGAGCGGGATTCCCTGAGGAGACTACAATGGGCAGAGCAGCTGTGAGCTCTGGATAAGCCCCCTGTTCTGTCCCAGTGGCTGTCCCAGTGCCCATGCTCGCTGTCCTGAATCCCACTGAGATGTCAGCACCCCGTGTGCACCAAGTGCAGGGTCAGGACGGTGTCTTGGCTCCTCTGTCAACCTCAAGGCACTGTCTCTTACCTCCCAAAGCCCACCCTGATCTGCCTTGGGAAGGTGTTTGGCATCTTGGGAAAGAGGAAAGAGAGGCTGCTGTCCCACAGCCAGGAGAAGGGTCTATCCTGGCAGGACTGGGCCACCTTGAAAGGGGACAAGGACTCATGAAATTAGGTTACATACAAGCTGGGAGGGACAGAGCGTGGCAGGAAACCACAAAGGAGAAAAAGCTGTGGCATGTTATGCTACAGGGGCAGAGAAAGTCTTCCTGTCAGTGGCTTGAGGGTTTGCAGCCAGGCACCAGGCATCCCAGAGAAGTGCTGAGCTTTTTTGGGGGTACAAGAGCCTTGCTTCACCTTTCCTGTGCTGCTGTGTGGTACACCTGCAGCCTTGCACAAGGATGGGATGAGTCGAGGACTGGAGCAGACATGGGACACGACTGGGGACCCTCTGTATTGGGAAGGGTTGGGAGTGGGCAGCATCTTTGTATCTATATTCTTTTTGTAAAAAGCCTGCCTTGAAGTTAGTGCTGCTGCTGCCTCTGTGGGGTGGGCCTGTGGTCCAACCCAGGACTTGCCTTAGGCAGCTGAGACCAGCAAAACTTTCTGCAGTTAAGGGGAACAGGCATGTTCACAGGAGATGTGATGTGACTGTTTTGTAACCAGCATCCCCAGCGGGGCAAGGGCAGGCTTCCAATTTTGTGAAAATCCCCGCAGGCAAGCTGGGCTGAGCCTGTGTGCTCAAGGCTTTTCAGGTTCCCAAGGGCTTGCTTTCCCAGCTTGTTTTCTTCCTGCTGGCTGCAATATGACTGATCTTTGTTTTATTGCAAACAATCAGACGAGTCAGTTGGTCGCCTGTGCTGATAACGAAGTGGTGTTAGCAAGCATTGCCACCTGGGCTCACTCCAAAAACGAGCAGAGCAAGGCTGCAAGCAAGGCTGATGGTGCTGCAAGGACTGTGAGGGACAAGGCTGCCTGCCCTGCCTCAAACTCTGCCCCATGCCTGCCCGAAGCCATTGATTGTGTGCCCATTGCTGGCTGGCCCCAAAAGGGGCTGGGTCAACTGCTCCCACCCACACAGCGTGTTCACCAATAGACACCTCTGGGGATTCTCTGGGAAACCGGAATGCCTGTAAAATAGCTGTGAAAGGAAAAGCCTACCTAGGAAAGTGCTTGGTGTCAGTCTGAAAGCAGAAGGTGCAGCGAATGCAGTCTGTCTCAGCTGGGCTGGGTGGTGTTAATGCCCTGCTGGCACTGACCTGTGGTGGTCCTGCAGGCAGCAGAGCCGCTCACCCCAACAAACCTTGGGTGCTGCCCTGGCATGCAGCAAAGCACACCCTGGGCACAGGCTGGGGAGGCTGGCACAAAACCCCTGTGGCCACTGCAGTTATTTACAGTTCCAAAGCCATCCTCCTGCCCCTGTGACAAGGATGGAGGCTGCTCTCTGCTCCAGTAAAGGGAGGGAGGTGAGTAGGACTGCAGCAGCTGTTCTTCCTCCCAGGGGCTTTTGCCCAGGGTAGTGCAAGGGATAAACAGGGCTCTGGCAGAGCAGCAGCTGCATCTCTGCCAGGAAATCACTTGTACAGTAGAAAAATCATTGTACTAACTACAGTTTTGAGGAGGTGAGTCTGGGTAAGATTTGATTTGGATTCAGCCTGAATCGTTAGATTTAACCTATCTATCCCATCTCTGAGATCTGCTCTCCCATTGCAGCCACCACCTGCCCAGTGCTCAGTGCTCCAGACCAGGGAAAACTGAACTGCTCCCATCTCCACGGAGACTTCACCTTTGGCTCCACGTGTGCCTTCTCCTGCCAGACGGGGTTTGCACTGATGGGGCCGGAGAGCCGTGAGTGCACAGCCACAGGGACGTGGACAGGGGATGCCCCACGCTGTGAAGGTAGAGCTGCTGCTGGAGTGCAGGCTGTCACGAGCCTTGGGGTGACACTGTGGTGTTCCCCAGCCCCTCACTCCCAAAATTTTAGTCTCCCAGTTCCCAACCTGCTGCGTGACATGTACCTCTTCACTCTGCAGCTATTGTCTGCCCAGTGCTCAGTGCTCCAGACCAGGGAGAGCTGAACTGCTCCCACCTCCATGGCAACTTCACCTTTGGCTCCACATGTGCCTTCTCCTGCCAGAAGGGGTTTGCACTGATGGGGCCACAGAGCCGTGAGTGCACAGCCACGGGGACCTGGACTGGGGACACACCACACTGTGAAGGTAGAGCTGCTGATCGAGGTGTCACAGGCCTCTGGTTGACCCTGGAATGTTCTCCAGTGTCTTGGTCCCTTCATTCCAACAGTTTAGCCTTGTAGTCCCCAGACTCCTGCTCAAAGTGTTTCTCTGTCCCTGCAGCCATCACCTGCCCAGTGCTCAGAGCACCAGACCAGGGAGAGCTGAACTGCTCCCACCTCCATGGGGACTTCGCCTTTGGCTCCAGGTGTGCCTTCTCCTGCCACAAGGGGTTTGCACTGATGGGGCCGGAGAGCCGTGAGTGCACAGCCACGGGGACCTGGACTGAAGATACCCCACGCTGTGAAGGTAGAGCTGCTGCTACAACTCAGGGTGTCACTGGCCATAGGGTGACACTAGGGTTTCCCTAGTGTCTCAGACCAAACAGTTCAGCCTTGTAGTATCCAGGCTCCTCCTTGAAGTGTTTCTCTGTCCCTGCAGCTGTCACTTGTCCAGTGCTCAGAGCTCCAGAACAAGGAGAGCTGAACTGCTCCCACCTCCACGGGGACTTCACCTTTGGCTCCGTATGTGCCTTCTCCTGCCAGAAGGGGTTTGCACTGATGGGGCCAAAGAGCCGTGAGTGCACAGCCACAGGGACCTGGACTGAAGATACCCCACGCTGTGAAGGTAGAGCTGCTGCTACAACTCAGGGTGTCACTGGCCGTGGGGTAACACTAGGGTTTCCCCTGAAGCCTCTCAGACTGAACAGTTCAGCCTTGTAGTCCTCAGACTCCTGCTCAAACTGTTTCGCCATTCCTGCAGCTGTTGCCTGCCCAGTGCTCAGTGCTCCAGACCAAGGAGAGCTGAACTGCTCACACCTCCATGGGAACTTCACCTTTGGCTCCACGTGTACCTTCTCCTGCCAGAAGGGGTTTGTGTTGATGGGCCCAAAGAGCCATGAGTGCTCAGCCACAGGGACCTGGACGGGGGATGCAACAAGCTGTGAAGGTAGAGTTGCTGCTTGAGGTATCACAGGCCTCGGCCAGACACCAGGATGTTCTCTTTTTGGTCCTCTCATCACAAGAGTTTAGTCTTGTAGTCCCTAGACTCCTGCCTGAAGTGTGCTTCTTTGCCTTGCAGCCATCAGCTGCCCAGAGCTCCGTGCTCCAGACCAGGGAGAGCTGAACTGCTCCCACCTCCATGGCAACTTCACCTTTGGCTCCACATGTGCCTTCTCCTGTCAGAAGGGGTTTGCTCTGATGGGGCCACAGAGCCGTGAGTGCACAGCCACAGGGACGTGGACTGGGGACACACCACAATGCAAAGGTATTGCTGCTGCTCAAGGTGTCACAGGTCTTGTGTTGACCATAGGATGTTCCCCAGAGGACCCTCTTGGTCCTCTTGTTCCAGCAGTTTAGCCTCATAGTCCACAGATTCCAGCTTGAAAATGTATCTCTGTCCCTGCAGCCATCACCTGCCCAGTGCTCAGAGCACCAGAACAAGGAGAGATAAACTGCTCCCACCTCTACGGAGACTTCACCTTTGGCTCCAGGTGTGCCTTCTCCTGCCAGATGGGGTTTGCACTGATGGGGTCAGAGAGTCGCGAGTGCACAGCCACAGGGACGTGGACAGGGGATGTTCCTCGCTGTGAAGGTAGAGCTGCTGCCACAGCTCAGGGTGTCATTTGCCCTAGGGTGACACTACGATGTTCCCCAGCCCCTTGGTCCCAACAGTGTGGTCTCCCAGGCTCCTTTTTGACATGTGCCTCTTCACCCTTGCAGCCATCAAATGCTCAGCACTGACCACCCCCAAGATGGGCCAGGCCACCTGCTCCCATCTTCATGGTGACTTCACCTTTGGCTCCACATGTGCCTTCTCCTGCCAGAAGGGGTTTGTGCTGATGGGGCCGGAGAGCCGTGAGTGCACAGCCACGGGGACCTGGACTGGGGGCCCCACACATTGCAAAGGTGCATCTTGTGATCTCACATGTGTCTGGGAGGGCTCTGTTGTAGCAGAGTGCTCTCTCCAGCACCCCAGGCTGTGTCAGTTGATCCCCTGGCTTGCCAGCCCACATGTCCCCATCCCACTGCCATCAGTCCTGTCCTCTTGATGCTCCTGCTGTGCTTTATCTCCAGCCATCAGCTGCCCGGTGCTGGCCCCCCCCAGCAGAGGCCAGCTGAGCTGCTCTCACGTGCACGGGAACTTCACCTACAACTCCACGTGCACCTTTTCGTGCGAGGAAGGGTTTGTTCGGATGGGAGCAGAGATGCTCCGGTGTGAGGCCACGGGAAACTGGACCAGGGAGCCCCCTGTCTGTGCAGGTACAGTGGGACCCCCCAGGTCCTCTAGCACTGTGAGGGTTCCAGCTTTCCCCCAAGCACATCTTGAATGTGGTGGGGGGCTCCTCAGGGGCTGTGAAGTCCTGACAGCTTTCTAATGTGTGACTCTGTGGCTTTGTTTCAGAGGATGGTGCCTTCTTAAAGCAAGTCCTGGCTTACAGCAGTGGCTCAGCCCTGGCAGTAGCTGGTGTTGTGCTCTCTGGGGGGCTCATAGCCCTCCTTGCCAAGAGGCTCAGTGACAGAGGTACAGAAATGCTTCCTACAGCCCACCCTAGCTTTGGCCAGGGGCTCTCAGGCAAGGTGGTGACAGAGTCCCAGGGGAGGCAGAGGTGATCAGAAGAGTTTAACAGTGTGACTGCCTCCAATCACGTGTTTTATTTGCTGAGTTGCTTGGGTCCTTGGCAGTTTGTCCAGCTGAAAGTGTCAGCAGCCAGGTTTGGAGGGCACAGCCAGATAAACACCACCACTCTGAAGAAGGCAGCAGATACTTCAGCCCTCTCCCGGCCTCACCCCATGCTTGTCAAACTCTGCTCAGTTTCAGATGCTGCTGATGCAGCTTCTCATGACCTTCACTAAACAGATCTGGTTTTTTCTTTTCTATGTGCTTTATCCCCATGGACATTTCAACACCGTTATCAGAGGAGAAGAGGAAGCTCCTGAAACCCACCAGGTGAGAGTCATACTCTGCAGGAGGGTGGCTCTGCCCTGTGACTGTCACAGCCCTGTGTTCACCCTGCTGACACCCAGATCTGCCTGTGTGAGGCTGTTTTTATGTGGGGGCATCTCTGGGGCTGACAGGGCCGTGCTAACCCCTGCCCTTCACATGCTCCTGCACTCTCCAAGGTGACACCCTTGTGTTTGCCTTCCAGTGACCTAGGAGCGCCAGGCACCTTCACCAACGCAGCATATGATGCCAACCTGTGAGGTGAGCGCTGGCAAGACCCTCCCAGCACCCTGGTCAAAATTCACTTAGGTGGCCATCCTCCCAGCTGGGGTGCTCCTGGGTGGGGACACCCCTTGGGACTGAAGTGGGTAACACCAGCTCCATCTCTCCTGTGCTTCCAGCCTGCCTGAGACTGAAACCCACCGTGTCCCCCAGGGCTGCAGGACCAGCAGGAGCTGCTGCTGGAGCACAGAGGGGCTCCATGCCTGTGGCTGTAGCCTGGACCAGCGCTGCCCATGGACACTGCCACCATGCTGCATGTACAGTATTCTCCCGAGAAGGGGAGGTGTCTCCAGAGAAGGCAGCTGGAGACTCACCAGGGGCTGAGGGCCATGTGCTGGGGGCAGCCTGCCACCCAGCCCTTGGACATTCTCCCACCAGGAATTTGGACATCCCCCAGTAGCTGCTCCACTCATGCTTCCACCAACAAGCTTGTGTCAGCAGGGTCTGAATAAACACCTTTGTCTAACCAATGGCTCTTATGTGCCTGGGGCAGGGGGGAGAAGTCTTCATTAAATAATGTGGCCAACAGGACTAGGGAAGTGATTCTTCCCCTGTACTTGGCACTGGTGAGGCCACATCTCGAGTGCTGTGTCCAGTTTGGGGCCCCTCAGTTCAGGAAGGACATTGAGGTGCTGGAGCATGTCCACAGAAGGCAACAAAGGTGGTGAAGGAGCTGGAGCACAAGTCCCCTGAGGAGCGGCTGAGGAGCTGGGGTTGTTTATCCTGAAGGAGGCTCAGGGGTGACCTTATCCCTCTCTCCAACTCCCTGATCAGAGGTTGTAACCAGGTGGGGATCGGCCTCTTCTCCCAGGCTTGTCCTTGTGATAGGACTAGAGGCCACAGTCTTAAGCTGTGCCAGGGGAGGTTCAGGTTGGACATTCGGAGAAATTTCTTCACAGAAAGGGTGACTGGGCATTGGGCTGGGCTGGCCAGGGAGGTGGTGGAGTCACGGTCCCTGGAAGTGTTTAAGGAAAGACTGGACGTGGCACTCAGTGCCATGGTCTGGTTGACAAGGTGGCGTTGGGTCAGAGCTTGGACTCGCTGATCTCAGAGGTCTTTTCCAACCGAATTGATTCTACGATTCCTTCCGGGAACTCGGGGCCCAGGCAGCTCCGCTGGGAGCCCCGTGCGGCCTCCGCCCCGCCCCCCCCCGCCGAGTGTCCGCCGGCAGCCGCCGTCGGGGGCGGGCCCTGGCCGGAAGCAGACGTGTGTTTCGGGAGGAAGGGGAAGCGATGGCGGCGGCTGAGGCCGAGTGGGAGCCGGCGGGGCTGCTGCCCGCCCCGGGGGGCGGCCTGGACTGGGGTGAGCGCGGCTTCGGGGGGCCGGGAGCGGGGCTGGGGCTGAGCCGGGCCGGCGCGGAGCTCCCCGGCGGGGCCGGGCCGGCGCTGAGCCCCTTGTCTCTCCCGCAGAGGCTGTGCTGGGCGAGGAGCTGAGCGAGCTGCTGGGCGCCGCGGCCCCGAGGGACGAGCCCGACGTGAGTACCGGGGGCGGCGGGGATGGCGGGGGCCGGGCTTCGCGCTGTGCACGCGGTGTGAGCCCCGGCCCGGCTCGGGGAACCCCCGGGGCAGCCTGGCAGGAGAGCGTGGCTGCCCGGCCTTCACCCTGCGTCAGCGCTAGAGATATCGATTGCTTAAACACACTGCGGGCGTCACGGCCGGAGAGCGAAGCGGAGAGTGTAAAGGAGGGAGTTCAGGGTGAGGGTGTGAGGTGCCGTGCAGGAGGAGCGGTGTTGTGACTGCCCGGTGAAGGTGAACCTCGCAGGGCAGCGCTGAGGGAGCGCTTGCTCAGGGCTACCTGAGAGGAGAAGGCTGGATTTGTTACATCTGCATCCGCTGGGGCTGTGCTATAGCGCCTTGCCTATTAGATGGCTTCTTGTTTTCTTCTTTAATGTAAGATTTTCTCCAAAAACCTTTGCTTGCAACTTTATGCCTTAATTTGTGCCCCATCTTCTTCACTGTCCGCTTGTCCATATTGCTTTTTGTCTCCCAGGGCATTTGCCTCATGGATTCTCCTCTCCCTGGTCTTCTCCCAGCCTTCTCTCTGCCCACTGTGTCCTAACCCACCTCCAGCACAACCCCCGGGTTATCATCCAGTGTAAACCTCAGGTTCTAAGAGCATTCCTACAGGTGTAGGACCAGTCACTGGGGAAAATGTAGGAACAGACTGATTGTACAAGGCAGAGGTATTCCCCATCAGCAGGTCAGCATTACTTGCCTGGGTGAAGGCTCTTAATGCACAGCTCACGTTGTGGTTTTTTGGTCATTCGTCCTTTAAATGTGCTCTGATGAGCTTTCTCTTCATTCTGACTTGTAAGTACCAATATATATGCAGTCTGCAGGGTTTTTGAGCCTCCCTTCACAAGGCAAGTTGAGAATATAAGGAAAGGTATAACTGTAGGATAGCTTTTAGGAAAATCTTTGCAGTATAGTTGTGTAAGCTGGGTAGGTCGTGTTTGTATTTTTCATACAAGTGCTCATAAAGCGCCACATTTGATAGGGAGCTGAGACTTACAGATGCACAAACAGAAAAAATGGAGAAAAACCCCCAGTTATTGTTTTAAAGGTTATTTGATAAATAATATGTATGAAGTGGTTTTAGCATGTTTGTTTGTTTGTTTTGATTTTTGTTGGGAAAGGAAACTGGTGTCCTTGGCTTTAGATGTGATATCAGTGTATTCAAGTATAGGGAGACCTAATACATACTGTTCATCAGGTCTTGAGCAAATCAATCTCGTGTCTCTTTTCCTGCTGGTGCTGCTTTTGTTTGTAAAGTGCTCCGAGATGAAATGGTGCAAGAGCATTAAATACATTTTTAAAGGCAGATGGAGGAAAGGATGGCACCAAATTGCTAAAACTTGTGTTTTATGTGGGAAGGTTCAATGACTGAACTTAGAACTTCTGCTTTACAAATTATCAGTAAGGGTAAGATAATTAGTGATGGTCTTAAACTGACGTGCCCCTTCCTACAGGTCTAAGTTTAAAAGGGGCCTTGTTTTGTGTGCTCCAGTTGAGAACTTTAAGGACTTTTATCTCTGCATACCTTAAGGCACCTGAAGTGATTGATAGTTATGTTGTTTGGTTTTGTTTTCTGGAGTTGTAAGAATGTGAAAGTAATGGCTGATGGTGTCAATGTATCTTTCTTTTTGTCTTGTCTCTGTTTCTGAACTGTCATTTCAGGAAAATGATCTCTGTAACTTTCATTTTGACTTGGATTTGATGTCTTGGGATTCGGACCTTTGGAATATTACAGGCCATGCTTATGCAGGTAATTAACCTATGTCCTGCCTCACAAGGGTGAGCTCTTAAAACTCGTGGAAATATTTGATGCCCTACAGCCTTTTGCTCTGTGATGAGAATCATGCTGTGCTTCTGTAGGGTGGGTACAGCTGGCTGCCCTACAAGCCAAGCTGTTCAGTACCTTTAATCTTGCTGTGTTTTCTGCTGTGCCTTGCTTCAGGAATTAAATAGCTGGTGTAGGACAGTGTGTTCTTTACTGATATCCCATTGCCAAAAACTTGTGCAGTAAAGCATCTTTACCTGCCTCTTGCAGATGCAAATGTGAAGACAGAACCTTTATCACCGGCCACTTCCAGCTGCTCGGTCCCTTCGCCATCGTCTGTGGACTCTCCAGTGCAAAATGTGCCTGTATGCAAACACCTCCCTGTAACACAGACAGCAACAGCTCTGACAGACAAAAAGCCCTGTGCTTTACTTCTCTGACCCAATTCATGGCACAAGAGGAAACAGTTTATTTTCCCAGCCCTTACAAAAACCCATCAGTGGTGTTTTCTTACCTCTTCTCTGTGGCCCGTGTGAATAAGAGCATGCTCAGCTCTCTTTCCTCAGCTATGTTCATTAGCCTTGTTGCCAAACAAAATGCCTGCTAAAGGCTTCTAAGTCTCGCAGCTGCTGGCCTCTGCCTCCCGTTGCTCTGCTCATGGGGAGAAGTACTTGTTGGGTTTTTTTAGTGGTTCTTTACATTGACCAGAATCAAACTGCAGAGCAAAACATTTCTCCTGTTGGCTGCAGCAGCAACACAGTCGTGATGAAAAGCAGATGTACTCTGAACTGCTAGTAGACACTTCTCTGAGTTTCTGAAGCGTTAGTCTCACATGCTTTCTGTCTGCAGGATGATGTGGACTTCAGCTGTAGCTCCCAGATGTCTCCCATCTCTCTCTACAGCAAGAGATGCAGAAGCCCTGCATCCCCTGAAGGAGATGGAGTGAAGAAGCCTGCTGTGAGCATCTCTTCTCGATCTGGTATGAGAGACAAAGTTACTTTCATCCCATAGATAGTATGTGTGTTGTCTTGCATCCAAATTATTAACTAACAAATGCTAGATGTCCTATAATTTATGACTTGGATATTTGATCAGATATGTTTATTTTTAACGAATATTATGGATAGGCAAAAAACCCCACATTAAAAGCCACCTAATTATTGCTTGAATTATATTTATACCTTTTGGTCCAACTCTCTTTTTCCTATTCTAGCAAATAATTCTGCGAGGAGCCTGAAGAAGTGTGGTCAGACAGTGTCCAGGCCTTTGATACAACCCAAACCCCTTTTGCCTGCTGTGCCTGAAGCTCAGGCTAACATTGGCATCCCAGCTAAAACCATCATTATTCAAACTCTTCCCACACTTGTGCCACTACCAAAGAATCAGCCAGTTGTTAACATCCAGCCAGCACCTCCTAAAGGTAGGTGAATTATCTAGACTGGGCCAGGTCTTGGTGGTAGCATTGTCTGTTTGGGAATGGCTGATAGAATGAAGTTAGGTTTGGTGCATGAAAGAGGAGAAAAAAGGGTCCTACGTGCTTTGCTGGAAAAGCTTTAGGTTGAGAAGATGGCTTTACTCCTCTCATTCAGTTCTGTGAGAAACAGCACTCACACAGGCATTGTGTGAAATGGAAGACTGGATGATATAATTCCATTGTTTGGAATGGAAGACGAAGGCTGTGCCGAGCACTGGCAGCTGTGGAGATAAAACTGCTGATTTGGAAGGATCTGTAGGGATGCTGTGCCCTGCTCTGCTTGCAATGTCAGTTGATGCATAAGGTGATTACAGTGCTGTTCTGTCGTAACTGAAGGAAAATCCAGCAGAATCAGTTAGGATGGCTTGAAGGAAGCTGGAAAGCTTGGGAGAAGTGATATAAGCTGTTTTTTGCCCACATGAAACTCTTCCACAGGATGGTGGGAGCATGAGTTCATGGCTTTTTAGCTCACTAAACAGCATTGAAGAGAATGTTGTGAAATCTGCTAAAAATTGAGAGCTGTGTCAGAGGTTAGAAAAGCTGCTGATGTTAACAAGAGGAAAGTGACTTCCTGCCCCGTGATAATTCTTCATTCCTACAGGTACCCTGTAACCGATTTTTGGAGTAGCTCAAGCTTTCATTTCTGGATCCAAAGCATTGTTTCACTCTCCAGCCGAGGCAGCAGGGACGCTGCTTGCCTTGCAGGAATTGGCAGCAGGGGCACTGCTTGCCTTGCAGGAATTGTCAGCTGCAGTTGCTCATTTCACCAGCTGATGGCCACAGTCCCTTGCGGTTGATTGCACAGGCACTGAGGCATGGAAGGAAAAGGAGCTAAATTCTTAAGGGCACGTATCTAGAAATTATTGCAGTGGTGAAAAATTTGTCTCCATTACTAATTTCTCTTCCATCAGGGGTTCAGCCAAATCTGGAGATGCTGACATTTGTTATAACGTGCCTAAGATTGCTGGACTGCTTAAAACACAGCTCAGCACAGTCAGTGTGACCTAATTCTTATTCCTTCTGATGTTCCAGCTGGTAAAATACCATCTGGAATAAGGAATGCTGGGGATATGGATTTCTTTGGATGTAAGTCTAGTTCTCTGAAGATCAGCTTCTCCTTTTCCCTGAAGAAAAGTCAGGACAGTAGTTTCTGTGAGACAGTATAGAGGAAATACTTTTGAGAAAGTATTTCCATGCTTTCCATTTACTTTAACTGATGGTATGTTTGAAAATTCTCTTGTGCAGCTTCCATAACAAAAACCATAAGGATCTTTTTTCATCCATCAAAATCCCCTGCATATGACAAGTTGAACTTGAAGTACCAGTTTGAAATATGCCATTATCTTCAAAGAAGCATGAGAAATTATATTTTCACAGTCCCTTTTATAAAAGCTTAAAGGAGGTCTTAGAGCATCATATTTTTTATACATTAAAAAAATGTTGAAATAGTCTCGAATTCATCATTTAAGATTCTTAAATAGGGTCGTACTAACTTGTGATGTCTTCAAGATTGTGTCTGCAAAAAAAAAAGGTCTAGTTTTACTCCGTACATAAAAGATCTTGGCACTAGGTAAATTACTTCACTTTTCACCTTCCAGAAGGCTGGATAAATGCTGTAATCCATTGTCGTGCATTTTGGTTGGAATGCTCAGCTGGAATGTGCTCTTTCTGAAAGCTGGCAAGGTCATCCTGTTACAGAGGATTAGAAAGACATTAATGTGTTTTCAGACAACAAAATATTATTACTCAAGCACCTGCTTGAGTTAAATGTAGTTGTTGGACTGAAATTTCTTGGAAGTGACTCTTTTTAATTCCATTTCAGACTCTGTCAAAATTACCTCATTTTTTCTGCCTGCCTTTCTTTAAGCTCTATTCAGCTTGTGTATAAACTTTCTTGCATAAGACATTTTTTCTAAAAAACTGGTCTTAGGGTGAATTGAAGCTTCAGCGTAAGTTTTGAAAGTGTAACTTGCATTGTTCTTTTTTGTTTATCTTCTATCTCTCTGCTAGTTTGAATTGATCTGTTTGGTGTGAGTCACTTCTGTGTAGTAAGTTTTCCATTGAATACAGCAATAAAGTAGGTATAGACAAAAGGGAGAAGGAGGATTGAGGTAAGTTGGCTAAATTCCTTGTAAAAGTTGTTCAGAGTGTTTCAAGTACTAGCAATACTGAGTAATGTATATAACAAAGTGTTGAATTTTATTAACTTTGAAGAGCTTTTGGGACAGAGCTTGGTTTATTGGATTGCTTTAACGTCTGTAGTTTTGGTTTGCAGGATGGATTAAGAGTCCTGTAAACTTTAGAACTTCTTTTTTCCATTCCTGTTCTGTGGAGTGTAATGGATTTGAGATAAGCTGTGCAGGGCAGGAGAGGATATCAGTATGCCCCTACAGAGTAGTGGTGTACAAATCCATTTCATCCATGCTGAGCGCTGCTCTTCTTGTTTTCCAGGTCAATCCGTGGTGCTGCCCCAGCCTGCTGTGGTACAGCTCCAGGCTTCTGGGGTGCTTCCTGCCTCCCAGCCAGTCATTGCTGTCACTGGAGGGGCCACACCACTTCAGAACCACACGGTGAATGCGCTGCCTCCAGCTGCTGGGAACGGCTCAGCCAGCAGCAAAATCCCGGTGACAAAGCCCTTGCTTCAGAGCAGCACCCCAGCCATGGGGCTGGATGTAAGTTCTGACTCCGTGTGATAGCTGCTAACCAAGGCTTGGACACAGTTACCTGCATGTGGGCCCTAATGGGATAGCTAGGTCCCTTCTGAGTCTCAGGAAAACTCTTAATAGGATTTCCAACTGTAAACAGGGAATTTAGCAGCTTGGCACAGAACAGGCAGGAACAGCTAAATATCTGCTGGCCTGCCTGGAGTTGCAGACCAGGTGTGCAAGCATAGTGGCAGAAGACAGTGCTGATAGATATTTTCCATCACTTGTCTTCTCAAGTGCAAGCTCTCAGTGGCTGGAGCTCTCTTACATACAGGAAGATTTGATATATCTGATTTTTGATCAGTGCTAAATCATTTTTCTAATCCGTATAATAAAAACATTTCTTTGGAAGTAGATGAACTGTAAATTTCAATGCCTAATTCTTTTTCCATATGTTTTTATCTCCCCAGATTTTAGTAATGATTTTTAGGAACTTCAGTTACTGAGTTCCATGTGATCCTAATCTCTTCAGGCTCCCTTTTGATCACATGTTGAATGAGTAGAAGAGGGTTAAGCTCTCAACAATTACAGTGCAAATAAGTAAGATTTTCCATAGTAGCTCACAGTAAGCAGTAGGTGTAAACAGTAGCTTTTGAGATGTGTGGAGGTTTTTTTTCCCTCTTCAGCTTTGACATCTTAACCAGCTAGCAAGCTGGGTGTTAACTTGATTTAGCTCCTAGTAATCTGGAGCTGCTTTGATTGCATTGTGTTGTCCAAAGAAGACATGCTTGTGGGAAAGGACCAAAGCTTCTTGTTGGTAACTTTAAAATTCTGAGTGTCATTCTCCAGTGTGGTATTCCAAGCACAGCTGTGAGCTGAGGGTCCTATCACATCTCAGTGTAAGGGAGAAAACACTGGTGAAAACGCATGGAATTTTGCTGTATAGGCACCTGCTTATCAGCAGTGCAGGTCACTGTTTCCCAAAAGCAGTGGGAAGCCTGTTCAGCTTCTTTGGAGGGATGTTGCTGTATGGTTTCCTAGCGTCTGGGATTGCCACTCAGGCTTGATGGTAACTTTTCCTCACTAATCGTATTTGTGTGTGGGCTGCATTTTATAATGAAAATACTGTGCTGCAAATAGCTCAGCAGCCAGAGTACAGTGGAAACTTGATATTCAACGTACGAGAAGCAAACAAAGGTCTGTCAGTGGGCAGAGCAGTTAAGTGTGCTGCATTTTTAAATGATAATTCATGTGAAGTTAACTCAAGAAACTTGCCAGCAGTCATTGGATCTGGGACTCCCTGTAAGCAGGGCTAGCATGGCATTGTGTGACTATAAGGTTTGTTTGACAAAACCCCCTTATTGTTATCATACTCCATCTACACATCCGTGACATCAGTACTCAAATGTGTAGCTGGGGTAACAAACAGGTGTTTGATTTCAAGAATGGTTGTGTGGGTATCCACCCAAAGCTGTTTTGGGGAGGCAGTTTTAAGACTTGTGAAATGCTGCACATCTTACCTGTGTTTGCTAAAACATGAAAAAACAGTTGCAACTGCTCTTTGGCACATACTGTGAGAAAGTGCTTTGAGAGAGAACAAATGCTTTGGGATTCAGCTGGTGCCAGCAGGGTTAAAACGTCTCCCGACTGCCTTGGACTCTGTATGTGGTGCTCAGAGCTGCACAGATGGAGCTGTCATTTGAGCTCTGGAACACGTGTTTTTGTTTGCTAATCTAAGCAGATGTTGCAGGATAAAAAGAAACACTGCCAGACTTTCTTTTGGGCTTAGGAGGGATAAACTGTTAGCTTAACACTCAGACTTCCAGTGGATTACACCGAGATGGGCTGATGGCAGGCTGTAGGCGTGAGGCCCTGGTGACACACATGTGCAGCCTGCCAGCCATGGGGAACTGCCTGAATACTGAAAATCTAGAAGAGATTAATTATGCAAAATAACTTCAGCATAAGTGTGGATTTCTGTTGAAGAATCCTCTTTTCTGTGCAGTGCATTCTGTAATATTTTTATAGCATAAACTCATTAGGCAAGTTGTGTTCTGTTGAGTTAGAGACAAGAAAACCCAGAACTTCCATAAGAACAAAAAAACCTTGCATGTATTTTGTATTCCTGAAATTAAAAATTCATCTTCAAAGACAGCAGCTTTCATAAGCTGAGGTAAGAAGCCAGCAAGTGCTAAGTTGAATGGTTTGTACTTTTAGCTCTTTGTTAACTTTCCCAGCATGTGTACACAAAACACTCTGGAGTATGAGACACATTCTTACTTCTAGAAGTACAGCTTGTGTTGGAAGGGAGGTTAAATTTTGCTCAGAATTGAGTTTTCTTTGGAAGTAAATTGAGGTAGCAGTGTTTATTTGTAAAGTGCATGACTCTTTATAAAACCTCTGAAGACAGAGGACGATCTGAATCTGGTTAGTGCTGTTTGAAGCAAGGGTTTGCAATGACCCTTCCAGTTCTCCATATTTACAGCATTTTTGTGTGTATCCGTGCTAGTGGTGGTGTAATTTTCAAAGCTAGAAAGCAGAAGTTGCATCACTGATGACTGATTGTTTTTAAGGCCAATGTTCTCCCTCTATGGTCTGTGTTTCCTTTGAACCAGTAGTTGCTATCTTGAGTGGAACATCAATACAATACAACTTGAAAAGTTGGAGGCTGCAAAAGAAGTTGGCAGAGGTGTTTGCTACCTTTAATCTTGGTTCAGCACTTGCGCAAAGCAGTGTTGCTCAAGCAGACTGACATTATAAATTAGTTCCTCTCTCTCCTGATTATCAAAGTGCTCGAGCAGAGGGCATGTTTATCTTGATGCCAGGCCAGCTGTGTAATGCTGATGGCCATACTGCTTCCAGGTTCAGCATTCTTGCACCACTTCACTCACACAACTCTTTCCATTTCCTGCATCAGATTTAGGTGGGATCAGGTGTGCAGTTGTGGCATTCCCCAAGAAGAGCCAGGCAAGACCTGGAGGGTTGACCAAGGACCTTAACCTGTTTACAGATTGTAAATTAAAACAAAATAACTTAAGGACACAAATACTGGATTTCATTTAAGCAAGTTTAGAAAATGAGTCAAAATGTAGCTGGTGTGCCATAGACTGAAATTCAGATACTGCACAAAGTATCTGGAATCAGGCTGGGAGAGCTGCTGTTCCTCACAGCATTTGGAGAACTGAATAAAGGAGGGCAGTCCGGATAAATAACACATAAAATGTAGATGGCAGTGTCTGAAACAGTGACAGATGTACCTTAGGAGGTACTCTTAGTGTAGAGGCACTGCACTGGTGCTCTAACACCTTATTTTCTTCAGGGAAGCACAGATTTGCCAGAGGTTCCAGACATGTAATTAAAAGCTATCCAGTAATGAATAATCCTGAGCAGGTCTGCAAACAAGAGTGGATGTAAACAATTTGGTCTTCTCTGTTCAGCTCCATGATGCAAAACCTCTTTTTAAAAAGGAGAATGGAACTCCTTGTTTGGAATAACACACAACTTGAGCCAAAGCTGCTGCATGAACTCATTCCTTGTTTTTTCATCTCTGAACAGTTTAAATGATCCTGGCCCCGAATTGGTGTGTTCTATACACTGCAGTTCTTGGCTAGCCTGAATCTTTTTTTGGTCCAGTTTTTATATGTCTGCAGAAGCTTTTTTATGTTAAATGTTGTAGTACTTAAAAGATTCAAGACAGAGCTTAGTGTTAATGAAAATGTGTTAAAATCTTTTCCTTCTCCACTCTGCAAAAGAGAGAAACTGGAGTAAGTACAAACAGCTTTGTTTTCACAGACTTTTGTTGGTGGCAGCAGACTAGACATACAATAAATGATCTTTATGAAAAGCAATTAGAATTTATAAAAAGCCCAGAATGTTAATGCACTGTAACATGTTTTCTTCATCTTTGTCACCAGACTGCAACAACATGAAGAAGAATGTTGTCTTCACTTGTGGCCACTTTTTTTTGCAGACACCAGTGCCCTAGAACGATATGTTGTCTGTGTGCAGGTAGATACAAGGAGAGAGTTGAAAAGCTGTGATTAAGGTTTTTTACGTAGCCGGACTCAAAATCTGAGTTAATGTTACTGTTGTGTGATTATTTTATTTCCCTAGAATAATACTTCTGGAATAGTTCTCAAATTTTTTCTTTAATGTTCCTGCTCTGAGAGGTACAGGTTACACCAGTGCATGTGGTGGTAGGTACTGAAGGATGTTCAGGTCTGTGTAAGATGGATCATTCAGTTATCTGTCAATGTAATTGTCATTAAGGCACATCCAGTTGTAGCTTAATAATGTGATGGAAGTCTTCTGTTCTTAATGAGAACACTTGTTAATCTGTGAGGGAAAGGAAATCAACAGACTGAGGTTTAAACTTAGGATTTCAAGTAGTTTTGTATAGTTCTGCAGTATCCATCATTGTTATCCTTGTCAGCAGCAAGATGCTTTCGATCTGGGTCGTCCCACTCGGTGCAAACCACAAAATGAGTAAGTGGTAAAAGATGATGGAGTGTTCCTGCTTGGGAAAAAAATCAGTCATCGGGACTGTTGTAGGATGGGGAGGGGTTACTTTGAGCTGTCCCAGTCTGGTCTTGCAGACTAAATGCCTGCTGGTGGTTAGAGTGAATTATGTGCTTTCCTGGAGTATGTTTGCTGGTTGAGCTTCATCCTGAAGGAATCCAGTTTGTGTGCTCCCAGAGACTGTTCTGTGATGTGAAGCAAAGCACATTTAGTGGGACAATCTGGAAATGTGAATCCAAGCCATGCTCCTCATCTGCATTAAAATGTCGGTGTAGATGCACCCAGACACTGCATTTAAACTGCCATGTAAGTGCTTGATACACATAGAATGTGCAGTCGGAGATCAGGAACACTTCAAAATCTCAAAAACTGTGTATCATAGGTGGAAAAGGTACAGAAGCAGGTGTAATCAGTGTAGAAATGACTTCCATACAGAACAGACTGGAAAACCCTAGAAATTTCCTGTTGGGAAAGCAGATGACGGCTTGTAGCCTGTAAAATGGTGCAGGGAAAAGTGAAGATGAAAGACATTCTTGCTGCCTTGCAGACCTGAAGATAGGTATTTTCTGTCTTTGTGATTTGATTGATCAAATCAAACTTGAGTATATGTTTGGTGATCCCTGCACGTAGAATGTTGAGAATGCAGAAGAAAACTGAGACAGTGCAGGACCTGTTTTTTCCTTAGGTGTACCATGATCCCGAGGGGCTTGTGTGCTGACCATTCCAGCTCATTTGAAGCAGAGTGTGGGAAACTATCTGTGCAGACCTTTAACAAAGTAGAGAAACTGAAATTCTGCATGAAATGGAGGCACTTTTAACTTGTGGATTGTTAACAGGCCTGTCTATTGTGTGTTCAGGTCAATGTCTTGAGGCGGCAGCAGCGCATGATCAAAAACCGTGAGTCAGCCTTTCAGTCACGCAAGAAAAAGAAGGAATACATGTTGGGACTGGAGGCCAGGCTGGAGGCAGCCTTGCTGGAGAATGAGAAACTCAAGAAAGAAAACAGCACGCTGAAGAGGCAGCTGGATGAAGTGGTATTAGAGGTAAGAAAGTCTGATTTTATATGAAAATAGTTGTTCAGGTGGAAGGCGCTAGAACAGAATTGGGGAAATGTTGACTGGAAGACATTTGAGGGTTTCTAGCCCAGCATCCCGTTCCAAGCATGACTTTCACCAACTGTAGGTCAGGACAGCTGACACATTGTCTGGTAGACTTTTAATTCTTTACTTCAAAGTGCTTGTGAATATTTCACTGGAAAGAAGCTGAATATAATGTATAAACCCAAGTTTTATTTTTAAGTAGTTCAGGAATATATTCACACATAATTAGGCAAATATAAATCTAAAAAGCAAGTATAATTTGGTGTACTTAGCTTCTGACCAACCTCTGCATATCTGTGCCCCTCTCTTACTCAGTGTCTTCTGTTTTTTCTGTCTAGAACCAGAAGCTCAAAGTATCATCTCCGAAGAGAAGGACGCTCTGTGTGATGGTGATACTGGCCTTTATAATGTTGAATTATGGTCCATTGAGGTAAGCTGCTTAGAAATTCCTCATTGCCTAGCAAGTTTACTGTCCTGAGATTTTTGTTTGAATAATTAATAACAACCAGTGATGTGTTTTAAAGCCTTGAGCTTGAAATCTGACATCTGTCCTTTATTCTCTGCCTGCTTAGGGGAAGATGCATCTGTATAATGGTTCCTCTTTTGGAATCCTTCTGGCAATAAGAGCCAGATCTTGTACTTATAATTTCTCCTGGTTTGCCATTTTTTTTATTCAGTGCAGCATACAGCAGTTTGTCTGCTCCATTTGTACCTGCAGAGATTAAGAACTATGTTTAGAATCCTTTTAGGAAAAAAAGTCACACTTGGAGAGCTTATCTGCTTGTTCATACCTGTGCTAATTTCAGTAGCTATGACTTGAAGCTGCTTTAGTACTCAAAATACTCAGGAAATCCGGCTGTACATTCCATGCCTTGCAGTCCTGACCCTTAGATGTGTCCAGCTGCAATCTCCCTCATTACAGTGTAAGCCCTGTATTACTTGTCTTGTGAGTCTGGTGAAGAGGTTGCTCCCCCTCCTTGATTAGTTGAAGTGGTAATCAGAAACCTCTCTTATTTGAACTGTTATCAGTAGGGCAGAGGAGCCAGAGAGCAGCAGGGAAAAGCTACATCACTTCCCAGACACTTCATAAAGAAATCTATGGAGGAAAGGAGAATCTTTTTATTCTAATACTTCTTGCACGTACCTGTCCATTTAACTTGGCTTTGGAACATAAAGACCTTTTAGATTGAGCTGTTTGCCCTTTCAAAAGGGGATAATATTTCAGTAGGATGCCAGTCAACAGTGTCTCCATTTCTCCTCAAAATCCCAGTCAAATTAAAGGAATGGGATAAATATGGAGGAAGATTTTGTTTCTGACTGTGATAAATTTTTAGAAAGTGAGGTTTGTACTTTTAATATTAGAAAATTTGCTAAAGCAGAAATGGCTTCTGAAGTATTTGCACTTATTGCAAATATTGTTTATCTCAGGAAGTGAAATACAGCTGATCGTTTTGCTTTGATATAGACGATGTTAAGGTAGACCATTTCTTAGTGTATTTAGGGTTTGTATTGTGATTTTTGACTATTAGGCAGAAAAATCGGCTTCCAGATACTAAGGAATTGATTTGCAAATCCTATCTGCATTTCAAACATTACCACTCACTTGAGAGAGACTCTTGGTGAGAATTGCTAGAACCGGTCATCTTTCCAAAGCTGGGGGAAAATTTACCTGTGTCTGCATTGCAGTGAGGTGGTGGAATGCACGAAACTCTTGTTAGTGATGAAAGGCTTGGAATCACAGAGAGGTGGGTGGGAAGACTTTTACCACAGTTCCCTGAAGTTCCTGTGGCATCTTCCCTACCCCCAGGAGTGAGCAAGGTGTTGAGCTCGATAGCAAGGCACTGCTGTCAAAGTAGGCTGGAAGGTCAGGTTGTGTTCATATCTTTGCAGCAGTCAGTAACTACAGGAATGTGACTGGGTTAACTTCTTGACATGTTTGATGTTTAATAAAGTAGATAAAGCAAAAAGAAATCCTTGGATGTCTGACTGTTCCTGGCCAGTACAGTAGCTGAGCATGCCAGTATAACTGCTGTGCCTGAACCAGGTGGTTTGCATCAGTACTGGATTTAGGCAATGAAGAGAAATGTAATTGCAAGTTTGCAAGGAATTACTCCTTCTGGTTTGGTTTTTTTCCCCTAGCAGAATAAATGCTTGCACTACAATTAGAATTCTGGGCTCTATCAATGTGGTGTGAATCTTTGGTTGTGCAATACTCTTTGGAATACCCAGAATGTGGAATATACAAACTGTTTCTTTAGATTTCATTCCTCCCATATACATTTTCTTCCTTTTTATAAAGGTGTCTCTGAATGGTAGCTCCACAAATATGATAGGATTGCTGTTCTGCTATGTCCTTAGGAACAGAAGCTTCTGATATAGTGCTTTTTTTCAGTCCCTGCAACTTCTTACAGAAATAAGGAATTTTTTGAGATAATATCCATGCTAGCTTACTTTTCAGCAAAAACACTCTTTTCTCCAAAATTAGCTGACTGTGGAATCCCTGATTTCCATGCAGTGGTCAGCTGGAGGTAAATATGTTCTGAAACCTTGCGTTGCCATTTTTTCTGTGTAAGAAATCATTTCACTTGCACACCTGAATGGAGGTGTGCCAGCATTCAGGCTCAGGATGTTTTCATCCAAACATATTAGCAGTGAATATTTTGTTACTTAAAACTGATGAACCATTGCAAAGAGAGAGTGACATCCAAAAAAAAGCAAAATCGTGGGAAATTCACCCCCTAAATTCTGTAGCAGACTTTGAAATTCCCTTAGCTGGCCTTTTTGTAAGATGCTTCTTAGGTTCTTGTTGGAAGTGATAGGATTCTTTGAAGACTAGAGGTAAAACAAAAGGGCAGATGTAAAGGTTACCTATTTCTGTCAAATCAGAGAAATCAGGGAAGCAGTTGGATTGTTTAGGGATGGGGATGTGGAGCTGAAGAACAGGCAGTCCTGCAAACCCTCCATGGCCTGCAGAGGATCAGCGAAGGTGCAGTGTTTGGGCACTCAGCATCCCACAAAAGAATCCCATCTGGACGGGTGGCTGTGTAGTTAGTTCTGTGTTTTCCTCTGCATTAATGGATGTGTGTTGCTCTAATTAAGACTTACATAATTTTTTTAATTGGTCGTAAGTCTTGTTGGCTGTGTGAGTGGTGAGATGTTTGTGATGTTTCATGGAGGACTCCGAGACTGCTGTTCAGCTGTTTTAAGATTACGGGAAGCAGTCCAGGAGGTGGCAGCCCTTGGCAAACAAGTTTAGCAGATAAAGTTATTCTGTTGACACATTTTTTCATGCTGGCAGATATGTGTGGGGGTAATCTGTAACATTGAACTTGGGAATTTGGGGGTGGGGGTGAAAGTCTGGTAGGGAAGCTGGCCTGGTGAAAGAAATCTGCTTGAAAATACTGGAGGGAGAATGCAGTCCAGCCTGCTTAATCACCAACAAGCCTTTCAGAACATCCTTCAGTCTTTGACACAACACCATGGTATCTCTAAGAAAAGAATGCAAGTCTAATCAAATATAAATTGAAAGCCAGTGTGAATTGAGGATGTGAAAGTGGCTTGTGTGGAGTTAGTGGTCACTCTGCATTAGGTGGTACTGTGTTACTAAACTCTTCTGTGTTTGTTGCTGCTTTGTATTGAAAACTGAAACTTTCAGTTATGAAAAGCAGAAGTAATTTAGCAGGAACTCTATTAGTGTTTCTATTTTATCCGCTTGTTTTATGCTAGAAGAAAGGCACTCAGGAATTTCCCATCTGTGTGTCAGTGAACTATTCTGTAATCTTCGTGAGTTATTTGGATTTGGATTCAACATGTATAAAAACTTCCTGGTATTATTATTATTTAAGAGTGATTGGTGAGGTGTGTGAAGGGAAAAGGGTACATTTTGGTTCAGTTCGTTGCAGAGGTCACCCCCTTGCCCCAGCCTTGCATTCCGCGAGGTGCAAGACAGGAATTGGCAACCAGCAGTGTTTGCACAAAAGGCAGTGAGCACACAGGCCTTGGCACTCAGCAGGGCTGGGAGCTGGACCCAGGGCATCTGGAGGCAGGTGTCCCTGGGAGCCAGGCGTCCCTGGGAGCCAGGCTCTCCTGCCTCCACATGTGCCTTCCCAGCTGGCATGGCATCCCTGAGACGTGGCTGACTTCTGGCATTGACAAACGTCTAATTAGCTGTGCTGGGCTTTTAGCACTTTGAACATGAAATCTGGTCATTTTCAAATTATTGCAGTTCCTACATGCCTTTTTCTCCTTTGATTCCGCGTTTGTGTTGGACTGTGCCTGTAGAGTAACCAGATCTGAAAATGTGTTAAACAAGCACAAACAAAGCTGAAACAAATGGAAACCAAGCACACATGTTCTAGTCTAAACAATCAGTGTATTTATTTTGGGAATACTTTTATTTTGATTCTCTTCCCTGTTCTCATTTGAATATAAATTGTCTTGTGTGTTTGTTTTGGTTTTTTTTAATGCAAATCCTACATGTGATAATAAAATATTTGCAGGAAGATAACCCAACTAATGTGTAAAAAGCAGGGAAAGGAGAACAACCACAGAAGATGCAAAAGATAAATTTTCTGCATCTCTTCTTGGGGCAGTAGCAGCAAAGCATGTAAGCCAAGTATTTGCTGGTGGCTGTAGCATTTTTTTGGCTATAAGAAGTGTTCAACTAGTTATTTTTTTCCCCATAGTCAGTCTGCTTAAGCTTACATGGTGTTTGTCACCTAGCAGCAGTCTTAGAGCATTTATTAAGATGTCAGCCAGCCAGAATGTGTCCTAACTACCACTTTAGATATGTAGTGGACAGAAAACAAAGAAAAATATGAAGTTGGAGAGAGGAAAGGCAGATTTGCAAAGAGATTGGAACATGAGATTTGAGAGTGTGGTGTGATACTATTTTTTTGTGTTATTATTAATTTTGTGTTTTCTTACAATTTGGCTACCTCTGTATGGCTGGAACCCCTTTCAAACTGGAAAACAAACTTGGTGATCTAAAGAAAGCTGTATTTGTGGAGGATGACTGAGGTGATTGATGTAGCTCAGTAAAGCTGCTGCTGCTTCAAAACCTCTTGTGTCCTGTTGACCTCAAGCAGCTGCACTAGAATGGCTGGCCTCTTGTACAGACTTCGTTGCAGCTCCTCTCTAGGGTGTCCTCATGGATTTTCCTCTACTTTCCAGGACTATCCTGGAAACTGAATAATCTAGTAAAAATTTAGATCCACTGAGCAGTCTGCAAATAAAGACACTGGCCTGGCTGGCTGAGAAGTGTGATTTGTCTGCTGTTGTCATAGACTGCAGCAAATGAAGAAGCAGTGACTCTTGATTCCTGAAAGACTTAGAGGTGTGTCTCATTTCTTAAATTGGTAGCACAAACAGGAAAAAAAAATCCCAGAAGTGCTAAGATTAATCATCTTTTACTAAAAATGAGGAAATTGCCCAAGGATTGTTCAGCTTGCATCTATCACAATGTGCTGCTTGTAAGGATAAAGTAATAAAACCACAAGTCTTTCACCAGATTAGCATCCCACTTAATCTGCAGGACGCTAGTCAGCACTACTGGGGTCTGCTAAGCTTTTGGAGCATGAAGGATTTGGGCTGCTGACAGCACCATCCATTGAGCACGCCTGTATTGGTGTCACTATGATCTAGTGCCCTTACTCAAGCTGAGCAATCTTGAGTTGGTGTGTGGGAGAGCAGGATTATTCTGAGGCCTGGTGCATTCAGCAGTGTTTATGTGCAAGTCTTCTGTTGTTTGAGACGTTGTGCTGGACTCCTTGATTAAAGAAACAGACCCATCTTATGGCAAGCAGGAGTGTAGGGATACCTCAGTGATGGGCTGTTGGAAAGTTAGAGAAATAGAGCTGTTGTTCCCTTACAGGGAGCATTTTCTGTGTGGCAAAGGAGCTGATCTTGTTCGTGTATCATCACATGCAGCAAGTGTCGTGTTGCTGCTGAGGTGTTGGAGCTGTCTGTTGTGCGCTGGGGTTTGTCAGTGCAGATCCCACCCACAGCAGCCAGGCCAGGGTCTTGGTGTGGCCTGGAGTCACCTCTGTGCTGCCCTGGCAGGTGACCCCAAGCAGTGTCACGGTATGTTCAAAAACATCCCAAATGTCTGCTTGGATAACATGTGCTAAGTGGACTAAAACCATGTGTCTGGCACCTGCCCAGAGTGAGGGGCAGTGACTAACAACTCAAACACAGGGTTACTTTTGCCTTACATTAGTTTGTTTCCTTAACAATTCTTCCCTTCCTCCCTCCATTCCAGAGCAAAGTGGGGCAGGTTAGTTGGAACCACCGGTGGCTTGCAGGAGGAATGGCAGAGGAACTCCCAAACTTGCAATGACTGCTTGAAGCATCTCTAAGAGATGTTCTGAGGGCAGAGAACCTCAGATCATGGGCTGTCAGTTTCTTTTTCTCAGTTCATCCAATCCTGGGCTTTTTTTGCACTTAGTAAAGGATAGAAAATGATTGGTTTTCTGCTTTTTGCAAGCCTCAAGTAGCCTTCCATTTGCCTGTAGGAGGTTGATAGGCTTAAAGGGTGATGTATAATAAACCTACATACAAATGATGACAGTCAAATGCCTATTAATTTTTTACACACTAGTGGAGAGCAACTGGTGAAAAGTGAAGAAAAAACTGTGAGATGAGTGCAAGAGGCATGAAACAGTGCCATGTTATCCAGCTCCATGTCTTCTGTCTGCCAAAGAAAGATGAAGCCCTCTGGGTATTTTAGCAAAACCAGCAGAAGCATCAGAAGACATTTATGGGCTCTTAAGACTTGTAATACAGGAAATTTAATGTAACATTTGTGGCACTGAAAGAACATGTTTCAGTGCTGAGTTGAGTGTACATTTGTGTTGGAGATGGCCCAAAGATAAAAAACTGCTTCTGTAGCACACCTTTGGACTTGTGTTGTAGTTTCTTCTTGAAGAGAGAGGGAGAAATCGAGAGGAAAAGGACAGGCTGAATAAATTGGACTTGGGGCTAGGTTCCAGACCTTTCAGTACCTCTCTTGATGAGTTGTTGCTTAAGAAAAATTGGATTCCTTTGATTTTCTTACAAACTGCAACTCTGGGAGCAGGAAGGGATTCCTTCCTCTTTCCTCTGCTGATCACAGCCACAAGCTTTGGCATTAAAGGCCGGATAATGGTACAGAGTTTTCCAAGCAAAAAAAAAAAGTGCTCTGGGTGTCAATATTTGCTTTCTTCCTTTCTTTTCCAGAGACTTTATAAAAAATAAATTGTTTTCTAAGCATGCAAAACAAAACAAAACCACACAAAAACTCCACTTTGGGTTGCTTTTCTCCTCTTCCTCTGCAGAGGAGGAAGGCTGAGCTGCTCTCTCAAGCCCAGCACTCAGAGAGGGTAGCTCTGGAGCAGCCCTCAGGAGAAGGCAGAGCCTTTCTGTCAGCAGATGGTGCACTCATCGGGAATAGAAACGAGAAATACTTTCCAGAGAGCGTCTGGCACTATGGCAGCCTTGTCTGGAATCAGTTAGGAAGAGGACAAGGTCTTTGGTTGGTGTCTCCTTGCAATGTCAACTTTAGCTGGTTGGAAACCTCCCAGCTCATGCTCAGAGATGGTTCTGTCCCCAGAAAACTCTTTGTTATGATATCACTATTGGCTTTCGTCTACAAATTACTGTACAACTTAAATGTCAGTATTCAAAACTTGAAGTGCACAGGATTTGTTCAGCCAGAAGCACAAATGAAATTTAGTTTGGGCTCCTGGCAAGACTTGCTTTCACATTCATCAAAGTGACATTCAAACCAAAGAAGTAAAAATACAGCTAAAATATCAGGTGCCGTTGAATGCCTGGAGAAACCATGGCAGGAGTGCTGCTTTTCTTTCCCTCTTATAATCAAATTTATCTACACTTCTGAACAAACATCTGCATGAAGTATTTAGTGGTTCTTTCTTTTTTCCCTTGGATCTGGTTTTGCATCTGAAACAAGCCGAGAGCTCAGCCAGCTTGGACAGGGTGTTTGTGGCTTGTGAAAACCCTTTCCTGTTAATGGTATCTGGGATGTCCAAATGCAGGCTCTAAAGCCTTGCTGGGCACCCCAGGTGTGTGAGTGAGCCAGACAGGAAAGATTCCAACTTCTAAAAGACTGTCTTGTCCAGTAGAGCCAATTCTCAGCTTCAGTCTTTTGTGACTTTTAATGTGGGGCAGTAACTCAGTTTCTGCAAACAGTGGGGCTTGCTCAGGGCAGGTATGCCAAAGTGCTCTTCCTTTTCTGACTTCTCATCTTATAGCTCAACAGGATGAAAAAACTGTCCATGCTTTTGCCATCTGTCATATTAAACCAGTTCTTAAACCAACTGTTGATATCTTAGTTGAAAATACTGTTTTTCTGAAACTTTTTTCCCGCAGAGTGGGATCTTCTACCTTTCTTTTTCATGTTTTCTAGCCTCTTCTGCCTGGTGTTTTTAAATGCCCAATATTTGCTTCCTCTTCAGTGTCACGGTGTTGGGATGTGTTCTGTAGACCCTTCCTGTTGCAGCTTGTATTGTTGCTGTTCTGCTTGGCACTTGTAAAGCTCAGCATGCCTGAGGTTGGCAGATGTTTCCAGATGCAGCTCTGCAGGAGAGGTCCATCCTCATGCCAGCTGCTTGAAGGGATCCCTTGCTCCTAAGTCATGCTTTTTCCCCCATATTAGTTTGAGATGTCGAAGGAGGAATATTTCTGATACCCTGTCTCAGATACCTCAGGTACCCACTTGGCAAGGAAAGGCCCTGGAGAATCTGGAGGATATGGACCATTACCTGCATGTCCTCTCCTATTTGTTTCCTGAAGATGGAGCCCTATTTATAGGCAAACTTCACTGATGTTCCCTCATGGGAGAAGGGAAGAGAAAGAAATGATTCCACAGAACAACAACATCTTCTATTCAGATGGGAAAAAACTAACAAAACTCCCCAAGTAATTAGAAGGTGGAAGTGGGGCAGGATTTCAATTTGTGGGGCTTTTCCTTCTCCAGAACTATAGTTATTTTGGTTTTGGGTCATTGCCACAAACCAAAGGAGCACCAAAGGGGATTTTTACTTTTTTTTTTTTTTTTCAGACATATTGGAGACATTGAGAAGGAAACTTTCAGTCATCTTCAAGGTCCTAGAAAAAGAATGAGAAAGGGGAGAGGCAAAAGTGGCCCATATAGCAGAAATTGCTGCTAGCTCTGCTTCAAAAGAAAAATAACAATCCTGATAAAGGAAGGGACATTGGAAAGAAATACCCTAATATCATATTTTGTTCTCGAGTTTGTGTTCACATTGTCAGAAGTGGGAGCCATGGTTTATGCCTGTAAGGGTGGCAAAACATCCTCTGTTCACCTCCTATTTTGTCTTTTGCTGCTGAAGGTATCTGCTTTCAGGTGGAAACATCCCGTGCTCAGCTGATTTTTGATGAAAAGACAAAGATGTTTTACACTTGAGAAGAGGGAAAATAAACATTTCCTCTCTTCTAGAGCTGATGCAATAAAGTGAGGTGTGTGTGGTTTAGAATGGGTGTGCAGCTAAAACAACTCAATCACAAAAAGGGAAGATTAGCTGTGATTGTAGAGCAGTGTGTGCCTTCATCCTTGGTTTGGATTTGTGTCTGTTGTGCAGAGTTCAGGGTGAACTGCAGTAGGAATGTGTTGCATGTGACATTTCACCTCGCCAAGCTGGAACCCGAAATAACAAGAATCGTTTTTGCAGGATGAGACAAATAGGAAGGAAGAAGCATCATGGAAAAATGCAATTTGTTGCCGTTCTTCTGCTCAGATTTTTCTCAGCTTTAACTAACTAATTACATGAGAAGTTTCTCTGGTTCCGTGTGTCATTTCAAATGGGAAGGGAGAGAAGTAGGATAGGCTGAAACACCAGATCCAGGAGGTCCAGCAGCTGGATGGCTAATACACTTCAGGCTGGGGAGAAAGGATTTACAGGAGAGTTAACAACTTTCAGATCTTCTGAGGGATATTCTTGGTCTAGTGAATAAACTACCATGTACTTCTGGCTGTCATGACTCCAGATTAAGTACAGTAAGGGCATTTCACAGGTGGGTGGCTTCCAGCAGGAACATGAGGCATCTGTTTAAGCATCAGCCTTAGTTTGGAGCTCTGGTTCTTGGGCTTGAGACACTGCCTGTTGTGCTGATGCTTTCATTGGCAGAGAAGAAACGTGATCTCATAAAACCTAGTGGGTAGCGGAGATTGTTTCTGTAAAATTGGATAGACCTGGTGTTGCCTGATAGGAGATTATGAATAAACCATCCAGCTTTCTGTGCAGTAGAAGCAGCGAGACATTTGGATACCGGTGTACACAGGCAGTAAGGAAACTCTTAAGTACTTTTCTGCCCATTGGCACAAGTAAAAGCGGAGCTTGGAGCATTTCTGCTGCCCTCATTCCGTTCTGCTGCCTAGAAACCTGGAGGAGAGGAGGCAATAGAGGCATCGTCATCCTGGGTCTAGGATTGTCCTGACTCCTGTGGTTCAGAACATGGCATAGTTATGCACAGTGACACCTGGGTTACTACTAACAGGAGTGCAAAAGTGTTGACAAAGGAGAGGGAATTTCTAGGCAATTCTGTCTGCCTTCTGCTTACTTGTGGAGTATATAATCTGCCTTCCTTGCTAGGTTTTGCCTGTCTCTATTTGTATTTGTTGCCTGTTGCAAAGTGATGCCATGTAAAACCAGGAAATACTCCCCTGCAGGGTTTATGCTCTGCTGCACAGGAGGGGTGGGGCATGAATTAAAATATACTCCGTGGGCTGTGATCAGCATGAATGGCAGCGATCTCATCGGCGTGCTGGGGGCTTGTTGCATTTTTGTGTTTTCGCTGTGTTGCTGCTGGTGATGCTCTGCTGTTGTCAGCCAAGAAGTTAGGACTTGGGTTTGTAAACATGCATATTTCAGGAAGCAACCGTGTTATGAAAGAGGAAAGCCAGCCTGTGGAGAGGAGAAATTGAAGTATTGCTTCTGTGCTTTTGGGAGTTCTCCCTTGTAACTTACCCTTCTGACCGAGGATGCAGATCTGGTACAGCAAAGGTGTGGTTGTGTTTCCAGCTCACATGTGCAGTGCTGCTCCCTCTCTGCGTGGAGAGCAGCACAGACACTCCTGTGCTGCGTGGCTGGCTGGCTGAGCAGCCCCCAGGCCAGGATCCTTCCATCCATGTGAGCACACACCAGAACAACAGGCTGTCTGGCACCGTGGCCTGCTGCCGATGGGGCTGCTGGCCCTGCCACTTGTTCTAAATCCAAGTAGAATTGAGCATATTTAAGTTTGTGTACAGTTCTGGTAGATGTCTGGCATAACATTCCAGGCTTGCAGCTGCACGGAATTTGATAGCTGAGTTTTCCTTACATGTTGTATTCATATAAACTATGTAAACTGTACTTCGAGGCTGATGAAAGTTAAAGTTTGGTAGTGCTTTGATTTGAATGTAGGTCATTTTCTTATGCCTGTAGACCTGGGTTACAAGCAGAGTATTCTTAGTTTCATCAGGTGAAGCTTATGTGGGGGAATGTGAAAAACAGAGCATCAAAATCCTTCAAACAATTAAAACTGAAAAAGAGAACAGAATTGCTTTTCTGACTGCTACTGCTTTGAATGATGATACTGTAATGCCACATCAGTTTTTTGCATTAGATATGACATGAACCTTAACCATGTAATGTAACAGCAGCCAGAAACTTCTCCACCTGAGTATTTCATGCCTTAAAGTGCCTTACAGACCCCTTATGTGTGTGATACATTTTGCTATGTTTATTATGTTTTCCAGTGTATTTGAAAAGGATCCCAATGGAGTTGATTCCACTGTGAGTTCTAACCACCGGACCAGAAATCTTCTGGAGTTCTCAGCTGTCCAGGAGTCCAGCACAGATCAGAAAATACTTGAGAGCATCATTCCCGAGAAGAGCAATAGGTGAGATGAAAACCTTTGACATTTTTGGTGGCAGAGGGCAGTGGTGCTTTTAGCCCTCAGTGCCTTGCTCACCTTTTTGGCCAGTGCTCTTGCTTCTTTTACAGAGTACCTGAGTTTTAAACACAGTGTTTTGAAAGCTGCACAGTTTGCTTTCAGAGGAGTATGGTGTTTTATCTGCCAGAGTACCCAACACACAGAGCTTCAGAAGTGTACACGTGGCTGTGCTGCACAGTGTGAGGGAAGAGAGCATATCCACAAGTGCTTGTCACCGAGATTTTCAGGACCTTCTTCAGTTCATCTGTTTGCTTTTTCCCTCTGATCTATATTTTAGCTTGCATAGTTGTGGTATTTGTCTTATTATCTATCTCTTCTTACTTTTCAAGCTGGAATGTTTATTTTCTTAGTTGCTCAAGAGAAGACTGGGGAAGTTCAGGACTAAGAACACACTCTGAACTTAGCACTGTACTTTTTCATTTAAAAAAGTCCAAGTCCATCCTTGTGCTTATCCATTTTTTAATTAAATACTGGCTTTCAGGCTTCCTAGATCTCTAGCATGCAGTGCATAAGTGAACATATAATTGTCTCCAGATTGAAGTCTGGCTAATACAGCTCATGTTTTCCCCTTACAAGATTTATCCTATTAGACTGTCCCTTTCCAGTGGAGTGTTTTGGCTGGTTGAACAAAGCCAGGCACAGATGTGCAGAAAGCCCTAATGTATTTTGCCATGCAGAAAGAAGGCAATAAATCAGGAGCATTTTAAGGCTGTAGCCATGGTGAGGGCTTTGTATCCTGTGTGGTACATTTCAGACCATGACCTATGGGACAGAAGAGTAGAGTGGTTCTCTTAGGAGGGTGTGCTTGTGCCTGTACCTCCTTTTCTTTCACTGTTTCACCCTGGGTTTGGCACGCTGTGAGCTCTTTGCTGCATATTCTCCTTTACCAGTCCTAGATGCAGCAGACAGGAGAAGCAGACATGAAGTTGGAGAGAAAGCTGGGAAAGAGAGGGGATATGAA
This sequence comes from Lycocorax pyrrhopterus obiensis, assembly GCA_014706295.1. Lineage (NCBI taxonomy): Eukaryota > Metazoa > Chordata > Aves > Passeriformes > Paradisaeidae > Lycocorax > Lycocorax pyrrhopterus. Next base: position 24,245,751 of record JACSVZ010000013.1, read on the forward strand.
TAAGGCTTTCATAAGCTCTTATACCTCATTTTTCAGAAAGAAGTTGAGGTTCAGGAGCTACAAGTCTGTCAAAACCAAGAGGACTGAGGCTGTTACATTGATAACCTGTCAGGAGAGAAAACTACATTAGGTATTTGGTGATAAGTAGTTAACCCCTCAGGAGGCCCTGAGAGTATTACAGATTTTTGTACCGAGAAATACATGCTCCTTTTCACTTTTTATCAAAACCAAGCTAGATTCTGGAGACAGAGATGTAAATCCTCTCCACTCAGTTATAACATAGTTTGTGGCTGCTCGACTGTCGTGTAGCTTATGGTCTGTCTATCTGCATGGTTTTAGTGGATAATAAGTGTAATATTTCTGTAGCAAATCTTGCACAGCTCTGGAATGAAAAAGAGAGTTGTGTCTGCAGAGATCACATAGTTTGCATACTATGAGGAATATTTTACAGACTACGTATTCTATCAATATCTGGCCTTCTTGGGAGGAGATCCAACATGTGCTAATGCTCATCTGTCTTCCCTGCGTTGAGAGCTGTCAGCCCCCTTTGAGGGATTGACTGAGAACATTGGATGTTTGATAGAAATTGTTACTCACCTGCTTCAAAGGTCTCACAGGAGCAGCTGTAACATTCGTGGGTCTGCTGGTGTTAGTGCCTCATTCTCTGGATTTGGTCAAAGGGTCATGAAAAAGCTTTTTAAGGGACTTCTTGATGTGCTTTTCTTGATTTTTCCCAGGTATGACCATTCTGTGTCTGATAACAAAGCACTAATGATAGTCTCAGAAGAACCACTGTTATATATTTCACCACCACCGCCCCCCTGCCGGCCTCTGATCAACAGGACAGAGTCACTGAGGTGAGCAAACCACCTTTTGTGAGCATTTAAAGTTTATTAGGAGTTGAGATGTAAATTCTGTGTTGGCTGAGTGCTGCTGGACTGCTGTGAATTATGTTGTTGTCCATTCATGGTGTTCATCCAGTACGTGACCAGTATCTCATAAGTGTCTGCACTGTCCAATGTCTGCTGCTGTAAGGACAGATCCACTTGGATCTTTGTAATCTTTCCATGGTTTTAGTAATGATATTTACCACTCTCTTTTCACACTGGTTGTGTGCAATAGCCAAATGACAATTTTCTGATTGTCTGGGGGTTTTTCATGCCTTAAAAGAGAAATCACTTCATATGTAGAAATGTTAATTATTTGGAAATCAATTCCAGCTAAAAGCCATTTCCATCTGAATTGTGTAAGAGATGGTCTTCTATTCTTCACCTTCTGATAGAAGCAGACTGAACCTGACATTTCAGATGTTCTTTGTTCACTGTTAGAAAACACCTAGCTCTACTTTTTCCATAGATATGAGTCACTAACCTTATCTCCATTCTCTGTCCATTCTTCCTCTCAGATTTATGTGCCAAAATTTAGCCTTAACCAATAATTTGTCTTGAATTGATCAACTTTTGATTTTAGATTTCAGTAGTTCTTCCAGTAATGTCAAAATTACTGTTCGCTGGGCAAAAGGAAGGAGTGTATCTACTTTGTGTGGAAACATCCATGAATCCAATACTTTATAGATAATCCCTTACACATTTAATCTTAAAATTGTATTTTCTTACTGTGGTATTAAAAATAAGTTGTTATTATAAGGTAAAATAATAGTAATCTTCAGTGTCTGTATAGTGGCTAAACTGTTGTCTACAACTGAAATATTCTGCCAGCGTTGTTTGAAATCTGTTTTGATGCTGTGGGTGTTCCTAGGTTGACCCATGAACTCCGAGGATGGGTGCACAGGCACGAGGTGGAGCGAACGAGATCCCGAAGGCTGTCCAACAACCAGCAGCAGAAAGCGCGCGTCACGCAGGTGCGCCCCTTCGCGCTCCTGCCTCAGTGGCCTGACAAGATAATTTCATGAAATGTTCTCCCTGACTTGTTTGCTCTTGTCATTATAGACAAAAGTAGCCACCGTGCCTGTAATTAGGGCAGCCAACGCTTCCCATTTGAAATTGCTGGGTTTGGTTGGTTATTACATTGCCAAAGTTGTTCTTCCATTCCTGCTCTTGGATTCAGGGTTTTGAATTTTTTTAGCAGCCATCAAAATAGCTTCTGCATTTTCTAAAATGAAATCAATAGTTATCCTTTTTATGGCTTTTCTGTAAGGATAAGTAGTTGCTTAATGGAGAGAAATACAACCTACAGCACATTCATCTGACTCACTGTTAAGGGCCACAGCTGATTGGTTTTGTTGAAATATTTCTATTGTTTAAAATTTTGCTAGAGGGATTCATTTTTTTTTTGGTAAGGCTACAGAATTGTAGCCATATAGATACATGTATATATATATGGTGCTATATATATATGAGACTTGTGCTCATGTTTTTGTATATGCATATATGAGACTTGTGCTCATATTTATATGTATCTATGATATATATATATATGAGACTTGTACTCATATTTCCCATTTTTTAAAATCTTTTATCTACATGGCATACTGATACCAAAGCTGAAATTAAGACAATGAATTTTCAAAGTATTTGATTTGATTAGGTGTAATACCAGCTTTAAAAGGAATTGAGCATTACAATGTGGGAAATACTGCAGTTTTCTAGGGAAGAAGTGTTGTGTGTTAAACTTCAAGTGCTTCTCACTGGTGTCCAAAGCAGAGTGGTAGAACATTTAGAACAGTTGTGTGTGGTGCCAAGCTCCCTTTCTTGTCTCTGAATGTTGACTTCAAACTTGGCTGTATTAAAATCCTGCTGGTTTTGTTGTTCCAGCTCGATTGCTGACCATTTCAGTTTCTCAAGTTTCACCAGTGGGAAAATGCACATTTCTGGTGCAGAGCACTGATTAACCTCTGCACCCCATTCTGTGTGTTATATTCTATGTAGTGGCAAACCAAGAAAATGCTCATTGGTTTCACCTTGTGTCATCTTTTCCTTCTTCCCCTTTTTCAGAGCTCCCTCAGTGACAAAGCAGATTCCCAGCTAATGGCCATGCCTTACACAGACACCAGTCTCAGGTAAAGCAGAACAGTTCCTTTGTTACTGCTTTCTACTTAATAACCTAGTTTTTCACCAACAGTTGCTAAAGAATGCCCATTTTCATCTTGTCAGGATTATTAAGCCTAATGCAGCTACTTTTCTTGGACTAATTTCTGTCCCTTAGCAATAACTGCTTCTAACTATTTATATTACCCTTAAAGGGACCCCTGTGTCACAGCTCTGCTCTTCCAGGGTCTTTCTAGCCATGAATTTTAAGAAAATCTGTACTTTGGTCTCCAGACTCCCTTTCTAAACAGATCTGATTATTTTGGGAAAAACAGGGGTAACTGGCTTGGGGCTATCTGTGAGAACATGGTTAGTTTGTAAGAAGGTTTCAAAGGGTCATGAATCTGGTAAGGGAAAGGTTTCTCTCTTTGTCTTCAGGAGTAGAGCTGTTATAGCTAGCACCAAGTTATTATGGTGAACTTAAAGTACCATTATCTCTCATTTGCATTCTCTGTCTCCATCTGCTGATTTTTCTCTGCTGATTATTGGAGCATGTTAATGCAGAGTTTCCTGATGTCCCCTGCCCACCCCTCCCCATAACTGTCCTGTCCCTCTTCCTGGTGACTGGAAGTACTGGACAGAAAAGGTTAGAGAAACAAAATTTCTCTCTCCTGAATTCTGTGTGAGACTGTTGAGGAGGCTGTCTGCTTTAAGGTGCCAAAGAGGAGTGTAAGAGCAGAATGGAGCATAAAGGGGACTTTCTGGTGAGAACACCACCTGAAATGTTGCTGTGGAAAGGAAGACAGCTGTGGCCTTTCCGTTTGCATTGCCGCTTTGAAAGCAGGATCAGCCTGGAGGAAAAGAGCAAGCTGCAGGCAAATGTTACAGAAACCAGGCTGTCAAATCTTCATGTATCTCGTCTTACAAGGAAAAAGTAAGAAAAAGCTTTTCGAATTCTACAGGCAGATGAAGGATAGCTGTTTTAACTGAACGCTGATGAATAAGCCTCATGGCATAAGTCTTATGGCAATATACATGCTTGCATTACTCTGAAAAAAAATATCTGGATTATTGGAAACAGTGTGCAGCATCATGTAGCTCTGCATGGAATAATCTGTTGTGCTCTGAAGGAAGTGAGATTTTTTTGGTTGTTTTTTTTTTTCAGATTAATGATGTTTATATGAACAGGACCAGTGAGTCATGGCAGCTGCATGCTGTGACTGTCCTGGAACTGCTAAGAACATAGAACAGACTTCCAGTTCCTCCCAGAGCCGTCAACTATTAGGTGCTCCATGAAATCATAGAATCACGGAGTAGTTTAGGTTGTAAAGGACCTCAGGAGATCTCTAGTGCAACTTCCTACTCAAAGTAGGCTTAACTTCAGGTTTACTGAATGTCTCTGTTAGAAGAGGTGGTCTCCATCTCCATTATAATCTCCATCAGGAAGCTGAGGATGGAAAAGAATTTCAGGGAAGTTAAGGCAGTGGAGGAGATAAATTTTAAGATGATTTCAAAGAAAATCTTCACGCCTAATCTCTTTATAGTCTGTATAGCTTTCTTCAGAGGTGATTTTGTTGAGGGGTTCTGTAAGTGTGTTTCTTAAGGCTTCAGGTATCAAAATGAGACTCTGCAGTTGTTTTCCTAAGTTTTGCGCTGTTAATGTTGTGGATTTGGATGCATAAAGCACTGTGTCCTGCCTCATTTCTTCCCAAAACAAGCCTATGTGTAACATCCCAGTGCTCTGTTGTGCATAACAGAGTGTCTTTCAAAGTTTTAGAGCAAAAGACTTACTGATCTCCCAATAAATGGCCAGGTTCAGCACCATTGTTTGGCGTACACAGTTTAATATGATGCTTTTTTGTAATATGCAAAGGTGTTGCTAAAACAACTGATAGTTTCACACCTGGCTTTGGCTCGGAAGTTCCTCCCTTCCTTTGATGGAGAGGTCCATCGTGGTTATCAGAAGATGTTCAAAGGTAGATGCAATGTACTGCCTGTAATACCCTGATGTCGCTTGGTGTCCGATTTGTTACGTGACCAGGGCAGCTTCATAAAGGCCCAGTGGTTTCCAAGAGCTTTGGAACAGTTTTCTCTCGTAGCTGCTTTTTAGGTCTCGCTGTATCTCGTGGAGTGTGGGCGAGCACACAGATCTGTGGCCCCTGTGTCAGCTTTCAGGATGTGTTGTACCGAGCAGTGCGTGGGCGCCCTGCCTTTCATCCCAGCCCAGCTTCAGTGCTCCATCTCAGGAGTGGCTTGGTGGGTCTACGTGTTTTCGTGAATGAGTAATCAAGCTCAAATTAGCTCCGGTCTTCGTTTCCTGTGTGTGAAGGATGGGAGCTGATTCCTCTCTTGCATAGTTGTGCAGAAGGGGATGTGTAGTGTAGAGCTGCCTGCTCCTGATCTCCCAGGACTTACACCCCCAATCTTGTGAACGGGTAACTGGCCTGGCAGCTGCAGTCCTTTGCTTGCAACAGGGCTCTGTTAGCAGTGGAGGAGAAGGGAATGACAGCCTACTATTACTGCTGCTTGAGAAAGTCACTTGATGATAGATTTGTGCCTTGTTGTATTTTAGAAACGTACTAAAATAGTCTAAATTAACCCCCCTGGTTCAAAACCCGGGTCAGCAGAAGACAGCTTGGGAGGAGTGGGATAGCCTGATCAGTGTCCTTGCCACAAACACACAGTGTGCTATTAAAGTGGGGGAAATTAAAATGACAGGTTGAAGGTCCAGCTAATGGTTTCCCTGAGTACAGCTTTCCAGTGTGATTAAATAAGTTATTTTGGAGTGGGATTGGGGAAGTATAGATGATAGCAGTACATGCTAGGAATTTCTCACCTTTCCAAGATAAACAGTGGATAAGTACCATGATTGTAGGACTTGCCAGTGTTTTGGCTTAGAATGGTTTAGAGCATCTTTTCCTTGTGTCCGATATGTGTAAGATGAGAACCGTGGAAAAGATAAGCCAAAATTATGTGAATATCTTATTTTTGCTCCTCTGTCTAAATTGAAAATCAAGAGCAAATCTTTGAGTTGACCAGGGGAAAAATCTTTGAGTTGACCAGAGGACATAGCAGAAAAAAAAAAGGGTGGGTGAGAGAGAAGATGAATTTGTCATTTGACAGTAAGTTAAAAGCTCTGTTTATGCTTAACTTTGCACTTCTTTCAGTTTCAGTGGTTTAGATTCTTAGCAGTAAAAGAAATTTATTAAATTATTAAATGGTTTGATATTTTATTTCAGAATGACATTTCATCCTAAAATTTATTTTCAGAAGTCATCACAATTTTTCAGACACTTTAGGTTGAAGCTTTTTTTTCCTGTTGAGCTAGCAAACAGATTTTTGCTGGCCTCAGAAGCACGAACAAAAACAAATCTGGAAATCTTTGCCACAGTAAGACCTTTGAAGCACCTTGAACTTTCAAAAAGTACTGAGTAGTTTCATTGTCTTCACCTGTGTTCTGTGTTCCTCGTGCTCCTCTCAGTGGATGAAGAGCTGCAGTTACTTTAAAAAGCAGGTCTTCAAAGTCACTGTCTCACTGAAATTAACTGTCTTGTCTAAAATAATTACCTTTGCCCTTCTTTATTTCAGCAGGAACTCAGGGAATGAGCTGCAAGTGTATTATGCCTCTCCGAGGAGCTATCAAGACTTTTTTGAAGCAATTCACCGAAGGGAGGATACGTTCTATGTAGTGTCATTCCGCAGAGTAAGTGTAGCAGTGGGTGATACTGGCCTTCTGTGTGTGTCCCTAAGACTGCTTCTAACAGAGATACAAAAGATGACTTAATCGAAGTTGAAGGTAAATTTGTTTCTTTTGAAATGATGCTTCTGTATATCCTTTACAGTAACATGGCCAGATCATGGTCTTTGCAAAATATGCCCATCACACTGGGAATGGAAAGAGCTTTGCAGAAAACATTGTAGGGCAAGACAGCCCAAAATTGCATGAACCCTGTGGTTAAACACACATTACAGCTGTGTAATAGGGGTACAAACCTTTTGTGCTTCTGGGTATAGAAATAAATGTACCCTCTGCACAAATTACTACTGTTAACATAATACAGTTTCTGTCTTCCCCTAAAACTCCTGCATTTGCAGTTTTGTGTCACATATCGCAGCTGTACAGGACTGTGTGTAGGGCCACAGTTTTTCTGCTGTTTTGTGACTTGTAAGTTGAGACAGATGAGCAGGTCTGCTCTCTGTGCTGAGATACAGCAGAGGCTTGTGCTACAGCTTTGTCAGGCACAGCCTCACATCTGCAGTGCATTTAGTGACAGTAAAAGCTGTTATAAAATGGAATTTCAGGTGTCTGATGGCACTTGCTGCACTGCAAGCCTGACTGGTGTTGAAGCCAGGACAGCTGCAGTAGTAAGAAGCTGATTGGGGTCTGGTGAGGGAAATTATCAAGGCAAACAGTGCTTGAAACACCAACCTGGGGTTGGAGGAGCTTATTCCCTCCCTTTTGCAGAGGTCTTGGTGAGTCGTTAGATACGTCTATTATGCACATCTGTCCCTGGGCTGAACCTGGGCTCCTGGCTTGCTCAGCCTCCTGCCCTGCCATTTCGCATTTGGGGTGTTAAATGGGAATTGTTCTGTGCATGTTCACACCCAACCATGATCCTCCCAGGACCCTGCAAAGCTCCATTTGTTTCCTCTTCGTGGGAGTGTCCTGAGAGGGGTCCCAAGGTAGTGGGGGACCCAATTGGCCACGACAACAGCTCGTCCAGCTATAGCCAGTTCTGTGTAAGAGCACACAGATAATCATAACTAGTTTTAGCAGTTTCTGTGTTGCCATAACTCTACCAATCTATACATGCCATAGGTAATGCAACTCCGTTCCACCTGGTACACAGCAAGTTTCTTAATTTGTGAGATGCCTGTCTGTAGAAAAGGTTCAGGCAAAATAAAATAGCGGTGCTCTTCTTAGGATTAAGGTTTTATGCTGAGTAGAAATATGAGGTTAGTTTCCAGTCTTGGGATTGCTGGGTTGTGTCACAAGCCTGGAATTTTGTTATTAAATGCTTGGCATGTTCTGCTGTTCTTTCAGCTAGCAACACAAATATAGCCAGCACCAGGCTCCACATATCCTGAGGATGAGGAGAAGGGAGCAGAGGATAAAAGTTTTCCTGGAAACTCAGAACACAAAGCAGAACAGTGTTTGTAGAGGTCTGCATTTGGGGCCGTTGCTCCAGCCCACCTGGATGCATGTACGTGTCCAGAGGTCCTGTTTACACTGTCAGGTTAATGACCTGGAAGCTGTCAGCTCCCATTTCAAGTTGCAGAGCTGTCCTTGTGTGCCTTGTGCCACAGAATCCCTACAGCTTGGCCCTGCTCTCTTGCAGGGAGAGGTGCGGAGGCCTTTTAAACCCATCTATGAAGTTTATTTGGTAGCAAAGCTTTTGGTATTTCTGTTTTATGAATGAAATGTCCTCAAATAGAAGGCAGTTTCATACATTACCTCATTTATTGTTTTAACAGGGCAAACCTGATCTAGCAGCAAGCTCTGCCCTGAGGCACTTTTAAATGACTTGCTTGGATTCTTTTGTGAGTGCAGAAGAAAGGACTCCTGCACAGCCCAAGGGGTGCCATCAGCAGGGCCCCAGCCTGGGAGGTGCCCTTTCACCTCCTCATGGGGATTGCTGACTTCATTTTCTCTGGACCACAGCTCCCTTTTTACTGATGATTAGGAGCTGAGAGGGGACTGATTCCTCCTCAGTTTGTTCCACAGTTCCCTGGTGCTGCTTGCGCTTGTCCAAGTGAGGAGCCAAGGCCTGGAGATGAAAGGTTTTGTTCTCCTCACTCACAGTTTGCCATGCAGACACTCCCACATATTTAATAAGCTGTTAACAGCCCTATAACAGAACAAGAATCATCCAGTTAAAAGTTCCAGGGGGTGGGTGGTTCTGGTGGTAGCATGCTCCGAGTGGAAGGTGGGACTGTGGATCTCAGGAGATCCCTTCCAGCTGATGTCCCTGGAGCCTCTGTTGCTGTTTTGTGCTCTTGTGTGCAGCCTCACAAACCCCAGCATTTCTCCTGGATGCATGTGATAAAATGTAACATTTTTTGTGTGTTCTCACTTGCACTACAGGAGCTGTGCCCTGAGTTCCTTGGATTTCCTAGAAAGTGGGATTTGCTAGGGATACCTATGCCTCTTACATGGTAGGACTCAGCCAAGGCTTCTGGAAGCGCAGGGTTGGGGAGCAAAGCTTTTGCACAGTGTGTGTTCTTCTGGTGATGCTTGATACCTGTAAAACTGAGATTCCCATGATCTCATCAATGTTATTTTCTTTCCTTGCCTTGGAAGGCTTGCAGCTCTACATATTTACAGTTGAAGATTACATGGGTTTTTTTCCTTTTTAAGGAGGAGGGAGGAAAATAAAGTAGCATTTGGATCAGCTGAGTCCATAGAAGAAGCAGGGCTTTTGCTCTGGGTGTCTAAAGAAATTAATTTACTGCTATTATCAGGGGAATCTGTAATGTCATTTTTAAACAGGAAGAGTCTGCTGCTCTGCCAACACCTTTGATTTCTGCTCTGTAACATCTGTGATACCAAGTCTGCTTAATGTCTTCTAAAATCCCAGAGGAGCATGGATACAAAACTCGAGTTGGTGGATCTGAGGTGCTCTGTTAGCAGGGAGCAGACACCTGGCTGCCTCTCTGTAAGCCTGGCACCCACACAGCTGTCTCTCAGAGCTCACATTTGTTTTGCCACAGAGTACTCAGGCCTTGAGATTGTTTCTAGAATTACCTAAATAGCTAGTTTAATTTGAAAAGTAATTAAGTAAATCACTGGAGAAAACAAATCCCTTCCAATTTACTTTGGCCTGTAAATGCTGCTTCAGATCATTCCACTCTTATGTGGTTAGGGTCAGATCTCCACAACTTGGAATGATTAAGCAGTAGATTTCCCCATCCTGGTAGGTTCCCTCAGTGACCCTTTGCTGACATCTCTGCAGGCTTATTTAAGGACAGTGATATTTTTTAGGTTAAGAATGTAATTGCTATTCTTAAGGAAAACATAGTTTAAAGTTTGATTCACTTGGGAAATTCAGAGGACTTGTGGCATTTCTTCTCACTACTTTCTCTATTTCAAAGCACAAATGTCTCCTAATATCAAAGTGTGCCACTTGCATTTATTGCAGTGCATATACAGCATCTTCAGTAGAATGCAGTAAAATGTAGATATTAAGTGGTGACTCTGTTTGTTAGGGCAAGAGTGATTCTGGCCCTGTGGGAATCAGTGGCAAAGCCTTTACCAACTTCTGTAAGACCAGGATTTTGCTTTGTAAATTTCTGCTTCAGTGCCACAAGCCATAGAGCTTCAGGGAAACCTCTTATTATGAAAGTGAATTTCTGGTCCTACAAGCCAACATCTGCAGTAAGCATTTAAGGGTTTCTCAAGTTCTGCAAACAATTTTTTGCTGAAATGATTAAGCCAAATTTCAATCAGAACTTCTGTTCTTTCTTTGTTTGCTAGGAATAAAAATGTCTAGGTTGTGATGTGCTTCTGTTGGTAATAAGCCTGTGCTGTGCTAATTGTATTTGGGATGATATAATTGCATTTTGAATGCTATATTACTTTCAGGAAGCAAAAGATTAAAAAGCCTGGCTTTGACATGCTTGTGCAGCAGCAGTTTGCTGTGCTGCACACACTTCTGGCAACAATAATTTGAATGTATTCAGAGAGCACAAGGCAGGTTCCAACTCACTGCACTCCTGATGCCATCTACATCCTGCAGGCAAAACTGCTTTATAAGAACTTGGCTTCAGATGGTGTTTCACAGCCAAAAATTCAGTCCTAACATATACTTTCCTCCTACTTTGTTGTACTTGACAATGGGTGGTTTTTACTGAACATGGAGTTTTCTGCTGTTGACTTCTTTGTGGATTTCTGCAGGCTGGGACGTGTAATTTGGTGTTTCATTCAGATAAATTGATTAGACCCACATAGTCCTGCTGCCCCTAGAGATAGAGCAGCTATTCTCTATGTTTGAGTCCTGTGGGTGTGCAACTGTTGCAAGTTAACATGCAGATTTTTGAAAGATTTTACAAGCTGCCCTTTTTCCTGGGGAGCCTGAGTTTAGCTGTTCAGAGGAAAAAAATTACTTTATCCCAGGATTGTAGGATTTTAAGATCTTGTCCTGTATTTTATACACATGCTGAGAATAATATGTGGTAAAAGAACTGAGGCTCAGGGCATAGTATCCGTGATAAAATTGCCTGTCCTTTTCAAAGCGGAGGTCACCCCTTAGCCTGTCTTCTCTGTGAGGCCAGTTCTTGTCTCTCTGGGAGAATTTGAGGGAGCAAACAGTGTGTGTGATTGTGCTTCAGCGTGCCCTGAAGCTCAGTGAGTCAGCCTCTGTCAAACTACAGCTGTATTTGACTTTCAAATTTGAAAATCCATTATGAAAACCTCCTGTTTCCATCTAAGTGTTGATAGTGAAAATTAAGTCTGGCCTGCTGCATTCTTTGTTACACATTCCCTCTTTTCTGGCTAAACTTTGGATTCTTTGTGTGTCAGGGAATTTTCTCCTTCCAAATCCCTGGTCCATATGAAAACAATGAAGCCAGCTTTCGTTCTGTCTTTCTTGAACTGTCTTTCTTTCTGATATGGAATATTTCAGGTAGGTGGGGATCAGGGAGAGGTGACTTTCAAAGGGACTGAGAGGTGGTGGGGAGAAGGTTTCTCTGTGCTCTTCCTGTTACGCAGCTGGGGAAATGGTGCCTTTGGTAGCATCTTAGAGCTTAGTCTAAAAACCTCCAGAGAGAAATCTAATAATCTAAAATTAAGTCTAAAAATGTATGTTGGTCTATAGAACACAAATGGCCTCACTCAGTCCTGGGATTCTCAAAATACTTGTGTATGAGAACAATACAACTGCAAGTTAGGTAAAAAGAAGCTCAAAAGAAGTTAATTCAGATTTGCAGCTAAAGGCCAGCAATTCTTTAAAAAGTGTTTCTGTCAACACCTTCTAATATTTTCCAGCAAACCTGACTGTCATCATTTGTCACCGTGAGGACATCCTTTGGGGAGTGAAGCAGCAAAGAGCTCTGTGTGTGCTGTGGAGAGCAAGCAGGCTGAGAGGAGGGGGAAGAGAAGGAGCCAGGCAGTGAGACATGCCAGATGTGTAGGGGTGGCAGGCAAAGGAGCAGCCACAAGTGCCAGCTGCAGTGCAGCATCTCCTGCAGCCTCCTGGCTCAGCCAGATGCAAACAGTGGGTAGGAGGGACCAGAACAGCAATGCAGAACAGTGTTTCTGAGAAGGGAGGTAATGCCTGTCACATCAAGTGGGGTTTTGTTTCCTTTGTTCTGTTCCTAGCTCCTACTTGGAGAGCTGCTCCTACTTGGGAATCTATTCCAAGGCATTTTGGAAGCGAAGTCTTAGTCACTCTGATTTTTATCTCCTTGGGTCTCTTTGAACCCCAGTGTCCTCCAAATAAAATCGAGAATGGATGTGGTGTTGAGGACAGATGTATAAGCAGAGGCAGAAAAATCAACTGGAATACGTCTGGCATGAAGCAAAGCTCCTCTTGGATTTTGTGTGTATAGTCTTGATTCGTTTGTCCTCTCTATGGTTGCTGGAACTTCATGAATCATATTAATGCAGTCACTGAACTTCTTTCAGCTTTACATGTCCCAGATCTAACTAATACTTTGTTATTTTTAAACTAGTATTTGGAAGGACAACATACACTGCAGATGATTATAGTGAAAATAAAACATTCTGCAAAAAATGTCTCCAGAACCCAAAGTGGTTGCAGGCAGACGTGACCAGTAATAGCATACATGTATTTAAAATGTGCCGTGTGCTTGAGAGACAAAGAGTTGTGGGCAAGAAGGAAAGGAAGATGGTTGGTTTTGGAAAACCTCTGTAAAAGACCCACTGCTTATGAAATTGGTATGGGCATAGGCTAGAGAAGTATAATTGGGAAGCGTTGGGAGGAAGAGGTGATTATAAAGTGGGAATGGTCTCAGTGAAGGAAGTGTCAGCAGTATCTCACTTAATGAGAGTACAGAACAGCACTTAGTAAGAGTACAGAACAGACAACTGCTACCAACAAAGTGAGCAGGAGCACAAGTTTATCCACAAACAATTAATGTGTGTTCAGTTAAAGCAGGTGGTGAAAATATGCAGCTCTGAAGCAGTTCTCTTCCTTCAGGAAATAACCTAAGTTCAATAATGCATTAATAATACTTTAATTATGCCAGATAATAATGCATCTTTCTTTAGTGATAGCATGGTATTCATTGAAGAAAATTTTGCTCAGATTATTCTGAACAGTTCCCAGAAGGGAACGATGGGCTCTTGCTTACGATCTGTAGCAGCATTTAATTATGGGATCGATGCTGGCCGAGCCCTAGCTGTACAGAGACATAAATGATTCCTTCAGCCCTGGAACTGCAGTAGCCAGTAAGACATTGACTTGAGTTTGGTGGGAATGAACTGCTTGAAAAAATGACCTTCGTGATACTTTGTTTGCCTTGAACGATAGTACATGCAGAGAGCACTTTAAAATACTCATGCTTGCTTTTTCAGTTGTACTTCACACTTCCACAGCTTCAGACTAGTGATTTTTTTTCTGTTCAGTTTTTCTATCTGACACTCTAGACAGAGTCTGTATAAAAGTAAAGCACGCAGAATTGAGATGGTTTTGGTTTCATTAGATAGTGTCCTACATTTTAGCGAATGTTAATCATTACAGTATTACATTTGAGACCATTATTTAAAATCTTAGGCACACTTTTAGAGTTAATTCTGGTCAGATGAAGTTATTTGCTTCCAGTTTGAATTAATCCTTCTGCCAGATTTTTAGCTGGACAGCACACAAAGCTTATTTTATGAAGTAAGAGCCCAGGTGCTGTTATGAGTGTGTGCAGATTATCATCACCTCCCACTGGACCTAACAGAACTCTTGCAGCTTCCAGGTTTTATTTTTAAATAGCTGACACTCCTAGGGCAAGAAGTGTGATAGAATTAACTGTACATTTTTATCTTTAAACTGGCCTTGAAACTGCTTGAAAGTGGAACATAAAACTTGTTTTCAACTTCTGTGTCTCCTAGTTGCTTGTGGTCTATCTACTGGGATGGTAATGGGGGTGAGAAGAGCTCATTTTGCCTCGTGCCTGGCGTGGCTTGCTCCTCACCATGCAGTTGGATAAACTCCAGTTTTGCCAGCACATTTGATAGAGGCCGTCGGGCTTTGCATTAGTGATTAAGAATTTGGAATGCCGTGGGCTAAGCTGAGAGATCCTTCATGCTGGAAACCACTGTTCAGGAAATCCTCTTTGTGTTTTGATTGCAAATGTTAAAATGTGCCTGTGAATAATTCTGGCACTTGAAAGTGCTTTTCATGGAGAGAAGGCAAAGCTGTGCAGGAGGGGCACGTGCGCAGCTCGAACAGGGCGTTACACCATGAGGATGCCACAGAGAAGTGGCCTTCCTGTTAAATGCCATGGGCCACTGCCCTTGCAGCTCATTGGCAAAGTGCCACCAAGCGTTGCATAAGTGATTGTTATTGCTCCTTGGTTTCGTGACTATCCAAAATAAGGTTTCAAGTGTCAGCTGTCTCCAAGAGGGTTCTATCCAATATGAGGAAGGCAGCCTGAGCTGTGCTCAGAAAGGTCACGCTGTGTGAGGAAGGTACACAGGCCTTTGGATCTGAATCCTGCCAGGCTCCTGTGTGTTAAACAATGCTCTAGAGACTCTAGAAGTGCACATTCCCAAGCTGTTCCTCAGTGTGGAGATTCTTAGGTTGAATTACTTGTTAGCATCTGGGAGGCCCTTGTTTAATCTCCTTTCCAGGAAATCAGCATAGAGCTCTTCTCCTTTCTAAGAACAGTCCTGAGCCCTCACACCTGGAGTTTTTCATCAGGAGCTCAGTAGGTAATCAGTGGGCAGGTGACTCCTGGAAAAGGTGGCTGAAAAGAAGCCATGTTGCTGTCTCAGGTAATCTGGGACCAGCATCTCCAGAAGGGCATCTCCTTAACATCAGGGAAGTAACACTGTGGTTTCTCTTTGCTGTTGCTGGACCATCTGTTTGGCATTTGCTAACCAGCTGTGAGCTTTAACTCTCCAGCAGGCAGCAGAGGTGCTGCATACAATCCAGGCACAAAGTTTCCTGACTTCTCGAGCTCAGTTTCCGAAGTGCCAACATAGAGAAACGTGTGCAAAAATGAAACTGGACATAAACGTGCCGTCATTTGGAGAAAAGCAACAGATGCAGCAGTTTGCTTGGTGTAAAATTTTGGCAAAAGCAGGTAATTGCAGCTCTAGGTGAATAAGAAAAAGTGTAAAGAACTACATTTACACAAGCAGAAAGGAACTTTAGGTTCAGGCTAAACACAGGTGGTGTTCTACAAATGCTGAAAAAAGGTTGTGAAGCCAGCTGGGTAAACGGCAATGTCGTGACAGGGTATTTCCATTTCAGGGTAGAGTTGGTTAGTGTTGGCTTGGTATGGCAGTCCAGGAGGAGGATATTGCCCACACCATGGCACTTGTCAAAAGGATGTAAGAAATGCATTTAAAAAGAGTGTATGTCCCTCAGTCTCATTGTCATGCACACATACCTGTAAAGAGTGCAGGATAGGCCAGAGAGAAGAACCTGACATCCTGTAAGTTCTTGTATAATTACCTTTTAATTCCCTACAGCACTCCATCCCTCCTCTGCTCTCCTGGCAGTTCTAACCATCACTGTCCAGCAGAGGAGAACCTCTTCAACTGATACCCTTATGACTTAGTCTCTCCAAATCTTGGTGGTTGATTTGTGAATTTACCTGTTTGCTTGTAAAAGTCACTTCCAGTACCTTAATTCTCATAGGAAATAGGCATCTAAGAACAAGACTGGTGTGGATTAAAAGAAGGTGTACCTCAGCTGTGGCACCTTCTGTCTGATTCTGTTACAAATCACCTCTACCTGCTTGTAGTGCTTTTCTGTTTGAAAATGTCCTGACAAAGCCCTGGTGCAGCTGCCATGGCTTGTAGGAAGTTACAGTGTTCGATCTGGCCCATCAGATGCTGTGTTGCTGTGCTCGTGGTCTGGGTTTCCCTCCCAGTAATGGCATGTGCAGTTGTTAACAGGGCTGTGTGTGCTCTTGGTGTGCTTACAAACAGATCTGTGTGGGATCAGAGGGAGAAGGGGAAATGATCTGCAGCCTGGGGACTGTCTGGAGTTCACTTGCCTTTGTGTGGGTCAGGGGTAGCTCTGCAGAGCCAGAAGAGGTTTAGAGGGCGAGAGGGAATGGAAATGAAAGGGAACACATCCACCAGGAGGAAGTAGCCTCAGGCTCTTGCTCTTCTGTAGACCTGCACATTAAGAGCCTGATAAGGTATTTTTGTTGATGAGTTGGGGTAATAAAGAGAGTTGTGACTACACATATTAAACTGGTTAATGGCAAGCTGAGTGGCCCTCCAGCTAGAAGAGAAGATTTGGATTGGTGCCTTCAGGGTGCTCAGTACCTCTGATATTTTGCAGAAATCGTGGTGTGTCCAAGATGTTCAATCTTTTTGTGTAGAATTAAAACCAGTACAGGAGTAAGAAAAGAGGGGAGCATTCATATGGAAGCATGATTCAGGTGATTAAAAAAGTGCCCATGCAATTGATGCTATCCATGTTGTGAAATCAATTATTTTGCCATATTATTTGTACCCTCAGTGTCTAAGAGAACACCGATGTATGTACTCATCTAAAACCTTTCATGCATCATTCCTCACATCTTTATTCTATGATTAGAATTCTGGTAGAGCTTTCTTTGACCTGAAAGTCCCCTGTATTTTGAAATAAAAAAGCTGGAAACTCCAGTGGTTTGGTGAAATGTTGTCAATGGGGCATTTCATTTTTAAAACCCACATTTATGAAAACAGAGCTTCTGTGGTTCTCTGATACAGTTGCATCACACTTTGCGGAATATTTGTAGAAAATGTTGAAATTAACTTGAGACTTCTTGTTCCACAAGAAAAATGTACATAATTAGAACACTTGAAGATGAAAGCATTTTTCTGTAGTTCTAGATGTCTTAAGTTACTGGCACATGTCAAGTGAGAAGTGCACTGATAAAGGCTTAGGTTTGCTTAATTTGCAGTGTTCCTCTCATACTTCTGCTTTTCTTCCTTAATTTCATTTCATCTGACCTCTTTCTTAAATCATTTCACAGATTGCTGTTGCTACTCTGTGGACTACCAGGCACCACAAATTCTCAAGCACCACTCAAGGCTCCTTCTCTGCTTAATGGAGGCAGAAAAGCTCTTCTCAATTTTCCCCACCTATCCCAAACACCTACCATTGCGTGGGCTGGATTTCCTTCCAGAGGTGCCTTTCCTTCTGTAGGTTTTAAAGGGAGCCCAGACTGCTCTGTGAGACAGCTAAAGCTGGAAAAAATTAATCTCACCCTGAGTGGGGAGATGAAAGGCTTCTATTTGCTCGAGTCGTTACGTTCTAAATGTGGTGGAGAGCTGGCAAGTACTGATAGAAGAAAACATATTACTCTGCAGTTAGAGAGACAGGCCCAGCCTGAAAGCCATAGCCTGGTGTCTTCTGAGTAGCGTGCAAGCAAGCATCTCCACGTTTTTATCTTCCCAAAGATGACCTTTCCCTCTCTTTTATCTAATCTGGTGCCTGTGATCTTACTGATTCAATTGCTGTGGCAGACAGGCAGTTACTCACATGCACAGTCACGAGATGGACAAGGAGTGTGATGCTCATGCACCAGTTTATAGCTCTGTTTGTCCATTATCAGGCTTCAGACCAGGATCCAAGCAAACTATTGTCACAAGAGAAAGCTTTTTCTGTGGAAACTGCTGTTTTCTACAAGCTGTACAATGGACAAGTACAGGTGGCTTGTGTGATGGCTTGTACAGCACTGTAATACTCTCACACTGTTCAAAACTGGAGATTTCTTCCCTAGCTACAGGAGCAGATCCCAGGACTTTTTAAGGGTAAAGACCAGTGAGTCATTTACATGGTTTACCACCACCAGAAAGGAGGATTCCTGTTGTCCATGCCAGTTCCTTGGCTGTTCATACTCTGGTCAGGTCCCTCCTTGGGCTGTTTTATTGTCTTGGTGGGAAAACAGCCTGAGGAGTTCAGGGGTCTGTCAAGAGAGTCTGACAATTGCCAGAGGCTGGCAGGGAAGGAGAAGGAACCCTCCTGTTTTAGGTGGTCATGGGCATCATATTGCTCAGGCTATGCCATTCTGAAGTGCACTTAAGGTAGCTTGGGGGTGATTAAGAAAGAATCCTCAATGTCAGGCATCCAAGATCCTTTTTGCTTCCAAGTATGAGTTAATCATGTACCTTACATATGCTTTTAAGACCATTTTCCATCAGATTGTTTTCTTGTTTTGGTTTGAGGGGTTCTTTTAAGGGGGAAATGCTAAGTGTTTATAGTCCTTTTTCCCTTATAAAATGATCTCTGTTTCTAAAACTGATTTATGTCTTCCTCAGCAAGACTAGAAATTCAAACAGAGCAGACGTTTGGCAAAAAATCTGGACTCAGAATTGAGATTTAGAAGTGAAACTTTGAAGTGAAACTTAGCTACAAATGTGAAAAGAAGAAAGCTTGTCAGGCTGGGCTAAATACAAACCAATGGGCAAAAAAAAAAGAAAGGAAACTTCATCTTCATACTCTCTTAACTGAGATTATTAGTAGCAGAGGCAATAACTTCTTTAACATTATTATATTGAATATCTCTTTAATTAGAAGAAGCTATTAATAGTTGATGAATCCTTAGCCATACAGATGTCCTGGGATCTGCAGAATGAGAAACATCTTTCCAACAAGCAGCTGTAATGCAATACACATTGCACAGCTTAAAACGCTGCCATCAAGTTTGGATTCAGCCCACTGCATCCTGATATTAAAACCTTGTTGTCTGCACCAACATTTTGGGGAAAACAGAAGGCAGCTTGGATTTGGAGCCCCAGCCATGGCCTGAGTGTGCCAGACCACCGTCCAGCCATCGGCAGCCCAGGAACTTTGCCTGTCCCTGCTGCCAAGATGTGCAGAGACCCACCCAGGTCTGAGCTGAAGTCAGTGCAGAGCTCTGGGTAAATCTGGGGGGTTCAGGCAAAAATGCAACCGACTGCTGACTGAGAAGAGTGTTTATTTCTGTGTTATCTGGGTGTGTTTCTTTCCTTATGTCCCATGTTGCTTTATTCTTGCAGGTTTGGCAGTGGCACTTGCATTGTGGGTGATTATATTTGTAAAAAGGTATTCTTTTATTCAACTTTGACATAATGTGAAAGGAGGGGGAAACCACTTTCAGCAGTAAAATGAGAGGAGAGAAAATGGCAGATTGGTAGAGAAGAAAGAGCACCCAATTCTTTAGGTTCCATAGAAAGGTGCTTTCAAAGCCACTTTACCCAGCAGGTACTGACAATGCAAATGAGACCTCTATTTTTAAAACCAGGTCAAAGGCAGTTTAGTAAAAGTAATAAACACGTGCCTGTGTTTATAAAATAGCTTTCTGCCTGTGACCTAAAACATCATTTCTTGCTGCTGCTTGGGAGGTGATTACCTCCATCTCAGTGAAGAGGAGTTAGCTTCATAGAGGTTTAGAGAGAGATTCAGATACCCTGAGCATATGAGGCTAAAGGATGGAGGGCAGGAGGAGATCCCCAGAAACTTAACTCATGGCCAGTTGCTGTTTCCAGGAATTTGAGGGATAACAAACTCTTCTAACCCAGACTTTCCAGTCCTCTGATGTATTTCTGTGTAACTGATGCAACTTCCACAATTAGGAAAAATTTGTTGCTAATTTCCTGTACATCTGCTGTGGTCTCAGAAGCAGCATCTCTGGCTGCAGATGAGAATCAAGCTGCCACTGTCTGCTCTTGGGCAGTACCACGGTTTAACCTCATCCAGTAAATAAGTACCATGCAGCCACTTGCTCACTCCCTGTCTCCCCACCAGTGGGGAGGAGTATTGGGAAAAAAAGTACACCTTGTAAGATGAAAACAGTTTAATAATTAAAATAAATGTGATAATAATATAAGTAGTAACAATTATAATGAAAAAGACAGAGGAGAGGAGAGGAGAGGAGAGGAGAGGAGAGGAGAGGAGAGGAGAGGAGAGGAGAGGAGAGGAGAGGAGAGGAGAGGAGAGGAGAGGAGAGGAGAGGAGAGGAGAGGAGAGGAGAGGAGAGGAGAGGAGCAAGTGATGCACGGTACAGTTGCTGACTGATGCCCAGCCTGTCCCAAGCAGCAATCCCAGCCAGTTCTCCCCAGTTTGTGTACTGGACACAACATTCTGTGGTATGGGATATCCCTTTGTCCGGTTTGGGTCAGCTGTCCAGGCTCCCAGCAGTGCACCTGCTCACTGGCAGAGCATGGGAGAGCCCAAAGTCCTTGATTTAGGGTAAGCTCTTCTCAGCACCAGCCAAAGCATCGGTGTTATCAACATTATTCTTACATAAATTCAAAACAGGCACCGTGCCAGCTGCTAAGAAGAAAATTAACTCTCTCACAGTTGAAACCAGGACAGGCACTCAAGGGAAAGCAGCAGCAAGCTGGGGCTGTCCCAGCAGGGAGAAGACAGAGGAGCACCCTGAGTTTGGCTCCCGCTGGGTTTGGTCTGAATTTAATTCAGACTTACTTTATTCCCTCCTGTCATTAGCCTTGCCTTCAATTTGTTTGCTTAGCCTCCCCAGTGAATATATTTCCAGTAAGTTGGCAACAACCACAGATCAGCGGATGGATCCGGAAAGGAAGGAAGTCACACTGTGAGATGTAAGCTGCAGTTGTCATTTTATTCCCTCAAACCAGATCTGAATCCAGTACCTGATCTCCTGGCTGCAAAGGGCATGTATGCTCTCTTTGCAGACACTAAAACATGTTTTAAGATAAATAGCTTGTTCAACTCAAGAATGTGTCTCTGCACGCTCAGTTTTTGGGCTGATGAACAGTTGGGTCCTGTTGTGCCATATGATGGACCAGGTGCACACTTTTTAGAATCATTAGCAGCTTCTGTGAAATGGAGTTTTGCAGTCTAGTAGTTTTTTTATCCAAAGCTTTAAATGTATCTTCACCTGTGCACCAGTAATATATATGTATTTTTTCTTTGCGTGGGAACATGTTTGGATCCACTTAATAACATTAATAATAATTAATATTAATAATATTAAGTTGCCCTTCAGACTGAATCCTGCATCGTGTCCAAATTCTGACTGTCTCAGCTTCTTTAGCTGAGCTGTCCAAGATGCTGAGTCTGCTGCATTGACAACTGCAGGTGATCTACTTCTTGGCTTGCAGCTGTCTTGCATAGTGTGGAGCTTGAATGGGAGATATAAATTCTTTCTGTTGCTGCAGAAGGCAAGAAGACAGTAATTTCAGATCAGGGCTGGATCTTGTGCCATATGCGTTGTAGGATTGAACACACTGTGATCAGATTAATTGCCTTGATTTAAAAAAGGTTGAAGTCTTGACTCTACTTAACAGTTGTTTCTGGTTAGGATTTTAAAGTTCTCTTGCATTCCCAGCTGCCTGCCTGTGTGGGCATTTTTGCTCTGTAAGAAAGCATCCTTTCTGCTGCTTTGAAATTAAGTTGTTCTGCCAGCAGAGCATTCAGTCACAGGCTGTGTGACCTTTCCTGGACTTGTGTAGCTATTCCTGAATGCTTCTCATGTGTATTTAACCCTGATTGCTATCTTTGATATCTTTGTAACCCTGATTGCTATCAGCATCTTTCTCATACAATCTTTTCACGAGAGGTCTGCAGGTTAGCAAGACAAGGAAAAGGTGAGGTAGAAGTATGATCTTGACAGACTTCCAAATTTGAGCCCAGGTCCTTATGGATCTCGGAAATGCTGCTTGAAGAGCCCTCTGGTCCAACCTCCTGTGTGGAGGAAGGCTATTGCTGACAGGGAGTGAGGTTGGCTGTGGCACTGTCAAGTGGGCTCTGAAGAGCTCTCAGGATGGAGATGTCACCACAAAGCGAGATCAAAGCGTTCTAGTACTTCACTGTCCTTTGAAGTCAGCTGGAAGAGAAAGCAGAGGACAGCTGTATTAGCAAATGGGTTTGGAACCACAGTGTTACATTGATCCAGCATTTGGAGAAAGCCTGGCATAAATTTCTTTTTAGCCATCCAACTTCTGTTTCTTGGGAATGTGATCTGAAGAGATCACGCTCCACTCTGAGGAGCGTGCCCATGAAACTGCATCGTTTTTGTGCCCTGGCTGGCTCTGTGCTTGCAGGGCTGGGCTGCAAGAGGCAGAACAGCAGAAAAATGGTGTTTGCTGATAGTAACATTCCCCACTACCGTTCAGGTTATGTGTGTTTTTTGGGGCAGTCTCCAGCTGAGCAGTAATTCTGGGAATCCAGGATTTGTCTTCTGTAGAAGACCTGAGGTCTTGCTGACAAATATAGCAACTTTGGGTTAATGTTTTGTGAGAGAAGCAAAGAATCTGGATTATATCCTTTTTGGTTTTACTGGACTGGATTCACATGCCCTACCTAAATGACATGTTTTTGCAATTATAGATTGCAGTTGCAAAACTAATAGCCTACAGATGCTATGCAAAAGCAGAGCTCT
Organism: Lycocorax pyrrhopterus obiensis; assembly: GCA_014706295.1. Lineage (NCBI taxonomy): Eukaryota > Metazoa > Chordata > Aves > Passeriformes > Paradisaeidae > Lycocorax > Lycocorax pyrrhopterus. The sequence goes on from JACSVZ010000013.1 coordinate 24,268,259, forward strand.
GCTGCAGTGAATTATAGAAGGAGGGGAATTTCTTTTTATGGGTAGTAGTAATAAAACAATCAATTCCTTTTGGGTCTTACAACTTTGAAAAATCTGCAAAGATAGTTGATAGACTCAGTTGGGAGTTACAGATGAACTGCATTTCTGTGCTCCTATAGCCCCTGGGAAGGAGAGAAAATGTCAGAAAAACATAATTTTCAAGTAATTTGAAGCAAACATTTTTAATTTTATGGTGCTGGTTTGATTGTGAGAGCCTTTAGAAGAAAATCTGATCCTTATCAAACATAACTGGGGAACTTTTCCACCAGTACAAGCTGGGATTTTTTTCCTTTCACGAAGGCACAGAACTAAGTCAGCTAGACATACCTTTTCCAATTTGTTTTGAAATTCAGCTAATTTCCACAAATAACACGCACACAAATTACTGAAGCATTTTCAAGTCCTTTAGAACCTTCCTATACGATTTTAACCAAAACTGTTTACTTAAGCATAGAATTCTGTCCCTCACATCCTCTTACTTCGCGTTTAGGAATTTTTTTTTAATCTGCTGCCAAACCAAAATTACATCATAGCAAATGCATGCATTGTTCTTTACTTTTGGGCCTGCAGAGCAGTTCTGCAGACAAGTTTAATTGGTAGGATTTCTGTCCAGTCTTTGTCCTGTGCCCTCCTTGTTCACACGGTCTTTTCCCTTCCTATTCAGATAAAAAAAGACAAAACTACAAGGAAAAGTACATTTATGATAGAAATAAAGTCCAAACGGGGTGCCTTCACCTCATTCTCCCTTGCAGCTGGACTGGCATTGCTGTGCCTCATTCAAGCTTCTGCAAACTGTGATTTCCTGGAGCATTCCCTATCCACAGGGCAAGGATGATGGTATGTAGTGCCTCTTATTCAGGATGTCTTGCAAGTCAAAAAAGATGTTCAAATAGCTTGGATAGAAATGAGGCAGGTTCATCTTGGGTAATTCCAGAATGAAGGATCTGCAAAGGAATGGGGGGCTTGAGAGAAGCTGGTAATTTTGCAGCTCTGATGTCACTTTGTTTACAGGATGAAGATAGATGTTTCAGTAGGACAGAAGGTTAATGAGCCTGTCTTTGGAAGTGTGCTCACGTTCCACTTCCTGAAGGGAGACACGGTGCCTTCTCAGAGGCCCACTGGGTAGAGTCTATAGATACTGATAACCAGCATATTTCAGTGTTATCTTAAGACATAATTCCTCCTCTTCGGCCTTGTATGTTGAATGAAGGGATTATAAGCCATGAAAATAGAAAAACTGAATAGCGTATCAATATTTTCCACCTTTGTGTGACATGTGCTTTACAGCTGCCTTTTGTGCACCTCCACAATGTGGTTGTGAACTGCAAAGGACACAGTTCCCAGCTGGTCTCTGTTATCCTTAGTAGTCTCCATAACCTTTCTAGTTCTTAATCCAGGAGAGATCCTTTGCTGCTGGTTCTCCTTTCCACTGAGAAAACACTCCAAAGCTGAGCCCTGCTCGTGGACAAGCAGCAGTGCTGCCTTTGAAGGGAGTGGGGAAAACTCCTCCAGAGGAAGCTTGTGACAGAGTGAATTTTCCATTCCTCTGAGGTCTCTGGGATTTTCACAAGGCTCTCTGACTCACAGCGAGGTGCTTTCCAGTTAGTTTGGTTTTGGAGCCCAGGCCATATCACATCTGGCAGTAGCACAATTTACAATAGAAGGCTAAAGACTTCTTCATTAAAAGGTCTCTCATGTGGGAACTAAACTGGATAGCAACTCCTCCTTCTGCAGGGACAGTGACTAGAAACTGTTCCAGAGTGCAGTTAGGTTTTATTTATGAAAATTTGTCTGGGAATGGCAGAAAGGTGTAATCTTACACTACAGGGCATTTTATTGACTGTGGGATTGAGCTATTTCTGGTAAAACACTTAAATAAAAATCATATCTCATCACTTCATTCCATCTCTGTGCGCAAAGTATAGGCTGTAAAAACCACCTGTGCACAGAAACACAGGGATTGGAACAGCACTGGGGTGAAAAGGAACAATTGTGGCAAAAATAAAAGCGGAAAAAGAATCTCTATTCCCACTGCTTTTTGGAGCTTTCTTGTTCTGGGACAATCTTCTCCCCATCCCTCAAAACAGACTTAAAACCTAGAAAAGTAATTAAATGCTATGATTAGGGGTTGAATTCTCAATTGCAAACTCTCTTCTTTAAGCGTGCTGCAAAATCAAACTGTTAATGTGTGCTGGCTAACGTCAAGGTTAATATAGGTAGAACTGGTACAATTTCAGACCAAGTTAAATGGTTATTGCTAAACTCAAAGTGGTAAAGCTACTGGGACCTCTCAGGGTGGGATGTCAAGAGCTGGTGCGGAGAGGCTGATACCTTGTGAAATTTTGTTGTGGCTTTTCTGTGAGTTCCTTGCAGTCATTATCCCATCTTTCACCTGCTCCCATACTCTTCGTGTCACGGATTCCCTGTAAGGTTCCATTATGAGATGAGTAGATCTCCTTGGATTTCTAAGGTCTGCCTTTAAAAAAAAACCTCAGAAACCAAGCAAACAAAAAAACTCAATGCATCAACTTTAAAAACAAGTCAGCTTTACTAAGTTCATGATATGATGAGCGAAGAGTGGTGGCTGTGAGTCACAGTTTGTGTAGAGGTTTTCATTGGTTTCCTCTCCTTTTTTTTCTGTTCTTGTACTAGTTTGAAAACAAACCCGTGGGAGGCACCAATTCAGAATAACAATTTAATAGGGAAATTAAAAATAAAGGCAAAAAGGGAAAAAAAACCCAGTGGGTAAACTAACAGAGTCAGAATACAACCTGACACCCTGTTAATCAGGGTGGCGTGAGCAGTCCCATGAGATAGTGGCTGTAGTCCTCCTGAAGTGACGGATGTGGCTCTGTCGAAGCAGTGGTCCAGTAGAAAGGTCTGCTCCTCCTCAGAGAGTCCAGTGGTGGCTATGCAGCTCCTGTCCTCTGGGAATCCAGTGAGAAGGATGCTCGTGGTGTTCAGAGTCCCAGATTATATCCAAGATGGAATGCTTGGTTCCTCCCTCTGGGCGCAGCATCTCACAATGGGATGATGAGTCATGAGGCCAGGTGTTGATGGGCTCATTAACAGAAGATAGTCCGGAGAGAGTTATCTCTGAGTCATGCAGCAAGGCATTGATGGGCCATTAGTAGAAAGATAGTTCAGAGGGAGGGGGGGGCCAGGAAACACTGCCCCACCTGGTTTCAACAGCTCATGAGGATGGTAATAGAATACACTGCAACCCAGGACAGTTCTCAAAACCATCCCCATGCTTTTCAGATACAAGGGTCAGAAGTGTTTCCAGAGGCACCCTCCCCTCTGTGTTTCTGCCCTGTTTAACATCCACTGGTAGCGAAGGCAATGTTTCAGGAACTTCTGGCATTTCAGATGGACCAGTGCTGCATCCAGTGTGGTGTAACCTCAGGGCACCATATGGTTGCCATCACCCAAATGAATCCATAATGAAATTATACAGCCATTTCCTGTACAAATTTGTAAACTTTCATACACGTCCTTTTTGCACTGGCAGAGGAAACCAGAAATGCCAAGACCTGACTCCCATTTACATCCTGATCTGTGCTCTGTGCTTTGCGGTGTTGGGAACTGCTGGGGTAGATGAGAATCAGCCCCTTGGCTCTGAATGCACATTGATGAATTCTCTTCCCTGAGGAACAACCTCCTTTTGTATCCGGAGAGCTGCTGAGATCCAGCCCTGGATTCCTTGAGAATGAAGTTCTCAGGTACCATTTCTTGGCCAAAGTTGTGTGCCAAAGGCTGTGATGCTGCTCAGGGCCAGGTCAGTGGCCTGTGTAGAAGAACAGGACAGACACATCACATCTCTGGCAACAGCAGAAAGTCTGAAATAATGATCCTGAAATGTTTAAAAAGTGTTAAATCTGTGGTTTGTGGAAAAAAAAGCTGGCTCATGGGCTCTGTCAGCCCAGGGGTTTGAGAAGTCTAGCTCCTTGGAGTATTGGTACTTTGGATCAGTCTCTGAAGCGGCATGCAGTTTTTTGGGCCTGAGAGAGCACATTTTTGTTGCACGTTCTTTGTATTGCCAAAAGCATACCTGTAAAGAAGGTCCAGTGTCATGTCATTGACTCGAAATCCCTGAAGATGTTCAGAAAAAAGAGGTTCGAAAGACAGTGCATGGATTTGACGCACAATTTTTGTATGATCGAAAAAGCACTTGTTTTTCTCTGCTTTTTCTTGAGATCACTAGGTGTGGTCAGATTAACAGATAAGCTTTTAGGCTGTCAGGAGATGCTGAACACTGCAGAAGCAGTGCCATTAAAGAAAAATGGCCCCTCAGTGGGATGTGGCGAGCTCCTCGGCCTGGGTCGGCGGTGGTTGTAATGTGGTCCTGGAATCACAGCGGGAAGAGTCAGGCTGGAAGAGGTTGAGGCACACAATTCCCTGGGAGACTTCTTAGTCATAAACAGAGATGAAAAAATGCCCAGCTCCAGTGTTTGTTTGCTGTAAGGAGCCTTGGGAAGCTGCTGGACAGAGTGCCCTTTGGCACGCCGAGGCGCCTGGCTCCGTTTGCCCCCTCTGCTCTGGCAGCTGCCTTTGTTGGTTGCAATATTCTAGCACGGAGCTGGTCTCCAAGGCAATGGTAAAGATCAAATCTCCTCATCAAGGCAAATTACCAGAACACCACATTAAAGTTTTCCTTTGGTATTTTAATCCAGTCTCCTCAGAGCTTTTATTGCTGTAAAGCAACAAATGTCACTGGTTTTTGCAAAAGGTTATCCTTGGTTTGTCAGAGATGGGTCTCTTAACGAAGAGCAGGGCTCGTTGGGACATCTTGACAAAGCCTTTGTGGGAAGTGGGCTGGGGGCTGTGGTCCTGGAGCCTTGGCTCCCGCATGGATCACATCTGTACTTTGCAGGGTACATGCTCCAAGCCACTGGGAAGGGTCAGAGGCTCGGCCTGCCCTGCAGCAGCACGACCAGCAGTGTTCACACAGGCAGATGTGCTAAATATGCTCTAACAAAGCACATCTACATCAACTGTTGTTAATTAAGACCTCAGAAAAGCCTTTTGAAAAATACTTATCCATACCTAAGCCCAACAACTAAGAAGGTAAGAAAAATCTGGGGGAATTGATTTGACAGATAGTAACCTCTGGGACAGGAGGAAAGACAGCTCATGCTGGGAGTGCAGAGCCTTGCGGGGCTGGAAATCCGCTCCTTTGTGTCCCGTGTCACGCGGGCTTCCCTCAAATGCGTGCACCTCTCCTCCAAACAGTCCCTGTAATATTTTCCTGCATCGTGGGCATACTGCGAGGATTAATTCCGATGTGTTTGTGTCACACAATGAAACAGGAATGGAGGAGGTGCAGGACTGCTCCCTGGGAGGTGCTGTGGCTGATGGGATATGCATTGCAAAAGCCAAAACAAGCAATACTGCTAGTTCTACTAATTTAAAAGCCAAGAGTCCAGCTTAGAAGTGATGATAGTTAAAGAAACAAAATGAAGTCAAAAAGACCCATGACTAGCATTTTTTCTCCTCTAGTGAAACCTCATGGTATGCAGTGATGATGTTTTGTTTATCTCCTTAAACTATGAGAGTTAAAACCAAGTTTTCTTAATAAAAGCTAAAACGTCTGCATATTTTCATGCATCTAGGTAGGAGGGACTTTGAGTACCAAACCACATGTCATGAGACTGAGGCTGAAGCTGCAGGAGCAGCAGGACTTTTGGAATATTCTGGCACAGCGGAGCAGGATTTCCATTGTCATTTGGCTGTAGGGGATAGAGATACATGAGGCTCTAAAGCTTAATCCCTGCTAGAGTCCTGATAACACTGATGTGATATGCAAGAAACCTCAGAATCCTTATTGCAGTTCCTTGTGTTGTTGAGACTTACTCAATGAAGGTAACGTGTTTGTGGCTGGATTTTTAGTATCTGTATCTATATTTATCTGTCAGTCCATCTCATCTGGCTTCAGTATCACAGAACTGTAGAGATGATCAAAAGCAAAATGAGAATGCTGAAGCAAGGGTCTCATTTGGAATATTCTTTCCACGCTGATATTTTTCCAGTCATTCTGCCAGCAGTCTCAGGTCTGCTTTGTCTGTTTAAACTGTCGTCTAAGTGCAACTCCTGGTCCCAGCCAAAGCCATCTGTTGTTGGGTCATAGTTCTGACTTATTCTGCCTCTGGTTTACACTCATGCTTCTGAGCCAGATGCTGACTTGCAAAATTCGCTTTTATTCACTTTCAGTTTTATACCATGTGTTAATATCACAAACAGTATTTTAATTTAGGGAGGATTTTTTGTCTACTGTTTAAAATTAGGGATGAGTAATAGTGTCACACCCCCCTCTGGGATGCAATTCAGCATCCTTCAGAACAGTACAGGATATTTTAGAAATACATTCTAAACGATGTTTTTAAATGTCTAATTTCTTCCAAATCACTCATCTGCACACTCATTTCTGTGGCATAGAATTAATTATATATTGCTTTCAAATAAAGGTTTGGACTATTTGAAGACTTTCAGGCTTGAGAATGTTGTGGGTGGCTAACTGTGGTCAAAATATCTGATATTCTGCAGCATACCCTTTGACTTCAATGTAGAGTGAGGGTAGTTATGTAGCTTTGCAAGTTTGCACTGTTTGTCACAGTGCGTATTAAAGAAAAAGATGATTAGAGAGATAGATAAATTTCACCAATTCCAGATTTATAAAATGTCTCTTTGTAGATGGGCAGCTTCCAGACAATCTGTGCATCTTGCACATTAGCTCCTGGGGGCAGTCTGGGTTTAGAGCTTTTTGTTTGTCTGTCTTCTCCAGAGTTGGTGTTGACTCACTGAGAGGTTGTGCAGCAACTCCAAAGCACATTTGAATACAACTGTAAAGTCCTTGTGGTAGTTCTTAATGCAGTTTATACATACAGTAAATCAAGGTGCCATTAAAAGGCAGCATAAATTAATGCACCCGTCTTCAGATAGGTTAGCAAAAAGCAGTTGCTGCTTGTAATGACTCTCAGGTGATCATCTGTGCAGTTCTTGTGGTTTGGGAGGTAATGATGGTGTGGACTATCAGAAGCATTGAAAAAGGAAAAAAACAGTATAAAGATTTTTTCAGCTCTGCTAAAAGTAGTCATCAAATCATGACAAGGGCATTGTTACAAAATGTAATTTAATGGACATCTTATCTTTGGCCTGTTCCTTTGGGAATGTTGGATTTCAAGAACAGTTTTTATGTAAGGTTCATTGTCTTAGTGAATGTTGTCTTAATCTTAAGTGGTTCAAAAGTGAAATGGGAATTACATATGTGATCTGAGAATTATACCAGAGTGGTTTTATAATTTTGGTACCAAGATGTTTTTTGCAGACATTTATTTAAGTAATGTTTTCTTCTCATGGTCAGTCATTTGGTGTTTTGAGGGGGGAAATTTTTGATGGGAAAAAAAGAGAGTGATATTTCTGCAATGTATTTAGAGAATATCTTGATACTTTTAACACCTAACTTTGTGTGTAACTCAGTTCCCCGAATCTTACATATAACAGTGTAGTGTTTATATTTTAAAATGGCAAAATTACAGTTACCCTGACATTAATAAATTAATGCATCCTGAAGGAAGTCTCATTCAGTCTGCCAAAAAGATAACCTTGCCCAAAAGTATGAGATGTTTGTGTGGGAAAAGCATGGGAAAGCATGAAAGGAGAACATCAGACTTGCTTAATAATATGGGAGATGCCTGGACCAGAGCTTTTAAGTTCCATTGATAAGGGAAGAACCATATTTTTCCGGGCTGCAAGTTGAGCAACTTGAGTTCAGCACAGCAAAAGAACCCTGAAGAAAGGCTGCATTTTTCCTTGCAGGCCAGGTCCGTATCCAGAGCATTTCCTGCAGATGCAGCTTCCACTGTCAGAGCCAGGGTAGTCAGTTTGAACACTGCTGCCTTACAGCAGCACCCAGTAGAGATAAGATACTAAAGCACAACTTTACCGTCCAACTTCCCTGGCAGGTTTTGTCAGCAGAGCTCGTGTTTCACACCCCATCCCAACTCTGAGCAGTGCAGTCCTGCTGCACGAGGCGTGTGGTGTAGAGCTTGACAGAGACAGCAAGGCAACTTACATGTAAAGTAAACAGCTCTGCAAGTAAAAGCTTCGATTCAGCAAGGCCCTTAACCACATGTTTAAATATCATTGAAATCAAGTTAAATTACTTTTATCATATACATAAGCACTGTTGAATGAGGGCTTAATAGTAGTTTCCATGTCTTTCCACATGATCAAGGCTTTTTCATATTCTGCTGCATGCAGTAGGGATTTGTTCTTGGTTACACAGCATGAGCAATTGCTGTGACTTTTGGAAGACTCCCTCAACAACATGAATTTTCTGAGCTGTTGTAAACAGTTCCGTGTGGACTGCCAGTAAGAGAGAATGGAAAGGCATTTTCCCAGCTCTCCGCTTCGAGAGTAGATTTAACACATCTTTTCTGCTGTTTTCCAGGACCACCTGTTACTGCCAGCCACCACACATAACAAGACCAGGAGACCAAAGATGTCTATAGTGCTGCCAGCTGTAAACATCAATGGTAAGTGCAAAAGAAGAAAGGGAACGATAAGAGAACAATTTCAAAGAGATGTGCCTGACTCATACATGAAAAGCAGACTTAGGCCAAATGTCTGTCATTAAAGCTTTGTGAAAGAAGTCAAGCTGGTCATTACTGCGGTTTAGTTGCCAGGGTCCCCACTGGAGCTGGGGTACTGAAGAACTCGCCCACAATCTGTCAATGGTATGTTGCCCGTGTCCTGTCCCCTGTTCGCAAAGAGTTCTCAAAGTCCATTATCCTCCACTATATGGATGATGTATTAATCTGTGCACCAGATGATGCTTGTCTAGATTTGACTCTAGAAAAAACTGTTCAGGCCATTGAAAAGGCAGGGTTTGAAATACCGCAGGAAAAGATCCAGCGTACCTGTCCTTGGACTTATCTGGGACTTCGAATCAGTGAACGAACCCTCGTGCCCCAGCAGCTTGCCATCAGTGACAACCCAAAGACTCTCAGGGACCTGCACCAGCTGGCCCAGTGACCCCAACAGGGTACTGGCAAATCCCCTATGCTTGGTCACCGAGACTGTGACGAGAGGCGGGGCACTTGGCCAGCAGTTGTGCAGCTGGCTCCTTCAAGGACATGGAGGGTGTCGTCCAGTCGTGGTGATTTGTACCTAGCCGATTAAGGGTTACATGGATGGGATTTAACTTCTCTGACTTGGTGGCTTACAGAGCCCATGGAGACTGTCCTCATCTCCTCGTTTGGGCTCCTCCTACGCCTGCTTAGCAGGGCAAATTCCTTGGCCTTGCTGGTTTGTTAGGATGCTGACTGCCTTCCATGGCCTTCCTCAGCTGTTTACCACACTGTTATACAACACTCAGTGTGAGTGGGACCTCTGAGCACCACATGGTCAGGATTAATAATCATCATGTTACCATGCTGCAGGACAGCAGAGAAAACAGCTTTGCACTGGGGCACAGGCTTATTAGTGCACAGAAATGTTCTGGATCAGCATTTCAGTCCCACACGAGAGACAGGACATGACTTGCACAAATATATCATTAATTCAGATAGTGAGGAATTGCCAAATTAGGACATGTTTGGGGCACAGGGCCACTGCCACATGAGTGGCCACACTGCCACACTCTCAAATGCTTTGAGAATCCTGGAACTGTGTAAACTTTACTTTTTGAATAACTGTGCACATAATGCTTTTTTAAAACATCTGTGTTTTACAGTACATGTGAATCATAAACCCAAATGTTATTGTTAAATCCCAGCATGCCGAAAACATTATCTGATGATGCGAATTTCCATAAACTAAGAAAAAAAGAATCAGTTCAGGCTTTCGGCATTTTGATAATTGCACTTTCCCATGCAGTACAGCCGAGTATGATAATCTGTACAGCTGTCCTAGGGGAATTTTTATTAGATGTATCAGAATTATTTTTGGCATTTATCTGCCTGAAACTCCCTTTTTATGTCTATTACAAAAATCCTTTTCTGGCTGACCTGAATTATCACATGCAAGTGGGCACTTTATCACTTGAAGTGCAAACACTGTTTCTAAATTACAAAGTATTTCTTCTTAATGTTTTACTGAGTCCTGTTTTACTTGAAATAACTTTTCATTTGTTGGAGTAAATATAATTTGGAAAATATGCATCAGAATCCAGTGACAAATCTTATCCTTCATTAATAATGAAACATTGTGAAATTATATTTTCTTCAGTTCTTTGGGATTTTTATTTGGAACATCAGCATAATCCAAGAAATAAAAAAAATGTCCAGGGAATTGGGCAGAGATGTCGAAACAGATGAGACACAAGAATAGCATTAAGTAAACAACGGCATCAAACACGGATTCCTCTGTGACACCCAGCCAGGTGTTAGGAAAAAAGTTACAAGACACACAAGAGCCAGTAGGTAACTTGGCTTGGTTTTTAATTTGACCGTTGATAACCTGGAGGAAATGACTCCCTAAAATGTTCTGCCTGGAGAAGAACCCATTTCTCTCCTTTGAGAGCATTGCTTCTCCACCCTGTTCTGCCTCTGTGGGGACTGGAGACGTCCTGCACAAGCATCTGGAAGTTAGCTGACAACAAAGCTTTCCTCCCAGCTGTCTGCTGTTCTTTTAAGCCCACCTTAATTCTTTGTGCACCTGCAGAGAGTTGGCTGCTGGAAAAGAACCAATGTCCTTTGGAGAAATTGGCAAAACTTTCAGCGAAAGAACTTGTCCCCTCTTTTCTTGTGCCTCAGCCAGATCTCTGTGCAAGAAGGGAAACCTTTTCTACTTCCACTTCCTTGCCCTTCCTTTTTACTGCCACAGGCCTGGCAGAGGAGATGACAGGAATGCAAGTGAAGGGGTCTTTGTTTTGAAACTTTTTCAGAACTTCATCACTTGCTTCTGCAGGGTCTTTTTCTGTGTCCTAAAGTCTACCCATGACACTGTTTCCAAAGATGAAATACTTGACAGTGCAGTTGAGAGCCAGCCATTTGAACTACTTGGACAGTCTTTTCCCAGCAGGACAGTCACCCTTTTCTGATCACACTTTGATTGCTCTGGTGCCTTCTGAGGTCCACTAGAGACTGCGTTTAGCTGGCTTGAGCCATTCCCACCGCTGGCTGCAGGGAGAGAGAACAGGTATGGATGATGAGTACGAAGTAGAATGTGTTGTCCACTGCTGTCCTACATGGCTCTGCATGGTGGTTCCTGACGTGGTTCTGCAAGACTGGTCTGGCAGTTTTCACCAGTGTACAAAGCAGAGTGAAGGTTACAGCCTGAAGAGTTTTTCTGGGAGGAAAGGGGCAGTCCTTGTGCTGTGCAGTAGTGGCAAATGTCAACAGACAATCTTGTGATTGATGTGTACATGCATGTGTGTGCAGTCAATAAGATGGAAGTTTAAAAGAAGATCTTGTACAAGGCAATAGCAGTATGTTATTAATTTTCAAGATAAAAACTTTCTTTCAAGTATTCAGTTGCTCTATGTTGGAAAAGAGTAAAAACAGCCATTACCTTGTAACATTATGTGCTCCGTCTCAGGGTCAGCCTCAATCACCCATGCCCCTCAATGAGCGTTAGGATAGAACTGGATCCTCACTGTGCAGGTGCACAGGAACATATTTGCCTATTTAAATATGTTTAATATGTTAACATATGTTAAATATGTTTAAGTGTAAATTTTTTTAAGTGTAGGAACTTGTTACACATTGGTACATGTTAATCCTCCACCTCTTAGTCCCTTTTCCCTCTTCCCCCTGGTCATAGCCCCTTTCCAAGCTTGCTCGGCCATCCCCCAGTTCACAGTCAATGCTTGCTGGCACCTTTTCCTTTTCTGCCTCCCCAGATGCTCAGAGCCCTTTGTCCTTGTCCCATGTCCCTGCTGGCTGCTGTCCTGTGGTACAGCTCTCCCTTTGGCCCCTGCAGCCAGCCATGCCCAATTTTGACCTGCCCCTGCCCAGTGTCAAAGCCCCAACATTTGTGGCCACGTGCAATACTCAGAGAAAATCTGCCTGATGGTACCTAAGGACCTCAGCATTGGTAAGCCTGGAAGGAAAAAAGCAGAACTGGGGAGTCCTAGTCCCAGTCTACATGGTTTTGAAGGCACCATTGGTGTGCCTTCCTGAGAAGTTACTCCAGGAAGAAATATCTTGCAGTTTCTCATGGGAATGAAAACGAGCTGCAATCTACAGTTAAACTCAGGCTTTTGTTTTCAAGCAAGTCATGTTTGTTATGCTGAATTGCAGCTATTATTTTAGAAATCTAACTATGCACTTGAGACCAGTTAAGTCTCCAGTAGGTTTCATTCCTAAATTTGCTTTCATTGTAATTCAGAATGTTGTTGGCTCATTACACCAATTCCAAATTGACATATAGGCGGTGCCTTTCTTGAAGTTTTAAGTGAAACCATCTGCCATTAGCCCTCTATTTATTTAACTGCTGTAAAAATGCAGTGGGTTACAACATCGATCTTTGGATCTAAGTAACCTATAGAGAACAGCATAGCTGAGCCACTCTTCCCACAAACCTTTTGTTTGCAGAGTGCCTGCAGCTCTGCAGCCCAGCACAGCCCAGCAGGACGGCTCTCTGCAGCACTCAGCAGTGAGGCAGTGTCAGAGATCTAGGTCAGTGTTTGGCCCAAGAAGCCCCTTTCAGGAATGCAGCTCTCCCTCGGATTAGGTGAGGGACTCTTAGCTTGCACTTGCTCTTGGTAGGAGCAGCTCTAAGTGTCTGTGCAGTGTGTACTCACCAGGAATACTGGTGGCCTTAGCAGCAGCACAAAGACCAAAAAGGCCTTTTTTTTTCTTCTTAGGATGCCTGTGCAAAACAGTTCCCTATATGTGAAATTCCTTCCATCATTCGCTCTCTTTAAACTGAGGGTTGGTGTCTGCACTCTGAGCCAAAACAAAAGTGAGAGACCTGATGAGACAGCCCCTGGTGAAATCTAAGGCTCATTTTCTTGGAATTGGCAACTGTGAGAGAGAGAGTTTTGAATTTTTTACAAATATTTTGGATAGGTCCTTAGTCTGATGTAGCCCAGTGGGGCTTGTCTTCAGTCTGCCTTTGAGATAGCTGTTTCTGTGCCTGACCCTTGATAACCTCTATGTTTCTGGGTTCTTAGGGAGCCCTGTTCCCTTAAGGGTTGCTTTTTGTCATGAAATCCAACAGCAAACTAATCTCCTAAAGGCAGAAATGGAATGGAATGATGACTTCAGCAAAGTCCATGTGCTCTGTTGTGTTGGCCAACTTCTGATCGTGACCAGTTCCCTCAGCTTCCCTTCTTGCTATCCATCATCATACTGATGTAAAAGACTTCAAAAGTGCTCTGAAATACACATTCTAATCAAAAAGGTGGAAAACAAATCTAGTGGTGAAGCTTTTTGATCAAAACTGGAGCGATTTCTGCCATCAAGCAGCATGGTTATTTGCATGCAGCTACAACGAACCTCCTTTCAACTGACAGCCATGTGCAAGCAAGTCACAGATGTCCAAGGCTGGTAGCAAACTGTCTGTGAAAAATCTGTAAGGCAAACAGAACCCACACAGACTGAGGAGGAAAATAAAAACAAAAGCTCTTTGGGAAGTGACAATGGTCTGTAAGTTCCCATGTCTTAGGGTTGAATAAATAAAGTCTTCAACTTCCTCTGCCTTTCAGGGTCAAGCAAACAAAAGATGCTGTTTCCGTTTTTCAGAGCAAGAAGTAGAATTCCCAGTCAGTCACTGAGGAAGGTCTAAAACAATACAAGTCTGACTGAACAGCAACTGCCTTCCATTGAGGTTACTGCTTGACATCTTGGAAAGCCTCTCTCACTTTGGATACCTTCAGAACAGTTTTCAGGAGGGTGATGGCCCCCGTTATCCATAGCTGTTGTCCTGTTCTCCTTGTGCCTAAAAGCCAAGTCTCAGTGCCCATGGCTCCCTCTCACAGCTGCTGTCCTTGCCACCAGGCTGGGAAGCTCGTGCCACTCTACCAGGTATAGAGGACACATCTCTTGGCTGCGCAAGCATGAGCTATAGAGATACTTCCTTCAGTGTTTCTTCTGCTTGCTATCTGCATTTAGCAGAAAGTGCTGACAACTCAGCACAGCCTTACAAGCTGTAGTGTGAGCAGAAAGCTGTGGAAGTTGTGTATGAGGGATTACAACCTAGATGTGAGATGGAAGAGGGGTGACTGCTAAGGTTTTTCAGGAAGGTCATTGAGAGTCCATCACGTTCTCTACACCAGGACGTAGGGAAATACATCTGTCTCCAATGCTGTTGTTTCAGTCGTTTTGAAACTGCCATTCTTTTGCTTCTTGAGCTGCCAGTTGAGGAGTAAGAGTAGTCCAGTGAAGTGTGACTAGAGAAGAATCAGAGCCATGGTTAGCTCTTGGTTAGGCCTCACAGCAACAGCTGATCACTGAGCCTGGGCTGAGAAAGAGGGAGAGCCTGCAGTCTCCTGTGTGCATCCATGGACAAGCAGCACGTCAGGGCACTGTGATTCTCCTGTAATTGGGAGGATTTGCTAATGTCAGAGATGTACTTCTGCTCCCCTGCTCATGTAAAGCTGTGCTGCAGAGGTCAGGATTAAAATGATGGCAGAACGTAGTTTAACAAGGAATTTTAACAACAGATTTTAGTAATCTTGTAAGATGCTGATATTCGCATTTCTGTTCTCAAAGTCATGTAGAAGTGCAGTTTGTCAAAACAAAATATTCCCTCAAACTTTGCTACATTTCTTTGAATCAGAATTGATCACTGCCTAGATTAAATCTTAAATAGAAGTTTCCAACAGCTTTTGTTATCTTTGAAAGACTTTGCTGTCCCCAGCCATGTTTGTTAATATGTTGCCTTTGACAGAAAGGAGGAGATTAAATTATTCAAAAAAGTAGGAAAGAAATCATTCAAGAATCTGTGCACAAAAGTAATGGAATCTGTGTCACTTGAGTTCATGTTTATTTGTTTAGACAGGAAACGATCAAGAAATGAAATCATGAAGGCTTATTCCCTAATGAGTTTTCATAACGAGCTGTTTACCTAAATTGCTAAATGAGTAATCTATTTTTATGCATTCAAAATAACAGGAAGGTTATTTCAGAGGATCTTCAGGGCCTTTTTGCCCCTTAATTAATACAGAAAAGAGTATCTCATGGGTTTTGCTAGAGCAGGCCAAGCTGCAGTGTGCCTGGTGTCCCCTGTGCAGACAAGGATGAGTGCTGCAGATGGCATCTTGTTGGGAACACGCCGTTCGCCAAGGGGGTAGAGAATTAGTCATAAATTAATTGGGCCTCATACTTAGTGTTTCCGATGCCAGTGTCGAGTTATTACAGCAGATTGGTTTTTCCATACAAATGACACACTTCTATAAAATTCACGAAGTATAATTAAAAAGAAGCCCGTGACATAGGCTGGCAGCACGGAGGCCAGTGTGGAGTCGCAGAGTTGGTTTGAACTGAGCGTGTATGTGTCTCCTGGGTGTTCCGTAGCCCTGGATGCTCATGCTGCCGTGGACATGTGCTCTCCCAAGCTTCACAGGGAACTTGCACCCCAATCTGTGAGGTTACTGTTGCCATCCCGGCTACCTTGTGCTATGTGCAGCCTGTTGTAATTCTAGCCTCCAGCCTAGCCGATCTGCCTGAATATATCTTCAAATGTCGTAAATTCAAGATTATATAATTCCTCTTGGTGTGAAATTATAGGTGGCAAACACAGTTTTATGTTTGTGATACATGGGCCAACTCTGGTAGCTCTTTATTTCTGCAGTGATCTGAAGCATAATTATCCATAATGAGCTCACCCTGTAAAAACATGAACAGCTGCAACAGAGCTGGTAGAGGAGGTTCACGTTTATGAGTTGTGTCTTGAGGACATCACTGGAGTAAACCTAGAGACTGGTGAAAACACAGCAGTCTGAGAGGGCCTGTTTCGGTGTTTGGGTCACAGTCTCTAAGGAGACTCCTGCCAGCAAGGCTGGGAGGCTTTTCTCTGCTCCTCAGATCCTGGGTCTGTCCTCCATGCTGCACTTCCCTTGCCTCTTCATACAGCTCATCTTACCCCTGTGCTTCCTGGGCATCTTCTGGGCTTGGAAAGTATTTGAAAAACACATCCTGAACTCCTGAAGATCACTTTGAGTCATTCACCACTTCATTAAATAAATCATCTCCCTCCATCCTGCCTGACTGTAGCAGCCCCAGAGGCAGAGGCTCTGCCTTATCCCCATACAGCACAAACGCCTTCGGGTGAATGTGGATGAAGAAATGACTGCCAGCCCCAGCTGCCCATCTCCATGGGAAAGGAGGCACCCCTGTTTCAGAGCAGGACTCGTACATTAAAGCTGTAAATCTCCTGTTGCTGTAGCTGGGAGACAGAAATGCTTGCAAGGGCCGTCTCTCTTTATTAGCATGCTGCGTTCAGACAGGCTCTGCAGTAGTTTCATAATTAACTGACAAGTGCACGGAATCACAGAAGCTCATGGGGAGGAGAGCGCTTGCCCCACGCAGACAGAAGATGGTGTTAAAAATCTCTTCTACGAGCAAGAGCTGATTGCAGTATCTAAATAAATGAGGTAACTTTATGTATCCAAGTGAGACAGGTGGAAAATTCAGCTCACTCTTTGGATACTGGCCAAACTATAAAGACATTTCAACTGTAAGGGAATAGAATCTCTCACCAGCCCTCCGTCTTAAATCAGTGACACACTTCAACACCAGGATACAAGTGATACTGGGTGATAGGCAAGGTCCATGTCGATCAAAATGTGATGCTGCCTCTAGAAAATAAAAATTAAGTCCAATAGTTAAATTAATTTTATCAATAAGTGCCTACAACTTGAAATGCCACCGTTCAAAGGTAAGGGCTAAATAAAATAGGAAAACATTTAAGGAAAAACGAGTGGGGTTAAAATGCTGGCAAATGAAGATTGATTAAAGATTAGAAGCTCACTGCAAAAATCTTTAAAAGAACACTAAAAAATCCATTGGGCTTAAGTAACACATTCAAGTCAATTCGTAGAAGTAAGAAAATATCTTTTAAACAATAGACTTTGTAGCCAAATGAGGGAATAGGGAAAAAAAAGAGGATAATTTCTGGCAGACTAAATTTCAAACCATGAGAAGTTAAGCCAGAAAAAGATACTGAGGAACAGCATGTCTGAGGCATAAAAAAAATAATAAAAATATTTTTCAGAGGAAGCCTGCCAGGGAATCTCTAGTGCCTGGGGAGGACCAAGGTGTAAAGGAGCACTTAAAGTGGAAGTCAGCACTGCTAAAGGAAGGAGTAGAATGTTCTTGTGCTGGTGTTAACCACTGAGGCTGTATAAATATCAGGAAAGTGGCAGGTGACAAGGCAAACTTTTAAAAAATTGCTTCAACTGAAGTCTCAGTTTTGCACAAGTTGGCAGAATCTGTGAGAGTTGAGTGTGTCCTGGCACATGCAACAGATTGGGAAGAGAGCACAGCTCCTACAGAGGAAAGTCCTACCTTAGTGCTCCATTGGAGGCCCCAGAGGGAGAGTGAGTGAAGATAAGGGTGGTCTCTTCAGCCCAGTAACATACCTGAGTGTTCAGAAAACTTGGAAAAAGATAGTTCTTTGAGACTGCTAAAAGGAAGGAAGCTTTTGTGAGGCAAGAGGGAAGGCTCACTCACAGATTAGTATCTCTCTAAAAGGTGGAAACAGGTGGTCTCATTTTGCAGTGGAGGGGTCGTTACCAGTAGATGCACACGCAGGTCTGTGCTGGAGAGATGCCACGGCTCCCAGTCCTTCCCTGCTGCACTCACAGGGAGCAGTGCCCTCGTTCTGGGCCATGCCCTCCAGCCCTACTTCTTGAAAGAAGCCTTTACTGGAATGCCCTTCCAGGCTACTCCCCTGTGTGCAGTTTTATGTCTTGTAAAGTGGGTATGTCTGGATTTGCAGGCAGTGGGGGAAGTTTGTTTATCCTTTTAGTGCCTCCCAAGTGGGCATGGGATGGTTCTGACTAAGAGCATTGCTCTTCCTCCAGCCTCTTTCCTTCACTCCCAAGAGTTTTCTGTGCAGCAGAACTCCTTTGACCCTTGTCTTTGTTTTCTCTTTGGGTTTTTTCCTCTTGTCATTAGCATTGTCACAGCTGGTTAGATTTTAAATATGGTCATCCTGCAGCAATGCTACCCTGCCAGCAACACACATATGCACAGCCAGAGCTGTCAGAAATGTCTCAGTTTTTCCGAGAAATGCTCCGTCCGAGGGAGTTTTAAATGAAGTGCCTGCAAGGGTCAGCACTGGTGAGTCTGATCTCTTCCTGAGATGACCATTGGCTCCCTCTCCAAAATGAGAGCAGTCACACCAAGTCCACACTGGGCCATCTCCTCTGTAGCTCGTGTTCTTTCATTAGAGGGAAGTGACTGCAGCAGGAAAGAAGATTGAAAGAAGAGGTGGGCAGTCAGGTGGGAAATGGTCTCCAGGAAGAGCCAACTTTCCTTCCCTCTCCCTGAGATCTCCCAGTCTAGACCAGGTACTGCAGAGCACCAACTGGCACAGATTGGCCACTGACCTCATTGCTCACGGGTGCTGCTGACCAAAATCATGCAGTGGTGTAAGCTAAGGGCTCGTGATGCTCCTCACCCATAGCCAGTGCCAGTCTCTCCAGTGGCTCCATTATTTACTTCAGAGGCCACAGAGAGCTTGTTTCCTCCAGTTTGCTTGCTTACCTCTCATGCCTGTGTATATCTCCCTTGGATGACCCCTGACACCACTGCTCCAAGAGATTAGGGATGGAGAGAGACCCTGTCTCTTTGCTGTCAGCTCATGGCTTGTCAAGGTGACTGATGATGTGGATCCAGTGTTTCAGACTGTGGCCCTGTTTTTGTACTCCTAGAGATGCCTGGCTCACAGTCTGAGAGGTGGTAGGAGACCTGGAGACTGAAATGCCAGGATCTCACTTAGCCTGTGCCAGGGACTGAGGACAGCTGAGTTCACAGAGGTGACACCATTGCAGCTGCTCTGTTTGGAAGCAGTTCTGAGTGGGAATTTGCTTTTAAAAAGGGAAGTTATTTGGGTCACACTATAACTTTCTCCCTTGCCTCAAACAATCCTGTCTAACAAGCCAATCTGTAAGTGCTTTAGGAATCCTGCTGCGTTGTTGCAGTGAGCGTATTTTTAGTCTGTAACACTGCTTCATTTATATACTTATTTGGTAGTGTATACCAGCCCTTGAGATGGAAACATTGTCCAGATGTGCTGGGTAGGACAGTCAGGGCTTCTCAATGGAGATGGGATGGAAGATTGCAGAAGTGACAATGCGGAGAAAGCCCCCTGAGTTATGTGTGAGGACAGCTGCAGCCCTTCAACAGGCCAGTGCCAGAGTGCAGCTGGTGCCTTCAACTCCTGAAGCTCGTGCTTTCTGAACCCTGCTACCCTAAACATAAGCTCTGGTTTTGGCCAGGGCAGGTTACAATAAAAACTATTTGGGTAATTGGGTGCTAAATCATTCTTAAAGCTAAACTTTATCATTGTCAGCTTGGTGCAGCTCACACAAAGCACCCAGGTGCTGGAACACATCAGTGGCTCTTTGAAAGCTGCCCTGGTTCCTGCTGCTGTGAGAGATGGGCCTGCAGAAGGGGCTCCGAGTGTAAATTAACACTGACACAGACTGAAAACTTTCTCTGTAGAAGGAATTGTGGAAAGCACAGAGTGTGAGTAGCTGTTCAGCAAAGATGGCTTTAAGAGAGTTGGTGGGTTTGGATCACCTTACACATGGATGATTCAACAGCTCCTATTTTGACATCAATTAAGCTGGTTCCAAGGGGAAATTCACCCTCTGCTGTTGTCCACGAGGAGGGGATGATTCTGCAGCCTTACTGACAAAGACAGGTAGTTAAAGTAAGGATGGGGCAAGAGATTTCCCTCCCTGTACCATACGAGGAGCAGGGACGTGTAGTCCAGACCCGTGTGGCTGATAGTACCTTAAATGGGTGTTCAGTGAACACAGCAGATACAGAGCCAGGCAGGTTCTGACCATTTTGAAGTCACCTACTCAGAAACCAGCCAGCAGGCACACTGGTTATCTGCTTCAAAGGCAGCTGGGGCCTTAGGAGTGGGTCTGAGGACTGAGGATTTCACTGAATGATAGAGTATTGCTCCCACTGAGTATTTTTTTGGTAATCCATTGTGATATTGCCCAGAGTAAGGTAAAATTTATAGTTCTGGTAGAATAAGGCTCTGTAAATGTACCTGTGGCATGAGTACACGTTCAGAAAGCTGTAAAGCTTTTCCATGGTGTTTGCTTACAGCCTTGAAACACTCCAGCAAGCTCAGGTGGCCTTTCAGGGGAGCTCTGTTTCAGTTTATCTGCAGACACCCGTCCTCACAATGAACATTTGCTGCAGCAAAGCTTTTTGGGGAAGGTGTATGTAAGTAGGAAAGGATGAATTATCGGAATTACATCTTCTGTAAGACAAATGTGTCCATAGGGCCAAGCAGCCTGACAATATGTGTAAAGTTGAAGTCTAGAGAGACAGCTGACATCACCATTTGTTCTGATTAACTGCAGAACAAAAGTTTCATTGCCTGCCTTTCAAGCCCTCTGCCTGTGTTCTGCCTTTCTCAGAGAGAGCATCTCCCGTAGAAGTAGGTGCTCAGTCTCACAGACAGACATTTGAACAGTCAACTGATTGATGGATGTCTGTGCTGCTGAGGGAAGAAGGATGATTTTGGTTTTATGGCCTTTTCAGTAAGATAGTTTTGAAAATCTAGTGCTTCAAGTATGAAGACAATCTTCCATCATCCTCAGTGATTTGTAGCAGTAGTTAATACCCTCAGCCTTATTTGGTTTTGGTTTGGACTGCAGATTTCAGCTTTCATCTGTTGGATATTGCAACATGATTGTTTTTAGGGGGAGAGCAGCACTGAGAATTAAGATTTCTGTTCCCTAGACCAAGCTTGTGTTGGGAGTTTGGTACAGCCCACAAGAGCCAGCAAGGCTCTTTGGGAAAGTGCAGTCAGAGCAGCAATGCTTGGCACAATTGCCTTTGCTATTAATTTGAAACAGTCAATCATCTGAAGCATGGCTTTTAAACCTGTTAACAAATAATTAACTGCAGCGCAGGCTCTTGGCCCAGCAAGGATGGCTTCTTAAGCCTGAGTCTGCACTGTGTGAGAAACTGTATGTTCTGAACTTCAAAGAGGAGCAATAAATCTATTTATAAATCCAGACACCTCTACAGGAGATCCGTTCCTGTGTTTTCACTTACGTAATCCCACAAACCATCAGTCATAGGTAATTCAAGACATTAAACTTTAGAAATCACTCAGTGTCAGCGTTGCTCTGGGCTGTTGGGCAGCCCTGTGTAATGCATGCTGGCAGTGCTGACCTTCCAGCCAGCACACGAGCAGCAGGCAGCAGCCTGGGGCTGTCAGGCCTGCTTCACAGACACCCTGCTACCTGTGCCTCCCTGGGAGGGTGGTGGGTGTGTGCTCAGGCAGGGCAGTGCAGGCTGGCCTGAGCACTGGTTACGCACACTGACCCCTCAGGGATCAGCCACACGCAGCTGTGAGCTCACTGCTGGGAACGGCCCCTCTGGAATCCCACTCTCTGCCCCACTGGTGCCTCCCAGATATTGGTACTGCATGGGAGAGGGAGGAGAGAAAGCCTGACGAGGCCGTTTTTAAATGGTCTGACACAGGAATCACCAAGCAAAATCGTTCGTTTGTTCTGGGGATCAGATCAGACCATGGAGTCCAGTGGAGAACCCACAACTGCAGGTGCTGAGTTTTGGGGAGGTTCTGACAGCAGCTGCAGTCATGAACAGGCACTTGCAGCTCACAGAAGGGCAGGGTCAGAGAGACCAGGAGCGAATGGAAGTCTCTGTGTGCAGCAAGGTACCCGAGGGCCTGATGGGCAGCTGGTCATTCAGCCTTTCCTTAAAAACTCTCTGTTGTGGAGATCCTCTCATCTCCCCAAGGTACTTTCATGCAGGGCTTGTGTTTCACTATCATTAGAAACTCGGTCAAAGTTAAATATGTTTCTCTTGAAGTCGAGCTGTTGTTTCTAGTCCTGTCAGTCTGCTGGCTTATCCACAGTGATCCTCTGCAGTCCTCAAGGTTTCTCTGTAGTACTTCTGCCCAGCCCCATTTTTACTCATGTTTTCCAGCTCTGGCCCTGGTTGAAATGCGTTCTGAAGATTTTGGACAGCTTCTCTCTTTTATCAAAACTGCAGTCTCATCCAATCTAGCCACTCCAAGGTGGCTGAAATCTCCAGTTTAGCATCTTCCAAAAATCTTCTAAGTATGCTCTCTATTCCTCATCCAGATCATGAAGCAGTTTAATGGCATCAAGTTCAGGATGGAGCAGTGTGGAATCATTTTTTGCAATGACAGTGAGCTGGTCTTCCCGAACAGGGGATTGTGCCAGCTGCACTCAGGTCACGTTTGCCAGCTGTTTTGCTGAGGCCATCACATGGGTGTTCACAGAGCATCAGCCCCTCCCTGGGCTGGGGTGGGCCAGGTGTCCTGGAGCTGGCACCACCTCCTTACAACAAAGCTGGTTCAGGTGCCTGGCAGCAGCACCAAGCAGTAACTGCTGTCTTTGGGGAACATCCCACCTCCTCTCCTATGTCAGTTTGGAGCTAATGGTAATGAGAAAGGCTGCTGGAAATGCCTGTAGTGGGCATTGAGCCATTCCCGTTACTGCCCTCACCCCTGTGAGATCAAACCCTTTGCAGAGGCTTTCTGCAGCAGTTCACTACCTTCCCCCCAAAAAGGGAAAGAATCAGATGCCAGCTTTAAATCTGCCTCTAATTCGTGGGCTAACTCAGAGGCCCAGGGCAGGATTTGGGTACTTTTTGTGAATGTGTGCTTGAGGGGTGTGCATCCCCTGTGTGCCTGCTGGCCAGAGAGGCTCATCGTGAGCGTGATTCCTCCTGGCTCCCTCTGCTGTGGGGGTCTCAGAAGACACAGCCCCTCTTGCCATGGGGTAGCAGAGCTGTGGCTTGCTTAATCCTGGCACACTTTGTTGCGAGGGAGCTGTGTCAGCACCGGGGGAAGCGGGATCCCAGCTGGCCAGAACGGGCTGGGCTGGTTCCCATGCTCGCCAGTGCCACCCACACAGCACAGCTCCCTCCCTTGCCTGGGCAGCCCTTGGGATTGCTGTTCCCTCTGTCTTGTGCAATGCCCAGGAACCTGATGATAGCCCTTTGTGCTGGCTGCTGCGGGCAGTCAGGGAGACTCACTGCATTACCAAGAGGTTTTCCTGGCCCTGGCCACCATCCCATCCCATCCCATCCCATCCCATCCCATCCCATCCCATCCCATCCCATCCCATCCCATCCCATCCCATCCCATCCCATCCCATCCCATCCCATCCCATCCCACCTCACGCACTTGTGGCTTTGGAGCACTGTTTCTCACATAGCTGGGGTCCTATCACTGCAGCATGAGGAACTGTGTTTCCAGCCTGCTGTGTCACAGGGAGCCCATGTGTCCCCATTTGCTGGCTCCAGGCTCTGTGCCCCTCAGCTTCCCCTCGTGCCCCTGTGCTCCCCTCTTTCCAGCCCCCTCTCCTGCGGGGCACCAGCAGCCCAGCCCCCTCTGCTGACTGGTCCTGAGCCTGTTGGGTGGGAGCCAAGAGCACATCCAAAGGCAGAGAGGAAGGGTGAACTGGAGAGATGGCCTCTAAAAGGGTCCCAGCTGGGGACACGGCACCTGAAGTCACAGCAGGGCTTTATCAGCAGCACAGCATCCAGGAGGGACAAGGTGCTTGTCAGGGGTTTTGGGTCAGTGGCACAGAGACTTGCACAGCTGCTCCTGGCTTTGGTCTCTCGGTGGCACATACAGAGCTTTTTCTATTTCATTTCTTGCAGGTGGGAGCTCTGATTTCCCTTGCAGGCTCTCAGCCCCCTTAGCAAGGGTTTGCTCCTGCTTTTCATTACTATACCAGACATAGTTGATCTAATGGCTTCTGCAGGTGGTGTGGGGTACAAGAGGGTCCGGCCACGGTTGTCAGCTGTCATCCAGAGTCAGAGTTAATCCAGGAAAACAGTAAAAATTAGTAATGTATATTGCATTCCTCCAGTCCATACGCTTTCCATTAGGTGATCTTCCATCCTCCTCTGCACAGAAAGGAAACCTTGCCAATGGCAGTCTTCTGACTCTGAAAGGATTGGTCGTGCCTGGAAATCTGATCTCGGCTCTTGCATTCCTGGGCACACTGTCTGTGCAGGGAATAGTCTCCCACCTTTAAATCCAGGCAGCAGATGCTAGCCATGTGCACAGCCTGTAAGCCCAGGAGCTCCTGTGGCAGCAGATGTGCCGGGCCTGGGGCCACACTGGGGTCCCGCGTGCTGGTCTGGGTCTTCCTGTGTCCAGGGGTCTGTCAGGGGAATGGCCTTGCCCAATGTCACCACATCACTCAAGTACAACAGCCAAGTCAGGACAGGAGTGAGGCACAGTTAATTCTTTTGAGAGATCACATTTTAGCTTTTTTTTTATTAATAAACTGGTGAAGAAATTCCTCAAGATTCTCAGTGTCAAGAGGGTTACAGAAAGTGAAACATTCAGCTTTCTTAAATAAACTGTATCTTCAATCACTCCCATACTTTAGTGACTCAAGAACAACAGTGCTGTAATAAATGTTACACAGTGCAAACTCCATCAGTAATTATGTGCAGATGAAGAAGGGGAAATAGAAGACATTAATTTCTAGGTGTGACTGCACATGCGAAGTGTGATGTGGGCTCTTTGAGGTGTCACGAGCAGTCTGGGGCTCTGCTGTGTGAGATGGAGCTCCATGTGTGCAGCTGCAGAAAGGGGGATCCCCCACTGCAGCTCCTGCTCCAGACAAAAAAAGGCCCAGAAAGCTCTGCTTTTAGTGCTGTTGGATCGCTGGCTTGCAGGGCTAACTCCAACCTTTTTTATTAATCCTTACTTTTGCAGAGAATGTGATCAATGGGCAGGACTACGAGGTGATGATGCAGATTGACTGCGAAGTGATGGACACCAGGATCCTCCACATCAAAAGTTCCTCTGTCCCTCCGTACCTCCGAGAGCAGCGCAGAAATCACACCGACACCTTCTACAGCTCGTCCCCCTCCGTCCCAGAGACGCCCCATGCCCTGAGGGCCATTGTCAAATCCCTGCAGTAGCTCCTGTGACAGCGCACAGGGGAGCACCCGGCATGCAGCAGGTCCTGCCGCCAGCCTGGGCCCCTTCCCTGGCAGGTCCTGGGGCTCCTGGCACGTGGGCACGGCAGGGACAGTCCCCTGTAGCCCATTCCTGTGCCTGACCCTACCCAGTGGCCGCATCCTGCCCGGGGATTTTGCAGCTCAGCTGGCTCCTTGCCAGGGACAGTCCTGGGGCCTCCATGCAGCATGGAGGGACACAGGCCATCCTTGCTACTTATGCACTGTCCAAAATTGTGGGTTGTTTTTAATTTTTGTCCCTGTTAGGCTGCCGGAGGTGAGCCAGAGACATTGCAACAAACACCCATGCTTCGGATGGGGCCCCTCTCCCTGCAGTGTGCCCGGGCAGCAGGAGGAAGCAGTGTCCAGCTCCCAGCTGCAGGTGCTGGGCCTGACCAGACAGCCCAGCTCCTCATCAGTCCCTGCCCAAATCCCTTCCTGTGCAGCCTCCCTCGGCAGAAAGCCCTGGGATGCAGCGGTGTGGAGGGGCAGCCCAGCCCCAGCCAGCCAGGAGGGCGGTGGGACCCCGCACTTAGCACTGAAGCACTACAGACACAAGAACCCGCACTGCCCGGGGCCTGGGCTGCCGCTGAGGCACTGCCCGCCCCTCACCTGCCTGGCTCTCCAGGATCCTGCTGCTGCCTGCCCCAGCCCTCGTGGCTGCACGATGAAGCCTTGGCCCAAGGGAAGTGATTTCACACAGCAGACGCATTTGTAAAGTTTGGGTTTTTTGAATTTGGTTTTTTTTTCTTCCTGGTTTTTGTTTGCGTGGGGTTTTTGTGTGTGCTATTTAATACTTTTCACTGCTAACAACAACCCGTGGAGCAGCACTGGCCCTGCTGGGGAAGAGGGGCTGCTTCAGTTCCATGGGACACAGCCCCAGCACCTTCTCCTGAAGCCCCACGCAGGTCACACACTCAGCCCCACACACCCTTCTCTGCCTCGCCAGCACTGACAGCCACCCACCGGGCACTGGGGGAACATTCCTTTTGCCCCAAACACTGAGTGCAGCCAACTGCTGCCATTCCACAGTGTCTGTGGAGCTCTGTTCATTGATCCCACGTTTGTTGGCCAAGCCCCAGGCCGGAGCTGGGCCCAGGAGCTCCAGCACACTGCTGCTCAGCTGGGATGAGCCGCCAGCAGAGCATCAGCCTTGCATAATGGCTTCAGCATGTTGTTACATTATTTTTTTCCCCTCTGCAGTTCGCACAGAAGATGATGAGCTTCAGTTTGCCAGTCAGCTGCCTTTCCTTCATGGTGTGAGCACTAACTGGCTCATGTGGGGTTTTTAATTATTATTATTATTATTATTATTATTATTATTAGTGTATGTGTGTGGCTGTTAGGAAATAAAGGTTGATCCTGCAGCAAGACAAACAGCTCCAGGGGCAGTGAGGAGGAGGATGAGGAGCAATACACCCCTGTGAAGTATGTGCCTTGCAACACCGTGGAAAAGCTGTGCCCTTTGCCACGTCCTCGGCGCAGGCTGCGCAGGCCCCCCGTCCTCTCGGCGCTCGCGCTGCTGGGAAGCAGCCGGGCTCGGCCAGGGGTTTGGCTGCGCTCCTTGCACCAGTTCGTTTTCCTGGCCCCGGCCCACCTGACTGTGGGCCAGCTCACACAATAGTCCAAAACCCCAGCGGTGCCCCAGCCAGAGGCACGCGGCTCCCCCGCGGCTGTGGGTAGGGGCGGCTGGCTGCTCTGGCGGGCATTTGCTGCCAGGGAGCTGGGGAGGGGCTGGAGGTGGTGGCTGGGCTTGGCACAGCCTGGCATTTGGGGAAGGGCTGCTGGTGGGGGCTGAGGGCTCAGGACTGCTGCACTGCTGCAGCACCACATCCTCAGCCAGCACCCTTGGGCTCTGGTGGTGGAGAGCATCTCTCATCCTGTGTAATTCTGTTCTCTGTGTCCCTAGGACTGAAGGCAATAAAATCCTTCTTTTATTTATTATTAATACTTATTATTGTGCTTGTTAATACTGTTTTCCTTAGGCAAATTACTGGGACACGTGTCCTGTGCCTGCCATCTCTTGGGCTGCAGTGTGGCTCTGCTTGGCACAGTGTTGGCACTGCCCATGGCACATGCACCCAGTCCCGCTCCTGCTGCTGCAGAGGGGGCACGCTACACGAGCTGCTCACCCAGAGCCTGGCAGAGGAGCCCATGAGGGTCTTACCGAAGCCTGAGTGACCTGAAGACAACTTGAGGTGCCAGAGACAAGCTCTGCTCAGGGCAGGACATGGCCATGTCACCCTGCCCCAGTGCCGGTCCCAAGCAGCCTAAAGCCCTCTGGGGTTTGTCCCCATCTGGAGTGTAAACTGGCTCTCCCCAAACCAACCAAAACCCACCCAAAACAGCCCTGTGCCTTTTCATGCATGCAGAGGGTGAACCAGAGCCAAAGAACGCCCCGAACAGCTGCGAAGGTACTGGATCCTTTATTACTGACAGCAGGTAAATACAAGATGCTGCTGGGCAGGAGGGCAAGGGCTGTGCCCCTGTGAGGGGATCCTGATGGTCCAGGAGCAGGGTGGGCAGGGATGTGAGAGGGAACGTAGGAGATGGAGTGGCACAGCGAGGGCTCCATCAGCCCCCAGGGCTCCCCAGCCCCTACCCAGGCAGCCCAGCACCCAGCTGAGCAGAGCCTTCACCCAGCAAATGCCAAGGGGGACTACTTTGCATTACAAAATGAACAAACAAAAGCCATCTACACGTATTTACAGCATCCCCCTCCCGCCGTCAGCTCCCTCCAGGCATGAGTCAGGGTTTGGGGTGCGCCCGGCCCCCGGAGCAGCCTGCAAAGAGCAGAGCCCCGGCTGGAGGGGACAGTCCTCGGCGTAAGTACCAGCACCAGGGGCTGCTGGAGCTGTGCTCACAGCCCCGTTGTACAGCAGGATCTCCAAAAGGCCTGCTGGCCGTCAGCTGGGAAGATGGTCCTGAGAGATGGGACATTCCCATGGGACATGCAGGTCCTCCACCAGGACAGGCAGGCATCAGCATCTCGCTGGGACCTGGTGCGTGCAGCTTTGCACTGGTTCAGGGTGTCTTGCTGATCATCTTTAGCTAAAAACATCATCAAGAGGACTGTGGCTGAGCCACCTCCCCTTCCCTGGGCAGGAGAGCCGGGGCTGCCCTTCCAAAGGAGAACCTCCTTCCCCTGGGAAGGAAAATCAGAAGCAAGGATACAGCAAAGACGAAGGAGGTGGTTCTGGCCTGGGGATTGATCTACAATCCGCCATAAAAAACCAGCTTGAAACAAAACCCATCATTTACTCTTCAATTTGTACAAAATAACAATAATAACAATAAAAATAATAATAAAAGGTGCTGGTGGCCCCTGGCTCGCAGTGCCCCACTGTGGTGGGGGGTCTTAGTAGGCAAAGATGACGTGGTAGGTGACTTGGTGGCCATTGTCCCAGGCGTAGAGCAGGCGGTCCTTGGGGTTATAGTCTATCTGCGTGGTGTAGGCGTACTCGTTCTCAAAGAGCAGCCGGGGGATGATCTGCGTGTTGGTGTGCGTGTCAAAGGCGTAGGAGATGTTGGCGTTCCTCTTGTTGTAGCTGTCGACCGCGTACAGGACCCCACAGATGACAAAGCAGTTCCCGTAGAAGTTCTTCCGCAGCCCCGTCCGCCACGTGGTCTCCTTCTGGGTGCTGAGGTCGGCCGCGTTCAGCTTGCTCAGCACGATCACCTCCTGGTTGAAGCCCTCGTAGCTGATGGCCGGGTAGATGACCCACAGGCCATTCTCGTCCACAGCGAAGTCCACATCCGAGTGGCCCCGCCACCGCCACGGGGTGGACTCCTCATAGGCCACGTCGTGCAGCATGGCCCAGGCGGCCACGTAGCGCTGCTTCAGGTCGTACTTGATGATGTTGCGCGTGAAGGCCCGGTTGTAGTAGAAGGAGCCGTTGTAGACAACGTGCCCTGTCCCAATCCAGCTGTACGGGAGCTTGTAGGAGTTGCTCCAACGACCTGCAGGGCAGACACTGGCTGGTGAGACCCTCCCTTTGCTGTGGGGCGGGTGGCCATGCCATCAGCACCCTCTGCCCCCAGCTCTGCCTGCACTCCCTTCCCGGCCACCAGCCACAGCCTGACCTGTCCCATGCTGTGAGCCCCATGCCGGGTGCCAGCACCCCAGAGGGGAGGGTCCCCAGGCAGATCATCCCCCCCACGATGTAGCATCCCCAGGAATGAGGGTGCTACTTGGATCAGCTGAGTGGTGGCTAGCATGCTATCAGAGAGGGTGCAAACTCACCTTGCTTGAAATTGTCGAGGTTCCTGAACTCCACCAGCGTGTTCCCGTAGTAGTAGTTGGTGACATAGATCCGCTCCTCCCGGGCCAGGGGGTCCTTCATCCAGGCTCCTTCATTGCGCCCATAGGTGTTCTGGGTGGTGGGCCCCGAGATGGTGGACAGTGTGTCCTTGCAGCGCCCTGTATGGGCAGAGAAAGGCTTGTGAGGCCAGAGGCAGGGTGGCCACACTGTCCCTGGAGGCATCGCCCCCCTCCAGCCCCTTGCTCACCCAGCAGGTACCCCCTGCCATCTTGGCCCTGGTGCAGCTTCGTGAGGCCCAGCAGCACTGGCCAGAACCCGCCAACGTCTCCCCACAGCCTCAGCCATGTCCCTGCTCCAGCTGAGGCCGCTGCCTGGCTCAGGTCCTGTGTCTTTTTGCCCTGCCCAGCCCAGTCCCTAAAGGTGGGAGGAAACTCCAGCAGGTTCCAGAGTTCATAAGTAAACCCGGCATCCCAGTGAAGTGCTGCCCAGCCACCATCTCCATGACACCTCCCACCCACGACCAAATCCAGGTATGCTGTGCTGAGCAGGACACACTGTGGGCACGAGCCAGCCCCCGCACACACAGCTGGATGGGTGCAGGACCTGCAGGCACTCACCAATTATGTTCCTGATGTCCTCCTCCTCCAGGCCCTCCTTTGGGGTGGCCGGGCTGACCGGTGTCGGGGGAGTGTTCGCCTGCACCCAAGCTCCTGGACTGCTCCCCATGTCACTCCAGTCTCCAGCAGGGGTGGCCATGGGCAGGTTCTCCGTGGCTGTGGCCACCACTGTGCTGGCCAAGGCTGCCGCTAGCTGTGGGGTCCCCTCCTCCGCCAGCCCTGCCGGGGCAGTCACGGTCTCCGGGGTGGGGGTCAGCCAGCTCACAGCGGTGGGGTCCGGCGTGGCAGGGGACGGGGGCACCGTGGCCGTCACAGCAGTGCCAGCGGCTGGCAGGGTGGTGGGAGCGCTGCCAGGGGTGGGCGGCCACCCCACCGGGGAGGGCTTCCTCATGGCCTCGCCCGCCCTGCTGCTGGGCCTCAGGAGCTGGTCCTCGATCAGCAGGTCCACTGTGTTGTCCCCGCTGAACAGCTCGTCCGCTGCCAAACACAGGCACGGGGGTCAGCCCCACAGCAAGGGGAGCCAGTCCCCCACAGCCCCCCAGCTGGCTCCCTGCCCACCCCTGCAGGCTGTCTGGTACTAAATCCCTCTCCATGTCCCCTCAGAGAAGGGCTGATCTGCACAGGCTGACAGAGCCCATGCCACGAGGTGAGCGAGACCATCACAGCCACATCCACCACCTCAGGCAGGGAGAACGGGAGGTGACGGAGAGCAATTCTACCCTGCCACATCCCAGAGATTGATTGGGCAGGATGGAGACCCAGCTGCATTCCCAACCAGATCCCACCTACCTAACCCAGGATGCCAAAGCAGGTGCCTCAGCCAGGGCACGGGGACCACTGGGGCTCCCTAGCCAGCACGGGCACCCTTTGCTCCTCCTCATGTCCAGGAGCTCACAAGGCCCTGCAGGGCACGGCTGGACGACCTCGCTGCTGAGCCAATTTGCACAGCAAGGGCATTTGTCCTTCTGCTTGTGCTGCCCACTCCGCTGGTCCCTGAGGGCTCAGCCCCTGCTCCCACCACAGCCAGGGCTGTGAGCTTCAGGCTGCCTTCCACAGCACAAACCTCACAGGCTGCCATTGGGCAGGCCGATTTGAAACACGAACATATTTAATAAACCTCCATTTACTTCTGGAAAGGTGTTGATGCTGGGTGTTTCGAACCAAAGCAGTGACCTATTTCCTTAGCTAGCAGGGATTTTCCATGGACTAACAATGCTGCACTGCTCCACAGACACAGCTCAAAGGCTGCACAGCGGTGAGGTACCAGTTGTCCCACCTCCCTCTGCTGCTCCCACTCACTTTGCCCACACGTTCCCAGGGGATGAGGCACTGGTTTGCTGCGGGATGCAGCTAGCCATCCCACCAACCATGGCTGCATACCCAGCTCACGTTGCTCCTCGATGTCATTCTCTGACTCGGTGGACTGGGCCTTGTAGTAGGTGACCCCTCGGACAATGGTGGGCTTGGAAGGAGGCCGGCTCCTCACCCGCAGCTTCCTCTGCAAGAGCTGCTCAGGCTTCTTGTCCTCCAGAGAGAGGTGCAGCTCCGGGAGGGATTCCACAGAGTTGATCTGCTGGGAGATGGTTTCATCCTTCAGGAATCTTTCTTCATATTTTCCCTGGAAGAGACACAGGAGGTCGTTACCAGAAATTCCACGTTTTGGCGACACGGCAGGTCAGGCTGCACAGCCCCACGCTGGGTAGGAGGATCTGAGCTCCCTCCTTCCTCAGGGTCTCCCTCTGTCCATTCTGCCATGGGAAACCCTCCAGGAGACAGCAGGGCTGCTGCTCCACATCCTTGGTGCCACCCTGCAGTTCCAGGACTCAGGGCTCCATAAGGCACAGGCTGTGAGGTTCAGGGATGCAGGGCAGGCAGGCAGAGCAGGGTTCACTCCCTGGCATGCCAGGGGCCGGTTCCAGCAGCTGATTTGCAGAGTGTGCAATGTGCAGTGAGCTCTCACAGGGCAGAGAGGCTGAAGGCACCTTCCCAGCAGGAGCGGGAACCTCCCGAGGCAGGGACCAGGAACCCCCCCGGGGCAGGGACCAGCTGCCGCAGCTCAGGTCTGAAGGATTTCATCTCATTAAAGGAAATCGGAAAGCCAGCCCGAGGGTTGAAGCCGTGCCCATTTGGCTGAGAAGATGGGCCCTGCTGCAATTAGCAGCGAGAAAAGGGGAATATTGGGAAATGAGGTCACTCGGGGTAATAAAAGCCCCACGCTCCGCTCCCCTGCCTGGCCGGGGCTGGCTCCTCTCCAGCAGGCAGCAGCTGCTCAGCTCATGGCGTGGGGAGCAGGGCAGCGGGGCTGGGAGCATGGCCGGTCACCCCGCCTGGGCACGGCTCTCCCTGGGGCAGAGAGCGCTGGCACGGCACGGCTGGTGCCACTTCCCTGCCCGCTGACACACAGGGCACGTGTGGGAGCCCAGCCCTGACCCCACCAGCGCTCGGGGAGCCCATCCCCACAGGATCCGCAGCGCAGAGGTGGGTCAAGTGCAGGCTGCTGCCATCCTCAGGAGCTGAGCACCCCTGTTTGAGCTGGAAATGACACACTAACTGTCCCCCCCTGCCAGACACCTCCCGCTGCCCTGCAGAGCGACACTGGGGTGAGGGCAGCATGCTCCAGGAGCCGCCCAGCAAGGATCAGAGGAGCACGGGCCATCCTAGATAGCACCACTGAAGCAGCAAGAACTTCAGGACACCCTGGACAGACCTTTTCCCGAAACACCCCGCTCACCCCTGTCTGAGGCTGCACAGAAAGTGCTGCCGCAGGCAGACGGTGTCCCCATGCTGGGCAGACCCTGTCTGGCGCTGGGTGCCAGAGCCAGGGGGATGCCCGAGCCTCTGCCCGGAGCCGGCCAGGCGCAGGGGCTGGCGGTGGAGGGGTAATTGCCTGGCAGGGAGGGAGGGAGGGAAGGCGGGCGACAGGCTGTCCCTCCACCGAGCCCCAAGCCCTGCTAATCAAAGGCTCTGAGTTTCCCACCGCTTCCCAGCCGGCCCCGCAATGACATCACGCTTTCCAAGCAGCTCAGCCACCGCTGACCTCGAAAACCAACAGCCCCGTGGGAAGGGGGGAGGCCGAGGGAGCAGCCTCCCTCCGCTTCCACCTACATCCCGTCCCAGCAGCAGCTGGGCTGTGCCGAGACGCGCAGACTGGAGTCGGAGGCACACAAACAGGGTCGCTCCAGCCGAGGAGAAAGTCACCCCGGGCTGGTGGCCACATCCAGGAGACACCCCAGGGCTGGCTTGAGCAGCAGCAGGGACACCGAGCTGTGCCCGGGTGGCTGTACCTCTGAGTGAGTGTAGGCAGCCTCAGCGTCCCGCTGCAGAGAGCTCTCGATGTCGGCCAGGCTGTTGGTGAGGAGCCTGGAACAGTTTTCCCTTCCAGGGGGATCCTGCAGATCCTCCTCCCCGCTGGCTCCTGCCCGCTGGCCTTCCTGCGTGAAGTTCCTGGACATGCCCTGGAAAAGCAAGAGAGGAGACTTTACCCCACTTAACCACAAGGGATGTTCTGCGGCCCCCAGACCACAGCCCTGGAGCTCTGTGCTGCCATCCTGGGCTCACAGCTGGGGATTCTCCATGGGGCTGGGCATTCCAGCTGCTAAGAAGACACCCCTGACCGCAGTGGGATCCAGGAACCCCATCCCTGGTGTGTACATCCCAGATCCACTCTTTGCTGCAGGCTCCCATGGAGCAGGAGAGTGGCCTTGAGGTTCTTCAACCCCCATCTTCAGCCACACTCGCCGGCTCACAGAAGGAAAAGACAAGCTGAAACACCATGAGTCAGCCTGGTGTCCTTGGCCTGTGGCAGCAAGTTCATCTTGCATTTTTTAATCCCACTTTTCTGGCCTGGCCACACAGTGCCTGCACTCAGGGACTGCTCCTCCCCAGCACCCTCTGCTCCCACAGAGTCTGAGAATCTGGGGACAGGACAAGAGCCAATGATCCTCAGAGAGCTGTCGAGTGACCAGCAGGGAGCTGGGGCTGGCTGCAGCTCATCCAGCAGGAAAAACCCCTTGCCCTTCTCAGTCCCCTAGCCTGGACCCAAGGCAGGGTGTACAGGCACACCCTCTACCCAAGGGATTGTTGCAGTCTCTGCTCATCACTCCTTGGGCTTCTACGCCTCAAACAGCAGCTGCTTTGGGTAGGTGGCACATCAGTCAAAGCACTTTAGCACTGAGGGTGGTTACCCTGATCCTTCATTTTCAATCTGTCCTGCCATTAATTTCTCCTAAAACCCACCATGACCTCCATCTGTGACCTCAGAATTGCCAGCTGATGCGACAGCTGTGGGCTAAAGACAAAGCAAAGGAGCTGCCTCGCTAGAGAAGGCACTCCATGGACCAAGGATTGGGGGTTCCTTCCCTCTACTGACACCATCTGTCTAAAATACCTTGTTATACTGGAAAGAACTCATGAAACCCTCTAATCTCTGCAAAAACAGAGGGGTTAATCCCCATCCCCCTCCATGGGCATCTGAATTCCCAGTCTTTACCCAGGAATCATGAGTCACAGATTTACCAGGACATTTTGAGGCCGAGTCCAATGACGCAGGGACACTTCAGGAAGCGTTTTGCTGCAGTAAGCAGAGCAACAGGGGATCTCATGGTGCTCTCCCACGAGCAGTGCAGGAGCAGCTTTCAATACCATCCTCCTTTGGAGAGGATGATTCCAACAGCCTTGTGCCCTTATCGCTTCTCCTGTGTAATGTTTAGCTTATGACCTGCTTAGGAATAGAATTTACCTCCCCTCGAGCGGAGAGGCAGCACCAAAGCCTGGCCTGTGATGCTGCTGGAGGCTGCTCAGCTGCTGCCCCGGGGAGCAGCTGCCAAAAGCACACCCGCCTGGGAGGGCGATGCTTTGAAGCCATGCCAGGCTCCGGTTCAGCATCTCAGCTGTCCGCTGTGTCAGACCCCACGGCTGATGCAGGGTGTGATCCTCCTCCACATCCTCCCAACAGGAATTTCCACGCTAAGCCAGCAGCAGGAGGCATTTCACACCTGCTGCCTGCATCAGCTCGGCTCTGCCCTGGAGCACTGGGCAATCTCCTTCTAACCCAGGCCTCTCCTGTCTTCCTCCATCCCGTCCAAGTGCCTGCAGGCAGCTTCAGCTGCTTTTATACGATCCTGCAGCCCCACTTCTGGGAAATTAAAGACCCCAACCTGGGAATTCCCTGCTCCTACACCTCTACAGCTCCATCTCTGGCCAAAGTCCTTCAGCCCCACCGAGCTTTCTGCCCATCTGCCTCCCTGCGATGGGCTGTGAGCAGAGTGACCAGGCTGCAAGGGTCACCCCATGCGCCCAACGTGCCACCGGCACTGCTGGCTCTGAACCCTCCTGCAGAAACTGGCTGGTAGGCAGGGCCACTGTGGTCCTGCAGCAGAGTGCAGTGATAACCCCGCCTGAAATAATCCCTTGGCAAACCCAAGTAACAACTGGAGAACACACTGAACCACAGGAAGAGGGTGGGATTGCAAAGGGGAACATTGGTGCTTTGTTATTTTCAGACCTCAAAACCCCTTTTGGGTCAATTTCCATGCTTGGAAACCCAGAGCCCCCCAGGCAAGCATGTTCCCCTCAGCTGTCTCCTTCCTGACCCCGGGATGGAGCATGCCGTGCCTTTCCGAAACACTTTGCAAGCGGAATTTTGGCTTTATAAATCATCGCCTCTCGCCTCCTGGCTTGAGATGAACAGGGCTGCTCCACTCCGACAAGAATGTGGAATTACCATCCCAGATACGGACCACGGGAGAAAACTCCAGTATTTAATCTGGCAACCTGTGTCTACATAGCTGAGCACAGCCTAAACTGCAAACCCTACGCTGTGCTAGCCAAAGAAATATTAAACTGTATGGAAGTGAAAATTATTGCACTGGAAGTCTGCTCTAAAATAAAATGGAAGGTTGAGGGTTCTGCTCTTTTTTAACACAGGCCAAGACGTAACTTGGTCCTTCAGGAATCTGAGCTCCTTGGCTCCCCACAGTCCTGCTGAGTGTACCCCTGCACCAGTCCTGAACCTCTTGCCCCCACATCAAACAGCACAAAAGCTCCTGGTTGAGAGCAACCATCGCACCAGCATACAAGTAAAACTGAGAGGAGGAAAAACTTAACAGCAGGGCCTTCTGACCCAAAGGGGATGCTGCTCCTGGTGAGGCCACAGCTGGGAGCCCGCTCCCAGTCTGGGCCCTGAGGGATGCGGGGAGCTGGAGAGGGTCAGGCAAGGCTGATGGGGTGGGGATGCACTGGGCACTGCCTGTGGTCCGGTCTAGTTCAGACATCCAAGTCTGGTCTGGTTTAGTTTCAGCCAAATAGTTAAATAACATTTCTTCCCAAGCAACGCGGCTCTGAATGCACCAAAAGCAGCAGGAACTTGATTGGAGGCCAGTCCCACCGAGGGCAAG
This sequence comes from Lycocorax pyrrhopterus obiensis, assembly GCA_014706295.1. Classification (NCBI taxonomy): domain Eukaryota; kingdom Metazoa; phylum Chordata; class Aves; order Passeriformes; family Paradisaeidae; genus Lycocorax; species Lycocorax pyrrhopterus. Next base: position 24,304,693 of record JACSVZ010000013.1, read on the forward strand.
GACACTGAGGGAGAGCAGGACTCACCTCCTCGAGCTTCTCCACCCGCCCCACCAGCTTGGTCGTGACAGAGTGCAGCTTCAGAAGGTCCAAGCCGTAAAAGGCACTTTCCAGCATCTCGACGATGGAGGAGAGCTGCAGGGCAAGGGGAGAACACAGTCAGGCGGCAGCACTTGCTGTAGCACACGCCACGGAGTTTCCTCAGCTGGAAAGTCAAGGGCGATGCACCCATCTGAGTGCAAGAATTGTGATTAGAAAGCAAGTTTTCCCTGCTGCATTGCTGCCCTGGTCAGAGCATGGCATGCAGAGCAACACATGCCACCTCCACAGAGCCTCAGGGCTTCAGGAGCACGTTTTGGGTGCTGGGGATTAGTAGCAGAGCAAGGTAAAATGCTGCTCTCTTTGCCAGCTCCAGGCAGGCTCTCCCGCGAGCCCAAAGGCTTAACTACTCCACCAGTGATGTGACTGCCAGCAAAAGAGGCAACAAGAAAAAGGCAGCTCAGTTTGAGATCAGACTCTGAGTTCGTGCCATCCTGTGCTCTTTTTCCTGGAACAAGAAGAAACTTGTTAAAATATTTTAAAATACTCCCAAATTGCAAGAGTGAAGAAATAGAAATTCTGTGCCAGCCTGGCAGCAGTTCCCTTCCTGGAGAACAATTTTGTCAGAGGGATGGTGCCCTCTTCTGCAGCCACCCATTTCACAGACACCCTGTATTTAAGTCAGTCCTGTGCCCATGTCCTGACAGCATCAGCCCTTGGTCACCCTTCCTGGGGATCTGGACAGTTTCTGGTGCTGCTCCACAGAGGACAACACTGAGTGTGGCAAGGCTGGTGGGAAATGCTCCTGGGCCACCTCCCCCTGGTCCCATGTGTCCCCACATGTCCAGCGTGGTGCTGCAGACTTCATAGCCCCGAAGGCTGAGCAGGATTTTCAATGCATAGGAATTACTACAGGGTGGTGACATTTTCTCCCAGCAGCTACAAACTGGTCAACAGAGCTTCATAAACATGGGAGAATCACAGGCAGCACTGCTGGCAGCACTTGGAGTTTCCACCCCGGCCTCTGCAGTCTCCCTGTGGAGCTCACAGCAAAGGAAAGATTTTTTTGGGCCAGATAAAATGGCAGCATTAAGAGACAAGAGCTGTTTTATGGCTATGCATCCACTTTCCACTGAGAGCTGGATGGAGACGACCGATACAATGCACACAGCCTGCCAGACAGCCACTGGAGACCAGCGCTTTCCCTCCAGGCTGGAGAATTTCCATCGATGCACAAAGGTTGCAGACTGCATTAACCTCCTTCCAAATGATCCTGAGCACAGCCTCCTCACACTGACTCTGCACCAAGACCCCCACAACACCCGCTGTGCCTACAGGCAGCATGCTGCAATTTCACAAAAATAGATCTGAGATTAGGCTACTCCCTGCCAGCACCACGCTGACCTTCCCCTAAAGACCACACTCATGTTCCTAGCAACTCACTGCTTCCTTCCCTTCACCCACTGTGGACTTCAGCTCTCAGTGGTCTGATGATCCATGAATTCCCCTTGGACCCTGCGAAAGGCACGGATGGGACTGAAACCTTCAGCTGGGAAGACCAGTGCAGCCATTCAACTGAGTTTGGTTGCCTAGGGCTATGTTCCTGCTGCCTGGATTTCTCTCTCTTTCTCACCATTCCCTCAGGGACTCATCCTCCAGCCCACCCAAGGGAGGGAACGTCCCACGGCTCTCCCACACGCGGAGTACCCAGGGCTTTTGTGTCAGACCATAAGAAAGTCTGGTAATACAAATGACCCTGTGGCCTTCCTGCTGCTGGACTGGGCAAGAGCAATGCTTGTCGGACCAGCAAAGAAAGTAAAACCCTTTGGGACTGCACAGAGCTATGGGGCAGCCTCACCCGGCCCCTCACTGAGGAGTTGTGGGAGCTGCTCCTCATGAGCGGCATAAGAGCTGGAGCTGTGTCCTCTGCTACTTCCCAGCTTCTCCTACAAGAAGCGGCTGTTCCCAGTGATCCCGACCCCAGGAGGGGCTCTGTGCTTGGAGGGAAAGCAATCCTGCTGCCCAGCTCCTGGGATGGATCTCAGTGGCGCAGAAACCAAAACCCCCGCGTGTGTGTGTTTGGATAAACCTTGTGAAATCGCCTGGCCGCGAGTCCTTGCGAAACGAGCGGGGGAGCCGGGGCCAGTTCCTAGAGGACAGGCTTTCACACCACAGCTGGCTGTGAGCAGCTCCCCAGTGGGAAGAGCAGCCGGAGCCAAGGGCGCAGCCAGGCACGCCGCTCTGCTCCTCCTGCAGGCTGACCGGCTCTGCAGAGCACAGGGAGCTGCTGGGGCAGGAGCTCTGCCTGCCTCCGGGAAGGGACCACAGCGGTGCCTCTGTCACCTCGGGGGGTGTCCCTCCCCTAACCGCAGAGAGCTCACGACTCTCATCTAAGGCCACGTGGGACCTCCTGGCTTTTCCCCAGACGAGGGACCACCAAACAACTCCGGACTGGGACTCCTCCTCCCCTGGAATGATGGATTGTCTGCCTGTGTCTGTTTATCTTCCCTAGCTGCAGGGGCGCTTGGACAAGAAGCTGCTAACTGTCTGCAGTCGGACAAGATGAAACACATCGTCAAGCTCCAAATTAATTAGAACAAGCCCATCGTGGTGGCCTCGGTAGCAGCTGCCCCACAGCGCCTCGCACGCCGCCTGCCTTCCCACCCGAGAGGGACCCAGGGGCACCAGTGCCACCAGCACTCAACCTTCCGCTCGAGGGGCTCCCCAGGATTGGACCAAGCCAGTGGCACTTTCTGCTGCCCTACACTGGTAGCAAACTGGAAAACCCAGCAGGGTCTGCTGCCAGCTGCCACACCAGCATCCAGTAAAAGTCAGGAGTACTTAGAACAAACACTGTCACGTTTGGAAAAGAGGTATATATTACTAGAGAGATGAAATACTAAATAGTAGAGAAGTGTCAGCATTTAAAACAACAAATCCATCCTGCCATCAGCCAGCTGTGCATCACACCCTCATGCTGATGCATCAGCGGCTTTTGGCCCATGGAAGCCAAAACAGCTTTTTTGCGTGGGTCCTTGGGAGTCCCTCTCTGCAACAGAAAAAAGACCTGGCAGCTGCTGAGTGGAGCAGAGCTGTCCTCCAGGGACATTCGGAGCTGGACAAAGGGCAGGGAGCAGCCCAGTCCCTACTGGGCTCTCAGCACAGAAAGCCATGGTGAACCCCAGGCAGCACGGGATGGATTGAGTGAATCATCCACTGCAGCTGCTCCACTCAATCCCTTAAGCTGAGCTTGATTTTTATATCAAACATGCAGATATAAATGTAACTAGGAGATGGTTTAGGGAGAAAACGTTAGGAAATAAAGTTTTTTTTAGAAAAAGCTCAGAAAGAAAAGGCTTCAGAAGATCTCCTTGTCCCCAAAGTGTCAGGAGCTCAAGCTGCTCTCCTACCTTCAGGTCGCTGCTGTCTGCCTCTCGCAGCTTCTTCAGCCTGAAGTCGCCCTCGCAAGGGTTGAGGGCCGAGGGGGGGGCCACGCACGCACACTTGCAGCTGGGTCCTGACGTGATGGTTTCCACCGTGTAAAAATCCTCGGCTCTGAAAGCGCCTTCGTTAATCCTTTGGCAGGCGCCGCGGCCCAGGGGTCTGACCAGGCATTTGCACCGGCAGTCGGAGCCTTCGGACACCGCCTTCACCTTGTCGTAGTCACCTAACAGCTGAGCACAGGTCACCAGCAGTTAGCAAACCTGCCGTCCTCCGCCTGTACAGCCAGGGACAAGCACGGCCTAGAGCTCAAGGTCCAAACAAGGACACTCTGGATACCCCGAACCTTGAGGAAATGGGCCAGCTTTTCCAGAATCTGCCAGCCAAGGAGCTTTCTAGAGAGCGCAGAGCTGATCACTGCCTACCAGAGCAATAAAAACTGGCTTCTTCCAACAGAGTATTTTTTTATTCCACTGTGTGCAGAATGAAAAATTTAAATTTTAAATACAATCATTTTAAATACAAACCCCATCCTGCTTTCTTTTAATGCTCAGTGTCCAAAAGACCAAATAAGTCACCTGCTACCCAGAGCAAGACTGTTTTACCAGCAGGGTAAGGGTATGTTGGAAGAGTGACTGAAAGCCACCCTATAAGCAGCGTAACCTGGTGGTGAAGCAGTATTTCTGATTAGCCCTATACAATGCCAGGAATTTCCTTTACGGAGATTTGCAGACAGCGCTTCTGAAAGCCCAAGCACAAAAATAACTTTGGCGGTACGTTTCCAATAGTCTCTGCGTTAGCCATTTCCGAGGGCAGATAATAACACACAGCCTGATCAGCCAAATCTAACAGAAACCTCCACCGCATCCCACTGGCAGGGAAAGAGCCTGGATCCCTCCCCTCGGCACACAAAGAGGCTCCACCAGTTCTCCTCCCAAGGAGTTCCCCTTTTACTGAGTCCCCCCGGAAAAATGATAAGATGGAGTCTGTGAAGTGCTCCCAGATGGGCTTCAGTGATTTCACTGCGCCCCGGGTGATAAACTTCCTCCAGTGCTCAACAGCAGTGCTGGGTGAGTGCACAGCATCGCCCAGCCCCACCGAGAGTGTACACCCAGCATCACCCAGCCCTGACGAGTGTACACCCAGCATCGTTCAGAGTGTGCACAGCATCACCCACCCTGCCGAGAGTGTGCACCCAGCATCACCCAGGACGTGCACGGCATCATCCAGCCCTGCCGAGAGTGTACACCCAGCATCACCCAGCTCTGTCGAGCACGTACAACACCCAGCATCACCCAGCACCCCGCAGGGTGCGCACAGCACCGCCCGCCAGTGCCCAGCCCCACGCCGCGGGTGCAGCACCCCCGAGGTGCCCGCAGCCCCGCAGCTCCCGCGGTACCTGGGAGAGGATGTTCTCCTGGTTGTCCGCCTCGTCCTGCAGCGGCTCGGCGGAGGGCCCGGCCGTGCCGGCGGGGGTGGTCCCTGCCCGGCAGCCGGCGCCCAGCGCGGCCAGGCAGAGCAGCAGCGGCAGCGGCCGAGCCATGGGCGGGCGGCGGAGGGGCCGGGGCCGGGGCCGGGGCCGGCGCGGAGCCGCCGCTGCTCGCTCAGGTGCGGAGCGGCGGGGCGGGCGGGGCCGGCGCGGGCTCCCGCCCCGCTCCTCCTCCTGCCGTCCCTCCCGGTCCTCCCTCCCACCCTCCGATCCTCCCTCCGCTCCTCTCCCGGTCCTTTCCCCTTCGGCGGCGGGACGAGCCCCGGGCGGGGCCGAGCGGGCGGCGGGGCGGGACCGGGGCCGCCCCGGGCGGTGCTTCCCACCTGCGGCGGGGGCTCCCCGCGGCCCTAGCCCGCGGCTCAGGCTCTGCAGGGCACTCGGGCATCGCCCGCCCGGAGCAGGCTGCGGGGAGCCCCCGCACGTGGGGCTGCTCTGGGGAGCCGCCAGCCACCTCCCCAAAGGGCCTGCGCTGCCGGTCAGCAGCCGGCCAACCTGTGCATCCCACCCCTGCTGTGTGCCAGGGAGCTGGGGGCGGACGGAGAGCCATCCTTAGGGGCTGCCTGGCTCCTTTTCCACCTCCAGAACAGCCTGTCTCTCACCCTCCATCCTCTGGGTGACAGGGAAGTGTTCCCGATGGCGTGGCACGGCACACCGTGGCTCTCCAGTCACACACCGGGGTCACTCAAGCAGCGTATTCCAAGGCAGGCTCCCAGCCATGAGCGTAGACCTCTGTGTGCTCACTGAAATTCAGGCTGACGCCTTTGGGAAGCGGCCGCGCTCTGGCAGTCCTGTATCCTTCTGCACCTCCTGCCAAACGGAAATGTTCTGGACACGCTGTTCCCAGGGAAAGCACAGGCACAGCATCTTCCGCTGCGGAGGTGTCTGCACTGCCGTGCCGATGGCTGGGCCTCTCTGACACGGAAGGAAGCCTGAGATGCCCCTGTAAACACACCAACGCAGGCCAGCACCATGTCCCAGCTATGGCACGGGCTCACATTTTCCTCAGAACGTGCCCATGGGTCACAGGCAGGAGTCACACGCACAGCAAGTGGCACGAGAGGCCATGTAAGCTCTTGCTGAAGCAAGGCTGTGCACAAGCCAAGCACGCCCGGTCCCTAATGCACACGTGTCCCAAAACCACCCCAAACGTGGCGCCTGCAGTCCTGGGACCAGGCACCCTCCTTAGGGGGACTCCAGCTCCTCCATCCCACCGCTCTCTCCCACGGTCACTCTGGGGGGATGGAGCTGCCAGACACAAAGAAAACATCTTGTGTGAGAGAGGAAGCGGCTGTGGCACAGCGGATGGCAGAAGATGCTGACCTCAGGATTCATGTGGGATGGCGCTGTGCCTCCCTCTCCTCTGGCCTCCCTGGGAAGGGAAGCCTGTGGAGAAGGGGGCAGGGCCGTGTGGGCTCCTGCAGCAAGGCTGAGCAGAGCAGAGCAGGAGAGGAAGCAACCAGGGCGGCTGGGGGGAGAAGGACCGCCAACCTTTGGGCAACTGGAGAGCAGTGGGAGGAAAAAGGCATTTCTAAAAGCCTCCCCCCAGCAGCCTCTCTCAAGGATAATAGGTCCCTTGAGCACCAGCTCCTTCACTTCTGTTTCCGTGGCTCAACTTCCCTGAGGGCAGCTACTCCATCTGTCAGCACAGGCTGTCCTGAGGCTGCCAGACCAGGCTTTCTGGAGCCCCCAGCCCGTGCCCAGCTGGCCCAGAGGACCAGACCCCTGTGCAGTCATGGCACTGCCAGGGCTGGCAGTGAGACCAGCCCTGAGAGCTGCCACAGCAAACAGCGCCTAAAACTGTGGAGGCCCTTTCCTAATGATCGCTTTCAAAGGCTGGAAAAACAGAAGGAAAACAAATCAACTGCAGTATTTCAAAATTAAAAGGAAGGATTTCATATGTTACTGACATCCCTTGTTGATTTCTTTCCTTTCTAAGGGGAAGAAAGCATTTCTGGTGGTATTCAGTTGGGGTTAAAGATGGGTTTAAGCCTGTCCTTTGGGGGCAAGGAGAGAAAGCGACAGGCACTTTGGGTTCAGAACAGTAATCTCTAGAGTCTGAACATTCCTCCTTCAAGAAAAAAACAAGACAAATCCACAGATTGAGGAGGACAGCAGAGCAAGAAGGTGTGGTTCTGGCTTTTCTGTCTTGCTGATGGAGACTGGCCCAAAATTTGTTCTGAGCAGGAGGCCCCAGTATCCCCATGCCTGACCCCATTCTATATGACTGGGCTCAAGCAAAGCCTGGGCTACCCGAGGATGCAGGTAGAGAGTGCTCTTCAAAGTGCTACAAGAAAAAACATCACCATCACCATGGGGAAAAGGGAGTTTAACAGTCTCTAGACAGGCAACGAGCATGTCTGTGCCCGGAGCCCTGAGTGCAGAAACCTGCCCCCTGAAAGCATGTCCTTGGTGCCTCACCTCCCTGTGCTTGTCTGGGCCCCTGCGAGGGCAGAGCCTTGTGCGGGGGCCCTGCAGCAGGGAGACACTGCGGGTCAAGCCAGGCCACGGGTGTGGCGGTGGGAGGCTTAAGGCCCGGGATGCCCCCGGCACTGGATGCGGGGAGCCATTCCCTGCGATGTCGGCGTGCTGAGATCGGCGGCACAGAGGGACAGCACGGGCGGCGGCACATCCTGCCCTTTGGGGACAGCTGGGGTCTCTGGTGACCCCCCTCGCCCGGAGACCGCTCCCGAGGGATGCAGGGGCTGGGTCGGGTGCCCGGGCGGAGGCGGCGGGATGCCCGGCAGCTCTCCCGGCCGGTGCGGCCCCGTCCCGCTGGCGGAGGCGCAGCTCCCCCGCGCGGCACCGCCCGGCCCGGACACCCGGGCGCTCGGGGCTGCGGCTCCTCACAGCTCCTCGCAGTTAAAACGCTTCCTACCGGGGCCAGAGAGCCGTGCTGGCCTGCCCTCGACCCCCCGAGCCTCCTCCAGGCGGGACGAGCCCCAGCGCGCCCGTACTTTCCTCGCAGGAGAGATGCTCCAGGCTCTTCTCCATCGCAGTGGCCCCGCACTGGAAGCTCTCCAGTGTCTCTCCTGTTGCTGGGCAGCCCCGCACTGGATGCAGCACTCCAGGTGTGGGCCGAGCAGAGCTGAGCAGAGGGGAAGGATCGCCCCTGTGCCTGCTATCAGCCCTCACCTAATTGCACCCAGGACACCATTTGCCTTCTTCCCTGCCAAGGTGTGTTCCTGGCTCCGGTTCAGGTTGTTCCCTACCAGCACCCTCAGGGCCTTCTCTGACAGGTTGCTTTCCAGCTGGGTGGCCCAGCACATACTGGTGTGGGGGCTGTTCCTGCCCCGGTGCAGGACTCTGCCCTTCCCTGTGTTGAACTGCATGAGGTCCCTGTCACCCCATTTTCCCCAGCTTGTCTCCACATGGCAGACCAAGCCTCCGGCTTGTCAGGCACTCCTGCCAGGCCAAAAGGACACACATCAGCTAACTTAGGGTCAAAAGCTGAGAGAACCCTACCATGACATGGATGGGACACATCATCTTCCTTGCTATCTGGCCCAGAGGTGAGCAAGGTGAGCTAGAAGCTGTGGTTGATCCTTGCACGCTCCTGGTACATGCTGGAGCTCTTCCCAGAATCTCCCTGTAGCCTCAGCTCATATGGGTTTTGGCCCAATGGCCTTGGGTGTCACCACATCCTGCTGAGAGAGACCAAAGCAGGTGTGGCCTGTATTCCCACGCCGGATGCTGCGAGGCACTATGGGCTGGTCTCTCTGCCTTCCAGAGGTCACATACAGAGAGAGGCTGGTGGAATGTGTCACCGTGTTCCGGGGCTATACAGCTCCACGCCTGCTGCCAGCAGGCAACACTTCTGCAGGTGCCAAGGGCTGGCAGAGGTAGGTGAGCTTGTGAAGTGAGAGGCAGACTCAGCAGCTGCCACTCACCTGGCACAACATGTGGCTGGGATGGCAGGAGGCCACACAGCCTGGCAGGGGCCACGGCAAGTAACAGTGCCTCGTGCAACAGCTCCACCACAGGTTTGCTGAGGTGCCCAGGGTGAGGGAAGCTCCCTCCTACATCCATCCGCTGAAGGAGGAAATCCATCCCATGGAGTGAATTAACCAGGCAGGAAAACTCGTGATGTGACCCTGAGGTGCACAGCAATTTGAGAGGTTTCCCTCCTGACCTCAGCAGTGAGACTTGTGTTTACGTCTGTGAGTCAAATGATACCTGGGTGAGCAGCACATGGTCCGGAAACCATTCTGGGGTTGTCCACGGGAGCGGGAGGCACGACTGCCCCAAGCCTGACCCTTCAGTGCTCCTCTGTCAGAATACCTGGGCAGGTAGAGCAGGCTTGTCCAAGCCAGAATAAAAAATGTATTTAAAAATATGTCCTAAAACCAGTAGTAATAGAACTTTCCAAGAATGGTTTTTGAAAGCAGGAGCAGGCCAGGCGAGTTGTGCTGTGTCAGATGGGTTAGCTGGCTGTAATGAGCCCCAGGCTTCCTAGGCAGGTCTGTTTCACCTCTAAGAGCTTAGGATACCACCTTAAAGCTGGGTTTAGGAGAACTTGCACTAAGCTGAGCTGCACAGGCACTGATGACAAAGCTCAGGATGGATTACTGTAGTGTGAGGAAAGTGGGACTCCATACAAGTTCTGCCTTATAATGATATTGTGCTGAAATTCCTGGCTTCCTGTTCCCATTCACCAAACAGTGGCAGGTGCTGGGGCCTGACATTTTCCCACCAGTGTCAGAGACTTTTGGGACTCACCTGGGCTTTCCTACACATCAAGGGAGTCTGCCCTGTGCCGGCACTGGTACCTACAGAGTAGGTTGCTCTTCGCCCATGGAAACCCCTGCCCCATGGCTACCCCACTCATGGCACAGCCAGGAAAACAGGTCTGGCCATTAGTCCTGGTTTGAACAGCATAGAAAATGACAAAGAAATCCAGTGGGTAGTGTAAGGGTGTGTCCATCCCTCCGAGCCCTAACTCATTCCCAGCACCTTCAGGGGTGCAGCTATTCCATCCAGCCTCCCTGAGATGCCAGCTGAGTGTACCCATCCCCACTTCACACTGTAATTAATCCTGGCCCCTGTGACCAAGGCGAGGTTCTTGCCTTGTTGTGTTTCAAAACACAAATCTTGAGCACACACATCCCATCCCATCGGTCACGTGCCCTCTCTGCTGCGTGGGGCTGTGCAAGCCAGTCCCTGAGTTTTGAGGCCGCTTAGCCAACATCAGCGCCCTGCCTCAGCAGCGCACTTCCAGCACACCCACACACTGCCGGGCTGCTGCATCAGCCCTCGGACACGCAGCGATAGGAGCTGCCTCTCTGCTTCTGGCCCATTTGGGAAGGATCAGCCTGTCCCCCTGCCCCTCTCCCATCTGCACATCCCACCCTTCAGTGGGAGGCTGCGACAGGAAGGATTCACCGCTGGGAGGTGTCATGCCCAGGCACTGCACCTGTGTGCCCACACCGCCCTTGGCATGGCAGCTGCGCCAGCACCCATCTGCATATTGCACAAGCTGGCACTGGCACTGGCACCTCACACCGTCACAAAAAACAGCACCTCTCATGATGAATTTTCAGCACAAAATGAGGGGTTTTTAGACAAAAGCCACAATTTACCATGCTGGTGCAGAAGGACAGCAATGTCTCCATGCAGCCCTGACTGGAGCACCCTGCTCACACACCTACCCCCCTCCCCTGGACCCCCTCCATGCTCCCCTGTCTCCATGCTGGCCCAGCTGTGCTCAGAGCAGCCCTGCCAAGACAGGGCAGGGGACAAGAAGGGCCCTCAAGGGGAAGCAGGGGATTGGAGTAGCCATGGAACTGCTCAAGGACAAAGCAAGGAAGCAAAACTTTCTGTTTCAATCTCTCAGACAGAAAACTGCGTGAGAATTTTCTGGGGAAACCTCCAACTTGGACAAAAGTGAGGCTCTGAGGACTGGTTGGCTCCGGTTCTTTTGGCTCTGGGGAAACCAGCCTGGCTGACCCACATGACTCCCAGCTGTGTTGGCACCCACCTTGGGATGTCCCTCTTGTTATCACCCTGCTCTGCTCTCTCCTGAGCTGAGCCATGGACCTGAGAGGTCAGGAGACTCTGCAGGGAGACCCAGGCAGAGCCTGCGCACCCCAGCCAGCCCCTGCAGAGGCTGCTGAGGATCAACATTCAGCACTGCTGGCAAAGCGGGCATGGGCCAGGTCCAGGACAGCCTGTCCTGCTCCAAGCAGCAGTTTTGAGGTGTCCAGGCCACCATGGTGGCACCCACAGCTCACATAGCTGTGCTCTGACAAACATTGGGAAAGCCAACCTTTGTCCCGCAGCAATGAAATCACTGCTGAACACCTCACTGAGGGATGCATGGGCAGGGGAAAAAGGTGGGGAGAAAATAGGGATTAGCAAGGCCTGATAAAAACACGACCTCTCCCTGACAGAGGCCGGTGTCACAATTGACAGTATTGTCAGGTCCCTTGGGAATGAGTGAGCTCAGCTCCTCAGGCAGCAAGCTGGAGCATCAGCCTGAGCAGCAGCATTCAGGGAAGCTGATTGAACAGTGGGATATGCTGGGACAGGTTTCTCCAGCAGGCACCACATACCAGCAGCATCTGCCAGTGAGGTGCTGTGGGCAGCACATCTAGAGATGGCACCGGTGCCAGCGCCACCAAACCTGCCCAGCGTCACCTGGGGGTCCTGTTAATGCCCAAAGGAGAGCTACCAGGATGGTGAAGGGCCTGGAAGTGAATCCGTACGAGGAGCAGGGAGGTCAGTTGGCTTGATCAGCCTGGAGAAGAGGAGGCTGAGGGGAGACCTCATGGCAGTCCACAGCTTCCTCACAAGGGGAAGCCGAAGGGCAGGCACCAATCTCTTGTCTCTGGTGACCAGCAATAGAACTCAAGGGAATAGCAAGAAGCTGTGTCCAGCGAGGCTTAGGATGGCTATTAGGAGAAGGTTCTTCACCCAGGGAGCTGTCAGGCATTGGACCAGGCTCCCCAGGGAAGTGGTCATGCCTGCCAGAGTTTCAGAAGCATTTGGACAGCGCTCTCAGGCACATGGTGTGATTCTTGGGGTGTCCAATGCAAGGCCAGGAGTTGTACTTTGACGATCCTAGTGGGTCCCTTCCAACTCAGGATATTCCATGATTCTATGAAACCTGTTCCAACATGCTCTCTGTTTGCCCAGGGATACCAACAGCAGATCACTCCACCATGGTCAATGCCCACACCTCACTGAAGATCCTGGGGCTTTTGGGAGCCCAAGAGGTGTTTGTGAGGACGCCTCCACACCACCAGCTTCTACCCCGACCACCTTGACTGCATGGTCACCCTTCTCCCCTATATCCTTGCCAACTCCTCTGCTCAACATCCCAACAGTGTTGTCCTTGAGTTTGGGAAAAGAGAGGAGAGCAGAGGCTGGACACAGCTCTCAAACTCCACGGTCAGAGAACGACCGTGCTCATGGAGGAGCAACATTTCCTGCAGGAATGTCCTACCCTCGTTGTCCCTCCTCATTAAACACTGTGCCTGGGACACCAGGAGCACCGGAAGGGCTTTGCTGATGATGGAAATGCCAAGGGCCACCACCACGTGGGTGGGTGGAAGCCACTGGTGCCCACGAGGCTGAGGTGGCTGCACGTGGCAGAGCTTCCTGCTGGGCTGTCCTGCTGCTGGGTGATTCATTGGCCCCATGCCTGGATTTCAGAAAGGCAAAGGTTCAGTCCCAGCAGGACTTCTTGTCCCCCTGCACATGGCAGTGGGGTCCCCCAAAGCCCCTCTGTGGGACAGGGCATGTGCCAGTGCACCCACCCCGTGCAGAGCAGGAGGTCCATCATGGATGTCCCCATGGCTGAGCACACCGGCGCTACACTAACCCCACACACTGTCCCTCTTGGAGACAGTTCACCCCACAGCCCATGTTTGGGTAAGAGGATGGACCTCTTACCTGAGGTGCACAAGGCCAGCACATAGCACCCCTGGATCCAAAAGCCTCATGGCTCGGGCATGGAAGGAGAGCAGGAGAACGCAAGGACATGGCCAGCACCATGTGGCCCTGCAGGGAACCAGGAGGTGGGTTATCAATGCTTTGCCTAGTCCTGCTCCAGGAGGGACATCCTTGAGCAAGGACCTCCAGAGCCCGTGTCACCAACACTCCAGTGAGTCTATAACAAAACACCTGCAGACGTGCCCCACTGCCTGTGTACAGAGCCATGCCCGGGCTGCCAATTGCTCCTGCCGTTCCAGCTCCTCTGACCTTGATCTGGTGTTCCCAGCCTAAACAAGAGGCAATGTGCCTGCTGTGGGCTCCTCTCCCCAACTTCACTGACCCTGACCTCTGCCACTGCCAGGCAGCGAGCCCAGAGCCCAGAGGAGGAGCCATCCTCACAGCTGGCCTCCAACCCTTCTGTCCTCCAACACTTCTGCCATCACATGGACCTGAGTCATGCCTCCCACAACATTCTGCCTGCTCCCCTCCATGCAGCCCAGACCCAAGTGACAACACGTCCCTCTCCAGACAAGAATGCCTATCATGAGCTGGGCACAGCAGGAAGAGCCTGAGTCAACCCAAGAGCTGCCCAAAGCCAAGGAAGCCATGACCTTCTGAAAGGTATCCAAGGAATTCAAGGCAGGGATGCGATGCAGCCGTCCAGAACCCCGAGCTGTGGCAGCTGCTGACAGGCAGAGTGTGGGTAGGCAGTGTGAGGATCTGCTCAGCTCTGAGTGGTGCTCCTGCATTTCAAGGCCATTAATAAACCCCTGGTACCTGGAGGCCATGCATACACGTCCCAGGGCTCCACAGGCTAGCCAGGACAGAGCTGCATCCCTACAGCCTTCACACGCTGCTGCTTGGAAGTGACTTATCCAAACCATCTCAGCCAGTGTGGCTTTTGCTGGCTCACCAACAATGAGCCACCTTCTGCTCAGATGACAAAGACGTGAAATATTCTCTCACCTGCCATGTGCTGCTCAGAGGGGTGCCAGCCACGGTGACTCATGGAGTCAAGGGACACAGGTCCACGGAGCCCAACTGAGCTGACCAAAACTTCTGCTGAAACGCAGCAAGTCTGGAGCTGTGCCTCTGTGGTGCACCCTGAGGTCATCTTTGTCTTTAGTAGCTTCTCCTTCACCAAAGAGGGTCCTACATACTCGTTCAGCATCTGTGCTGCCTTGCGCAGCCTGAGCCCAGGCTGGCTACCCAGCCACACTCCTGTTTGCTGTGCTTGAGGCAGCTTTAAGGGAGAAATGAATGCCCAGCGAGCAGCTCAGCTGCTCTGCTTCGAGGTGAATGTCATCTGCCTGCCCTGTTGTCTCCCCTGCTAGCACTTCAGTTTGATACAAAGCCTTGCATCTGCAGAGGGTTTCTGGCAGGGCAGCCTTTCTAGGCCCCTCTCACTGAGCACTTTGGTAAAATGCTAATTACAGCATCGTAGCCTCTCCAAGCTCTGCTCTTACACAGGAGCATCAACTGATGAGCTTAACAAAGAATTTACCACTCACACTGATTCTTCTCCCTGAATTCATCTGCCAGTTCCCTTTGAGAGTTCTCCTCTGGGCACAGCTCCCTGTTTTTCGAAGCAACACTGACAATCCTCCCCGACCCTGGGGGCAGTCTTGGCTCTCTTTGGGCTTTCCCATTTCCTCGGCCATGTGGCACACCTCTGCCCCCAGCCTCCAGCACTGCACCCTTCAGCCTCACTCTCCCTGGGAAGCTGCAGAGTGGGGCAGCGTGTGAGAGCAGCCCTGGGACAGGGCCTGGGAAGGACTGCGGGGTGTTCATGCCTGGAGACTTCAGACCTCACCTGGACATACCCCTGAGCTGCCTGGGTCAGCCTTCAGGCCACCAGCCCCTGGAGCAGGGCTGGCTGGAGGTGCAAGCTCTTCCTCACAGCCAAAAACTTCTCAGGGCTCTACAGTTTGCCCATTCTCAGCAAAACCCACCCAGATCCAGGTCCCTCTTGGCTCTTCCCTGCCAGCCAGCCAGGCCATGCTGCTGCAACACTCGCAGGGGTTTCTGCTCCCCATTTCTCACCCAGCTCTTCAGAGCTACATCTCTCCCCACTCTGGGCAGCTCCCCTCCAAGACTTTCAACATCAAAATTGCCATCCACTAAGCCTGGATCTTTCCAAACAAGCTGGCTGTATTACATCCACCTGTTTACAGGGACATGCCAGTCCTTGTTGTTCTCTTCCATTCCCTTCCCTTCCTGGAGAGGCAAAGGTCTCCCAGTCATGGGATTTCAGCTGACACACCTATCTCAAGCTTTCTCTTCCCTTGGCCAGGGCTCAGTTGCCACCCACCCTGCTGTTATCCATGCCCTACATAGCTGAAAGCCAGCTGAGCGGAAAAGCAGTGGAGAACTCATGTTGTGTTTGGAGCAAGACAACGTGTCTGCCCACAAAGGTGAAAAACCAGTGGCTCAGGATGAGGCATGGTCATGAGATATCAGATCACGCAGCTGATTGTGCAGGCTTTCATAGAGCAACCACAAGTTTTCACACTCAAGACCTGCCCTGGAGGTTCTCTGGAAAGCTCCATATCCAATGATCACAAAGAGCAAGCTCCTGTATCAGCAGTGATTCACGGCTGCCGCTGCCAGCTCTTCCCCTATCCCAGCTGGAATTTCTCACCACCCTGCACCACAGGGCCCTTGGCTCAGGGCAGGACCTGTTTTCATTGCACAAAGGAGTCAGGTCCAGGTGAAAGGGATTAGCTGGGGGATTAAGGTCCATGCACAGGTGTCTGCTAGCCAGGAGCAGGGCATGAAGAGCCATCCTTCCCTGCAGATCCACAGTACTGGCCAGTTCTTTTCACAGCCAGCTGAGTGTTGGGCAGCCAAACCAGGGGGCCCAGCACCCTTGGGAGTAGCCAACAACTGAGCAGTCTCAGACTCCCTTTGGGCAGTCCCTGTTTCGGGGCTCCACGTCCTACCTGTGCCTTCAGGACAAATGACAAAATGTGGGAGGTGGTTATGGTTCCCATCCCACAGAACAGTCCCATCCTTCGGGTGCAAAGACATCCAGCTTCTCATCACAGGCAGGAGAGGGGCAGAAGGTGAGGTTGAGCACAGCCAAGACTTTTTCTACAGAAAGGCATGGACAATGATGCCTGGAGTCACAAAAGCAGGCAGGAAGCCCTACAGAGAAGCAGGGACCTGTGACAAGTGCCATGGAACACTGGAGCACCTCCTCCAACTGAAGAGAATTCCTCTGGAGGCACCTGGGCTGGCTGTGTATTTCCAGCTCCATGCAGCACCAAACTCATGGCAAACCACAACTGTATCCCATCTTTTCAGGTCGTTCAGCTCCCCAGGGCTCAGCTTGTGCTTTAGCGCCTTTTGTTCCTTCTTCGTGTGACTCTGAATAGGCAGCTGAGCTCGAGGCCTCCAGAGGCCGCTTTGCATCCACACCAAGCACAACCCTGTGCTGCAGCTGATCCCCCACAACTCCTGAATCCCACACATGCATCTCCCAGGATGTAACACGTATCTCAGAGCACTAGCTGCCATCACAGCAGCTGAGGGGGAACTAAACCATGCAGCAGGCTGAGCTCACAGTAGGACAGAAAAACACATCTTCTCTAGCCCTGAGCCACAGATCCTCAAGGGAGAGCTACAGAGAGCTTTTGAGATGAACCAGAAGCACGTTCGTAGCTTTATTGACACCAGTGTCATGGATAAAGACTGGTCACACATCCTCTCCCCTCATCAGACACTGCATGCCTCATAGGCAAAAAGCACTTGTCCCATCCCCACTTTTCCTGATAAATGTCCAACTTCATCCTACAGGCACACCTGAGATAAAACCTAAAAGGTCCTACCTCTGGTCATCAACCTCTGCCCATCCTTCCCAAGATTTGAGAAAAAAAAAACCCAACAGAACCACCAAACTCATATATCGGAAAGCATTTATTTTTCTTGACTATGCTAGATTATTCAAAGCTATGCCTTCTAGGATCTCCAGACCTCACTGCATTCAAATCCGAAGCCTGGCACAGCTGCACACAGCTGGCACAGAGCAATACAGGTGATCAGCTTGGCATATTTCCCACTAAGTTGCACTCAGCTCAGCAGCATTGTGTGAGACTCTGTTCTGAGTAACACTTGCTGTTTCATTTGTCTCAGCCCAGAGAGGGAACGAGGCCTGGATAAGGAATGACTGAGTGCCTCTGGATTTGGGGTAGGTGGGGAATCCTAGAGGTGGAGGCAGTGAGTGTCACCTACTACAGCCCAGGGCAGGAGCACAGCAAAGCTCAAGATGCGCTCATGTAAAACCAACCAAGACAATGTGCTTCATCACTCTCCAGAACAAGGAGCCAAGTACTGCTGCAGGACGCTGTGGGGATCAAGTGCCCCAAGCTGAAGAGAACAACCAGCCACTGACTCCTTCCCTGTGGAGAAGGGAAGGCACTGCACCGGAAATAGAGGGGTTTGGTCCAGGGTGTTTTAGGACATGGCTGAACAAAGCCAGAGAATCCAGATTGGGTGCTGGGACCAGCTTTATTGCATTTAAACATACACACAAGCACAGCCCAATCTGCTTCACAACTCTGGCCAGCTCCTCATTCTGTTCTAACACCAGGCCAAAACCAAGTACATTCCTATCCACACTAGTGCTGGGGGCCCAGGTTCACACAAGGCTGAACTGCGAGGGTCTCCTCAGCCCAAACTCAAGACTGACACACCTCTACTGCTGGTACCACCCTGCTGGCAGTACCCCTCTGCTCTGTCCAAAACCAGTGGAGGGTGGGAAGAAGTTAGAAAATAAAAGCAAGATTCTTTAAATCTGTATCCCTGCACGCCAACTCCATGAAAAGCCTGGATTCCCCTGGCTGCCAGGTCTGTGCAGGTTTCCTACCCAGACCTGAGCCACCTCTCTTTCTGGGGCGCCAGCATGCAGCACAGCCTCCCTCTAACCTCACCTGATTCCTGCCAGCCCCAGGGAAGTGCCCAGGCTCCCTTACCAGGGAGCACTAAACCAGTAATTATGTGACACAGCAGGGTGAGCAAGCACCAGAGACATCTCCCAAGAGCCCAAGGCTGGGAAATAGTCTCAGACCTCCCACAGGTGCTCAGCACATAAAACCACACTGAAGTCTTCAGAAATCACTCACATCTTTCCTCAACTAAAGAAGTAAGCCAGAAAGGTGGTTAACAGCTCTCCTGTGGCAGAGAGGAGACTCCACAATTCCCAGGTACACACAGGTTTATAGCACAAGGCAACAAACCGAACTTCCTTCCAGACCTCCAAGTCAAAAGTAGATGGATATTGGAGTAAAAACACCACAGCATCAAGGACAAGTCAGTTTCAGTCATTTATTTGTTACAGCACTTGGAAATTACTTGGTGGCAGGTTCTTGGTGAGTGTCCCCAGATGAACAACAGGAAGAACGGTTGATACAATAGATTGATATAAAAAGAGTTAAATAGATAAAACAACATGGTAACCTCTCACTCTTGCTCCAAACAGAGCAGACTGGCCCTGAGTCCAGGTTAACATCATCCTTTACAGCCTGTCATAGTTAAAACCCTTAAGTGCCCATACCCAGGGGACAGCAAGGCATCTGTTCTCACAGTTGAGGCAGGTGTGTGCTTCTCAGGCCAGCTCTTCAGGAGCTTGGTTTCAGCTGCTATGCAGACCCCACCTGCCAGTAAATCTTGTTCATCAAATTCAAAATCAAAATCAATTCAATCTTGTTGAGCAGGTCTGCACAGCCAGCCCCAGCTTTGGTGAACAAATGTAAGAGCAGCTCTGCTGAAGGTGAGCCTTCAAGTACGTCAGGATCAGCCACAGGTGGTGTGTTTGAGCCACCTACAAACACCAGCAGAGCCAAGATGCAGGGCAGCACCCCAGGCTGCTGCCTTTACTGCACTGAGCCAGACTGAAACCACAGGTTCTGAGGCTGTTCCTGAACCGCGCACAGTTCAGTCATGCTTTTGCAAGACACTGCTTTGCAACTGTGTTAAGACAGACTCTGCCTACTCAAGGTCTCCAGTTTTATGCCAAAAGAAAAATCCCATAGAGCAAAAGGTTGAAGTATTTCTCTTCAGTTTTCACACTTCCATTTTCAGGAACTGTTCACCTTCTGTCGAGAAGGAAGATTGTGTGTGAAGCTGTGTGCCTGCAGAACAGCTGGCAACACAAGTAGCACCAGAACAAAGAAATCCCATGCTACTGATACAACACTCTCACCCCCCTAAGACTGGTTTTACTTAATCTACGAGATCATGGTATTTCTCTAGAGCCTGCTCCTCCAGTTCCAACAGCTTCTGGTAAAACTTCTCAGCAGTGTCTTCATCCACATCCATCTGGAAGACAAGGAGAACAGCACTGAGACCATCACCGTGGTGGCAGCCAGTGCAGACACCGAGGGCAGCTCTGGGGATAAGCAGGGTGCATTTCCAGAGCTTCCACCTTCACAAAGAGCCAGCTAAGGACATCTGTCAGCAGGGCATAAGCCAGAACGTATTTTGGGGAAGCATTACACACTTAACCTGTTCTAATCATCATATCCATTATCTTCCAGATGCCAGCCTAAGCCACGAGTTACTCTAGGAAACACTGCAGATAACCCCACATCTCTCCCTGCTGCTCAGCATTCAACAAGCATCTTGCTACTACAGGACACCCTTGGCACCAACCCTCCCATGCAAAGCAGATGACAGACCCCCAACCAGGTCCCCCACAGCAGGAAGCTCCCTCTCCATTTACCTTTTGAGGCTCCACGTAGCATTTCCCCAGTCCAGAAGTGCAGCTGTGGTATTTGACGAGAGAATCCAGGTATTCCGGCTTCTGTTTGAACAGCCACACCTGGGAAGAGCAGTACAAAGATGTTCTCCCTGATCAAGACGTTTTCCCAAAATCATTTATTTTATGGATACCAGATGAAGGTCATAGAGCACCACGTGGCAGATCAGCCCTGGGGACAGCTGGTGCCCCACACTCACTGCTGCATGGTATTTGGGGGTCAAATACAGCACCCACCCACCAGCCTTGCTGAGAGGCTCTTTGCTCAAGCCACAAGACCCCAGAAGAGCTACCCAGAAGGAAGGAATATGAAAATCAGGTTGTGAACTACTTACGTGAGCTTCTGCCCCGTTATAAGGTGTCAGAGTATAAGTTTTAGCAAAAAATCGGATCTGAGGGGAAAAGAAGGACATGACAGAATCTGTATTGTGGCCCAAGGTTTGTTGGCAAGCCCTGAGCAGTCCAAACACCTCAGATAATCTACAAGAGGTACAAATGCTTCTCAAAGTGGGCAATAGGTAACACTGCACACTGACTAAAGCATCCCTTTATCACCACAAACTGCTTTCTGGAACCCCCCAGCAAGCGTCACTCCCTGCTCCCACACAGAGTTCATCCCAAGGCAGGAGCCAACAGGCCACACACACCTTGTAGGTGCCTCTTCTGGAATGGTCTCAAGGGCAGGAATGGCAGGAGGCAGAGGGGATCTGCAGGACTGCCAGCTTTAAGGACAACCGAGAAGGCATTGCCTCTCTGCTGCCGGGAGAAATGCGATCCATCAGGATCAGCTGCTGCAACTGGGGCAGCTAAAGACAAGAGGCCACTCTTGCAGCAAGAGCATCAAGGCTCAGAGCACGCAGCCTTCAGGGACAGAACTGCAGTGAACCTGGAAAGCTGAAGGCCAGAGGAAGAAAGACATGGAAAATTTTGGGGAAGCAGGGTTAGAGGCAATAGAGAGCAGGAGGCTTTGCTTTCCATAGGGCTGGAAAGAAAAATGCAACACTGCCTTCTAGAGGAATGGAAAGAACAAGACTGAAAAACAGGCTGTTCTAGAAATGAACAGCATTTCAAAGCACAGGGGTCAAGCTGGGGCCAAGTCCTGAGCTCTGCTGCCAGCAAAATAATGGTGTTTCACAAGCCCAAGCAGAACTGGCAAACCTTCCAAGGGGAGCCTTGACAAACACTGCTGGGCCCAAAGGGCTGAACCCTGCCCCTATGCACAGCGTCCAGCACCAAACCTCCAAACTCAGCTTGGAAATCAGGGCCCCAGGATGAGAAAGGGAACACTTGCAGCAGGTCCAGCCTGCCCAGCCCAACAGAAGGAAGAACTCTATACCAGCACAGGCAGCAAGGAGCCAGAAGTGTTCTGTACAGCACTTGCAGTGAAGTGCGTCACAACCCAAAAGCAGGCAGGACATCCACTCACCAACCACATGATGGGCATGAGCAGCTTCCACAGGAAAACGGGCAGAATGCTGTAGGTCATGTTGGACATAACGAGCCCAGGACAAACCACGCTGGAATACAGACCCTGCAGAGAGAAAACCAAGTCAGTGTACAACCACACCACAGTTAAGAGAATGGGTCACACTCCTTCCCTCCCAGTACTCCTCAGCAAGAGAGGGTGTGTATAGACATCAGACAGTAATACTCCACTAAGTACCAGGGCAGAGAGCAACTAGATGTAGTGATTTTTAAGAGGTCCAAGTTGGAAATGTTTGTGTTAAATCCATGCCCATTACAAACTCACAGGATAGAAAACGCAGCCTCCTGGTGCAATCTCCCTGCAGCTCAGCAGCCACAGCAGACACCCCACAAATTACAGCCCACTCAGACCAAAGGCTACCTCTTCTTCAGAGATAAGAGCTCAGCCTTTTAGGACTGAACCATTTTCTCCTGAAGTGTTTGAGAATGGCACAACCACTACGGCTGGACCAGGGCTGCAGCTGCTAACAAAATCCATCAATCCCCAGGACAGGGAGGGCAGGTGGCTTGGACACCTCAGTGTGACAAACCTGAGCAGCAGCACAGAGCCATCAGCAGAGCCTGCACCTCCAGTGCTTGCAGGCAGCACTGCCAGAGCAGCCCTGGGACACCTGTAAATACCTGAGGCTCTTTGGTCTTTTAACACC
This sequence comes from Lycocorax pyrrhopterus obiensis, assembly GCA_014706295.1. NCBI lineage: Eukaryota > Metazoa > Chordata > Aves > Passeriformes > Paradisaeidae > Lycocorax > Lycocorax pyrrhopterus. Next base: position 24,326,481 of record JACSVZ010000013.1, read on the forward strand.
AATTCTTTGGTCTAAAGAGACAGAACTTGCAAGGTAGGGACCCCTCCTAATATCTCCTGCTTTGGGACTTTTTTCTGGCAAGAACTCCAGAATCTGGCAATCTCTCTGGCAGATTCTCCACCCCCTACACCACCAGTTCAACCTCAGCCACGTTCAGTTCTTACCTGTGTGTTAAGGAACGCACCAGATTGCTATGAGTGAATGAACGCAACCAGGTAACAACAATGTAATGATAATTACAAAGAGTAGCAGCTCATTAGGTTTCTTCAGAAACACAAACCCCATCATCACCTGGGTATTAAATTTCCTGTTCAGAACCACACTTGTCAGGTCAGTAGCATATTTAGAGGAACTGTATGATTCCTGCCCCTTGGCATGCTGATAGTCAGAGAGGCTGAAGGCAGACTCCCTGGCATTGCTGGAGGAGGTCCAGATGAGTCGTGAGGGCTTCTCGTTACCGCAGAGCAGAGACTGAAGCTGACGAACCTGAAAAAGAATTGTTAACTTATTTGACACAGCAATTTCCCAGTCTTAGGGCATAACTTGACAGCATTTACAGGCTGTGAGCTTCTCTCATCTTTCTTGGCCGGCTTTTCCTAGACTAGCCAAAAGCAGACACTTGTACAAGCAGCTGTCATTCTCTTGGACAGCTCAGTTGAGCACCTCCAAATTTAATACAGCCAAGCCTTAGTATTTATCCTGGATGGAGAACTACATATGATTTACCTCGATCTGCTGCTGGCTCACTAGAGTAACCTCAAAATTATATCAAATCTTGCAACAAAAGTCACCATTTATTGCTATTTAAACAAATGTCAAGGCCTTTGCCCTGTCATTCTTTATCTGTCAGGCTGCAGCATCTGAACCTGTGAGAACTGATTCATCTGTACTGCCCAGACCCGTCCCTACCCACATCAAACATCAGACTGAGGGTTCAATCTCCATACGAAGCCTCACCAGGATAAAGTGTCCAAAGAGGTTGGTGGCAAACACCTCCTGAAGTCCATCTCCATTCAGCCTGTCTGTCTGGGTCATGATGCCTTCTGCAGTGGTCAGCATGTGAAGCACCTTCCTGGAAGCCAAGGATGGGAGTTAGTGAAGAACACTGCCAGGAGAAATCTACCACTTCCCCATTTCAGCCCTTTGGAAACACCCCCCACTTCACAGGCTCCTCACAGTTTCACCTTCAAGAGCAATATCAAACCATGAAAAAAATAGATGGGAGAAGTTTACAGAGTATCCCAGGTCCTTTATTTGCAAGTGTCCCAATACTGACTAGACCAGAGGAGATTTGTCCCTTCCTTCACTCTCCCATGGTAAAGTACCATTAAAAACACCTCCTTCCTTCATTTCACGCTCAGATAACTTAATCAAGCTCCAGCAGGGAACTAAGCCCTCGGGCCACACCTAATGCAGGTAAGGAAACCAGTTTGGCACCAGTGCTCAACACCCAAACACTTCTATTAGACTCAACGCAAGTCACTGCTCCCCAGCTCAGCCTCCCCGTGCTGCTCATAAAATAATGATGTTTATACCAACACCATCAGCTTCACAAGATACTGCAATCCACAGCTATGAACAGCTACAAAAACCTACACTGGCATCAGAACAACAGTAAGGAGACCCAGTATGAGCCAACTTCAGCACAGCAACATTTCTCATGCAGTGCCAGGGGCTGCAGGCTTTGGGTGACCTCTTGCCCTCCCCTTGCACCCAGCGGGCCTCACACCTGGGATCAGAAGTGGCACTGGGTGCCTTGGACCATCCCAGCACGGCACTCGGTCGCCAAACCCACCCCACACAAGACCGTGCATCCCACAGGGACGTGCTCTATCTCACACCAGGAAGGGAGATAGGCTCTTCAGCACTGGACCCCAGGGCACGTCTTGACGATGCCAGCACCCCGTGCTTCCCACAAGCGGGGAGCTGGAACCCCCGGCAACATCTCCTACCCGGTGAGGAGACCATGCCAGAGAGCCTTGAAGTTCACGTGCGGGTTGGGCATGATCCCAGCGTTGAGGTAGACAAAGTCCAGGCGCTGAAACCTGCGTGGAGAAGAGCAGAGAAGTCGGGGTTGAAGGGGGGACAGGGGTGTCCAGCGGGGTGGAGCACGGGCAAGGGGGTGTCTGATGGCGTGGAGACCTCATACCTGCAGCGGAGCTCACGGGCGGCCCGCAGGATGGAGGCCAGGCTGCCCAGGTCCACTTCCACGGTGGAGACCTGGGCGGTGGGGTGGGTGGCCAGGATGAGGTCCCGCGTGGCTTCGCTCTTCTGCACGTTGCGGCAGGCGATGCAGAGGTGGATGCGGCCATCCTCCTCCAGCAGCCGCTGGCACAGCGCGAGGCCCACGCCGCTGCAAAGGGACGGTGTCAGAGAGAGCCCTGCCCAGGCCAGCCCGCCCCTCCCGGCCCCCCGGCCGCGATGTCCGGCAGTGTCCGGCGGTGTCGGGCCGGGCCGGGCCGGCCCCGGCGCTCACCCGCTCGCACCGGTCACCAGCACCACGCGCTCCATCGCTGCCCTCTGCCCGCCGCCCCCCCCCGCGCTATAAGGGCTGCGCGCGCCTGGGCCCCGCCCCGCCCCGCCCAACAGCCAATGGCCGCGCACCTGGGGGGCGGGGCCCGCGCCGCCGGTGGCGTGATGGTGATCCGAGCGCGGGGCGGGGCTACACCGGGCCACGCCCTAGGCCACGCCCCGCGCGCGTGCGGGCCGGGCCACCCCCGGCCCAAAGGCCACGCCCACACCGTGTGGGCCACGCCCATCACGCGCAGGGGCCGCCCGCTCCCCGGAGCCACTGGGATGTCCCTGCTGCCTTGCCTTGCTTTCCTTTTCCCTTTCCTTTCCCCTTTCCTTTCCCCTTTCCTTTTCCCTTTCCTTTCCTTTCCTTTCCTTTCCTTTCCTTTCCTTTCCTTTCCTTTCCTTTCCTTTCCTTTCCTTTCCTTTCCTTTCCTTTCCTTTCCTTTCCTTTCCTTTCCTTTCCTTCCCTTCCCTTCCCTTCCCTTCCCTTCGCTTCCCTTCCCTTCCCTTCCCTTCCCTTCCCTTCCCTTCCCTTCCCTTCCCTTCCCTTCCCTTCCCTTCCCTTCCCTTCCCTTCCCTTCCCTTCCCTTCCCTTCCCTTCCCTTCCCTTCCCTTCCCTTCCCTTCCCTGCCAAGTGGAGCCCGTTGTGTCCCGCGCTGCCGCTCCGCTCAGCGCCCCCATCCCTGGCCCCGGAGGAACGCTTTGCGTTTCCCAGAGGAAATGCCCACCAGGTCCCTGTTTCCCGGTGCCGCCGTGGCAGGGAGGTCCGAGTGCGCAGGGCTCTCCGGGAGACCTGAGGTGCAGCCCTGCTCCTGCAGGGTCCCCGCTGGAGCAGGGATGGACGCACCAGCCCCACGGCTGCCCCCCAGACAGCCCAGTGTGTTGCTGGACGCGGGGCCATGCAGATCGCGCAGGGTGCCCGGGGCCCGGGAGCTGCGGATGTGCCCCTGCCTGCCGCAGTGCTCCCAGCCCGCTGAGGCGGGGATGGGATGGACCACAACGCACCCTGAGCACGGAGAGGCATCCGAGGGGTACCAATTCCATGGCAGGAACAAAGCCTGTCCTCCTCTTCGACACACTCAGCGGGGATGAGACATCCTCTGTCACGGCCAGCAGGCCCACACGGGAGACCAGCCAGCTTCTCTGCAGGGCACAGCCCACCATCCCTGCCCTCCCCTCTCCCAGACCCCCTGTCCTGCCCCGGTCCTGCTGGTGGACATGTCCTGACGTGGATGCTGAGCCTCAGAGCACCCTCCCTCCCACCCCCTGGGACGGACAGCTAGTGTGGGTCAGCCAGCTGGTCTCTGGGTCATCCTTGCTCCAACTCTGAGGCTGTTACCTGTGTTCCCACACCACATCCCAGGCACAAAGTGCAGCTCCAGAGCCCCACAGCGAGCTGAGCTGCCTTCAGAAGCGCCACAAGGAAACCATGGAACCAGATTCTCGTACCACACGTCTCTTCAGCGGGTTTGCCCCTACATATAGGTGCATCTACTGAATATATACATGCCTTAGCAAGGGGGTACTGGGAACTGTGCCACGCGCAACTGATGGTGCTGAACTAATGCATACAAAAGTGTGGAGGGGTCCGTGTACCCTCAAAGTCCAAAGTTCCTCCTGTCCAGCCACAGGGGGGTCCGATTTTGGGGCATGGTGGGTAACCTGCCAGGGCTCCTGGTGGCACATGGCTTTGGCACCTGCCCAGTTTGCTCATGATGCTGCCAGATCCGGGAGGACAGACTGGTGCCAGAATGCTGTGGGATGCTCAGGGTGGCAGAGTCCAGCTCAGGTGCTTCAGCTGGACTGTGATCCCAGACTGAGAGCCAGGGAGAGCTGGAGTGCCCTGCTCCATGCCCCTGGGCTGTTACAGGCATGGGCATCAGGCAGCTGCCAATGAAACTCTGCTACATGCATTCCTCTCTTGGCAGATGAAGATGTGGGTTAACCCTGGGGGAGGAGGACCTGGAGATCTCCCCATGGAAGTGAAAGGTGCTAGCATCCTGCTGTCAGCTGCCCTGCATCATCCATGGGGCATCCAAAATGCATTTCACGGGCAGTTGAGCTGCACTGGAGTGGCTGTGGTCAGTGAGGGAATGCCCCCTCGGCACAGGATGCCCGCTTCTCCCTGGCTGTCCACTCCAGCAGCTGGGTGAGGTACTGGGAGTGCCCTCAGTCTTCTCCCTGTGCAGCTGGGGCTGGCCAGCAGGGAGGGCACTTCCTGTCTCTCCATGTGGCATGTCCAAAGCCCCAAATGTCCGTGGAGTCTATGTTTTCACCCTGTAATTGCACAGCCCACTGAGACGCAGTGGCAGCTCCCAGCTCCTCCTCGAGCAGGCGGTGGCTGCCGCTCTGTCCCTGCTCCAGCGGGCACACACCTGCACACATCCCTTCCCCAGGTGCCTGCCTGGCATGTGGGCTGAGCTTCCTCATGGAGAAAGGCCAGCTGAAGTTCCTGCCCTCCAGCCGGGGAAGAGAAGCCGCTCTGTCCCAGTCCTTGTCACCAAGAACATGCTGCGTCAATAAATAACCCTCATCCCAGCCCACGCTGCTCCCGGGCTCAGGTCTGCAAGGAAGCGGGACATCTGAGCCGCCCCATCTGCGGCTCTTTGCTGTCCTTGGGGGTCTCCTCTGAGGCTTCACTGTACAACGAGAACAAGAGCAGCTGCTCGGGGTTTATGGCTAAGTCCGAGTGAAGTGGCTTCGGTTTGCATATGGGGCTCCTCTGGGGACAGGGAAGGATGGGGACCAGGATGGGCGGGAGCCAAGGGTCATTCTTCACTGGCTGACTCCTGGAGAAGGCGATGGATGTCCTGGAAGGAGGGACGGTCTTTAGTGTCCCGTCTCCAGCAGCTGAGCATTAGCTTATAGACTGAGTCAGGGCACAGTGTGGGCTGGGGAAGGTAGGTCTGCAAAACAAAAGGCAAAAATGGCAAAGGGAGAGTTACTACCACAGAAACCAGTGTGCAAACTGCTCCTGGAGAGCCCCATTTCGCAGGGTGCCCCATCTCTCCATGCTCCAGGAAGGGGACTGTGCTGCTGTGTGCCCAGGGGCAAGGTGACCCCCAGATGGCACAGTGAGGTGGCTGGGGACACCTGCTTCTGTCCCTCAGACTCTAAACGCTCAAGTGGGGTCAGTAAGCAAGCAGCGCCTTGGGCTGTGTAAAGCGCAGGGTTTGCCATGACAGGCCCTTCACCAGGATTCCTGCCCGGAGGAGTTCCTCTCCTATAACTGCCTCACAGCCAAGCTCCCTATCTGGCCACCTTAAAGTCTCTCCCCAGGTCCCTGATGTCCGAGGTGCACCACTGGCCCTCCTGTCCCATCCCATCCCATCCCATCCCATCCCATCCCATCCCATCCCATCCCATCCCATCCCGTCCCATCCCGTCCCGTCCCCACCTGCCGGCCCTGGTCCCGGAAGAACTCGCCGGTGTTTTCGATGACCTGCTCGTCGGACATCTGGGAGTAGGGCTGCTCCCGGCAGAGCGTGAAGGTCTCCCACAGCGTCACACCGAATGCCCACACATCACTGGCCGTCGTGAACTTGCCCTGGCCAGAGGGAGCACAGCAGGTCACGCATGGGCTTTACCCCATCCTGCTCCAGAAGTTGTAGGTGCTCAGGGATCAAAGCCTCATTCTGGATGCTTCAGCATCCAGATCTGAGCCCAGAGGGGTGCTTGGCCCCACAGACCTGCTTTCTGCCTGGGGCCAGGGCCTGGTGAGCTCCAGGTCTGGCTGGCAGTGACTGCTCTGAGAGCTGGGGCTTGCCAAGGACCCAGCTCCCTGCAAAGGTAAAAACTGACACTGCTCCCTCTTCCAGGTCTGACCATGGCCAGGATAAAATGCCAAGCATTCCACCTAAAGGCTGTCCTGCACTGGGACATCAAAAATCACCATAGTCCTCCCCAGCCTGCCTTGAAAAGCTGCTACCACTCCCGCTCTCCCCATGCTTCACTCCAAATCTGGGCTGCAGAAAGCAGAGACCTCCCCATCCCTTCTGCACCCCCCAGCCCCAGGAAACAAGGCACTGAGCATCCCCAGAGCTGTGTCAGTGTCCATCAGAGGACCCCAGCCCCTGTGTACCAGCAGGATGCTCTCCCAGGACATCCAGCGGATGGGGAGCACCGCCCGGCCCTGGATGCGGTAATAGTCCCCACTGTAGAGGTTCCTGCTCATCCCAAAGTCAGCTATCTTGATGGTGTAGTGCTTCCCCACCAGGCAGTTGCGCGTGGCCAGGTCCCGGTGCACGAAGTTGAGGGACGAGAGGTACTTCATGCCTGAGGCGATCTGCGTGGCCATGAACCGCAGGTCGCTGTCGGGGGCACAGGGGAGGGATGAGTGCTGGGGAGGGAGGGAGGGAGGAAGGAAGATGCATGGCTCCAAGCGGGGTGTCCCGGGAGCAAGCAGCACTGCCTGCCCCTGTTATCCCGGGCAGCCCTACCTGACAGTGGGTGTGTGGCCAGCAGAGGGGCCGCCTGCCTGCTGGCGGGACAGGAACTGGTTGAGGTCCCCATTCTCCATGTACTCGGTGATCATGCACAGGGGGTCATCCGTGATGCACACCGCCAGCAGCCGGATGATGTTGGGGTCCTTCAGCCGCGACATGATCTTGATTTCCTTCAGAAAATCATTCCTTTCCGGAACAGAAACCACACGGATCGGATAGACAGACCCAGAGGGGCATGGCAGTGTGCACAGACTGGCCAAGAGTGCCACCCGCCCGCCCAAGCCTCCTGGGGGACCCCTCCCCTGGGACTGGGGAACACGAGCTGCAGGGTGGGCTCAGCAGGTAGACAGGCACTGGGGAGCTGGTTAGGACCAAGGATCCCGACATGTGACAGCCCAGAATCCCCAGAGAGCTCAGACGTGTGGTCCTTGCAGCTGCACTGAGCGTATGGTGGATGGAGACAGGGGATGCTTTCCAAGCATCCCAGCTCTGCTGGTGAGGCTCTGCACGGGGGGCAGTGCTGGGGTGTGTGCACCCCTCAGCCCCTACCTGGCATTCTTGTTGGCGTCCGCTCGCAGCATCTTCACAGCCACCAGCACGGGGTGGTCGGAGCTGCCATCCAAGCCCTCCAGGGCAAAGTCCTTCCCTGTGAACTTCTCCATCCCCTCCACTTCACAGAGGTGAACCTGGAGGAGCAAGGGGCAGCCATTACCTCTGCTCACTGACAGTCTTCCACAGCCCCTGCGAACTGGGAGGAGCTTTGCCTGAGCCCTGCTCGGGGCAGACCCAATTCCCGCTCACCTCCCCAAACTGGCCTTCCCCCAGCTTCTCCTTGAAGGTCAGCAGCTTCCTGGGGAACTCCTCGACAGCCACATCCTTGCCGGAGAGCAGGTCCATGGTGAGGGCTGGCACTGAGTAGGTGTTGCCGCCTGTCACACCCTGCAGGTTCACAATGTCGGCCTCGGCGTAGTGCGGGACGCCCTCGGGGACGCTGGCCTGGGATGGCTTCGCGGGGCCACTGCAGCCTGGGGGGACACAGCGGGGCCAGCCCTGCCGTGGGTGTCCTGCCCTGCACCCTCTGCTCCCTGGTGGCTGCTCACACTCCGTCCCTGTCCTCCCCAGAGCCCCTGCACTGCCCCACAGGGCTGCATTCCTGCAGGCATCGCAGGCTGCTCCACTCCTTCCCCATCAATGGCAAACACACCCATCAAGCCCTGAGCACCAGATGAGCAGAGATCAATGCCTGACCTCCAGATCATTGAGGAATATGTGCCAGAGCATCCCAAGGGTGATAGAGGGACACAGCTTAGTCTGGCAGTGGATGTCAGTGATGGCTCTCAGTCACAGGCTTTGTGTGACCTTTGTGTGGGGTGCACAGGGGCTTGTGCGACCTCTCCCCTCTGTGACAAAATGTTTGGAGAGTGGCCAAAAGCTGGGGCTGGGGAGAGGGGGGTGCAGCAGGCTCAGGCACAGTAGATGGCTCTGAGCACACAGGGTCTCCTGGCTCTCACCTGTGTCCTCCTCCCCAGAGGTGAACTCGGGCAGCTTGCGGATCAGGCGGGAGGGCTCCTGGTAGTCAGGTCCCAGGGGGAAGATGCGGTCGTAGGTGGAGCTGGATTCCTGCTCGCTGGAGGAGGAGGAGCGGTTGTGGTTGAACATGCTGGATTCGCTGGGCAGGGAGAGGCTGACGGTCATTTCATCATCCAGCATCCTCCTTGATGCCTGTGACAGCGGGGCAAGGGAGGAGAGAGGTGGGGTTCCCCACAGCATGGGCAGGATGGGGTCTCTTGTGTTCCATGGTACCAGGGATGTGCCCAAACCTCCTCTCTAGTGCCTTGTCTCTGGGGCTGCAACACCTGCCTGGGTTTGTCCTCATGTTCCCCCCTTCTCTTGTCTGCCTCTACGGAGAAGGGTTTGGCTTCATCACTTCCGTGAGTGACCTTGGTTAGGCGGTGGCTGTGGTGAGAACCCTCCACACCCAGGTTCCTCTTCCCCAGATCAGCTTCAGGACAGAGGCATGGACAAACAGGCAAGTCCCAAAGCCACCACCCTGCTCAGCTAAGTCCCCTTGCTTGGGAGACGGGTGCAAAGCCCAACCTTTCTGAGGAGGGGAAGGGAGCATCAGCCCTTGCACGGAGTCTGTTTTCTCTGTGCTGAGCTCCCAGAAGAACCTGCCCAGAATGAGCCCCTGCCCTAGGGCACCTCACCAGCCATGCCACGCTAGCCTACCTTCTCCAGCATCTTCTGCCAGAACTGCCGCCACAGTATGATGACAATGATGGCCACCAGGATGAAGATGATGGCCACCAGGCACCCGATCAGGATACGCGTGTTGCTGTCATCTACCTTGAGTGTGGGGTCTGCCCGGAGAAGGGGACAGCAAGAGCCGGTCACAGTGGGGCGAGGGGAGACCCCTGCCCCTTTCCTCCATGGGACGGGGCACAGCCCCCCACCCAGCACAGGGTGACATGCTTCCCACACCTTACCGTAAGTGGTGGGGACCACGGGTGCCTCGGCGGGGGGCACCGAGTTGTTGTACATGGCTGCATCTGGCCAGGGAGAAGACAACATAAGGGTGGGGGCTGTGGGTGCCCCACAGCCCCGCTATCTCCTTGAGCCCCCCACCCAGGAGGGCCCAGACCCCACGGGGCTCATGGTGACGGGTACCTGACTGGAAAGTGATCTCACTGAACATCATCCAGGTGTCAGCGAAGTAGTACTGGCACTTGATGGCACTGGCCATGCGGTGGAGCAGGGGCACGGTGACAAAACGGGCGCTGGGGTTCACATCATCCAGCACCAGCACCGAGGAGACGGTGCTGGGCTCCCACTCGCTGGCGTCGGCGCGGAAGTAGCACTGCACCTCCTTGAAGATCTTCACCCCTTTGGCAAACATGTTGTTGCAGTGGACCTGTGGGGCAGCCTGTCAGCACGGCCACCGAGGGGCACGGGGACGGGTGACAGGGCGGGGGGGGTGTGGACCTTCATGGCGGTGAAGTTCCTGATGCGGTCGAACTCGAAGGTGATCTCCACGTAGCCGCCAGCCGTGCTCTCGTTGCGCCAGCCCACGTAGTCGTAGCCCGGCCAGACGTGGTACTCGTGGGTCTGCGTGAAGTCGTCCAGCCCCGACACCCCGTCCGTCAGCTGGCCCAGGCCCTCTGTCATGCTGTGCAAGGGGACAGAAGGACCGTGACTCTCGCCAACCCCACAAACCTGCCACCACCCGGCACCCCCTGGCAGCTCCTCACAGGCTCTGGGACACTCAGGGGAGAATTTTGTTCTTGATGTTCTCTCTGGAAAAGGCTGTGGGGTGCTGAACATGTGGTGCAGCTAGAGCAAATCCAAGAGAAGGGCTGGGGCTGCTTTCCCCATCAAGCTGTCCCCCTCATGATGTGCAGCCTCCCCAGGCTGGCCCTGTCCCCCACCTCAAGGACACCACAAACATTTGCTCTGCTGAGGATCAGCACATCAGCCCAACAATGCAGGGAAGAAACAGCCCCCTCACCTGCTGCCCACGTGGCACCCAGTCCTCACCTGTACCCGAAGGCCCCATCGTACACCGAGTCGTTCAGGTAGATGACGGTGCCCCCAGGAAGGATGAGCTGCTGCCCCACTGGTGCGTTGTAGGACACCAGCCCGTCTGCAGGGAGGGAACGGTGAGTGCATGGATGCCCAGCCAGTCCCCGGTGCTGCGGGACAGACAGCCCCCACTGGGATGGCCAGCACCCTGGGTGGGCACTGGGGACACAGGGACAGGCACAGGACCAGACCACCCACCCAGCCAGACACAGCCGTACAGCTCCACACGCAGGCAGACGCTCATGGAGTGGTCAGTGACGGGGATGAAGCGCACAAAGCGGGCGATGAGGGGCGGCTCCAGGTCCTTGAGGACAATGTCGTAGGGGTTGGTGTTTCCATCCAGCACCTGGAGAGAGAGGAGCAGGGTGGGGATGGGCAGGAGGAGCCTCCTCACCCACCATCCAATGCAGCCCTCACCCGCCTCCTCACCTGCTTCCCGTGCCGGTTCCTCCAGGAGATCCAGCGGGTGCCATCCCGGCTGTAGTTGATTTTATACATGGGGGCAAACTCATTGCCGTGGCCCTCGGCATGGCGCCCCTGGGTGCCCACCAGCGTGATGAAGTGCAGGGCGCGCAGGTCAATCTGCAGGAACTCCTTCAGGTCATTTGGCTCCACTGCGGTCTTGGGGCACCAGGCTCCATCACCATCCTCTGAGTCCAGCCTGCGAGCCCAGAGTGGAGGAGCTGTTTGCAGGTGGCTGAGGCCAGCCGTGTGTGCCCCTTCTCCCTCCATGCCAGCCCAGCCCCTGCCATGGCTACTGCAGGAGGGTGCCCACACTCACCGTCCGTACTTGGCGGCCGTGGAATCAGACCACTGGCTGGAGGCTGAGATGTCCTCGTCAGGGATGTGCCCGCCCGACATTCCCAAGGGGTACCGACACACCGCTGCAATGAGACCGGCAGGGCGCTGAGCAGGAGGGAATCCCTCCTTGGCTCTCCAGCTGAGCTGAAAATGGCCTGGGCTGGGGCACATCCACCGTGCCTCAGGCACTGCAGCCCCAGGGCAGCACTCTCTGTCCCTCTGGCTTACAGAGAGAGAGGACAAAGCAAGGATGGGACAGTCCTGCCAAAGCAGGCACCTTCCCAGTCAAATGCAGCCTCTGGCCAGAAGCAGATGCCAGCCCAGCTCGAAGCGCAGTGGGAAGAAGGGGAGGTGGCGCTCCAAGGGCTGACAGGCACACCGGGCCCTGTCCCCAGGGATCTTGCCAGCCTTGCTGGCAAGGATCTCGGCTGCGCTGGAGAGCCTGTGAGCTGGCACTGCTGTCCCCATGAGCTGAGCTCCAGAGGGCTCAGTCCGGAGGCCACTTGCCCAAAATCCTCACCAACAGCAACTGTGTCGTGCTGCCCTGTTGCTCCCTGTCCCTGCCTGGGGCAACAAGTGACAAAGACAGGCACTCATCCTCCCTGCTGACCCCTCAGCTCCCATCACCAGCCCTGCTCCCAGCCTGGCTGTGAGTGGAAAAGTACCCGGGGTGGCAGGCGGGCTGCACCCCCGAGTGGCAGCCGACTCCCTCAGCACCGCATCCTCGCTGCTTCACAGGAGTTATTTTTTCACGCCTGGCTGCCAAGAGCACTGCTGAAAGGGCGGCTTGTTTGGCCATGTTTACTGTCTGGCTGCCGGCTCCAGCCCACCGCGCTCCCTCCACACACCACCCCGAGCAAACACCCGCACCGAGGTGGCAAGGACCAGGCAGGACACTGTGCCTGGGCCACCTCCTACCTCCACGGCCCCTGGCTCGCCTGGCACTGCACCGGCACAGAACCCACATCCCATTTTGCCACCACCCCTGGGACACCTCACACAGGGACCATACCCTACATCAGACAGAGGGATGAGCGCATCTTCATCATGAGCACTGGCACAGTGGCAGCGTCTCTTCTTGTCTCCTGCTTTCCCACTCGTGGTGCTCTGCAGAGCACAGCTCCCACTGAATTCCCATTTAATTCTTGCCAAGCATGGAGCCAGACCATGTTTTTTGTCTTGGTGATAACAATCCTGGCCAGGCAAATCCAATTCTGCCAGCCATAGACGCCTGCAGGAGAAGCAGGATTGCCTCCCTAAGTAAGCACCCTGCAAACTCCAGGGAAGACCCAGCTAACTCCTCCCATGGATGGAAGAAGCCTTTGAAGGGACTTGTTACAGGGACTCCCTGGGGAAACCCTGGGGAAACCCTGGGAAAACCTGGGCTCTGCCCATCCGTGCAGCACAGGATGGGGCTGAGCCCTGCAGGAACAGCCATCTAAACACACTTCTGCTGCCAGCCAGTGCAGTGTTGTGGTTTCTGAGCAGAAGCCAGGCACCCAGTCAAGCCACTTTGCTAAAGCCAGCCTTGGTTTGCTGCAAAACCGCCAGAGAAGGCACAGCCCAGAAGAGAAAACAATACCCTGGCACCTGGCAGCCTCTAGCCTCAGCGAGCCCCCAGGGAAGGGCCCCACTCAGAGCCCAGGGCTCTGGCTGTAGTGCTTTGCCATGTCTGACACCCTGCCAGCTGTCACAGCACCCGTGGCACACAGAGGGAGCTCTGCAGGTCATTGCAGGTGCCCAAGTGAGGTGCAGGACAGCAGAGTGACCAGGCAGGTGCAGGCTTGGGCCATCACATACTGCTGCCAGAGGTGGGAAAGTCCCAGAGATGATGGAGGTGATGCGAGCCCAAACTTGGCCATCTGGCAGGAGCAGAGACCAGGGAAATGGAATTATGGCACCTGCAGCCACCCCGTCCGTGTCTCACTTACCGGGGTTGACCTGGGCTCTCGCAGCCTGTGGGACGTGCAGCAGCAGCAGGGGCACCAGGGGCAGCAGGGCCGGTCTGGGGATGGCCGACATGTCGGCAGTCCTGTGGAGACAGAGCCAGGGCTCATCACGCTGGGGCAGCTCAGGAGTGGGCAAACACCAGCCCCGCTTGGGCAGCCAGCTGAGCATGAGAGCACTTCTCCTGCACGAGACCCCATGTCCCCGCCTCAGCCTCACAGGAGGAACAGAGCCCCAAGCCTCAGATCTGTGGTGGTCATCACAGGGATCGTGGCCACCACCGCTGGGAGCCATGGTGTGCCACATCCACGTGGAATGGCCACAGGACCCGCGGGAAGCTCCCTGGGCTGTGCCCGGGGCCGGCACCGGCTGCCTGCACCGCGGGGCACAGCGGCTCTGGCTGGGCCGCCCACCCTTGGCTGCCTTTGAAAGCAAGAAGTTGCACAACAATAAGACAGTAATAGCAGGGTGCTGGAGCGGTTTCCCTGCCTGCTGGCTCCGGAGAGCAGATAATCACCCGAGATTTGCAGCGCATTTACTGTGACAGCTCGCCGTGGCACAGCGGGTCCCAGGGACATGTGCGACACGGAAAGCTGTGACAGAGGGTGTGGGAGCCAGCTCGCACCCGCTGCCTCGAGGGGAGCGTGGGATGGGGCTGGAGGGGACCTGGGGGTCCTGGGAATGGGACTCGGCCCGCAGCATGGGGAAAAAAAGGGCTGGTGCTGCCGGGGCTTCTCCTTGGAGGGGTCAGCCCATGGCACAAGGGGATCTCCCGAGGACGTGGCTGCCCTTGTGTCAGGGCTGTCACCACAGCCATTGCCTTGGCTGCCGGGAACCCTCAGAGCCCGAGCAGCTCCCACTGTGCCCACACAGTGGTACCACTCTGGGTAACCACCATGGGGCTCAGCACCGTGCTGGGGGATGCACCAGGGACACCCCTAAACGTCACCAGCCCTGCCCCAGGCTCCCCGAGCTCCCCTTATTTGCCAAGAGGACACTTCACACCAGCACCAGATGCAATTAGTTTTCTTTCTATTAAAAAAGGCTGTTTTAATCTAGTTTAAACTCACACTAACTTTTGAGAGAACAGCCTACTAACCTGGGGGTTGAAGAGACCACAGCTCCTGGCCAAATGGGGCCTGGCTGCTGGGGTAAATCCCAGCCAAGCCCACTGTACCAGGGATGTCTGTCCTGGCTGGCACATCCTTGAGCCAGCCCAGCACCACTGACCCTGCAGGTGAATGCCTGGTTGTGTCCGTGCATCGCCCCACTGCCTTGTCCCCACCACCAAGAGAAAGGCCAAGCCCACCCAAACCAGCTGCCACATATCACATGCCCACAGCCCACAGAGCCAGCTGGGAGGTGCTGGATATGGCCCTGGTCACTGACAAAGCTGAGGTTTGGCATGGCAGGAGCGAGACCGGGCCTTGCTGCGGCCACACCAGCATCCAAGGGGAGAGTAAAACCCCAGGAGCTGCCACCTGCACTCTGCTAGAGGCTCTGTGCACCCCACAGCACCCTGCTGGATTGCTGGGGGACTCTGCCAAACACCACGAGCTCTGCAGGAGGCACAAGTAAACACCTGCATTTGGGATGATTTCCCCCCTTTTTTCTAATTTTTTTCTTTTTTTTTTTTTTGAAAAACACATATGTGGTTGCTTTTTTTCCCTGTTCCCAGCTGGGAGACTGTAGCTAGTTGCAACTAACTCAGCTGCAACTGGAAATTTCAGCTCCATTGCCGAGAGGCACACGCAGGAGGCTCCTGCATTTGATGATAGCCAGTTCCCCCCAACATCAAAATCTTAATTTCCTTCTACATTCCAGAAAATATCCAGGGATATTTTTTGCCCACTCTTCTTTCAGGCTGAGTAAACTCTTTAAGCATCAGGATACCAGATGCTGTAATCTCCTGCAGGGAATGCATTTACATTTTAGTCTAATATAAGGAAATCATCCCCACATAGCCATTGGGAAGTGCTCGTAGTGCCTCGGGGGAGTGGGGCTGGGGGACTGTGTGTGTGGGGACAGTAACTCGGGCCACGAGGCTAGGGGCTAAGGGACACGCGGTCAAACACACGGGCAGTATTGGCAGCCCAGCTGGAAATCAGTTTTGTTCCACCAGTCCTGCAAAAGGGATGGCTTTGCAAGGTTTTGCTTTAAAATGTTTGCTGAAAATTTTCAATCACTGGAAAGTTTTAGTGCAGAGAGTTTTTGGAGCTCCTCCCTGGCATCGCCCAGGCTTTGAGTTTCCCTTGGCTGCTGCTTTTTTTTTTTGTTTTCCCTTTTAATTTCCCTCCTTCCTTATTCTACTGAAATAACCAAGGGAAATAACTGGGGGAAAACTGAATCCACATTTGTTAAGAGACAAACCCCACCTGGAGCCATGGTCCCTCTTGCCCTCAGCCCATACCAGGTGAGGTCCCCAGCTGGGTGAGGTCCCCAGCGGGGCACTGCCACCTTTGCTGGCACTGGAAGAGCATCATCCGTGGGGAGAGGGCTGGGTGGCAGCAGCCTGCACCCTCTGTGCACACCAGGTCCTGGACACGAGGCTCCTGGGACTTCTAGGGCTCCTGTCCTCACACGGAGCTGGGGCTCCCATCCTGCTGGGACGGCGGGCGGGTGGGACACGTTGAGGCTGCACTCGGGGAATGTCCTCGAGTGACGACAGGCTCCCTGTGACCCTGGCCCAAGGGAGTTGGGATAAGGGGGTTCAGGATCCCTGCCCCAGCTGGCACTACAGCCTCCAGCATGCCGTGCCGCCGGCACAGCCTTGGCGGGAGCACAGTGCAGCATGCTGGGACCCGTAGTCCTCCTGCCTTCCAAAAATGCCATTTTAGACTTTCTCTGGGCTGGATGCAGCCCCATTTTCTGCAGCAGCAAGCGCCTCCCCAGCCACGGGCTCGCTGGCTCAGCCCAGGGCATCGCAGCCGTCCGGGGTGCGAGGAGCAGCCAGCACGTCCCCATGGCTCCAGCTGCCCTGGAGAGACCTGCCAGGAGCACAGCTGGGGGCCTGGGGACACCATCCCATGGGTGCTGCATCCAGCACTGCTCCCCAACAGCCGAGAACTGCCAGCCCTGCTCCGCGCTCCATGCCACGGCATCGCCCCGCCGCGGAGCAGGGCTCCGCAGCACCGCTCCAACGCACCCAAGGCTGGGAAGCCACCAGCGGGTGCCCAGCACCAGGACCAGGGCACGATGCTCACAAACATCAGAGCAGTGGCCTTGTGTTCCCCTCCGCAGCGTGACCTGGTGCCTGGCTGGGGGACCCTGGGGACAGCAGGGCCTCTCTGGCTGACCAGCACTGCCGCCAACCGTGCCAACAGACACATAGGCGGGAGCTGAGGAGGAACACCAGGAAACGCTGGCCTGGCACGAGGCACGGGGGGGAAACGCTGGCACTGGGGGGACAAACGGCAAAAAGGGGTCAATTGTCACCTTCCCGAGTGAGGACACCGCGCTGCTGCTGCCCAGACCCTTCCCAGGCAGACCCACACCACAGCCCCTCTGCCTGGGCTCCGCCGCGGAGCACGCTTGACCCATACCCCCCAAAACCCCAAGCCTAGGAGGGTCCAACACCTCCCCACGCAGCCGAGAGCGACTCACCGGAGCAGGGCGGCGGCCGAGGGCGGGTGGGCTCCTCGCCCCTCGCCCGGGCCGGGGGAGCCAGGCGAGGAGCAAACTTCCCCGGGCTGATGCAAGATGCCTCTGGGAGCTCGCTCGCATTCTGCAGATTCCTGGGAGCCGGCCAGAAATCCCACAATCCTACATCTTGCACATTTGGTTTCAATTAGGGAGCGGAGAGGGGGAGCCAGTCAGCGATCCGGGCTGGCTTTTTGGCGGAGGTTATTTTCCTCGGCCCGAGGGAATGTGCGCAAAGCTATAATTTACAGCAAAACCCATTCATAGCGCAAGAGAAAAAATAAAAAAGTCCCCGTGGCCAGCAAGGGAACTTAAAGCAGTAGGCAACGTTTCCCTTTCCAATGCTTGCCCCGTGGCTGTGGCATGGCACGTGTGTCCAGGACCCGCTTCCTGCACTGTGGGGCTGGGTGGGACACCCCCAAAATGCGGGCAATGGGGACACTCCACAAGACCCCAAAGCTGGCCCAGAGGGTCCCACGTGGGCTACCCTTCTCCGGGCCCCTGGGGCAGGGTTTGGGACTCCTGCACGGGCACCCGTGGCCAGGACAGCGGCCAGAAGCCGACCTGCCTGGCACAGGGCGCGGGATCAGCGCTCCAGCTCCCCGAGCTCCACGCGGAGCTGGAGGCTTGACATCATTTCCAGGCACCAGCTTGGCACGGTGGCCACCAGCTACGCAACCCAGCAGGGAGAAAATAATAATAATGGGTTCACGTTAATTTTTGTGCAACAGCGAAAACCACAATTAAAGATTTTTTTAAATTTTTTTTCCAGACTGTTTTGGCTGTATTTTATTCCACTCTCACATTATGGGAGGGAAGTAGCACCCCTGGCAGCAGGCCAGCAACTCCCTAAAAGGCTTTCCTGTCCCACTAGACACCCCAAAGCCCCAGGGCTGTAACTGTGCTCCTAAACCAACATCTTTGCCATACTCCCAGCCTGGAGTTTCCAGACAAACCAACTGAATCACAGGCAGGGGAAGCCACCCACCGCCCCCAGCAGACACTGGCAACCCTTGTCACTGCCGCCAGAGAGGGGCTGCAGCACCCACTGAGCCAGGACTGCCCAGGGTGACAGAGACACGGCACAGCTTCCTCCGGGCTGGCAGGGAGCAGATCTGAGCAGTGCCCCATGTGCTGCCCCAGATCAGCTGGCAGGGAGAAGCACAGGCTGCCCTACGTGCACGCCAGCACAAACACCAGCCAGCTCTGCTCCACTCCCCTCCTGCTACCTGGAATTGGTGCTCAAATAACTTGGCAGCAGCCAGCACCCCGTCGCTCTGTCCCAGGACCTAATGCAAAGGTGGTGGTCTGCAAAGCCAAAAAGCCAAAGCCTCGGCCACACGCAGCCCAGCCAGCCTGCGGTGAGCCAGCGGCAGGCACAGCGCCAGCCAGGACCCCCCGCACAGCCCTGGTGGCCCAGGCACAGTGCCCAGGGAACCGAGTGCTTGGCTGAGCCTAGGATGCCCAGCAGCCACCTGGGGGGGGAAAAGTGGTGACTTCCCCCAGAGGGAGTGGTTTGGGTCCCATTCCCAGTCCTGCAAGTTGCCAGGCAGCCACGAGGCAGTGGGAGGCTGTGACCACATCAGGATCAGGAGAGGAGCTGGCCAAGCTCTACCCTTCTTCCTCAAGAGGAGGGGAGGCAGCAGGGCTGCTCTGCCTGAGGGAATCAGGACACCACACTCCGTGGCAGTGGGCTCTTGCAGGAGCCAAAGGGCCCTTCCAGGAAAAGCAGAGGGCACATGGCACTGTGGAAGACTCAGTGCCAGGCTGGTTTCACCCTGAGCATGCCAGCAGTGCAACACACCTGCCTGCTCCTACCTGCTCAAGGCTTGCCAGTGTTGGCAGAAATGTAAGAGGAAGGTGCAACTCTCAGCTTCCTCCAGGAACACCCCAAATGAGCACTGCGGGGCTGAGGCCCTGGCCGCAGCCACCCCAGGCAGCAACTCTTGCACTTGGCATGATGCAGTCAGCTCTCTGCTCCATGAGCCTCTTGGTGGAAAGTCATTGTCACTCAAACACCACCAGATGACAAACAGGAGGGATTCAGAGTTTAATTGGGTGCTTCCAGTTGTGCAATATACAAAGGATGACCAAAAGGGACAACATGGGCAATGGCGAGGACCCTATTAAAAAAAAATTGTCTTGTAGATTTAAGAAAAATAAAAATTCAAGATTAAACCCAGCCCCGTACCATAAAAGTCCTCTCTCTGCTATTACAATGACTATTACTATATACATGTTTAAAAATAAATGCCCACAGCCTGGAGTGCAAAGAGCAGCACCACAGCTGTGCTTTGTGGCAGGGGAATCCATAGTGTTTGGTTTTTAAATTAAAATATAAATAGAAGCATACAACGTGCCAAGAACCGAGTGGGTTAAATCCTCCTCTGCACAGGGCCAGAGCGAGCAGGACCAGTCCCTACTAGTCCCAGCTATCAACCTTCATGTGTCCGAGTTTCCTGGCAGGATGGGAGCCCTGCCTGGGCACCACGCTGCCACTACATCCCGTTCTTCACCAGCTCGTGGATCCCGTCCTCATCGATGATCAGAGGTGTGCGGAACTCCCAGTCCTTCACGTACTTTTCCAAACCCTACGGGAATGAGAAGTGGCTCATGAGGAACGCACCGCACGTCATCTGCTCTGCTGAGCCGCTCACGGGTGGCTCAGCTCCTCTCCTGTGTTGGCAACTTGGGGGGCACCACCCCAAAAAGCTCCCCAGTGAATTAGAGTCACACTTTTGCGGCTTATCCCCTCACATGTGTGCCCTGCCAGCCCAGTCCATCTGCAAGGGCCCCCAGAGCTCTGCAGAGCCAGTACTCACTTCTCCTCCGTAGGAGACAAGGGGGGAAATTTCACACTGGATTGGCAGGTCGTTTGCATCCTTCAAGCTGCAGAGAAAAAGACACAGTCAGGAGAGTTAGATATATCCCACTGGGGACACAGATGGGGCCCAAGATCTGCCGAGGCCAGGCGCAGGGTCGGGGGCTGCCTGGGCCCCGGCGGCTGCCGGCCCATGCAGACCCCGCCAGCACAGAGCTGCCCTGGGTTAGTCAAGCCTTGCGTGCTCTCCACAGAGGTGCGAGCTAAAGTTTAGATACCAGCAGCGACTGAAAGGGAAAAGAGCTTTAGATGGGGCTTTCATGATGCCTTTCCATGAGTGTAACTACAGCACTGCCTGTG
Organism: Lycocorax pyrrhopterus obiensis; assembly: GCA_014706295.1. Taxonomy (NCBI): domain Eukaryota; kingdom Metazoa; phylum Chordata; class Aves; order Passeriformes; family Paradisaeidae; genus Lycocorax; species Lycocorax pyrrhopterus. Next base: position 24,346,587 of record JACSVZ010000013.1, read on the forward strand.
CCCCCAGCCTCGCTATTTTTGATGCTGCATGGAAACTAGTCACCCCTTCTTCTTCCTCCTCCTCCTGCACCCTGGGGTGCGGTGAGGTGCAGCCACAGAGCACCTTCCCGTTTGGCTGGATACAAGAGGTCTTTCTTTAAGCCCTCTCTTGCTTATAGCACAACCTGAGGACACAGGGTAAGCCCTTCTGCTCACTCAGAAATACTCCCTGCAGCTCCTCCTGCCTTTGCCTGTTAGATCAACTGTCTTGGCTCCTCTGTTCTGCCTGTGAGCTGCAGCTGGTGAGCAAAATGTCAGAACCACACCAGAGCTGCCCACTGCAGCAGCACTGCTGGGCAGGGGCCTGTGAGGGGTCCCTGACCCTGCTCCTGCTGCCACCAGCCTTCGTAGGATCCGCTTGGATGATCCCAGGATCCAGCTGGCATGTAAGTCTGCGGGTGGAGCCAACAAGGAGCCACGGCAGCAGCACCCCAGGGTGCCCTTTCCCAGCCACTGGCCACAGCAGCCAGGCAGGCATGGCAGGATGCCATCTGTCACAACACTCCCTTCACCCAGGTCGAAGCTCGTTCCTGCTGTCACGCAGCCCCCTCCTGTCCCAAGTGTGAGTAAATAAAACCCACTCATCCCAACCCACACTGGTATTTGCCTTGGAGTTAGATTCAAGACAGTTGTTTAAAAAAAAAATTGACATTAACTGGCAATGAAGGGTAAATGTAGGACAAGGTGCATCCTTTCTCCTACATTGTAACTAGTGTGATGGCCTATCATAAGCCTGGAAACACCTGGAGTCTGGAATTAAAACAGAGATAAAACAGCTGTATTCCACCAGAAAGTACCTGAAGATACAGCTTCTGGGGGGGGGGAAGGTAACCAGACTGCTCAGTCTGTGAGTCATTCACACTCACCAGCTCTAAGTCCCAGCACGCCTGTGCCCACAGAACACGCTGCTGCTAACGGAAGAGTTAAAGCTTCCCCGTGTATTCCCGTAAACTTGCACACACTGAGCCAGGGGCTTTCCCTGGTGTCACGGTCTGGATCTTCCAAACTCAAGAGCTGGAGTCACACAAAGCCCAGCTGGCTGCTGCGCTCAGATTCACACATGCTACATCAAAGCCTGCCTGATGTTTGCTTCATGTTTTTAATCCCGTTTCGGTCTGCCTGGACGCCTGGTGGCCATCGGGAGATGGCAGCCGTCCCCAGCTCTGGGATCGGCCAGGACCAGTCCGTGCCGCGCTGTGACGAACAGGGGAGTGTCATCAAAGGATGTGCCAGGGTGTTTGCCAACAGCATCCTGCCTGCGGGGTGACCTTTGGGGGCTGCGTGCAGTCAGCATCAGGCTGCTGCCATCCTGCATCTGTACCCACAGCACGAGCCCCATCCCGTTATCCCCGCCAGCTCTCCCTGCGGAAAGGAGCCCAGCAGAGAGCAGATCTCCCTGCACCCACCACCATGAGAAGCGGCGTCCACCGTGCCCAGTGGTGACATGCCCCACGGCCAGCATGCGGCCCCGAGCCCCCCCGCCCCGTTAGCCTGGCACGCTGCTGCGCCTGCGGCCCGTTAGTCCCTAAGCACAGCCCCGCCACCATGCACTTGGGACACGTATAGTTACTTGTCATTGACATCTGCTGGGCTGGCAGCTGACCTTCCGTTTGTGATGCTACACGGGAATAAACAAGGGTTAGCAAGGGGGGGAAAAACAGAGCAAAACGAGTCTGGGGTTTGCTAATCCCTAAAGAGGGCGGCGGGAGGTCCTGTGGTTGAGGGGTGATTTGATGCCAGCCTGGCTGCTGCGTGGATCTGCTGGTGTGCTCCGGCTTTAGGGAGCCACCTCCTCCCTGCAAAGGCAGCCTTGCCTGTGCAATGGAGGCTGGCAGGATGCAGTTCACAGGTGTTGAAGGAAGTCTGCTGCTGACTGAGGACCACTCCTGTTGCCACCACACTGCCCACACCCAGCTCTGCTCCAAATCACCCAGGAGAGCAACCACAGCTGGTTGCTTCAGTGACACTGTTATCAGTGCTGGGATTGCCTTGTGCTTGATGTCCAGCCCAAAAAGGATGCAGGAGTTACAGGAGAAGCAACTCACCGAGGGATGGCAGGGATGCGTGTGCCGTTTTCGTCCACAAAATGCCCCCCTGCATTGAGAACCCAGCAGTGGTGCAGGGACATCAAGGCATGTCGGGCTGTGGTGGGGTTGTCCTTGCCATTCTGGCTGTCCGCGTTCTTGAGGGGAGAGAACTCATCCTCACGCAACACCTCATACACCACAAACTTCCTGGAGGGAACACCGTGTGGCAGGGTCGGATTTGGAAACTGTGGCTGCTTCACCACTTTGGCTTCTCCCCTGCCAGGGTGGCTGAGCTGGGCCCAAGGCCCTTCCCCAGCCCACATCCATGGGCTGTTTTCACAGCCATGCAGGAGGGAGCGGAGGGCCTAGCCTGTAGGGTCAGCAGATGTTCTTCTGGGCGAGGAGCAGGGCTCAGCCAAGCAAGAGGCACGCAGCACCCATCCCTCCAGCTGCTCGTGTCCCTGCTCATCTCCAAGCACAACCATCCACTGCTGCTGGACAGCACAGCAGCTGGCATCCTATCCTGATTCTAGGGCATTGCCAGTGGGCACACCCTGGCACAACCCCAGGGGCTCCCAAAGCTGCCCCAGGGAGAGCCAGCAGCCTGGTCTCCACAGAGAGTAAAGGACATACTTGGAAAACTGGAAGATGTCGAAGACAAACTTCTCCATCTTAATCCCGTTGGGCTTCTCGGGTTGGATTAGCTGCCCCGTAGTGATGTCCACATGTGGGATCTTCTTCTCAGCCACGTGGTGCTGCAGTTGTGGTTCGTAAGTGCTGCAACGGGCCAAGAAAGAGATGTCACTCGCCTGAGCAAGCCACGTCCCCAGCTCAGACACTGCTGCAGCAGAATGGCTGCTCTGCTCTGACCCCGGCCACCCCAAGGCACGGGCTGCTCATCCCCACGGCAGCCAGGAGAGACAGCCCCACACGCCTGCACTCTGGAAGCAGCATCCAGATATGGCCCAGAGAAACCTTATCTCAAGGAAGGGACTGTGCACAGAGGTGGGAGTCAGACCAGCTGTGCAGGGGCCAGACATGGGGGAGGGCCTCATCCCAGCACGCCTGGAGCTCAACCAGCAGAAAGCAAGGCACAGCCAGCTCCGCTCAGCTCCAGCCCTTCAGCACCAGAATTCCTGTTCTGGCACCCTGGCAGGCTCTTACTTGACCACATCTTTCAGGAAGGCAGTGGTGAAGTAGTGATTGGCGATGTTGCCTGCATTGAAGAGCAGCCGCCCGTCCGGGCCCCGTTTCTGGGCAGTGGCCAGGGAGATCTCGCTGTACTCCACCACCTGGTACACGCCGTCCACCCGGCACACCACGCCCACCGGCTCCGTGGGGTTGGTCTTCTCCACCACCTGCCCGAGGGAAGCACTGTCAGGGAACAGCACCCAAAGCCCCACACTTCAAACACACTCCCTTGCAAATAAGCGGGTCCTGACCAGGCTTTTTCTTCTGCTGGGATAGTGATGCTGGAGCCCTCCCCTCCCAGGTGCTTCTGGCAGTGGGGACTAGAGGAGGCTGAGATGGCAGGGCTGGGTGACAGGGTGTCAGACACACCCAGAGGGCACAGGCAGGCTCTGGCACCAAGCCAACGTGCAGCTGGCAGCAGGCACGGATATTTTTAGCCAGCTTGCTGTGCACAACCAGAAGGTTGCTGGCTCAGCAGAGCCATCCCCCTGACCTTCCTCCTCCTCCTTGCACCTCACACACCTCCATCTGAGCATGGAATACTCCAGCAAATCCCTACCCATCACGGTCACTACAGAGGGGTGGCATGCAGGGGCACAGGGCTTTCTCCTTTCTGCATGCTAAGGTTTATTTCCTCTTTCTTTCATACAGGCCAGGAGGAGAAACTGCCTTCCCTTTAACGGCTTAGTCTCTGAAAGCTTCAAGCCAGTAAGTCCTTTCACCTGTTTGCCAGAGCCAAGCCCAACGCAAACAAAACCTTTGGCTGTCAAGCCAGTCTTTAAGTAAAGCTTGAGTGTGCAACGGCCTATCCACAAGACATGGGGCTGGCTTCAGTGTCAGCTGCACCCACCATGTCCTGGTCTGGTGCCCAGGATGTCAGGCTGGGGACAGCTGGCAGCCTATGGCAGGATCCTGTCTGCCTGTGCTAGCCACAGCCACCCGGAAGAGAGCTGCCCAGCATCTGGGTGTGAGCCAGGCAGCTTCACAGGGCTCCCAAGCAGCCTCTTGGCCCCAGGGACTAGGGGAACTCTAAGCCCTGGGCCTGTTGGTGCCACATTCCTGTAAAAGGCAGAAGAGGAGGGCCAGGCAGGGCTCAGCAATGCCCTACATCCTCCAGGATGCCAGGGGCAGGCAGGACTACCCGAGGGGCAGGTAGGACTCTGGCAGCATGTGTTACTTCACCAGTGAGCTCCAGCTACTTAGCTATCCCTCCTGGTGTGGCAAGCCAGCAAATGAAGGGTGAAAAGTCAGGGAAGCCAGGCAAGGAGCAGGACAGACCCCACCCAGCTCTGCAGAAGCAGTGCCTGCCTACCCCCAAAACCATACCTTGGCCCCACAGTCCGCTCCCTTCTCCAAGCAGAACCCGATGAACCTGGGGTCAGCCACCTTCACCAGGATGTTGTCCACGCAGTAGACATGGACACTCTGCACCCCTCTCCGCTCCATGTCGTCCATGATGCCGTGTGAGCCCAGGGCCCGGTACAGGCCCCCATTGCCATCTGCAGAGGGAACACACCATTGGGGCTGCAGCAACGCCCCGCTGTCCCGTCAGCCACCCACACTCATCTTCCTTCCCCATGGGCTGATGTGGAGGGTCATCAGCCCAGCTGTACCCCACCCTGGTCCTCCCTGCCAAGACAGACGCCTCCCAGCCTGAGTCAGCCATGGGCCAGGTCACACTGAAGACCGCCTTGGGCAGGCTGCAGCTCCAAATCTGGTCCTCAGCACCACATCTCACTCCTCGCCACCTCTCCTGTCAGCTGCTGGCCACCAACCTGGTGCCATAGCAATCTTGCCCTTCTCCTCCAGCAGGATTTTCCCATCGAATCCCAGGGCAGGCAGCATGCCCTGCTGGAAGAAGATGACATTCTCCTTCTTCAAGCCAAAATACTGATGTTTCTGGAAGAACTCCTTGGTGGACTCCATAGTGCGGCCACTTGTCATGATGTACCTGTTGCAGAGTAGAAGACACCCAATGAGCAGGAAAGAGAGGCAGGGTCTCACACCCCTCATCCCAAATGTGGGGAACACCCAGGACAGGCTTTTTCCCCCTCCACACTTAGGAGGATCTGACCTGCTGTGGTCCCACCGCTTTGACAAACCAGTGAACGGTTTCACCCTTCCTTGCAACGTGTATTTCCAAAACTATACAACACCCTGCACGGGACACCCAGCTGCAGTGACCAGCTCTTGTCAACAAAGCACCTCAGCAGCCCCTCGTCTCCCGCCTTGCATGGCTGCTGTCCCTCACGGGGACACGAAAGCCTTTCCCAAGGGCCGTGGGACCGAGTCCTGCCAGTGCCACCCTGAGCCTTGAACCACTCACTCTAAGGGGCCAGCAAACCGCTGGCATCAACAGGGTCTATGTCAGCCCATGGTTCTTGGGCTGCCAAGGGGCTCTGCATCAATCCAGGGGCTACTGAGGGGAACTGCACCAAGCCAGGGTGACCTCGGGCTGCCAAAGGGAACCGCACCAACCCAGAGGATTGCGGGCTGCGGATACCCCGAGGGCTATGCCAATCTACCGGGCCTTGACCCACCAGTGCTAGCGGGACCCCGCCGACACCACCCCACGAGCCCTGTCCCCCCGAGGCCGGGGCTCACCAGGGAATGTGGCAGGGAGTGCCGTGCTGCTCCTCCGCCAGCTGCTGCAGCCGCCGCAGGCGCTGGGCCTGGAGGTGGAAGAGGGTCTTGCGGGAGGGCAGCCCCACGTCGCACATGCCCTTGGGGTAGGGGACGCCGAGGCGGGTGCCCTGCCCGCCGGCCAGCAGCAGCGCGGCCACACGGCTCCCCGCGATCTCCGCCAGCCCTGGGAGAGCAGACACGCGTGGGGCCCGCCGCGCCGGCTCCGCGCCGCGCCGAGCCCCGCCGCCCCCCGCACCTACCGCGGCTCTCCCAGCGCGGCACCAGCCTGCGGTCGCGGGAGGCGCTGCCCAGCACGTCCCGCGGCACCGGCTCCATGCGCGCGTCCAGCACCGCCGCCGCCGCCGCCCCGCCGCCGCCGCCGCCGTCCCCGCGGGCGCGGCGGAAGAAGCGGTTGATCTCGGCCACGTCCATGTGGCACAGCTCGGCCGCCAGCGCCCGGCGGGCCGCGCCGTCCAGCTCGGGCCAGAAGCGCAGCACATGGTCCTGCCCGCCCGCCGCCAGCCGCTCCCGCAGCTCGGCCGCCGCCGCATCCCCCATCCCCACGGCCGCCTCCATCCCGCCCGCCGCCGCGGGGCCACCGCCCCCTGCCGCCACTTTATAGCAGTCCACCAGCCAATGGCCGCGCCCCGCGCCACGTGGTGCGCGCCGCCCGCCCAATGGGCGCCGGGGGAGGGGACGGGACCGCCCGCCTCCCTCGCGGAGCCGCCGCCAATCAGAGCGGCCGCTGCGGCGCCGGCGGGGGCGCGCGCGCCGGTGGCTGCCATGGCAACGCGAGCCACGTCAGCGCGCGGCCCCGGCGGGCTCGGGGGCGGTGAGAGGGGAGGAGGAAAAAAGCCCAAATCCACCCCAAAAAGCGCGGGCGAGGTCCCTGCGGAGGAGGAGTCCCGCACGGAACAGCCCAGCCGGGCCCGGGAGCCTTGTGGCGTCAGCAGCGATGAGACAGACACCCCTCGTGCCGTCATCGGGGGTCGCGTGGTGTCCCAGAATGACAGAACGTGCTGAGTTGGAAGGGACGCTCAGGATCACCGAGTCCAGCTCCCGGCCCTGCACAGGACACCCCCAAGCACCACACCATGAGCCGAAACGCTTCTCGAGCTCTGCCCGGCTCGGTGCCGTGACGGCTGCCCTGGGGTAGTGCCAGAGCGGGCTGCAGCCAAAAAAACTGCTCACCCGCCGCCGCCTCGGCCCCGCGTCCCCTCCCGACAGCGGCCGCGGGACCTTGTGCAACCCGCAGCATCTCCCGGGGAGGTTCCTGCGTCACCAGGCGGTTTGCCTGTGGATGTCATCATTCCGGATACCCTTACGCCAGTGCCAGTGAGGAACGCGCCCCTGGGGGCCGTGAGTAAGCGGTGCTGCCGCAGAAAGGCGCGCCCCGAGTGACCGGGAGAGGACATGGTGGGCTCTGGCCAGGCAGAGGTCACCCCGGCGCACCCACCGCGGCTTGCAGCCACAGCGGCGTGTGGGGCTGGGGGAGAATGCCTGGGGACGCTGCGGACAGGTAACTGCGGGTACAGCTGGAGGAAACGGAGTAGTTCTCTTAGTATCTTAACAGGACCTATAACAGTACGGAAATTATAGGGTAAATCACAGTTACTGCTCCCTGGATGGAATGCGGTTGGCATGACTTGAAACCTATTCCACGATGATTCCAGATTCACACACACCTGCTAAGGGGGATGGAATGGAGTGGGGAAGCAGAGTGGAGACACCACCGCCAGGCTCTGGAAATCATCGCGGGGAGGGGGAACTCGATGGTGCTTTGCAGGTGATACTTTGCAGGGGTACTTTGCATATCCCCTGTAAACCACAGGAGACAGAGGAAGAGGTCCCGCTGCTGAGCCAACAGCTGTGGTGAAATCCCTCTCCTTAGATGAACTCGCTTTGTTAAAGCCTCATAATATTAACAGCCCCTTCCATCCTCCAGTTCCCCACCTCCAAGCTACGACCACCCCTCACTGGGCAGGCACTCTGTATTCTCTTTGATTGTATCTTTGAAAGTGAAGCGAGAGAATTTTACACCAATCAGTAACAAAGGCATGTATGACTAGAGTCACTCAAGCTCCGCCTAGGCACAAAGAAATAGTGTAAAAGTAAGTTGGGAATGGGGGGAAAACTAGGGAAGACTCCATCATAACTGCTGGAATCAGTTGAGGGGCTGGACCTGTCTTCTCCCCCATCGGGACGCCTATGGGGTAAGAATCATACTCCATGCACACTGAATGCTTTACTGGGAATTAGAAGAGGGGCAAAGGAGTTCTGACAGCCACGGGTGCCAAGCACAAATACCAACGCTGCCGTGGCTGGGTCATAGTCTTGTCCCCCCAGACCGAGCTCCTGGTGCTTGGTGACAAAGAACTTGCTCAGCTATGTGACATTTCAGTGTCCCACAAGAAGGGCACGCTGGACAACCACTTTGTACTGAAGCATCGTTTATTAATCACCTGTATCAAGCACACATCTGCTCAGCAACGGTGCATGACGGGATACAACAGTTGACATCTAACCCGAAGGGAGGCACGTGGTTACAGGATCCGGCACAGCGGGAGGAAGTGTACTGAACCCTCTGGAAAGAACCCAGGTGCAACACGGTGCTCAGGCTATGTTGTTACGAGGCTGAAGACCAGTGAGAATAAAATTAGGAATACAGCTAAGATTGGGGCTGACTTGTGCTTTGGCCAGTGATTTAAACACCAGTTACCCTACGACTAGGGTAGGACTAGGTAGGTTGGTGCTACACCGAGGGTTTTTGGGAGGGAGCAGCACAGACCAGGAAACCCAGCGAGCATCTGAGTGGAAAGCCTCAACACTTCTGCACCTCAAGCAGGCAGTAATCTAGAGATGAGGAAAGCCAGGCCCATCCCAGACACACCACGACAGACACCTTGGATTGGATCACCACGCACACTTCAGATACAATCTAGAGTTAAGGAACTCATAGGTTTTAGCAGGGCTAAAACTTATGCCGAGACACCAACAGGTCGCTGACACACCAGAGTGAGCTTCATCTTGATAGAAAAAGTCTTTGAAGGAAGAGGGTAAGGAATAGCAATACAATGCTTCTAAACCTCCTTGTACCCCACAGCTTGCAGAAAGGTGGATCCAGTGACAGGACAGAGATCAACATCTTCAACTCTTGCCAGGAGGAATATAAAGAAAAGCAGCTTTGGGATTTTTACCCAGCTCAGTGCTCAAGCCTGGTCAATGAACATCTGGAGAAAAATATCTGGTAGCAGGAGTTTGCATCTTGAGGATTTATTTAGCCCCTGTTAAAGAAGCTGAACAAAACCCCAGCCAAACTCTGGTGGAAGAGCTGCCATGCTGCAGAAACAGGCTGCAGCTCCTCTCTGAAGATCAGTCCTGGCACAGCTCTGTCTTTAGCTGAAAATCCAAAGTGTAATTCTGACTGAAAAAGTCATGCTTGAAAGATGACAGAGCAGCTCACAGTCCTAGACAAATGCATGTGAGAACTTAAAACACGTTTAAGTTCCATACCTGCATCCCAGCATCTCCCTTTCCCAGTATTGCTGTGGGTGATACACACCTTGCACCCAGGGGAGCTCCCTGTGGCCCCACCTGGGCTGGCACTCAGCAGAGCTCTGGGGTCTGCTCCTGCCAGCTCAGTGCTGCTGACACGGTGGCATTCAACCTGTGCACGTCTGGACCAAAGTGCTTTGACCCCCGGCTCAACCCGCAGGGACAGCAGTAACGCAGAGCTGAGGAGGTCAGCCAAGACCCAACCATACTTTAAACACTGGTCTCCACATAGGAAAAACCCTCACCCAGTTAATCATTCAATTCCTCCCAGACACTAAAAGGTGCTTCACTAAAAGGACAGTTAAATTAAAAGCAATGAATCACACACCCCAGCTATGCAAAGGCTGCTTAACAGCTATGTACACCAAAGTAGCATCATTCCCAGAAAAATCTGATCAGCAAATCACACCTTAAAACTCATTGTGGGATTTTATTTTTTTTCCCCTGGCAAGCCCACCATCTCAAAGGCAACAGAAGAATTCAGAGATTGGTCCTTTCTGGGGGAGTTTGGGAAGGGCCACAGTAGACAGGACTATACACCAGCACAGAGAGGAACTCAGGCTCATGAAATGCTACAGACATTGGATCTCCTGACACACCACGCACAGGGCAAAAAATCAAGAGGAACTTTTTAAGTGCAGGATTCCAGCAAGTCCAGCATCAGCAAGATGCAAACAGTAAACTGCAAGGTAATTCAGGTATTATTCCAGGAAAGGTCAGGGATGGTTCAGGCAGCTGTCCGCAAGTATTTCAGCTGAAGAAAAGAATTCAGGAGGGCTTTCCTCCTCACTAAAACTGGTACCAAGACCACAAGCCAGAATACGCTGGTGACTCTAAACAGGGCTGTTTCACACTGTGCCCATCAGGAGCAGAGTGCCCACCCTGGAGGGAGAGACTCTGCTGGGTGCACAGGTTAGGAAATCCCTGGGAAACAGCCTCTGCCTGCCCCAGGCCAGCAGCTGACTGAAGCCACGGGAGCACAGCGTGCTCTGGAGGGGAAGTGATGCTGCTCACCACAGTGCCTTCCCCAAAGGCATGTGGCTGTTGTCCCTGACACTGTGAAAGACCTTCTCCTGGCCAGTCAAGTCTGATGACTGATTAAGCCCTTTCCATACAGGATCTCAGATTGCCTCAAGCCCTTTTTGTAACCTATGAAGGACCAAAAGTGTCAGTGCTTCTAATCTACAAGTCTTAATGGGTTAATGCAAAACCAAAACGTGCAACACAGAAAAGCCAAGCGTGGGACCTACAACAGACAAATATTTGTTCTTATAAGACTCCCAAGGCAGGAGTCCTGCTGTGACACAAAGAATACTGTGTGCTGTAGCACTCCTTTCCAAAAATATCACCGAAAGACACTTACGTATCACAGACGATTTGGCATCAGAGCTAGGGAGCATCAGTGCCAGCACAGGGTATGTGCTAGAAAGATGAATCCACACGGCAGGGTTTTCACATCTACTCAGGCTACAAAGTGCTTACAGGTTATGTTGGGACTGAGGCTGGCACTGCTCTGACCAGGTCTCCACCATCAGTCCCGGCCCACCCCAGGCATACAAGCAAGCTCAGCTCCCCACAGGCAGCATCATCCACACCTCACTGCCCCAGCCCAGCATCAGACACACGGCTCTGCTCAGATCACGGCAACAGGGTAACCCCGTAGGCTCAGCAGATCCAATTTCACTGCCTCCCTCTGCTCTACATGAGGAGAAGCCTCAAAAGTCCTCCTGGTCTGGTTTAGAGAAGATGCTGTTTCTGCTTCTTTATTTATAACAGGTATCAACAAAAAGCAGGCAAGCCTTCCTCCTCTTCCTCCTTCCCCACTCTGGAGAGGAGTACCTGTGTTATAGGAAAGCTTAACAAAGAAATCCTCTCCCAGGAGCCAAGCCCAGTGCTAAGGCCAAGACTTTGGTCTCACTTCAAATCACTGAAAAGCCCTTGCCAAGATCTCTCAGCCTCTTGGGCTGCCACTGTCACCACTCCTGCACCCCCGAGCACCCCCGGGGGCAGAGCCACACCCCTGTAAATGAGTAAGCACAACACACACACAAGCACACGCTGAAAGCCATCCCGGCCTCCTCGGCACATCACAAAGCAGCAGTAAAGTTTCAAAGCCCATTCAAGTCCTTTGCATCTCTCCTTCACAGATGACTCGGAAGCAGGGCTAGGAAGCTCTTTTGCACATTCAACTGTAAAACATGTGAGGAAGAGGAGCAAGACAACTCTCCTGATTGTTGCTACTGCCTACAGCAAGTTTTGGTACAGATATCCTCTCTTATAGGCACTCAGTGGGTAAAACGTAGCCACAACAAACTTGCCATCAAAAATCTTTCCAGTCAGCATTTTTTGGGCAGCTTTGGAATCACCAGCATTTGCATATTCAACAAAGACCTGAAAGAGAGAGAGGAGAAATAGAACTTCCAGTGCACCATGCCACTTGGCCCTTCCCACCCCTGCAATGGGGGAAACCGTTCCTAAACTAATTTTCCCCCTCCATCCTTGGTTGAGCAGAGAGCTCTGGAGCTATAAAGGAAAGAGCTGAATCTGTAAATTGGGATTTTATCTCCTGCTCCTCCATTTGGTAAGGTGGGAGAAAGTATGTTGGTGGTCTATATCCTCAGCAATTCCTCTCCCACCCATTGGCTTCTCCCCTTCATTCCTTCCGTCCACGCTAAAGCTGTGTGGGCACCTCCCAGGTTAGGTAACCTTACATAACCAGGAAGGAACCTGTGCTGTCCTTCAAAATAGCCATCTATTTTTAGCACTGCCATCAGCCAGGAGATTTCCAGGCACTGAGCAGCAGTCCTGCACCACATGGAGTGTACGTGGGAACACACAGCCTCTTCCTTCCATTCACTTACTTGGCCTTTACCAGGATTCTCCTTTGGAATAAGCAAGGAAACCACCGGTCCGTATTTCTGACACTCCTCTCTTATGTCTTCCAGGATATCTGGGAAAGGAAAGAGCTTGGTTATCTTTCACTTTGCAAACCAGGGTGAGCCAAGAAACAAGTGAAGGCGAGATGAACACATGAAGAACACCCAGACAACAAATACTCCTTTCCTCTCAATTTAAAATAAACAAGCAGGAGGTGACAGCAGAAGCTGACACTGCTTAATGGCCACGTAATGAGATGGAAGTGTCTGAACTGAGGCTCAGGAACAGAGACCTGCAGGCAGTGAAGCTCCAGCAGCAGGTTCCAGTAGCTAAAACATTGGGGATTTACAAGTGCCTGCTATGGCTCTTGGAGGAAGGGAACTAAAGTAGCTGTCACAAACCCTTCTTTGTGTGAGCAGAACTTGGCCTTTAAACTCACGTCCCCAGAGCTCTCTCACTTGTGCCACTCGCGTGGATTTGACAGCAAGCAAAAACGCAAATCCCACCAACATGCCTACCATCTACCACACTTTAAGAACTCCAGTGAGGTATTTTAGTTTTCTGCTGAGATCCTGGATAAGTTCATTAGCAAATTTTTAAGGATCTGTGCTATTTGGCTTCAGAGTCCTGTACATATCCAGAAGCTCAGAGCCACAAACACATTATGAATTCAGTGGGCATCTAACCAAAGAAGAAGATAAAAACAAACTTTTTTTTTTTTTAAATCTGGGATCCTTCAAGAATTCCCTACAAGCTCTGCTTTCTCTCTCAATCTCAGTCTATTGTCTGTTGGTGCAGTGGACCCTTGTTACCAAATCTCAGCTGAGCAGCTCTTTGTCTGCTGTTCTTGTGCCTATTAAATGCTCACCTGCTCGCTCTCACATTCCCAGAGCCAAACAAAACAGAGTCTGTAAGACAACACTGCTATATGGGAATTGCACCAACCTTCATATTCTTCTTCACACTGCAGAGAAGCATCACTTAGAACATTTAGCAGCCTCAGCACAGGTGTGGGGAGCATCACCAAATCTTCAATATGGGGAGCTGTTTGACACCCAGAGAATTAAAGAAACGAAGTCAATGTCAAAGGAGCAAGCAAACAGGAAGTTGACTCAATATGCATTATTATACTTAAGCACCTACTGCTCTTTGCAGTACAGTTTTGCTTCTCTCCACTATTAACTGCATTTAGTCTGAATTCTCCATTTCCATCTTATCTTTACCTGTGCACTGACTCTTCCAAAGGGTTCAGTGCACACTGCAATTATTCTGAGGCCAGCATCTGAAATTGCTTTTTAAATTAAGGCTAGAATTGTGTCTACTTAGCCCAGTCTCAGAAACTGATGTGACCTCAAGAACTATGCTAGTTGAACAAACTACCCCATATATATGGAGATGTGAGAAGATGAAAGAAATACTCTATAACCTGCTTCTGCTGTCACTGCTCCCAGACAAGCTGAAAACAGGCTGGCCAGCTTATGTAATTCCAATTCTTCAGCTGTACTAAGGCACAGGCCTCAGATCTCCTTAGAACATCTCTTAGTTCTTCCCTGAACACCATATAAACCCTCTTCCCCCCAAAATCCAACTGCAATCCACTGTTTTGAAGACCACCCTACTTAAGCTACTTAAACAATGCAGTGCTGTAGAATCAGGCATGGCCACAAGGTGGGTGAGCAGTGATCCTGTGAAGGACTTCACAGGAGCAGAAACAGAACCCTTAGGGTGCTGGACACAGGGCACTTGGCTCTAGAAAACAAGCAGCTCCAGGATGGCCCAGAACAGGGTAGCATAGATGCCACTGTGGGAGAAGGAAACAGTCAAGGAGGAAAGGCTAATGACAAACTACGAGAGTCACATTATGAGGATAACCAGGCCTCTAGAAACTCAAAGCCACAGGGACAGTGCCACTTCTCCAGGAAAAAGGCTTGATTTCATGTTCCTGTACACTAGTGACAGGTCATTAAGGAATTTGAGATCTGGGCACCCAACTTGCAGTACCTGGAGAGTGTTAATGTGTTTATTTGTTTTGGCAGCTACAGCAGCTGAACACAATAGCAGGACCTCACAGCTCTGCCACTTGACAGTCAGAGGGGAGAGAAAAGGGAAATGGCTTCATTTCTCCAGTCTCAGCCTTCTGACCATGTGTGCAAAGTGAACTGTTATTTCCTAGGAAATACTTTTCCAAGCTAAGCACACAATGCTTGTGAGGGAGCTGACATTTCCGCCAGGTACAGTCAGATGACGTTGATCTCACAGTGCAAGAAGAGATGCAAGGCAAGCACAGATGCTGTAAATCTCCTCCAGCCTGTTATGGAAGAGCCCTTATGAAAAGCTCAGAGTATGAAAGGTCTTATCAGTACAGATGATGCCCTGACAGCTCTCAGGGGCAGCCCTTTGAAGAAAGGTACTGCCTTCTGATAACCAGGCATGTTCCAGCTCTAAGCAAACCTCTATGACTATTCTTCCACAGGACTATTTGCAACCAAGACACATCAGATGAACTGAAGACTGAAAGAACATTTAAGTGTCACCATGGTCTTACATGCTGCTCCTTTTATTCACAGAATCATAGAATCATTTAGGTTGGAAAAAACCTTTTAAATCATGAACTCCAACCTGGCACGGCCAAGCCCACCACTGACAATGTCCCCAGGAGCCACACCTACACATCTTTTAATGGGCATAGTGACTCCACCACTTCCCTGGGCAGCCTGTTCCAATGTTTGACAACCCTTTCACTGAAGAAATTTTTCCTAGTAACTGATCTAAACCTCCTCTGGTGCAACCTGAGGCTGTTTCCTCTTGTCCTGTCACTTGCTACCTGGGAGAAAAGACACTGAAATAAATCTGTTCTTCATTTCATGTCTTTTTTCAGAGAGGCAGACAAACCAACCCCTTAGAACTCAGAGACACCTGGTCTTCTTGTACCCAAGTGACAAATACATTTCTTGCAATACCCCTCTGCCCTAGGAGGTACCTTCTGCCCAGCTCCTATGTTCCTCTTCAAATGCCAGGTGACACCAACCACACTGACAACACAGGAAAGAACTTGATGAACTGGAAAGTCAAGACTTGGCTGTATATGAGAAGGAAACTCATTCTCAGCTGTCTTTGCTCTAAACAGAAAAGCCGTGTCCAAGTGAAAGGCAATGACAGATCATTTTCTGACTTGCTGGGAAAGCAGCAGTAAATGCTTCTTTGTGCAGACAAGCGTATGTGCAAGTTTGGCAAAGAAAAGAAGCAGCAAAGAGAACTAAGAAAAATGGAAGCTGTTATATAAGCTCCTAGCACTAACCACAGAAGCACCTTCCTCGGTACAGTTAGAGGTCTGTGTGTTTAAAACCAGCCCAGAAAGCACTGCCAATACACAATTCCCTCTGCTCTAAAGCAGTACTGGCTGCAAGGTTCAGCCATGGAAGGCAGCTTTGGTTATAACAGTCCCAGTTTCTCAGACACAAGTGAAGTTTGGAAACAAGAATGAGTTTGTTACCTTTGCCTAACATACAGAAATATCAGTATCTATAAGAAGCAACACTTAATACCCTTCTCTGCAAGGTACACCAAGGAGCTTAAGAAAAGCAGGGCTAAGATTCAAGGCAGAATACTAGCCCAGCTGAAGCATTAATTTATTCTGCAGAAAAGCTGGATGCACAGCTCATCACTGGTGTTCTTGAAAGCAGACAAGCTCTGGAGAATGCTTCCATGTTGCACTTGGAACAGAAAACAGGGAGGGACACAAGCCTAAACAGGGAGGTCTCAGCCCACCCTTTGCTGACTGCCTGCAATCGACACGGGGAGGTCTTGAGGAAACATCACTATTTTATTAAATCAAAGGGACAGCACCAGATGAAAGTGACACTGACATCTGTCCATGACCTGCCACACAGGTCACTGCAGGCCAGTCATTGCAGAAACAGGCTCACACCACACAAACACACTGGGACTATCTGACCTGCGCAGAGGCAGCAGCAGATGCCACCACCAGCCACTGCCCAAGGTGCTCACATTCCCGATGATTTCTGAATTGGGAAACACTTGGCATAAGAAAACCCATCCACTCACCATAAATAGCACTGCACTCTTCAAAAGCACCTCAACAGTCAGAATGTTAGGTAAATACCCTGGTTGTTTCTGTGCCCACAGATGAACGCTGCTGCCAATACACTCTTGGAGTCCAACTAGGAAAAAGTGACAGCCTGTGGTGCAGGAGGGCCAGGCAACACTGAGAGCACAGGCATCACTCTGACCTCCCTCTTGTGGTGCCATGGAGAGCTGGCAAGTGCCACAGAGGAGCAGCAATGAGAACAGACCCAGAAACAACAGTTAATTGCCCTCTGTGCTGCTTCCAGCACATGCTGAGAGAGCCCTGAGCAGGGGCCACAGGCACAGCTTACCAAAGGGAATGCTGAAGAATGGGCTGCATAAAGCCTTCTCAGCAGAGGCTCGTTTTCCTTGGTCACAATGAAGCATGCTGCAAGAGAAGACACCTTCATGTTCATGCGTGTGACATTCCTGCACTGACAAATTTCACTCAGGCTGGAAGCGGGCATAGAGGAGCACCCTATCTTTGGGGTGGTTATGGTACAAGGAGAAGAGCGGAAAGCACATGTTGCAATTTGCAGCTGAAGCACACCAGAAGGATCCCCTGAAAGCATTTTGGGTAGATGATAGAGCAGGCTTTCCTTCTCAATGTCTCTCAGCACCAAATAATGGAAATTGCTCACTTACAAGTCTACAAGAATATAGCATGTTTCAGCTCCACATCCTCAGGCCATTCATCCCACATCTCAGGCATACATGCAGTCTCATGAGAGTGATCACACTCCAAGGTGCTCCTACATCTTTTCACTCATGGGATTCAAAGCAGCCAATAACCCAGAGCCTGCCTGAGAATATCCCTAGCTTGGCTTTACCAGGGGCTCTCAATACTATTTCTGCCAAGTTGTGTCCTCATTCACTCTGTAGCCTCAGAGCACAGTCACAGGACAGTGAAAACAATCCCCCTGGCAGACTCCTCAGGAGAGTTGCCTTTGAATCTTGACAGCAGTGGAGAGCAGCACTTTCTGCCCCCTCCCTCATTTTTATGATAACAATCCCCAAAAGCAGCAAAGTCTCCAGTTTTCTCCAAATACAATCTCTTGGCTGCAAGTGCAAAGCACTGAAACAGCAAATGATCAACATCATGACTGATATTCTCTATGTGCTTATTCCAAATTGTGCCAAAATCAGAGGAACTGAAACATCTCTGCTAATGCTTGCACTTGTTACCAGCACAGTGAGAGATTTAAAAAAAAAAAAAGAAAAGAAAAAGAAAGTGTGAGGTGTGGGCTCTAAGTTACTAAGAGCAAGGCTTGACTTTACAGAGCACATCTTTAAGCAACAGTTATCAAATATGCTACGGTACCTTTTGATAAGGTCTCTGAGGTGATAAGCTGGAATGGCTGAATTAACCACCCCCTCACTGGCAAATATGCGATCAATGATGGCAGAACTGTTTGTCTGGAAAGAAAAAGAAACAGTCATTAGGGAGGTAAAAACCAGACTGTGCAAAGCTTGCAATACCCCACCATTTTCCGGACTGGATGCAGAGGGCTGTGGTACTCTGGGGTTTTGTGAGAGATCCCCAATGCCAAGCCTCACATGTCAAACTAGCAGGCTCACATCAGATGAGATATTTCCCATTTGCCTGTGCAAAAGCTGGAAATTTCCACATGCAGGAAAATTTTCTGTTACTGTGGAGGTTGTGATGCTGAAAGGATACTCTTTCTGGGAAGGGGAACACAAAAAGTTATTTCACACAGAACAGAGGAAAGTCAGGCTCCAGGCTCACAATACAGAGCTTTCCTCTTGTTTTCTCAGGATACAGACTTACAAGAAGATCCCCAAATTACAGCTAACATTAAACTAAACCCAGCAAATAATTCCTCTGTTGTTGTGCTGCTGAACTAGCTGACAGTCATCAGCCATTGATTTTGTTCCTCCTCCTGTGCCACACCTACAGCCAGCACAGCTTACCTACCAAATCCAGGCAAGACACAGGCTCCAAACAGAGACTCGTGGAACACTCCCATTTCAGTAACCTGAATACAGGCGGCATTCAGACATGCCAGTCCCACAGGGCAGGTGGGTCTTTAAGGCTCTGAACCTTAATTCTCAAGGCAATAGGATTAGATAAACATCCTGGAAACACTACCTAGTTGCCAGGTGCTACCTCACAAATCCAGATTATGAACAAGAAGCAGGAGGATTCATTTGGTGCAAGCAAGAACTGTCTCACCTTCCATTCCTGAGATTGGACTGTATGTTTCAGTTTCATTCCTGAGAACATTTCCAGTAAAACGATTCCCAGACTCCACAGATCCACAGCAGAGGTACACTCTGTCTCACTCGGGAGCCCTGCCTGCGCCAGGCAGTTCTGCAGTTCTGCCTCTGGAGCCCGATACCCGTCTGTTTGAATATATTTCACATCCTACAGGAGACCAAACACACGGAAAAAGTTGATTGTCCACACTCAGGTTCTCCACTCTATCCTTAAATCAATTCTGATGTCCTTCCAAATGGGTCCCCAAAATACTATTGCTAAATTGACAGAAAGCATTGTACAGCCAGTTGTGCAAGGCAGGCAGTTCAACTCCCTTTACTGCTGTGCTGAGGGAAAAACAGGACTGTCTGGAAGAAAAACATCTCCCAGCAAAACAGCACTAACATCTGACCTCTGAAAAACAGCACTGCTGGGAGGAAGGGACTGGATGTCCCTGTGGACTGGCCCTTTAACCTCTCCTACATGCAGAAGATGGTAGAAATTTTGGAATAAGGGTTGAACACCCACAATATGCTCCCATGTTGGCTGCCTGAGAGCACAAACAGCCCTGTCTGAGCACTGAGGATCAGGAGCTGCTGCCATTATTCAAGTGCTGATGTTCTCTGGAACAAAATGTTAAAAGAATGAAGCAGGCAGCTAAAATGCTCAGACAAGGAAATCATCAAAGGCACTTCCCATGCACCTCTTCCATCTCCCCTTGAAGCCTCAAGTGCTGCAGCAATCAATACCTGCCCAGCTGCCGCGGCTGGCACAGTGAGAGAAAATGCCCACATGCTGCCTGCTCCAAAGAAAACAGGGAATTACAGAATCACACAAGTACTGGCTGGAGGGGCTGCTCTGAAGGCTCCAGTCCAGCCTCCTGCTCCCAGGCAGTACCTGGTCAGTCAGCTGTGGCTTTGTCCAGCCAAGTCTTCTAAGTGTCCAAAGACAAACTGCAAGCTGTGTCTTTTTAACACGTAGGGGCTCGTTTTAGACACACTGATGCAACTCAAGGAATGACAGAAGAATATGCAAGCCTACTTCCTCCTGGATAAGGCATAAGATTAGGAATTCTTACCACAAGAATATATCCAGACCAAGATTATGTGGTTCTCTGACTGAAAATAAAGTTTACAGAAGACATCTCCCAGCAACAGCGCTCAAAAGTGGTTTATGAACTTAAAAATGATACACAAACTGCTCATCCGTGTCCCTCCTCCTATCAGTAGGGAGCAGAACCTCCAGCATGGCAATAGCAGTAACTTGGCAGCCCCCCCAAACAACATTTAGAGATAGAGAAAACACTGTGGTCAATGGCACCAGCAAAAACTGCAAGATGGAATTTCACTCCTACCACCTAAAGCATTTTCAGAGCTGTAAGTGGTTGAGACCTTGCTCTGTGTATAACCATTCCCTGTTAAACAGTAATAGCAGGAAAATTTGTGTAAGGATAAGCTTGGCAGGGCTGTAATAAATAAAAGTAGCATGGTCTTTGACTCAGATAAGGAAATGATGGACGTAGGCTGCAGCCCAAGGCAGGGGTGGGGACGGGACACTGGTACCTGGTGCACATTCAAAGCAAGGTCAGAAGGTTCACCCGTATAACCAGTGTGTTTCTGAGAAAGGGCAAAGGAAACTCAGCCCAAAGAAAGCAGACTGGAAGAAACCATGGAAACAAATAAAACACCCAATCAACTATTATGAGGCAACTCACACAGCAAGCAGCAAAACACAGACCTGAATTAAATAAAAATATCTGCATTAGACACAGGACACCAGGAGCGTGTATTTTGCTGATAGACAGCAACAGATTACCACCAGAAACTCAGCCAAGAATGTGGGAGAACTGAAGACAACATGGAGGAGTTAAGAAGTCCAAACATGAAAAACAACTCCTGTACCAAAGAATTCAGAGATAGGTCACCCACACAACCCTCTGATATTCACAATCAGTGGGCTGTACTGTCAATACCAGGTAAACCAGTAAAAAGTATATAAATTTAAAACTGCTAAGCAAGTAAAGTGCGTGGAATAAGGACAAACCAGGACAACGTAGGAAGACACAGAAAAAATTACCATCCATCACCCAGTGATTAAAGGCAAGTGTGCTATAAGGTTACCTGATGGAAAAGCTTTACTGAGACTCCTCACAGGCCACTACTGAGAGAGGGAGGGGTGAAAGGAAGCTCTATCAAGCCAACAGCAGAACCTCCTGAGGGTCTCTGCTTCCATCAGAAGCCATGGAAGAGAATAAAATGGGCAAGGACCAACAAACAACTCAGTATCACCGAAACAAAAGTGAAGGCAAGAAGATGCAGCAAGAGCCCAACAATGGGAAAAGCAAAGTAGAATAGGCAGAGATGTCTGTGTCAGTAAAGAACAGACACTGCCCACCCAGGACCAGACTATGGGCTTTTGATACATGTGGAAAAGAAACATCCAGACTTCCTGAGGATGGGAGGCTGCTGAAGATGGGGTGAAAGTAAAGACAAGCACAAGGACACTGCCAGAGATAACACACTTGACTGGGGAGGCTGATGGCAAAGCTTGCATTACTACTACACATGATAAGGGATGATAAAAGGGAATTCTACATTTCTGGGTGCTCCCACTCATCTGACCACATAAAAACTAGCGAACTTCCCAGGAAGCTGAGACACCACTTTCCTCAGTGCATCATTAACACTGGAATTTGTAGCACAAAGGCTAAGACATCAACAGAAACCAGAGACATGCACGGAGAATGGGAACATGAGCTCTGTTCCTGAGGCCAGACAACATTTTTAGCCTTTTCCAGTAAACCCTCAGCACCAGCTCAGCTCCTACTCTGATTAGGTCACGTCAAAAACATCACAGAGCTACACAACTCAACACAGAGCCATCTGCCTCAAGAGTAGCACATTCCAAACCTGATTCCCCTCTTTGAAGCTAAGTCCAAAGTCAATGAGCTTAAAGCACTCCTCCTCTGCGCTCCACAGGATGTTGCGTGGCTTGAGGTCCGCGTGCACGTAGCCTTTGTGGTGCAGGAAAGCCAGGGCTTCCAGAACATCTCGGGCGCAGTGCTGGATCATCCACATGGAGCAGCCCTGGTTGCTGGAGTGCAGCAGCAGCTCGGACACACTGATGTCCAGCAGCTCCAGCAGCAGGCAGCGGGACGGGCCATTGGCAGAGTAGTGGTTGGTGAACACGCCATACAGTGTCACTACGACGAGACACAGGGACAGGCATCGGTAACGAGCACACGGCCAGCATCTTCCACCGCCCCAGAGCACAAAAGCTGCGGGAGGCAGCTCAGATGTTTTGTAGTGGGTGATGTTCAGAGAGATAGAGAGCCAGAGAGGAAGAAGCAAGGGAAAATCAGCCATGCCACCCCTGCGGGCTTCGGAGGACAGGCTGGTCTCACAACAGCCCCCAAGCTCCGCTAAGGTGACAGGGCCGAGTGCTCCTGCTCAGAAGGACAATCTCTGGGACATGGATAAGCACATCCGAGTGGGCAAACTGGACACAGTGCCACTCTTTAGAGACATGTCAATCTCATCCTGTGACAAACTTTGCAGAGTGGGAACTCGAGTGCTGTCTGGGTGTCCAGGCGCACTGTGGCATTAAAAAGCATTTATTTCACACCAACAAAAAATATCAGTAGCGGGTGAACTTTGGCACTTCCAGCAACCACCTCTGACACACAAGCTTCCTCCCTTCCCAAGCTCATTCCCACCCGTGAAGGCAGCCCAGGAGCTGCAGCCCAGAAGGAACATACTGTTCCACTGCTGTCCCGCAGGGAGCACAGTCCCTGCTGGGGCTCTGGCACCCTGCCCAAAGGAGGACTCAGGGGTGCCGTGCCTGCAGTGACTCGCTCTGCCCATCTCTCCTGCCCACTCTGGGGATGTCGCCTGCAGATTCCCCCACACAGGGAAGGGGTGGGGCACCCAGGAGCCTGCCGCAAGGGGATACCAGGGAGCACCCACTGCAGGGAGGCTGCTTTGGGGTGTCCAGCCTAGGGCCCTCAAACCTGCCCACTCAGGGGTGCCAATCCGAGGGGCACACTGGCCTGGGGATGGGTTTGGGAGCGAGGCTGCCTGTATTCCCAAAGGAGTTGGGAGTTCCCCTCCCTGGCTGGGAGGGTGGTTTGGAGACACCAGTTTGGCCAGGGGGAGACTACGCTGGGGGGGCTCTACGGTGCCTAGGAGGGTCCCCGAGAAGGGGTGTTCAGGGATCGGGGTGGGGGGAGAAGGGGTGCCCAGCTGCAGGGTGGGGTGCGGGGTGGGGTGCGGGGGTGCCGTTACCGATGTTGCGGTGCCCGCGGAGCTGCTCGAGCGCGGCGCGCTCCTTGCGGAACCCGTACTCGGCGCAGTCGGCGGCGGGCGGGCGGGCGCCGGGGCGGCGGGCGGGGCCGGGCCGCGGCCCCGGGGGCGGCACGAACTCCTTGACGGCGCCGGGAGGGGCCCGGGGGTCCCCGCAGCAGCGCACCCGGTACACCGAGGCCGAGGAGCCGCTGCCCAGCGGCGCCTGCACCTCCCACAGCCGGCCCAGCGCCTCCAGCAGCGGCGGCGCCGCGCCCCACGCGCACCCCGACATGGCGCCGTCCCGCCTCACATCGCCGTCCCGCCGCTGCCCCGCCGCTGCCCCGCGGTGCGCCCCGGCACCGGCCCCGACCGCCGCCGCGCTCCGGCCGCCATGACACCGGAAACGGGGCGGTGCTGCCGGCGGCTCCGCCCCCGGTGGGGCGAGGCGGAGCGGGGCCCGGCCCCTCGGCCCGGGAACGAGCGGGGGCCCTCGGTACCCCCGGGGTCCGGTGCCCTCTGCCCCGGTACAGGCGGGCTCCAGCACCTTCAGCGCTCCCGGGGGTCGCATCCCCTCAGCCCAGACACCAACCAGGGCCCCCGTCGCGGTCCCGTTCCCCCAACACCCCCGGGTCCGGTCTCCTCGGCCCGGCTACAGGCAGGCTCCGGCACCCTCAATAGCCTCGGGGTCCCGTCCCCTCAGCCCTGGCACTCCCGGGGCTCCCATTCCCGCAGCACCCCCGGTCCCCTCTGCCCCGGTACAGGCGGGCTCCAGCACCCTCAGCACTCCCGGGGGTCGCATCCCCTCAGCCCAGACACCAACCAGCGCCCCCGTCCCCTCAGAGCCAAGCGCAGCAGGGCAGCCACGTCCCCCACTCCAACCTGGACACCACCAAACGCTCCCTCCGCCCCCTTGCTCCCCATCAGGATGGTGCCAGGATGGTGCAGGGTGTCCCTTCCCATCAAGGTACTGCCACACATCAGTGGGTAAAAAAGAAAAAAAATTTATTGTGCAATCTGCATCTTGTCCCAAACCGCACACACACCCAGACACCATAAATAAAGGTACTGGACCGGCCGTGAGTGACGACCCTCCCTTAAGCGGAAGGTTCCCTTGGGATCACAGCGATGGAAGATGCTGGCTCTTCAGAGAGGGGCTACAAGCCCTGGTTTCCATCAACACCTACAGTGCAGTGCAGACCTGGGCAGCAGACACACACACACACACACCCCGGTGTCTGGGGTTGGGGTTGGCCATGCACAGCGCGATCACATTGACACAGGGTGCGTTACACCTCAGCACGGAACATGGGCTCTGTGCAACTCTGCATCCCTTCACTTCATAGCAGGGCTTTCCCAGAGCCAAGAGCTGCAGGGGCCCAGCACCACCATGGCATCACCACGCCAACGGCAAGGACATGGGTGGCTGCTCCCAGGGCAAAGGGATCCATGCTCACAGCTTCCTTCCTTCAGTGGGACAGCATGGCTTTGGGTGGTGGAAGACATTTCTTCAGCCCAACCACCTGCGTGGCCCAGAAGGAGCTGTGAGCAGGCCCACCCATGAGCTCCTGGGTTCCTCCAACCCAAATCTGGGCTTTGGAGTTTTTCTCCTCAAAACCACCTTTGTGGTGAGGGTGTACATAAAAGCTCTAAGCAAAAAGTTCCATCCCACAGCTGCTTCCTTGCATTGGCACAGGTGTCCCCAGGCTGGCTAACTCCTCCTGTAATCCATGGGGAAACACTCATACAGCAGTATCAGAGGACCATACGGCTTCCTGTGTCCCAGTCTCACAAAGAGACTGTCCCAGGAAATAAAGGGGAGCAGTGACACTGGCCCACATGGAGAGGGCTGCCTGTCCAGACAGTTTGGTCTTGCCTGTGGTGGCTGGGATGAGACCAGGAAACAAACGGGAGCTGGAAGGACTCAACTCCTCGCCAGAGCCCAGTGGCCAGCAGCTGTGCAGTCCCAGGTGTCCAGCCCTGCGCCCTGACAGAGCCCAGGTCTCCTGCATCTGGGGCTCCACTGCAAAGAGATGGCACTGGGCAGAATAACACCACGAGGTCAGCACCTGGAGAAGGCCCTGGGTGCATCTGCTGTCCCGGCTCCCTGGCACCAGGCATTAGGACTGGGTGAGCCTGATGGTGCCCCAGGAAGGGGTATCTTGGCAAGCATATGGCATAAGCTGTGAAATCCTCCATTCCAAGGCATCCAGTGCACACAAAGGGAACAGTGTGTGGTGCTTGTGGGACACTCACTGGCCGCTCACTCCAGCAGAGCTAATGGCGTTAGGGACAGGCTGGCACTTCTACCCCCACACACCCCCTTGGTCCCCAGCTCAGCAAGGCCCCTGGCTGCGGACAGGGTGGCAATGGCACCGTAGCAGAACAGGAGCTTGGCCCTGACCAGGGTGAATAGGCCCAGGATGGGGCTCCAGAAGCCATGGCAGGACAGGCTGTGCCCCTCCTGGGAATCTGGGGAGAAGCAGGTTGTCATGGCTCCCCAGAGCCCACACCGGGCAGCAATGGCTCCTTCCAGCCCGAGGCTTTCCCCTCTCCAAAATAATCACCCCAAAAAAGGCAAGTGGCAGAGAGAAACATGTTTGGGAGAGCCAGCCCCCACAGTGCCCCTGTCACAGCTACCCACTGCTACTCAAAGGACAGTAGGTCAGGATGGGTCCCCTCCACCTCCCAGCCAGGGGTACGTGGCTCCGGCCGCCCTGTACTCCCTGGTGGCTCATGCTCCAGCCCTGGTCTCCGGGAGGGCTTCTCTGTGGTGGGTGACATCTCAGTGGCCCTCTCACCCACTTGCCACTGGCTCTCCCAGCTGCCCTTATGGATGAGGTCAGGCACGGGTAAGGCACTGGCAGGCTGGTCCCCACTGGGCTCTAGGGTGCCTGTCATGCTGGGGACTCCAGAGCACTCTGGAGGAGATGGGTCCCCCACCCCCAGCTGCTCCTCTGTGGGGTCAGGGTGGGCTGTGGGTGGTTCGGGAGGCTCCTCTGTGCCGCTCCTCGTGCTGGTCCCCTCTGGCTGCGGAGCGATGAGCATGTCCTGGGGGGTCTTCAGGGCGCGTGGCGTCCGCTTCTTGGTGATGGGAGGCGGGGGTTCCAGCCGGGGAAAGGCGTCCAGCCCCACAGCCCTGCAAGCACAGAGAGACAGTTGCACACAGCCCCATGCTGGGCCCCTCCAGCCTGTCCCAAGGGCCCCGGGGTGCACACTGCAGGGACACTCACCCATCCTCAGCAGCCGGCTGTCCCGTGCCCAGCACGGCGCCCGCGCTGGCGTTCACCTCCATGGCTCCCACGCCGGGCAGGCCAGCCGGCTCCTTGCGGCGCAGGAGGTCGTTCACCTTGGCGCCCACGGCCTTGCCCAGGTTGCGGAGGTGCTGGCTGCCAGCGGGCCGGCTGGGCTGGGGCAGGGTGCCCACCGCGGCAGAGACGTGCTGTGCCCGTGGCGTGGGTGCCGTGCTGGCGCTGGTGTTCTCAAACATGCTCTGGTCCACTGGAGGGGGAAAGGGAACAGAGAGGATGTAAGCCATGCTGGAGGGGGGATTCCAGCAGGGCCAGCCCACCAGCAGGTGGGAACACAATCTTGGGGACTGGGAGGATGTTCCTACAGCCCCACAGAGGCTGTGGGCAGCCAGGCCATGCCAGGGCTGCACAGGGGAGTGCATGCATGGGGAACCAGCATGGGGCAAGACAGGGTAGCAGTGAGCCCAGGGCTCCACGTTGGCACTGCCAACACACCGAGAGCTTTTCTTACCTGACACCAAGCGACTTGGGAAGCAGGTTGTGGAAAAAGAGAGAGAGAGAGAGAGAGAGAGTGCAAGCGAGCACTTACCAGGGGAATGGCAAGGGAAGAGGCCTGTCCCTTCCACACTGCCAGGTGAGGTGTGCTGCCAACCCCCTGCTCAGACCTGTCACGCTGCCTGAAGAGATGGGACTCACATGGTGGTCCCTTGTTAGCCACACCCTGGTAAAGCCACAGGGCCTTCTCTGGGGGCACCCACAGTCTGGGCTCTGCACTGCCCACCCCACCGTGGCTCCCTCAGCCCAGCCCAGGCTGTGTCTGTGTCGTGGGTGACTGCGGGTGCTTGCTGGGGAAAGGGCTCTGCAGTCACACCCCATCTCTGAACTACACTGGTTTCTCCACCATATCTTCCCAGCAAGAGCCCCCCCCCAAGCTGTGGGGGCTGCCCCCGGGAGTGCCAGCTCAAACCTCCTGTGGTTGCCTCCATTCCAGTGTGGGTCTGTGTGATGGCTCCAGCCAGTTCCTGGATGAGCCTGGTGCTGTTCTGGGGCCTTGCTGCCCATCAGCATCCTCTGCCCAACTCTACCTCTGCATCCCAGGGGCACATACTGGGACAGAGACAACCACCTCCACATCCCATGGGACAGAGAGAAAGGGTTCCCAGCACTGCTTCCAACCTCATGGTGCGCTGGACCCTTACAGGGACCCCCAGCTCCCTGCAGGCCCTTTCCTCTGCATTCTGTGGTCCCACAGTCCTGCTGAACGGTGAGCTCCCTGCCTGCACCTGCAGCATTTACCAGCCCTGGGGTTCATCCTACAGCTACTTCGTCCGCACCAAGAGAGCCACCCAGCAGTGCCTGGGCAGCCTCTCCTCCAGCCTGGACACCAGCTCTCAGGAGTGTGAGCAGCCTGACAACCTCCTGAAGAGCTCCCTTCTGGCTCCTCACATGACTCCCAGCCCCTGAGAGGGACAGGCTGGCCAGCAGCAGAGCCAGCATCATTGTCCAGGACAAACTCACTGCTTCCCAGTGCCAGCCTGTGCTCCAGCGTGGCTACCAGAGCACGTTGTGCTGCCACATCTTCTCCACACCGTGGCTGGTCAAGACCCAGATCCAGCACAGCTCCCAGGAGGGCTACAGCTGCAAGGGATTCTACCGCAGGTCCAGGGCCCTGGGGGAGCAGGAGCTCAAGGCACGGGAGGCTGCAGTCCCCATGGTGTCCATGCAGCCCCAGCAGCCAGGCGGCTGCCACGGGAGGGCACTGCTCCATCACTCCTGCCAGCGGCAGAATGAATTGTTTCAGGAGCAGTCAGCCCTGCCTGTGCGCTGCTTTTGCCTACACAACACTCCTGCCATCCTTTAAGAGAGGCTCTTCCCTACTTTTCCTTCTCCAGCAGCCAAAAATTTCCCGAGCCCCTGGAAGATTAGCATCTCTGCATCCCCGTGGGGAGCTAGGCAGATGCCAGGAACCCCCTGGCACCCTCAAGCTGTTGGGTCAGCCCTGAGACAAACCTGTGCTGCGCAGTGGCTGAAGGGGAAGACTGAAACCCCTCTACTCCCAGCAATATTCTGGGCACCTTGCTCTCACGGGCAGCCTGTGGCTGGCACCACAAGCAGGGGTCCCACAGGAGAGGAGATGAGAGGGGATGGGTGGCCAGAGGACAGGAGCACCATGTACCTCATCTCACCCCTTAAACTCCTTTCCAGGCTCATCCCCACTGTCCCTCAATGCCTCACTTCTCACTCATAGACCCACTCCGACAGTGCACCATCACCAGCCCTCACCTAGCATGGCCCTGTACTTGTCCCCCACCCTGCCCACCATGCAGAGAGCTAGGTTGGAGGGGGTCTCTGCAAGGCCAGAGGATGCCACTGCTGGTGCTGGCATCCAGCGTGGAGAGGGAAGGAAGTACAGAAAGAGAGAGTCAGTGAGAAGAAAAGAGACAACAGAAAGCCTTGAGAAATAGAAAGATTTATTTAGCAAAAGCCAGTTGACTAATGACAACACCCAAGGGTTAAGTGCACTTACATTGACGAATTGGCTTCCCAGATAGACTGAGTCAACAGTTAGTAATACGACAGTTGTAGGAAAAGAAAGGACAAAAAATATAGCTATAAAACCCCTGTCAAGGTCCATAACAAAAGTGAGAGGCTAGAGAGGAGTCTCGGAGGCAGCGCTGACTTAGGAGGGGTCATTTACATGTGTACACCCATGGTGCAGCATGATGCTGGCAGGATCCCACCCGGCCCCGGCAGCACCCCCTCGGCCTGTAGGGCGCCTGCCACTGTCCCCTGTGGGCAGAGTGCAGGGCAGGAGCCCGAGGCCACAGCTGGTCCTGACAGCCCCTCACAGGAACGGCCTGAGCTCTGTGTGTGCAGCAGGGATGGACTGGAGTGGTGGATCAGGAGATGGCTCCCCCCACCTGCTTCCTGAGGCAGCCCAGCCTGGAAGAGACCTCTGGCCGGCTGTTGCTCCTCCCAGGCTCTCCCTTCATCTGCCCTGTGTGTACAGCTGAGCTCCTGCTGTCCCCTCTCCTGAACATTCTGTCTGCCCACATGGAAATCCATGTCCAAGCCCAACCATCCTTACCCTGTAAGTACCATGCCTTGTGCATGCTGTCATGCCCACTTCTTCCTCCTAGCTGGAGCAGCCTCCCACCCCTTGCTTCCACCTTCACCTGCTGCAAGCTGGCAATGGGATGTCGGGTCCCCAGCAGAGGGGTTGGCACACAGCTGTGCCCACAGCTCTGTGGGACAGGGCATATGGAGGTAGTGGTGGCCAGAGGACAGGAGCACCATGTACCAAGCAGCACCCTCTCCCACTCTGCCTGCTCTGTGGCTGGTGCAGGAGCTCCCCTGGACATCAGGGCACTGCTGGGGACACTGAAACATCTTTCTTTCCTTCCCACTAGCTCCTCAAGTCCATCCAGTCCTGTTTGTGGTGGAGGGTGCATAGCACAGCTCGTACTGACCCCAAGGTCTCATCCACACATCACTCCTCAGCAGCCCTCAGTCTCAAGTGGACCAGGGCAGAGAGAAGTGATGGACCTTCCTCAGCAGCCAGGCCAAGTCCTGGAGGAGAGCAAGAGCTGGCGTCAGCCAGGGGTTAGTTGCAGGCAGATAGAGCGGAGACAGAGCTGGCAAAGGTGAGAGCAGCAAGGAAGCAACAAAGCAAAGCAGAAGCAGGATAGGAGGGAGGATGGGGAGGAAGACAACTGTGCCAATTCCCCACCTCATCAAGTGCTTCCACATGAAGCAGGGCGGACATCAGGTCTCTGGTTCATACCCCTTCAATCATGGCCTCCTAGAGGCTCAGCACCAGGCAGGTGATAAAAGTGTTTGCAGAAAAGAAACAAGCTCTGGATCCCTCGGAGGCCCCCACAGATGGCTCTCAGCCATGAGCTTCTTGAGGGCTGGTGGGGGATCCCAAGATCTTGGATTCACTTTTCCAGAGGGTGCAAACCAGAGGTGTGATGGAGACCCCTGCAGACACCAGCAGTTCACTCCCCATCGAGGGCTGGAAGTGTGCTCATCCCTGAAGATGCCAATGCCAGCACTGCAGCTCCCAGCCTTGGTCTGGGGCAAAACAACTGCTTGGAAATGGGAGGATTTGTCTATAAAGCAAAGCAGGGAGTTTGTGGTGATGGGAAGTGCTTGAAAATGTGCCTTGAGAGCACCAAAAAGGCTTTGAAACCTGGCAGCTGTGCCAAGGAACCAAAGGATCAGACGACGAGGGGGAGAACACTCCACCACTTGGTGCTGCCTGCTCCACACTGAGCTGTGCCTTCCTCTCTGCTCCACCACCTGGGAGAGGAGCAGGCTCTACCCACACGCCCTCCACCTGCCTTGGCAGGGATAAACCCTGTCCTGGAAGTGCCACATCACCCTGCCAGCAACTGCCTGCACTCGGCCAGCCTGTGCAACCTCATCTCACCCCTTAAACTCCTTTCCAGGCTCATCCCCACTGTCCCTCAACGCCTCACTTCTCACTCACAGACCCACTCTGACAGTGCACCGTCACCAACCCTCACCTAGCATGGCCCTGTACTTGTCCCCCACCCTGCCCACCATGCAGAGAGCCAGACCAGCTGCTCTGTCCTTGCTCACCACCCCGGCACTGCCCCCTCTGTCCCTCTTGTCCCTGCTCACTGCCCTAGACCTGCTCTCCCATCCCCCCAGTAAAACCCTTCCTCTGCTTTCCTGCTTCCCCAGCAGCAGTAGGGGCTAATCCAGCAGGAAGTCCCTTGCCTCTGCCTGACCTTGACACACAGTTTGAAGGGAGACAGGGGCCAGTGGGAGCACAAGGAGCTGTCAGCTCAGTGTCTGCTGCAAAGCAGGGATGCTCCAGCTCAGCACACAAGCCCACGCATGCTGGAGCACAGCACGCCTGGCACACGCCCTCGGCACAGCTCCATCCTCACCTCCACACACTCCGGACTGGGTGCTGGAATCCTCCTGCTCCCTCCTCTGCCTCCCCCTCCCTCCGGGCTGTCCGGCCCCTGCCAGGGCCATGGGGCTGCGGCCAGGGTCCTTCCCAGCTCCAGCAGGTCCTGGCTGCTGTGCACCACCTCCTGCTGACCCCTACACCGCGATCTCGTCCTCCAGGCTGTCGCCCAGGTCCTGCCTGGGCTGGACGTGGAGCAGGCGCGGCGGTTCCTCCTGGGACCAGGAGTCGCGCTCCTCGCTCTCGTCCGTGTTGGACTCGTACTCGGAGGCGATGCCCGACTCGCGGAACTTGATGAGCTCCAGGCTGCCCAGTGCTGGCTCTGGGGCAGGCGGCCCCGAGTCCGGCAGAAAGCGGTAGCACTCCAGCTTCACCAGACAGTCGTTCCTACCTATGGGGCTGCCCATGGTGCTGGGGAAAGCCGAGCTGGGGCCCAGCGGCGGCGGGTGGGTGTCCTCGGGCTGCGGGGTGGTCGGGTCGCAGAGGACGGGGAGGACGTTGGAGCGGAAGGTGATCTCCAGCAGACTGTCCTGGGAGCCTGCTGCAAGAGAAGGGCACGGCTAAGAGGCCCAGCTTGCCTGGGCATCCCCTGGCCACCATGGCTGTTTGCACACTGGCTGGAGGAGGACAGTCTGGGGTCACTGTTTTGAGAGGCTTATTCGGTGTCACTAATGCCAGGAGCTGCTTCTGGCCAACAAAGGGCCAGTTCTGCAGGACAAAAAGTTAACTGTCTTCCAGCCCAGCTCCTGCAGGGAGCTGATGGCCACATCTGCTGGAGAGGAAGGTCAAGTAGGGGCTCTTGGGCAGGTATGGAGCTGGCCTGGAGCATGCAGCCACTGGGGAAAGCGGACATATAGCTGATGGAGGTAGGTGACTACCTGTCCATACAGCCCTCCCCAAGCCCCTTCCCATGCTGCATGCAAGCACCCTGCTGCACACACACAAGCCAGGCCAGAAGGGCACAAATATCCCTCTGAACAAAATGACTGGAAATGCACAAAAAATCCCAAGAAAAACACCCACATGCACGTCCCCCACAGCCCTGGCTAGATGCGAGGGGAGAGGAAGGGGCGGCAGCGCTTACTGGTCGTGTTCCCCGCCAGCTTCAGCTCCAGCTCCTGCACCTGTTTGACCAGGAGTGAGATGTGCTGCAGCAAGTCCTTGTTCTGGAGCAGGAGCTGGTGCACACGAGCCTGGGCCTCCAGCCGTGCCGCTGCTTCTGCTGCCAGCTGGTCCTTCAGCAGGTGGACCTGGGACAGGAGACAGCAGGTGAGCACGGGGAGATGCCGCTCGAGGGTGGAGAGCTTCGACTCTGGCCATCCCTGCTCATCTCCCAGGGCTCACCAGCATCCCACCCCATGATGTGATGAAGCAGCCATTCCCTGCGGGTACTGCAGATGTGATGGGGAGAATGTGGGCGGTGTCACACCAGGGCTCAGCACATTGTCCCCCGGCCTCCCTGATGGAAAAGCTCGAGGCCAAGGTGGGCAGCACTGACCAAAATGTCAGTTGTGCACATGAGCTGCGGATGTGCATGGGAAGGGCAGCCCAGGAGGAAGCCAGATGGATGCAGCAGAGGAGGCACGCTCGACCGACTGGATGGTGCTGCAGGTGCACGAGGGCGCAGCCATGCAGCAGAGCTGGCTCTGGAAAAGCTGTCTTTTTGGGCAGGTTTCCCAGAAACAGGGCCCAGCCAGCGGCCTCTGTCGCAAGGAGGGGCTGGAGTACCACAGATGGCAGGGTGCTGCTGAGGGGTGGTGGCTCTGGGGGTGCGAGCTGGCTGCTCAGCCTGGCTCTGGGAAGCAATGCCTGTGGGGAGCCCACGGGCAAGACCACCACTGATTTCAGCACAACTACCTTCCTACATGCAAACATCTACGTCCCCAGCACCCTGTCCCTGAGGGCAGACAGCCAGGAGCTCCTGCCCAGGGCAGCTCTCTGATCTGCACTCGAGCAAGGAGAACCTCGGAAACGTACACTGGACAAGGGGACAGCAGTGACCTGGGGGCCACACTGGCTCAGCACCCCTTCCTGGCACCCACCCATGGCTCCTACAACTGCTCCTCTCTCCAGCAAGGACCGGAACCAGGAAAGCACAGATTTACAACTAAACAAAAAAAACCAAAACAAAAATAACCCGAAAACAAAAATATCTCCACCAAACACTAAAGGCTATTTTACCTTGGCCTAGAAGGTGACCTTGAGGAAGAAAAGGAAGCTCTCTGTACCTGCCAAGCTGTGAGCTGCTGCTGCAGCTGCAGGGGCCCCAAAGCTGCCCAGCTGGGGGCCACCTGCCCCCGCAGATGGGTACCAGGAGGCAGTGCCGGGTGTGCTGGCAGGCAGGTGCTGCCCAAACGTGGCCAGCAAGGTGGCACAGCAGTGCCCTGGGCAGAGCTGAGCTGAAGCACAGCGAGCCTGGGAGTGACAGAAGGCCAGGCAAAGGACTGGGATTTACAGCTTTCCATGAAGCCAGACCAAGAGCAAGGGGTGCAATATTTTACACTCTGAGAAGGCGCCACGAAGCCTTTTGGATTGTGAGCAACACTATACTTGCACAGACATAAAGGATTCCCCAAGGATGCAGGTCCCTCTTCCAGAGGGGAAAGCAACTTGGCAGCCTGTGACCCCAAAAGGCACATGGGCTCTGGAGGCAGCAGCTCAGCCAGAACTGATCAACAAATACTGATTTACTGATGCGAGAGGAGCAAAGCCCCAGGGCAGCACAGAAAGGCTGCTGGAGCCCATCACGCAGGCCAGGAAGAAAGTTGATGAATTGCAGAGAGCTCTGTGAGGGGTCAGGGAACAAGTAAAGCTCAGGTAATGAGTTGGATAAAGCAGCCAGAGCTGCTTAAATGAGAAATAGCTGCATGGAGAGTGAGCTGCCAGCTGCATAGCCCAGGCGCACCAGTCACTGGGGCAGGCCACTGGCGAGCAGACAGTGGCCAAAGGCCCAAGACACCTGGTGGCAAGCAGATCTAAGCACCTCATGGAGCTCCCTCCCCATGGAGCTGCCTGCATTCATCACTGCCCCCAGGCAGGATACTCCAGCAGCACCAAGGGGCTCAGTAGTGTGCTCCAGCCCTGCCACTGCCCCTGAGAAAGAATGGAGGGGAGAACCTGTGCCACGGCCACTTGTGTCTGCTGCTGCTGCTGCTGCAGGAGCTGCTGGAGAAGCTGCATCTGGTGGTGGGCAGAGAGGGGTGTTCCCAGGTCAGGCAGCTGGGCAGATGAGGGCAGCAGCATCTTGGGTGACGCTGTCAGGATATCTTCAGGGTGGAGGCAGCTCTGGAAAACACCAATGTCAAAAGTGTGATCTCCTGGCACTCACCTCAGAAAGCCACCAGGCACACATGAGCTTTGGCACAGAGCAGCCCCCCAGAATACCCAGAAAAGAAGCAGCTGCATTCAAAGCTAAAGCACACTGTGCTGAGGGTGCTGACAACCTTTGCAAAAAGTACTTTTTCAGTTTCAACAACAACCCAAATAGTTTTGTAGAAAACTCCCCAAAAGGCTGATGCTTCCCATGGGAATTTCCACTCTATCAAGAAGTCTTTTATTTTTGTGTTTTTGGTGGAAAAAAATCCCTATCAGCTCTGCCCCAAACACTTTCCATGTGGCTGCACATAGCTGAGCCTCGGCACAGTGCTCTCCAGGAGTGCCCTGGGCCCCGAGCCAAAGGGCAGCCCTGCAGCGGCAGATGGCTTTGATCTGAGAGCTGGGGAATGCTGCACAATCCCTCCCGACCCCTGGGCCCTCGGGATGCACATCGGAGTCACGGGGCTGGGGCTGTGCCACCCCCTGAGAGCGGAGGGCAGGGACCCTGGGCTCGGTGTGGCCACCCACCTCCTTGCCCACGGCATCGAGGTCAGTCACGCCGCGGCTGAAGTCCAGGATGTCGGCTCCGGGCAGCGGCAGCTCCACGGCGTCAATGTCGGTCTCCTCGGCCGAGGCGGCCGCCCTCTCCACACCGGAGAGGCGACAGGCTGCAGGAGCAGGGTCAGGGCAGGGCATGGCCTGCCTGCACCTGCAGCTCACTATGGTTCACCCACGGCTGTGAACAGTCCCACAGTCGGTACCCACCACCCCCGTGCCACCCACCCTCCAGCCCGGGGGGAAGCAGGTACAGAGAAACACGGCTGTCCCTTCCTGCTGCTGCTCGGGAGGAGGCTTGCAGCCAAAAACACACCCAGCCCCAGCACACCAAACCTGGGGAACAGCAGCCAAAAGCCCTGATGTGGGACAAACAGGCCACCACGAACAGAAAACACAGATAAAGCTGAAGAAAGGTAAACAAGAGATTACGGGAAAGAAAAACAAAAAACAGATGCTCTGGATTCCCCAGGGAGCTGCATATCGTGGCCAGGACACTGTGCGGAGGAAAACCAAACAATGACCGGTCCAGGGCAGCCCAGTGATTAGGTCATCACGGCAGCACTGGTCACAGAGGCAAGCAGGAAACCGCAGCCCAGCCCAGGCTGCTCCTGTTGGGATGGGGGGGATCCAGCCCACAGCATGGCACGGCAGGGCAGGGCAGGCAATCCACACACAGACAGGCAGCAGGACCTGCCAGTGTCCCACCTGGCACTGGAAGGGTTTGACTAACCTCTCGTAAAACATGTCTCCCCTCCAGCACAGGCACTGGCACCAAGGAGCAGGGCTGCTCCCCAGGACCCTGCAGAGCTCAGGGTGATGGGGCTGGACCAGCAGCCCCCCAGCCAGGCATCCCTGCACCCTCTACCCACAGGGCTGTGAAGAAGCGGGGCCTGCAGCCTGCCTGCAGCCCTGACAGCTTGATGGGAGACCACGAACATGGCTGTGTCCATTCAGGGAATCGTAGACAGCTGGCCCCAGACCCAGGCGTGCCTCAGGACACGAGCAAGGTCTGTGCTTGGGGCCTCTTGTGCGGAAGCAGCAAGGGAATGTTTGCAGTGTGTGCAGCCAAGCACAGAGCAGAGTCCCAGGCACTGCTAATGGGCTCCCAGCAAGGGGGATGTCTGAGAGGATCATGGCTAACACCTAGAGAAGGTTCCTTGCTGGGCAAGATCGCAGCTTGAGCCTGAAGCACAGCAGGCCAGATTGCTGTGCAAATCCATTGCCCAGAGGTGTCAGCCAGCAAGGAGCAGTATGGGAAGACAGTGCCTCTGTAAACCACATCTGCCAGACTCCGGGAGCCCCACACCACCCCCACACCTCCGCCTTTGCGGAATACCTGGGACGTCCAGGTCATCTCCGTTCCTCTCACTGTCTCCGTCCTCCTGCCCGTCGGCGTTTTGCTGGGTGTGCTGCAGGCTCAGCTTGTGGCACACCTCGAACGCCTGCCCCACCGTCCGCACGATGCGCATGGCTTGGCTCTGCGGCAGGCAAGGACAGGAGAGGAGAGGGTGCATGTAACCTCAGCTGGGCTGCCTCCGCACGGTGACCCCCCAGCCTGGCACAGCTCTCAGGGGTCTCTGTGCTGCCACAGGGTCTCAGATCACCAGGGTGCCCCAGGCTGCAAGCTCCAATGCATTGCCATGGAGTCCTGCCCCAGCTGCTCCACCGAGAGCACACCAGGACGAGATCCGCATCCCAGCATCTTTACCTTCTTCTTAGACTTGAAGACGTTGCACCTGAAGACATTGCTAGACCCATCCCTGGCAATATAGCTGAAGATCTTTAGGTCCTGGGAGTCATGAGATACATAGAATATCCTGCAAGGACAGAATGGAAGGGAGGATATAAGCATACACATTACCCACGTGCCCAGGAGACTGCCATGGCCACAACCAATGCTTCCTGTGGCACAGGGTGCTGGCAGATGCCCAACCTCTACTGCACATCCCTGCTAAAGCCCATCAGAAATTATTTTGGCAGTGGTTTTACCTCAGTTGGGAAAATTTGTCTGCTGATTCAGCAGCAGCAAACATTTTGCAAAGGCAGCAGGAGACTTCTCTGCTCAGCCCCCAGGGACAGAGTCAGCAGCCAAGGAGCCCTCTGGGGATGGAGAAGAGCAAACCTCATCCCTGGCCTGCTCACAGAGCTGGCCGCCTTGCCCAGGTGCCTGCCACACCCCCTCCCCAGCACAGCTGAGGGCCTCTCTCACTCCAGTTTGGCCTCCCTGGGACAGACACCCCCTGCTCTTGGCTTTTGGGAACAAGATGGAGGAGGAGAGCCGGGGACTTCGGAAAGCACCATGAGCTGCCCTCCACAGGATGGTGGCGGCTCTCCAGTCCCCAGCACGGTGCTGGTGTGGTGTGGGTAAGTGGCACGGCAGAGCCACGCAAGCCTCCGTCCCCTCACCCAGCAGCCTCACCTGTAGATGGGATCGTGCATGACGAGCATTTTGTTCTCATCCCAGGCCCATTCTTTTTTCTGCAATGAAAGAAGCTGAAAATGAGTACGTCAGATGCTGTCCTTGAGAACAAGGACAGGGCAGAGACAGTCCAGGGAAGCTCTTGTCACAGCTCTGCTGCTGCTCCCCTGTGCCAAGAGTCGGTTGGGGACCAGCCACATCCCACATCACCTCCCACGGGACCCCCTGAGCCCCTTCTACACCGCACCAGGACTGGCTCAGCCACCCTGCAGGAACGTGACTCACATGAGGCTGACCCCAGCCCATCCCTCCCTCTCCCAGCCCACCAGAGTTTCCCAGAAATTCAAGTATGCTGCAGGACTCTGCACCAGGAGGGGAGGGGTTCTGCTGCTGAGGCACTGCTGCTCCAGTGGCCAGTGCTGCCTACCTTCTTCTTCTTCTTCAGAATGACCTTCACGCCGTCCACCGACACGATGAGATTCACTTTCTTCTTCTTGATATTCTTGGCTTTGAACTCATACTGCAGGAGATGGAAGAAAACACCTGAATTAGCCTTCCTGTGCCAGGACAGCCCCAGCGAGGGCTGCAGAGGCTCTGATAGGAAGCGGCAAGAGGGACAGGGACAGGTTTTCCTGATCCCACATGCCCACATCAACCTGTGCATCCATGCTAGGACAGGACAAGGGGTCTTTCTGCCCTGCAGCGTCCCCGAGCCCAGCATCTGGAGGAGCACACACCGAAGCAATCCAGCCCCTGGATGTGGATAACACTTTGCCCAGTGCAGAATGCTGCTGGGAATGGTAGCTTGTGTTTCAAAGGCACTTGTTCTGCCCCTCTGAAGGGCTGTGCCTCCCCAGAGAGGGACCACCACCCCCCAGCCCTGCCAGCCCCCAGGGATCCACAGCCTGGCTGTGTTTGCCCCGCTGGCTTGTGGCCATTGCTGAGCTCTGGAAAGTGAAATGGCATTTTGAGTTGGGTATTTTTGGGCTCAGTATAAAACTGAAGATGATCGCTGAGGACTCTGTGAACCTCTCCAGGGGAGATGGGATAATGCAATTATCCACTTCAATTAGAAGTCACTGGACAGGAAAAAATCTCAATGGGAACTTCCAAAGATCAATGACTAAACACAAAGCTCTGGTCTGGCCCGAGGAGAGAATGAGATTCCCCCCAAATCCACCCACTTTGGCATTTAGAGTCTTACAAGCAGGGAGAAGGCTGGCAGAGGAATAGGCTAAATAATTGGGCTGATCCTGCTGTGGGACTTTGGAGGAGTCCCATAACTGGTTTGCCACAGGTGCAGCCACATTAGGCACCTGATGTGCTGGTCCCACTTTCAGGGAGCTGTGCACAGCCATGG
This sequence comes from Lycocorax pyrrhopterus obiensis, assembly GCA_014706295.1. NCBI lineage: Eukaryota > Metazoa > Chordata > Aves > Passeriformes > Paradisaeidae > Lycocorax > Lycocorax pyrrhopterus. The sequence continues at coordinate 24,385,330 of JACSVZ010000013.1, forward strand.
GGACAGATCCTTTGTGCCCAGAAAATAGCCTTGCATCCTGCACCTCGCCTGCCCGAGGAAGAGGGATTTGATTTATCCTCTCATTATTTCAGCAGTGTCTCTGCAGAGGGAGCAGTGCCCTGCCTGCGGCCCGCGCCAGCTCCACTGTGACATTTCCAGCACCGTGTGATCTATTAACTCTGGCAGCCAGAGCCAGCAGGCAGGAAAAGCTGCTGGCCCTGACCTGTGATCAAATGATAAAAGACCTGAAAGCGCAATTCCTCAAAGCCATTTTAAAGTCGCCGAAGGGGATGGGAGATTCAGAAGGCTTGGAAAACAGTGCGGGGAACACAGCTCTGCCCTCCCCTGAGCACAGAGCAGGCAAGCCCACCCACACTGGGGCTGAAGCCATGGTGATGGGCTGCAGAAAGCAGAGCTCAGGCTCCCATCATGGCTTTGGTCAGCCTCAAAGCCCCCAGCACATCCCCACATGCTGCTTGCATGGCTTATTCCTCATGGAGAAGGGTCTCACCAGAGTCCTTCACCACAGAACCCACCGGTGTGGGTTTCCAAGTCCCAACCCCATCGTTACCAGCAGAGAAGAAACTGCATTCAAGAGCCCCTTCTTTGTGTCTTGTCAAGACACTAGACCAGTGCCTGGTACCTAACACTAAAGAAATGTCTTGATTTAGCCCTGAAAAGGTGAGCCTGACTACCTTGGATTAATTAACCCCATCCTTCCTGAGGCTCTGTATGCGATTTTCCAGGAGCTGCAGGCTGAGCTGTGTGCTCTCTGCAGCATCCGGGGTGACTGCATGGCACCTTGGGTGCTGCTGCCTGATTTATTGGTCCTAACGATCACTGATTATGCACATCCAGTTGCATTTCCGAGCTCCTGGTGCTGTGGGGTTTCTATTCCGGGCTAAAGTGCTAACTAATGTGGTCTTGGAAGAGAGAAAAATATCTCAGGGTGAGACAGACTATCTTTAGCCTGTTTTTTGGGTGAGTAACAGCCCCAGGACAGCAATGCAGACAGGCCAGGAGATTTCAGCAAAGATGCCACCCAGCCCTGGCACATTTCAGGGACACAATCACACAGAGCTCCTCGGAGAGGCTTCCACAATCCCTGGCTGCAGGCAAGGGATTCTGCCCAGGCTCGCCCTGAGCCTGGCAGAGGGGAATGCTGTGGGAAGAGCTGCTCTGCCACGCTGAAGCCAAAGCGCCCTTGTGCTGACGGGTCACGGCAAAACTCCAGCAAAAACCAATGGAAGCAAAGAAGTCAAATTCTCAGAAGGACCGACCAGACAGATTTGTTAAGCCCTTCCATAAATCCAGGCCTTTATGCTGACACCGACTGGAGAGCCAAGCTCCTTTGCAAGCCTGAGCCATGTGCTTTGAGAGCTGTTGCCCATCCCACCCCACCCGAGCTCATTAGAGCAATCAGTCCAACGAGCCCAGCGGCTCTCCGGGATGCGCTTCCCATGCTCCGAAGCGCAGCTCCAGCCAATAACACGCTAATGAACTCATACCCGCCGGGGCTCTAATGAAACACTAACCGTCATTTAACAACAAATTAGCAAGGAAGAGCATTCAATAAGACAGCAATTCAGCCGAGCTGCTTCTCACATCCCGGGGCCGTGCGGGGAAAGCACGCCGGGAACCACAGGCCAGGAGATGCCATTGCTGATTTTGAGGGGCTTCCTAATTCGGTCTAAGGGAGCGTCAGCTTTGTGCAGTTCTTCTCAGTGAGATCTGAGCCACAGAGACTGAAAGAGATGAAACCAAAACCCTTTACTTAATGGGGCCATAGAAGAACATCTCTGTACAACTGATCAGGACCTCTCTGGCTTGGAGTTATTCTTGATGACAACTCTGGCCAGGCACAGAGATCTGCTGTGTCTGCCCATGCTCGTCAACATTCCTCCTTCTGCTGCAAAGCAAAGAGAGAAAGCTTAAGAGGGTTGCAAAGCATTAGGATTTTAGCTTTTCCTGCTGCTGGGAGGAGAGCAGAGGTGATGATGGCAGGGTTGGAAATGCCACCACAGGGACTCTGAGATGGTCTGCACAGCCACAGCCACAGCCACAGCTGCTGTATCCAAAACAAGTGGCTGACCCACAGGAAAAGAAAACCCACATGTTCCAGAGACACTGGGCCACTGCCACCAAATCCTTGCTGGGAATATATCCTGCATTCCCAAGGATGTGCAATAGGATTATCTCTGTATGCTGGGTGACAGCAATTTACCCCACACTCGCTGGGCACTGCATTATGATTTGGTGACTGCTTCAGGAGAAAAAACACATTTCACACATGATAAGCTCAGCTACCCATGGCTCCAGTTGGAGAGCTGAATCCTAGCCTACGGCTTAATAAAGAACTGATACAGAAATAATTATCCAGCTTGAAATCAAGAAAGGAAAGAGGATTTGCACAGCATTCCCATGATCCCCTTTGGTTTCACATCATGTAGCATTTCCCTGTACTACTTATAACCAATTAAATGCCGTAAGAGAAGAGCTTTCTTAGCCTTCTACCCATTTTGCCCATCTTGGGCATGTTTCTGGATCTTTAAATATCTGTAATAATACTGCAGGCTTGGGTTAATTATATTAATTCTTGTTTATAGCAATGTGGAAATGCCAGAAGAAAGAGAAGAATTAATTTCAGAGAAATACACAGAGAAAGGACACAGCAAAATCATCCGTTCCTGGACTTGCACAGCTCCACAGTCGGTCTCCAACTGAAGCTCTAAGAGCTGCATTAAAATTTTTGAGCAAAGACTGAAAATGGACATCTGAGATACATCAGTTAAAAAGCCCCACGACTATTCAAGAAGAAAAGCAAAGGTGGTCTCAGTAACGCAAAAGAAATATAAGATCACTCATAAAATCCAACCGGCTAAGTGAATAAAGATTGTCCTTTGATTTTACCCTGCCCACAAAAAACCATACTCATCTTTTCAAATGGAAGAGAAACATCTACTCCATCAGAGCACGGGAGCCTTACCATCAACCTCGTGTTAGTGGGAGTCTATTTTCAACATCTGTCTTTTGTGCAGAGTTCAGTATTTAAATAACTTTGGGAGGAAAAGGAGCCAGCTGGTGTATGCATCATTGCGCAACGCATTCCTACTGGCAGGGTATTAAAATTGCCCTTTCTGGAGAACGGAGTAACATATGTTGCTTAATAGAGAGCGCATGTAACCTTGTCAGCTTGGAGTAAAATTATGTATGAATCCCAGAGTGATGGGTAAGTGTGAAAAGCAGGGAAAACGCAGCATCCCTAGAAAGATGCTATCCATCCCTGTCGGCGTGTTTCCACACAGCAGAGGTGTGAGGAAACTTGTAACCACGCGCTGCACACAAGGTCAGGCAGATCAGCCACTGAGGAGGAGAGATGATGTCTTTCTAGATCCATCATCTCCCCCCACATTCACAAGCATCTGAAAAATGTTAACCTGAATAAAAATGCCCTCATTTCATTCCAACTGCCTCAGGTATAGATTTAAGTCTGCCCACTAGCACTGTCCATAAGTAAGGGAAAGTAACAGGAATGCTTTATGGTCACATTGTGCCAGCAGAATACAAATAAAGAGAATATTTTTCAAAGGAAGTTGCTCTAAGTGCATCGAGATGCCCCTGTCCCCTTCCACCCTCTATCCCCCTCCTCAGAACAAAAAAAAAAAAAAAAAAAGGGAATAAAGGTTACAAGCTTGTACCTTGTATTGGGGAAAGAGCAGCGCTCTGAGAATTCAATTAACAGGGAAAAAGCAATTCCCACAAACCTCACTGCTGCTCTGCTAGCTTGGGAGGCAGGAGACAAAAATCTGCCGTAAGAAAAAGTGCAGAAGAGGATGTCATTTTTGCCAGCAAGCTGTATTTCTACGTGTTTACCCAGAAAGGACACGAAACTGTGAGCAAAGCGGGGTGCCCCAGAGCCACCTGTGTTGAATGCAGAGGGGTGGCTGGGCAGGACCCTGCTGGGAGCACCTCAGGTCTGAGCTGCTCTGCCCGTGGCGATGCCCCCGCAGCTCCCACGGCGGCTCCTCCTCGCAGCTGGCTGGCACAGCAGCTCATAAAATACCTCCAGAGTTAGACTTTAACCCCGGGTCAGCTCGGGCTAATGACAGACGTGCCAGACCAGTGCCGGCTTTCCCAGCACTTAGGGGGAGGAGCGCTGCTGTGCTCTTGATGAAGAATTAACTTATTACAAAATGACAGCCAGGATCGAGTTCAATCGGCACAGGCTCCACGGCGCCAGAATTAACGACTGGGGGGAAGCACATACCTCACAATTCCTGCTGCTGAAAACATAGGGAGTGGCAGCAAACCTCAGAAATGTCCAGGAGCTTCCCAGGAGGGAAGCCTGAGAAACCTTGCTGGGATCCTAACAGCCGTAATTGGGAGGAATAGCAAACACAGCTCCGTACAGGGCACGAGGATTTCGCTTTACTGAACCACACACAGAAATGGCACCAACCCCAGTGCCCTGGCATGACTCAGAAGCCACCTGCGGGCTGTGCAGGAACGGGAACCTGTGAGGGAAAGGCCCTTTTTTCCTGGCCAGGTGTGCCAAGCCACCCTGGGGATGGGCACGGAGAGCAGGAGGAGCAGGAAGGCAGCACTGGCTTCCCGCTAGCCCTTTGTGGGGTAACCAACACCGGGAGCTCAGTGCTGCCAAAGCACCAGGAGCAGACTGCGGCCAGAACACCTCATGCCTTCTTTTTTCTTTCTGGTTAATTGGAGGAAAAGTGTGCCTTTGAGCCTGAAAGGGAAGAGCACTGGAGAGAAGGGAATGATTTAAAATACAGCTTTGGCCCAGTAGCAAACAGATAGAACCTGGCCAGGAGCAGCCTTGCAGATCAGAAGAGTCTGCATCCACCCAAGCCATGACATTGTGTGGTGTCCAGCAGACAGCTGGGCAGGCAGCAGAGGCAGCACTGCCTCTCCCCAGAGCCCAGGGTCAGAAGGGTAGGGCACCAGAGAGCCAGGGTCCTGCCAGCAGGGTCCCCAGCCACGGAGCATCTCTTCTGCTGCAGGCTGCTGCCCCCAAAACAGAAAGGCACCTGCCAGCCCGCCCTGGTCCATGTCTCCTCCAGCCCTCCCAGGGCTGCAGCAGCAGATGTCAGGGGATGAAGTGGCTGGAAAGCAGGGCACCTCCCAGGAGGGCAGACAGCTTCATCGAAGAGGCATTTCTGAACAAGGCTTCAGAGTATCTGACAGTCCACTGCTCTGGGCTCCACTTTATGCTCTCAGGGGAATTGGGCTTGCTGGAGGGGAGCACACTGAAATACCTGCTTAGCCTACTAATGTGATCAGCAATAAACGGACTAAAACCCATTTTTAAAAGACTGCTTTAAGCCACCCTACCAAAGTGCTGTGCTGCTGCCTGTGTTTGAGGACTCTCCAAAGCCTTCACTGTGGCCATGGGATCCCATTGCACCCCACTTCCTCTGTGCATCTGTAAATCTGGCCATGACCATGCCAATGCCCCACACATGAGAAGGGCACTTGCCATGGGATGCCAGCAGCACCTCCCTGCTCCCTCCAGGAGCAAAAAGACAAGAAAAGCAGGGAAATTTGGGGATCTCCTCAGTGTGGTCATTTTGCTTGGGCTCCCTGCTCCTGCCACCAAAACTGAGGACAAAACCAGCCTGCGGCACTCACACTTGCAGCAGGGACGGATCCCATTGTGGGGCACAGAAACATGGAGATATCTGAGGCCAGGATGAAGATTCCCACCAGCTCCATCAGCAGACTGCCAGCATGGCATGGCCAAACATGCCGGACACCTCTGCCATCCTGATAGTTTGGGTTTAAACTACTCACCAGGATTAAATTTCCCCTGTCCTCCTGCCTACACCCCATTGCTGGTGGTTTTGGCATGAACTCGACTTAAATTTAAGGGCACAGTAATTTGGAAGAGAGGAGGAATAATGAAGTACTGGATGCTTGTTCTTGGGCTTAATGATGATGCTTTTTAAAACTCTTCCACAGTGCCTTGGAGTTTGCATTTGCACATATGGGGAATGCAGCTCTGAGGTACATGTGTTTGTCTGAAATAGATATGATTTTGGTTTGCACTGACAAGGTCAGTGCCTATTTTCCCATCCAACTTCAGGTTTAATTTTGGTAACCGTCTGTGATGGTTGCGAGTATCGATGGGTATAAATGGGAATCAGGCTAAAAATACCCATGTTGTGAGAGCAGCAGAGCAAAGTTAAGGTTGCTGCTTCAAAACCATCCCAGGATTGCAGCATACCCATCTATCACACAAAATATGTTTTCCAATAACATTGAATACTTCACAATAAATGCCTTCTGCTCAGTTTGCTATTTCCTCCCAGAGAGCTGCCTCCATCCACTTCCTCCAACCTCCCCTCACTACCTCCAAGTTTCACAAGTTGAGGTGGCAAACTGGGACACACTCACAAGCCATCTGCAGCAGAAGCAGTTTCACAGGAAGCTCAGAGAAATCAGAATTGGTAAGAATTAAATCAATATCAGTCACAGGGTTAAATGGAGAAAGTTAACAGGCAACAGCTTATGCTAACCCCCTCTTTTGAAGACTTCCATTTGCAAGATGATTTATCTCCCTTACAAGAAATCCTCAGGCATTCCATACCTTTCTGTGTTGTTTTTTTTTTTTTAAAACACCTTTAAATCAGAGGTTCAAAGGAGGCCTGAGACACATCAGCAGCTTGCTGTGTGCCCATGAGGGATGCAGTAGCACTGTGCCATGAGGGATGCAGATGCTGGAGCAGCAGCATGCTTCCCAGCTACATCCCTCAGTTCCACCAGCAGCTCCTCAAAGCCACCAAGGTCCCTGTGCAAATGTTACTGTTCACTCCACGAGGGCTTGACTAATACCAAGCTTATAACAGAAAGCTGGGGACCTCATCCCACCCCAGCCATATAATTTCTCCTCCATCCTGGGCACATGCAGTGAGCACGGTGCTCATGGGCTGGGAAAAGCGGCCCCTCTCAGCCAGGCACAAAGGTCGGTGGAGACCATGCAACGCGCTATCCCCCAGCCTTGAAAACATCTCCAGACTCCTTTCAGAAATCCAAGGGAGTGATAATAGCATGGACTGGACCCGCGTGGGAGGCGGCAAGCCCCCCCCGCCTTCACATGCTGCCATCGCCGGTGACCAAGCCAGGGTGCGCGTTAACCGGTGCGTGGGTGCGTGTGGGATACTGGTCAAACTGGTTATAAAAATAACAGCCGGGCTTTGAGCTGCTTCCTTCAGTTCAGGAAAACAAGGACAGGCTCTGTGTGCATCTGCAGGCACCGCTCTCGCACTGCTTTTCACAGCCCGGGAGGGAGAACACCAGAAATGAGCTGTGCATGTTTTAATATTTACCACCTGTTGCTAGAATAAGCAGAAGTGCATTCCTTGGAAAGACCACATCTGACTGGAATTCATGGTATTTTTAATTAGACATGCATTGGTTTGACCTATGCAGGTTGAGGCAGCACAAGCTGTTCGGTGCAACTGCCCTTTGAAGAAGGTAAGAAACTACAAGAGCTTGGAAATGGCCTCTGTCCATGCAGCCCAGAGCAGGTTTGAGCCCATGTGCTAGAACAAGCTTGGCTTGAAGAGCAGCATTGCCATTTGCAGCAGTTCAGTCATGCCCCTTTACAGTGATCCCTAATAAACTCCTGCCCCTTTCTGGCACCAGCAAGTCCCGATGCCCCGGGGGACCCCAGGACTGAGCAGTGCAGGCAACGTCCAGCCCAGCACCTTCCTCCACCTGAGAAGGAAAACAAAATTTCTGTATTCAAGATTAGCTTTCTCCCCCAAATGCATCCTTTCAAAGACAGACCCTGCCTCAAGGCAGCTGAGGTAATCCCTGCCCACATGGATGGGTCAAAGGCAGGGCTGATACTGCAGAAGAGCACAAAGTCACCCCAAATCCACCCTGAGGGCAGGTGACAAAGCAAGGAGCACCCTAAGAAGATACCCACTCAGCACTTCAGAAAGGTGTCAGCTCAGCAAAGCAAGCCAAATCACAGCATGATGATATTTATGCCCCAAGTTGTGAAATACAGGATTTATTTTGGTATTTTTTTTACTGCTCACCACAGAGCTGCTCTCCCACTGTTGCATAAAAAGCTTGAGTAAGACCAGTTGAGAAGGCAAATGAGAATAGCTAGGCAGAGAAGCAGTGACACACCAAGGAAGGCAGGCTGGTAATACTGTAACTAAATCAGCTATTATGAAATACAGACAATTAATAAAGAATGAATGAGCAGCAGCATTAAATGCTTGGTACATCAGAAACAAGCCAGCCCTGTGGGGCTCATTAGATGCTGGTGGTGCTCAACAATGTTTCTGGGTTGTAACTGGAGAAAAGAGGTAATTATTCATATCACTCCTGCTTCACAGTTCCTATTTCAACAATAACTAATGCAGGTATCAAAACCCATTCACTAAATTCTACACGTTAAAGGCAACAAGAATAATGTCCTTTAGAGAGATTTAGACAGAATCATAGAAAAAATTTCCAAGTAATAAAAGTACTAAGATTTTAGGTGGAGTTAGAAAAGAGGAGTCGAAATCCACCTCAGCAGCAGAGCCTCAGATGAAGCAATGAGAGACAGATGACAGAATGCCACTGTGCTTCCAGGAAACCCCAGCGAGGAGAGCACAGCAGTGCCTCATTTTTATGCAGGGCTGGGAGAAAAAAAAAAAAAAAAAGAGTATTTGCTATCCAGGCCAAGTGTACAGGAATCTGGCATCTACTCATTTCAGGATGATTTTATACGGCATTGGCCAAGCAGCCTCTCACAGGAAAAAGGAACAGAAACTGCATCTGCCAGGAGGCAGAAATGTATCCTAAAAAGACCCTGGAGGCATTGCAAGGTGTCATCCCCGTTCAAAGGACACTGTGAAGACAGTGTGGTCCTGGGCAATGTGCAGCAAAACAGAAAGGTGACCTCAAACCACAGCACTACCGAAACCACCACCAACACAACCCATTCCTACAGAACATGTCCTGCTTTATCATACACTTCAAAGAAGAAACAGAAAACAGTTCAGCAAAAAATGAACAGGAACATGAGGCAGTTTTCCCAGACTCCTACATCCCAGAGGTTAAAACAAACTCTCTGTATTTAGCTTATCCAAAGAGCAGGCTCGGCGGGCACTTGTCCACAGCTCAGGGACTTGGGAAGAGCTTCCTCATATGAAAGGCTCTGGCTTTTGGCAAATGCACAAAATCTGCTAGCTGGGAGTTGAAGTTGGATCCATTCAAACCACAGAAAGACAGGTCTTTTTTCACAGGAAGCTCAAGGGGACCTGCACCCCAAGTCACACTCACCAACAGCTTTGGCCAATTATTCTGGATTTCGCTCCTTTTAGACAATGTGGATTTCTTAGCATGTAAGCAGAGGTCAGCACAGATGCGCTCTTTGTGCTGGAGATACACACACATCCGCCAAGTTCCCAAGGATCAGGGAGTGTTTGAAGGAGTCCAGACCAGTCCCATCCATCATGTTAAGAGGGAATAAGAAAATGTCATTGGAGCAAAATGCTAAAACAAAACTGAAGGCCTTGGAGAGAAAAAGAAAGAGATGGCTCTCTCTGATGCATATCACTACTGCAATCCAACAACAGCACTGCAAAACATCACAGGTTGGGCTGTTTCCTGTTAAAGAATTAAGCTGGAATTTAACCATCTCTGCTGAAGTTTCCTGTGGCAAACACACACTTCAGGCTGGTTTTTGCAGCTTCTGCTGGAACAAATCAGCAGTTTCCATATGCAAGCCTGTGACATGGGGAACTGGTTTGGTTGGGGATTTTTCCCTATCATGTTACACTCCCACTGCTGAAAACCAAGTGACAGATTAAGAGTCGCTGGGATCCTCTTCCTCCATCAGGGAAGCCTGGCCTGAGAAGGAAACATTGTCTTCTCTGAAAATTCTTTGTCTAGAGTCTTTGCCCCGGGTTGACTTTACTCCAGATGGGAAAGTCCATGCCTTCCAAAAATCCCAGGTGAAGGAGATCACTTCGCCCACCAACTATCATCTACAGGGATACCAGAGCAGCCAGGAGCCACGTCCGTGGCCACAGTGCCACGCGGAGAAGCAGCAGCCCTGTGTGGCCCAGGCAGCCTCCTTGTGAGGTGACAAGGTGCAGGCAGGAGGAGGCAGGGAATCTCCAGGGCTTTCAGCATGCTCTGTAGGCATGAAATCCCCATCCACAGCCTCCTCTGCCGGGATGGGGAGAGTGCTTGGCTCCCTTCCCTTGTTCTGGGCAGTGCTCCTTCTGCTGCCCTACAATAGATACATCCTTTCCTCCCACTCCCTAATTAAACTCCCATTCCACAGACCAGCTCACACAATAGATTTTGCAACCTCTCCTTTTAAACAGATGTGCTCCTTTCCTCTGCTCCCGCACAGGGCAGGAACAGGCCGTAACATCCTCGGAGCCCTCGCAGCCGCAGAGCCGCGCGCCAAAATCCCTCTCACCTTGCTGCAGGCGGCGAGGCAGGCTCTGACTCTGCGCCTCCCCGGCAGCTACTCGGTGCACAGCATCCCTTGGAACATCTTCCTGCAGCACCAAGCCAAAACCACCAAGAATTAATTTTAGCAGGGAAGAAACTGGGGCACGTGGCATTTTTTTCGGAAGGCTGCAGCCCCGGGCTTTTGTCTCTCTTCCGAGGTGATGCAGCAGAGAACACCACAACAGATTAAATTAAAGGGTCCTTGGCCTCTGAGGGCCAGCAGGGAAGCACAAGAGCAGAAAGGATCATACAAAAGAGCAGCATTTAAAGTTGACTTCAATTTGGTTTGACTTTAATTCAGCCCAGTTCCCTGAACGGGGATGTCTCCCTCGGAAGGAGTCTGACAAGTCACAGTCTCCCTGTGTCTTAGTTCCTCACCCATAAAATGGATACTAAATATTGCTTGAACCCTGCTTGTGACTTTTATTAACTCTTTGGTCTCCTTTTCCTAGGTTATTTCTCCCTTTAACCATGGAGCAAGAGTCAGGTATTGTCTCTGGACACACTCAAGCCTGGCAGGAAGATGTGGCTGCCCAGAATAAGGCTGCCTGCATCTCTCCTGCTCGGGCCCATGCAGCATCAGCACTCAGCACCAGGGAGCATTTGGTCCCACTCCATCCCAAGAGTAAAATGTTGCCATGATGGCATAAAACTGATGAAAGCACAGATTTTGTTAAAAAACATGTGAAAATTCCACGTTGCAATAAATAAGAAGGGAAAAAACCTCCAAATAAAAGCAATGTCATGGGTGTGAGGAGACACAAACTCAGAGAGACGGTCCAGTTGTCCACTGCACTGACCAGATACTGCTGAGAGGCGCCAGGATGAGTCACATCAGCCAAACATCAGCACACCTCTCTCAAACCTATTTTTTCTTATCAACAACCTCTCAGGCAGCCAGGAGCTTATTCTTGGGCATAGTTAGAAATTTACTCTAAAATGCGAAGGCAAGTGCTGATGGATATCTTCACTAGACAGCAATCTTCTAGCAGCAGAAGAGACTGTCCCCTCTTGGTGACAGTGGTGGGGCTGGTGTGCACTGAGCTGGGTGTGTTACAGCTGGTGACACTGAGCACAGCCCTTTACCCCAGTAACAATGCCTTCTGCAGAGGTTTATGCAAGTCTGAGGCTCAGGCCATCAAAGGCAGCTCTGTCACCTTGCAGAAGAAGCAGAGGGCTATCAAAGGATGATGGCTTCTGTAGGAACTCTTCAAACCCTCACAAACAGCAATCACCAGCGCTAACACGACCCCAAATCTCCCAGAACAAGCTGCAGACCTCCTCGCCTTGACAGGCTAAATTCGATCATGCCTGGGAGGCAGAGTGTGCAACAAATCACTCCTTTCTCGGCAGGAGGGAAAGCCAGAGCCGGAGAGCCCCGTCAGCTCCAGCAGCTCCTGTGGCATCTGCAGTCCCACGGACTCCACGTGTGTCTGTGCTCCTGCAGAGAGCAAGGTTTGCAGCACCACATTTCCCTGCTGCTGGTGCAGCTGAGCCCTGGCACTGGACTGACCCTGCTGCCCTACCAAAACCATCTGTGCAACACAGGAGCCTTACAGGAAGGAGCCAGGGAAAGCCAGGGTCACCTGTGCAGCATGCTGTGCCCCACAGATAGTGCAACCCGCCAGTACAACCCTTAAACATGCTTGAAGAACCATTTCTGAGGAAGAACGAGTGGGAAGCAGGAGGAAGAGGAGGAAGCACAAGGGCACACAGGGGATGGACATTTGCGAAATGACTTTAGACGCTGGCCATGAACTTAGAGAGGGGGTGGGAGCCAGCACAGCATCCCCTGGCAGGGAGGGAGTGATAACAAAGGTCTGCCCTCCCCCCACATTCAGGGAGCCAGACAGACATTATTCCCCATCCTCTCCCTTGAGCTCCCCGCAGATATGTGCTGATGGCTTAGACAGTGGCACTGACAAGGCAGTAAAGTGACTCAGTGTGAGCATGATGGGGAAAGCCCCTAGCCAGGGAGGGAGATGAATCACAGGGAGACACTGTAGGCTCCCAGAGAAGGAACAGAGCCTAACCCAGGGAAGTCCAACCCAAGCAAGTGGAGGGCAAGGATGTGTGATGGGGCTGGAGAGGACAGAAGGGACTGCTGCCTCCCAGCTTTTTGCCAGCAGCTCCAGTCCTGCCCTGGGCTTGGTGTCTGCTTGGCTCCCAGCCCTCTCAAAGGCACTGGGCTGGCTGCAGGCCAGCATCACCCACCAGGAACACTGCTGCCTGTGCTGGCATGCCCAGCGCCAGTCGATGCGTTCCTGCCCTGAGCATCGCCTGCCCGCGGGACACTTGCCCAGAGCAGAAGTGCTGAGCTCCTCAGGGACACAGGAGGTATGGGGAAGACCACACATGGCATGCACCTCCTGGCTCAGGAGCTTTCCCAAACCACGCTCCCCCACCTGGGTTATGGTTTCCTTCATCCTCACTGGCTCCACACCCGAGCTCTCTATCCAGCTGGGAACTCCCTGCTCTTCCTGCCCCAAAGCTGTCCACCCCACCATGTTTTGGAGCCTGGCCATGAGGGACACACTGCTGTCCCAAGTTTGGCAGAGAACTCTTAGATAGGGCATTCCTGGAAGCTGAAAGGCAATGTGCTTATCATGACTTATTTATGAAGCCAGCTACCAGGGGACGAGGAGCGTGCCTGTTCCTCATCTCCCCAGCACCCACCAGGTCACACGTCTGGCTGAGCCCAGTCATTCCTGCCACTGCATGACCCAGCACGCTCAGGAGACAGCCAGCACAGGCAGCACTTGCTCACGTCTCAGCACTCTCAGCACCTTCCCAAAGTCTCTCTGGCAAGCAGTGCCCAAAGCCCCTTCCTCACTGCCTTCCTCCAGGGCTCAGACCTTGCTTTCCAGCATTAATGGCTCACACTTCACACCTCTTTAGCAGTCCACATGCCTGTCGTCTGCCACATGGAGTCATTTACCTCCCTAAACTCCTCATTTTACTGTGTGTGCATTATAACTCACACTACTCACTGCTCCACTGGAGCCCACAGCTCCACTGGAAAACACTCATCCCAGCCTGGCCATGACATTAAGGCAGACAATAAAGCCAGGGTCACCACGCTTTGGCCATCCCTCCCCCGTGGGCAGTCTTGGACAAAAGGCTGCTCCAATCAATCTGGGTACTAATTTAACCAGCTTATTGATTAAATGCTAACCACAGGATGAGATCCTGGCCTATTTCATGCTTAGCAATACCAGACTAGCCATTGTTTTATTATGACATTAAGCGGCACCGGTGATGCCAGGAGAAATACGAGCTTGCCCAGAAGGCTTCACCCCTTTACCGTGACTGTCGGAGCACTGAAAGAGCAATTGAAATTATTACAGACATCCTTTCAGTTCCTCCCAGATCTAATACAACATAATCCTTTTCATCCTAGATAACCACATCGAGTCATCAGCTCATCAATAATTCACCTTGCGCTGAGCTCTGTGACTTGGCACGAAGCAGGCTGTGCTGTCTTCAGGTGGCCAAAGCCTGAGCATCTCCTGGCCAGCCCACTTCCCACTGTGCTGGTCCTCACAGACAGACAGGGGTGGGCTGCCCCAGGCACACAGGGCCAGCTTGCTCTCAAATCCTGCTCCATTCTACAGCAGGGACAGCCATGCATGGTGAGAGAACAGAAGGAAAAAAAGGAAGGCACGGCTGTAAATGGCCTCATGCTTTTAAAAACTCACCATGGCAGGAGCAGGGATATCTGAGAGATACTCTAATTAAATAAGCTCTGAGTTACACCAGGAGCTCCACACAAATAACTGGCCAGACACATCAATTTTCACACCAGTCCAACTGCACCTGTGGCCTGCAGAGGATGCGGAATCTTGCTTTACACAAGCTTGTTGAAATTCAGCAGTTTTGCCAATTCGCTAAAATTGAGCTCAGCTATGCAAAGCAGCCGAAGTCCCACAAAATCAGATGTACCTGACAGAGTAGGAGGTGTAGAGGAGCAAGATTTTCAAGTGCTTGGAATGCCTCCCTGTTTTGAGCCTGCAAAACTCAGCTGGACACTTCCCAGAAACAGCCTTGCAGAAGACTTCCACAGAGGCAGCTTTTAAGAAGTGCCTATATAGGATTTCATCCCTTTTGGCTCCAAAGAAAACCTGGATTAAAGCTGCACTCAGCAATCCAAAAGGGCTGATTCCAAATTCTCTAGAACCACGGCACCAAGCCCCAGCCAGGCAGCACTGGCTGCACTGGAGACATGCCAGGGGCACGGAGAGGAAAGCCTCTGCATGTATTTACATCATAACATAAAAAATATACAGTTGTCATTGTCACTTAGGGCCCATGAGCTCACCGGGAAGGGAGGGGAAGGAAAAAGATATCTTGCCACCTCCCCAGGCACTTTCAACTGAAATCTTCAACAGCTCATAATCCTTAGGGTTGGGAAGATACGCCACTCTTAGTTTGGGGCTTTTTGATGTTCAGGTGCCCACAGGTAACTTCCTGGACTTACGGATCAGTTCCTTACACCTTGCCTCCAGAAGAGCCAAGGAGCATTTTGAAATTGCAACCTACTCCAGCAGTTCAGGGCATGAAGCAACATGGACTGGGTCACCCTGTTTTGGGATGAGGAGGAGAAGGGAGCCAGTTGTACTCACAGAAGCCCCACTGCTTGCCCAGAAAACAAGCCCTGGTCTGTTGTATTTATTACATCTGTGGCCATCAGTGGTCTGCAGGAGAGATGTAGGTTTTGGAGGAAAGCTGCAGCAAATGCTCACAAAATTGCTCTCCAAGTGGATCTCTAGCATGGCTAATGACCCGTTCCACTGAGTCATTCCAGGGCCAGGGATTTGCACCAGGTGCAGTGCAGAGAGGGCTGTATCCCCAGCAAGCCCAGTCCAAGCAGGAAGGAAAAGAAGAGACAGTCAGCTGAGCACCTCCCCTTCCCTCCTCACCCTGAGCTTTGAGAATCCCGGGAATTCTCCACATTCTCCTGCTTCTGGGCAGAAACTCCCTCTGGCCAGGGCCATGAGGACGGCCATGGCATCGGCAGCCCTTCAGCAGCGGGGAGGAAGGGGATGGCACCCGTGGCCTGCAACACCAACCCCATTTAAAATCCCTCTCACCCCTGATCCACAAAAGAGACCAGATTCGGGCTCACCCTACACCACCTGCTCAGGTGGAGCTGCCCTGCCCATGGCCATTGCTCTGCTCTGCAGAGTGGAGCGGGGCAGCAGCCAGCCTGCCTGCAGCAGGCATCCCAGCAATGTCAGCTATGCAGGGTCCTCCTCTGTGCCCCCAAAGGGTCAGGTCTCCATCTAAACAGGAAGCCAGGATCCGTCAGGCCCCGAGTGTGGGGGAGTAAAGGGAGGCAGTGCTACAGGAGGTGCTGCTGCTGCTGGTGTCCCAGTCCCTCCCTGCTCCCAGCCCAGCACGGGCAGTCATGGGGGGCTTCCAGGGCATTCTCCCCACTGGGATCCTCACTCTCGGGCAGAGAGCATCCTCACTTTTTGCAGAATCATTTTTTTAATCATTTAGAGGCAAAGCCAGGAAAGTAGCTATGGTGAAGGCAGCACTGAGAAAGGGGAGTTGAAGCAGCAGAGGGGATGGTGAGGGTTCCCCTCCTTCACCAGCACTGACTAACTTGGAACAAACTGAGACAGAGCACTTTTCCCCCTAAACCAGGGACTGCATTAAAAACCACATAAACCTCAGGGTCAGCAGCTGCTTCACACCCTACACACAGAACTGCTGTTGCTTGCACTTGACGATCTCCCATTGCTTGCTTTCGGTGCCTAAATAAACTTTTTCTTCCTCTGGTTTCCCCATGCCAATATTATGGGATTATTTTATTCATTAAAGCACAAGAGTAGCTGTGCTCTTTAAGGAGGACATGCATTCCTTCAGCTCCAGCCAAACTGAAATGAGCCCGCGGCACCCAGCCCAGCTAGAAATGCCCTCAGCAATGCTGTGTCCTGCTGCCAGGCACACAGCCAGGGCAAAGCACAGGAAACCGGGGGGGCTTTGCACGTAAACAGCCATCAAACCAACCATCCTGGCATCCTCCTCACAAACAGCAGCCCCTGACAAATAAACACACATTCAAAGTCTCTCTGGCAGATGTGATCTGCAAAGTCACGGCCTTTCAATGACTTGCATCTCTCCTGTCTTACACTAGGTGAGGAAAGCCTGAGCACACGCTTCAGACACATCATTCACCATGAGAAACCATTCTTTTACCCTGCTCTGTGTCCTTTCCCTGCCACTCAGGGCTGTACCCATGAATTTTCTAGACTGTGCTTGAGTTTATTTGTACTGGTCAACAAAGACGTTCTGGTGTTCTTCTTTTTTCCCCCAGGGTTTACTTAAGCCCTCAAATTTGTTCCAGTCCTCCCATACTGAGGTGGAGTTCTGTGATTCTGGGGCTGGAGCTGCATTCTTTCAAAAGTCTTATCTTGAAAGGCAGCAAAGGAAACTGCTGTTTATAAGAGCTCTTGATGGCATAGCAGTAGTTCTGTCCCAAACCTCGTCAGGACACAAAACTCATGCCATGAAGGACTTCCCAGCTTGTGCACCAGTTACAACATCAACCTCCATGGAGAGGACGGGACAGAAGACAGGAAAGCTGTTGAGGAAAGCCCACAAACTATTTACACCCTGAAAGTTTGAAACAGAAGAGCCTTGAAATCTGTGTCCTTTGGGTGTGATACTCCTTACCTTGGGATATGATACTCCTCTCCTCCTCTGGTGAAAAGGAAAATGAGATTATAGCAGGAGTCTGCACAAAGGGCTGAGAGGAGCAGAGCTCTGGTACGGCTGCTCAGTGACAGGAGCAGCTTTGGTGCTTATGGGATCCCATGAGACCAGCAGAAAGACAGCTCGTCCATTACCCAACGTCCCTGCAAGTGCCTTTGGGTCCTTCCAGTGAAGAGTGTTATTCCCAGGAGAGAGCCATCCTTGGAGGACAGGACAGACCAAATTACCCACACCTGCGGCCACATGGCCACAGACACCACACCAAGGTCCAGCCCAGCCCAAAGGGCTGTCCCTTGTTGAAGAGCAGTCAAGCTCCTGCTGTTTTAAGCCTGGGGGCAGCAAATTATGGGGTACATGGTTTGCTCCCCTGCCAGCCCCCTCTGAACACCTTCCAGTTGTGCTGGAAGAAGAAAAGCAGAAGAAAAGCTCCTCTCCTGGCTATTGGCCAAGCATTATACAGCAAGAGTGTCCCATATCCTGGCTGTAAGTATTTTGGGAAGCCAGATGACTTCATTACCAGATGACACCCCCTGACCTACTCACCGTTAAACAAGCTCACTGCTGGCCAGCCCCAGAGCTCGTTACTCTGCACCTTAATTTGCACATTGCCATTTAGCACTAAGCTGCTGCCATATCCAGGCAGTGCCTGAATTTTCATGCTGCTGAAACTCTTACACAAGCAGTAAAACCCTAAAGTACCTCTTGCACGAGTAGCTTGTTGTTACTTTGTTATTGGGACTGAGAAATGAGGAAATCCTCAGAATTGTGGACATGCTACAGTTACCACCCGGGGCCAGCAGCCTGACATCCCACATCCACCTTCCACCCCATTCCTTCCTCCACAGCACGGGATGCAGCACTGGGAGCACTGGCACAGCCCTGCTACTGCTCGGGCTGCAGCCACAGCACACAGGATGCCCAGGTACCACGGGGACAGCCACGCTGCAAACAGGGCTGTGCCACACAGAGCCTGCAGGCACCGTGCCCGGGTGACACGGAGATGTCAGCGGAGAGAGGGACAGTGAAAAACAGAGTTATGAGTACATTGGAGGACAGGATTTATGCAAGACAAAGCTGCATGTGCAGGTGGAGGAGAACCCCAGGCACCCCGAGACGGAAGGGGAAGGAGCACCCTGGCCACACTCACCCTGATGCGCCGCATGGCCGTCACGATCTCCACCCGGCTGTTCGGCCGCGGCACATCCAGGCTCCCGATGTACTGTAGGAAAAGAAAGGAGATTAGTCGAGTTCCTACAGCACTGGAAACCCTATGGTCCCACCATGGCCTCAGTGGTATCCACAGAGGGAACGCAGGGTCACTTCTGGGGAACGAGCAGCATTTTTCCTGCTGCACCTGAATCCTTGCACACCTCCCACCATGAAGCTGTTCCCTCACCACAACATTTCAAGTAGTCAAAAACCCTTTTTCTAGCAATAAAATAGGTTCAGCCAGCAGGCCAGCAGGACTCACTCATCTAGGCCATGATCAAAGCACACAGGTATAAGCAAATATCCCTTTGGCTGCAGTGAGTCATCTATTACAGACCTGGGTATTGGAATATCCCTAAAATAGCTGGACCAACCTGTCCTGTGACAGGACCTGCATTATTCAATTACAGCCCTGCCAAACCCATGGCTGTTTTTGCAGGGATGCTGAGCCTCCAGGCCAAGCCTCCAGAATAAAGGAGCTGCTTTGCTATTCAAAGGGGACCAAAGGCAGCGCCACTGCGACCCAGCACGGAGAGACGCCGAACAAAAACCTTTTTAAAAATAAAATGGAAGAGGGCAGATTCTGAAGAAGGATCAGAAAACAGACAAGCGATGAAGAGTCAATGCTGAGCACTAAAAACGTGTAGTTAGAAGAAAAGCGTTTTGAGCCTATTTACTGGCCCTCTGTGCTCCCACGCTTCATCTCAACACAAGGGCTGACGTAACCCTCGGCAGCACAGCGCGGGCACTAAACCCAGCAGGGCTACGTGTTCCCGTGAATATGGCCATAACCTCTGCTGACACCGTGAAAGCCCAGGACGCTGGTTTCCAGCAGCAGCACTGACATGGGTGCCTAAGTGTCTGAACATGTGCTGAGGCGTCACCACACAGGCAGAGGCTGCTGAGAGGAGTTATTTCTCTCCCAGCATCGCTGTGGGACTCCCAGCTCCTCTCCACTGGGATTGCCACCTCTATGGAGGGAGGGCACGGTGCAGGGGATGCATGACCACGCCTGGGCTTTGTGTGTGAGGTGAAACTCAGAGAGCCCTGTGCTTCTGAGAGCCCTCCTTGCTAACCCCCACACCCCAACCCAAGGAGCCCAGCAGCTCGACGAGGCCATCCCCAGCTGTGCAGCTCCTGCCTGGGGGGACACAGCGGCAGGTGTCCAGTGACCAGCACCGGGCCGTCGGTGCCGAGGGGAGATGTGAAGAGAGAGGATATAAAAATAGCCCCCAAACAGCTGGCACGTCCGTCACGTGCCCTGCAGGCTGCCGCGGTGCAGGGCAGCCTTACGTAACCGGGAATTACAGCCCACGACGCGCGGCACACGCGGCACCAGCTGCCCAGCCCCAGCCCCTCGATGCCCTGCCGAGAGCGCGCAGCTCGGGGTCAGCTCCCTGTCACATCCCCTACACACAGTCTGCCACCCCTTCAAAGGGGCAGGTCATCCGAGAGAGGCATCTCGGACATCAATACAGCCCCATTTCTGATGTAAACTCTGGAAACCATCAGTAAAAAGCAGAAGCTGAGGAGGAGGGCAGAGGCAGTCGCAGCCCTGAACTTGCAGTCACCATGCAGGACCTGAGGAAGAAGCCTTTCCCCATCCTGCTCTGCCAGGAAAACATCCCTGTTGTACTTCCCCACCAAGCCTTCCCACATCACTTTTCTGCCAGGGACCACCTGGAGAAGCAGGATTCTTATCTCACGTGATGAGAAGGACACACTTTTGCAGCCAGAGGAAGCCTATCTTCTTTCAGCTATTCCCAGCTGTATGAGGTCACTGCCTGGTAATCACTTTCCTTCCCCCGTACTTTCCTTGCCCAGGCAGGTGCAGAACACAGCCATGCCCAAGGACAGGGCAAGCAGTGCCAGCTGGGCAGGACACAGCTGCATCCACCGCTGGCTCCCACGGCCACATGGATTCCAGCAATGCCAAGCTCCTGGCTGCCCACCACAGCCTCACGGCCACAATTGCATGTGTGAGCCCAGCAGGGCTGGGGTGCCCTGTAAGCATGTGATGGACAAGAAACCAGACACCCCCTTGGGCCAGGCACCACCTCCTTGGATAGGCCCCCTGAGAAACAGCACCAGCAGTATGGATGTCTGGATGCTGTCCTATCTGTGCCCCCCTCCAGCTCATGTTCACATGTACCCAAACCAAGTGGCACAGGTCACAAACTCCGCAGGATTCACCTCTGCTCCCAAACCTGGGCTCCAGGGCATCCTGCTGTATCCCACAGCCCGTGGGTGCTCCCACCAGAGCCCACAGCACATCCAGCCCCAGCGCGGGCTCACTTTGCACAATGACTGTGCTCACAGCTCCAAAAACACCCCCCTCTCCCTGCACTCTGGAGGCAGGTATTTTTTACACAACTCAGCAGATGGACAAAGTCTCCAAAGATTATTTTTGCCTTCAGGGCAGAAATCATATGTGACAAGTGCACTGCAGAAGAGTAACCCTTCACAACATGGTGACTATTCCCCAAAAATGGGGACCTGGGAGTTGGTCTTTCAGCTAAACCACTTCCCAGGCGAGATGGGGGGATGGTCTGAGAAGCCATCCCTACTTAGTAGTGATTTGCAGGCAATGAGCACGCCGATGGCTGCTCCTGCTCCACTCTCCTCCAGCCCTCCCACTCACAGCACCAATTTTAATTATGGGAATAGGTGCGGGAACAAGCAGGTGAGGTAAAGACGAGGATAAGCAAAGCAGCCAGAGCCTCCACAGTGCAATACTTCCCTCTCACCCCACCCCATCACTGAGCTCCCTCTCTCCCAGGGCAGGAGTTCCAGAGACCCCCAAGCATGGGGACTCCCAGGCACAGATTTTTGCCTTCCTTTAACACACACGTGCCCCCAGCGAGGTGCCAGGCACACAGCAGTGGTCCCAGTCCCTGCAGGAGCCATTGTCCTGGCTCCCAGGGCTCGGGCCAGCATCTGTGCCAGCCAGCTGACCCCACGGGAAAGGGAGGCAGGAAGGAGAAAGGAAGGTGCCCGAGACAAAAGGGAAGAAAATAAAGCTGTGCAAAAGAGCTGACAAAGAAAATAAACCCATGAAGGAGCTCACCCTCCCCAAGCCCCCGCAAACCAAGGGGGAGAACATATGTACATATGCAGGATGTGGCTTTTCCAAATAATCACCTCCAGATCCACGGCCCCACCACCCTGCCAAGGGATGGGGGGACAGAACTGGAGTCCCCCACCTGCACCCAAGAGCCAAGTGGGATTAGGGGGTCACTGATCCCCAAGCTCTGAAGGTGGGGAGGGCAGTCCTGGGCAGCCTCCTCCTTCCCAGCCCAATTAGGAGAAGAAAGGCCACCCGCCCAATGAATGGGCAGCCAAGGGGGTCTCTCGTGTAGCAGGCGCCCTGGCAGCCCCACAAAGGCAGCCCTCACACTGCCAACGACCAGAGCTGCTCAAGCTCTGTGATGCCAGCACAAAGCACCTCTTTCGTAGGGTGCTTTCGGTCCTTCATATGCCCTGCTGCCCCTCATCCCCATGTGTGGGATCCAGCCTTCCATCCATCCTTCCAGGGCCCCCAGAAAGGGCAGTCCCTCCCCCTTCCATGGCACAGGTGGCCGTCACCCACCAGCCTTCTCAGCACCCAAAGGGACTCTGCTTGCTGTCCCCTCCCCATGCAAACAGGCTCTCCTCTCTGTCCCAGGCACGGTGGGAAGGGGCCTCTGCACACAGCCTACACCATGCACCCTCTGCCCATGCCTTACTAAAGATCTGCCCAGTTCTGGGAAATGCCAGGGGAAAAAAACAAATTTGTTTTTTGAACAGAAAACAAAGAGGAGCACTTTGCCAAAGGACTGTTTGCACAAGTCACTCAGTTTCTCATTTTTCCTCGAGGCTGTTTAATACTGCTCGTTTTCTGCTCTGTCAGAAACGAATTTTCTTGAGAAGTTGCTTTTTCTGTGACAGCAGGTGGCAGATATTTTCGGAAAACTGAAGGCCAATCGCATCACTGCCGGGGGACACCTTGGAAGGGGTGTTGATGAGATCGGTGGTGGGCAGAGGTGGGCAGCCAAAGCCTTCCTGGGGAGGAGCTGCCGCCTCCCTGCTGCTCCAACAGCCCAATACCGCGTGCAAAGGTCAGGGCTGAATCATCCCCAGCTTACAGGGGAGCCTGGATTGGCTGGCTGCCGGTTTCCAGCTTCCAGAGCCACCCTGAGCCAGAGACCCTGCCACAGATGAGGAGCCACGGCTTCTATACGGGAGCTGCAGGCAGGCAGCAGGGCAGGGGGACACGCTGGCACCAGCCCCAGGCCATCTTCAGGGCCAGGAGAGCATTGTCTGAGCAGGGGATCCTGCCTCCAGGTTAAGGATGGGTTACCAGAGGTACCAGCAGCCAGATGGGAGCCATCAGATATGGGGCACAAGGGTCCCCAGATTTCTACAGAGTCAAGGGCAGTGTGAGACTGCACCAGGTACTGGGACATTGACCCTGCCACACATGGCTGTGCCACGAAGTGAGGGACAAAGTGCTCGGGCACCAGTCTGAAACCTCTTCATTTGCCCAGCACCCGGGGAACAGCCGGTGTGTCTGCAGTCTGGCTGACAAGGGTTTCTCCCCACACTGCTGCTGTCAGGGAAAGCAAGGAGAAATCCATTCCCAGGACTTCTGCTGTCCCACTGTTCCTGCTCTCCAGCTGCCCATGCACGGCCTCAGCCCAGGAAGCCAAGGGTCTGGGCATGGCCCCAGCTCTGCCCTGCACCTCAGGAACACCCAGCCTTGCTGGGTGGAAAGGGGGAAGTTTACTCAGACTGCGGTGGTGCAGGCTGAGAGGCCAAAAGGGACGGAAAGTTCACGATGCCAGCCGACTTGAATGGAAAAAGGCCCTGGCTTTCTATTCTGAGTCCAGCAGACGGGTGCTCTGCTGAGCTGGGCACCTCAGCCTTGCCCAGTTCCTCCCTTAGCAGGGCTCTGCACCCCGAGGACAGCACACCCAGCCCTGGCAGCCAGGTGGTCTGAGGCAGGGGGTCAGACCCACCCAGAGCTGTGCACCGGGACACTGGGCATTAACACACCTCGCACAAGGCAGCACTGGCCAGGGAGAACCCTTAAGGACATCAGTGCTTATGTGTCTGCTGGTCCCAGCCCTGCTTAGGAGCTGCACCAGGGCCCAACTGCCAAAAACACAGAGCTCTGGGGACTGCAAGACACTCACCAGAGCCGTGAGCACCACACCCACGCTCCCCTCCCACCAGCCGAAAGAGGGCTCCCGGGAAAAGGGGAGACACCTTTGCTGCAGGTGGCTGTGCAGCGGGGACAGTAGGGCACAGAGCCAGCAGGTGCCGAGGAGGGAAGAAGCTTTTCCCTGCCAGCGGAGCAGGACTGTCCACTCGCCGTGATTCCGTTCCCCACCCAGGCACGCCGCCCACAGCTGCCCCCACGCAGGGCCTGTGCTTCCTGCACCTACACCCAGCTACGGCCTCGACAGGGACGTGCAAGAGCAGAGCGCTGCAGAAAGCAGGGCTGGGAGCATCCCACCCCCGCTGCTGCTCCCTCGGGACCTTCTGGCATCTGCAGAGCCCACGCGCCGCCCGGCTGGGACTCACAGTCTGGGCATACACGGCTTTGCCAAATCCAGACTGTTTTCTTTGCTAAGAGCTTCACTAAGCAGCCTATGAACTGACTTAACAAGTATGGCAGAAATATGCCACTGTTTCAGACGAGAACCTTTGTAGACTCGGGAAGGTTATTTATAGCCTGGAGCGAGCAATCCTGGGCTCAGGCACACTGCAGCTTTGCTCTGGGCTGAGCAGCCCCGACAGAGCACACCAGAGCTGCCAGTACAAACAGCCCCCAAACAGAGCTGCCAACTCTCTCCCAGCCAGCCAAACTGGTGCAGAGCTTCACACAACCTGTCTCCTGCTTCCCAGCCCTCCAGGAAAAGGACCCTTGCTGGGAAGGGTGCCTGAAGCAGTGGAGGGGAACTGAACACCCCGATCAGGGCTGCCTGCAATTCAACTCACTTCCAACGTTGTTATTTGCAGCCCCTATGTACATAAAAATATACACGGGAGTGGAAACACACATGTACTCCCTGCTTAGTGTTCACCTGAGGCTATAATCGTTTTCCTGGTGAAGGATTTCTCTTTGGAGCAACTGGCAGTGCCTGCCGGTGCTCATAGCCTCTGGAGGGTGGCAGGCAGGTGGGCTGGAGAGGTTCAGAGGAAGGGACAGAATGGATCAGACTTAAGTCTCCTCCATGTCCCATCTCCAAACATAGACAGCAGCAGATGCTCAGTTCAACTTCAGTTTCCCACGCACAGAAGCAGAGAAAAGCGCTGAGAAAAATGAGAGAAAGTGCCTGGTTGCCAAGACCACTTAAGGGAAAAAAACACCCCACCAGCCAAACCCAAAAACCTCACCTGCTGCACAGAAGAACAGCAATCCTCCCGAATCTCCAGCCCCACATTTATCTGCAAGCAGGTCTGGTATCAGGAACAGCAGGTTTCAGCACTTGATGTCCAGGCCCATGGCAGTCCCGGACCACAGGCACTGGGCCCACCAAGGATTGAGGTGTGTTTGGGCAGCCACTTCTCCCCTTGCCTGCACACGGGGGAGCAGCAGAGAGGGTCCTCACACCCATCTGCCCCTTCTTTGGGAGCCACGTACATTAAGGCACTGCAAAGGGATTAATGGGACTGAAGGATTAACAGCTGTTTCCAAATAATGGGCATTTGGTAGGTGGGACCTTGCTCTGGGGCAGGAGGAAACAAGACATCTGGGGCAGGAGGAAACCCCAGCCCAGCCCAGGACAGGGACAGTAATGATGTCCCTGAGCAAACCCAGCAGCACCCAGCTCCCCTGCACTCCCACAGATGAGGGTCTGGCAGTCCAGTGCCAGGCTCCACCACCCCACTCCATTGCCTCTGCCTGCTGCTCTCTCTGGAGGCATTGGAGCAGCCTGAGTCATAATTCCTGAATGCACAGAACTGCTGGTGTTGCAAAAGGTGGCCCCTGGGTTTTGTCCTGCAGCACCAAGGCTTTGGGAAGACAAGGAGTAAGCTCACATCCCTCTCTTCATGGAGGTGGAGGAGAACAGGAGGTGTCTTTCCTCTCTACATCCCCATTTATTTAACCAGAAAACCACTGCACAAGTGGGAATTTCTGTCCATTCCCCTGCACCATGCTGCAGCTCTCAGTTCTTTCATCCAAACATTTCAGCTAACCCAAGAGGCCAGGCTTTTGATTTTATTCAACAATTCAGACTGCAAGACGCAGAAGAAAACAAACGTCCTGCCTCCCCTCGGAGCCAGCTCCTCCGATCCCCTGCAGCCTGACCAAGGCATCTCTGGTATACAGCGGGGTTTGGTGCCAAGACAAGTGGCCAACGAAAACAGATCCAAAAGTGTGAAATGTATTACTGTTCCTAAGAAGATGGAGTGGGATTTTCCAACTCTTGGATTTATCTCCAGAAAATGGATTAACATAATCCTTAGGGGACACTTTGCTCTGACTCGGTGACCCTGTGCCAGCACATATGGCTGCAAGTGGCTCCAGTGGGGACAAGAGGCACAAGCCTCCTGATGGCATCGCATCTCAAGCGACAGCACCACTTGCCTCACATCAAGTCCATCACCCTCTGCTTGACAAAGGTTCAAATTCTGACTGCTGGGGGCCACCCAGTCACCCGGGATGCCAAGACTCCTTCAGGAGAGAGACAAGGGGGACAAGAGCACGGATGCCAGCTGCTACTGATGGACGAAAACATGCACTACATCCACCACACGTGCCACTTAAACACAGCAGCAGGTCTGAGTGTAAAAATACAATTAAAAATTAAAGCAATAAATCAGCACATACTGACTGAGGCCCACATTACCCCCCTGCAGTGAGCCCCAAGCAAGCTCGTCAGGAATCTCAGGCTGCTGGAGCAAAGAGCACTGATCCAGCTGCTGAGCTGTAGCACCGGGATCCCCGCCGCCCGCACTATCAGCTATCCCAGGAGGATTTTAGGAGACAGTCATGTGAGTCCCGACACCCCAGACAAGCATTTTTCTGGTTTAATCTTCCCCAAAGTTCTGCTCTAAATGAGAGTTCCGCATTTTTGTGACTCGCGCCGGGTGCCTGGCTGCAACAAGAGCTGTGCGGGTGTAAGCGCTTGGGATTCTTGGGGATAAAAGGAAGCAAAGGAGTGTAAGCATTTAATTAATCTCCAGCAATCTAATAAAAGGATAGAGTAATTGCCTCAGCCATCTGCATTCTGTATCTGGCATCGAGGGCTGCTGGAGAAACCCACGAATTCGGAAGCTGGGTTTCGTACGGATTGTGCTTGGCATTAGCGCGTGCCACCGGATACCAAATAAGAGAAAGAGGAGCTAACAAAGGCTAATATGCAGCACTGCACTAATGCAGCCAGACCGGCAGCGTGGAGCAGAGATGAGCCTGAGCAGACCCAGGGGCTGCTGACGCCCTATCCCACTCCTCAGCCCCCAAGCCGGGTCACCCAAACCTGGCATGGAAGAGGCACGTGGGATTTAGAAGGCGAGGTGCTTTGCAGCCTCTCCGCAGGTGAGGGGTGAGCAGGTGCTGACAGTAAAACAGCAATTGGCTCCAATCACCCAGGAGCGAAAGGCTGCAAAGTTGAGCTTGAACAGCCTTTCCCAGCAAATAGTTGCAAAGCAGGTTTAAGTTTGCTCCATAAACAACTCCTCGGCTGTTTTGCTCTTTGCAGCACACTGCCTGCCATCGGGCAGGTGACGGCCTCTGCAGAGGAACCCTCCCGGCCCCGAGAAAAGGGGGAAAATAACACTTTGACACCCTCCGATGAGCCGCAGCCTTGCCCCAAGGGCATCGCACACAATTAGATGCCAAATTTTATTCCCCTGACAGCACATGTTCTCCGAAGACAACAATGTGTGACAGACGCCTGCCTTCCTGTCGCTCAAAACGGTTTTGCACCAGGCTTTTCTCCTGTAAGTCAACCTCACTCGAGTATCTCTGCCAGCATGATAACCATATCCCCAAGGAGAAGCAAATGGGGCAGGATTTTACGTTTCTCCTTTCCAAATCTTCTGGCCAGCTCCTTCCC
Organism: Lycocorax pyrrhopterus obiensis; assembly: GCA_014706295.1. NCBI lineage: Eukaryota > Metazoa > Chordata > Aves > Passeriformes > Paradisaeidae > Lycocorax > Lycocorax pyrrhopterus. The sequence continues at coordinate 24,412,794 of JACSVZ010000013.1, forward strand.
AATTTACTGCTGGCCAGCGTTCCTTGCTCGGTAGCTTGGCTTTTCCCAGCCTGCTGCGAGATGGCCAGCGCCAGCCTGCGGGAAGCCACAGCCGACGTGGAGCGAGAGAATGAAAAGTCCCAACGGAAAAGAAAAGATAAAAAGAAAAGAGCACTTCGTGCCAAATCTACTAGCAAGGAAGGTTTATATACGTAAAGAGAAATAGCAAGCTTTTATTTCGGGTGCGTGTCCCTGACCGCCTGCACGGCAAATGGCACACAGCTCATCCGGCTGCTCACGTTAGAGGAGCACCAGGGTAGTACAAGGCACCCTGCAGACCCCAACCACCCGTCTCCCACCCCAGCGGCGCCCCGGCACTACCCACAGCGCTGGAGCCGCAGAGCAAAGCCCGAGCCCTCCGCTCTTTCCCGGGAAGACGCACACAGACCCCGCTCGTGGGGCCAGCGTCCCCAGGCAACACCACGCAGAGCCCTGGAGGGATGCAGGGCCAGGGAGGGATGCTGGGGTGAAGCGGGAGGGTGACCCCACTCCAGCCTGACCCTTCCCACCAGTATGGGCATCCCTACGGGACAGGTGGGAAGCCTCGCCCAACTCCGCAGCTGAGTTCGGGGGAGACCAGGCAACGCCACGGGGAACGGCCGCGGGGAAAGCAGAAAAACCCTATAGCTACGCGAAAAGAGAGCTGGAAAACTGTGCATCCCGGAGCGTCGGGGTGCAGCGCCGGGCGGCGACCCCCGCGGCACCCCCGCGCCCGCCGCCCACCTTGGCCTCGAAGCAGATGCCGTGCTGGAAGGCGTCCTCGTTGTGCAGGGGGATGCGGAGGTCGTGCCGGTCGTCCACCAGGTTGTACTTGGACTTGGCGGGCATGGCGGCCCCGCGGCGGCCGGGCAGCCCTGCAGCGCGCCCGGCCCTGCCGCCGCCGAGCCCCCGCCCCGCCCGGCCCCGGGGCGGGGACGCGCCCGCGCGGAGCGAGGGGGGCGGGCGGCGGCCGGGGGGCTCCGCGCCCCCTCCCCCGGCCAGCCCCGGCCCCGGCAGCACCGTGGGGCGGGCGGCGCTGGCACCTTGTGCGCGGGGCCGGGCTTGCGCCCCGCCGCCAAACTTCAAAAAAAAAAAAAAAAAAACCCGACCGAAAAAGGGATAAATGGAAAACAATGCCTCCGGAAAGGTTTGGGGGAGGGTGGGCAGCGCCGGGTGCTCCCCCCGGGGAGCACAGGGCAAGGCACTGCTGGGAGCGGGACCCGCATCCCTCCGGGCTGGGGAGCCGGGCCGAGGAACTCTGCACTCAAATCTTTATCCCAAGCAAGCTGGAAGTGGAAAATCTTCATCTTGCGCTTAAAGAAAGGCCAGCTCTTGCGACCAGACCCCCGGCCCTACCTTACAAAAGTCCCGAAAGCTGCGGATGTGCTTCCTACCCCCTGAGAGCAGCCCAGAGCTGCTTTCCAAGTGTTCAGGGAGGCACTCATATAGATCTGACCTCAAGTCCAGGCTGTTGCATCGCTTACCTCCACATGCACAGTGCACCCTCAGGTAGGGCTCCGTCCTTCTGTGTTTGGATATCCACAGTTGTTGTAGAGCTCACCTCCCTGCAGCGTCCCTGAAGAGCCAACACTGGCCTCAGAGGCACTCCTCTCCACAGGAGACCCACAATTCCCAAAGCCCTTGCCTTGCTCTGCTTGCGTGTTCCTACAGCCAGAGCCCACTTCCTTCAGGGTTCCAAATGACTGCAGTGCAAAGAGCAGCACTGACTGTTGATCTTTCCTCGGGCAGAACAGATCCAGGGCCATTGATTTTTCAGCCTGAGTCAATGTGGTGAAACTTCCTTTAAGTTTGTTACAGAGTTCAGTGCCAGCCACAGCACTTCAGCCACATCTGAAAAATGTATTGTTCCACTCAGAACAGAGCGGGCTTCCCACCATCCCCAGAGGCACAGCTAACAGTCTGGGCACAGACAACTACATGACAAGCTGAGAAATCCCTGTGCTCCGTTGTGCCCATGAGAGGTGTGTGGGAACAGCAGTTGTGCTGCCAGTTTCCCCGTGCCAGGCCCAGGGTGGGATTTCACAGAGCTGTCAGCGCCAGGACAAGTGAATCGAGGAATGATTTCCCACTGAAGGCGAGACACGAGCAAGCCCATGGCTCTTGAAAACTTTTACTCCTGGTTTTGGGAGAGGGCAGGGGATCAGTGCTGTATGTTGCAGTTGTGACTGCGCCTGAAGAGATCCCTAGGCGAAAACGGGGCAGAGAACTGAACACCTGCTCAAACTCACTTCAGCCTGGGACAGGCCAAAGCTGGCAGTGGGACAGTCTTGAGCCTGGATCTGCTTCATGGTTCTTGCTGAAGGTTTCTGTTTATGTCTAGCAAAGGTTTGGCTGACAGCATGGAAGTCCCAGGTGCTGGGAATGATACAGACACCGGAGAAGTCCCCTGAGAGTCTGTCGACCAACACCTGCTCCAAGCAGGGTAAGTTTCAGCTTTGAGACAAGAGCAGCAGCTCAGGGCTGTGTCTAGGCATATTGCAAGTGTCCCCAGGGACAGAGATCCCACAGCCTCTCTGGAGCCCTGTTCCTGTGCTAAATTTGATTGAAGACACAGATTCTTGCAGACTGTAGAATTTCCACAGCCAGCAAAGCCCGGTGGATTTGGGGAAGAACTGAATCCCGGGTGGGAGGGCTTGCAAGCATCTCTCCAGTGAATGGCACTCTCGGGGAGGTGTTCCCACAGGTGCAGGCATGGGTGTTTGATGGAAAGCCTTCAGAGCCTGGGGAACAAACCAGCTCCTTCCAGGCAGTCCCAGTGGGTTTGCCTGGCAGCACTGGGGTTTCTTACAGATGTCCGGGGCAGTCCATAGCCCGCTCCAGTGTAGTGGCTGTTCTCACTGCCTGCTGCAGTGCCTGAAGCCAGCCTGGAGACAGCTCTTAAAATATTGGGGTTGAACTAAGGGACAAGCCTCCCTCTGCAGTTACTCGTGGGTCTTTTGCACCACGGGCACGGGAAACAGCAGCATGGGGGACAGCAGCTCTGCTGCAACCGGTTTGTCCCAAGCCCACCTGCCTGACGCCCCAAGTGTGACTGGGGGGTACTCGCTGCATCAGGCAGTGCTCCAGCCATTCACACAGGCAGCTTAGGATACCTGTGGCACTTCACACGATTCCACCTTCCTGTTGTGTTACAAAAATCAGCGGGGTCTTTTTTTTTTCTTTTTTTTCTTTTTTTCTTTTTTTTTTTCCTGGGATCAATGACCTTACACCTCCCTGCTCTTGCACCTCCCTGCCCTTGCACCTCCCTGCCAAACCACCGCCTCTTCCTGGGAGAGCCTTTCCGGGCTGCCGATCCCAGGGTGTCGATCCAAGCTCACCAGCACCACAAGGTACAGGAGATCCGGGAAGGACAGGGAGGGAAATTAACTCTCGCACTCGTGTTCGCCCTACAAGTGCAGAACCTGTCTCCTCTCATTCAAAATCAATAATTAGGAGCCCTGGAATAACCCGTCGAAGTTGTGTAACCGGTTTGCTCGTTGTCGCAGCCCTGTCCGGCCCCACCCGGCGGCGGGACCGGGGCTCGCCCTCGGGTGCTGAGGTGTCCCCCGAGCCCGAGGGGATCCCACCAGGGCCGAGCTTCGGATGGCAGGGGACACGGCTCTGCGACCCTGAGCCACCGCTGGGGCATTCCGAAGGACTCGCCCGTGTCCCCTCCGAGCAGCCCCCCGGGCAGCGGGCGGGGACGGCGGCTCGGTCCCGGTCCTGGTCCCGCCTCTCCCGGGATCTGCGCGATGTGGATTTGTAAGGCTGGCCTGCCATCTCCTGGGAAGGCCGAGAAATGCGGCACGGAAAACCCAACCTGGACGGAGGGTCCGCGACCGCGTTCCTCAGCCTCTCCGCAGCTTTCGGGGTGGGTGTGTGGGTGTGGGTGTGTAGGTTGTTCTGCCCTTGCTCTGCACCAGAGCCCCAGGGAAACCAGCCCCACCTGCCATCCACAGACTGCCTTTGGCATCCTGTGAAGTCGAGAGGACGTTCTAGCGGTGCTTATGCGATAGGAAGATAAAAACCATGTCATTGGTTGGTCATGGTGCCCGCTGAGGGGCCGTCCCCAGCTGTGGAGCCCCCCCAGCAGCAGCAGCAGCAGCTGGGGTGTCGTGGGGTGCAGCAGGGAGAGATGACTGCTCCCACTTGGGAACACGCCTGTGCATTGGTCTGCAGTGAGCCACATTCCCCAACAGCAAAGGACCCAAAAAAGTTTGTCAGGGTGGTTTAATTTTGCCCAAAAGCATCCCAAAGTCTTGGCAAGTTTCAGAGCTGCAAAAGAGATCATATTGTGCAAATATGTTATAAATGCAACCTGGCCTGTGAGTGTCAGCCTGCACCACCTAGTCTCACCCTGACAAAAAAACAGTGAAAATACCACTTTTTCCACCAGAAAGGCCTGTATATTACTGTGACATCCACCATCTATAGCAGGAACCACCTTCAGTCCTTTATCTAACCGAAAATGTGGTGTTTGCAGAGCACTTTGTACCTCAAACACTGTTGGTGCCAGCACGGTGAAGCTGCAACCTTCCCCAAAACTGTCCCCACGACTCCTGTGCCACAGCACTGTGGGAGGAGAGGCACCTACTCTCAAAGGTGGGAATGGTGAGCACGTACCCCAGCCCCAGGAGGCTGGTACCCCCCTTCTCTCGCTGCCTGTGCTCTCAAAACAAGGGATTTAATGTACCGCCATTGCTCGCGCTGCTTATGCAGCACAGCACAGTGGGTTTGGGGGAAATACCCCGTGCACTGCTTGTGCTCAGGAGGCTCCTCCTCCCAGAGCAGTAATAAAAGGGCTTTTGGCCAGGAATGCAAATATTTTTTACTGTGCTGGATGCAGGTGGGAATGGGAAACATCACAGGGCATGGCTGTGAGAAGAAGCGAGCAGATGGCCGACTTTGCAGCTCTGCACAGTAATTTGTAAAGCAAATTGGCCCTTAGGCGGGCATCCACACAGGAAAGGTAGGATCCAGCTCACAGGTCGGTGCTCCCCATTGCTTTGATGTCCTTCCACAAAATCCTACAGCAGCAAATTCTTTTAAGGCCGTGGCCCTGCAGTTGGAGAGTGCACTAGAGCCACCTGTGTGGCATCAGGGCACCCCCAAGCTTGCTGCCTGTGAGCCCATGGTGGGCTCAGGCCGGGAGTCACCTTGTCCCTCCGGTCACCTGCACAGCCCCAGGTGGCAGAAGCACCAAGCAAGGCGTGAGGGTCAGCACTGCCAGCAGATGCTTTTTCTGCCCAATAAAACCTGGTGATGAACATCTAAATAGCAAGGTCTGGGAAAGAAGCAACTTCAGAAAGGGGAGGAAGGCAAGTCTGTTGGAATTAAGGTCAGGAACTTGCTGGCATTTGCTGACATTTTATTCTGATGAGCTGGCAGAGCTCATTCTCATCAGGCGCACACTTATGTATGCATTTATTTATTTTAGAGGTGGGCCTGGAAACAGCTTCAGAGCTGTTTTTAAGAACACAGACGCATCTTTGATATCTAGTGGGGTGCAGGCAGACTGCTAATTAAACCACCTGAAAACTCAGATTTTGTCTTCATAGACATTTTGAATCTTTGCACCACGGTTTCCTTTCAATTTGAAATTATCCCAAGGTTTTGGAAGTTCTCCACAAACCCCAAGTTTTGAAACATTTTTGTTTCAGAAAAACAAACACATGGTGCTTCTGAAATAAATACACTCCCTGAAGCGGAGCAGGTGCCGGCTAAAATTAACATTGCTCCCTGCCAACCTCAGCCAGCCCCACCACAGCCTGCAAGGCAGCCGTGAGAGCCTGGAAGGTTTGGGGCACCCAGAGTCCCATTGCCATGGCAGGGAGCTGGTGGCAGCGGGAGCCCATCCCTGGGAGCCTCTCACAGGGCTCCACATATGGAGCAGGAGTACTCCAGCAGCAGGCTGGAGCAATGTCCACATCCCCTGAGCATCTCACAGCCGTATGGGAGCTATCCATACAATGCACAAAATTCCTCTTGCTCTTATCTCACTGGCCCATTAAACACCCCTAAATGGTGTTATGAGAAACACACTCTGCCTAAACATCACTCCTGGCCATTCTCAGCTTGATCAGCTGTACTAATTGTCAGTGAACTAATCAATAACTGCATTAACAGATGCTCATTGCAGTGAGAGGCTGGTCCCATGGGCTGGCAGGGAGCCTCATGTAGCCACTCCAGGGGTGCGACATCATCTGAAATTCATTCTCAGTTTATCACGATGCTGTTCTGAAGGTGGAATCACTGCAGAAAGAAAGGTCTTGAGGTTGTTTATGTCTCTCTGTGGGGGAATTTGTACAGCAAGACCTCCCATCTCTGCAGGAGGTGCTCAAGGCACCAGGGACTCCAGGCTAACCTGGTCTCTAGGATCCCAGTCCACAGGATGCGATGTTGGCCATGGGTTTTGTGTTGCAGCAGAGAGAAGAAGGAATATGGTTTTTCTCAGCTTCTAAACCAAGGAGCAAGAAGAACATAATCTTCAGTGGTGTGGCAAGCATGTAGCCATATTCAAATAATATGATAATTGCAGTGTCTAGATGTTCAGGCTTCTGGTAGCAACCCCCCACTTTTGGCTGATAAATAAATACAATGCTTGGCATTCTTCATGTGGGAATGCAGTTTATGATCTTCACACATGTTATTGCTCAGTTCAAGAGTGCAGGACAGCAGCCGGAGGAGGAGGCGTTATCCTGGGTGCTCTCTCCCGTGGATCACTGCAGTTAATTGGAACTACCTTTGATACGTTTGTAATTCGCCAAGGCTTATTTGTTGTATAATCAGACACATGGCCCCTTCCTTTAATTGCCTTGTAAACCGCCAGAATGATTAATTCTGCCACAAGCCTGCATTTGTCTGGGGACTGACAAGTGGTGACTTACGAGGGTGATGAGGCAAGGGCTGGGACACCCCTGTTGAGCCCACCAGGCTGGGGAAGGATCTCTCTGGCTCGGTGGGAGTGGTTGCACACCTTTCCCAGGGCAAGGGGACCTGAAAATCCCACAGGGGCACAAAACACAGCGCTGCCTGTGCAGTTACAGGCAAGTGCCTGCTGATGGGTGCAGCATTCCCAGGAACACTCCCCATGCCCAGCCCTGCTGGGGCAAAGTCCACGGCAAATCCCTACCTTGGCACTCACATGCGCCCTTGGGGACATGTGCCAATCCCTGGCCCCACCTGGGAAACCTCCCCCAGCTCTGCCTTTCTCCCACAGCCCTTCCCACAGCTTGTTGATAGGTGCTGGCCAGCAAAGGCAGTATTTCACTCTCACTCCCATATATTTTACATGCTAACGCTGTAGCTCTGATATATGCTCCTAAGGGACCTCTCATATCTGGGCAATGAACATTTCTGCGCTTGCAGCTCAACTTTCTTGCCTGGAGATATATTCAGATGAAACAATAATATATATCAGCTCCCAAATCCCAGTGACTGTAAATACCAGGGGAGAATTAAAGCAGCACAGTTAATAGTCCTGGCTTCCATCAGTACGGAATTTACATCATTCCATTGTGTGTGGACACTGGGGAAAGGAGAGATGAGCAGCTCAGGGGTGTGCCTGGGGGCTCAGGTGCTTGCTGCTGCCGGGACAGATGGACACATGGATGGAAGGAGGTATGGGAAGAGATGTAGAAATGTGCTGGGCATGCTGATGGGGTAAGAGAGGGAAACGGGGATGTGGCAGCAGGGGGATCACCAAGCCTCACAAGAGAAGCTGGGATCCCATGGGAACCGTCTTCACAGCCTTAGCTGAAGATAGCACCCAGGGAATGTCATCTGTCCAAAAATAGGGGGGCAGGGATTTGCCCTGGGCTGCGAGCAGGTGCCTGGGGTTTCACAGAGCCCAGTGTGGGGGAACGAGCCTGCGTTCCTCGGGCACCCAGGAACTGCTTCCCTGCGGTGGCTGTGCTGCTGACGGATGCACGGAGAGGTCAGTGGGATGGGACACGTGCCAGTGGGAGTGTTCAGCAGGAAGAAAGCTGTTGAGATTGTCCCTCTCCTGCCTTATCTCAGTTTCAAGGACCAGGTTATTTTGGAAACATACTGTGGAAAAATGCCCGCAAAGGGAAGAAGGCAAGGAGGGTGAGAGGGTGGGTGCAGGTGCTCAGGGGGAGGGCAGCAGCTACACCCCAGAGCCCTGGGGTCCCCACTTAATTTTCTCTTTCTGCCGCTTTTGGGGCCTGATTAGGCATCAGCTGAACCCTGCTGTAGCTGGCTCAGCCCCCTCTCAGAGTCAGGGGAGAAATTAAAGAAAACTTTGTTTCCAAACAATTGCAAATGCATAGTTCGAGTATCTGTAATTTAAACTCGAATCCTCCTTCTGCTAACAGTGATGGATGGCTTTTTCCTACTGCTTTGAGAGCCCTTGGATCCTGCACGGCAGATGCCTCCCTGATTTATGGCTTGCCTCTTCATGGGAAGGGAAACAAACAGCCCAATCCTAATTACCACACTCTTGTTAGGATACTTTTCTCTACATCTTCCATCTTATTACCGGGCTCCCCACTCCACCTTTGTGCAGCTGACTTGTGTGTTATGGGGAACCCTGGCATGAATTCAAATCATCTCTGTTGCACTCATTTTACTGGCAGATAAGTTTATGTGCACCACAGATGGATGACGGGCTAGAAATTGCATTTTTTCCTGAGTGGCTCAGTCAGTGAGGGGGTCAAAATGTGAGGATGGGGATGATGGGGAGGAAGGAGAAAAGCCAATGCCAGCGGTATTTTCCTGCCTCCAACTGGTGCTGGCAGAAAGGAGGGAGGGAGGGAGGGATCGGGCCACACGAGGCGCTAAAAATAAATGTTCTTCTTGCTAAAGAGAATCTTGCTGGTTCAACTCTTTCCTATTCTTTTGTGTGTGAGAGCAGTTAATTCTCCTTGGGAGCCCATTCACTCAGCAGATGTTGCTTTTCTTTGCGTGATTAGCCTGAAATCAATGGAAAATAATCCTGCACTCTAACAAATACTGGAGCACACGATTCCAGTGCTACAAGGTGTTTCTGCAGCCTGAACAGATGCTGAAATTACTGTCCGTAAGAAAAGCGCACACGGATGCGTTTGTGCCTCTAAAATAGCAGCATCGCCCGAGTTTCTGTGATGATGGGGGGGAAAAGGCTCTTTGCAGCTGCTTGGACTCGCTGGCACGAAGACAGGAACATCCTGGAGGGCCCCCACTGATGCTACCACGCTGGCCAGCCCAGGAGCACAGGCTGTATGTGGAGAAGATGAGAGCGATGTTGGCTGAGCCCGGGGAAGGGGAGCACCCGAAAAGCCTCTGTTGCCTGTGTTCGGGCCCCTGTGTTTGGCACAGGCTGCAAAGCCCAGCCCTGTCCACTCAGCCTGTCCTGATCAAGGAACAAATGCTGCCAGCAGTGATGTTACTGCCAGAAATGCCAAGCCCTGACCCCCCCAGGCCCCACCAACGCTGTCAACTGAGGGCTTCTGGCTCAGCTGCCTTCTAAAAGTGAGCCTGTCAGACAGATTTTAATTCACATAATGTGTCTTTTCCTGATAACTTTTAAAATCAGACTGCCGGGCTGTCCCAGCTGAAATGCCAGCAAAGCTGAAGTATTTCACCGTGTCTGTGCTGTCACCTTTAGCAGCCAAAGACATAATCTCATCAAAGAGCAAAATCAGAATTATCTGATGTGCACAGAGTCCCCACAAAAGTCAGAGGATGGAGATGAATTTTCTCCCTATCGCCCACTCTAAAACCACTGAATCCCAGTAAACATGCCCTTTATTTGCTGGGGTGGAGTTTTGAGGGTTGCCATCCCCAGCGCCAGCCCTTCACCAGCACCTTTATGGCCCTTCAACCAACCTGCCTAGCTGCAGCACTCGCTGATGCCCACCTCTTCTCTCCTCTTTCTCATGCCATGTGGGAAAATACACTTGTTTCCCATCACCCTCCCACCTCCTGCTTGAGCTCAGCAGCCTGGGGCCATCCCTTGTCACAGGGGCAGCTGTGTCACTGCTCTGTGGGCAGCCCAGGCTTCAAGCCAGCGCTACTCACATCCTCCCACTTGTTCAGGTGATAGCTAGAAATCCTTCGGGTCACATAACGACTACTTTTGTTTCAACTTATTTGCAGTCAATGCTGTTTCATATTTCAGAGTCACTTTTTGTGTTCTGGGGAGAGAGGAGGGAATAGCCCACGAGAGTGTTTTTGAAGTTGGTGTCTCTAATCTTCCTCTCAGGCATACAAAAATGCAAATCCTTTCCAAATGGCATTAGATCATTGAATCCAGCAATGTATTTGAAACCCTTGCCCTGCCTCAGTGCAGCACTGGAGTGCTCTCTGGTGTCAGAATCAGCCTCTCCCTGCTGGCTGGAACTGCAGTGGGAATGGGGGCCTGGCACTGCCAGGTGCCTGGGTGGGCTCACCTGAGCAGCTGGGCTGGCCCTGCCTGGCACTGGGATGCTGACACCAGCGCTGAAAAACTTCTCCTCTCCCTTGCCCAGGTCCTGAGATTGTTTCAAGGAGCAAAGGGGGCTCTGCCAGGCTCTGCCATGCTGATGGCCAGCAACGACCCGCTCCCTCTGACTTCAGAGGAGCTGGGGACAGTCCCCACAGATGGGGAGACATGAAACCCATTAATCATCTCCCTGCGCTGTGCCATTGCATGAAATTGGATTTAGCACCATTAGCAGAGCAGCTTCTGAGCAGCTCCTCATCTCCTGCTGAAACCACTCTCCCATTGCAAAGCTGATTAACAGAGTGCGTCCACAGTATTAATTAACCTAATGAACCCTGACGATAAATTGGAGTCCACTTAATTCCTAGTCCCCTGCTGTGCATGCAGGTGAAACAGCTCGTGGTGCCACAACGCCCCGCAGCTGCCTCACAGCGAGTCCCAGGGACCTGGGGCTGGGGCTGGAGGCTCCCTTTCAGCCCCAGGACGTGGGGAATGGTCGGTCTTTGCCCACGTCACTTGTAAAACTCCACAGAGGATTGGAGATAACAGATGGACACCTCACATCAGAGCGATTCACTGGTCCTCACACCCCGCGGGCTGCAGCAGCAACCTCTGCAAAGAGCCAGGGTCCCGCCTCCAGGCATTTCTGCTCAGAGGAAAGGAAAATAAATGAAATGCTCAGGGACTCTGGCAGAGTCTGTGATGTCTGGCTGTGCTGCCCTGGATGTGACAGACTCTGGCCCATGGGGACAAGGCAGGTGATGGACAGGGCGAGGAGGAGGGTGCCTGTGCGTACTCCTGCCCGGATGGTAGCAGCCAACTGAGCCAGTGCCACAGCCAAGCCTCGGCCCAGGCTGCCTCTGAAATTGCTCCAGGCATTTGCAAGGAAACGGTTGAAGCAGGATTTTTTTTCCTGGTATGAACAGAGCTCTGTGTTAAAGGAGAGTGAGCTGGGAGCTGGCCACAGTGGATCTTTGGGGACAGCTGGGGAGAACTGCCAAGCACCCCACACAGGTATGGGGGTCTGCAGGTGGTGTGAATTCTCCAGCATTTGGTGCTTTCTGGTCCTGATAGGGTTTCTCTCTGTGAAGATGGATTGTCACTTGGCCAGAAACGCTGGGCTTGAAGCAGGGAATCATCAGGCAAGTGACTCTGGCCATGGCTCTGCAGATCATAATAGTCCCTTCTGGCCCGAAAGCTTATGAATCTATAAATCAGATCATTACTAAAATAGCTATGCCATTTCCCTGTGACATAACAATCATTTAAAATATATTTTAATACACAGAATATAAAAGAGAAATGTCCCATGGAAACAAAAATGTCAAAAAAGCATCAATTCTGTTTCTTGCAGCAAGCCAGCAAGTGGCTTTTTGTGCTGTTTTTAGGCAAATGAGGAACAGCCCCCTCCTGCTTCCCAGGAGTGTTGTTCCCTGGCCTGAATTCCATCCAGCTCTCACTAACCCCTACTAACTGCTCAGTAGCCCTGAGAAGCCATGGTACAAGCAGGGATACAGAGTCAGGTAGCAACCCAAGGGAAAGCTGCCTTTCCTCACTGGAGGTCAGTTGTTCCCTTTGTGTCCAATTCCCGGAGTCCAGAGGGCTCGCAGCCTTCCTGGGTGCAACAACTCACTGGAGGAGTTAAGGGCCAATTTAAAGGCAGGTTCAGTTACTGGGGGGCCTCATCCTGCATTTGCTCTGTGCTTGGCCCTCCTCAGGCTGCTCTGTTCAGAGAAAAAGATCCAAAACACATGGGAGGAAAACTCTTCTGAGCCCAGAATGAAGATGAAATATGATGCACTTTTTCCTGGAGATTCCTAATTGAGGAATGTGAGCCTAGCAGAAGAACTTGTGGGAGCCATTTCATGTCCGGATTTCTACAGAGAGTCTCAGGGACTGGATTCAGGGCAGTGAAACTGGAGAGAAGCAGTGGTTCAGCTGCCCAAGCTGTTTACAATTGCAAGATTATAGGTACAGGGGAAAAAAAGTGAAAAATAAAGTAAATGAGAAAATGAGTAGGATTATTTTTCCTTTTTGAACTTGTAATACTCTATAATGTGGCTTGTCCTGCAGATAAGCAAATGACAAATACTTCAAATCCACCAAGATGGAGTTATTTAGTATTCCTTCAACATGGAGAGAAATGGAAATGAAGTCTAATAAGGCTCCTGAACTCTTTCTTTACTACCCTCGGAGACAACCGAAAGGCATTTAATTTCCTGCAACCCAAGAGCATAAACCGCACTCAGACTCTTTATAAAACCCATCAGGCATCTTTCCCAAAGATTAAATAAGTAGGACAACATTTTCAAGAAGCTGGCTTGGAGCTGCATGAGCGCAGTGCCTGCCCAGCACTGTGCTGTGCCCATGCCTATGCCTGCTCCAGTTCCTGCGCCCCTCTCCTGCACGGCTCTGCTCTCACCAGCACAGCAGGAACGACCCTTGGGTGGCATCAGCCGCCCTGGGCAGTGGCAGGTCCCTGTGCCTGCCTGGCCCTGGCAGCACAAATGCAGGGTTTGCCCCCTGCATGCCCCCTTTGCACAGGTCAGAGCTCCCTGAGCTCAGCTCCTGGTGCCTGGCACAGACAGGACAAGATGCAGAGGTTGCTGTCCTTCTGTGGGAGGATGCTGAGGGAGGATAAATCCTCTCCCAGGGCTGCTCAGCAGGATGGGGACAGTCAGAGGGGTCTGTCTGTCAGAGCAGCCCCCTCAGCTGATGCAGCAAGTGCCCAGCTGTGGGTGCTGAGCCCCGTGGGCAGGGCGAGGGTCTGGCAGCCCTCCCGTGGCTTTCACAGCCACACAGCTCCTGCAGCACCTGGGAAGCTTGGCGAGCCATTGCCCAGGGCAAGGGTGTGTTTAGGAGGGTTGTTGTTGGAGCCGAGGGAAGGTGGTTGGATACACAGGCATGCTGGCTTCCCCCTGGAAGCCGTGTCAGACTATGGCTCTAAGCAGGGGATGGAAAAGGAATCCTACCACAGGCTGTGTGACATGGGGAGGGGGCTCTGCTGACCCACCCTGCTGCTCAGGGTAAGACTAAGCTGCAATTAAGAAGAATAAGCTCTGACCTATCTGCATAGAGCCCTTTAGGGAGGATGGGGGCATCTCCTTCCATGTTAGCCTCCTCTCCTGCAGGATTAGGGTGATTCAGAGAAGTGGAGCAGGCCAGGGAGTGTTTTCTTCCCGCATCAGATGAGAAATAGGGGTCTCTGCTGCCTCTGCACCTGGGCAAGCAGGTCCCAGAGCCATGCTATTTGGACAGCTCTGCTTCCTTGCCACACACCTTAGTCCTGCAGCAAAAGAATTCAGGGAGCAAACTACCTCTGTTAAAAGAGGGAGGTCCCAGTGCTTCGGGAAAGAGCTGTGGGCAAAAAAGGGGATGATGTGACTGCACAATGTCAGTTTGGGCATCCCCTCTCTGGTCTGCGCTCTTCAAACTCTTTGCCATGGGCGATAAATCCTTAGAAGTACAGGGAAGATTCCCGTGTGTGCCAGTTCCTGGGGCACGGGGGGCGGCGTGTTGGGGGAGCACTGCAAGGGGAAGGGGACGGATCCAGTGTGCGGATGGACAGCTCGTTTCTGTGCAGCAGGCAGGATCTCTGTATCAGACACGGAAGCTGGAAGGAGCCCAAAAACTGCAGCTGTGTTGAGCAAATTGGATCGTTATATTAGAAACCGAACAGGAGGAATCTGTGAACAAGAGCAGCTTGATGCTCGCTATTTTTCATCTGAAGAGGGATTCAACAAGGCGAACCCACTTCCCACCGTTACCTTGGCCACAAGATGACGGAGATGACAGCTTGATATTCACTCCCATCATATCTCCCGCTATCAGTGCAAACAGCCCGTCAGACTCTCCCAGCCCTGCCTGCCTCTCCAGCTGACGCAGTCCTGCTGGGAGCACACAGAGCACCCAAGCCCCAGGGGTCTGCAGAGCAGAACATGCAAATCAAGGCAGAACATGCTGGTGACAGGAGCCCTCCACAACCTCATGCAGTGCCTGAAAATCCCTGCCCTGGGGCCGGTGGGGACGGGTGGCTTCAGGGAACAGGCAATAAGAGCCAGGCATCGTGGTAGACAAGTGACAGCTTTGGTGCTGCTGGAGGGGAATGTCAGAGACCCTGCTGGTTGTAGGTCTCCAGGACCCACTCTGGGGTTCCCACTGTGCTCACTGTGCTCTCTGGACGTGCAAGTGAGGACTGGAGCAGGGAGCAGAAGGGCACGTGCCATCCTGGCTACTGGGCTGTTGAGCTGGTATCGTGACAGTGCCCCATGGCTTTATTTAGGAGAGAAGTGACCTGCAGCCCCCAAGGGAATTACTTACTGGCACCGTGACCTGTGGCTCCACTTCCAGCCCCTGTGCCGGGAGAAACCTCAGCCCCTTGCTTTGCTGGCAGCGTGAAATGGGAGACAGGCTGTTCTGCAGGATGCCTGGTTAGGAGCCCCTGCCAGGGGATGATGTCTCACTGTGAAGGGGCTGCAGCTTGCAGGGGAGGTTCAACCAGAGGCTGTGCTGCCTGTGGCCATTAGCTCCTGGGGATGGCAGCACTCCCAGCCTCCAGCATCCATGGGGGAGAGCCCACGTGCAGAAGTGCCGGGGGTTCCCCGTGCCTCGGCTGGCACAGCCTGCCTGGAGCAGGCTCCAGTGCCTGTTGCAGCGCACCGAGTAAGAGGAGTCTAAGTTAAATGTCAGCTGTGATTTGGCATTTTATCTCTGAGTGGGGTGGGTGACCTTTCTGGCTGCAGTGGGCACGTGTTCCCAGCCCCTCAAAGGCGGGCACAGCCGGCTGGGGAAGCACCTGGCCACACACTCCTTTTTGGCAGGAACAACATCCATTCTTTGCTGGTTCTTTGCTGCCCTTGAGTCATTGTTAAACCTGTCAAGAGTGATTTACAGCTGTGTCAACAAGTGGGATCCAGGCTGCCGGTCCACACCACAGGGAGGAAGAGGAGGAATATGAGGAATAGTTCCCAAGGCACAATACGAACTGGAAGGCTGGAAGAGAAAAGCATAGCCGCTCTCCTCAGCCTGAGGCTTGCCTCGTCAGCAGGGTTGCTGTAATTGCTCTGCATTTCCCAGGGTCTGACATCGCCCCTGGACATTCGTCTCGCCATTCAAATGTGGCTGAGTCTTTTTGGCAGGGCTGAAATTCAGACTCCTGCTCCCAGGGTTTCGGTATCTTCAGCTTGTTTCTGCAGCATGACAAGAAGCGACGTTCTTGTCTCCCCAAAGACATCACAGTCTTTCCCTCACAGGGAAGGCTTTGCATGTTGAACCCCAGAATCCCCAACGTTGACTGTTTGGTCCCTTGTCCAGCCCCTGGCTCAGGACAGGGCTATCACCAGCACTGGATCTGGCCCTGACCATTTTAGTTGCCTTTGGTTTCTCCAGGTCTCTCCTGACCTGGGGGCAGGGACCCAAACTGGCTCTGTTTCACATGTAGCCTCGCCAGCACCAAGCAGAGGAGGGATGAACCCCCTTCATCTCCCGGCCTTGTTCCTCCTGAAGCAGGCCAGGATGTGGCTGCCTCGTCCTGCCTTGTGTGTGCAGACCGGCATGCCCGTGGGCCTGTTTCTGAGGAGGAAGACACAAATCCATGTCCTCCTGGAGACGGCAGAGAGCTGGCCACCAGCCACAGGGTCATCCACCGTGGAGCAAACGCTCTGGCTTGCAGTGGGTGGGGCTGGATCAATGCACAAAGGAGAAAGATGAGCTTCTGCGTCACATCGAGCACCCTGCCCCTTGCAAAGCACTGAAGGGCTCAGCCAGCCAAGCCAAGGAAAGACACAATTCACTTCTATTCAACGTCACACGTCAGTGCCTGCAGAGCCCTTCTGCTCCCTCGGAAATGTTGCAGAGCCCTTCAGCTGGCATCAGGCACTGCCTCCTCGTGGCAACGGGCCCTGCTTCTTGGGGCCCTGCTTCCGCCTGCTGCATCCTGACTCCAGGCAGGGAACTGTGGAATTTCCTGCCTGCAAATCCCTGCCATAATGCTTTTCTGAGGTCAGGTGGAGAAAGACACAGCGTTGCTCCCTGGAGACCTTTGGAAGCAGTATTGGAGGTGCATGACATTTTCCTTCTGCTTTATGGCTGGAACAATCTGGACAGAAAGGACTTGTATGTTGAAGTGAAATACTGCTGCCACCACAGAGCTGCATGTAGCTGATGTTTATTTCCCAATGAGGAGAATTACTGTAATCACTGACAAATCTATAATTGCCAATAAAAAGCAGCAATGGAAGCAAGCACGTACTGGAGCAAGTCATCCCATTGCCGAAAAATGCACCCACAAGGACAGCCATTCTCCCTCTTTTACCTTCAGTAGGTAAAGAGAATTGCCACACATTTGTTCTGTGGGGCCTCAGACTCAGCTGGGTCACCTTACCATACAGGTGGCCTGGCAGGTCTGAAGCGATGGAAAAGTCCCTTCTCTATTTCCCCTTAAAATCTCTGCGTGGTGAGTGGGTTCTGCTTCTCACTGGGGGCTATTCACATGTGAGTCAGCTGTGGTGGAGCTGATTTAAATGTATCATCCTGACAGTAAAACCTGCTGGGAAAAAAATTACCTTAATGAGAAATCCTCAGAAGGGTTGGAGCGGCTGCCCTCACAGCTCTGCAGAAGGAATTCTTACAGCAGAGCATGGATGTCTGCTAGGGAAAGGCAGATCACAGAACCCTAGGGTGGCTTGGGTTGGAAGGGACCTTTAAAATCATCTAGTCCAAACCCCTTGCAATAAGAAGAGACATCTTCAACTACAGCAGGTTGCTGAGACCTCTGTCCAGCCTGGTCTTGAATGTTTCTAGGATGGGGCCTCCACCACCTCTCTGGGGAAGATGTTTGCTAAAGTCAGGCGCTGCTGCCGGGGGAGGGTTTGAAGCTGCAGGCAGAGCCTACCTGCAGAGAAGGAGTCCCGCTGCTACGCCCTGCTTTCACTCGTGAAAGGGCTGATAAATAACCTGATTCCCACAGCTTGACAAACTGCATGTGCTGGGGTTGCTCTGCCAGGACTACATCTAAGCAGGAATTCCCCGTTCATCTCCCTCCCTTCGGCATTCTACTCCTCCTGCTGCAAACGCAGCCTAGAGCCGTTGTTATTGGTTTTGCTGTTGTTATTATTATTACATATCACTATTTAATTGCCTGGCAAATTTGCAATATCTTGGAAAAAAACAAAGGAGGACGTGTAATTTGAAATGCTAAAGAGAGCAAGAGCAGACAGAGAAGATGCAGTGCATCTAGTAGGAGTATTGAAGAGGTGATGAGGACATTCTTAACCTTAATTATTTCAAATCAACTCATTTTGTAGAGTGTGTAGGTTTATGAATCAGATGAAATGTAAATTGATTCATAATTTCCTTTAATTTTCTGCTCTTTGGAGAATTTAAATCCAAATTAACATAACCTGTACCAACCAGTTACTAAGAGACAAGAGAAAAATAGCATGGGCAAAGTGGGGAGACTGGCATTTTATTATGCTCAAGCCCACCTGCTGCGTGGAGTTGGGGATTGGGACTCATTGGCGTGGGGCTGCTCCCATCAGAGAGGTGGAGATCTGCTCCCCAGTCCCCTCCAGGCAGCCTCAGCTCGCTGTTTGCAAGTATTTTCTTCCAGTGCCTTTCATTTTTGTGACGTTCTCCTCGTCGTTCGCTCACTTGCATTTATCCTTCCGGTGCCTGTTTTCTGCTACCCAAAAACGCGCATGAAGGGCAATGTATGAATCAATTGTGTTGTTGGAAAAAGGGTCTCGTAAGTCACAGTGCATAAGGACTGCACAGAAATTTTCAAAGCTCCTTGCCCCGTGCTGCTGGATGTCCCGAGCCAGTGTGTGATGCAAAGTGACACCGTGTCCTCCAGGTAGGAGCTCTCCGCTGTGCCGGGCTGCACGGGGCTGTGCGAGCCTCTGAAGCACTGCATGAACCTAACACCAGCACTTGTCATTTCTGCTCTCGGAGAGAAAGCTCTCCTTTAGGAAATAAGAAAATACAGGAATTACCAGCTACGGGAAAAAAATAGTCAGTCGGGCTGTAAGAATGAGGATGTCTGTAAGCAAAATTGCTTTCTTGCTCTTTTTATTTGTGTCGAGTCTGTACTGCAGCTGATTCCTTTGCAGTGCATCCGGAGGCTGATGGGGAATGTGGATGGAGGTTTGGGGACAGCGTGTTCATGCCCTTCTCCAGAGCAAGGCAGCATCAAGCCACACTGCAGCAGCAGTCCAGGCTGACCTTGCTTGCAAGTCCTTTTGGGCAGTGACAAATGCCTCCCTTCAGAGACTGCTCTTATTCCAGGTTGGACAGAAACCAAACGTAAAAAGCACAGGAGACAGTTGGCCGTGTGGGAAGCTGGCTTGGAGCGCTCTTGCTCTGCGATGGGAACACTTTGTTGCCATTTTCATGTGTCCTGCACATCGTGCTCCTCGAGTCAGCCATGCTGATGTGGGATGGGCAGCTCGGGCATCTCTGCCGCTGCCAGTGCTGGTGACATTGGACGCACAGAGCTCAGCAGGGATGCAAAACCCTTTGCTTGGCTACCAAGCCAGATCTGGTGATGGGCAGGGAGAGATGACCCATGCCTGGAAGTGTTCAAGGCCGGGTTGGATGGAGCTCTGGGCAACCTGACCTAGTGGAAGGTGTCCCTGCCCATGGGAGGAGGGTTGGAACATGATTATCTCTAAGGTCCCTTCCAACTCAAACCATTCCATGAGTTTTGCAGAGGCAGCAGGAATTTGTTCCCAGCCCAGGCAGGTGTTGGCAGAGCAAAACCCAACCCAACCATAAACATTTCAAGGTGACATTCACTGTTTGCACTCTCTGCAGTCTTGTTCCCGTTCCCAATGGTCAGGGATTATTGTTCCCTTGCAAGAGAGCCAAGGCAGGGGCGATGCACGTGCCCCATGCAGGAAATGCAGTTTGTGACGGAAGAGCTGCACGGGCACATCCTTGCCAGTGTATTAAATGTGCTGACTAAAACAGCAGGTCATGGTAATATTAATCCAATAGAAAAAATCAATAGTGGAATTCAGCTCAGGAGAGAGGGATTTCGCGGCTGCCTCTTGCAAGCACAAACACATATTATGTCATCAGCAGTGCAGTAAATCAGCATTTCTGAGACCAGCTGCCCAATTACTGAGGCAGCTCAATGATGGGAACTGTAAATTGGATGTATGCAAATACATAATACGAAACAGTAAAGTAAACACCTCCAAGAATTACTGAGGAATCTCTGGACTGAGTTGCTGCTCCAGGCGGGTAGCCAGGAGTGCAGGCTCCCAGGGTCTGGAGCAGAAAAGGTGTCTGAATGCTTTTGGTGCTCACCACCATCCCCAGGGCCCTGTGAGACCAGCTCAGAGACCTGCAAACACCCCACGATCTGCAAAGCCCCATGGCTGTGGCTGGTGGGAGCACTGAGTACCTGGTGCATCTTGGGCTGTCTCACAAAATGCATCGCCTCCAAGAGAGGAGGGATTCAGATCAGATGTTGGGAAGGAGTTCTTCCCTGTGGAGGTAGTGAGGCCCTGGCATAGGTTGCTCAGGGAAGCTATGGATTGCCCATCCCTGGAAGTGTTCAAGGCCAGGTTGGATGGGGCTCTGAGCAACCTGGGGTAGTGGAAGGTGTCCCAGCCCAGGGCAGGGGAGTTTGAGCTTTAGATGATCTTTAAGGTGCCTCCCAACCCAAGCCTTTCTATGATTCTATATGCTGCTTTGCATCTCCTTCAGGGTCCTTTGGTATTGTGGATCTCTGGGTTTCCACAAAGATAGGAGCCAGGAGCCAGGAGCTGTGAGACATGGCCAGCTCCATGCCATCACATGAGGGTGATGTGGCCATCACATATTTCCACATGCTTGCTCTGTGTCTTTTCTGAGCACATGCTGTGCTAAGGAATTGTGTCAGTTTTGGCTTTTCAACAACTTAACAATAAAAATTAACATTATTAGTTGCTTTCCTCCTTTCACAATTTCTTTCCTCTGTTGTGCTTACAGAGAAGAGGTAAAGCTGCAATTCACAGGGAAGCTGAAGAACTGGAAGTGACAATGATGGGACAACTCAAAGCATACACTGCTGCCCACAGAAGGGATGAGGAAAGCCATTATTTCAATGTGTTTGTAGGGAATACACCCATTACAGAGCACACGGTGAAACCCTGCCTGGAATACACTCTCTCCTGGGCCTTTTCTAAAGGACTCCTGCTCAGCTTCCTTCTCTAGTTTTGGTTCTTATATCTATTGTCTTCCCTCACAGGTTGTCCTCCTGCTCCACGCAGTGCTTGCTTTCTCCCAAGGTCTGTCCATCCCTCATTCCCTGCTCAGGGCAGCCCTTCCGTGCCCACATGCAGATTTGGGGCTAGCAGGATTTGTGTAAGTTTTCTCATTTGTGCACCTGCATAAGTCTGAGTGAGGGTGTTTCCCTGCTCATCCAGAGGATGCCAACAATTTGTGGGTGACCTGACTCCGAGTGGTGCTGAGCCCTTAAGGTCTTGGTAATCTCCTGGACAGTCAGCTGCTCCTACAAGCAAAGCGGTCGTTGCATTTTCTGCTTGAAATTTGCTCTGTTTTCAGTGCTGGACACTGTACTGTCTTCATCATCTACTGCAAGGACCTGTTTAATAGCATACATTGTCTCCATGGACAGGTGCTTAAAGACTGTGGACGTGCTTCTTCTTTATCCAGCTCTTTAATAAGCTAAACAGATTGAGCTCCTTAAGTCACTCTTTGGTGTAAAGGTGGTTGAAAGGCTAATTACCTTGGAGTCAGGATTTGGGACACAGAGCAGTGTGATCACAGCTTGGCAGAAGTCATTTTATCCTGGCTGCCTATGGAAAACAGCACTCAATGCACTGTGTGTCTATTGCTTGTCTGTCTGTCTGTCTGTGATTCCCATCCTATCCTCTCCTCCTCATCTCAACCTATTGCAATCCTGTTTGTCCGAGGGACTCGGTACCAGGGAAAAGCAAGATGGAAACCTCCCGGACATGGGGACCTGGCAGTTGTAACCACCTAGGGGTAATGGGGGGGCCCTTGTGCCCCACTGACTGGTTAGCCATGGGTTCACCGTGTGCCCCTCACAGTGTGACAGCCCATGGAGGGAGGCATGGATTGGGAATTGATGGCAGCTAGCCTGAGGTGAGCACACAGTGGAGCGTGACGAGCTGCTGGCCTGGCTACAGAGAGCTCCTTGACGGAAAGATTCCCCTGGGGACTCCCTGCTGCAGGAGCAGCAGAGAATGGCTCCAGGATGAACGTCCTCCCCACTGCACCTCATTGCACTCACCAGGGTCTCAGCCCCAGCAGAAGGACCCCTGATTTCCCTGCTGCCTTGGCCCAAGACCAGGATCGGTGCTCCAGACAACCACATCCATGGGGGACAGGGCACTTCCCTTGCCCTGGTGCGCCCAAGTCCCCATGGTCCGGTGTCTGTCATCTCCCTTTGGCCTTCGGCCTGTCACTGTGTGAGGAAGGCTTTGGAGGGAACCTTCCTGCTGCTTTCCCTGTGTGCTGCCCAGCCCACAGTGGCCAAGGTGGCGAAGGGAATGGCCTGGCTCAGACCTGGGGCTCTCCCGGAGGGACCCTGCCCTGTGCCCGCCTGACACAGCCCACGTGCAGCTGCAGCCGGAGCGAGCCTCGCCGCTGATTATCCCACCCTCCAGCAGTCCCTCCCGCAGGGATGTATCCCAGCTTAGCCTGGCATTGCGACACGGCAAAGATCTCCTGCCAAAGCTGGCGTCTGCCAGAGCCGAGAGTGGGTTAAAAATAACCCTGCATCCATAGGACTGAGGCTGGAAACTGCTCCCGGGCGAAGCACGGCTGTGCTCCCGAGCGGCGGAAGGGTGTGCCAGAGGACAGGCCAGGCTTTGGAAGGGTTACTTGAATTTGGTCTCTGGCTCAAGACTTCGTCCCAAGGCTGGCAGGCTCTGTCCTGCCATGGGATGTGGGTGCTAGTCCGGCAAAAGGAGCAGGCAGTGCTGGCCCAGCTCCCTGGGTGGCACGTGCAAAGAGACCCAGCATAAGTGCCAAGGGCAGGACACCGCTGCTGCTGCTGCTCCCCCAGCCTGCCTCGGCTTTAATTGGTGTTTGTTTTAATTTTGACTATCCAAATCTATTTTAATTGCCAGCCAGCCAAGGTCAGCACACCACAATGGGTTCCCAGCGTGAGCTGCCGTGCCTGGGGGAATGTGATCCCTGGGAGCTGCCGGGGACATGGGGGTGCTGCAGGACAAGGCAATGGGCCCCCCAGTGCCAGGGGGAAAGGGCAGCTGTTAGCAGGGCTTGGCGTTGGCAGGGGAAGCAATGCTGCACGTCCACCCCATTGCTGGAAATTTAAATATTTTATTACGCATTTATTGTAATTTAGTCTCAAACCAGTCAAGTGTGTAATGAGTTGTATCCGCAGTGGCATAAGGAAAGGCAGTTCTTGCCTGTCACCGCCTGCTCACCTACCCCATGTGTCTTCAGGTGATGAAAATGCCCTTAGCAGGGGCACCTTGCTGCCCTGTGACCTCTCTAAGGATAGAGCCACTATCAGGCTTGGGGCTAGCAGGGCGAGCACAGGCATGTATGAGAACTCCTGGCAGTCCCCAGGGGGTGGCTGTGGTGTGGGAACAGGCAGAGTCCGCAGCTTTAGGGTGGTAGGAGGGCATCATCAGCCTTCCAGGCAGGAGTCAGAGCTACGGAAACCACCAGGACACCTGAGAGCCAGGCTGCAGTGCTGGGCTTTGCTGCACGGCCATTGCTTCGCCCGTCCCCACGCCACTCTGGGTGCTATCCAGTGCTATCCAGAACATCTCCTTCTCCTCTTTCCTTGGGGCAGGGAAAAAGCATTGGAGGTCGGGGTGGTACCTCACATGTTGTTCTTGAGGATAGGCTGCTCCAGGGCACGGCTTCTGCGCCTGTCCCTCTGGTGCCAGGCTGCCAAATCTCTCCATCATTTCATGGAGCAGCAAAGCTGGAACCACTGCCTGGATAATCTCGGTGTGCAGGGACAGGGTGACACTCCCCACAACACCACACTGCCTCTCAGACTTGGAGCGCCCCCAAAAAAATCTGGTTTGGGGGCTGTCCTGATCTCTTGGTTGGCCTAGAGGCTTGGATTATTTTAATCCAGGCTTGATAATGCAATTAATTCCAATTGCTGATTCATGATGTCTGCTTTCTGAACCATAAGTGCTTTAATATTTCATTTTATGTTGCTTTCAGGGTTACATAGTTTATTCCACAAACAAGAGGTTGGGACAGTCATTAGCGTGTGAAATCAGAAATGCATGCATCAGTAACTATGGCAACTCTGAGAGAACACCAGCTTCTAGTAAAATCAAGAATTAAGCTTACATGAAAATGCTGAAGTAGGAGAGATCCTATCTGCTGAGGGCTTAGCATACATTTAGAAAAGAAAAGAAAGGTCTGAAATACTCAAGTGAACTGAACCCACCCAAACCCAGGAGCAGAGGCATTCCTGTGACCTGGCCGTGCTGGTGCATCCCTGCAAAAGGACACCTCTGAAAAATAAATGCATGTAACTACTGCGTCCACCAGCCTCATCCAAGGACTCCTCGTGCTGCCCCTGCACCCTTCCACCTGCTCCCAGGGTTTGTCTTTCCCAGGAACAAGCTGATGTTGTAGTGGAGCCCACAGAGCAGCAAAGCTCCAAGCAGAGGGTACCTGCCAGGGGATGCTTGGAGCAGCATCCATAATTAATGCTGTAAAAACAACACTTCCAGTCTGGGCCCTCTCCTGATGTTCGGTGTCAGATGCCAGAGCAGCTGCTTCCCACACACCTTGTAGATACAGCAGTTTGCTGCACTCTGGGAAGGCATCACAGAGCTCTCCCTAAATAAATCAGCCCATCCTTGTGACAACTTCGGTATGTAAGGGCTTTTCCTTGCCATGATGAAGAAAGTCTTTGCTTTGTTCTCCTGAAATCTTATTGCCTCCCCAGAATTTCCTTGCCCTGTCATATGGTTGGGAACACATAAACAACCTAACAGGTCTGGGGAGAAGCTCTGAGGTGCTGTCCCTCTGCAGAGCAGCGAGGGCTGAGCCCTGTCTGTCAGGGATGGAGGGGTGACACCTGTGACAGGTTGCCATTAATCTGTGAGCAATCAGGTGCCAAATCTGGGTGCTGCTCCATGGACAGCACCTGCTTGCACCAAGCAGGGATTTTAATACCAAACAAGGTGCTATAAATACCTCACCAGCCTGGCAAAAGGCAGGGATTAGAGGAAAGGAAGTTTTTGGGAAGAGGCTGCTTTTTCAGTGCCTGATTTGATGATGCTCATACCGCTACCTGTGATTATGTTTGCCCTATTCCCAGTTGCTTTTCCAGTGTAATCAGCCTCAAAGCGTTCAAATGGAAATCTTTCCTGCTGCTTTCCGCTTCACGCTGATTTGGGAGCAGAAGAGGAAGGAAAGAGCTGCTGGCTGGTGGGGGCCTTGGGGAAATCAGGGATGGTGTTGGTGGGTGGAAGCTGAGCAGTGGAGGATGCAAGGCCAGCAGCACACATGGGGAACAGCCTGCCCACAGCAGGACCCCTTCCCTGCTCAGGCTCACCCTAGCACATGCTCTGGTGCCAGGATGCTGTATGAATGCCTGCTTACTCCTTAAAAAAATCTGTGTATGAAACAAAGCGGTGAAGAAGTGACCCTGCATGTTGCTATTGCATTCCAGCTGACACAGCGCAGGTCCTTCCTGGCTCCAGGGGTGACTTTTCCATTGGCTTGTCTCTCTGAGCTAGGGGACACCAGCTCTGCATCCAAGGGACCTTCTGCCAGCCCCGGGTTTTTGAGGACCACACGGTCCCGCATTGTCCACGTGCAGGACAGGGGGTATGGGATTGTCCAGGTTGGCCCAGCAAGGTCCTGGCACACAGACCAGCTTCCAGCTGCCTTTGGCCCAAGGTGGACGTGGCCAGACTGCATGGTCTCCATCTTCTGGAGCACTTGAAGCTGCCTTCTCCATAAATGCACTGCCAATTATCATCCCCAGGTGTGTTTCCAGGTGTGGGCCCATGGATGTATGGTGCACATCCAGAAGGGAATCAGGGGGCTTAGCAAAATGCCCTTGCACTCCAAGAGATCAAACTCTTACAAAGAACCTGTGTGTTTCAGCTGAAAAATTGTCAGGAAATGTTTTGATGTTGAAAACTGTGAATTCCTTTGAACCCTGGAGATACAGACATTCACATCTCATTCATTGTGCTCATCAGAAAGGTGGGACCGTGTGCGTGGGGGGCGATTTGCAAAGGCACTTAGCATGAGCTTGAAACCCTGACCCAAATCCAAATTAAATATTTTTCCGGCAAAAGAGGTTTATTTTTGAAGAGTTTTTATCCTTACTGAGAGCACCTTGTCCTCTGCAAATTATCTGCAGACTGGAAGTCTGTGCAATTATTACACAGATAATAAAAGGAGCTTTTCCATATGGCAGGAAGATTCCTTCCTTATTTTGTGCCCTTAAACAGACGTGATGCATTTCCTTTCCACCAACACGAGCATAAGCTGATATTTTTGAGCATTCACAAATCAAAAGGGCCATAAATACTGAAAAGGCAAAGCAGCTGGGTTCTTCTGCAATAGTTTTGCAAATACAATCATTTTATTCACCCCTTTCGATGAGGGTAAAGGCTCCTTGAGACAGGTTGGCTCAAGAGCATCGTGACTTCTGGCTTGGATGCTTTTGGTCTCACACCTGAGTTTGGTCCTGAGTGGGATTTTCAGAGGAATTTTATGGCAGAGGGTGACCAATCTCAGAAGCAGCCCATAAACGTGAACAAATGCAGAACAGGTGCAGATCACAGCCAGGGTGGCAGGAGGAAGAACAGCAGCAGCCCATGAGCACTGGAAGGAAGCAAGCTGCCTGTCAGGAGTAATTCCCAAGGGAAAACCTCCTGATGTGACTGGTGAAAGTCTCTGCTTTGTAAGGGCCGGGTGGTGCTCTGGGCATCTGCTGTAGGGATCATCCCACCATGGCAGGAGCCTCTGCCCCGAGGTACAGCTTGAGGAGGCAGGAGCACCCCAGCAGCCCAAGCCTTCGCTCTCCAGGGAAGCTCAGGGATCTCTTATTTTTATGGGCTTAACTCCTCACGTGTCCCTGGCCCTGGGAAACATCTCTTGCTCCCCTGCTCTGCTGGCTCCAGGGGCAGCAGACATTGCCCTCGCTCACTTCATGCCCTGGGCAGGGAGAGCCCAGTGCAATGGGCAGGAGGAAGTGATAAATAATAGATTCTCTTTGGCCCCGTGGCCAGCGGCCTTTGAAGGCTCCTTTCTCCCCCACTGTTGTCTCCTTTGATGCTGTTGCTTTGATTTGCACTTCAGAGGCTGTATCAGAGCCCTCCAGGCTGGAGGGAGACTTTAGGGGAAGAGCATTGCCCTGCAGCACAGCCTGACCTGCTCTCTGTCCTTCTGCAGCACCTTGCTGGCTGAGCAATGGATGCTGCAGGCAGCAGCTCGAGGGGGAAATAAATGTGGAGCTCGGCAGAGCATCTCCCAGCCCTGCCTGCTTATTATTTAAAGCAACCCATTCCTGCTCACTTTGAATCATCTCAATAAGAAAATGATGCAACAGAAGACTGCTGTCTGTGGGGTGCCACTGAATTACCACCACTGGGTGAAGGTTTTCCATTCCCAGGTACTGCGATATCCCTCCGTGAGCCAATTTTCACACTGCACACATCCATACCTTGTGTATTAATCAGGCTGATGGGTGATGCCACGACAGGTGCCTATGTGTAATGCCAACACATTCACTTTTATCAATCAACCTTGTGACTACATGGAAAAAGCCCCAACACGCAGGGTTTGACAGGATTCATTTTTTGTTTAAATGTACAGACTGGAATTCATTTTCCATTAAAGCACATGGACCGCTGGCCAGGATGCTCCTTCATGCTTTTCAAGCTGCTCTGCACATTGCTGGTGTTCATCCTGCCATGGCTACTTGCTCTTCCCAGCCTGTCATCCTCAGCTCCCAGGAACATCGCTGTGAAAGCTGATTTTACAGAGGAATGATCTGATTCTTCAGGCCTATCAGGTGGAGAGGCTGTCACACAGCCGCTCTGCGTGACGGCAGCAGAAGGCACCTTTATCCCAGACGTCTTCCCTCATCGTCCCCAGCTAGGGAAAATAATTTGAAAAGTGACTGACACTTCTGGAAAGAAAACCCATTTGGAGATAATTTGGCTTCTACTTCATGAGTTTGCTTAATTTTCCTGCATCCTGGTGGTGTGTGTTAACATGGAGTAAGTGTCTCTGCTTTAAGCAGTTCATCAGCTCCAATTATTGTCCGTGCTCCTCGTGTCAGTGTTTGACAGGGGGACATAGCAGCAGAGAGCAGCCACAAGATGCAAAATCCCACGTGTGGTCTCTGCCCCGTCGGCAGAGCTGCCACCAGGCTCCAGGGGAAGCAACTGGTAGGGACAGAGCTGAAATAACTCACAGGGTTTGTTCCCTGGTACGAGTCAGGATCTCGGTGTGTCCCCTGAAAGTGTCAGGATGGAGCCAGCAGAGGCGATGTGACAAAGCAGCAGGCTTGGAGAATGCAACCCCCCCACTAATTGCAGCCTGTCCAAGGTGTGAGTGACAGCCAGTCCAGCAGCTGGGCAGAGGCAGATTTCCTGGGAGGCAATGTGGCTCTGCTTCCCAGCAGGACAGTGGCAGCACCATGCTGAAAGCCAAGGAAGGAGGTGCAGTAATCAGGCAAGGGCATGGACTTCACACACAAGATGGAGAAGTGCAAAGCCTTTATTGTGCACTCAGAATTCCCTAAATACCAGCACCCAACAGGATATCACATCATATAAACAGGAAAGATGTTCACCTCAGTGTCCCCCAATCAGCTGGGGTAGTGCACAGACATTGCCTATTATGGTAACAGGTAAACAATACCCTATAAGGTCACAAACTACAATTATCACATCTCATAGGTCCAACACTGTCCACAAACCCACAATCCTCTCTCAGCCCATCCCTGGTGACCTGGATGCACTCCCAGGGTCACCTCTGGGTCCAAGAAAGAGGCTCTCTCTCCAGCCCTCAGGGCCTAGCTCTCTTCCAGCACATTGTGCACCCCAACAGGTGGTGTTTTGCAGAGGGAATTAATGGCTGCCTTTGGAAACTGTAGGATGAGGTCTGATGATGGCCTCAAATGAAATGGAAAGGTGGCCCTGGGTCTCAATAAGAGATCCTCCATGGACAAGATGGAATGTTAAATGAAGAAGAATTTTAGTGCAACATCAAAGTTACGAGTTTAGGGTGAGAAGCACCAGCCCAGGTAGTGGGGAAGGGTCCCATGGCAGTGTCCCTGAGCCAAGGGCTGTGCAGCTCTGCTGGGGGCTGGTCCCCAAGCTCCTCAATAGGGGACAAGCCAGAGGCTGCCAGTCGCATCTTTCTGACAGGGAAAGGCTCATTGGGACTTGAATTTCAGGCAGATGCAAAGCCCATAAGATTAAGATTTAGCACCTAGAAAAACTGCACTTTGTGTGAGCACTGCGGGTTTGCAGCTTGACTTTTGAGGAGCAGATCCTGCAGCCATCAGGGAGATGCTGGTGCTCACAAGGAGAGGTGAGAGCCCGCAATGAGCACAGCTAATGTGGTGTGAGAACAGACAACTTGGCAGTCTGTGGGAGCACCAGTGTGCTGCCTGCGGAATAAAGCAGATGAAATTTCACAGCTCTGTTATCACGCTCTGAAAGGCAAGCAGGTCTCCGC
This sequence comes from Lycocorax pyrrhopterus obiensis, assembly GCA_014706295.1. Classification (NCBI taxonomy): domain Eukaryota; kingdom Metazoa; phylum Chordata; class Aves; order Passeriformes; family Paradisaeidae; genus Lycocorax; species Lycocorax pyrrhopterus. Next base: position 24,441,925 of record JACSVZ010000013.1, read on the forward strand.
TCTCCAAATGAGGACTCCTGGCCAGCCCTGCATGCTTTGATGGCCCAGAAAATCTCACCTGTAAGGGTAGGTGCAGCAGGAGCAGCCGGGCGATGATGCCGTGAGATGCTGGTGATCATCTTGAAGGACAGACAGCAGGATGCTGCACTCTGTAATTCACCTGAGGGAAGCCCTGCTCAGAGGAAATCCCCCTTCCCGGGGGGTGAACAAGGAAGAGCTTGTGCCCACTCTGCAGGGACTGTGGCCTGCATGGGTCCCTGCACAGGGCGGACACCAGATGAGGGCTTTGACGGCTTTTGCTGTCTCCCCTCTCCTGTGTGTCCCTGAGCCCTGTGCAAGCTGCCCCTCTGCCCTCAGCCTTCTGCATAGCTTTCTCCTTGGAAAGTGCTCCAGCAAACATGTCTTGAAGGAAAGCAACAGCTCATATTCCCTTGGAATTGTCAGATAGCCATGATTAGCACTGCCATGTCCTTAGCCAGCCCTCAGGGGCAGGCTGGGAAAGCAGCTTGTGCTGTGAATACTGCTGGCCAGAGGGGTTTTCCTCGGCTGGCAGGTGGGGGCATGGACAGGAGCTCCGTGCTGGTGCTGCACAGCATCAGGAATTCCCCGGGGATGCTCTAGGATGCGAGAGGGATCTCAGCCAGCCACGGCAGCTCCGGATCCTTCTGGCTGGAAGTTCTTTCAGTGCCTTTGCCCAGGGACAGAGGGCAAATCTTTCAAGAGCACCTAAATAGCTCAGGAGTTTGTGATGTCCTCAGTCTTACAAACACCCCCCAGCACCAGTGACAGGTGGTGGGACCTGAGCAGGCTCCAGATCCTGCTGTCCCTCCTTCCCCTCACGAGGAAGGCAAGGCCATGGCCACTGCGGCTGCAACAGCTCCGTAGGGCCATGAAATGCCAGGGGCTTCTCTCTCTGCATCTCCTCCATCAGCATGACCTACATCCTCCTCCAAATGTTTTCCAGTGCCTCTCCAGCTCTGGCAATCTGTGAAAGAAGCAAAGCTCATGCCCAGGATGACTTTCGTAGTAAGGGCAGCTGGCCTGCTCCACACTGAGAAAGCTGTGCAGAGCCCTGCTGTGAAATTCAGGAGATCCTCATCTGTCTTCCCAGCTAAGGTGAGTTCCAGGCGGCTCCCAGATGTGTTTTAGCTCCTTGCCAGCTCCAGCAGAGGAGACCAACCACGGCCTGAGGGAGTGGGTGGTTATTTTCTGGCCCACACACTGATCTGGTCTCTGTTCATCATAGTTCACGGAGCAAACACAGCATCCAGACTTCTCCAGCAGCTGAGAACTGCCTCAAAAATGCAGGCCACAGGTGGAAAATAGGGCACAGTCAGCCCTTACTTCTTTGCGTACACAAGCGCTCCTGTTCCTCTCCTAATTTGGGGGCATTCTGGGGAATTCTGACATTATGGCTGTAAGAGAAAATGCAGCATTTTGTTTTCCACAGAAACTGGCAGTTTGCCAAGAAGATGTGTCTCTCTAAGCAATCCATGCCCTCTCCTATGCCTCCAGCTGAACACTTTTAAGCAGAGTGCTGAGCCAGCCCTGTGCCATCCCTGCTTCCCTCCGCTTGCCTGCTTGCAGTGAGGAAGAGGAGGAGGATTTGGGCTGGATTCTGTGGTTTTGCTGCCTGTTTTTCCCTGGCTTCGCAGAAACACGAGTCCCTGAAAAACCCAGGCGACAGAGGAGCGTAATTAAGGAAAAGAGGAGCTCCAGATGACACTGGCTCTAGAGAGCGGTGCTTTCCCCTCCCTCTCCGTGCTCACTTATTGCATCTGTCTCTTGCTGGGGGCATGAGTCACATTGGTTCTGGTGATGGATGAAATTAGCTCCAATGTGAAACGGGAAATAAAAAGCCATTCACCAACAAGACATCTGCACAGGCACGGAGCTCAGGGCAAGGATCCTCTCTGCCTTTTTCTGCTCTTGCGCTTTTCGCAAGCGGCTCCCTTTTAATTAGATGGGATGCAGCTCTAAGTCAACTATAAATGATATTATCAAACTAATAGAGTGTGATCGTATCTTGGCTTTTATTGGTCTGGGAGCTGCTGCTGGCTGCCATGGGAACGGTGTTTTTCACATAGCGCCTCAGCTCTGGCTTGTAGGCATCAAAAGGAGGTCAGGGGAGAGGTGATGAACCCCCGGGATGTCCTTGGCTTTGCGAAGAACCATGGAGTGGTTCCCCTCAGAGACTCATCCACTGGGACGTGTTCATCCCCTCTTTCCTGGTCAAGGCTGCTCTTCAGCACTGGTGTCCATCTCCTGGCCCACTGCTGCCCTCCACTCTTCTGTCTTCCTGCTCATCAACCCCCTCGCTGCATCCAGGCTGGGCAAAACCAAGAGTGGCAGAGAAGGAAAGCAGAGACAAAAGGGAGGACACTCCCAGCCTGCATGTGAGTGTGGGATGGAGCAGCATTCTCCCCACGCTGGGCTGTCCCCAGGACAAATCCCCTGTCCCCAGCTGTGCAGCCCACAGGACATCATCCCACTGCCATGCACCTCTGGAGCATGTGAAAAACAGAGGCTTCCTGAAGGTTATCCGAGGGGAGTGGGAGCAGTAGGACAGGGGAGGCATTCCCTGGGTCTTGCAGCTGCCACACTCCTGAAATGCCAGGTGGTGAGGTGGGCAGCAGGAGGGAGAACGGGGGCTGGAGCCTGCCCCGCCATCATCCACCCTGTGAGCAGCAGAGAGGGAGAAGTGTAGGATGTACTTGCACATGCAGTCACATGAGAAGGAAGAAGAGACACAAGAGAATAACATGACTTGGTGCTGGCCATGGTTAGTGTTCCAAGCCTGACAGGAGGTTGCAGGCTCTAGGTCAGGCTTTCTGAGGATCAGAAGATGGCACAGTGGGTGTGCACCCACATGGGCGTGAGGGGCAGCAGCAGGGACATGAGATCCACAGGGATCAGGGGGACTCCATAAAAGAAGGCTTCTCTGCCAAGTGTGTTCCTGTCTTTCTGTGGCAAGAGACCCAGGTCCAGTCTCAAAGCAGGGGTCGTGGGGAATCATGTCTGTGAGTGACCCAGGGGACAAGGGACAGCCTGGCCAGCATCCCATCAGCTCCCCAGCTCAGTCCTGCCTGCACCCCTGCTCCTGCTGCCCGTAGCACTGCAGCTCAGCCTGCTGGCTTGGCCTCACCTTGCCTGGTTAGCTGCTCTCCCCGTCTTCCGGGATTTGGGATCCTCCAAATAAAACCTACCCTGAGCAGGAGGGGTTTGTTCTACGAGTTAGGCTGAAAGGCTTCTTCCCTGCCTGCCTGCCCCTGCTCTGTGATGTCCCTTGGAAAAGATGTGTCCGTGCTCTGTGAACAAAGGCAGCGTGAAGTCTCAGGGCCCAGCTGAGATCTCAAACCACCCCCTGCTGCATTGATTTTTTTGCATGGGACTAATTTTTTAATCAGAGTGATGTAGAACACGATCAGCAGCAATTAAAGGCTGGCAGGCTAATTAGTGTCAATCAGCATGGTTTATGGGTATTGGCCTTGTCAATCAAACTTGATATTGTATGTTAGTGAGATTGCTTTTGGATCTCAAAGCTAACGCTTCACAGAGAGCTTTTCTTTCTTGAGATGCTTATTAAAATAGTACAAGTCCTTCAGAAACCAGTTAAAGGACATATTTAATAGTCCTTTAGGCACTGACAATTACAGGTAGATCCTTTGCTAAATTGCACTTGGGGTTACAGCAGATTAAATACCAAGCTTGTTCTCGTGCTCCTGAAAACTGTGCTGGGTTCATCCCACCCCTCCTGGGGCTGTTGTGCTCCTGGGCATGTGTCTGCAAAAGCTGGGGCTGAAGGAGATGGGTATGGCAAGCTGCTCAGCCCAGGAAAGGAGGGATTAAATGGTCATTATGGCAAGGCTTAAGCAGGAGAAGGGCAGGATTTCTTCCAGGGACAGATTGGAAATGTGATAAGGGCCACTGGGTGGTGTTCAGGGGGATGTCTGGGAAAGAGAAAAAGAAGCAGAAACCTGTTTTAAGCTTGATCCTGACAAAAGGAAATCCCCAGGGTATGTCCTTTGGAAAGGTTGGGTTTTGGAAGCAAGGAGAGCTACTGCACCCAGGGCATTCCCAGCACTGCTGCTGATCTCTCCTCAAGGCTCCAGATTTTAGCTGACTGTGGGCATTGGCAACATTTCCAGGATCCCACATGAACCCACGGAAGAAGAGCAGAGCCAGCCACCAAAGCACGTCCCTTCCCTTGCAAGTCCGTGTACCCTGAGCCTGGTGCTGCCCTTGTTCACACAAAAGAATTGAGGAGTGAGTGTTAGGATGGCACAGGCACAGCTGCCATGAGCACACGCTGCCTTTTAAACCCCGAACCCCACAGCACTCATGTTCTCTGCACTTAATAGTATGGATGTAATTTTCTACTTGTAAGAAAGATAAAGGAAGGACTCCATCAGGCAGAGCCCCTGGGAAGTGCCTGACAGAGGTGTGAGGTAGAAGAGAGAAGAGTGTGCCAGACAGAGCCAGCCAGGGAAGCAATGCTCAGCAGTCCCTGCAGCCCAAAGCAGGGATGGCTCGAGCCACCAGACTGATGGCATTGTCTTCCCAGCAGAAAACACCTGGCCTATTGACAGTGTCGTGCTTGGGAGGGGTAAGACTCACAGCAGCATCATGCCAGCTCCTCCCTACACAGACCAGAGAGGGCTGAAATGCTGGTCTCCATCCTGCTGACTTTTATAGGCCTCCCTGGGTCTGAGAAAGACTGGTGGATTATTCAGCATCCTCGTTGAACATCACAGCTCAGCCAGCAGCTCTCTACGTGGTCACCGTTAAATTTATCTGTGTGATTGCTGGGGCTTGTGTTATTAAACTTTGGAGCTGTATAATTTTATCCTTTCTGAAGGGCTCACAGCCTGTCAGGTGGAGGTGTCTGAAGCACCACGGCAGGCTGAGCTCAGCACTGGTTACCAGCCAGCTGGGAGCTGGGAAGCGGAGTCATGCAATGCTCCCCAGCTCCAACATGCAGGGAGCTGCTGCGACCGGCCGGGAACGGGGAGAAAGCAGCCGTGGCATGGCAGCAGAGGGGGTTTTATGACACAGTTCCATGGTACAAAGTCATGTCTTGACATCCTAGTAGAAGATCCTTTGCTGGTTATTGCCTGAAGACATACATTTTATCTAAAGGAATGCTTAATTGCTCCTCATTGGACACTGGTTATGGAACATTAGGCACCAATAAAAGACAACTCTTAAAATCCGGGCTGAATACCCTTTCCAGCGGAGGGTGGTGGTTACAGTCACAGAACAGATTTGCTTCACTGCATTTTTATTTTTTCCTGACTTTCCCATTTGGGCAAAGTGGGTGGTATCCCTGCCATAACCACATCCCTGCTTCCCAGCCCTAGCCTTTGCCCTGCAGCTTTCCTGATGCAAAATGCCCCACCCCTGAGGGGACCGCTGTGGACAGAGCCACAGATTTTAATTCCCAGCTGATGTGGGAAGAGCACGGCCCTGAGACAGAAGATGAGGCTGCATGATGCTCAGCAAAAAAACATGGAGCTGCCAGTTGCTCTGAGGACATGGGTGCTGGAGGAAGCATTATTATTCCAGGCCGCCATGCCTCCCTACCACCTGCTGCACCAAAGCAAAGAATGCCCAAATAAATTTCAAAATCCCCTGCCAGGGAGAACACTCTGGATGCTATTTCTACATCAAGCTGTTCAAGACTTGCTAAATCATCTTCCTCCTTTCCAAACCTTTTTCAGAGCTGTCCTGCCTCAGGGAGGTGGCTTTGGTGGCTGTGTCCCACTCGTAGGAGTGTGATGGTACATGCTGGAGGTTCACGGTGCTCCGGCACAGCCAGTCCAGCTTTCTGCTGGGAGAAGGATGAGACAGAAACCACACCGTGTCCAAAGCAGCTGGCTGGGATCAGGCAGGGAACTGCAAGCTGGCAGTTCTTGTGAAGCAGTTTGCTCCTGAGCAGGCAGAACCATTTAAAGTTTTTGGACATTTCCTGAGATGTCCGATGGAAAGGCGGTTCCCTCATAACACCTGCAGACTGCTAAGGGCCCTTGTGCTGCCCCATCTCCTGCTGAAATCTCTTCCACCAAGGGTCCATCTCCTCGAAAAGTTGATGTCCTCTTGCCAGGAGGAGATGAGGAGGAAAATTTTACGAGGATTTCTTCTTTATTTGCTGTTTGTGACTCCCATTATAACACGCTTTCTGATGATGGCCCATTCCCGTTTCCTACTATGTGAAGGTAAAGATTTATGCAATTCCAGGTGCCAGCCTCACTTGAGAGATTAATGAGAGATAATGTCTTACAAAGAGGTTTATTGAGTTCTCCGAGTTCATTCACCAGCTGTGAAGTGAAACATCTGAAAACAGTTTTTGAATACTAACATGTCCCTGGCACCAGCACAGAAAAGGGAAACAGTGCCTTTTTCTGCTCGAGGTACTTACTCTGCTGGGCAGAGGCGGCTTCACGTGCGGAGCCCCGGGAGCTGGGATGCTGGGTTATTATCTGCCTGCTGGCCTGGCCCACCTGGGGGGCAGGAGGATGTGCCTGGCATGCTCAAGGTGCTGCGCTCTGGTTCTCAGCATCCTCAGCCTCGTGAGCGATGAGCTGCTATTTCACGGCAGATTTGAAGAAGCAGGGGAGCCCCGGAGAGCAAGGCAAGGGTGATCACTCACCTACAGCCATATAAAGGCACTAGGAAATGCATTTGTGGCTACAGAACCCTGCAGACCTCGTGTCTGCTGGCTTTATGGCACGGAATTGATTTGGTGTCATGGCAATATCTGTTCAAGGGTGGAGAAGGAAGGTCCTTCCCTGGACCTCAGTCGGTGCTGGTCACCCCACTGGATGTGTTTTGTTGACTTGCTTCTTGGGACACCAGGAAGCTTCTTGGCCCTTCCCTCTGCCCTACCCAAAAGGCAAGCAGGAGCCCGGTGCTGGCTTGTGCACCTGCATGCTGGGCTGGTGCATCACCCAGCAGCACATCTCGTGGCCATGCAGGTAGAGGCGCTGCTGCTTTGCTGCAGCTGGTTTTCTTCCTTGGTGCTTGGCTTCTTTGAACAGAAGGCACCCCTGCCAGGGCTGGAGGAAATGGGTTGCAATTAGTCTCTAAAAAAATTCCTCCCATCAGCTGTTGGGCAGGTGGCTGTGCAGGGGCCTCCTGGGGGCATCTCTGTATGCAAATGTTGGCCGTGAGGAGATAATTACGCTGCTCTCCCATCTCAAGAACATTTCTACCTTGCCGATGGATCATTCAACTAATTTTTATCTCTGTTGCACTTAGCATAACATGCCCACAATGCATTTGTGTTTTCACACAGACACTGGGGTACATTAGCTGTCCATGGGGAAACCCACAGCTCTGAGGACAGATTTTGGCAGATGATTTACCCTTTCCTTCTACATGTTACAGTGAGGCACGAGGGCTTTTCCTCTGGGATACACCAGTGGGGAGGACCTGGGCATCTTCACCACGTATTTATTTATTTACACTTTGACATCCCTTCCTTGGAGGTGACTTTCCTGCTATCTGCAGAATTTCTCCTTTAAAATCACCCTCCTGACAACAACCCAACAACATGACTGCTGCTTCTTCATGTCCTGATGAAGAGCTTGCAGAGATTTGTTTGCAAATGCCTTTTGTTGTAACATCGGGGAAGCTCACAAAAAAACAAAATAGAGTATTCGCTCTTCCCTATGGCTGGTCTTTGTCTTCAAGCAGCTATAAAAGAGGGCAATCAATAAACCTTGCCAGGGTCTTTTTAATGCTTTTTGAGCCGTTATGGTCATAATGCTTCTTCAGGCTGCCGTGTCAATACACTCAAGACACTGAATATGTCAAAACCACATAAAATCTTTATTAAGATGAAATTAAATGAGCAAGCCCAAATCAGTAATTTAAATGGATATTATTCTTCAAGGATGCCAGACCTAAAAACCAGACACAACTGAAGAATTCAGGGCATTCAGTTAGGATTAAATTGGTATGAAGCTCAAACTTTTGCCACAGTTCCTGGGCAGGAGGAATTTAGGAGGATGGGAATTGCTGTCAAGGTGGTCTGGACACCTGCCCTTCGTTTTCTGTTGCAGCATTGGCCTGAGCTAAAAAAAGTGAAGGAAATCTGGGGCAGGTGGGAGGAAAACCATTATTGGCATGAAAGTTCAGTCTGTCCCTGCTCATCAAATTAACCCAGACTGATTAAAAGGAAAAAAAATCCCTTATTTATTTATGGCTCCAGGTGACAGTGCATGGAGCTGCAGCGGGTGGCACTGCAGAGGGTCTTGCATGGCCATCCTTGTGCTGCATTGCCCTGCTGGGTGTATTTCTTCTCCCAAATCCTCCCAAGCACTTCCAAGCAAAGCCATGCTCACATGGAGAATCTGGTGGCAGGACCGGAGGGTGCTTTCAGCTTGGTGACTGCCACCCTCCTCCAGTCCTGTACCGAGGCTGCAGCATCAGATATTTTCACCTGCCGAAAGGAGGGGAAGACAAGCAGGACATGTGGGAGTTGCCAGGACCTTGGGAAAGGAAAGCTACAGCTCGAGCCCCACTCAGCGCCCTTGGCTGTGGAGCCCTTGGCTGTGGAGCAGGCCAGCACACAGGTGAATGCAGCAGCAGGAGGCTTGGGCTGCTGTGGGCTGGATGTGAGCTCCCAGGAGGGTAAAATATCTGTGATTCAGCCCAAGGCAGCGAGGAGGTACTGCAGGTACCACGAGGCTCTTGGGGCACAAGAGCTGGGTCCAGGCTCTTCTCACAGACGGTGTCAGGCATGCAGCAGTTCAAGCCCATTGCTGCCTCTTCGTCCAAATTTTTGACGGGGGGACAGGACCCAGACAGATTTGTCTGGGCTTGATGCATTCTAGCAGCCTGCATGGCTTACTTTGCTCCACTTGTGAGCTCCTGTTTTGCAGTTCCACAGTGCCTGGGATACGAGTGGGTACGGCCCAGCCCTTTGCTGCTGCCCAGCAAGCGATCAGAGATCTTCTGTGCCCGTGCAGGACCAGGGCAATTTTCTGACCCTCAGGACCAGCCTGACAGAAGGGCTCAGAGGGGTTTTGCATCTCCAGAGGGTGCCATGACTCTGATGTTCCCTGCAAGCTACAGGGTGGAGCTGGCTCCTCCAGGGGTGGTCACTTGGAAGGAGGCGTAGCCTCAGCACTGCCCGGTGGGTTGGTAATAGGTAGGACAGCTCCAGCTGGGTCCCTGAAGCACCACCAGCCCTCCCCTGCCAAGGGAAAGGGCTCCCTTGTGCTCGTGGCCTGGCTCCGAATGGCAGCAAGGGATACCACCCCCATGGATTTTCCACTGGAGCACAGAGAATTTGCATCCCTTCTGCATTTTAATTGTGCAGCTTTTGCTTCATCAGGTAGGATTCTACAGCTTGCCAGGAGGATTTCACTGTTCACAAAGGAGCTCTTTTTCTTCTCAGCAGAAAGCTGAAAAATTGCTCGGTTCCAGCCTATTTAGTTTTAATTGTTTCCTTTAGTTCTCATTGCCCACAGCAAAATATCACCTTCCCCTAACAACCAGCCAGGCTGGGAGCCAGTCACCCTGCCCAGCCACTGTGCCATCCCTCCTGCTGCTCCCACGGCTCCCAGGAGTCTTGTCTCTGCTGGCAGGGCGGGATTTCGGGGCAGAGGCATCACCCTCAGCAAGCACCGGGCAGGGAACAGCTGCAGTGCTGCCACTGCTGCGCTGTCCCCATGGCCCCAAGGTCTTTGCTGGCTGCTCTGGCTCCCCTCTGCTTGCAGACACCCGCCTTTCCCAGCTAGCTCAGCTCTCCCCTGCTTCTCAGCCTTCCTCTGGCAGCTGCTGAGGAGGGGCCAGCTCGTCATTCTTGCTTCCACGGTGGCTTTGAAGAGAAAGGGTTGCATTGCTGAGGCAGAACATGATGCACGCTGAGCCCTGGGGATGATGAACAGCAGAAGATGAGAAAAGCCTCTTCTCCCTCCCTTCACCAGAGTGGGCTTTGAGCACCTGTGGCTTTTTGGGAATGATGTGGTGCACTGCATCCCAGGTGAGCATCGCCTCCAGGACCTCTGCTCCTGCTCCTAATGCAGCCCTTCCACAGGGACACACCACTCCACAAAAACAAAAACCTCATGTCAGCAGTGGAAAGCAGGGTCTTGCAACCTCAAGAAAAACTTGTGGGGACTCCCAAAACCTTTTTGGAAGTTATGGGACCAGGAGGATAAAGCAATATTCCCTTCCCATGCAGGCTGTGTTCAGGGAGCACAGCCAGACATCCCCCCAAGCAACTTTAGCGACAGATCTGGCTCAAGGGAATATGAACTTATTCCAATATAAGGCAAGGATGCAGAGCTAGCTATCAGGGTGAGACAGAACAAAAACACACACAACCTGTCAGGGTAACCCACCAGATCACTGATTTTATCCCCAGGATAAAAGATCTCTGCATCGGCGTTCAGCCTGATGCTGGGCACTGCCTCAGCTGGCACGTCCCAGCCCCCAGGGCTCATAGCACCATGCCAGAGGTTTTCCCGAAGGTTTTCCTGAAGGTTTTCCTCTGCTCAGTCCTGGGGAAGAACTATAAAACAAAGGCTCATAAATTAATTACCTAAAAGAGCAGCAGAATGTTATTAGATACTTGGGAGTTAATTGCACTGATGCTAATCGCGTGTATTTTAAAGGCACCAGCAGAGATGTAATATGTAATTCCATAGGTATTCCAGAATAATTTAGCAATTTAATTAATTTCTGCTAATACCTTTTAAATCACCTGCCCACTTCCTCTCATGTTTCCTGAGGGGAAGGGGGAAGAAACTTTTCCAGTTGGCTAAATCTGTTGCAAACTCACTTTTGTTGGCAAAGACACTGTTTTATTTCTCAGTGGATTTAATTAACATTAGAGTTATTGCTGGGTGACAGGGTGGCCAAGCAAGACTGCGATTGCCTGGTCCTAAAATTGGAAGTCTGGATCAGGGATGGCTGGAATGTTTTGGACAGACTGTGATGGGCTGAGAAGATGAAAACTGAAATGATTTGTGGATTTAGGTCAAATTCGGTGAGCAGAGCCAGGGGAAAATGTGGAAGAGAAATGTAAACAGCACCAGGCATTTTATTCCATCTCCTCAAAATGAAACATTTTGTTTAAAAAAAGCAAAAATATCCAGTTTCAGCATGTTTGAGATGCAGGTTTTCTGCTTGTCTCCTTGTGCCTCCCCCCAGGGTCAGGCAGTGGAGGCGCACCCAGCCCTGGGGCAGCATTTCAGCTGGAACAATGATTTATTTCCTTTCTGCGCCCACTGCTCAATGAGTGCAGGGCACAGAACCTCGGGACGGCACTTATGAGTCCAAGGGAGGTGGACAGAAGAAGAGACAAGTGATTTGGGCTGTATGAGAGCTGATCCACTCCCTCCCCACGCTGGCAGAAAAGAGACCACCAGAAGCCATTGCTCTCACGGGGCTTTTATTGTCCGGCTGGCCCTCGCCTCCCACCCTGCTGCCCGTGGCTGAGCCCCTCACCACCACCCACGCCTGCAGAGGAGACCCCAGCCCAGCCCCAAGCCCACCTGCCTGCCCGGGGCAGCACATCCTTCCCAGCTCAGCCCAGCCCCAAGCCCAGCCACCTGCCCGGGGCGGCACATCCTTCCCAGCTCAGCCCAGCCACCTGCCCGGGGCAGCACATCCTTCCCAGCTCAGCCCAGCTGCCTATCCGGGGCAGCACATTCTTCTCGGCTCTTTTCTGGGGTTGGGGGGTTTTTTTTGTCTTTTTTTTTTTGTAATATTTATTTTAAAAATATAGTAGCTGTGGAAAGCAGCCCTCTTTATAAACGCTCGATGCCAGAGTGAAATGCATCATCGCCATCCTTGTTCCTAATCCCTCCTGGGTGCCCGTGCCTGCCAGCAGCAGTGCCGGGGGCTGGGGAGGCTGCTCCAGCTGCTGCAGGCAGGGAGGCTCTCGATGGCAGGGAGAGAGGGAGAGAGAGGGGCCCTTCTAAAAATAGAAATATTGTGCTGAGTCGTTTGGAGTGAATGAAATACGTAAAACACCAGCATTAGATTAGCTTTAGCTCGTCAAATATTGCTCCCGGCAGAGTCGGCGCAGTGCGCTGGTGGAGGCTCAGTCCCCCTCGGCCCGGGGCAGGGCAGCCACGCCATCCCCCAGCCCCGCTCCCCACTGCAGGGCTCCCTGCTCTCGCCCGCCACAAGGACACCGGTCCCCAGGGCAGCCTGAGAGTCCCCGGAGCCGATATAAATAGGAAACTGTAAACACAACCATTGGGGATAAGAGACATCTACGATCACAGGGTTTACTGCTTCAAACGTCCCACCCCCCTCCCCCCCCAATCCGCACCCCTGTGCCCCTGTCCCCGCTCCGTAAAAAGGTCTCCAGTAACAAAATCTTCGATCCAGGCTTGGAGTAAAGGTGAGGTGCTCGGGAAGTAAAAAGGGACATTGCAACCTTAGCGGTCTTTGCTCGGGAGGGGAGATGGTGGCAGGAGGGGGAGAGAGGGTCAGCTGGTTCAGGTCCTATGCAAGTCCATTTGGTTTGTCTGGAGGACTCCTAGGGCTATACCTGAGATGAAGACGTCTAGAGGACACTCCATAGCTCAATTAAAACGCAGTTGGTGTTTTTGTGCCTAGAAGAGCCCTCACTGCCGGGATTTGTCTGTCGCGCTTGCACCGGGCAGCAAGAAAGCAGCATCATCCCTCTTCCGCTCGGCACGGGGCCATCTGAACCAACGCTGGCTGGGGGATCCCTCATGTGTCCAGGATCTCACTGGTGGGCGACGGCTCGTGGGGGATGCCCTGTGCGCTGTGGATGGTCTGGTTGTGCGAGAGGGAGTTCTGCTGGAGCTCCAGGGCGATGGCGTTCTGCGGGAACTCCTTCACCTGCCGCTTGTACTCCAGGAAGGTGCACGCCTTGGTGGCGATCGCGATGATGTTCTTGCCAATAAAGATGGTGGAGACCCTGCTGTCCTGGAACAAGATCATGTTGATGGCCCGGATGAAGATGGTGACGATGTTAATGGTGACCAGGCTGAGGACGGGGTAGAGCATCATTTTTTGCGGGGCAATGTGCTCCCCTTGCATGCTGATCTCACTGAGGGACACGCAAGGCAGGATCAGGAGGAGTATGTAGCAGTAGAAGAACATGAGCCCCTCTGCCCAGATGGGCAGGCCGGTCCTGTGTGGCTCCCACAGGTTGGCCTGGATGTCCAAGATATCCAGTAGGTCGAGGGCCACCCAGAAGAGGCGTCCCCGCAAGTCCTCTTTCTTCCGAAAGGTCCGTATGTACTCCATGCTGTCCAAGGCCACCAGCACCAGGTAGAGCCCCGGCACACAGATGGAGAGCAGGAGGGTCAGAGCTTTCCTGGCCACTGTCTCCAGGTTCTTCTTGTCTGCTTTGTAATTCTGAAAGATGAAATACAGCTTGATCTCCAGCACGAAGATGTAGAGGAACCACAGGATCATGGCGTAGCCCCGCTTGGCCGTCTTCACCTCGGCCCCCACCCACACGGCCACGTAGCGCAGCACGATGAGGAAGCAGATGTCCCCCACCAGCACGATGATGCAGACGCCGATCTTGCGGGGCCCCTGGTTCTGCTCCACCAGGTAGGCATCCATGAAGGCCATGCTGGTCATGATGACGATGGTGGTCAGGCAGACATGGCGCTTGTCGGGCGGCGGCAGCACCATGGCGAGGCGGGCGGCCCTCCGTCCCTCGGCGCCGGCACTAGGGGAGCGGTCCCGCCGGCGCTGCGCGGGGGCACATCCGCGGCGAGCCCAGGCACCGAGGGCTGCTCTGTCCCCCACCGCCACCCCAGGAAGAGGTGCCTGGAGGAGCAGCGGCTCAGCTGGCAGCCCCGCTGTCCCAGGGCTCGGGGCTGCCCCTGCAGCCCCCGCCCCAGCCCTTCGCCCCTCGGTGGCTGTGCCCTGCAAGCACCGCGGCTCTGCCCCCAGCCCAGGGCTGGCTGAGCAGCCCAGCCCCAGGCACCCTCCGCCACCAGCAGCCAGGGCTCACAGGTATGCAGGGCCTCCTGGAGGAATGTCCCTCCTCTGTGGTGGGTCTCCCATCGCTGCCAGGCTCTCCAGCAATCCTATGGCACTAATACGTCTCCAGGCCCCAAGCCCCAAGTCCTGGTGTAGATCCCTGGAAACACGGCAGGTGACAGGGCAGAAAGGGAGCTCTCCCTCTTCCCAGTGAGACCCCACGTTCCTCCAAGGTCTGGGGGGCTCCTGCTGTGTCCTCACAGGGAATCACCTTCACGCCTATCCCCACAGGGCTGTGCTGGTCTCCTGCTGCTCCCAGCTGTACATGCATGCCTCCATTCCTGGAACAGATAGCAGAGAACAAGTGTTAGGGTCCCTCTGTGTGCTGACCATGGAATGGTGGCAGTGACAGCCCCCTCAGCTCCCAGCACATATGAGCTGGGCTCCCACCACGTACCATCCCACCCCTGGGGCACCCACCACCATGCCGTGTGCATGACAATGCAGAAGAGCTTTTTACGGAGTACAAACACAGCACGGGGTGTCCTGCACGGAAACACAGCCTGCTGCCCTTACACGGGCACCCCCTGTCCAGAACTCCTCGGCAAGCTCATGCCCTGGGTGCTTCTGCTGTTTCTGCAGCACAGACACAAAACCACAACCCCGGTGGGGACGCACAGTTCACAGCATTTCCAGCTCCAGGTATCCCAGCCCAGCTGTGTCTCAGCTCCAGCAGGGAGACAGACCCATGTGCTCTGCAGAGGTCCCAGCCTGGGGATGGCTGTGCTTAACTATGGCCATGGGATTTCACCAGCTACAGAGCAGCTCACAGGGTGTGGGGTACGTCCCTCTTCAAGTAGGGTGAGGTTAGGGCTGGCACACCTGTCCCCAGGGTGTCAGGAGGTCCCAGCAGCTTTCTGGACTGGTTCAGCTGCTCACAGCCACAGCTCCTCCTCACCATGCTGTGCTTGCCTAATTAATTTGTTCGTTTTTTCTGTGCAGGGAATGCACTCCCAGAAATGAACAGGTAGGTCCCGGTGCACTCAAAAACGTCACTGAACTGCTTACATGGAGACAGACCATGATCGCAGCCACAGAGGCTGAAGGGAAGAAGCCAAGCCCAAGGAGGTGTAAGCCATTAAAAACCTGCCCCACTTTGCAGCTGCTTATGTTTATATAGGGCCGCATTTAAATAAAAGCTGAGTTCTCTCCTGCTTCAGGGAGACAAGAAGAACAAAGAAGAGAAAGTGGGAAGCCAGATGAGTCAGAGCCAGCCCTGCCTTGTGCCTGAGTAGGTGGACAGCAGGGATGCATGTACCTGTGCCCTGGTTTCCAAAGGACGTGGCAGACAAGGATGTGGTGCTCAGCAAACGTTAGCAAGGACCTTAAAGCTGCTGTCCCACCCAGAACCCTCAGGATGCTCTTCTGAGTCTGCTGCCAGCAAGGAAAACTGGCATGTTAAAATAATTTCTCAAGCAGGAATTGCTCAGAAAGAAGCCAAGAAGATGTGGTGGGAATTCATGAGAACGGCTACATGGTGCTTCCCAGGCAAGGCAGTCCCTGCAGTCCCGCTCTCACCAGCGTGGCTCTCTGCAACAACTCAGAGCTGCCGTTTGGGGCTTCAATTTGTTCTTTCTCGAGGTTTCGGATAAAAATATACAGTCATTGCTGTAACTGCCTTAAAACTCGTGCCAAGTTTTACTGGGGATTTATAGCCAAGGATAGATAATTCCAGATAAATTAGGTCTTTCAGGAGGGAACGGTGGCTTTTTTTCTTTCACCCTGTAAGTATTTATGCCTTCAAAAGACAGCGGTTATTTAAAGGGCAGTGGGTTGCATCACAGCACGGTAAGGTTAGGAAGCAGCTTGCTTGTAAATCCTGCCCCCCTGCCCTGTGAGTTACTCGTGTGGTCAGGGGAGCTGGGGGAAGGCACAGCTCCCAGCCCAAGCTCTCCTCATGCCTGCATGAAAGCAGACAGAAAACCCTTTCCTGCCTCCTGCTGAACACCCAGGGCACCGAAA
Source organism: Lycocorax pyrrhopterus obiensis (assembly GCA_014706295.1). Classification (NCBI taxonomy): domain Eukaryota; kingdom Metazoa; phylum Chordata; class Aves; order Passeriformes; family Paradisaeidae; genus Lycocorax; species Lycocorax pyrrhopterus. The sequence goes on from JACSVZ010000013.1 coordinate 24,457,879, forward strand.
GGTGTTAACTCACGGTGTTTACAACAGCAGCCAACAAGTCTTTAACCACCGGTGCTGAGCAGATCGTTTTCAGCGAAAGAAATATGCTCAAATGGCAGATCCTTTCCTGGCGTCTGCCCCTGAAAGGTTCACGGCAGCCCGGGCTGGGTTTGACAAACGCGTTCATTTGCTGTGGTGACCTTTCAGAGTGGAGGAAGGGGACTGCAGGGCCGGACTGAATCACAGGGCTCGAGCGCTGCTTCCTCCCGGGTCAAATCACGCATTACCCACGGTGAGCACCTCTCTCGCCTTTTGGAAATTGTTTCCAAGCACTTGCTGCAGTGCAAGCTCTTCTCCTTAATTTCCAAGAGCTGCTGCTTTCCCCACCCCTTGCAGCCCCGGTGCTGTATGGAAATACGGAGTTCTTTGCAGATCCAAGGAGCAGAGCTTGCCAATTTGAGTGATGCCTGACCGTCCTGTCAGGGAGAGGGCACATAAGACTCTCCTTGGAGGACTATTACAGAAAAGCAGGTAGTTTTTAAACAACCATTACTTCGTAACTTTTAAATGACCGCATCTGACAGTACATTCGGAAACTGCCTGAGAACTGTGCTGAGTAAACAAGACAATAAGCATGGCAGAGAGCCACAAGTGCACATCTGAGGCAAATATTTGTTTAGACAAGTATTCACAAAACTTTCTTCCTGTAGGAATTCTTGTAAATAAAAGGCAGCCCACCTGAACATAATGAGCTTGGAGCGTTATGGATGTCAGTGAGCCAGGCTGGCAGCTTCCTATGGGAAGGGATCTAACAGCTTTTGCATCCCTTTTGGTGCCAGCACTCCCACGAGCAAGTACTGAAGCGATGCTTCAGTCTTGGCAACTCTGGGCCTCCTTACCAGGACAAAATGCAATCCCTAATTGCTTATTCTCCTCTACTTCTACCCTACACAAGCAGCTCCTTTGCACTGGAGTGAGCGAATGCCCTCGGTAACGCCCACAGCAGCATGTCCCCTCTGCATCTCTGGGGTGTGCTTGGGGATACCCCATTTCCCAGCCCAGCCTGCCCTTTCCCAGCTTCCCTGCAGGATGGGAGAGGCTTCAGTGGGAATGGAGGGGGCTGCTGATTTCCTGGAGAGACTCAGGGGTCCTGCAGATGAGTCCAAACCCAGCTGAAGGGCAGAGTTTGCACTCTCACCTCTGCCCTGCTTCCTCTGGCACCGAGGGAAAGGGAGCAGCACTGGTGCAGCCAGCTCTTGCCCTATTCCTCTGGTGCCTCTTCTCTGTCCGAGAAGTTATTTCTTGGCCTTGCACCTCTTTTTCCTGGCCCTCCCGGACGCTATAAAGCACTTGTGGCTACCCAAGGACGTGCGGTCACAGCTTTGCTCCACCACCAGCCCAGGCAGTTTGGAAGAAAATTAAACTGTGCTTTTCCCTGCGATGCCGGTGGCTCGTTGCCGTGATTAATTACCGCTAGCCCTGCCCTTTCCGGCGCCTGCAGCCCGCAGCCACCCATCACAGTGCCCTCCTGCACGCTCTCCGGCTTCTGCTCAGCGCCTGTGCGCGGCCCCTCCTGGCACAGCAGCCGGTACCGCACCCAGGAGCCGTGCGGATGCAGGAGCGGCCGGTACCCCACACAAACCCCATCGCCCACGCCTGGGGACCCAGCGGCTGCAGACAAGCCTGGAGGGCTCGTGGAGCCATTGGCAAAACACAGCCTCATTAACGCCAGCAGGCGCTTCCCAAAGCCCAGCTCTACCTGGCAAATTAATTTAAATTATTTATGTAATTTGAATTCTGTCTGTTTTAAAAAAGGGAGTGAGACAGAAGTATACACAACGCGCTTCCCGGGTAATTAGGATGCCTCATTGTTTAAAGCTTCATTTGCACTTTAATTGCTTTGATTTATTCCAGTTTTCCTGCATGTACATCCAAAGCTTCCCCTCACTTAGTCCTTCAGCCCCTCAAGAGCTGCTGCTCCACCGAGCCCTTATCCCGCCTGGCAGCGCCCATCCTGTCTCCAGCGTGGGGCAAGAGGAGGCGATGGGCACAACCACCTTTGCTGGGGACTTCAGGGCAGCTGCGGCAGAGCCACCCAGGCGATGGCATCACTCCCTGGCAGCTGGCTGTGCTCCAGGGAGCCACTGAAGTGCAGCCAAGTGACCTGCTCTCGGCAGAGGCCGGGGACAGGCAGCAGCTGTTCATTGCTTACACGATTTGTGACCCCCTGAATTACCTGTGACTCTGTGCACCACATAAAGATGGGGCTTGCAGGCAGGGCAAACTCTGCTTTGACTGAGAAAAACTCTAAATCAGGTCGTCCCCGAGCCACTGCATGTTCCTGCCTCGCCTCAGTGTCAGTCGGTGCCGATGTGTGTCCGGCTCAGCCTCACTGAGGTTTCACTGCAGGCTGAGGTTTCACCTTCCCCGCCCCGGGCAGTCCCTGGGGACTAAGTGCTCCTACCCTGAGGAACAGGGAAGGTCGCTCTGGGCAGCGGGTGTGCCCTGCCTCCTCCAAGGCAGTACCGGGCTCTCAAGTGCATCCTGTGAAGGAAATGAGATTGAGGAAGATTTTTCCGGACCCTGCCCACTAATTGTGTCTGAAGGAGGAAGCAGCCCACTTGCTAATGATTACAGATAATTTACAGTGTAGGCACATCAAGAAACGGGGAAAGAGCTGCAAACTCTTCCTAGAACCTGCTCAAAATAATCAATGCAATGTCAGATGAAACCAGCTCCTGCTTACACCAGTGAGTGCATCAACTGTGCTCACATGCTGCAAACCCCCTCAGTCCCCTCTGGGGTTCATTCCAGCCCCCTTTCCCAAAAACAAACACAAGCAGAAGGTATCAGAACTGTTGCCTGAATAGGAAAAAAAATAAAACCACCCTCTCAGTTACATCGCTTTGGTGACGGGGTGGGGAAATGCTGCTTGCCCAAAGCAGAGTCCTGCATGGGCTGGCTGGCTGGCTGGCCTTTTTGTTCCCAGTCCTGTCCCCCACAGCCATCCTGGTCAGGGCTTTCCTGCTGGCACAGGCAGCTGCAGCTGCCGGGAACATCTCCCCATTCACAAACACACTGAGCTTGATGATATTTGACAGACGTGTCAAAAAGAAAAGAAAAAAAAAAAAGCCTTTTCAGATGTTTTGGGTGTTTAAAAATAGTTAAAGAAGGTAAATGATTCGTTTTGACTTGTACATAAAATGTGAAATTATAATACTACGTTTTGACTCTACCAAAACAATTTACCATTTTCCCAGCAAAATGTTTCTGCAGAGGAATTTCTTGGCATTTCCAAGTCGGGTGCATTTTCAAGATTTTGATCTAATCTGGACCAAACCCCAGATAGAAAAGCACCAAAATCGCCCACAGTTTGTTGGTTTGTTGCCAAAAAGGGCACATTTGGCAAACATCTGTCTGAATGTATGTTTGCCATGGTGGGAGCTCAGTGGAATGCAGGTTCTGCTCACAGAGCCATCCCCACTCTCCTCTCCCTATTGCAGGCTCCTTGCACCCTTTATCACTCTTCAGCAGAGCTTTCCTCGCTGGTCCTGGGGCATTTCCCTCTCTGCTGCCTCGGGGGTCCTCCTGGGCCTGCTGCTCCTCTGCCAGATCGTCAGCATTTTCCCTGTCCCCCTGCCCTCCCAGTCCCAGTGCTCCTGCAAATGCTGCGCTCAGCACCAGCTCTCCCAGCTGTGTCAGGACCTGCCCTTGCTGGGGGAATTTCACCCAGCTATACTCTCCTTTTTGTTTGTTGGTTTGGTTGTTTTGTTTGGTTTGGTTTTGTTTTGTTTTCCAGGCTTTCCCCCCCCACTTTTTTGGAGGTGCTGTTGGATTTTATGTGTTTCCTCCAGCATGCTCCCAGCCCACAAGGTGCTGTCAGTAGGTATAACCAACACCCTCACTGGTCCTGTCCGCTGCCTAGGAAACTGTTTTGCTTTCATCTGGAGGAGCTGTGCCATCCTTGTGCTGGGAACAAAAGTACTTCCTGCCCCAGGCATGGCAGGGCTGACAGTGCACCTGCAGCTCGCAGTTGGACAAGTCATCTCACTCAGACACAGCAGCACACCACCGGCTCTGACCTCTGCTGGTCCTTCCTGGAGAGGAAGGCCTCACTCAAGTGGTCAACAAGTTTCACCTGCACACAAAGGCCACAGCTTGGATTTTTCCTGTGCCATCAACAGGCATGAATGCAAACACCAGGAGCAAGCCAGGCCAGGAGCATAAAACTTGGATCTGATTTCAGTAGCCTGAGGATGTACTTTTGTGTGTGACTCACAACCATGTCCTCAAATAACCTCGCACTGTCAGTACTGGGGGAAAGGAAATCATGGAGCCAGAGCAGAGTCCTCACACAGATGCTTTCCCCTACTGCCTGCTGGAAATCCCTACAGATGGAGGATGGAAAGCTCCCTGCTCTTGCTCATCCTTGTCCTCACTCTCCTGGGTGCTGGCAGAGAGGCACAAACTTTCCTGAGTGCTGCTCCCAGCATCCTCATCCAATTCACTAGGTGCCTGAGAGCCAGGTGGGAGAGGGAATCAGCTAATTAAAATAAAATGAAAACTGGAGTGTGAGGCTATAAATAGGAGAGTGCTGGGAGTTTCCTGGTGCTAAAAACGTGCTTGTGGAGAAGGAGATGCTGGAAGCTCTGGGGCAGAACTCTGGAGCTCTACCAGGGAAGATGCATCTGAGATCTGCAGGCACCTCCTGCCCGTGAGAGGGTGTTCAGACAGGGATGACTCTGCAGTACTGGCTGGAAGGATGAGGGGCTGGCTTGCAGGCTCTTGTAGAGACCTGGGAGAGGGTCACCTGCTGGTTCCTCTGACCTGGGGCCAGGCTGGCTGTCAGACTTCAGGCAGCAAGTGAGGGACCTCTCCTCTTCTCTCCTGCCTCACCCACACAATGCAAGGAAAGGCTGTGGGCAGCAAGTGCCTGATGCAAGCAGAGCAGGGCAAGCTGCAAAGGGAAGAGTTGGGAGGGCAAAGGGGTCTGACTCAAACTACAATCCTGGAGACCTCTGCTCTACTTGATGGTGAAGGTATTGAGCACTTTCTGCACTCAAGTAGCTTTTGGGAGGTGCTGCACCAGCCCTGTGCTGGGGTGGCAGGACAGCAAGAAGGACCATGTGTGTCCTGCTGTCACAAGAACACTTATTCCCCTTGAATCCCCCAGTGAGCAGAGGGCCTGGGTGCTCGAGAGGAGTTGGCTTCAGCATCACATGGCTAGGGAGATGCCTCTGGAGGCCAACCAGCTCCTACACAAAGCAAGGGGCATCTCTGCCCTCCCTGGGAGCTGCCTCCAGCTTGTCCCTGCTGCCAGGCTGGGGTGGCACACTGCAGCCAGGCAGCAATTGCACAGAAACATTTATGCCCCTGTTATTCCCTCTGCCCCAAGCACAGGGTTAGTAGAGGTGGGATGAGCTCAGCAGGCTGCTACTGCTGCTATCAGTCTGACCTTTGATTAAGAGTGATTGTTCTGCTCTTAATTAACAGGAGCCAGCTGCTGGCTGTTCTGGTGGAATGGAGCAGCAGAGCCCAGTGGCTGTGATAAAAGGAGGTTGTGTCTGCTGGTTCCACTGAGCCTGGCAAGGCCTCCCTCTGCCCAGCCACACAGCCAGGCTGTGGGCCATGTCACTGGGGACCCTGAGCCCAGAGAGGGGGACTCAGCCCCACCAGCACTGCCAGGGTTCAGCCTCTGCACGAACCAGCAGCAGACATGGGGGATCCAGATGATCCCTGCGGTGATTTTGCTGCTCTCTGTTCTCGCAAGCCACCCTGAGGTGGTACTGCTGGTGATGCCTGACTGGTTCCCACAGGGTTTAATTCCCAGTCTGCTCCTCAGACACATTCCTGAGGCAGAGCCTCTCCCGTGGCACCAGGTCTCATCCTCTGGTGACATCTGGCATGCTGCTGCTCCCCCAGGTTTAAGGCAGCCATCTACCCTGCACGAGGCTGCCCTGGGAGCAGGCGTGCTGCTGCTCAGCCTGTTGTACCGACAGCTGAGCCAGCTCCCCAGGAGATGAGAAGGCATCTCAGCTGCTTCTGCTCCGCAGGGCAGTGACTCTTGAGCAGGCAGCAGGGTGTATCTCAGTAAAAGCTTCACCAAGAACATCACACCATTTTTCTGAGTAGAAAGCTCACCTCAAACCTTTGTAATGCAGGGACAGCACACAAGACAGAAGTGACGGGTAACTCGTAAAATCAAGGGACCTTTGCCTTGCCATACAACTGCTGAATTTATTTTGGCAAGATCCAGCATTAATTATTGATGACAGTAGCTCGATGCTGGTTGTCATGAACCCTTAGCAGCATGAGAACTCTTGGTGGTGCACCCCCCAGCCGACAGGCATTAACTTGTCGGAAATCACAGTTGGGTCATGGTAGGGGCTGGTGGTGCCACAGGCGGGAGACGGCCCTCAGTGGATTCTGCTCTATCCTTGCTCTCCATCATCTAAGTCCATGCCACTGCCCGTTCCTTCTGGAACAGCTCTGTGGCACTAATCTCCAGGTCACCCTCTTCATCCTGCACAGCCTCAGCCTCTGGGATGGGAGCAACGCTGGCATCTGCTGCTCTGGCATCACCTGGGAGATGAACGCTGCACCCATCTGACGCAGTGCAAGAAAAACAATGCCAGCCCAGAGGTCGCTGGGAGACACTCCTCTTCCTCTGGTTTCTAGCCTTCTCTCTACCAGCCATCTAATAAATCTAATAAAATCGGTCTTGTTGATGTCTAATTCAATTCCAGCACCCAGAGACCAGGCTCCTTATATCACTCACAAACCTAACCAGCTCCATCCTTGGCACATGAGCCAGGCCAAGGGGCTGCTGCAGGCTACTCCAGAGGAGGGCAATTATCTGGGATCAGGACTCACTCTCCCAATCAATTATACATTTATAGGTTTTCCTCAGGTCACACCTAATTGAATTTTTAGGTGCTTGAACACCGTGGTCAGAGGCAGCTGATGACTTCTAGGCTGAAGTCTGGGAACTAAATGAGGTGCCCTGAGTGTCACCTCAAAGACAAGTCACCGCAGCACCTCCTGTTCTTACCCTCACACAGCATCCGCAACCTGCAGTGTGTTCAGCCTAATGCCGTCTTCAGTGAGCAGCTGGCCTTTGATCCCTGCTCTAAAGGGAAATTACTTCCAAGGTCCCCATATCTGCTGGAGCACCTGGAAGCACCGGGGCAGGATGGTGGCTCTGCTCCATGGCGCATTTTCTGGTTGCAGACCTCAGTCACAGAGACAGGGCTGCAAATGCCTTGATCTGAGCTTCAAGGAGTGTGTCAGACAAAGGCTTCTGGCACCATCACCAGGAAGATCACCCATGCCGTGTCACAAGCTGCTCAGGAACCACGGCAGAATTCCCAGAGGAAGGATTTGGGTTTCCACAGCGCTGCCCTCCCAAAGATCCTCCATCCACCTTCCAAGCAGCCACACAGGGATGCTCCAAGCTGTCTGGGAGCCAGACTGGAGTGGTGCTGGGAAGTGCCATAGCCCCTTGCACATGTGCCAGCCAGCATGCAGCAGAAAGGGGTTGGGGTGGCTGAGATGAGCATGACCTGGGAGGTTTGAAGTAATAACTTGTGTATTCCAGTATTCCCTCTCCTTTGCATCCATCCCCAGCCAGGTGGGGACACTTCCACGCACCCCATGCAGCTCAGACCACCTGCAGGTGCCCCTGCTGCTGGTTAGACAGCACCTCAAGGTGCAGGGGTGTGCGCTGCTTCTTGGGACTAAGCCATTTGTTTGCACCAACTGTTGGTTTTTCAGGCTTTCTTTGCTAATGAAATTCTTTCCCTCCTTCAAAAAAAAACAGGAGCAGGGGCCATGCCCGTGGTGTGGGAAGCTCCCAGATTCCTCACTGCCAGGTCCCAGGCGAGGAGGGAGCTCAGCATGGAGGCTGCACGGAAATTGGGTGGCTTCCCCATCCGACAGCGCGAGCAGGCGTCCTCTCCCCCAGGAGGATGTGACAATTTGCTGTGCTGGAGCTTACTGCCAAAGAGATAAAATATTTATGGCTGCTCTCTCTAGCTTCCCATTCCCAGCCACGGTGACTTATTTGTTACAAATTTACATGCATGTTTAAAGACATCTTTATGCTCCTTCTAGGTATAAAAGGTATATTTTTCCATGTAGCATTTTGCCGGTCAGAATCAGCCACCCCATCTACTATGTGACTGCGTTTGTGCCCGGCCTCAGTGCTCATTTTCCTCTTGGTAATGATTATCATTATATGAAGAAAAATGGGTCATTTACAGCGGTTTCTCCCCAAATGAAAGGCTGTGGGATACAGGATATCATTAAAATTCTAAACCTGACTTCCAACCTCAAAAGCAGGCTCTTGCTATTCGGGGCTGTCTGCGGAGGGAGGGAGGAGGGGAGGTGGGGAGAGGGCGCACGATGAATGTGCTTTGGCCACGAAATCACTGGCTGACATCTGCACTGGCATTAACCCGGGCTGAGGTTATCCCTGCTGCTGACACACGGACTCCCTGGCTGGCCCTGGAGGACAGAGGCTGCCTCTCAGTCTCTCCAAGACTTTCTGCTGGCCAGCACATCCCCAGGGCTCTGGTTCCAGCCACGCTGTGTGTGGGACAGTGCAGCCGGAGCAGGTGACGGGAGTTAATTCCTACCATAAAAAGAGCAATTTAGCTCCTGCCAGAAGGATGTGGCCGGGTGAGGTCCCCTGCAGAAGGGGAGGCTGGCGAGCTTAAAAGCTGGTGCTTGGACAAGGAAGAAAGCAGGATGAAGTCCTCAGACACAGCACCGCTGGAGGCAGCACTTGCCTTGCCCTTACCCATTGCTAGGGCTTGAACAACCCCCCCGTGAGGGTGTCACTGCTGTCCCACGGGCCAGCTGGCCAGGACCTGCCACCAGCGCCTCCAACACCCCTGCACCCACCACTGCAGGTGCCTGGGGGTGCAGGAGATGCTCGCCCAAGGACTCTGCCCACCTCCTCAGCCCTGGATCCAGGCTCCCAGCACCAGGGTCCCCGCCAGGCTTCGGCTTGACTCCTTCCCTCCTCATTCCTGATGACAGGAAAACGTGCCCTGCCCACATTCAGTGCCAGCCTTGTATGTGGGAGCAGATCTCCCACCTCCTGGTGTTCTCCACTCCCTGCTCCCCAGCATGCTGCTGCCCCAGAGTCTCATTTCTATCTCCTGGTATCCCCAGAAGGGGCTTCACAGGAAATGTTTTGCTTGGAAAGGCTATGCAACTTCTGTGCAAGCCTGAAATTGCTGTGTACAGAGCTGTAAGGCAAAGCTAATCCGTTTTGCAGCTTAGCCAGCTGCTGAAAGATGCTATTTAAGAGTGAGTAACTGCTAACTGTTTTTCTCCCCTCCATGAAATGGGAGGGACAAGGGATATTCAGAGGATGAGAGATGGAGACTGACCCAAAATGGCTAATTTAGAAACATCTTTTAAAAAGGGAGACTTGCCCTGAATTGTTAACTTTTGAAGTCATTCCTTTCTAAACGTGCTCAGAACAGACTTATTTTTCATTCTCTTTTCCTTCATTTTAAATCAAAACGTGCACGGAAAGCTCTCTTGCTGCTGATCCCAGCCAAGCCAACATGCCATGGCTAATGCCAAGCCTCATCATGGGGCTTGGGAACAACCCCACCAGCCCATCCCAGTGACTGCATTAACCAGCTCCGTGCCACAGCATGGACTTTGCACGGTCACAGCCACAGAGTTACGAGTGTGCATCCCTTCCAGGCTGGCCATGCCCAGCTGGGCAGCTCTCCAGGTGAGGGTATCCAGGCACCCAAAAATCATGGCAAGGATGGAGACAGGGAAGCACAGGTGGGATTTGGGGTATCCCCAGGGCAGGACAGGGCAGGGAAAGCATCTCTCCTCCTTGGGGCTGGTCTCTGTTGGGGGTGTCAGAATGACAAGTTACTTTTGGTCTGGCAGACAGGCCGAAAATCCAATATAAATTATTTCTGTTTGGCAGTCATTTAATTATTTTCACTCGGGGTTTTGAGCAAAATAAAAATACTACAAAGAATGGCTAGGAGCAATCCTGGGATGCTTTGTTCAGCCTCAGAAATATGTCCTTTCTCTCTGGGGTCATTTTACCCTCCTCCTTCCCTCCCCTCTGCTGATAACTTCAGATTGAGTTTAAAGTAGCAAATGGTTTGGACTTTTCAGGAACAATGAATGTGGTTTGCTAGAAAACATAGATCCAGGGGAAGAGGATTCAAACCTCACTCCCAACAGATGCCAGACAAAGGGAAGAGCAATAAAACCCCTTTCTATCCACTAATGGCCACAAAATCATGGCTCACATTCTCCCTCACTTGGGAGGGAAGCTCATGCCTCGGAAAGTGGGGATAAAGTGTGGAACGGAGCAGACATTTCCCAGTTTTCCAGAGAAAACATGTGAAATGTGGTAAATGGCAGGTGTTTCTCACTGAATTTTCAACTGTATGAGGCACAAGAAAATTGGTGTTTGCAGAGCATCCCTCCAGTACAAAACAGGCAATGATGAAACCCTGCTAAGGATGAGATTTGGGGAGGCTGGGGGAGACTGGGGGCTGTGGCAGCCAGGGCCACTGCTGGGCTGGCAGAAAACCCACCTGGCTGCAGAGGCACAGTGAGTGCACTCGCAATCAGCCGCTATTTTAATTTGCATTCTGAAACTGCTTCTGGAAGCCCTCCCTAAGCACTACACCAACATCCTGCACTGACTTTTGCACCACCATTTTCCATCTCCCACCCTTGTTCAGCCTTATCCTTTTCCACCCTCCGGCTGCGACCACCAATGCTCTCCCACGGGATCCGCCGTGGCCTCATTAGGCAACCATTTCTCATTAGGATTCCTGGATGCCCACGTCCCCCTGGAAGCATGGGAGACCCAGGGGGTCCTCCACTAGCACAGCTCCAGGGGTGCTTGTCTGCTCTGTGTCCCTGTGCATTACAGCTCTTCCCTATTTACACACCTGCATGAAGTGAGGATGGGTGGTTAATTCCTGTGTAATTAGGCAGCCAACATCTGCCACAGTGCCACATCAAGCCTGCACCTTGTAGCCACCACTACGCTCAGCTCCTCCCTGTAGGGATGTCCCCATGTCCTGTGCAGCCCGGGGGGCCTGGGTATGAGCACAGAGGCCGAATATGGGACAGAAAATCATGAATTTCTGCGGTCTGAGGGATGCAGCAGGAATTGTGCAATTGAGGGGGGGGGGGGATCCTCACAGCCTCTGGTCTGTTTTTGGCTGACACCACAGCACTTGTGCCTCCTTCCCCAGGGTCAGCCATTAGTGCCATTAGCTCTGTCCCACTCTGCTGCTCTCCCTGACAAGCGCTGGCCCAGGGATGGGACATCACTCAGAGGAGATCTTGGCCAACAGGGATGTATCCCTGCTTCAGGGAGATGCTCTTTGGCCTGCTTCCCTCAGCATTGTGCTTCAGCTCAATTTTGGGGGTTTCTCTCTGCCTTGGGAGCACTTCCCTGAACTCCCTTCTTTCCATACCTCTCTTCCTGGCCCGTTTGTGTGTCACAGGTATCACCCTACTCCTGGGTGATGGCTGGGGCTGGTGGCTGTCCACCTTGCCTGTAGTGCCAGATGAGGGTTTCCAACCACGTCACTAAACCCTGACGTCCTGCTGGACAAACAGAGTGATGTCCTGCCAGAGTGAGCTGGCCCAGGCAGGACATGTTTGCCACCCCCTGGACTTGTTTGCCCACAAGCAGTGAGGGCAGCTCCAGCTTGCAGTGTGAGCTGAGGGGGGTACGGCCCCCCTCCAGTGCTCAGCCCTGCCTTGTGGCTGGGGTGGGGGTTCCTCTGACCCTCCAAACCTCCCTGGTCCTGGGCGGATGAGGAGCACACTGCTTTGAGTGTTCCTACAAGAATACTGAGCCACCTATGGCTTTTTGGGTGCATCTTTGTATTCTCTTCCCGTGGAAAGCTGATTTCTTTGTGCTGCACTCCAAAACAGCTCAAGTACACTTGTAGGAGAGACTGCAGAGAGCTGGCCTTTCTTTCCTGTGAGCTGGAACACGAGTGACATTGTGCATGATGTTTGTGTGAGCTACCCCTGTAAGCCCCGGGGCCCAGGCTGTGGCAGGATGGGGAGAGCACAGCTAGATTCAGGCTTGCACTAATTTCATCTCAGTTCAGCTTTGAACTGATTAGGACACACACAGTGCAATGTTGAATCACTCCAGTTTATGCCTAAATAATAACTATATAACAGCTTTCTGCTGAATGAATTACACATGTACAAACACACCCCTTCTGTAAATTCAAACAAGGTCTTGAAACACAACTAACCATTCACCACCACACAAATCTGCCACTTCAGACTGCTGCTAATGCTGGGATTCCCCTTCTCTGCTGAGCAACACGCCAGCCCTCCAGTTTGTACATGGCTCGGCCTACAGCAGCCAGCTGAGCATCAGCAGCAGGAAAACAACGCAGATAAGCAGGAAGGGAAGAAGGAACCTTGCACAATAAACACAGGGCACATCTGTCCCCTCTCTGCCAGCTGACAGACATGCCACAGCAAACGCCAGCTCCTAGGAAGTCATCACTTATCCCTGTGTCCTGCTAGACAGCGTCTGCTGCAGGCGAGATTATGGATGGCCTGTTAGAAGGGATCGTAGATGGTGAGATCCCATCACAGGTGTCATTTCTCCTGTCAACACATGGAGAGCTTGTATCTGCAGCTTCTCTTTGGCGATGGTGAGCTCCAGGGACAGGGAGGCTCCTCAGTGTCAAGCAACACATGTTTCTGTGGGCTGGAGATAACCCACAGCCGCAGGGAGTGTTTTGGGATCCTGCAGCAAGAAACAGCATTACTCATTTTGGGCAGTCCTGGAAAAGTCTCCATTTTTGGTACAAACACTACGTATCAGGAACATGGAAATGATTCATGAAGTCTAAGCTGAGCAAGGCCACTCCACCTTCCCTTCCTATACTGCAGTGGAAGTAATAGAAAACAGATTTTTTCTTTTTTTCATTATCTAGCTGGAAAAAAAACCCCAAAACTAAACAATCCATGCTAGGGTCCTGTTCAGCTGTGGGCCCTGAACCTGACTCTTGCACTGCATCCCCAATTTACCCAGGAACCAGCTCATTGCCTGAGAGCACCCAGCAGCCAACAGGGTTTTGCTGGCAGCTGCTGCCTTTGGCTCTCTATATCCCTGCATACTAATATGAAGTAAAATGGGATGGTAATTTAATCCTATGCCACTAGAAGTAAAGCATCACACAAGCCTGCTCATCCTCTCCTCTAAGTTTAGCCCAACAGTGTATTAAAAAGCTGCTACTGGATTCTCGCCAGCCCCTACTTAGCTAAACTACCTGACTCTGCAGAATAGCAGAAAATTCTCCATTCTGTGCTATTTCTGATCCTTGGGAGAACGACCCACATCTATCAGGGAACTTGACCCCCCACGGGGCCTGCAGGAAGCCAGTGTAATTTGGAAAAATGTTGTGGAGTGACAAAGGCTTTCTTGTGACATTGGGCATGTTTCCTGCTGCCTGGAGCTGGGCTGCTGGAATCTCAGCTTGGAGCTCCTTCCATGCCTCCACTGCAAGCCCATACACAGTAATGAATAAATCTGTCCCTGCTCACTTATAAATAGTTTATAAAAGGTTCATAAATAATTTCTAGATGTTTTAATGAATAGTTAATCAATTGTTGCCGGGCCAAACAGGTCAGCAGATTGCTTATATCCATCCATTACAACGGCTGCTGATGAGCTTATAAGCATCAGTAGGACACCACGGATGTCTGTGATGGGCTTGTAGCATCCATAAAGGGTTAATAAATAATTAATAAATGATGCGGGTGCTCTTTTAATTAAAAGCCGTAGAAGGCCACTGAAAAATGCATTCTTGGAAAGCCACGGGCAACACAGCAGGCAAATATCTGGACCTGGTTCTGTATCCCTGCCTCTGAGGAGCAAAGCTGGCAGAGAGGTGCCAGCCCGGCCCAGCAGGCAACCCGGCTGCCTGAAGTGCAGCAAATTTCCTTCCTTCAAGGCAATCCAGCTGATTCCAGAGAAGCATGGGCTGTTCCTCATCCCCTCTTCGAGCCTGGATCCTGCACCAGGGAGCTCGTCCACCTCATCCCCAGCTGCTACAGAAGCATCCTCCATGCTCTGGCTGCTGTAGGCAAGGTACCGGAAAGGCAGGGGACATGGATGCTCGGGGAAACAAGACAATTCCCATTTTGTGGGGCTCTGGCCTTGCACCTGTGCTCTTCCCTCCTGGGGGGTTTGGGGTGAGCTGCTTCTCCCCTGGCCTCAGCATGCCCTCTGCCCAGGGGGTGGGTGACACATGAAATGCCACACCGAGCAGTTGTGCTCTGGAGCACCACGAGGCAATAACACACTTGTGGTGTTTGGCCTCTTTTAGCAGAGGCTCTTTATTATCATTAAGCACTGAGTATTTCTGGATGATAAAAGCAATTAAGTGTAAAAAAAGGTAATGATCCATCCCATATTGCATCCAAAAGATATGAAAATCCCTCATAAAATTATCACCCTAGCACAGAATGGGACCTAAGTATCTTTATAATGTAAGACAGAGAACTTTGCTTACAGTCAGAACATTTATAAGGCATTCAATTAGCCACCAGAGGGTTTCTTAGTATCACCCAATTCTCCATGAGCACAGAGGCAATTACAGGAGATTCTAACTTTTTAAAAGAAAGACAAAAGGTGGGAGAATTTGGATAAAACCTGTTCCCAGCTTCACCCTGGAACACACATGCAGAGGAAATTTCATGCAGATCAGGCTTAATTTACTGCACAATTTAGCTCAGAGCCAGAGTGAGGCTCTTCCTACTCCTTTGCTGGAAGATCCTTCTGCATGGCAAGGGGACTAGTACATGATGTACTGTGCCATGAGCTGGTCCTGAGGACGCCGGGGCAGGGTGCCATCCCTCATCCCACCACCTTTGCAATGTCCCCAAGCCCTTCAGTGGGATCCCAATGCCAGCTGCTCCGGGGTATCCATTGTGGGGACCCCCATCCCCTGTTCCAGGCCCATGGGTGCTGGCAGTGGGTGTCTGTGCCTTCAGCCTGTGCTGGCCCAGGGCCACTCAGCCCCTGCACACTCCTCCATGCATGACTGCGATGCTGCCATGCCCAGGGACTCATTTAGGTTGGAAATAAGGTGTGTATCTGTAACAGGCAGTTAATGGTGAGGGTAATCAATCACAGCAGCAGATTAGCGAGGGACATGATGGATTTCCTGATTCCAACACCTTTAAATCACGATCAGTTTCTCCTTCCAGAACTGCTCGGGCTGAGCCAGAGGTGATGGGCTCAGTGATGCATCACCCAGTCAAACCTCCCCACAAACTGGTGCTGTGGTGGGAGCCCCCACTCACATCCACCCCATCCACATCCACCTGCCACAGGGTACTGGGGCTCTCCCGCCCTGGGAGAGGGCAGCAGCAGGAGGAGATACTCTCCCTGCACCGGGGGCTTTGAGCGCTTCCTCCTGATTTATATTTAGAGAACGTTTCAATGGATCGAGGTGTCAGGTCTGTAGTGCTGCCAGGAAACACTATTTTCTTTTAATAAGGAGAGAGCAGCAGGTCATTTCATCTGCTCTGCTCCTCCAGTGGGCAGGTAGGGCTGCACCTTTCCAGCACCAGCACCTCTCTTCTCCTTTCAAGGTGGCTGTGGCAGCCCTTTCCCCCTCACCAGGAAGGCAGCAGCATCCCAGCACAGCCCCTTCCCTGCAGCTTCTGATGATCCACACCCCCCTACACATTCCTGTGGGTGTTTGCTTCTCCAGAGCTGCTCCACACCACCATGGCCTCACACAAGCACCAGTGGCTGCTCCCAAGCAGTTGTGCTCCCCACGACAGATGTGCTCTGAGTGGCTTCACCATCAAGGCAATACTCTCTGAAGGGATCCAAAGCCATGCCTTTCACTTTGCTTTTGGCTCCCGAGCCTGCAAGCCTGGCTTGGCTCACAGGCAGAGCCTTGTCTCCAGCCGCCAGCGCCAGACACTCCTCACTGGCTGCCAGTGCAAGCCAAAACCCTCCCGCAGCCGCACGCCAGCCTGGTGCCTTCCCAGGCAGCAGGGACCACAAGGCTCCTGGTGCAACCATGGGGGCAACCAGTCCCACACCCACATCCCAAAGCACCCAGGCAGGCAGGAGCATCGTGGGGAGCAGCTGTGAGAGCCCCAGCATGGCTGTGGTTGTGGGATGCCCTCAGGGCCCCTCACACCCAGCTGGCACAGGCCACTGTGAATCACTGCGTGGTCGGGAAGGAACGAGACAGGCTCCTCCTGACACCACCCTGCTGCTGCACATCCAAACTCTTCCTATAAAGCCAGCCCTGGTGGAGGAGTCTGGGCTGTTCCTAGGACAAAGTGTGCGGGGGAAGGAAGCAGCACGGAAAGGTGAAGTGAAAGTTAATACAGCTGCAGAAATGAACTCCGACACCACACGGGGAGGATGCAGGAAAGCATAATGCCGGAAAGGACTTTCATTTTTTTGCTGAAAAGCAAAGCTCTCCACTACTTTTTCCAAAGCACTTGGAAAGCCTGAGCATAGCATGACTCCCTCAGGGCATTCCCTCACAACCTCTGGCATTCTCCACTCTCTCTCTCCGTGGGTATCAGACAAAGGGCATGCACACTGGTGAACCCCATGCTGCAGAGCATTTTGGTGCTGCTGTTTTGCCACCACTGAGATCACTACAGCAGGGCCAGCTGTGGCCAGTGAGGGAGGCAGGGCTGCGGGCAGCATTCCCTGCCAGCATCCTCAGGGCCTGACACCCATCAGCATTTCATTCTACCCAGTTGATCCCAGTCAGCATTAAAGGCATGCTTTGGCATTTCTTAGTTGCTGCTGCCCAGACAAATCACTCTGTGTGTAATACGGCAGGGCTGGGTGCCCGAGCTGCCTTCCCTGTGCTCAGGCAAGGGAGAGAAGGATTGTGAGTGTGCAGAGAGACTCCCCACTGAGACAGAAAGTTCTGCCTCTTGGGGCACTTACATTCAGCAAAAAAATAGGGGGGGAAAGAGCATGTTTACAAATATACATATTCATACCTATATGTATGTCATTATGCTAAGTCATGGTGAGACAAAGTGGATTGGCCACAGTCTTGACGTGCTAAAATTAGGTTTTATGTAAAATAAGTATTTGCTTCATGTAGGGCATGTTGGTATTAAGATTTATTTTCATCCTAGCTTGTATTACTGCTTGGTATGATTGGGCAAAGCCCAGGGCACATGCATATCGTTTCCATTCATAACATCTACATGGATTCATGACCTCGCTAGCGAGCTGAATTGCCTTGCAATCTTTTTTCCACTGCAGAAAGCTTAACAACCGTATAAGTCTTAGAGCAAAAAGAGACCCCATGTATTTGCTCTGCAAGAAGAGCTTTTGAATGGAGTTGTAGGAGGCAGGGAAAGCATCACACCAACTCCCTAACACTCATTACCCATGTGGGGTCATTTCCACGAGCAGGTCCCATCGTGTCTGTGGGACTAACAGTGGATGCCAGGGCAGTAAATGTTAGTGGAGTGCTTGCAGAAGCTCCAGGACAGTCCCTGACTTGCCCAGGAAAAAAAAAATCCAGTGAGTTTATTTACTTCAACTCTTTAACTAAATGCCTTTGGCAAAGGCACTTTACTGTTATGAAGAAAGCATAAATTGAATGCTTACAAATGTGTGTGTGAGGGCCCCCGTGCTCCCGCAGCAATAGAAATGCTGTTACCATCAACAGGTGGAAACAGTGAGTTAAATAATGACTTTTATGTCCCCCGGGGCT
Source organism: Lycocorax pyrrhopterus obiensis (assembly GCA_014706295.1). NCBI lineage: Eukaryota > Metazoa > Chordata > Aves > Passeriformes > Paradisaeidae > Lycocorax > Lycocorax pyrrhopterus. The sequence goes on from JACSVZ010000013.1 coordinate 24,475,623, forward strand.
TTCCTGAGGAACGTTCCCTCGCTGCGGCTGTCGTGGGGATACAGCGTTTATCTCTTGGAAACAAAAGGTCCATCGCTAACAGCAGCCAGGAACTAAGGCTGCCCACGGGGAGCAAGGAGAGGAGACAAGAACAGGATGGGAAGAAGCACCTGCTTATCTGCACAGGACGGGAGAACAGGCACAGTTTGGTTTCTGCTGCAGAGGAGCAGGGATGATGGGAAAGGCACTGTGAGCACCAGGACACTGCTGAGAAACAGCCCCCTTCAAGAGACCTCTGCTCATCCTTAAGAGAAAAAACTCCTGACTACAGATGGGAAAGTCACAGTTAGTTTAGTAGAAGGAAGATGTAGGTTTATAGAAGGCTTTTCTCAGACAGGGAGAGAGATCCATGAAGGACTGGCTAAAGCCCTGGGTTTCTGGGGTCAAGGCTGAGCTGTGACACCCTGATGCAGGTGAGAACATGAAGATGTATTCACTGAAAGAGCCTGGTATTTGGAGGAACTGGGATCACCGGCTCAGCTGAGAGACCAGGTAGTTTGTAATAAAAGGACACACTGAGGGTTTGTTATACATCTCCCTGAGAGTCATTTTGGAGCACTGCTGCTGGAGACAGCAGTGCTGCTGGGACTGGTAAGAGTTTTGCAAGGGGCTGCTTTCCAGCTGGAGGCTGAGGTGCAGATGCTCAAACCAGCTCTGCTTGGATGTGGCTGGAGCAGGCTTTTTATGTGCCAGTTACAGAACTGACATGAGGAGATGCTGCTTTTGTTTGCTTTTTACAAAGAAAGAATGTTATAAAAAAAGCCAGAAAGTAAGCTTCTCTTGGATGCTTGCGGAGCAATCACCACTGGCTTCAGTATAATTAAACAGAAAGGTAGGAAAAACAGGCTGGTAAGTGAGGGCTTCATCCTGAAGAGGAGAAACCATATTGAGGGATCTCCAGCCTCTTCCACATGAGTACTTTTGTCCCCTTTGGCTTATTCCCCACTTCCCCAAGGAGATGCCAGGATGCAGCACCCAGGGCACCAGAGCTGTGGGCTATACAACCCCAGAAACCCTAGCCCACAGACCTGCTATCGCCTGCCATGTCCCCTTCCCCTCATGCCACTGTCCTGGGGCTGGGGGCTCCCTGCAGGACGCTGCACCCTTGCCTCCCAGCTCTGCTGGAACACATAAGCACTGCTTCGTCTCATACACGTGGCTTTTTAAAAACATACGTGGTGTTCCCTCACAAGTGTCAGCATCGACCTTCACAGCTGCCATGGTGATGAGCACCACAGAGAAGCCTATAAATAACATCAATGTGCCACACACTGGCCCTTTTATGAGCCCCACTCTTTTTGATTTACTTATATGCAAGATATTTTACAGGACAGCCCAATTAAGCGTGACAGATGGCTAACGATGAATTCCCAGTGACGACTTGCAAACACTTTGTTTTAAACCAAATAAAAGGACACAGGAGACCAGTAGAAGCCACTGGTGTGATTTTGTATTACCCTACAACCTCTACAGCAACAGCCACTGGAGAACACCTCAGTGGAGGAGGCGGGCAGAGCTCACCAGGCTGCACCAGGGTGAAAGTTTAGGAGGGTCCTTTAACTCCCCCGCTGCGTGCTTAGGGCAAGCACTCAGGGCAAGGGTCCCACAGAGTTTCTAGGATGCTACAAGAACCCTGCAGCCTGATCGCACACATTTTGTCTACAACTCAATCAGAGCAGGTGGCTCTGATGTCAGTGGAACGCAAAAGTGTGGTCGGTCACCCGGTGCTGTACAGTGGCCATGAATTTTGTGTGAGGCCATTACGGAACTGAAAGCCCTTGCTCAGGGGTGCTGTGGTGGCATCAGCACTCACTGTGCATCCAAACTCGGTCATTTTGCCTGCAGCCAGGCTGCTCATCCAGGCTTCCACCACCTCTTCCAAGATGGGTACTCCTCACCCAGCATCCACTGAAAGTGATGCTTCGCTTGGCAGTTTTCATCTGACACGCTGCCATCCCAGGCAGTAATTTCTATATTCCAGAGAAGCAACCCAGATCTAAAACAGAAGACCCAGGGCTTGCATGGCATGTCTCTCTCAGCCCCTGACAAGTCACAGCTATCCTGGGAAAGCCTCTTTCACTCTCTGGACCCGCTTCCATTTTCTCTCCCAAACAAATAAACAGCCATGATAGACAACCCTCATCCCAGAGCTACTCGAGCCAGATGATTTTCCCAGCTTGATGGCATCTTTCTTATGCTCTCCCTGTGCACTCCTGCACCTCCAGGTCAGGGGAGAGCATTCCCAGCAGATGCAGGTGAAAAAAAAGGTTATTCACTGTCGAAATTATTGAAGTTGCTTTCTATGTTGCTCTCTGGGCAAGGCAGTGCCTGGATCCTGCCTGAGCTCTCTGTGAGGCCGGGGCAAGACAGGCCCCATGGCACATGGGGAAAAATACAGGTTCCTCACTTACAAATAAACACAACAGCATTTTTTCAGCTCTTTTTGGCTGGAGCCCAGAACTTGATTCAGGCCCAAATATCCATTTTCCAATTTTTGATATTGAATGATTTAACAATATTGAGGAAGGCAGAGACCTCATAAAATCACATTCAGTCACCTGAAAACACAATTTCCCCACAATTTTTCAAACAGAGGAAGTTTTGATCGGCTGTGGTTTGATGTTGAGTTGACACCTGAACCCAGGTGGCTGGAAGGTTAATGAAGAGCAATGAGTCCCAATAGTCACCTAAACTACCCGAGCTCTGTGATTACTTGGCTTCAGGTTTATAAATTCCCCCCAAATCCACATTAAGGCTGTCAGTTCTCCCTTCCCTTTCAGCATTTTATCCTTTTACGTCTGCAGCATTTTTCTCCACTCTTTATTCCCTTTTCCCTACATGGTTTTATTTTGCCTTTGCCAAGGAAATGGAGTGTAATGCAACTTTGCAAAGTTCTTTCGCAACTATGAATTCCCTATACTCCCCCTGCTAGACTTGGTGTGAAGGAGGAGTTCAAAGCACTGCTACTCTCGTGAAGTTCCCGTGAATTTGAGGCAAGATCCATGTAGGACTTCAAGGACTCATTGCCAAAGCCTGCTTATAAGGAGGACAGAATTAATTATGAGGTTATTAGCCCCACCACAACCTCCACCCTGAGCGAGGGAGGCACGAGCAATGCCCAGGGTCTAAGGGCACACAATGCTACCTGAGGTGAAAAACTGCTAGTTATTAGTTTGGATGAGTTGTGTAGCTGCAGAAAACGTGGGAAGATCAGAAAAGCCAAGAAATCAAAGGAGGAACCCAAGAAAACACGAGATTGATTTCTGTCATGGAAATAACTGAACAAACCAGTGATTATATTGCTGTACTGGCAGAGGGATGGGGAGGAGTGGAAGGAAGAGGCTCCCATTACCAGGGAGCCCAAGGTGGTTTGCTGCTGTGCTGCACACTGAAAACCAGCAGACACGCTCCCCTAAATTTAAGACACATTAAGGGAACTCAAACAAGAGTAAATGAGAAGCTGGATATTTCGCAAAGCAATTAAAATAAAGCTTTAAAACAGGAGCCAGTAGCTCCACAGGTAAAATAATTATGTGGAAGCTACCCAGGAAAAGGATGTATAGCAGCAGCATAAAGTTCAGTAGCATCCCTGGTGAGCGGTACCAGCAGACTGAGGAGCCAAAGTGCACAGGGCAAGGGGAGGTGCTGCGCGGCAGAGCCGCGACGCAGCAGGTTCTCCTGGAAATGCAGAAAACCACGGAAGCTGTTGCCATCCAGGACCTTGCTTGCAAAGGCAAACTTCAGCAGGAGCTTAAAATCCAGCTCTAGAAGAGAATCACAAGGTTACAGTCCACAGCAGGGAGCACTCGCTTGGACACAGAACTTGACCAGCCTTAGCATGAGCTGCTGCTGGCACATCTACAGGAATTTCCTTTGCTTTTTAAATGCAGGCATGCAAGTCCACAAGGGTAAACCCAGGCTGTTCTACCTCTAATAACTCAAGAACTCAGGACCTTTGATAATAAAGTTGATTTCAGACTACAATTTAACCTCGCTGGGTAAATGATGGGCAAGGGCAGGGCGTGGCTATAAAAAGGCGAACCTGCATCTCCCGGCTCTGCTGCTGTTGCAGAAATGAACCCACAGGGAACAGAAAAGTCATCCCAGGGCAGCAGCAGTGGCAGCTGGAGCTATTTGCTAATTGCTAAGGACAACCAGGGACCTGCCATTTGCTTGCTGCCTTGCTGTGCCTGGTGTGTGGGAAGGGTGAGGGCACGCTCGCACTCCGCCTGGTTTGCAAACAGCACAGGGGGAGAAGTTCAGCTGGAATGCTTCAGCTGGAAAAAAGCAGCTACATGTGAGGATTAGTAACACAGCTTTCTTCTTAACTGGAGCTACTAGCAAGACTCCAGAGATGTGCTTGCCTAAGCAAGTAATGCTATGAGCCATTTAATGGTACTGGCCCAAAAGCACCTGGGGCCTGTAACATGGGAGTGAGCAAGGCCAGAGTGCCTCCAGCACACACAGCCCCTGCTCCCAGCTATTCCAGCAGGGTATAAACACCAGGAATGTGGCATGGCCTGAAAACACGTGTCCCCATCCACTTGTGCAACAGCCAGTGCAGTGCTGGGACATGGAGAGGCTTCTTTCATTGGGGGGGCCATAGTGTTCCTCTGACCCTTCCAGCCCTGAGACTGTGAGAAGTCTGGATGTTTCCAAGGTGCTCATCTGTGTGTTCACTCCAGCCTCACAACCTGAGGAACCCACACGGTCCCAGGGAAGCTGAGGATTTGTTCCCTCCCTGGGTGCGAGGACATGGACCCGCATCCAGATGCTTCCTCTGGGAGAAGGAAAAGGTGTGATGGGCTCACGCAAAGCAACAAAGATTTCCTTATGTATCCCAAACATCAAATCCACGTTCAAAGCAGGCTCTCTGTGGATGCTCTGCACAGCTGGACTCTCACATGGGTTTGTCTGCAGAGCTGTCACAGTCTGAGCCTCCGCTTTGCAGCCAGATTTTTGTATTCTGTGCTGATTTCCCAAGGGTCTTCATTTGGGCTTATCATCCCCACAGGGATCAATAGGACTGCAGCTGCTGTCCTAGCATCTGCAGCCAGCTTTGCTGAGCAGCAGTGTGGTCTGCTGGATAAAGCAGGGGCTGGGAGCCAGGAGCACTGAAAGCCAGCCCAGCTCTGCCAGGAGGCCCCGCCGAGGGCTCAGTCAAGCTGATCAGCATCCTCAGAGACATCCAAGGCATGTCCCAGCCGGGCATTGACACCGCTGACCTCGTGTCTGCCTGAGCAGCAGGGAGAGCACTGAGGAGCCCCGTGGGCCCAGCAGGCAGAGGAGAGCAGGCGGTGGTCCACTCCCTCCACATCCCACCCCAACTCTTCCCTTGGCTCTGACTTGAGAATCTGAATGCTGAAAGTCTGCAGCATCCATGGGCAGGATCAAGTGAGAGGAATGTAATTAAAACAGCCAGTGTAAGCCTGCACTGTGGCAATGGGCTGGTGGCTGGAGATATCTCCTCTGCCCCAGCTCCACCGTCTGGGACACACTTGGGAAGGAGTCCTTCTGCAGAGAAGCCTGGTGGCTGCAGAGCCAAGCACTGCTCGCTAACAGAGCCTTTCCAATCTCCCTGAGTGCCTCTGGCCTTTGCCGACCTCTTCTTGGAATTACAATTCCATGGAATTACAGGTCCAACAGTAGGCTGGAACAGCCATACCAGAGACCAGTGGCCATCTAAGATGATGCAGACCCGTAACTCTGGGTTAAAATCTTGATTAGCATCAGCTGCATTCCTTTTTGTGGTGATCCTGTGATCCACAACTGATGCACACTTCGTGTTTCGCCACCACCTTCCAAATACCTGTATTAATGCCTGCCTGTCCTCCTTCACTCTTCGCTTCGTGGTCACTGTGCTCGGACGTGCAATACAGGCATTGCCCAGCACAGGGATTCAAGCCTGATTAGCAGCAACAAAAGCTCTGTTAATACAACCAGATAATGATGCCATCCTAATCCCTTCAATCTGGAGGAGCCAGACCCACAGGAAAGCACCCTTGTCCCCCTGATCACTGCACAGAGCCACAAGCGCATCACCTGTGGTGCCACTGGAGCCGGACCCACCAGCACATTTCCCTGCTACTACGCTCCTTCAGCTGTAATAACATTCCAGTGGAAAAATTATGGATGCACTTTGCCAGGTGCCTGTGTTTGCAGTGATGGATTCTGCATCTGGTTATTAACCTCTTGCAAAAGCTCAGTGTTATCTTGCATGGAAGTAATATGAAGTTAAACAGCTGTTGATAACTTATCTCCCATTATCCACAACTTCATTCAAGGCCAATATTTACTCACATCCCAGAAGCATTGCTGTATTCCCAATGGCACTGTTTGAGGAGTCAAATGAGAGCAATTTTTAATAGGTCTTAGATATTTAGAGGGCCATGTTACCCAAGTGCCTCCTAATCCTGAATGTGAGACACAAGAAAACTCTGCAGGGGTACAAGGCCTGGACATGGTGCACGACGTGCAGAGGAAACCTAATCTGGAGGAAGAAACCTAACTGGGGGAGGAAACCCAGCTTGGAGAGCATCTCCTGCAGGTACACAGGTGCTGACCCAAATTTCCCACCTCCTGCATTCTGCACCAACCACTTGCTATGCTGCTGTTTCTCATTCTTCCTCCCTCAGAAGGCAGATCAGCCATAGGCTAGCAGGTCCCAAAACGGCCCAACCATCAGTGTGAACCTTTCCCTTCCTTTTTCATCCTCTAATTCAATCAAGGGATCAGAAGAGACATCCCCTGCCACTTCACTCCATCATTCAGACTACTGTAGGTAGGTTACTCTTAGCTGAAAAAAATAATTCTCTGGGCTTTCACTGTGGACACTTCCAGGAGTGTGTCAGTGTTTTGCTTCGTGGTATTTTTCCAGGGAGTCCATTCTCTTCTTTACTACTTTCGCTGGTGCTATAACAGTATGGCAACGCCTTAGGCAGACTGACACCCTGCTGTGCTGGACGTGGCAGAAGCAATGATCAGAGAGCAGAATTTGCATCCGAAAAAAATAAGATCTCTGCAGTGTAACTTCTCCCATCACTATCAAAAGGACTGGGGTGGAGACTGGGCATTCCGGGATGAGTTGCCAGGCATTTCCCATCTGCACAGGAACTGCCAGGCACACAGCAGAGCTCCTGCTGTCCCTGCCTCAAGTTATCAGGTGTGAAGGCAGCTTCCCTGTGAGCTACACAGCCCGGGCTCCACTCACAACCTCTCCTCTCCTTCACACCACGACTGGTCCACACTGCAATGAGAAATTAGACCTTGGTGACCACTGGGCTGTTTTACGATGCCACTGGAGTTGGTGGAGTCAGCAGAGCTGAACCCCTGATCTGTAAACATGTGGCAGCCCTTGGAATGGCCAAGGACTGGCAAGAGACCACAGTTAATGCTAAGTCTAAGCTGCAAGTGGCAGGTACATTTTAAGTGTGTCCCCTGACTCAGTACCCAGCTGTGGTGAGTTTATAGCCTTTGATATTGTTACATTAATCATAAGGAATCTCCCAGTTCCTTGGAAACACAGCGACGAGCTCTCCAGGGCTGGTTTCAGTGGTTTTATTCCTAGGTAATAGCCCTCTCCCTCATTTATAGCTATGTCTAGACACATAGTGAGGAAGGTGCTATAAACACTTGATGGAAAAACCCTGTCTACCTCCTAATTCCTGCATTTCACATCCCGACCGTGCACTGAGTACATGGTTGTAAAGTCTGTGCTCACACACCTTCCCATGCTACCAGCGCTGTGTGACAGCAGCTTGCTGTCCCTGGCAGGGGAACACAGCTGGCCCAGCCCAGAGGGTTGCCAGGGGCAGGAGGCTGTTTGCTCAAATCCTACAGTCTGCCTCAAGAAAATGGCCAGGTGGGAAGGCAAGAAGGAAGAGGTGCTGCAAATCCCCTTGGGAAGCTGCAGCAGGAGCAGCACTGCTCCTCGTGGCATTTCTCAGCACTGCCCTTCCAAGCACTCCGACCAGGCAGGACAGTGTGAAGAGGGAGAAATCAAACTCACACAAACAAGAAGAAAGAGAGGACGTGTTTTTTCCTTTTGGGAGGATGCTAATTCATTAGCAATCAAAACCAAGAAAATTAACATAATGGGATGAAATCCTATCATGTTCAAGGCCTCTATGAAAGTCAAAAAAGCATTTACTAGGTTTAAATACTGTGTTTAATGTACCCGTAATTCCAGTGGCATTGCTCCAGTTATACCTTGTACAGAGGGACTCTGACTACCTATTTTACATCTCCCCAGGGCACTTGAAATAACTGAGGCCTCTGAGGGGGGTGAGAATGGCCAGGGTGAATATATGCTGAAGCCTGGGGTTGATCCAATGTCACTGAGGACACGTCACAGGGAAGGAGAATTCAATCACAGCCCCATGGAAGATGATGGTGATGCTGACCAGGACCAAGCACACAGGGTAAGGGGCTTGGGAAAGGGGCTGATAAGCAACATCACACCTCAGCCATGGAATCATAGAAGCATAGAATCATTTAGACTGGAAAAAGCTGCTAAGATTGTACAGTCCAACCACTAACCTGACACTGCCAAATTCACCACTTTGATGTCCCTAAGTGCCACATCTGCACATCTTTTAAACCCCTTCAGGATGGTGACTCAACCACTTCCCTGGGCAGCACGTTCCAGTGCTTGACAATCCTTCCCATGAAGTAGTTTTCCCTAATATCCAACCCAAACCTCCCCTGGCAAACCTTGAGAGAGGCTATTTGCTCTTGTCCTGTCACTTATTACCTGGAAGAACTGAGCAACTCCCACCTTTTTACACCCGCTTTTCAGGTGGTTGTAAGCTGTAAGGACCCCCTGAGCCTCCCTTTCTCCAGGCTGAGCCCCCCAACTCCCTCAGCTGCTCCTCATCAGACTTGTGCTCCAGAGCCTTCACCAGCTTTGCTGCCCTTCTCTGGACTTGCTCCAGCACCTCAATGTCCTTCTTCAAGTGAGTGGCCCAAAAATGAATCCAGGCAAAGCGGAGAGGCAGTCAGGGACCGATGGTGAGTGAGCCAGTGACCTGCCTGGGGTGACTGCTGCCGGCAAAGGTGGTGATGCCAGTTGTTGTTGATTATTTTTCAGCTCTTGTGTGTATTCATGCACTGCACAGCACTTGGAGCCTTCAAGATAAAAGGTACTTTCACCAGCACTTCAGTGGCTTGTTTCCTATTATAGGTCTGGTTTTGACACTCCCCCACCCTCTTATCTAACTTTCTCTACAAAGCTCTTCTCACTTTTTCATCTCTCTTCTGTGGTCCGTAGCCAGGGAAAAAGCAAAACAACGAAAACAATACCAAAACCATATTTATTTCCTTTTCGGAAAGCTTGAGCTTAGTCAGACACAGTGATCTGGAGACGGGAGACTTTCATAAAGGTGATTCTATAACAAAGAAATATGCATACTTTGCTGTAAACTCCTCTCTTCAAAATGGCTTGGTACTTAAGGAAAAAAGGCCTTTGTTTTTTCTTTTTTTGTTTTTAACGAGCCTAGTGAATGTTTTAATTAAGTTGGATAGAAATTTTCACAGTTTCTTGATGTGAAAATGTGAGCCTGTAAGAGTCGCCTTTGATGCTTGAGTTATGTTTTAAACACTTGATGAGTCCTGCAGAGCTGTTAATCCTTTTAGCATAGCTAATAGCTGTTGCTGGAGTGCTCCTGAAATCCTGTTTTGTTTGTGTCTTCTGGGCTGGAGGCTCCCTCCGGAATGGCAGCAGTCCACCCTGGAGCTGCTTGCAGGAGCCCCCCACACCACTGAGGACACCTGAAAACCCCAGGGCTGGTGGATCTTTGATGGGAGCCACGGGAGTCTTCCCACGTATATAACAGGGTGATGCTGGACAGCTCCAGCATCCACTTGAAGGAATGCATAAAACCCAGTGTCATTCCACAGTTGTGCCAGGGGGAGGTCAGAGGAATTTATGAGCCCCCCTCCTCCCCATCACCCTTTCTGGATGGGTCACCTGCATGAAATGGTGCAGCAGGAGCTCAGGAGTGATGCCCCGACCCTGCGCTCAAGAGTGGAGCACACACCGCAGTCTGTATGTGCCATCCCCTGCTGTGTTCAGTGTTGCTACCTTAAAACAAGGCTTTTCATTATCAAATATTTTGAGTTCAGCTCTCTCTAGATTTGGCAAGCCACCCCACACCTTGTAAACAGGCTTTCCTCTGCTCTCTAGCTCTGGATTTGCTTGAAGGATAGGTAGCAAACTGACTTTGGGGAAATGCAAATGCCTTCCACAAAGGATGCTGCAGGGAGAGATGAAAGCCAACTCCATTTGCATTAGTTCTGTAACTGGATGTTTTCCCTCTCCCATTTAGACTGTAGTTCACACACACACACACATTTTTGCCACTAAGCTATTTGTTGTCAGCTGCTCCTCCCAGGAGTTTTGAAGAAATCCCCATTTACACACAAAGCTACTTGTCAGGGCACCAGCAGCAAGCTGCACAGGTTAAAGGAGCACCCCGGGAGCTGGGATTCAGCAGAGCCCTGCCATGGCCTTTTGGGCCAGTGCCACCTTGCTCTGTACCCCTGTGCACAAAGGAGGACATCCCGAGCCTGCAGCAGGACCTGCAGGACCCTCCTGCCACCACCCCCGGGCAGCATTACTGTCAGAATAGCTACAAAAAAAAACCAGCAGGCTGACGAGCTCCAACCCCATGCACAGGCTGTGCTTTCAGGTGTCCCACAGCAAAATAGCAATCCATTTGTTAAAGCACAAAAGCAGACACAGGAAAGCACTCTCCCTCTGGGTCCGTGTGCTAAGGAACAGAATAAGCAGGGCTGTCTCCCAGCTGGGTGTGCATACACGGCACTCCTGGGGATGGGTATTCATCCCACTGCTGCTGCTGCCTCTCCACGGCAAGGGCCCAGAACCTCCACCGGCTTTCCTCAGAAGAGCTCCTTGGAGAGCCTGCAGCGCACAGCAAGGCACCCAGAGCCGGATGAGGACACGGGGAAGCAGCACTGGGGACTCAGCGCCAGACTAGAGCTCCAGCTGAGACGCTGTGCCAAGCCATGCTCACTTCCCTCAGCACATCACTCTGAGACCCTCCTCCACCATTTGCACGGCTTTTTGTATGTATTTCCCTTATTATCGTTTAAAGGGAGCAGGGGAAACCTCTCTGGCAGCAACCAGAGGAGTTTAAGAACAGTTATGCTCAGGCAGCCTTTGAAGCCACTGAGGTAAACAGGATAGGGCTGGAGATCCTAGAACTGCTAGCATCCTAACCAGAGGCATTTCTGGCTTAAACAGGCAGCCAAACATCTGTTTTCATTCTGACAGCAAGAGCTTTGCATTGGGAAACAGATAAAAACCCAAGGAAACCGATAAAAATCTGGTTTATATTCAGCCCCGTCTACTGTTGGTTGCGGCAAAACCCATAGAGAACCCTAAACCTGCAGAATCTGTGCTTATTTCACCTTATGTCAGTGATGCTCAGGAGAAGGGGATTTCTGGAGGAGGATCAGACTCTTGTACTCACATCCATTCTTGCAGATAAACCCAGGGCACCCTTTGCCACACAACAGGCTCCTGGGGGAAGCCCAGTGCCACCTGTGATCTGTGGCCACAGGGTGGGCACCCCGCAGCCAGGATGCAGCCCAACTCAGCATCAGTGCTGGCAGAGTAAGGAGCTGCGCAGGACCCATGGGGCACAGCAAGCCTGGGAGATGTGGAGGGGGTCGTACTGGGACTGTGGGCGTTACTGCGGGCCCATGGGAAAGGGGCTCACAGCTAGAGGCATCCAAATTCCTGACATAAACCACCACGGGACACCTAAAGCCTCGTGCCAGCTGCCCGGCTGCCCAACGAGAAGCGTGAAAGCGGCATGTCCAGAGCGAGGACTCCAGATCTGACATCTCTCCAGAGCAGGAGCCCAGGACCGGGCTCCCCAGGCGATGCGCTGGGCTGAGCACACCTTCCCTTCCGCAAGGCAGAGCCACAGATCGATACCCCACGCCCATGGGAAGTCACAGCTCAGACGCACAGCCCGTCTGCACGACCGATGGTGACAGTCTGCCACCGTGCAGGGAAAAGAGGGAAGAGGCTGCAAACAGGGATCTTCCACGCACAGGGAAGCACCCCGGTAAAATCCACACCCGACAGCAGCGGCAAGGCAGGACCCCCAGGAGCACCCACGTCCCCTGGTGCACATCAGGGCTGCAGGTGGGCAGCGCCCCTGCCACCAGGGTAGGAAAGGGAAAGTCCCGCTCAGAACATGCTCGGCACTCTCAGGGAAACCTGCCCGCTCCTCATGTCCCCGGCTGTGCCACCTCGCCCATGGGCTGTGTCCCCTCTCCCACACACGCGTTCTGAGGTCGACTGCAAAGGGGACGTGTTTCCAAGGTGGAAATGGGAGCATCCCGAGCCTCCCCAACACTTAGCCCTGCCAGGAGGCTGGAAGGAGTCCCCGTTCCCTGCGGAGAACCGAGCTCCAGCACCGTGCTCATCCTCCAGCCAAGGCCTAGCGGGGAGCATCCTCGGGAGCGGGACGGACCCCGCGGGGCGAGACACCCGCACCCTGAGCAGCGGCAGGCTCCGGGCATGCCCTTCGGGGCTCCCCCGTCCCACGGGTCCCTCCCGGGGCTCCCACCCCGAGGCCAGGTTCCCCGAAGCCAAGTTTGGTCCAAGAGCAACAGAAGCTTCTCCCGCACCGGCCCGAGCAGCCGGCTCCGCTCTCCCCCCACCCCTGGCCGCGTCCCCCCGGCTCCTCGCCACTGCGGCCGGTCCCGAGCGGGATCTCGGCCCTCGCCGCTGTCCCGCCGGGGGGCTCGGTGGGTGCAGGCGCAGCGGGGAGCGGAGGGGAGGACGAGCGGCCGGCGGAGGGGCGCAGCCCGGGGCAGCCCCATCCCTGCAGCATCCGCTGGCGGAGTGGCGAAGAGGCGAAAGCGGGGAGCCGGTGCCCGGTGGGACCGCAACGGGGGAAACTTGCGCCGCGTCCGGAGCCCGGCGAGACGATACCGCGGCGGAGGAGGGGGGATGCTCGGCGCCGCGCGGCGGGGGCGGCGAGGCCCCCGGGTGCCGCCGGCGTGCCTTACCTGCCGGGCCGCTCCGGAGGCTGCAGTCCGCGCCGTAAATCCGTGTGCCGGGTGCGGAGCCGGGTGCGGCGCCGGGCGGGCGGGCGGGTGCCCCCCCCGGGGCCGAGGAGCCCCGGCCGCCCGGCGCTCAGCCCCGCGGCGCCCGCCGCCCCCGCCGCGCTGCCCGCCGCCCCGCCTCGCCGCCCGCCGCCCCGCCTCGCCGCATCGCCGCCGCTGCCGTCGGGGGCTGCGGCCGCCCCGCCGCCGCTCGCCGCCCCGCGCCGGCCCCGCGGCCCCGCGCCGCGCTCCGCCGTCCGCGGGAGGCGCGCTGGGGGCGGGCGGGGGGCGGTGCGGCGAGGGGGCCGTGCCCACCGCCCCTCCGCCCCGCGCCGCCGCCGCTGCGGGCACCGGCCGCCGCCGGGAGGGGCCGGCGCTACCCCCGAGCCCGCCGCTCCGGCCGCAGCACCCGGGCGCAGCCCCGTCCCCCGGGACCCCCGATGCCGGGATCCGGGGGTTCCTTCACCGCCATCCTGCAGCCGGGGTCCCCCATCCCCGCTCTTGGAGCCCGGGAGAAACCCGTCCTCCGGGATCCCGTCCTTTTGTCGCTGGGTCAGAGACTTGTCCAAGACCTCGGGACAGCCGAACCCATCCCTGGGACGGACGAGCGGCATCAGAATCCAGAACCCTTGCCTCCTTCCTCCTGCCTCCATCCCTGGGGGCTGCGGTCGGTCCCTGAGCCCCGGAGTCCTCAGCGCCGACCTCTGGAGCTGATGCCGCTGCCAGAGCCCGGGACTCCCTGTCACTGCCCTGGGGAGCTGTCAGCCCCAGAGCCCAGGACGCTGGACGTCTCCTGGCTGTGCCCCGGGTGTGGCTCAGCAGCTCTAAGGGGAAATGGGAAGGGGGCTGCCCAGACTTTTCCCGCACCGTATAGCCTGCCCCACATCCCCCATGGCAGAGGTCCCACAGCATCCCACGGGTAGCCCAAGTCAGGCTCAGGTATCCATTTTGCAGTGCACCTCCTGCCACAGCTCTGAACTTCCTACCTCTCCCAGCCCCGCACAGGTACGATGCTTCACCGGGAGCATTGCTGCAGCAGCTCCAACGCCAGCGGCACTGGAACCACCCTGTCATAGGTGGGCTTTGCATGTGGGTGACGGGGATGGGAACTGATACTGCAGGAAATCTCTTAACTCCACAGATTTGGGGTTTTGACAGCACCGGCTGAAGAGTGGAGAGCCCTGTCCTAGACATCCAGATTCAGTCTGAGTGTTTTCCTGGGGTGCAGAACCAGAGATCCAGGAGAATTGACTCCTTGGTTAGCTGTCCTCATCAGCAGGATGTGCAGCACTGGACAGTGAGGAGCAGAGGGACGCCAGTCTGAGCCCTGCTCACATCCTCTCACCCGCAGGCTCACAGCGCTTCACTGAGAGGGAACCACTTCACCTTCACACCTTACAGAGGGAAGAACTGTCCCTTCATGGCAGCACTGGGGGACCCTTCTGGGATGCAGAATTGTCTGGCCCAGAGGCTCTCACTCCTCCCAAGCTGCAGCTGCCCCTGTCATGGCTGACTGCCCCAGCTCCCTGATGTGGCTGCAGTTCTGGGATGCCAACCACTGGGACACACTGGGATGCTAACTAGGGGAGAATTAGCAAACCCAGAGAAACCAAGCGCTTCTGGAGGTAAAGCCTGGAGGCTGCTCTGCACCAGGTCACCACGCAGAAGGTGGGTGTCTTCACAGCCTCTTGCCTGCAGCTGAAGCTGCTCCAAATGAACAAACCCTGTGGAGTTATGGATGGGACTTCGTGAGAAGGGAGCCCTCCCAGGCAGCGGGATGAAAGCAGATTAAGGCTGCAAGTGTATTTAGATGAATATGAGCTTAATCCACTAACCAGATCAATCAAAGCTGCAAGTGATGCTTTTTCCCTGGAGTGTCTTGCTGTTCCTGTGCCTGATCACTGCAGGAAAAGAAGCTCTGCCTGGCATGTACAGCAGCTGCCCTCCTACATCTGGACTCGCTTTATCTGTGCAAGCCAGCCACAACCCTAATTTCCAACCATATTAACAAGCACTGCTGTAGATTGCCATGAGGGACCTGTGTCCATGCCAAATATGGCAGGCAGGCCTCACTTCTGAGTTGGAGCACCAGCATGGCTGAAATGGGAAGTGTTGCAAAGCAGGGCAATTTGGAGATATCTCTGCAGTTCTGGTCACTTATCACACTTACACAGAATTATGCTTCACTTACACGAACTCTAATGATGTTACTCCAGCGAGGCAAAGCCAGCTCTTATGCTAATTTGACTATTTGTTAGTCTAATAACTCTTACTTACATTTACTGTGCAGCTTAATATTGTCAACACTTCTTAATTTTGGTGGGAGAGTGCTTTTATGGTGAATTATAACAGTAGAGGTTAAATTGCACAAATGCAACTTCCCAACAGGTCCATAACTGTGGGGTTTATAGCTGAAGAGATTTGTACATCATCACACCTGACCTTATGCACACCACTGGTTACTTCTGCATCAGGCCTTGTGTTTGACTTGGCCATGTCTACTAATTTATTCATCAAGGAGCATGTCTGTGTTTCTGGATCACTTGTGAGCCCTGCTGAACCCCCTGAGATCGTGTCTCTCCATGCCCTTTGCCCACAGGTCTACTCCGCCTCACCTCCCAAGTGTGCTGAGTGACAGGAGACTTTACAGAGCAGGCAGCACACAGGGCATGAGCTCAGAGAGTTTAACTGTGAGTCACAGCTCTGGGTCATTTGAGCCAGGCCAGAACAAGGTTTATGGATCTTAAGGGTCCCTGTTTGGAAACACACATTATTTGGTTGTCTGTGTCATAAATCTCCCCATTTATCCCGCTCAAGCTGGATGAATAATTGGAGAGAGGTTTGTGGCTAATTGATTTGCTGATCAGTGGAAAGGAGTCATGAATAATTTATTTGATGAATATTCCTCAGCCATCCGTAAAGCTGGCCAGTTACTGAAAATAATTAGTTGCAAACACTCAATTTTTCAGCCAATGGCTTCGTTCATTTGCAAGAGCACCTCACACTTCTTGTCCTCTAGAGTGGGTCCCCATGGATTTCTCCTGAGCTCTGTGCAGACAGAGGCTGTTCTTCAAAACAATCTGAGGACTTCACTGTTCTGCCCATCCACTGCTTTGTAGCTCACGTTGCAAAGCTCCCTTTTCCTCCCCGTGTCCTTGCAGGTACCGGTCCTCTGGAGTGCACGGAACTTTCAAAGCAGAATTCCGCTAACACCCCCCCTTGGGATCAGGACACTGAGCAGTTTTGCCATGGAAGGGGAAGATGCAGATGCAGATGTCTGTGACACCATCAGCTCCTGGCTCTTTCTGCCTGGCATTTTTGCTGTGTCGGATTAGTCCCAGACAAATCACCCGTGAAGCCAACCTTCGGAGCAGAGGTGCTGCCTCTCACCCACACAGCTGGGCCAGCTAAGGGATGGAGCAAAGGGCTGGGACAAGCACAACAGAGGAGGAATATCCTACACCAGCCAAGCCCTAATTCCTTTCTTTAAGCATGAACCCTTAAGCAGGCTGCAAAAGCATGTCATTTTTCCTGTATCTGCATGAGTCCTGGTCCTCCTTTGCAGGCATCCTTGCAGCACCTGGCATGGTAATCAGGCAAGACCTGCATGGCTGCTTCTTCTGGGTTCTAAAAAAATATGAGGAAGAAAGAGACTCTTTGGTTTCTCTAAAATTGCTGTTTATTTGCCAGTTCTTGCATGTTAAGATTTCTGAGAAAACAAACAATCTCCAGAGGCTTCTTGATGTTATTTGCCTTCTAGCAGAAATCCTATCAGCTTCTCCTGTGGTTCTCAGATCTGGCAGGGGCAGCTCCCCTCCCTCCTCTTTTTTCACCCCTAAGCAACACGCAGACACCCTCCCCATTGAATTAACATAACCTTTCCCCTGCACTATCATCTCCGAGTGACTTCCTTGGCTCACAGTTGCAAATTTGTTCCCTTCCGTGCTGGGGATTCCGAGCAGCAGGAGTCAGGAGTGTTTGCAATCCTGTGCTAGGCTGCACATGCTCGGGAACGAGGATCTCCTCTTCCCGTTGAACCGGGATGATTCAGAAACCCCTGCAGAAGTCCTGCTGTGTTTAAGTTTAATGGGAATAGGACACTTGAGAGCACATGAGCTGTCCCCGATCGGGCAGGGAGAGCTCCCTCCCTGTGGGAAACCCTTGAGTTTGTGCCAGCATCCGCAAGCCTTGTGTGGTTTGGGGGGGTGATTTTTGTGGGAACTCAGCAGCTTCCCAGCCTTGAGCAGGGCTGGTGAATGCCCTGGAAGCTGAGCTGGCACTGCTGCGGGAGCGTCGGAGGGCTGCTGCTGCTGCGGGCTCTGCCCGCCCGCTCGGCAGGAAGTTCACAGCCTGGGACCGAGGGGCTAATTTCATTATGCAATGTTTGTAGCCAGAGTCAGGACTTTAATTATGT
Source organism: Lycocorax pyrrhopterus obiensis (assembly GCA_014706295.1). Lineage (NCBI taxonomy): Eukaryota > Metazoa > Chordata > Aves > Passeriformes > Paradisaeidae > Lycocorax > Lycocorax pyrrhopterus. The sequence goes on from JACSVZ010000013.1 coordinate 24,493,159, forward strand.
CTTTCCTCTCCTTGCTGGCTCTCAGCAAAGTCACGTCTGCTGTGCTCTGCTCTGTGCGATGCTCAGCCATGCCTGTGAGAAAGTGGGATTGTTGCAGAGCGGGGAGGTGGGGACGGAGGCTGCACATCCAAGGGTTTGCAGCTGGAGTCCCTGCTTCGGCTGCTTACCCCGGTCACTGGTCGCTGACGCCGGGCTGGGAATTTGCATGTGGTCCTTACGCCCCAGAGAGAGGGGATGTGCGCAGCCCTCTGCCTCTGGGACCGCAGCTCCCTCTCGGAGCATCCCCCGTGCTAGGCTGCAGCAGCTCTGTTGCTGTGTGCAGCCCGGGACGCATCTCCACTCACAGCGGGTGCCAGGGGACCAGCCAACACCCCTTCCCCTTCCTTCTCTCGGGGCTGTCCTCCCCCAGGACTCTTGTTGCTTCCAGGGATGGCCAAACCGTGGCTGCTGGGGAGGGGGGCTGCCGGGGCTGCTCCACCACCTGGATTTACGGGGCTTTAATGTATTCCTCCCTTCCCCTTGCAGCAGATGCTCCGTGTAAATCAGCGCCGCAGATGAGCCGCGTCGTTCTGCACCAGCTGGGACTTTTGGCCCTGGAAGACTTTGCTGTGGCCTCCAATAAATACACCAAGACATCAGCCCCGGCTGAGCAGGGAGGGCAGTAGCTGCCTGCCAGCACATCCCACACACCCAGAGAGGATCCTGCAGCCTGTGCCAGGGCTGGGCGAGCCAGGGTGGTCCCCAGAGCAACGGAGAGGAGCTGTCTGGTGTGTGTGCATCCTTCCTGGGGGGAAAAGGGCTCTGAGAGAGACGTCCTGGATGCCCACCCTGCCTTGTCGCCTTTATATTTGCAGCACTTTGGAGAGAGCTTGCCTGGAAGCAAAGCACTGATGCGTGGGTATTTTTCACCTTCAGATTTGCTGTTGAGCTTGTTTAGGTGGAGGATGGGCTTAATGGTCCAGGCTTAGCAGAAAGAAAGGGGAAAGTTTGCTCAAGACAACCTAATTGATCTTAATGAGACAGGAAGGGCTTTGTGCTGCAAACACCAGTGTTTGTTTTGTGAGTTTAATGCATTTTCTGTCTGGGTTTGATTACCCTGGGGAAGTCCTCTGGCCTAATAAACGGAGCCATAGGGAATTAGAACTGATAATTTCAGTTGCTGCTCTCAGCCCAAAACAGCTCAGCCTTCCAGGGGGGAAACAGAACTGGGGAAAAGGTAATTGGTATGGATTCAATTAGCTCCCAATTACCAGCCAGCTTTGGCTCTGGTGAGTGAGCAGCAGCCAGGGCTGGGTGCCCAGGGACAGGGCGCATCGAGTGGTGTCCTCCAGTGGGGTGACACCAAGCCCACTTGGGCACCCAATAGCGGAGCTGGTGCTCTCAAAGAGCCAGGAAACTGTGGGAAGCTTTGTGGATTTGCTGCTAATGATGAAAATGGTTGTTGTCAGAGGGAAAATTCTTTTTCAAACCCTGGGCATTTGGATCGTGACTTTCCTAGAAAATGGTGTGATTTCTGCTTTCCTCTACACTGAAAAATGGAGCCACAATGTGGTTTTGTGCTTTTTATTGGTATCTCCTTAAATGGAAGGGGAAAAAATGACTTTGAATCTCACAGCTGCTGCTGAAAAGGTGGGTCTCTAGAGAGCAATGTTTCCACTGAGAGATTTCTTCGTGCCTGTTAACAGCTGCCTGTCCCCATGGGTTTCCTGGGGGACAGCCATATCCGAACGTGTCCCAAGCCAGGACTGGGACAAGGAGGTGCTGAACTCATGCTAGTGGTGCACCTTGCTGCTGCAGCCATGGCTGAGAAACACCCCTGGAGATGCCAAGACCTGGCATGTTCTTGGCAAGAACAGGGCCATGCCATTCCTGGTACCACTCACTTCACCCTGGCTGAAGAACTCCACACTGGTCTCGCTGGGCATGGCTGGCATGGGTCAGCAAGGACAGATCCTGCGAGTGAGGGGCAGGCAAGGCAAGGCAAGGGAGGAGTTAATAAGGCAAGGTAGTGGAAGGGTAGGCAAGGAATGGTGCCGGGGGAAGGCAGACACAGTTCCCACAGCATCCCTCCAGCTGCTGGAGTCAAGTGATGCCTTCTTATGGCAAGGGAAGGAGTTGGTGGAAATGCAGCAGCTTCTTAGTGCTTCCCTTCTACGCAAGAAAAACATGGAGACAAATCACTGCAAGCTCTGCTCGCTTCCATCAGTAGGAGGGAAAAGAAAATGCTCATTTGTCTTCTTTTCTTCCCTTTCTTTCTTCTGTTTTCTACCTTTGCAAACAAAACTCACTTAAAAGGGCCTTCCTCCCTGAAGCTCCTTCCCCCTGCTCCAAATCCATCCCTGTGGGATGCAGCGTGTGGTGAGTCCACAGCTCTGCACAGCTGTAGGGACAAGGCAAAGCCACCTCCCCATTGTCCCCAGCCTGTCCTCGCTGCTCAGCCACCTGGCAGAGACACGCCAGCACCCCAGGGATAGGGAGAGCCCCGGGGACAGGGGCTGAGCAGTGGCGAGGGGCTGAGTCACGGGGAGGCCATGCCTCTGCATCCCAGGGAACGTCATGGGAAGAGCAGAGGGGGAGAGGAAGATTATTTATAGCTGCAAGAGCAATTATACGGAGCTGGTGTAGAGGAGCTGGCAGGCTGCTGGCTGTGCAGGCACAGTCAGAGCAGTGGGATGGGGGGCTGGGAGCTCACGGTGGGATGGAGGGCAGGGCTGTTCCTCACAGGTCATGCTTGACCAACTGGCTGGCTGTACTCTGTAGAAAAAAACAGGAATAGTCACTGTCCATCTCTGCCTTTTTCACCTCGGTGTAGCTCTGGGTTCCAGTCCCCAGCGCCCCATAGCTCAACTTCCTTCAGAGCTTGGAAAATCCCCTTTGCTGCTTTCTTGCCCCCTTGGACCAGAGATTTGTTCTGCTCATCGCTTCTGCTTCCCAGATCAATTTACTGCTTTTCACATTGGTTGCTGTTTATTTTCCCACTCTGCCTGTTGGTGGATTTGGGGTTTTTATTGCTAATTACTCTTCCTGCTCCTCTGCTGGGGGAAATACTTCCCAGTCCATTTTTAACTGATGTTAAGGGCATTAAACAATATTTACTACAGATAAACATTTTTAAATCAGTCAGTCTGGACAGGCTGCTTTGGCTTGCAGCCCTTGTCAGAGGCTAGTGATGCCCTGAAATACTCTCTTGTACCCAAACCTGTCAGGGCTGAGACAAGGCACGGTCTCACTGTGCAATTTATGGTTGGAGACCAAATGGCTGTATAGGGAATGCACGGCTGGAGACAGTGCGGGCGAGACAAAAGCTCCCTGCAGAAGCCCAGGCAGCTGCAAAGTTGGGCTATATTTAATTTCAAATGCCTGGAGGGTTCCTGTTTGATTTCTGGGAGGATTTCAGACTGAGAGCTAATAGGGATACAGTTGAGGTACATCTAAGGCTCTTTGCAGACAGCGTACAGTCACCCGCTGAGCTTTTCAGGAGAAGCTGGGATGGTGCTGACTTCTCTGCTCAGCAAGGAGAAGTCTCGGGCAGGAGGAATGCCAGGGGAAGGGAGCTTGCAGAGGCCATGGTGACTCCAGCACCACACGATCCCCAGGCAGGGCAGTGGGCACTTCAGCTCTGGCCAGACAAACTGCCCAGGAACAGCTTCGGAGGCAACTGGTGGCCTTTTGATGCACTTTACAAAGAGACAGATGATTCAGGCCCAGAGCTGTTTGGGTCACAAGAACTCTTTGGGGAGGGAGATCCATCAGCTGAGGTTTAGTAATCCAAAATCCTGGCTGAAGCTGTCAGGTCAGCCAAGCCCTGGAGCTGCTGGCCTTGCTCCTTGCTCGGCTTGGTGAGGCACAGGCCCAGGAAAGCTCTGCACATCAGCACTCCTGTCCCCTGGGGGTCTTACAGTCATCGGAAAACTTTAGAAAAAGAGGTTGGAAAATCTCGCCAAACTCTTGATTTAAAAGGTAGCAAGCCCAAGCATCAGAAATTAGGCAGGGCTAGTTTTATGGTAGCTGGTTTGACCTCTGTTCTGCCCCCATCTACATCACCATGAAGTGTTTAGTTAAATGATCACTTAGTCCTTCCTCCTGGGGCTTTTCACTCATTCCAGTGCACATGGAGCAAAATTAAAGTTGCGCCGGAACCACAAATCTGGCCTTTCCCAACATTTGAGTACTTATCTAGCTGCCTGAGCAATGTTTTTTTTTTAACAGAGCCTATTTGTCTGTAGGATCTTAAATAATTTGGTGTCAGTTCCATTCCCACTGAATTCACTGGATAATTAGCTCCTGCTTGTAAGAGAGGAGCACATGGCATCGTTACCTTGCCTCCCCAAATGCGAGGCTTTGCGTGTCGTGGGGTTTTTCTATTAAAGCAGCCTGGCTGGTGAATGCCCCAAGAGGCTCTTGGTTCACATGCTGCAGACCAGGCTTCTACATTAAAAACCCATTTCAAGTTCCCCAGCAAAATGTGCAAGTCAGAAAAGTTAAATTGTGTTAATTCTGTCTCGAATGTCCCAAGGATAAGCAGGGCCGGGATGCTGCTCTCGGGTTCCATCCCGTGCTCCGTGCTAATGTGCGCTAATTTTCCTTTGGGAGCTGGAGATATCGCTGTCGAGCAGGGCTATTACAAATAGGTTACTGGAGCCTTGTGCAGGGGAAAATGGGTTTATTTTCTGCTGAGAGGATGGTGAATTTGCATCTCAATTAATGCTTTTTCCTTGAAGGAATTTTCCATTATAGGAGAAATAAATTCTTCTCGTGGGTAAACTGCTCCAACCACCTCACCTGTGGGATGTGTTTTCCCAGACCTTGCAGCCTCATGACGGAGGTGCTGGCAGGGAAGCCCTGGCCTGGCCAGAAGGTGCTGTGAAGAGGAAGGGAGTGAAGCCAGCCCTCCATGCTCTGTGATCTGGCTGCACTGCGCAAGTGGTTGGGCTGGAGATGACTTCTCTGATGGGCAAAGATACCTGATGTCTACCTGAGGCTGAAAATGTCACAGCAGCTGGAGCCATGGGGGGCCAGAGGGAGAGGGGGTGGGAATTTTAGCTGCGGCTCTGGAAAGGAGCAGACAATCGTGGTGGTGATGAACTGCATGAATCATTTAGAAGGATGTAATCTCGCGCCATATGTTATGTGTCAGTACGTGGAGAACGTGTCACATCCATTAGGACAATAATTGCACAGTTCATCTTTTTTTGGAAAAAAAAATTCAAAAACCATTCCTAGACTCAGCAGCCCTTGCAGGGCAGAGCTAGGCTGTGTTCCTGCGGTGGAGAGGCTGGGTACCGAGGGCAGGCACCTGAGGAAGCATTGGGCTGTGTCAAAGAAGAAGAGAAAGAAACAGCTGGGTGGGAAGGAGGGAGAGGAGAGGAAATACTGCTTCAGTAGGCCAAGAGGGCTAAATAAAACATGAGCCTTTCCCTGGGCATCTGCAAGGAGGTCAGGATAGATGCCAAGCCCTGGGTATAGGAAAGCCAAAGGCTTTTGAAGACTCACATCTTCCCCATTTCCAGCCAGAAATACTCCAGACTTTGACTTTTGTTAAGGCTTTCTGTGAGATTAAAAGCACCCCTGCTGCTGGAGATCCCCCTCTTGCTAGGTAGGGCTCTGCAGCCATGAGGTGTCCCTGCCCTCCTGCAGCTCCCTGGAGCGCTGTGCTGGAGAGCCCTGGGGAGCAGGATGGGTGACACAGGCACGGGGTGAGCGGCTGTGTCCCCAGAGCACCCCACGTGCTGTGGGGCAGTGTGTGGCTGGCAGCTCCTGTGGGCAGCGTGTCCAGCAGGGATGGCCACGCTTGTGGCCGAGTTGCCCTCCCGAGGCGTGCTGGGTGCCAAGGCTCCGGCCAGGAATTAGTTTTCATTAGCAGTTTTCCAGGCTTTTAGGCAGCCAAGCAGCCATGCCTGAAAGACTCTGGGGTGAGCTGTCATTACTGCACAAAGGTAGCTAAGCTCCCAAATCCTATTAGTGCAGAGGAAAGAGACACTGAGAATGACCTGAGGCAAGGCAGAATCCAGCTGCGACAGCCAGGGAAGGGCAGCATCTCCTTCCCTCACACCTCTCTCACCCCACACCAGCAAGGCTGATGGTTCTTTCTGCCTCAGGCAGCTGACCTGGTGCAGCCTGCATCCTTCCAAAACTACCTGACCTCTGTGGTACCCACCATCCACACTGAGACTGCCCTTATCACCCACCTCCTGACACCTTTCCCCGGGCTCCTCTGCCTGCTCCTCCCTCCACAAGTGCCTTTATACACAGAGGAGCTAAAATCCAGCCCCAGGCTCCCCCATCAAGCAAAGTTGTGTCTGTCCTGCTGACTAACATTGGCTTGGCAGGTGAAGGTTACTGTGCAAATTAGCTATATTTAGCCCCCCAGGTTTTTGCAAGACACTTGATTCAAGCATTGCATGACATTTCTATTTTTAAAAAATAATGCTGCCTTGCATCAATGAAGCTTAAATCAAGAGGCAGAAAAATTGGCCAGGCTGGGAATTGCCATGAGCAGGGAGTCATCACCTGTGGCTGCTGCCACCGACCCAGGGAGGCCTCTGGGATGTCCCGAACCTTGGGCAGGGGGCGATGCCAGGCGGCGAGCAGTGCCCAGGACGGTCCTGTGGGCATGCACAGGCCCTCACACACACACACAGAGATGCTCAATGGGTTAGGGCCAGATTTTCACTCCAGGAGGCAGAAGGAGGGCTCTGGTGCACAGCCTCTCCTGTCTTGTGCTGCCCATCCCACTGCAGGAGCTTCCTGCCCTTTGTGCAAGTCCTGCCAACAGCACTCACTGAGATACTTCAGATTTCACGGCTCTAATTCATCCCCCCCTGCTCCTCCTCCTGTCCAACAGCATAAGCCCATAAGGCTTTTAAAAGTGCAGCAGCATCAAGACACCTTCAAAGTAACACATTCCCTGCAGCAAGCAGGCACCGGCTCCTCTTCCCAAAAATCACAGCAGTGAGAGATGCTGAATCCCTCCCAAAATCCCTCCCTGTGGGACAGGGCTCTGCTGAGCTCCCACACTGTCACTTTCCACTCTCCGGCACTGACTTTTAGGTCCAAAGGGCTGAAAATAGTCACAAAAAGGAATGGTGGGCTGACTTTTGTCTCCAAGCAACTTTTATACTTCTCAGATTGCCTGCAGCGTCCCTTGGACCTTTAAGTGATAAATTGCCAAAAAAAAAAAAAAAAGGTAGTGGGGTTTGCCATTTTTGTTTCCCTCTTCATGGCAGAGCATTGCAAAGGGCTTAACAAGGCAGCCCACCTGGCACAGGGGAGCAGTGTCTGTCCTGCATCTCAGCTCCTAAACTGGGGAGACTGGGAAGCTTTTCATTCAGAAATTCCAGCAGATTTTTGAAGAAGAAAATGCTGTTACCCAGGAGGGACCGTGGCTGTGACTGGAGATGCAGAGCAAGGACCAGCTGTGAATTTGCCAAGGAATTGCTTGCTTGTCAGAGACATGTGGGGCTTCCTTTTGGGTCCAACACCAGACCAAGATTTTGGGGAGCAGATGCCGATATCACACCACCCAGAGCCCTTTAACTTTGCATTTCCCACCCTGACAGTGCAGTTGGGGCTGGAGAGGGGACGAAAAAAGCACGGCCACGTCAAGTGAGCTTTCTGACACTTTCTGCATGTTATACTCTCTGTCAAGTGATTTTCACCCCCAGCAAGCTCGAGGCAGCGTGGTGTGCAGTGAAGAATACAATAAAATTGAATTATTCTGGCGCGAGAAATTTTCCTCCTCCCATTTGTCAAGCTTTCTGCATCTCATTCCAGAGCAAAGAAAAAACACCCAGCGATCCATCAGGAAGGGGAAAACACATAAAACCTCCCCAGCAGGTGTGTTGGATGGCACTGCATCTGAGCAGTCCCTGCCGGGGTGCTCAGCCTCCCTGCCAGGCTCCTGGATTTCTCCCAGCCCATCTCCCTGGAGTTGTGCCCCTCTGTCCACAGTGCCAGGTGATTTCTGACAAAATAATCTTCAGCAGAATGGCTGCTGAGTGATGCAGGACAGTCCCAGGTGAGGCTGTTTCTAGGGGCAGGTTTCCATTGCCCCCAAGGGGACTGCAAGTAGGGTGGTTTTGCAGAGGTTGTGCTCTCTGACCTTCCCCTCTGCATGCAGCGTGCCAGGGAACTCAGCTGCAAAGATGAATTTCATATTGATTGCTATAGCTCTGCCGAAATTCTTTATTATGGAGCCAAGCAGCACACGGTGATGGAAAACTGCAAGGATGGCTTGAGCTGCTGAAGGGTTTTTTGAAAAGCCAGGAGAAACTGGAAAAGTCACTGAGGAGGAGGAAAGTACTCTGGTCTAAAAGGGACAAATGGGGAGATAAAGAGTTTTGCAGGCTACATGTTTCTTCTTTCTTCTGAAGGGAAATTATACCCAAATTCACATCTTCTTCCAGAAGCTTTTGATGAAATAGCAATTTTTGAATTGAATGACTGCGTTAAAAGGTGTCCAGCCAACTCTATTCTGCTTTACCACATCTGTTTTATCTGTGAACACAGACCAAGGACTTTCTTTCCATTTCCTTTTTATTTTTTGGGGACTAGAAAAGGTCAAACTCATAGTTTGCTTGAACTTCATAGAAGAAGCTGTATTGAGCTTAGCAGATGTCATGGGGGCGAAGGAAGCAGCAAGATGTGGCTCGGGGGCTGGATGGGTGAAGGGCTGGGGAACAGGACAATTCAGCCCTCAAGGCAGGGCCAGGAGTTGGACTCGATGATCCTTATGGGTCCCTTCCAACTCAGAATATTCCATGATTCTGTGATTCTTTAAGTAGAATAGCAGCGATGCCAGAAAAATTCATCCTTTCCTTGCAAAGGGTCAACTTTGCCTCCTAAGAGTTTTTTCCCTGCCCACCCTTCCAGCTCCCAGTGTCTCCTGCAGTGCAGTTCATCTCTCTTTGAGCCGAGGCTGCCTGCACTCTGCCAGCTGGCAGGAATTCCCTTTGACAGCCCGAATCTGTCAGCAGCCAAATACCTTGAACTCTGGAAGGTGTCATTATGGACATTAAAGAAAAATAAAGGGGCTGTCCTTTCAAAGAATTTATTTCCTTAAAAAAAAAAAGTCACAAGCCTTTTTTCTGTTAAAAAAAAAAAGAATTTAAAAGTCAGTGCTTTTTGGTTTGGGCTGTGTAATGCTGTTCTTAAAAATTGCCTTTCAGAGAAGTGCTTTGCCCTCACCCACTGATGGTACCCACGGCTCTGCCTCAGCACCTCTTTGGTTTCTCTGGATGAAGAGCTGGACAAGTCAACAACCTCTGCTCTTTTTCTCCTCTGATAATTCTGAAGAGTAGGAATAACCTGTCATGGTTATTTTGTGTCATCATCAACAATACAGAACACTTCTTCTGTGGCTTGCAAATAGCAAATAACTTAATAATGTCATACCATTATGCAAGAAACCATTTCCTTGACTCTTAAATGAAAGAGGCTTTCCAGTATGACCAGTTTGTCACTATCCTGTATGGTTTTCTTTGAAAGAATTCTATTGCTTCCAATTAAAAAAGAAAAACGAAAGTTTATTGGGGGCAGGGGGAGGGAGGGTGTCACTGAATGCTTCACCGTTTTTTTCTCTTTTTTTGAGCAGCAGGAGGCAAATCCAACTTTCCAAATTCTCCCTCAAGACATTTGGCCAAAGGTTTCCCTCACTCCTGGGCAGCATTGCTCGGGAACCCCTGGCTGGGAAAGCAGTACCAGGAGCTTTGCTGCTGCCTTCCATCCCCTCCATCCCCTCCATCCCCTCCATCCCCTCCCTCCCCTCCCTCCTCTCTCCCAGACAGCTGTGGGGAGCTGCTGCTGCTGCTTCTTGGCAGTCAGAGGCACGCACAGCACAGGAACCTCTGTGCCCACCAAACCCGCTCTCAGATAAGCAAGAACTACACATTAATCTAATTATAAGTGTCCTGCAGGAGCAAATATTTAGCTAATGAAATCAAGGTAAGGAAAAAAAGAGCTTGTTTAAAATAGAGCTGACCAGGCTTTATACAAATGACATCCTTCCCAAAGGCAATGTCATCCTCTGAGCTCATGGAGACTTCGTGTCCCCAGCCTGGCCCCTCTGGCTGGCCAGGTACCTCAGCCAGCTGGACACTGAGCATGAGGGACCTCAACACCCTTGTCCTCACAGAGCAGCACCAGTTAGGCCCACATGCCAGAGGCGACATCTGGGAAGCACAAATCTTTCCAAGGCTGCCACAGCCACAGTGACCCAGCCCCAAGAAGCCATGAGCAGGGTCAGAAGGGATTCTGTCCTGGTGCTCAGCCCCCGACCATCGCCCAGAGGTGCCAGCATCTCCCCTGGGGTTATCTCTATTGGGCTGTGCTGGCTCAACTCATTAAGCTCGATGATTTCTCTGGGAATTTCATGTTTCTCTGCAGCCCCAAATCACACCTCAGTGAGAATTAAAGAGCCATTTCTCTGCCACATTCCCTGCAGGTCCAGTTCTCTGCATTCCTCACAGACCCCAGGCAACAAATGAGAGGGACTGTCCATAGGGACAGCAAGAGCAAAACCTTTCTTACAGAACTGGCCTTAACTGCACACTAAATTTGGGTTAATTATGAACACATGCTCCAAGATAAAACTTGAAGGAAGAGCTGAGCATCAAATACACAATGAATCTAATTAACGTGAACACAGCTAATTAGATTTGAATCTGTTCTCAATATTGCATGTGTGCTCGAAACTGCTGGCTTTATGGGAGTAATTAAAAAAGTTAAGTAGGGTTGGATTCACAAATTCAGCAGCCCCAATGATTTCTTTTTAGGCATGTGGTCTTTCCATATATTGTTGTTTTATTTCATTTCTTGAAGAAACTATCATTTGTGGATCATTTGTTCCCCCAGAATTTGACAGATTTGAATTCCCAGAGCTGCTGCTGCTGCTGCTCTTGTACAGGGAGACAGGGATCTGCAGGAGAAGCCATTTGGCACATCCATTTAGGTGAAAAAAAAGTCTCCTGCCTGGGAAATTGCCTGCAGAGAAGTAAGGGAAGGAGCCCAGCAGCTGTTTGGCCAGACAGCTTGGGATGGTCAGATCCAAACTTGGTTCCCAGGGGCTTCCCAAGGTTAGGAATGATGGAGCTCAAGGCCAGGCTGTCCTCCCTGCCGTGAGCCTGCCAGGCTCTGGAGGCTGGGCCGTGACTGCTGAGCACTTCTGGGCAGCACTGGGAGGCAGTGGGAGCATCCCAGGGCCAGCCCTAGTGATGGGAATTGGCATGGGGCAGCATTGCTGGGGGATAAAAGGCAGCTCCAGGCTCACGGGGTTATTTTAGTGATGGGAGCTGGGTTGGGAATGCACAGGCTCTCAGGAAGAATTAGCAGCTCTTGTAAGGTCCTCACACCAGCTCTGGGAGGCTGTAGGGGGAGAAGCTGGTGAATTTATGGCTGAAAACGTGATGTTTTGCTACTTCCAATGATACCTGAAATGGTGAGCACCTGTGGGTTAAGCAGCCTGCTGGGACAGCCCCTCTCACTGGGAGGGAGCAACCAAGGGATGAAGCCTCCCGGAGCCCCACTGGGCTGAGCCTACAGATGAGGGTGCTCCTGAAGAAGGGCTCTGTGGGATAGTCAGCAAATTCTACTCGCCCAGCCCAAAGCCCAGTGCAGCTCCTGGGGTCCCTTGCAGTCTGCTGCTAGCGATGGAGAGGGTCTCTGTGTGCAGTGGAAGTACGCCTGTTAAATAAGATGTATCACATAGCTTAGAAAGGCTCAGCCCTCTGATGAAATTGGACTGAGTCCTTAAAGATGTTTCTTTGACAATTTTTCTGTTTTCTCACATCAATTTGAAAGATGAGACTTTTTTAAAGGAATTGTGCTTTTGGTCTGTGTTTCATGCTTCTTACTCCTGCTGCTTTTTTTCACTGTCACATAGAGACTGGTCTGGTTAAGGCTCTTGACAGTCTCTTTATAGCTGGAAATCCACTGCAGTGGATGCTGTTGGTTAAAGGTTGCCCTTGTGATCTCATCCTCCGATCAGTGGATCCAGCCTGGACCAAAGCCCGGCACAAACAGCGTGCACAGCCCCTGATCTGCCATTCATGCCACATTCCTGCTGCCTCAGGAGCCTCCTGTCTGCTTCTGAGGCCTGGTTTTGTTGTGTTGTACCTGGGGGAAAAATCAGATTTTTGTTCAAGCGCAGTGTTTACAAAGCAGAGGAAATGAACAGGGTGGGGGAGATGCAATGGAAACTTGCCTGGGAATTTTGGACACTAGCACATCCAGCAGAGGCAGTTGGCTTTACTTAATTAAAATGATCGTTGTGCTGAAATACCTAATTAGATTCAGGCACCTGTAGCCAGACAACCACAGTATTATGCATTGGCTCTCGTGGCAGCGATGTCGCTGCTGCCCTCAGCGGCTCCCGCCTGGCACCGTGTCAGATGGATGCTGTGCTTCACTGGGCTTCTGCACGTGGTGGGCCCTTCTCAGGGGCAGCCCTGCAGAGCAATTTTCCAGGGTGGAAAAAAATGAGCTTGACCTTTCAGCCAAAGTGCTCGAGGGTTTAGCTGATCAAGAAAGATCTTCAGTCACCACCCTGGTAGCAAACACTCAATGGCCACCGAGACAGGCCCTAGCAGCAGCCATGGGTTTCGGAGAAGCTGGGGTTTTAAAACTCCCAGCCCCAAGGTCAGAGGCTGAAAAGGTTGGATTCATGGGATATGTGTCTTGTTGGGAATGCTCAGCTCATACAAACATCTCCAGGACACAAGGAGCTGGGGCGGGCAGTGGTGTGTGTGCTGGGCTGGTCACGCATGGTGCTGGGGATGGACAGTGGTCTGAAGTGGCCATGGCACGTGGCTACGTGCAGACCCTTGGGTTTGTGTCGCTGCCTGCCACCACGGTGCAGAGCTTCCTTCTGCCTCTGGCAGCAGATCGCAGGGCCTGCAAGCTGCAGCGGTGCCTGCCTGTGCAACCCTGTCATTGCACACAGACCCTCACAGGGCCCTGTGTTGCACCCTGCAGACCCTCCAGACCTCTCCCAAGCTGGGAGAGGGGTCTCCAGGGCCTGGTTTGAGTGGCTGAGCTCAGCCAGCTCTGTCAGGCCATGTGTGTGGGAGCTGGCTGGACTCAAGACCAGCCAAGGAGATTGCCAAGTGCTGATGTGCAGCTTTATCTTACAATTGATCCGGAGGGAGAGGGAGCTGGGAGTTAATGAAGCTGGCTGTGGATTTAGACAGGTGAGGATTGCTTGTGTTCCCTTAATGGGCATGAATCACCAGTGATGGCTTCCCATTCCTTACTGTTGGAATGCAGAGGGCTCCCCTGCAGCCCCATGAGCCCCTCATGAAGTGCCATAAGGTCGTGATGCAGCTTTTGGGCCTGGCATGTTGCTGCAAGGGGGACATCCCCACCTCTGGGGATGCTGCAGCAAGCAGGGCACAATTTTGGGTGCTGGGAAGGAGAGTGACACCCCTGAGCTGCTGGAACAATTTCATGAGTCACCGCGTCCTGAATTTCACTCCAGCCCACCCATCTGTCATGACTTGGCTGCAAGACAGAGCCGTGAATGAGTGATCTTCCCACACGGAGCAGAGCAGAAACAGACGGGAATCCGCCCTGTATTTTCAAAGTGGAGGTTTTGATTACCACGGAGCACAATAACTGACAAGCGCCTTGTGGAGTAATTATTGTTGTGAAAGTAAAACCACCACCGCTTGCCTTCGCACGTGCTGCGAGCGCTGCTTTGGCAGCACAAGGAGCAGCCCCGAAAGGGGCATGTCTGCACACAGCGTGGCAATGAATGCCTTTGGGGAGGAGGAACGTGGGGGCTAACGGGGAGAGGGAAACGTGGCCATGGAGCATCGAAGCCTTTGTCTCCGCAGGGCATGCGAGCTCCTCCGGGAACGCAGCCAGGACGTGGCAGGGCTCCAGCAAGAGATCCTGTAGATCATTGTAATGTGACGGTGTCTTACAACCGCACAGTGTGTGCAAGAAAGGGATGTTCAGATCAGCTGAGCTTTGTCCTTTCCGAGATTGGGAGTTGATCTATCTCCCTGCTGGAAGCCCTCTGACAGCGCGGTGATGCTCACAAGCCCTGGTGCTGGCAGCAGTGCACGAGGAGGCTGCAGGAGATGGGTGTGTGGTTTGCTCCTCGTGCCCAGCCCTCTCCCTCCTGTCAGCTGTGCAAATTGGAGTTATTGCCACAGTATTTCCCAGCCTTCTTGGAGCCAAAAGCACATCAGTACTTATTTTGTTTAATTTACGCTTAGTTTCCTGCACGGAGCTTCTTGCAGTTCTATCCCCAAAAATATGTTCGGAGGAAAAGGTCAGCTCTTCAGGGCCCAGCACTCTATGAAGCCCATAGTAAGGGAATATAATATAGCAGATAGAGCAAAATTGGTTTCTCTGTTACTGAAAACCTCTCAGGTCACTGGCTTGTTTGCCAGGCTCTGAGTAAATCATTTCTCTCCATTTCAACTGTTTCCCGAAGTACTTCCCACAGGGTGCTCAGCACCTCCACTGCCCGGCTCAGAGCTGCAGGGTGCAAAAGCCTTGCTCCCAAGCCTGACAGTAGGATATAACTGGGTTTGGAAATTGTATTTGACCCTCCTTGCTCACAAAGGCCTTGCTAGAGGTAAAGTGATATTTCTGTGGGGGAGAAAACCCTCTTCATTTCTTGGTGAACAGCTCACTCACTCCCTGTCACTGTTTGGGTAGTACCAGGCAATTTTGGAACCAGTCCTTGTCCAGAGTCCATTCCATTTCAGAGCAAGTCAAACTCTGGCTGTTTTCTACCAATTGTGTTTCTGGCTTGTGAGGAGCAGAGGCATTTCCAAACAGAGGTCTTTCCCTTGAATGCTGATGAATACTGGTTTTACGGAGCCATCAGAGACCTTCCCAGAAGGTTCAGTGTACTGAGCTTTCTTAAGGGGGGTGGGGGAGAGATTTTTTTTCCTCTCCTAGCTTAGGTATCCTTTTCAAACTAGCTGTGGGTAGGATGGCTCCCAACTCCCTGATGTTTCTGCACATCGTGCTGAGACACCCAAGGGCACCTTGCCTTTCGCAGGAAAAAGAAGCTGGTCCATCCTCCAGTGACTGCCAAGCTGGGGAGGGGTGTACAGGGAAGTTGATATGAACCTGTGTGGCTGGGGGAAAAACTGCTTGTCAGGCTGAGTTCTGTCTCCTGAGAGGCTGGGTAAAATCTTGAACTTGTATTCAGGAAGCATCCAAACATGGATGTGTTATCAACCAGCTTCCCTCCCTAAACTCATTTGCAGAAATTAATTTCAAGAAGCATTCTGGAAAAAAAGAAATTCTTACTGTTTCAGTGACCAGAGATGTGTTTTAAAAAAAAAAAAAAATCCTTATTTCACATTGAATGGAGCACTTGATTCAACTCATAAGCAAACACATTGGTAAGTACTGCAGAACAAACCCATTCTCATTTAAATTTAGCTTGATTTCTAAATGAAACATTTCTAATAGATCACTGGAGCCTTTCAGGATTGTTTCTATTTAACATTAGGACTTAGCAACTACCTCATTCGGTGAAAGGAAAAACACTTTGCCAAATGTACAGTCATTTAGGCGAGCCTGAAATGGTGAACAGCCTCTAAACAGATGGCCATGTTTTCTGAGCCTTGTTTGGGGCCCACTGACACTGAGGTTGAGCTGTTGTCCTGGATGTTTCTTCCAAGCATGGAGAGGTCCCAGGTCTTTCCCTCCATCCATGTGAGGCTGGGTGATGTTTTGGCAAGACGTGCAGGCAGGGGACTAGTCATGATGGGGAGGGCTTTAAACCTCTTCCCCATTTCTCCCCCTGCCTCCCACACCCATAAATTATTCACTTCATCGCAGAGATCTCATGAATTATTGATCTCAAATTTGGTGTCTCCTAGCAACATGTTTACTTATTCCATTGCCATCCTTGTCCAGTCTCTTGGACACAGGGGATGTCTCTGGCCCCTCTCCCACTGGCTCCCCTCGCTCCCCCTGCCCAGAGCCAGGTGTCACAGCCTGGTTGAGCTCTTCTCTCTGGCTCTGTGGGGGACATGGGAAGAGTTTGCCTGAAGCTCTGAAGTCAAACTCTCTTCTAAGGGCAGAACCTGTGGGGTTTGTGCCATCCCAGGAAGAGTCAGTGCTACACTCCACAGGGGATGCTTCTGTCTGTCTTGATCTGGATCAGCGGCTCCAAAGCTGCTCCCAGAGCCCAGGTCACTGTGTTTGAATCTGGAAGTTGCCTCTAGGAGTTTCCTGCCTCTTGAAAAACAGGGAAAGGAGGATCAAGGAAAACAAACCAGCAGGGATGAACCTTTTCAAATAGTGTAGCCGGAAGGGAAAAAAGACCCCAAAATCACCTCTGTCTTGTAGCAAACTCTTTTGTTTGGTCCTTTCCTTGGGAAAGCAGATGAGAAGGAGCTCTGCAGCATCTCCCAGCCATATCTCCATCCCTGCAGCCTGCATGGCGACTGCTGAGAACCTGCCTGCAGCTGGATGGGTGTGCAGGTGGCCAGCAGCTGGACCCATCTCTGACAGCCCTGGGGAGCTGACCTCTCCATCCAGCTGTGTGGGGGTTCCACAGGAGGCAGGGTGAGCGCTGCAGGATGGAGCCAGGCTTCCCTGTTCAGTGCTGCTTCAAGCCATGCCTAGTTAGGCAGATCCTTGGCACAGATCCCTGCCTGCAGGCACCATGCTCAGATGAGTGGGATCCAAGATTTTTGGGACTATCCCTGTGCCGCATGGGGCTGGTGGCCACTGAGCAAGGGCAACCTTGCATCCCCATCCACTGATCCTTTATAGCTCCCCTCTGAGCTTCCCTGTGCTTTAAGTTTGGGGCTGGCGTGGGTGTGGAGGGTGTACTTGCAGCAAGGCTTTCCTTCCAGCTCCTGCTGGAGCAGTCCCACACTCTGCAGGTACCTGACTGAATCCCCAGTGCCCGTGATAAGAAGGGGCTGATGCAGCCCCATGCTACAATCTCCTCTAAGATGCCACCTTCTCTCCCTATGTTTCATGCATAATTCAGAGGTTCCTCTAAAAATAAAGTTCCTCAGGCAGCCTCTGAAGACTGAGTAATTTGCCTCCCCGATCACGGGTGAGGTGAAGAGCTCTGCTCTCCCTCGGGGCCGCTTATTCGAGGTCTGGCTGAGGTCCCAGCCCTGCACTCGCTGCTGGTGCAGCTCAGGGAGCAGAAACTGGCCCGGCATAGGGCAGGATCACAGTCACTGCTGTGTGAGGGCATTACTGGGCTCTGCCTTTCTTCAGGGACAGCAGCCCATGAAAAACATCCACCGATCTTTTTTATTTTTTCCCTCGTTGTGTTGCCTTACTGGTGACCTGCAGTGACAGTAGTGCCGTGGGGGTTTCGGAGGACCATGTCATGCAGAGCAAGAATAGCAGAGGTTGTTTGTTAACAAGACAATGGCAACGAGACGACTGCATTGGGCTGTTACACGGTGACTTACATGTGTATACACAAATGCCTGCTACCAAATCGAGGGCTGTGCAAGGTAGAATGCAGGGCATTTGCCATGGGAATGTGTTTTGAGTGTGCTACATCACTCCCAACACAAGGTTTAATAGCCCTAGATCAGTTTTAATAAAAAAAGGAAAATCTCACCCTTCCTCCAAAGCCTCCAGCTCCTCTGAGATATTTTGATGGAGTTCTGCCTTGCTGAATCCAGGTATGAACCTAGGTCCTAATATGCAGCTAGTGCTTCATCTTTATTCATATTTAAAATTTTACTTAGCTCTCAGTATAACATTTAAAAGACCAGAAAACTCTGCTCCCTCTTGTTTGTTGTTTGGTTTTTTTTAAGCATGCTGGCAACCCACAGGTTATTGCTAGAAATTCTTTTCTGATCAATGGACTGATAAAGACCTTCCTTATGCTGTCAATTATGCCAATTATGTTTCCCTCTGCCTAGGAATAGATCCCTGCCAGTTTGCCTGCAAATCTGCAGCAATGGCAGGCATTCCCATGGGTGGGAGTGACAGGTGGGCAGCAGAGTGGATTCCTTTGGTTAATGACCTTGGTAGCAAATCCCAGGAAAAGCAGAGCATGACCAAAGCAGCCCAGCAGCTCTGCTGCCTGGCCCTGGCTGTTTCCAGGGCTCTCTGAGGCTCACTTGTGCTCGAAAGCACCCTGAGCAGCCAAAAATGGGTGGATTGCTCAGGAATAAGAAAATGATGGGCAGCAGACAAGAGCCCCTTTGCATTTTCTGCTGGTCTGTTAGTCATTTCCTGATTTCCCAAAATAGCAAGCAAAAGAAATAGCTCTTTAGCACTGGTATGACAATAATAAATAGGTCTGGAGTGACCCTGTGCTCTGCTCGGGCAGGGCTGCAATCCTGAGATCCTCTGAATAAAGCATTCTACTGAATGTGCCAGCATGGTCCCCAGAGCCAGCCCAGGAGACTGTGCTGGTGAGGGAGGGAAGCCCAGGACAAATCCCTGAATTTTGGACTATCTTACTCCTTTCCCCATGGTGGGCACTGAAACAGTGGGCCTCAGCACCACCGAGTGCAGTGGGTGCTAAGCATCTGCATGGCTTTGAAAAGTCCCTAGGCAATTAACTGAAAAGAGCCCTGTCCCAGACACTTACACACCTCCTATGGATTCCTCCTAAGAATATTGAAGTGCTCTGTGACAGGCAGGTGTGTGGTGACGCTTCTGCTGCAGACTGACAGATCAGGGGACTGGAGATGTAGATGAGAAAGCGGCTGGGGACTGTGTGGACAATGACTCTTAATTTAAAGTATTGTTTCCAGACTGTGGCTATTGGTGTGGGACTTCTCCTTCTGACACTTTTGAAGCTGACCTCATCTCATTTTTCCTGTTTTACTCTGATCTAACTCCCTGGGAGACACTGAGGTGAGCCAGGGTCTTGCTGGAGGTCAGGGGTCTCCTTGCTCAGCCTAAGCATGGGGCCACAGCCCCACAGTGTGACTTCAGGGAGGCTGGGAAGTGGCTGAGATGTATCTCATTGGACAGGAAATCAATATCTAGTTTTAAGATACTTTTCTATTGCTGTTGATTGCTTTATATTATATTAAGAGCCCTTCAGGGCTCTGTCTTGGAAACAGTGCTCTTTAATGTCTTTATCAATGACAGAGACAGTGAGATCGAGTGCACCTCAGTGAGTTTGCAGATGACACGAAGCCAAGCAGTACATGACTCAACAAAAGGAAGGAATGCCATCCAGGGGGACATGGACAATCTTGAGAAGAGTGGCAGGAGACACTGAGGTGTGAGAGCGTGCCCAGGGAAGGGCAACGAAGCTGGGTAAGGGCCTGGAGCGTAAGTCTGAGGAGGAGAGGCTGAGGGGTTGTTTAGCCTGGAGAAAAGGAGGCTCAGGGGGGACCTTATCACTCTCTACAAATTCTTGAAAGGAGGTTATAGCCAGGTGAGGGTCAGGCTCTTCTCTCAGGTAATAAGTGACAGGACAAAAGGAAATGGCCTCAAGCTGTGCCAGAGGAGGCTTAGACTGAATACTATGAAAAATTTCTTCACTGGTTGCCAAGCCTTGGAAACAGGCTGCCTAGGGAAGCAGGAATTCTTCCTCATCCCCTAACCTTCTCTGTTAGCCAAAATAATGCTTCTTGCTTTGCAGCTATTGGTTTCAGCATGGAAAACATGTGTAATTGAATTGGAGACAGCTGCTGGGATTTGCAGAGAGCCTGAAAGAGTTAGTGCAAGATACCCACAGCTGTGTGCACTTGACTGTGCTGCTAATCACAGTGCAGGCAGCACCTTCATTACTTTCACTGGCATGCCCACAGAAGAAATGATCAGATAGGAGAGATGTAACACAGGAAAACAAAGGAGGTAGAAGGTGGAGATGTGCAAATCTGGTAGATGAAGTTATTGAAGAAGCCTCCCTGGGTCCTTGGATGGTGCCACAGCAGCCAGCGCTCCAAGATTCTCCTTCCCTGGTGTCAGAAAGCACAAACCTTGTTGGGCTCCAGCATGGATTGAAGGGGCTGAAAACCAGAGAAGTTCCCAGTCTTTTGTACACCAGATAAAGAGGCAAACCTCTTGGCTCTAGAGTAAAGAGCCAAAAGCTGCTGTCCTTGGAGTGCTGGGACTTTTTCCTTTTTAATCTAAGCAAAGCAGGCACCTGAAGGGGATGGCAGAGCACAAGTGCCTTGCTCAGATGCCAGGGGGCTGTGCAAGCAGGAAGACCGTGGGACCCTTGAGGACTCTTTTATGTCAGGAACAGCAGGATTTGCCTATTGCTGTATCTTTCCATGTAATTACTGAGCACTGCTGGCTGAAGTACTGACCGTGGCACTGTCAAGATCCCTCTCACAGGCAGCGGGGAGGGCACCAAGGGCTAAATACGACAGCACAGCTGAGCTGATGTGAGGGAGGAAACAGCCTGTGCAGGTTCAGATCTCCACAGGCCATCAGCCCCCCACAGCCAGGAGGGGAAGGCAAACTGTGGCTCACACAAGCTCTGGGCTGCATCTGCTCTCCTCCAGCAAGACACGCCATGGGCCAGGCCAGCACCTGACCCTGGTTCACACATTTTACTTCCTGTGAAAGTGACCAGCTCAGAATAACGCTGTGGAATAGGTGGAAGCTTTGGGGACACAGACAGCCCCTTGCCATGTCTGTGCTGGGTGAGAAGAAGGTAATTTGTGCAAGCCCAGCTCCCTGCAGAACGTTTCCGGCAGGGTTGATAAGAAGCTCTCCCTTTTGCTCAGAGACTCCTTCGGGCCTTTTCCGAGATGCAGACAAAGCCATCCCCTGTCTCGAGAGCATCTCTCTGCTACACTGGGAACGTGCAGCGCATCAGAAGAGCCTGTCCCCACCACCACACCCTCTGCTGTGCTGTCCCTGCAGGATGAGCCCCAAAGCCAGGATGTTCTCCCCATCCCTGTGCCCCCTCAGCCCTGGACATGCTCACTGACCCAGTGCTGGGCAGGTGGCACCTGCGCTGCTGGAGGGGCTGTGTCAGACCCCAGCTGGCTGGCAACTATAATAATAACCCCAGGCTTATCTGGCCACTGTTGAGGGCCTCTGGGAACATGACCTTCCTTGCCAGTGCACTTGTTGCCTTGTACAGGAATTTGTGTTTGCACTGGCACCTGATGCTGTGGCTGCCAGGGACAAAGAGGCTCCGGATGCTGCAGCATTCCCATTTCTGTCCCTTTGCAGTACTTCATAAATTTAGGTTGGGAATATTTGTTTTAACAGCGTGACCCATTTAGCACATTCGAATGTCTCCTGCTGAAGTGACAGGTTTAACATTTCCCTTTAACCAGTACAGATTGTGCCACCCCTGGGTAATGTGTGAACAAATCACATTGTTAGCGCTGTGCAATAAACCACTTTTATCTCATGCTGGGAAAAGCCACCGAGGCCTCACCATCACCATGCTGGCTTTGAAAGCCGGGGGGCAGACTTGAAACCAGCTGATATTGGCTGCCCAGCCCTGTGCACACAGGCTGAGCCTCCCAGGAGGGAGAGGGGGTGTCACAGCCCCCAGGGTTGCTGTACAGTGCCACAGAAATGATCTTGGCATCACCTGAGATTGGAACAACTGGCAGAGGCCTCACTCCCCTTTTGCCTGGCAGCAACAGTGAACACCAAATTATTTGGTGGTGGCAGCCCTGCCAACCCCGTGCTGCATCCCCACATGCTGAAGACATCCTAATCTGCAGTTCTCAGTCAAAGTCACCATTTGATGTTCCTTTCAAGTCCTGGTGGTGAGAAAATGGGACAAGGTACCTCAGTATCTCACCAGAGAGTCTCTTGCAGGTCTTTGGGACAGAGGACCCCAAATGAAGCTTGGCATGATGTATTTATTATTCCTGTAAAAGTGAATTTTTTAGGGTTTTTGCCAGATGGCTCCTTTGGCACAGACCTGTTTATTCACTGAGGTGGTCAGATCTATGTAACATCATACACTGGGGAAAAGAATAAGCACTGCAGCAGCACTAGTGCCATACATATCAGTTTGCACTGACCCTAAAAGCCACAGGGTAAATTTGCTGTTTAAGAAGAGGTTTTTAATGTACTTTGCATGCTTTAGCATCATTAATGGCTTAATGAACTAGGCTAATAATGACTTTTGAGTTGCATATAGGCTTCCATACAGATGTTTAGCATCCTCCATGGGACTGAAAAGATGATTTTACTGTCCTTTGAGGCAGGCTGGGAAGAAGAGGAGATGCACAGCTGCTGAAAGGAGCTGGAGATGTGGTGCTGTGTCTGCAGCACTGGTGAGTACCTGGCTGTCTGACCAGGAGAGCTCTGCAGGTGATGGACCCAAGAAAAGTGGGCTGAGGCTGATCCAGGGAAACACAAAGGGAGGGTGTTACCTGCCTTTTGGGAGGGAGAGGGAGAAAGAAATGGGTGTGGGGGTCCAGCAAGAGAATAAATGCAGGAGACAGTGCCTGGGACAGGGTGGCTGGGGTGGGGGGCTGTGGTGGCTTCAGTTCCTGCTGGAAGACCACTTGGATAAAGCTGCGTGCTCTGCACCAAGGCTGTTTCTGGAGCATTTAACCATTAATATCCTTGCACAGCTGGCCACAGTCTGGTGACCCAGCTGCCACAGGTTGTGACCCAGATCCAGGCAGGTTGGTGAGCCAGCAGCCTGTCCTGTCCTGTCCTGTCCCTGCCAGGGTCCTCCAGGGGGACTCTGAACCCTGCCCCTGCAGAGCCTGGAGCTCCTTGGTTTGCCTCTCTGCCTGGGGATGCTCAGGGCTGTTCTCATCCCGGGAAGGACTTAGCTGGTGTCTCTAAAAGTACAGGACACTGCTTCCAGGTCTGCTGCCTGCATGATCTTTTCCTCGTTAAGTAAAAGAGAGGAGGAACTGGTGCAGTGTAATGATTTTCCTCTCCTTACATTTGGCTGCTCATTGATACTGGCTCGAACGCAAGGAAGCACATCAATGAGAAGCAGCAGTCACAGGCAGGCTCTCAGGAAAGCCTTCCATCTCTAAACCAGGCCTGGCTGCATGGCTACAAGGCTCAGAGAGAAGCAATTCTGCCCTGGAAACACAAGGAAAAGGAGCAGAATGAGAAGGCTGTGGATATACTGGAGTGAGTCCAGTGGACGCCAGCAAGACTTTGCAGTATTCACACAAGGGCATGACTCTGCACACAAGATGGAGAAGTGCAAAGCGTTTATTGCGCAGGAAAATATTCCCTAAATACCAGCACCCAACAGGATATCACATCATATAAACAGGAAAGATGTTCACCTCAGTGTCCCCCAATCACCTGGGGTAGTGCACAGACATTGCCTATTATGGTAACAGGTAAACAATCCCCTATAAGGTCACAAACTACAATTATCACATCTCATAGGCCCAGCACTGTCCACAAACCCACAATCCTCTCTCAGCCCATCCCCGGTGACCTGGATGCACTCCCAGGGTCACCTCTGGGTCCAAGAAAGAGGCTCTCTCTCCGGCCCTCAGGGCCTGTGTCTCTTCCAGCACATAGTGCACCCCAACAGACTTTGAGGTGGACTGAGCACAGGTGAGGAGAGGCCAAGGCCGCCAGAAGGCTTGGGGAATGTTACTGCTGGCTGCAACTACAAAATAGGAGGGTTATTGAAGGGACAGAGGAACACAGCATGAAGGAATTCAGAGTAAAGCTTCCCAAGGAAAAGACCCAAAGGAAATGCAGTGCTTTCCATCATCCCCACATCTCTGTGCTCCCTGCTCCTCCTGCGCTGGCAGAGTATGCCACAGGGGGTTTTGCTTCTACGTCTCCATTTCTTTTCTCCTGGTGCAATCTCCTCCTCTTTAAATAGCACTCCCAGCAGCCACCAGGTGGGAAGCTGAGTTATGTCTGGCTTGCGAAGCTGCCAGCTGGAGTTACGATGAACTTTACTTATACCATAAATCGTGTGCCCGACCCCTCTCTCAGCCATGGCTTGGCTACAACTTCTCTATTGCGAAAAGAACTCGGAGGGTTGAGGCAGCACTTTGTCCTGGTCAGGAATAAGAAGCTCACAGCTTCCAGCTGGTACTTGGGTGAGCATAGGTTAGCCCTGACCCCCTCTTAGAGGCTTATCCCTCTAAAAATATCCCACTCATGATTCAGCGGGGCATTGATCCCGCAGGCTTTTATTAATGATCGAGGACTGTGCTGATCAGCCAGGTAGCAAATACGGTGTAATTCTTCTAAAGTGCTGTGCAGTTGTGGATGAAGACACTGTCAGGATGCAGAGGAATTACGAGTGCTCCTAAGGAGTTTAATGCTGTGCACAAATGGACTGGTGAGATCCTTGGATGAATAGAAAGGAAAAAGCTAAGGAGAGATATGGCTGCTATTGGCATTTACTGATTTGCCTACACATCTAAAAGCACATGGAGGAAAACCTGGAGAGCTCAAAGAAGGGTCATCTCTAAAAGCCACTTTACAGAGAGAAACTTAATGGTTTCAACCCATTTAGTTTGTCCTGAAGATTGAGATGGTTTGAACAGAGTTTTGTAAAAATCTGTGTGAGGAGATTATACTTCCAAGTCTATTCATTTAAAGGCTTGTTTATATACAGGGCTTTTAAAGCAAGCAAAGCCATAAAAAAGATTAAGGACAGGATGCCCTAATGTTTTTCATGCAGGGAGTGTAATTGACCCTCAGATGTTCCACCACAACTCCAATCAAGCTGTTTCATCATGTGGCATTTCAAAGACAGATTTTGATGACTCTTCAAAGAGCCAGAGTGTAGCTGGAACAAACTGTCTGGAACAAGAAAATGATGCTCTGGGATGGTCCGAGCAGTGTCCTGTGCTGGGTCTCTCGGAGCGGGTGCCTTTCCATGGAACAAGACGGATGGCTGGGGACCGTCCCCACACCCTGCCAAGGAGTGGGCTCATTGCACAACAGGAGTGTTGGGGAGGAGGACAGGTGGTGGCTCATGGCCCAGGAGAGGCACCAGCTCAGGACAGCCACCCTTGCACCTGCACGCTGAGCCCACCAAGGACACTGGGGAGAGCACAGGCTCTGCTCCTCTCTCCCCTCGCCTCCTGTTCCCTTTATTCTTCCCTGCCTTGTTGCTGGGTAACTCTGTTTGCCCAGCATGGAAGGACTCTGTTTTCAGAAGAATTTCAAAGCCAAAGCCTTTCTCCTTCAAACATAAGAAATGATTAATCAGAAACTTTGCTCGGTTTTTAGGTTTAGATTTTTTATGCAACTACAGGCAGCAGGGAAAAAAAAAACCAAAACCAAAGAATGAATAAGCTTAAAAACTTTTGAGTACAAACATGAACAGATCTGTTTGCTGCTCTTGGCTAACCTCATCTTAAAATTAAACCCAACTCCGAGGTTTCAAGGCTATCATAGGTGTGGTAGCACTTGAGACAAGAAGAAAGTGAGCACTTGATGTGGCATACAAGGGGAGAGTCCTTCCCCTGACCAAGCAGGGGTCCTTGCCCTGTTTTCAGACCATGGGCTGGTTTTTCCCTCAAGCACAACCCTCTTCTGCAGCTCCTCCTGCATCATTTGCAAACTCCCAGAGGTTTTTTCTATGTTAAGCATCAAGTCCTCCACAAAGCTTCAATTTCTCTCTTCTTTCATGGCCTGCTCGTGGTTCTTAGTGCTGACTTAAAATCAGCTTGAAAACTGTCCATCAAGTCAGACCTCCCAGTGCTTTCTGAGAGAACAGGTCACCTCTCTGCAGGGATGGTTGTGGGAGCCAGCAGTGCCTCTGCCTCGCACGCCTCCTTCAGGGACCTGGGCTTCCCCTGCCAGATTTTTCTTTCCCCAGTGCAGATCAGATTAAACTGTTATCTCCATCTGAACTGCAATGGATTTCTCTTCTGCCTGCCACAGCCCACGTCAGAAGCAGATATTATATCACAACACAGCCTGTGAAACGCTAATCAGACACCTAACGGGAAATGTTTAGAATAATGAGCTGAAAAAACCTGTGAAACTCATTCCCTGTGGCAGAAGGGAAGCTGGAGGGAAGACAGTCTGCTGTGGTCCAGGAAAGTGCTGTATTTCTCAAAAAGAGAGATGTGAAGCAGCCCTAAGCCTATCTTCTGAATATTACTTATCACGCACTAAATCAGGTAAAATGAGCATGGCAGGATTTTTCATAAGGCAGTGGGTCACTGCCCAGCTTTCATTGGGGTGTATAAATAAGAGCGTGTAGGGAAGAGTCCATAAATAACAGTGAAGAATTCAGAAGTTACTGGGATAATTTGCCTTAACCCAGAGAAGCATCACAATGTCCGGGTGACCTCCCTGAGCTTTGGGGTGCACCCTCCTCCTCATCTTCTGCCTCTTCTCCTTCTGCCTTGGAGCTGCTCCCTGCCCAACCTGCGCTCCCACCACCAGGCACTGCCGTGGTGCCCAGGATTCAGCACAGTGCTCATCAAAGAGCCGCCTGTCGAGGGATGCAGCCTCCTTGATCTCATGCAAACTGGTGAGAAATACATAATGCATGGGTTTAGACAGAGCTGCCTCTTCCCCAGGACATTTTAAAGCCTCTCTTTGGCTGTCTGGGACCTTGGGTCGGCTCAGGCCTGGCTGGATTTGCTGGCTCACACCAGCCGCGGGTAAATGTTTTCCTTGATGTTCGTAGGAGTCCTTGCTTTTTCCCACCCACATGCTGCTTGGGCTTCATCTTCTGCCTCCAAGGCCAAGCAGAACAGGATTGCACTCAGAAAATGTGTGTGATTTATTGCACCTCCCTGCAGGGAGGGAAGCACCAAAGGGAAGCGTGATTGACATCAGTGTACATAACTCACAAAATCGTTTCATCTTGGTGCTGATATTAGCAGCTCTCTGGTCCCAGGTTCCTCTCAGAGGCTCGCCATGGGATGACTTCTCCTGTGTACAGCATGCCTGGACTGCAAGCAGCTCCACCAAATAAATGGCTAACGCCTGAGTAAAATGAGAGGCAACTTGTTTCTCAATACCTAATGCTTCAAAGTGCTGGGTTTGATCCCCACCAGTGGGGGAAGGACAGGGGCCAGGTGAGCCAGCATTCCCCCTCCATCCTCCCTGCTGCCCTGGCCAGATAGGGATTTAAATCCGTCCTTCCCTTGGGATTTGCTCCTTTGAGCAGCTGCCCTGGCTTTTTGCTGCTGCACAATCACACTTGATTAGTTCCTGGAAATACAGAGCATTATTTCCATTGCAATTTATTACAGTCACTGAGACGTAAACTCAGGAGGAAGGGAACAAGAGGATACTGCAGGTAAAGGTTTTCAGAAGGCAGAGGAAAAAAGGCAAGAAAATCAAACCCTTGCCATCTAATAGCTCAGAAAAGCTTATTGTAAGGCAGTGCTGTTGAGGAGCCATGCCAGCCTGAAGAGCCATTTGCAAGGACACTGCTGGGAGGCAATCCTGAAGGAAAGAAATTGCGTGGCAGAGCAGAAGAGGGGGGCAGGACAAGCAGGGCACGGCGGTGGGTGTCGTGAAAGGGCTGACAGGAGGAGAAGAGCTAATTGCACCTGGAGTGGGTTTAGCCACTGCCTTTGCTCTTGTGGGATGCATTGCCCTCTGCACCCCCTTGGAGAGAGGAAGAGAGGAAATGCACTGCTGAATATCGAAAATCGATGCTTCTGCTGATACTTAGAGAATTACTGCCAGGCACCATGTGCCAGCCCTGTGACAAAATTTGTGACAAAATGGAGCAAAATAAGGCAAGGGTTGAAACTTGCTGTGGCAGCCCCAGCGTGCCCATCTGGGACCACGTGCCCATCCCAGAAGCAGCATCCCACCCTGGCAGCATCGTTTTTATCATTGCAGGGATGCCTGCTAGAGCAGCAGGAGCAGTCCTTCAGTGGGAGGAGGAGGCACTTCACTGGCACTTGGTTAAATTCAAACTGAAACCAGCCTGTGGGTGGTTGTTTGAATCCTTGCCAGTGGGAAAGAAGGTGGAAAAAATAAAATTATTGCTTCACAAATGACCTTTTTCTCTTGGGTTTTTCTAGATTCTCAATGCTATTCTTGATCAGCCAAAAAAAGACGAAATGAAAGGAAAATTCATTTAATTAAAACATGTCCGAAAAAGAAAATGTAATGATAGTGTAAATGTCCAACACATTTGCAAAGCCAGGAGGTGAATGGTCCCTCTGCAGTCCCTGTGAAAACTCCAGAAATGGAGAGACACCTGAATGAGGGAATCCCAGGAACAGACTGAGCCTATTTTGGTGTGCTTTGCGAGTGAGTCATGTCTGTGCGAGAGAGAAAGGCTGCTTGGGACATCATGGGAACCTTGTAGCTGTGCATTTCCAGCAGACATCAGCTGTGCCATGCTGGCCATCCCACTGGGGGCCAGAAGAGCATTTCCATGCTCCAAATCCATCTTCTCCACAGCATCCAGCCAGGCAGGACAAGGGCTGAAGCGTGTTGATTGCTTTGTGCCAACAGATTTATGCAGCAAAAAACCGTAGGGGTTTTGCTCAATAATGAGCACAGAGGGGGAAGAAAAAAAAAAGCTATGAATTTAAAATTATTTGTGATTGAAGCACTGAGCTCCTTCTGCCAGGCTGGATCTTCAGGCAGGTACAGCTGTGACAGGCAAGCTCCCTTGCTACTTCAGCAGCAGCAGAGGCCAGGGATGAGGAGTGTCCTGCAGGAGGGGTGTGTTTGTGAGCAGCTCCCAACACCAGGGCAGAGTCAGCCCTCAGTACATCGGGTTTAAGCACAGGGCTGTGTGCTGAAGACTCACAGTCAGACCATGCATGAAAGGGCAGAGGAATGTGAGGGTGAAAACAGCTCCAACCACCAAGAACACCTCTGCAGAGCTGTGCCCAGGTCCTGGAAGGGCTGGGTTAAAGGATGGGGCTGGAGATGCTGATGTTTTCCTGGGCTGACTGAGAATGAGCCACGTGGCAACCAAGCAGCTTAAGGGAAGTGCGAGTTGCACAAGGTCCTGGCACATCATCCTTCCCTTGCCAGAGAGCCATGGGGAGAAATGAGCATGGAAACAGAGCCAGGGAGGAGGGAGAGGGAAGGAGCCAGCAAGTGTAACCAATATTCCCCAAAAACTCCAGCTAGGCTCAGTAGGAAGGTGTGAGTCTCTAACTGGAAGTGAAGTAGGAAATGTGATGAGGATGGAGATGCCAATGGAGTAAGCTCCGTGCTCAGGTGGCCACCAACCCATGTCAGTGACGTATCCTCACTGTCTCTGTGGCCTGAACCACCCCTGGGTGCCAGGAGCCTGCATGTGAGGCTCAGCCTGCACAGAAAGGCTGTGAGCCCCGTGCAAGTGGACAAATCAGGTGGGGCGAGGGCTGTGTGCCTGTACTGCTGGGCACAGTGCCCTCTGGCAAGGGAACTCAGGGTCAGGGGTGCGAGGGAGGAATCGCCAGCGGCCTGCAGCACCCTGGGCCTCAGGGTTCTTGATGGAGGCAGAAATCTTTCGAGCCATCTCTCTGAAGGGTGAGGGGAGTGGATATGGGCAGCCAGAGCCTGCCATGGCAACAGGGCTGGTGTTGCAGAGTAGGTAATGGGTGATGGATTTAACACTGTGCTCCAGCCCCACGGGAGAAGCTGCTCTGCCTCACAGAAGATGAGCCTTGACACGGGGCTCTAACCAGGCCAGGCAAAACACCACAGCGAGAAATGCAATCAGAGATGGTCCTGCTCGTGTCAGCACCTCCCCCAGGAGGCTGTGCCAAAGGCAACGGGGCTGAGAGGCTTGGAAAGCCCAGAGGACTGTGGTGCCCGGGCTCACAGGGCTGCAGGGGAAGGTGGGCAAGCCCAGGCTGTGGGCAGGGTGATGGCTGGCACCAGCAGGCAGCGCCCACAAGTCCCTAGGATGATGCTTCCCTGGGTGTTGAGCTTGGCAGGACAGATGGCTCTGCGGCTACATGCAAAGCTCATTTATTCTGAAAGCTGAGCTCAGACCCTCTGTGGATAACCCAGCCTGCAGACAACATCTCAAGCCCTGTGAAGGACCAAGGCTGATTTACATGCTTCCTTATAAATTTAGTAACTTAGAGTTAACAAGAGCAAACAGGCTCTAACCATAAACACGGGCATGCGGATGACAGGTCTCTCCTCCCTCCACAGAAGCAGAAGCCTCTTGTGGCTGAAATATTGCCTGAAATGAGATTTTCTGCGGTTGATGGGATTTGCATTTGGGGCTGCACTTGGGGAACCAGCTCAGAGCTCCCCAGTGCTGCCCCTCTGGCCCTTGGGGAGCTGGCAGGGAGGGAGTTCCAACGCAAGCAGCAGCCGGAGGATGCCCCATGAGGGCTCAGAGGTGTTCTCTGCCAAATAACAGGGCCCCGGAGTTAAGAACACACCAAATAATTCATAGGAAGAAATGAATTATTAAATAACTTCTCATTATTGCCATCCTAATTACAGACCGTTAATTTCATACCTAAAAGGTGCTGTAGTATTCTTGCTGAATCATATCTTGCTGGTCTCACATTTGAGGGTTTCAACATGTCTGCAGTGTTGGAAGGTAAAAGCAAAGCTGGGGGAGCCAGGGCAGGAACCTCAGGGGCAATTTCACCATTCACTCTGCAGTAAAATAAATAATTTAGAAAATGCCTTTTCCCCAAACCCTGGGCAATTTCCAACACCTCAAATCATCTTGCTGTATGCAACTACTTTATATTGTAACAGAAGGAGCAGTTTGGAAGCCAGAGGGTCAGTCTGCAGGACAGGGATCTGTTTGTGGGAAGCCAAACTTTGTCCAAAGGGTCTTGTGGTGCCAGGGTACTCCTGGGAGCAGCCAGGCTGCCTGTGATGCTTCCTCAGCCCTGGGGAGATGCATGAGCTGACACTCCGGGACCTTTCCCGTGGTGGGCTGTGTGCTTTGGCAGTTTCCCCAGCATCGGCCAGCATCTCCTAGGAATGCTGCTAATGGGCTCCACGTGGGTCCCTGCTGCAGCGAGAAGAAAGGATCATTCCGGGGAAATGGCAGTTTTGCCTGATTTGTGTGAGTTTCCTTGTGCTTTTACGGCAGCCCATAAAACGGATCATCTGTCTTAAAAGAGATGGGCAGGTAATCAGCAGCTCAGCTGAGCTCTGCCTTGCGTCCTGGTGCAGGCTGGGGAGCCTGGGAGTGCCCGGGGGGAGGCTCCACGCCTTCAGCTCCATCTGGGCCATGTCACGGCTGCATTTTTCACCAGCAGGCTGAGCTATCTGGGGACTTTTCGGGAAAAGCACCTGGGTGGGGGGAAATGCTCCTTAGGAGAGCAGGAGACAGCCACAACTCTATTTTCAGCTGAGGTTTCCAAGGCACTTGTTTACCAGCACTGCCGACGGAAGCTGTTATCACATTGGCACTGCTGACAGCTCTGTCTGCAGCTGACTTTCCACGGGAAGCACCTCAAAAGCGCTGGAGGCAGTGTCGAAAGGAGACAGCAGCTGCATGCACTTGAAACCCATTAATCAGTACCTGAGTCAAGGGACACTGCTGTCCTTAGCCTTGCTGGGACAAAACCTGCCCCTGCTGACCAGTGCCAGGGGGTCAGCGGGTCCCCCTGGGGTGCTGCCTGCTCTGGGAGCAGTGCCTGGCAGCTGGATCCTCACCAGCCATCAGCAGGGTTAGGTGCCGAGGGGTGGCAGTGCCATGGCGGTCCCTGCTGAGCATCACCCTCTGAGCCTGTCACACCAGCTAGATCCAAACCTGATCTTCTTGCCATGCCTGTGATGTGCAGAGTCTCTGGAGCAGCCCTCCTGGAGACCGTGCTGTTCTCCCTGCTGTGTTTCTCTCAGCTAGTCATTAGGTAATTACCTGGGAAGTCAATTGGGCTTGCCTGGATCAA
The DNA here is from genome assembly GCA_014706295.1 of Lycocorax pyrrhopterus obiensis. Classification (NCBI taxonomy): domain Eukaryota; kingdom Metazoa; phylum Chordata; class Aves; order Passeriformes; family Paradisaeidae; genus Lycocorax; species Lycocorax pyrrhopterus. Next base: position 24,524,808 of record JACSVZ010000013.1, read on the forward strand.
TTTATTTACTGCACAGTCATGCTGCTGATTTCTCCCAGGCCCACAAGCTGTGAAGAGCTGCTCCCAGGCACTGATGCAAGTGGCCGGCATCCTCAGGATCTGCATCAGGAGACACCGAGCTGCTCTGGTGGAGCAGAAAGCAGCACCCACCCTCCCTGTGCCCTTTTGCAGGGCAGCATCTGTGTAGGGGTCTTGTCCTGCTTCAGCTGCTGCTGTTTCTGCCAGGACCCCCATCCTGTGCATCCTGAGTGCCTGCTGCCACATCAAGGCACACTCGGGAGCTGGCGTGGGGCATCCAGCCCTGGTCTGGCCAGGGTCTCCATCCCTGCAGAGTGGCCATGGACACCCAGGGGAGCAAGGGGACACTTCTCCTGCAGACAGGGATGTGCACTGCGGGGATACGAGGGATCCCAGTGCATATCTGGGGTGTGAAGTCCGATTCAATCCTGTTTCAACAGCCCTTGCAGCGTGGTGGGGGAGGCAGCTCGGGGAGCATCCAGTGAAGATTCCAGCCTTACGTCAATCTCCCATCAATTTCCTGGAGTAATGAAGAGGTAATTAAATTTTGCAGTGGAAGGGAAGCTTCTCCAACGGCAAGAGCATATTGTAGCTGCCGAGCTCATCAGGGGAAATGCTAGGCTCCAAATTAAATGCATTTACTGTTTCATGTACCCTCACTTACAATCGTTGTAATGAATCTGGGAATTAATTGTTTGCCCGTTTAAAACAAGTCCCCTCTTGCACTGTGCCGTGCTCCCCTCCTCCCAGCTCTCCGTAATTTGATATTTCAGTTAGAAAACAAATTGACATTCATTGGAAAATCAATCTTTTCATTGTTTAACTCTCATTTCTCTGGGGAATGTGTGGGAATGGAATTACATCCTCTGATATGAACCCTTCCTGAATGCTTAATTGAGGCTGGGGAGGAGGGAGGCTGCCTGCCCCCCAGGAGCCAACAGGACCCCGCACTGGCAGCATCTGTGGTGCTGCCTAAGGAGGAGCAGTCCACACCCGAGAACAGGAGCCAGTTGCCTCAGTAATGAGCCCAATAATAGAGTCTGTCATTTATTAGCTGGGATAAAATGGAAAGTGCTTGTTGTGGCGGGGGAGACAGCAACAAAGAGTGTGAAGAACAGCCTGAAGACACACCGCCTTGTATTTATCCGGGCCGGGGAGGGGAAGAACAAAGAAAATACGTCATTTTGTGTCAGTTTGAGAAGAGCTCGGCATGCTGCTGCTGCTGCCACCAGCGTCCCCAGGGACAGGGCTGGCGGGTCCCCAGGGTGCCCCACAGCCCATGCCAGCCATCCCCTTTGCAGGAGGACAGAGCTGTGCCCACCCAGGGCTTCGCTTTTTCCTTGTAAGTGGGCACTTTCTAAGCACCCCACGCAGCTGGCCTGGCAGTGATCCTTCTGCTTCCCACGGAGACACTTGCTGCTGGAATAAACTGCCATTTTTATGGGTAACATTGGTTGTCTTTTACACTTACTGCTGGAAAATGAATAGCCACTTTTATGCAAAAAGGTTTTACTGCGATATCAGGAAGTGCTAATGAATACACAGAACCAAATTATATGGTACCCCATGAGTCAAAACACCCGGACAGAGATTTACAGCAAAAGGAGTGGCAGGCAAAGATAAAAGCCTGCAACCAAAGCGGGTCATATAATTAATATTGGGGACAATAAATTTCTGAAAAATTGAGCTGTCAGTCCCTTCCATCCGGACTCCCAGCTCCATTTCAAAGGTAAATAACTTGTAGTCCCAAGGAGTTAATGCAGCAGATAAAGCACCACAGCTAAAGCAGCTTCTGCATTTGCAAGGGACAAGGTTTCCTCTCCCAGAGCATCACCTCCTGCCAGGGCACAGGCAGCAAAGGGGCTCCCTGCCCACCTACCAGAGGTGCAGTATCTGAAGGGGGCCTCCAAGGAAGCCAAAGAGGGACTGTCCATCAGGATCTGTAGTCACAGGACAAGGAGTAAAGGGTTCAAGCTGAACCACAGGAAATTTAAGTTAAATATACAGAAAAAATTCTGGACTGTGGGGGTGGTGAGGCACTGGAAAAAGTTACCCTGTGAAGTTCTGGCTGTCCCATCCCTGGAAGTATTCAAGGCCAGTTTGGATGGAGCTTGGAGCAACCTGGTCTGGTGGAAGGTGTCCCTGCCCTTGGCAGGGGGTTGGAATGAGATGATCTTTAAGGCCCTTTCCAACCCAAACTCTTCTACGATTCTATTTCAAGGGACTGCCTGGGAGCCACCCCACAGCCACCCAGGGCACCCACTGGTATCTCTGGGGGGAACCAGTCCATATCCAGTTCCTTCTAAGGGTCCTGGCAGGCCAAGAGGGAAGACTAAAGGTCCCCAAAGTCAGGTGTTTAAGGTGCAATCCTGCTGCTGGCCCCCATATCCAGCCTGCCCCTCTCCCAGTTCAGCCCTGCTGTGCCTTTGGCACAGGGAGCAGTGGTGGTGGTGCTGTGAAAGACAGCGTGTCACTCTCTGCAGCCCCATAATCACATTCCCTCCCTTTTCTCATATTCTCACTTAGCAACACCGTATGAGCATCTTTGTCAGCTGCATATTAGGAACCATTCGTCATAAAAAATTAAGGGCTATGAAAATAAAGTGACCTCTCCGAGGGCTTCAATTACACTGTAAGGTAATTGTGTCTTCCCCGGGCCTCCATCAGGGTGTTTGGGAGTCTTCAGGAACAATTTATGTATTTATTACAGTTTAAGTATCCTTAGCCCTCAGCTCTTTCCAGTAATGAATATATATAGCTCAAAACCCAGCAAATACAGACTGAGCCATGTGTAAAATATGATGGCAATGGTCTCGGCCGTCACAGCGTGGAGAGAAGTGGCTGTAGCCCCCACCACCCCCACAGCCTCACAGCTGCTCCCACAACACCTCCACAGGGCACAAACAGGTAGCAGGACAAGAAGAATCACAGCAATGGGTCAGCGGCTAAAACCATCCAGTCTGGAACCGGTACCAGGGTAAGGTAGGAAGCCTCTCCCAGGAAAAAAAATACAGATTCATTATTGTTCTTGGCACTAAAGGTTGCTTGGAATTGGGACAGAAAGGCAAAGCAGGCTTTATTTTACTGTGGGTTGTTTGGGGGTTTTCTGCAAAGCCTTTTTTTGTGTGCAAACTAGTTTGCAGGAACAGCTGCAGAGGCTGGAGGCAGGTTCAGCTCGCTGCACACCAGGAGAAGGGCTGGGGCTGAGGCTCTTTCTGCCTGGGGGCTTCTCTGAAGCAGAGTCAGGACAGCAAAGCTTCACCTCACCTCTGAGGTGCCACGGGTGGGGTGCAGGTGACCCCCTGCAGCCATGCCCCGATGCTGACGTGCTCCCACGGGAGCTGGTGGATCTGGCCACCACTGCTCCCTCCCTGCCTGGGACAGACACCATGGAAGGAGAAGAGATGCTGTGAAAAACAAGGTAATTTAGGTCCTCCCTTGTCCATTCCCAGCCCTGAAGGGAACTGAGCATGTTGGCAGGGAAAAGTCATCTGAAGGGCCCAGGCTTTTTTTCCCCCCTCAGCTCTGAGGAGCAGGTCTCCCTGAACCTGCACAGCCAAAATCTGTGCTGAAGATGCAATAGAAATAAAAGATCCCTCTAAGATGCCACTGGAAAAAGAAAGACAAAAAGCAAATTTTTTTTATCTTGTCAGAAAGACACCGAGTCCTACACCTTGGGTGAGAAAGAGATGATTTAACGAGAAAAAGACGTCACTAAATCCCTGGGCTATAAATCATTCTTCTTACAGTCTTGCAGCAAAAACACTTAACAGCCGTTCTCTGCAGTACGAGCGCAGGAGCCCGTGTGGGGGATTGCCTCTGATCCAGGACAAACGGGCAAATAGGCCCAGCCACTTGTTTTATAGTTGTAGGAGAATTATACAGCACCTGGGAAATATTTCCTGCTCCTGCTGAGTTGCAGGCTAATGTCACGAAGACGATGCAGTTGGCAATAGATGTGCCTGGAAGATTCAAGCACTGTGTACTGGGGGCACCCTGGGAGGAGGGTGTTGCAATAAAAACCTTTTGCTCACTCATGCAGGTGCCTTCATCAAGCAATTTACAATTTATTTAATTTTTTGTCAAATAAAAAGAGCGAAGGGAAAAAAGTCTGCTGCATTAAAGCAGAGATTGGTGCCAGCAGCCTCCCACACACAGTGTCAGGGCTGTGATGCTGTGGGGAAACCTCCAGTGGGGATGTGTGTGACCAGGGCAAGTGTCAGGAGAATTTCCAAAGGGTTCAGATGGACATACCCTGATACAGAAACCATTAAGCCAGATGCAAGAGGATGCTCTATTGCTGCATCAATTTAATTGCTAAAGAAGAGGTAATTGCTTGGGGAGTAGTGCCCGTGATCCGATTATAGTCAGTAGGAGCAGAGGGCAGCCCCAGCCAGCAATAGAGCCTCTCACTGCTTCAAAAAAGGTGAAATAAATCAGGGGAAATTACCAGCAAAACTGACTGGGTGGAAAAAAACAATAACTAAATGGCTGTGAATGGAAAGTGAAAGAGCTCTTTAAGAAGTGTTGTAGAAAAAGTGAAGGAAACAATTTACCCAGAAGTTAGCCTGACAGCTGTTAGAAATCAGGAAACAATAGCTGGGAAACAAGAAAGGGAAAGGTGTCTGAAGAAGATGCTATGAGAAGCACAGGAAATTGGGATGAGAAGCAAAGTAATAATAAAATTTTCAGTGTTGGTATAGATGCCACTGTTCCAAGGAGGAGATTTTAAACAGAGTGAGAAAAGAGACAGCGGATCCTCCTGTGGGCAGGAAAGGCTGGCAGTTTGGAAAAGGCAGGCAGGTGTGATTGAAAGAAGGAGGGCATGCATTTATACCAGCTGAAGGTGATGGATGCTCTCTCTTCTATTTTCACCAAAGAGGCATATTTAAAATTGGCTGACCTACCTAGCTGCCTCTCTGGAGCCTGCAGCACTGGCCAGGTCACTCCTGCCCCATGTTTAGTGGCTGAACCAGGCTGGAGCTGCTTTCCCCTGCCTGGAGCACACGGAAACAGATGGAAACTGAGGAGCTGTGGACACCATCAGGGGGTGGATGGCAGTGAGTATTGTGCCCAAGCCATGGTGATGCCACCCTCCTCCTGCCCCTTGCTCCCCACGTCTTTTGCAGGGCTGATCTCCATGGTGGTGATGAGAGGCTCTGGGTGCCCACCAGTGCCTGAGGACTGGGTGAGAGGGGGCCAAAAGCAGCTGGGAGCTGAGAAGATCACACCAGGCTCTCAGGTGCCAGATGTGATCCTGATACCACTTGCTGGAACTGAGCTCTACTTCTGCTCCAAGGGCACACGAAGGCAGCTTTCAGGTCCTGGCTGCAATAGGCAGCATCTCCCTGGGGAAAGTCCAGCTGGTTCAGGTGAGGAGCAGCATCCCTGCCTGGAGAGGCAGGACCTGCTGTGGATGGCGGTTTCGGGAGCGTCACTGCTCACCCACTCTTCTCCCAGCAGTTTTGCTCATCTGAGGGAAACCACTGTTGTGGTGACAGCTGCGTGTCCCACTGCCCTTTCTGTCTGGCAGAAAGCACCACAGACACCCTCTGCCCTGATTTTCAGGTTCCTGTAACCACCAAAAAGCAGATCTGCTGCCTATCCCATGTGCATTTGGACATGACTGAGGACATCCCCTCCTAACTGCTCAGCAGAGTCACCTCTCAGTCAGCCTCCTCTGCTGCTGGACCAGAACAACTGCATCGTGTTTTACTTTTGGTTCAGATCTTTCCATTGTGATCCCAAGGAGAACAGCCACGAGTTAATGAGGGGTCTTTGTTTTCCTGAACTCTGAATGTGCCACAGCAGTGAAAGTGCAATTATTGAGAGCTGGACATTAACCTCCATATGAGCCTGGTCTCGCTGCTTTTCATTCCTTCGGTTTTATTGATCCTCTTTTCTTAACTTGTTCTTGCTTCCTCTTTTTTAAAGACTTAGAAATTAATGGGCAGCTCAAAGGAAGCACTGCTGCTGTAATGAAAAAATATAGCAGTTCAGTGCTGTAACTTTCTGGCTGTTCTCTTGGGCCCTTGTTACGTTTGTTTCCCTGAACACCATTTCCGTACAACGGCTCCAAACAATATTGTATTAGCCTTAATTCTGACCTTGCTGCAATTTCTGCCAGAAAATTGTTTCAGCTCGGAAATGGGCAGATTTGCTCTTCAGGCCAATGAAAACAAGTCTGCAAGGTTGAAAAGAAGATGTCAAAAGCAGGCACTAAAGATCACTTAAAATGATAACAGTTGTACTTGAAGCAAAAATAATATACAAAGCTTTCATCTAGCAATTTTCATCCTCAGACAGCAAAAGTGCTTTGCAACAGAGTTCACTGTAGCAGCCCTGTTTATAAAGGTGATCAGAAATACGACTTTTGCTTTCTTTGCTGTGTTTCTCTACCCCAAACCAGCTTGTTAACCAGGTTCAAAGGCTTTCCTGCTCCCCCAGGACGTGTCAGTGCCCACCTGGCTGAGCAGATATTCCCAGTGATTGCACGTCAGGGTCTGGCACCAGGGCCAAGGAGAGGTTTGTTCTCGCCTGATTAGCTGAAACCTCCTTTTTTCCTTTTGTCTTCCCACTGAATAAAGAGAGTTGGCTTTAATCAGAGAGGGGTAACGCAGCTGCTTGGTTTCTGTGCCCTGTTGGCTAGTCCTCGTGCTGCAGAGGTAGCTGGAGCCACCAAAACATGTCCTGTATCCTCAGCTGTGTGGCTACCAGGCACTTTCCCCCCGTTTCTGACTGAACTTTGTGCTCATTTTGATGGAGAGGTTTCCTCAGCTGCTGGAGGTGGGTGGATTTTTCCCAAGCTGAGCGCTGCCCGATGGCACCCTGACACCTACCCACTGGTTTTCCTCACACCTGCTTACTTCTGCAAAGTATCTGGTGCACCAGCAATGCTGCTGAAATGGCTTGCAGAGGGGTTTTTATTTAACTCTTAGAGCTGGCCAAGGGGTAAGAGGTTGCACCTCCGGCTGGGCTCGTGCTGGGCTTCCCCTTTGCACATCCTCTCTGCTGTAGAAATGCCGGCACCGCAGAGTTTGCTGCCAAGTAAAGCTCGGCAAGGAAATCATTCCTGCAGGAAGTTTAATTGCAGCCATTAAGCCTTTAATCTAACCGTGGTGTGCATCTCTAAATGGCGATGCCATCGCTGAAATACAGGCACACAGCCACATTCCTGCTTGCCGCTGCCTTAGCACTGTGTTTACAGCTATTTTTAGTGACCCAGAAGCAGGTAGCTCCACACTCACTTGGCCAGAAAATTAATTTTTAAAAAAATAAATAAAACACATGCACACACACACAAGCAAACCTATCTATCCTTGGAAAATATCCTCCCCCAGCTCGCAATTCCAAGGACTGGGAGCGCTGTTTGCAGCTGGCTGTGTCTGGGGGTTTCTGCTGCTGAGCCCACCTGGGACACAGAGACCCCCCCCTCACCCTGCTGGCTCAGCCCCCTCCCTGCCACTCCCCAAGGCACACGGGGAGAGGGAAGAGCCCATCAGGTCTCTGCTCTCCCTCATCACTGCAGCCCAGCCCAGCCTGACCCACCTGCTCCCCTTCTGTGCTTGCGACCCCAAGCTCTCCTCGCTGTCCCATCACCCTCCCTGTGGTCCCACCAACATGCTCTTGGAAGCTCCCACTGATCCTAGAGCTCAGGATGAACACATGCTCCAGACCTGAACATTACAGTGATGCATTGTGAGGTGTTAAAAAAGGAGCAGTGTGATTCACCTGGGGGGGCTGGGGAAGGAGATGCTGGTGACCAGCACTGGCTTGTTCACCAGTGGAGGCTGACGCTATAACTGCACTGCAAGTCCCTTCCTCTGGCTCCTCGAGGTCTCCATCCACAAGAAAAAGCCCAGGAGATCCCAGCAGAGCCCTTTGGAGATGTGTGACAGGAATGGAGCTTCCCCACCAAGAAGAGTGGCTGTCAGAGACACAGCAGCTTCCCAGCCCACCTTACAACCAGAGCTCAGGACTCTCGTCTGTGAGGCAGAAGGAGCTTTGATTTTTGTCCAGCCACATCTAAATGAACTGTCCTGTGAGAAAACAGATGCTTAAAACTTTTAGACAAACATGGACAAAGTGGGATACCCCCCAAAAGGCTGCTTTAAATAGAGATTTCACTTCGTCTGGATGTCTTATTGCAGTAAAATCTTATCTGCAAGTTTCAGGGCTGCCTGGGAAATCTTGCTGCCTCACCAGGGAAAAGGATATTTAAAAAGGATTAAATCTGACAGTCTTATACTAAAAGTGGATTTTTAAGACATAAGCAAAGACTCGAGATGGAAAGGTTAGTGGGCTGTTGAAAATGCATCTGCATTTAAGCTAATAAAACTTAATTTCTAGCTGGTTATTAACAGACTGGATGTGATGAGCCATGTGGCTGCTGGGCTCAGGTACTGATGAAGGCAGGCAGGTGCTGTGGCAGTGATGGGAAGAGAGGGGAGTCAGAACTCCCCTTTCAGCACAGACTCCCCCCCAGTCTCCCCAAATGCTGCAGAGGTCCTGGGAGGGCAGAAGCACAATACGGGGCAACAACAGCAGGCCTGTGAAAGCAGGCACTCAGAAGTGGTGGTTGGTATATCAAGACCCCACCAGCAAGAAAAGTTATGATCCAAATTTAAAGCATATTAGACACCAAAGAGCCCGCTTCTCCTTCCAGATGGGAGGGCTCATCACACTTCCCCTCATCCCACAGGAGAACCCGTGCATTGATTAGTGCTTGGCTCACCCTACCGCTATGAAGTAATTCAAATCAATCAAACACATCGTCCCCTTGGCCATTAAGGCCTGCTCCAATTAGCTTCAGCTTTAAAACAGAGCAAGTAAGATATAAATTCTGTTTCACAAAGCTCCCACCTATATTTCTCCCCAAATGTTGAAATGACATTTCTGCCCACTGAAAATAGGACCTTGGAAAAGACTCTCTGGATAGTTCATTTGCTAGAAAATACAATTGACAGCCCAATTAATCTCACAGCCTGTGACTTTTAAACCAGGGCTGTCAGTGTAGGCGCTCTGGGATGAGAACAGGGGAGGCTGGATAAATATCACAAGACGCTGCTGTCCCGGAGATATCCAGCCTCTCCCTGGAGCCTGGCACCATGCCCGCTCTGCCCACAGTCTGTGTGGCTGCCCAGACACCCATGGGCTGCCCTGAGCTCAGACCTGGATCCGTGTCCCTCTGTGCACAGCTGGCATGGACCTGGCTGGTGGGACAGGGACCACTGTCCCCAGCCCAAATCAGCCCCAAACTTGCCTGGCACAGTGCAGAACCAGCAAGCTGAGCCGAGTTGTGCTGTGCCATAGAGGCACCACAGAGCCAACAATTCTGTCAGTCAAAGCTACTGTCCCACACACGGGGCCCAGAGCCAGCGCAGAAAAGAGCCCCAAAACCGAAATCCTTTGCTTCCCATTTTCCTTTCCAACTAATGATCCCACTGAGCTCCTTACCGCAGCCCTCTGTCAGCTGCAAACACAAACACCCTTGGTAAACAACTGGGCACGTGCTTGTGGAAGGGCTCCCACTGCCAGTGGCTCAGCCTCCCCAAACAAGTCCCCCAGGCTGCTGGCCATGGCAGCTCCCCCTCTCCGGGGCCAGGGCTCCATCACACATCTGTGTCCCAGCGTGGATTTAGGGGCACAGCTGACACCACCGTGCCTGGCACCACACCAGCCACACTTAAGGGATGTGGGCAGAGGAAGGCAGTGACGGCTTTGCAGGCAGCTGGATGTGGCTGTGACCTCACTGGGAACAAGCCAGCCCTTCAGCTCCCACACAAATTATAGGATCAGCCTCGTAGTCCGTTTAGAGCATTAAGTACCTAGTTCCTTGTGTTGCTTTTGTTATCCTTATTACTATTTATTATCATCACCATCATCATCTTCTCTACAGGTATAGAAACACCTCAGGCTATCAGGTTCTGTTGTGGCAACAGCTCAAATCCTCTCTGACTCCTTCATAGAATCCTGGCCATAAAAAAGGCATCTAGCGGGTGTCGCTTTCCTCAGCTCCATCTCTGTGTGCCGGAGGAAACGGCAGCACTTTCCTGCTGTTTTGTTCTTGCTGCTATCTCCTGATCTGCAGATTGAATACATCACACTGTCATCTCCTAGCCTTGATCCCGAGGCAGGATCAATGGGATTAAATTCCAGCTTTTCTTATAACCTTTCTTCCAAGAGCTGACTTGAATAACACACCGTGATGTCCCTCAGCATCCCACGCTGCACCCTGGCAGCCACAAGTGTGCCCTTGCGTCCCTCCCTGGCAGCAGTTTCCAGGCTGGAAGTTGTCCCAGGAGAACAAGATGGTCCAAAACCCGATGGCACAAATGCTGCTGAGGTATGACTGCTGTGACCCAAGCCACAACAAGTGCCATGGAGAGCCTGGAAATTGCTGGGAGGTGCCTCTTGTCCCCCATTCCTGCCTGTTTCTAAATTTGCCGGGAAAGGGAGCAGCTCACTCCAATGCAGACTGAAAATTCCCGGTGTGGCCCACACCACAAACGAGTGAGCCCTCTGTGCTGCCCCCAACATGCAGGAAAACTGCATTTCAGCCCTGCACTAACAAAGGGCAGCTGTGCACACTCACCAATATTGACTTCCTTTATAAAAACACGGTTTTTCTCCGCTCTAATTGCTCCAAATGAAGCAATTGCATTATGCTCCCTCCCAGTCATTGTCCCTCGCCAGCGGACACTCTCCACCAGCTCACAAAGTTTGCCCTCAACATGGATTAGATCTGAGTGCTCAGGAGGCGGAACAGTGTCTGCCCTGCCTTCTCCTTGCTGGGAAGGATGGGTACAAACAGGCTCTCACAGCTTTCCCAAACTCCTGATGCAGGCTGGAGTCAGGGGCCAGGAACCGACCAGGCTGGGCAGAGATCCTCTTCCAGCCTCACCAAGGGGTAAATTTAGGGAAGCGAGAGACCAGCAGACCTTCTCTGTTAAGCAGGGGTGCAGCCACACTACCTTGCTCAATCTCAGCTCCTAACCAGGGCTTTGGGTGCTGTCTCTGTGTCCTGAGGCTCAGCCTGGCTCTGCTCCCATCCCAGCAGGTTCCCAGGGAATACCTGGAGGATTGCAAGCTCCAGGCAGCAAGGTGTCACTTGGGTGCTGTGCTAGCACTCAGGGAAAAGAGCAGAATAGATGTTCTCACAGAGCTGGCGTACTAAAATATGATACAAGCTAGGCCATAACTCACCTGACCTTGCATTTTGCATCATTTCTAATGACATCTGTCATTAATAAATAGCCTGTCACTTCCCTCTGCTCTCGGGCTGCTGCTGCAGAGCACAGGGTGTCCCTTCTTCAGGCATTTATCCCTGGGAGATGTTCCCTCCTGCCATCATTTCCCCATTCAGCAGCCAGCAAGGGACAAAGGACCAAAGGGACTGGAGCCCTTCAGCTTTGGGATGGCACAGCTGGTGTGATGCCTTGGAAAGGTCCGAGCTGTGGCTCAGGGCTGGTTGTTCCCCTGCCCACCCCGTGCCCCAGCTCCCATGCACACACACACACTCCTGCCTGCCTCAGGAATTGCCCATTGCCATGGAAACGGTGGTGACATCAGGCACTGCTAACGTTATTCCAGTGACTAATTGCTTTATGAACGGGGAGCCAAATTACTGGAACAATTTCCAGGCCCCAGAGATCTGTATTTAACATCCAGGCAGATGCCAAGAAGTGTCCCTCACCTGCAGGGATGCTGGGCAGGACTGCACGAGGACAGCTGGGGACCCTTGCCCAGGCTTGGACGTGTGGCACAGAGGGCCTCTTTGGGCTGCAGACCACTTTGACTCGAATCCTCATTTTCTGTGCTTCTTGAGAGCTGTTTTGTACCTATCTAAGCTGCCTGGGTAGTGCCTAGACTCTAGTTCAGGTGTACTGCTGTTCTTCCTTCTCCCAGGGATCTGTGGTACCTGCTGCTGCTGACAGCAGGCTGCCTGGCCTTTTTGCTCTCTTCTTTTTCTCCCTACATTCCTTTTTCCTTCTCTGTGGCTCTTTTGAGCCGAAGGCCCATAGGATGAGGATCCTATCATCCCAGGAAGTGCAGCTTTCCAGCACACTGCTTCGTGCTGCCCCTATGGCCATTCCTGTCTCTGGCTACACAATAGGAAGCTGCACGCATGGCAACTGCCTGCTTGTCCCTGTCCTTCACGGGAACTGCTTCTTATGCTCCTCCTCTGAGAACCCTTCCCAGCTTTCACACCCACTGCTGTGCCCAGAACCCCTTCAGGCAGGGCAGCTGCATCTGTGCAGCTCAGAAAGGGAACAACAACCCCACAGTGCACTCCAGGGCTTGCATCCACAATGGCTAACCCCAAAGATGAAGAAGAAACGGCTCAGTTTCAATGGCAAGACTGAAAGCTGATGCATTGCTTGCCCTGCCTACTCTTAATGCTCAAGGATGGTGCAAGAACCATTTCTGCCTCTGGCAGAATCAGAGAATGGTGGCAGAGACACCTTCCACCAAACCAGGTTGCTCAAAGCCACGTCCAATCTGGCCTGGAACACTCCAGGGATGGGACATCCACAACTGCTCTGGGCGCCTGTGCCAGTGCCTCTCCACCCTCATAGTGAACAATTTCTCCCTGACATCTAATCTAAACCTGCTCTCTTTCAGCTGGAAGCCATTCCCTCATCAAATGTGCCTCTCCCTCTTTTTTGTAAGCCCCTTTCAGGTACTGGAAAGATGCAATAAGCCTGAACAACCTACAGTGAGGTCAGACATCCTACAGCATGGTGAGTGTCTGGGCTGGGGGATGCTGCTTATCCCATCAGTACATCATTTCAGAGAATTCATCAGAACAAGGCAAAACTCTAGGAAGAACAGACTTTGCCACAAGAGCTGATGTGAGAGGCACTCAGGGGGTTGGCTGTTCAATTATTTGGTTTTGAAATAACAAACACCATAAAAAGGCCCCAGTCAGAGACAACACCCAGGACAGTGAAGCTCCTGCTCTCAGGAGGGGACAGACAGCTTTGGGTGCAGGGCTCACACTTGTGGAGTGCTTTTCTCTGAATCTGCTGGATCCTGGAGCCATTGGATGGGGAAAAAAACCCAAAAAAACAAAAAAACCACCACCAACAACAACCCAAACAAGCAAACAAAAAAAACCCCAACCAGGCCAGCTCTGTGTGTTTATTCATTTAAATATTTTAAATCCCTTCCTTAAGGATATGTGATAGCTTATTGCATCAGCAATTTATAACTCCTGGCTCCCTACAGCATCCTAACTGCTTACGGCTCTGTGTTATTTACTGCCTGACACCGAAATGAGAAACATGATGAGAAATGTGTTGAGGAGTTATTCGGGCGCCCCAGATGCAGCGCAGAGGCGCCGGCACCGCTGTGGAGCATCCAACCCTCCGTGCCCAGCCTGCGGGCGGCCCAGCAGCGGTGCCTCCCTCCCTCCCTCCCTCCTTCCCTCCCCGCAGCCCCCTCGCTGTGCCGCATCCCCCTCCAAGCCCTCCGGGATGCCGGAGCAGGCGCTGGCTGAGCATCATCACCTTAATGAGCGGCAGACGCCGATTCCGCCCCGTGCCGCGCTAGGAAGCGGCAATTCCAGCCGCAGGCAGCGCCGAGGCTGAGCCCTCTGTCCCTGTGCCCGAGCCCCCGGTGACACCGAGCCGCGGGAGAGGGCAGGTGCTGCGGCAGCGCTCGGGAATTATCCCAGCGCCTTCTCACAGGACTCCGCGGCTGCATTTAGCACAGCAGCCCCGCTCGTAGGTCCCCATCCTTCACGAAATGTCAGGCCCTCCTACAGGGATAAGTTAAGAACAGACCGGCCTTTTTTTTTTTTTTTTTTCCACCGGCAGACAAAAATATTAGTAATTCTCCTTTTGTTTTTTTCTTTCCTTCTGTACACCAAAGTGCACTTTCCCGTGCCGGACAGACACACGGCTTTCCCCGCAGGCTGCCGGGGGCTCTGGCTGCAGCCCGGGAGACCACGGCATCAGCTCTTGCTCATTAATAGGCTCATTTAGGCAGCCGTCCCCCGCAGCGCCCATTAACACACATGAGAGAGTGCCCGGAGGTGAGAGCTTCACTAATCAAATGTGCTATTAAGATCCTAATCCATTTCATTAGCCCATTTCATTTGACACTTAGTGAGGCTCAGAGATGCTCAGTGTAACGGGGCTGAAGGCACACGGCCTGTCCTGTGGAAAAATAATCCTTTTTATTAGACCCATAATTCCCTTTTATCTTGTATTAGTTTGTTTCTCAAGCTGAAGGGTGCCAAAGATGTGCAGCTCCGGCAGAGATGCCGGGGCTTTTCCCTTCAAGTGTGAATGTGTCATCACACCGAGTGTAAGACTGGGAGAGATCAGGGCAGCAGCAATATCCAAAAATAAAAGAAAAAAAAAACCAACTGGAAACCAGGCTACCCGATTATTTGATTACATCTTACCAGACTGTATTTTGGAGATGTTATCAAGATGACCCTCTACCGAATATTTCGGAGACTGAAATGATTAAAAACTTCAAGTCCATGTGAAATAATTTCTAATTTCTCTCTTCCTTTGAATGTCAGACAATTGAGGTCTCCAAGTTCAGCAGAGGGGCGGGATGAGGAGTGAAATACAGATTGTTCAGGAGGCTGATGAAGCAGCGAGCTGAACCTGCAGGTGTGTGTCAGGCAGAGAGGCTGACACTGCCTCATTCTCTGCACAGATCCTGTGTCTCCTCTTCAAAACAATGAACGTGATGCTGCGTGACTCTGCCTGGGAGCTCCACACGACCGTGGGGATTTTGTGCGTGGGGAAAGGTCCTAAGTTATCAGATAAGCAGGTCTTCCTTATCAAAAAAGCATTCCTAAATATATGTACTTCCCACACAAAAGCACACTCGGAACTGCATTAAAACTTCACACTATTAAAGAAATATTTTACGAAACAATAACTTTGTGGGTATAATATTCATCTCGAGGAGTAGGTTGTGGCAGTTCTTCAGAAACAGCTGAGGAAGATGCCTACGTATCACTGAAATGTTCCCACGGAGCACAGCTGAAATGTTCCAACTGCAGGACAAGCAAGCTCCTACCTGAATGCAGCCTTCTGCCTGGAGCTCCAAGGGCTCTTTGGGAGCAGCCCATATGCCAGCAAGCCTTCCAGGCCATGCACTGGCACCAAAACCTCCCCGAGCTCACCCCAGATTGCTGCTGCTGCTCCCTGGCAGGAGAGAGGAAACGCGGGTGGCATCCAAGCTGGGTGGCAGCTTCTTCCTTGTGGACACTGAAAAGCCTTAGCAGAGAGATTTTCCGGCTTTCTGCAGCATTTTGTGAGAGTTCTGTCTTTCCCATGCAAGTAAGACAAAACAATGTTACAGTTTTGTAAACTTCTTGCAGGTGCGGATTGTTTTGGTAGAATTGTTATGGTTCTAACTGGAAAAACACTCAGAACTATGTGTCTTAGAACTTGACCAATCCCCTTAGGGGGTGGATGGCAAAAACCAATTACCTTATGCCACTTAATACACTTTGCAAACTAACCTATAAAAGTCTTCTGAGAATTCATTAAATCCCTTCCATTGATCCCTGAGCCTGGACTTCGTGTCGTTTCTCTACTCGTCCGTGGGGAAAACAGCGACACTTCCTGGCTGGCCCAGGCTGGTTGAATGCAGGTTAATGCACCCCTGGAGCAGCCTGTGCCATCCTCCCCAGCAGCACACACCTCGGTTCCCATCCCCAGGCAGCGTGGGAGAGGACAGGGGGTATAGCCTGGTGACATCCTCCTCTCTTTTTCTCCCTGGGGTTGCTCCTTGAGATGGGTAAACAGGGACAGGCCCCGTGCCCACAGCCAGAGGTGGCAGTGGAAGGGATGAGTGGCAGCCATACCATCTCTTACAGCAGGACTCTTAGGGGGACATGGCCCCTTTTGATAATTTATTAGCACGCAGAGTCCCTGCAGCCAAAACAGCAAAATCCCTGTTCCTGGCTCTGTTCTAACCCACTTTTTCAAGACAATTTCTGAGCAATTGATGGGAAAAAAATATACTTTAAAAAGCATCTTTACTCTTAGAAATTCAATGCCATCTGCTCCCTCAGCATTGCCCAGGGCATTCGCCTCCTCCTGAGCACTCAGTGGATGGAAGCTGGCTCCCACCTGCACCCACCCCTGGGCTGCCACAGGCGCTGCTGTGCTCTGGAGGGTCCCTGGCAGAAAAACAGCTCAAAGCCTGGTGCCACATTCCTGTGCTTGGGAAAACGGCGTTGAGAGAGAGGGAAATGCACGGCAGTGCTGGTGAGCAGAGCTGCCAGGGGCTGCAGTCCCACCAGTGCTGCCCTTGGCAGTGAAGCCAGGCCCAAGTGCAGATCTAGTCAGGGCTCGTGTGTGAGAGCAGCAGCAACACAGGATGTAGGCAGTGGTGCTGGGCTGCAGCTGGAACAGGGGGAATGTCCCTACAAGATCCTCAGTGCAGGTTCAGCATGGCCCACATTAAATACTCACAGCTTGACTGTGCTCAGCCAGCCAGGGCAGCACCGGGAAACTTCTGCCCCAGGTTCTCCCTTCAGGTATATGGGGAGAGAGATGTTTTTATTGAAAAGCACCATCATCTCCAAACAAAATTTAGCACAGGCAAGTGAGAAATCCCTGCTGTGGGACCATAAATCACTCCCATCCCTATCGCTGCCGGCTACAGAGGCTGGAGCACAGCCATGGCTGATGGGCAGCAGTGTGCTCTTGCAGAAAGTGTGTTCTCCAACCCCCTTGGGGCTGGCATCTTCTCCCTGGGAAGCTTCACAGCCTGGCGAGCCCGTCCCCATCCCCACCGCAGGTCCCAGGGGAGCAGCAGGGCAGTGCATGCCCGGCTGGCTGTCCCCATAGGACCCTCACAGGGATGGCACCTTGGGGTGACACTGTCCCTCCCCACTGCAGTCCTGCCCTTCCATCTGCAGTCTCCCTTTCCCCACAGCACTGACAGTCTAAATCATGGCATTTGGCTTTCCACCACCACACAAGTCTGTGTTCATCCCATGCCACCCCCGTGCCCAGACCGGGAGGTGCAGACCCCAAGCGTGTCAATGAAAAGCTCTTCCTGACTTAGCAATATGAATTACAGCGTGATGTAAAGGCCTATTAAAGGCTGATTTCTAGAACAAATGCTGCCCCCGTGGCTAATCAGCAGAATATTTCCTTCATTGAGAGACAAAATTAATATCGCTGTTTGGCAGATGCAATGATGCCAAGCAAATAACTTGCAATCGAGCTTTATTGTTATGACGCCTTTGGTTGCTGGCCTTGGCCTCAAGAGGGTAGCAGCGAAAATGGGAGAATACAAATGGAAACCTCTACAAGCCTGAAATAAATGCATGCCCTGAAACTCCAGGGAACCAGGGATTAATAAGGGACATCAGGATGCACAGCACAGGCTGGGCACGCCGCCCTGTCCCCTGTGGTGGCACCCAGCAGGCAAGAAGACAGATACACAGCCTTGGCCAGGACATCTGCCCCAGCCCCCAGGCAGCCTGGACTGCTGACTGGGGGCTTTAGAGTGTATTTTCATTCTTAAAAGGGGTTTGGGAAGCGAGAAGACGCTGTGTCAACACCATGAAAGCTGGCATTAATCAAGGGTGATAGCGTTGTCTCCTTGGCAGTAGTTAGCATTAAAAAATACATATTAGCATTTTTAATATTAATCAGTATAAACAAGAAAGATACTTCTATAAAAATTAATTAGAAAGCTCCTTTACTTAGAGGACACTAATGAATTAATATCACATCTCAGGGCTGCGAAGCATCCGTACAAAGTGAACCTCCTCAGGCTCGTGGCTCACCCACACCTCACGCCACAAGTCAAGGCTCATTCGCTGGGATCAGGGGCTAATCCTGCCCCCAGAGTCACAGAGCACCTTGTGCCAACCACAGGATGAACTGTGCTTCAGAGCTCATGGTCAGTCTAAGCCTTCTTCCCACTCCCTGCTAAGCCTGTAGCAGGAGTGGACTTTTTATGGCATTAATGGTGCAACCTGGATAAGCCAAGTCATTCCAGGGCCTGACACTGTTGAGGGATGCAGCTGAGCCAGTGCAAGAGGCAGTGATTCCCATGCTCACAGAAAACATACAGACTTTTACCTGCCTTTCATCCCTCCCTGCCCAGGAGGCCACAGCAGCAGGAGACCGAGGGCTGGGGGACCCGGACCCACCAGCTCCCACACCACACTCCACGGCCAATCTGGCTCAACAGATTCACGTAATGGTACCCCAAGAAAGCCTCTGCCCCCTGCCTGCGGTGCAGGCTCATCCCCCACATCCCGCTCCCTGCCGGCACTCCGGTCGTGCTCCACTGAGCCATGAGGTCTTTCCAGAGGATTCGCAGCTCTGTTCCCTCCAGAGCAGCTGTGGGCTGCTGCAAGGCACAGGAGGCGCCTTGTGAAACAACCAGGCTGATTTAATAAGGTCAGATGGGAGAAGAAGAGCATTAGCAGGGGCTGAGAGCCTGCTTCGACTCTACCCCACTAAATCCCTTGTTTGCTTGTCTCTGAGGCAGGCAGCCATGCTCAAATATTTCTTAGCTGTACTTCATGCTAAATTACAGCAGGAGCCACCAAGAGAACTCAGCTTCTTCCTGGCCCCACTGCCCCCCCAGCCCGGGCTGGCTGGGGGGCCATGCCTGTCCCCCTCTTCCTGCTGACCCTCTCAGTGCCCACGGAACCACAGGGGGTTGCTTTCCCCAGCTGCTTGCATTCGCTTCATTCAGGTTCAGTGTCTAGATGGATCTCCACAAGGAGTGTTTCTGGGTGAGTAGAGGGCTCTCCAGCCCTTCAGAAGGAAGCAAACCAGCAGGATTGGATGCAGACCCTACGATTCAGGCTGGGAAATAAGGTGGCACAGTTGACAGTGAAGGTACCTGCCAATGACAGCTCCTTGGCTTAGTGGGACACGGTCACCTCATCGCTGGGGGATGATGGTGTGGCTGGCAGAGCCATTTGTACGCACAAATCCCATCGGAGACAGAAGCTGGGGCTGCAACAGACATCCCCAGCCTGGGCCAGGAGCTTGCATGGGAGACTGGATGCTCCCACGAGGGTGCACACCTTTGTTTTCCCTGCCTCCCATTTCAGAGCAGCAGGGGAACAAAACACTTCAGGGATAGGAACAGGGATCTGGCCATGGCCTGATGGCTGGGACACAGGGTGGGCATGGAGGGGCTGGAAGGACAAGAATCTTCCCAGCCGAGAGGTGAGACACTGGCCACCAGGGCTTGGGCTGTGAGTCGAGGAGCAGAAGCACTGTCAGACTGCTCCATATGAGCTGTTGGCTCCAGGAGGCGAAGCGTGAGGGTGAAAGACCTGAGGCTCTCGCTGGAAGAGGCTGAGGGTCAGAGGAGAGGGAGCTGAACCATCAGGCATGTGTTAACTCCCACTGAGCTGCGCCACGCTGCCACACACACACGCTCACACCAACTGCTAGCAGCTCATCCTCCAGCAGGAGCTGGTGGAGGAATCCCACAGGGAACCCAAAACACTCTAGGCTGGAAATCACTACTCGCAGCAGCTCTTATTTTTAAACATAGGTTGCAGCCCTTATTTACCAGCAGGCGCAATGCTGTCGGGAGTGGTGACTGCGGATGCTGCGCTTGCCTTTCGCAAAGTGAACCTCCTGCTTTGACTGCAAGCTAAACGATGCTCAGTTATTTGGGGAGGAATATTTCCAGCTACACAGTGTGAGCCAGAGTTATCAGCCAATTAAGTATTTATGGCCAATTCCATTTTCCTGGCAAGATACTTGGAAAGCAAGCACCAGTTGCATCAGAGCGATGGGTTAAACTGTGCTCTTCTACAAACACCTCCATGCTGGCCTACGAGAGCCTGCACACACACAAGGCCTGTAAAAACTTCTCTTAAGGCTGTGCTTGAAAACAATCCGTCACCAGAGAGTATGGTTTAAACACTGCAGCCTGTTTTCAGTGAAGCATCAGCAGAGCATGAAGCAAAATGCCAGGTGCTCCCGGCCCCGCAGGCTGTGATGGGGTTTCACGTGGACAGGCTATGCTGTCAGCTGTCACCAGGTGAACATCTGGGACAGCTCTTCACTGCCTGACCCTTGCCAGGTGGATCTGACTGACAACCACATGCAGCATCTCTGCCAGGTGCTGATTTAACCCTGGTTTCCTGCTTTTCCAGCATGGGCCTCTAATATGCTCCTCTCTTTCCTTAGAGAAAGACTTAGCTCCAAACTGGATCCAAACCCAAACTACACCCTTCAGGATGCACCAACAAAAGCAGAAACTAAAAAAAAGCAGCGACCAAACCAAACCCTGCTGCCTACCCCAGGTGTTTGGACAGCATCACCACCAGCCTTCCCCCACCACCTGAGTTCAACAACCAGTTGCACACAGTGTGACGCTCACTCAGCTTCCCCAGCTGATATCCATCCACCCTCTCTTTTCTGGTCAACTCCATCAACAATTTTAGGGCAGACTCCTGCTTTCACGAGGAAATGTCAAACCAGCACAGTGGTATGGCAAAGGACAAACCTCTTAACAGCTTCTGTCTTTGTTTTGAGCCTGTAGCGGGTTGTTTACAACACTCCAATTTCTGTGAAGTAATGCTTAACATTTAGGGAGCATGCAGGAGCCCATGGGTGGCATGTACCGCTTGAGTCACCCTCCTCCTGTCACAGCATCTGCCACAGACCAGTCACTTGGATGCTGGTTGTCATCCGTCTCCCAGGGCAGCCATTCCCCCTTCTGCAGCATCCTCAGCTGCTGACACAGGGCCAGGCCCCAGGGACCAAGAGGGTCACTGCAGCCTTGAAAACTGCTGGGCTGTGATGTCGGGTGAGAGAAGTCAGCCTAAACAAGGAAAATACTTCAAATGCCACGGTAACAGTGTGAGGTGACAAACATCTATTTGTTCCTAGTTCTATTTGTTCCTAATACCACATTAAGTGTAACTGTGCTCACTCAGTTCACTTTCCTGCCCTCACTGCAGCTGGTGTTAATCCAGGGATATTTTCTTAGGCTTTTAAGTGGTGTTTATCATTTATCATTGTAGTGGAGAGACAGCTGATGGTTCACCAAGCTCATGAGGACTGGAAAGCTGCATTCCAGATGCATTGACATGCCTCAAAAGTTGTGACCAGTCACCAAGGCATGACCACATCTCAGCCCCTGTGTGTCCAGCTCCTGGGGAGGTGCTGTGATTTTTAAAAGGAAAATGACCCTCCAAAACTTGGTGTGAGAAAGCACCAAGCCCTTACAGCATCTCCTGCTTTGTGCACACTGTACACAAAGAAGAGAGGCAAAGGAAAGAGAAGGCTGCAAGTATTGTCTTTAAAACCACTGCCAGCTCAGAACACACCACTGACCTTCAACAGGGACCGCAGAGTAGCTGTTCTGGTTTAAGCTAATTGGTACCTGAAACAAAAGGCAGTGCAAAATTGGTGCCAGGAAATAAAAACGGTGCTCGCCTATGCTCTTAGCACGAGGTGCCTGCAGTGTGTGATGCCAGCACAGCACCCCAGGTGGAAAGGTGAACTTTTCAGCTGCCTCAGCTGCAGCCCCTCTTGATGGACATTCCAGGACAAGCAGCTCCAGCTCCAGCCCACTGGCTCTCCTGACAGCTCCCACGTGGCCACTTCAGCACGGTTGTCTGCGAGCCACTGTGGGCACTTCCGTACATCACACGCACGTTGTACAGACACACTGAGCACTGCCATTCTTGACACTGCACCAGAGAAAAAACCACTTCTTCAGGGTCAAGCAGCGGCAAGGGGCTGCCAGTTGCAGCCTCTGCTGAAGGAGGCCCTTGGCTGAACACTGAAGCACAGGGCAGTAAGTGTGTGTGGTGACAAAGGGCTGATCCCAGGAAATGAGTCATCCCCTAAGTGACTCCTGTCAGTTTAAGTGCACAGCAGGATAATGCATCCTGGCATCCGGCATTGAGCCAGCCCTCATAAGCCACAGCAAGGCAAGAGCTAGACCTGCACTTGAATCCAAGGGCTCTTGCCATGCTCAAGAATATTTGCCCGTTCTCCTCTGCCGAATATCCCAGGAGAAGAAAAGATCTTTTGAGGGCAGTATTTTAAACCTAAATGTGATGCAGTATGAAAATTTCCTTGTATAA
The DNA here is from genome assembly GCA_014706295.1 of Lycocorax pyrrhopterus obiensis. Classification (NCBI taxonomy): domain Eukaryota; kingdom Metazoa; phylum Chordata; class Aves; order Passeriformes; family Paradisaeidae; genus Lycocorax; species Lycocorax pyrrhopterus. Next base: position 24,546,898 of record JACSVZ010000013.1, read on the forward strand.
AAGCTAAAAGAGGATACAAAATGCTCAAAGAGAGAGAGAGACTGGTGCTGCCACTCTTGCTAGTTCTGGGATATTCTGCTTTGCTCCCATTCATGAATAATTTTCTGTGAAACCTGTGTCTGAATGAGTCGTCTTGTGCATTAAACATCAGCAGTCCTGGAGTCAACACCTGCCCAGAGTTGAACCAGCCTGAAACAGGTACCCTGCACCTACAGAGATGGTTTGGAAAGCACAGTGGTGTGGTTAAAAAGCAGTGTGCTTTTTAAGGCCATGGAGATTCTTCCAGAAGAAGCAGCCTTGGGCCACCTGCCCCAGACATGGATCTTACCAGTCCCACTGGGTTTTTCTGCTCCAGGACTGTGTGTCACTTCCAGTGCCAGCTGCCAGCAGGCACACTGGTTGTGACTGACAGCCTTGGACAACACACACAAACACCCTGCTCCCAGAGGCTGCTCTCCCAGATGGAGGAAATCCCACTGCTCACAGCAATTCACAAATGAAAAGCAGACTAGTTTCTTTAAATATTATTTATTCCTCAAAGTGTACAACTAGAATATAAAAATATTCCTCGGTGAAAGCAAACCAGGAAAGGATAGGAAATGAAGGCCAAAGTAAAAGCATTTCACTGTTCCAAGGCAAGAAGCCTTCAGAGACAGAGCTTGGAGACCCCTCAAGCTTGGAAGTTAAGGTCGTATTTCTGTATCACAGAAACTTCCTACAGCAGGTCCATAAGTCATCTACCTCATTGTGACTCATAACCTGATGGAATGGGTTTCTAGTTTGTTCCCTTTGAGAACCCAATTACTTCAAGTGCATCACACCAGTAAATGAAATCAGTGCAGTGCTTTATTTATTATTAGGCATTTGTTTTTCTTTATTGTGACTACATTATAGCTGCTACAAATACTCCAAGCAGCTGAATTAAAACAACACACTTTCTTGAATATTTCCAATCTCTCTAAGCCTTGGTATTTTTCATGTTCTCCAATACTTGGATTTTTCTGACTAATGAACTCTTCCAATTGCTGGAAAATATTGAATGCAATTAGTACTTCAATGCAGAGCCTCAATGTACGCCATGCCTAGCAGCTGAGCACTGTAAAAGAGCCCAGTGCTTGGCAGAAGAACTAGAAATCCAGAAGATAAAAGGGAGATTTACACACACTCCCACCAAGGCCAAATGCAGAATTTAATTGGCAAGGTTAGCAATAAAGGGGCTGCAGAGAGAGCACCGAGGTTATGGCCCCAGTACAACTCACAAAGCAGTAACGAGTTACAATTCCCAGGCTCAAGAATTAGAAATTACATTCGGTTCCTCAGCTCGCACTCCCCCATGCCAGGCTGCAAAACGTGATCAAGCCACTCTATTCCTTTGCTCCTCTCAGTCCAGTTTTACCTCTTCAAGGGGAGATACAAATCACTCCCTCCAACCCTTCTGCAATTTCATCCAGCCTCTGCCGGCACTCCTCCCGCAGCTGCTCCAGCTCTCTCTGCAGGCTGGCCTCCCTCATCTGCAGTTCTCTGATCACCTCTGTAGCACTGACAGCTGAAACAGGCTCCTTGGACACCTGAGACTGACCAAAGCCCGTTTTGCTGGCAGGATGTTTGTTTCTCAGCACCAGCCTGCACGAACCGTGCATTTTATTTTTCTTTGGAGCATGAGTGGATGTAAGACCTCGCAGTTTCACTTCAACGCTTTCCTGTATCTTTCTGGCGGCGGCAGAGAACCCCTCCTTCTGTAGTTCTTCTCTTGCTGCCACCTGTAGAGGGAAGAAAAAGAACAGAAAGGGAAGAGTATGGTACATTTCTGTGAAAAAATCCTCCCCTTGAGAAACAACACAAAACGTCATGCTCGGACTAGGACGTCCCAGAAAGAAGAGCCAACTGTGAGTGTAAACTAAAGTGTGTGGCAGTGAAACCTGAACTAAGCTAACATGTGCTCTCAGTCAGGCAGCAGCCTCAGTAACCAGAAAGCTGCCTGTAGTCATTTGTTTGCAGATTCACAGTCCAGCAGCCCCTCCAGTGATGACTTACTCACAAGGCCTCTGCATGCTTCCCTCTTACTGGGGAGTGGGTGGTTTGGCTTCAGAGCAAAACACACGCAGCAAAAAGGGACGCCCAGCAGAGTGACCGTCACCCCTGTCGTGCTTTAAGCCACTGACTTGTCATAACAGATTAATTGCCTCGTGAATAACAGCATTATTTCGGTTTGCAAATGCTTTCTGCACTTGGCAATGCTGAAAAGCAGCAGTGACAACTGTAAGCTAGCGATTCCTTAATTCTCAATTCTCATTATGGGGTAACAATTAGGAAAAGAAAAATAATGGAACAGAGACAAAGACGTAGAGGCCAAGACCAAAATGAGTACCAGGCAGCACACTTTCACCAAAGACAGGCTCCAATAAAATAAAAGCTTTTCTTGTGACAGCATCACAGGCTGGATGATAAAAGCAATTGTATATACTGGGATTTTTCCAAAGCATTTGATTTAATGTTCTCTAACAATTTGACTTGAAGAACTTGCAAGATGGTAATTGCCCTGCCAATTTTACTAGTGGATTAAATATGAATTCAGTGACTCATCTCAAAATGCACTTGTCAGTGGGGAAACATCTGTAAAAGAGGCACCCTGCTAAGGCCTTCAGGGAAATGGTTCTTGGCCCAATGGGATTTTCCGTTTCTGCTATGGCAAAAAGCTGCCAAATCAACTCAGTCAAAAAGCAGCAAAGCTTCCCAAAAGCAATGCTGCCTCTGCAACCTGCACAGATCCCAGAGCTCTCCTGAGACTTGTGCGCAGTTCTGGACTTCATGCCTCAAAAAAACCACAGGGAAACAGAGAGTAGGATTCGCAGCAGGTCACCCAATGACCCACAGCCCGGAAAACCACCCTTGGAATATGAAACTTAGAGAGTTCAAAATATCCCATTCATGGAGGCAGATATGTAATTTGTTTTAGTTCCTAAAAGGAAGTGGGAAAGAAGGTGGTAAAGATGAGACTTTGCTGACAAAGCCATAAGAAGATGAAACGGATGAAAATTCCAGTTAAGATATTCAGCTTCAGAGTAAGACATTGTTTCCTACTGTGAGGATAATGAACCATGAAATGCTTCACTGCAGCTCCAGGGATGAATCCTTTGGCCAAAGCTCAGCTCAGGTCAAGCTCAGTACTAATGATACCCCTTCCAGCCTTGAAATTGCTCTGCAACCCCTCCCCTTCCTGCCCGTGGGTGAAGCTGAACAACTCCTTGGGGTTTTAAATCTGCAGATCTGCATTAAGATATCGGTACCTCACAGATCAGGGCTTTGACAAGTTCCCTGTAAAGTCAGGTATATTCTGGCAGCTCTCTGAAGCACCAGAGATCAGGCAGAGCTCAAAGCAGCACCAGCTGCAAGGATAAGAGTCGTACGGTAGCAAAGCACCTGCAGCATTTCCCACTGCCAAGCTACAGCTGCTCAGGGTCAGACCAGCAGCTGTCTGTGAGAAAAAAAAGGATTTTTCTCCCCCAGACCAGTGGGGAAGGTTTTATTACTGAAAAAAGTTCAGAAGGTTATGACATACAGAGGATCAGTCTCCATTCTCTTACACTGGAACACTGCAGGTGCGACGGCTGCAGTCACAGTTAAATTTCCCCACTGACACCAACTTCACCAGGGCTTCACTCACTCATCCCACATCTTCCGTCAGAATATCTTCATGAGTTTTGCAGCCAAGTAATTAATCCTCTCCATAGTCTTCTGATGAGTTATTCTCACCCCTCAGCCTCCGCTTAAAGAAGATTAAGAAAATCAATCAAATCAGAAAAGGAGTAAATTTCTCTGAATTTTTACTAACACATTAAAGGCTTTATCGATGCAGAACCATCTGTTAAAGGAGACCTCTGTTGATTAAGGCATTTGAACAGAGAATTGAAGCTGAGAGAAGTCTGTCTTTGTCCTTGTCCAAGAACCAGGGGTCCCTCTTTATCATAATCCCCGAGGAAGCCCAGGGACATCTCTTGCTGTTGGCTGTAAGAATAACTGAGGTGCAATTCTCTAACACCACTTTAGAAGGAACAAAACTGAAAAAATAAATTCAATGTTATCTGGTCTCCCCACAGCCAATGAATAAATGGAAAATGATGTTTGCACAAAGTGGATTTAACACTGGAATCCAGGACGGGAAAAATTTCCCGTTAGTTACAAACAACAACATCACTCAGCAAACAGAGCCCACAAAATGTTATTTATTTTTCACATTAAACTCAAGCAGAAGCATAGTAGGGCTGTATAAAAGCATTCCTAATGAAACATAGGTTTTCATACTCTCCACCAGTCAAAACTGGAGAATTTTATTATCCATTAAACAAGGCACATGATGGAGGAGCAGCATGCTCCTCTCAGCACTAAGTGCATTGAGTTCTAGCCCACAGCAGGGACAGGAATTACTACAGGGAAGCAGGAGCAGTTGTAAGGACAAGGACAACAGCCTTACAGTCAGGAAAACAGAAGTGTAACAGATCCTACATCCACATATCAGAAGGGTGTTGCATATGCTATCTTCTATAAAGATGCCCAGCATTTCCTGGGATAACATAAGATAAACTTGAGAGGGGAAATTTTTAAAATTATCAATATTAAATAAGAGAACAAGTTCAGCAAAGCACTATTTATTTCCTATCAGCACAATCTGGAATTGGAAACTCCAATTCTGTTCTTCTTGGAAGGCTCTGCAAACATATGTACGGCCACAAATACTCTTGCTGCAGTTTATAGATTTCAATTGCTAAAAATCCTGAGGGTTACCTTCAAGCAATATCCTCTACTCTTCACATCCTGAATGCTTGTGAAAATACTCAATAATCTCCTCCTGTATGGTTAATTGATGCTCCTTAACAGCTTGCTGTCTCCCATTAGTCAGCACACAACGATTATTCTACTCTGCAAAACAATCTCAATAGACCACTTTGTATTAAACAAACATATTGTAAAAGATTAGGAGCCTCAGCATTTCGTGCCTGCCCGTTTCTGTCCCACAGCTCTGCCTTTCAGCCTCAATCTACCAGCTGGAATTTGAATTCCCAATTAGGTGCGTAGTGCTGTCTGAAAACTGCTGCACATCCTCTCCAAATAAATACAACAACATGATAATCATCTCTTCCACTTGTACAGAACCATCCTCATCCCAAAGGGACCCAGTGCACTTTGAGAAAATCCACTCCAAACACGGAGGGAATCAGCATCTTCAAACTGACACACACCCTGCTCTGCAGCGGGTTGGGTTCTCCCTCCCAGCTTTCATCTCGCCACACCACCGACCGCTCTTTGGGACGGGACAGGGGCCAAACCGCCCTGAGCGCTCCCAAATGTTCTCCTTTAGATAACTTCAGTCTTCAAAAGGTATTAGGAGCTGAAAGCTAACAGGAAAACTGTAATGACTTTCATGCTCTAACAAGAAGCCAACAAACTAGTGGAGTTGCAGGGAGCAGTACTGCATCTTAGGTCAGACTGAAAAGGCACCAAAGTGACAGCCAGCCTGTGCTGTCCTCCCCACACCTGGCATGGTGCAAAGGGCTGCAGTGTGCACAGGCACAGATACTGCTGGCATATCCACAGGCAGGAATGTGCAAAGGAATAAGCGCTGTAATAAAACAGATCTCTCCAACATTGGCTGCAGGGTGGGCAGAGACAGGTGGCCTCTAGTCCCCAGCGTGGTGGAACCAAGCCCGGCAGGACATCCGTCAAGTATGGAGAGGATTTACCACCTCCCTGGGACATCCCTGGGATGCTGAGCTTACAAAACCATTCAGGCTGGCATCTGATTGAGGAAAACGCCCAAGTCAAAAGAGAAAAGGATAGGCCCAGTACAGAGCTGGAAAGGGGAACATCCAAAGTGGAAGCATGCAGTAATCACGCGAGGGCATGGACTTCACACACAAGATGGAGAGGTGCAAAGCCTTTATTGCGCAGTGAATATTCCCTAAATACCAGCACCTAACAGGATATCACATCATATAAACAGGAAAGATGTTCACCTCAGTGTCCCCCAATCACCTGGGATAGTGCACAGACATTGCCTATTATGGTAACAGGTAAACAATACCCTATAAGGTCACAAACTACAATTATCACATCTCATAGGCCCAGCACTGTCCAGAAACCCACAATCCTCTCTCAGCCCATCCCCGGTGACCTGGATGCACTCCCAGGGTCACCTCTGGGTCCAAGAAAGAGGCTCTCTCTCCGGCCCTCAGGGCCTAGCTCTCTTCCAGCACATAGTGCACCCCAACAGAAGCACATCCAAAAATCAGGCTGAGCAGGCAGCTTGGTTAATCCACCATGGTGGATTAACTTTTGCACCAATGCACAGAAGAGGCTTCAAGCCTGCGAACACCTACACACTGATTAACCTCCCCAGCACTTCTTCAGCCCAACCTTCTCTGAAATGTCTTCTAACCAAAGACAGCTGTCTGAATGAAAAGGATAGCCAGTACTATCTCAGCTATTTTCAGTCCTGGGAATCCTCTGGCTTTGAATAAATTTCATAGCAATGAGTTCAGTGGGTAAATCATGGCAAAGGTAATGTGTTGCACATCTTGAGTAAGCTGCCATCCAGTTTCTTTGCATGTTCCACAGTTCTGAGGCCAGAACAACATTACCCAGATTCACCTCCCCTGGACGTGTGACAATTTGCCATGTGGACAGCCCCAGTCTTTCTGCTGCCCATCCTGCGAAGCTCTGCTTCCATCAACTGCTTAGATGCCCTACACATTCAGCTCACTTGATCCCTCCTCAAAAGGAGACCTTCCAGCCCCTCAGCTTCCGCACATTTGCCTGCACCTTTCTGGTAATGAGCTTTCCAGAGCTCTGCATTTCATTCCATAGGACTTGGAATCATGCCAGAGAGACTGATCTCTCTCACATTTTTAATAACTCATTAATAAAAAGTGCAGTAAAGATTACGCACAAATTGGTTCTTTTTCTGCTAAAAGGCAAGCTGAACGTGAACTTATTCGGAGAGAATGTTACCAACACGCAAGACATCCCAAAGAGATGCTAAGAGATCTAGATAACCACATCATGTTACTTAAATCATTTCCAGTAATGGCCTAGCGAAAGTGACAATCTTCCAAATGCTGGAAGTCAACATTTCAGCTTGTTAGAACTTCACACGGCAACCTGAAAGCCTCAGAAAGAGAATGAATGCTCTGCCTCTCAATTACATCCTTGAAGGAAGCCACTAACAAGAGATGGAAGTTTAAAAAGCAGAAGCAAGGAAAGGTCCAAACATCCACTTCCAGGAAGAGGAGGGGGACTCATAGGAGCATTTCCATTTTATGATTGTATTGTTGCCAGCTTCAAAGAAGGAACAGCAAACCAAATAGTTGGAGTTTCTTTTGAAATGGATGATAAAGACCAGAATCGTGTCATTACTTTTAAATCACAATCTCTTCATATTATTCTAGGAGTTTTGCAGGAACAGCTAGAACAGGATTGTTCAGAAAAACACTCTGCACAAGCCTAGAAACGGCACATTTTCTGTCTCCAGTCCTATCTGTCCACTCCTCCTCTCCTATTTCTCTTATGAACAGGGAGAAGACCCCACATGCATACAGGATGAAACACAAATAATCCTTGCCAAGCTGTACAGATACTACAAACTGTGATGCCTGCCTTTGCCAGAAAACATAATGAGCCTGGGAGCTTCCTTTGTGCTCCCAGATGCAAGGAACAAACAGAAAAATCTCAGATCTTGTCTTTTGGGGTTGGAGAGTGAAAGGAAATTAGGAAATAAAAACAGATAAAATATCCAAGCCACCAAGTCATGCTCCTTTGCCATCAGGGCATAATAACCCAACACATTTCATAAACTCTGAAAACACCAAACAGCATTTGACTTGCAGAATTTTGTACTCCTAAAGGATGCTCATTTCCAACTTTCATTTTAAACCTATCACGTCTCAGAAGGCCCCTGTGCCTGGGGAGCTGAAAAGGATGAAGTGAAATATTACATGCTTGGCAATATAAGATTAATGAAGGGTCAGACTGCAGGAGTAGAAGAGACCTGCCAGGCCAGTCGGTGCACTCACCACCCTGGCTCCAAACAGCTCCCCAGCACATCACAACATCTCAAGCATGGCTTCACCAGCCTGGAGGAGCTGCCCAGAGCTCTCAGTCTCCATGTACACTGAGCAGACTCTAATTCAACAGACAAGCATCAATTTTAGATAAAGATCTATAAGTAAAAAATGAAAGCGGGATAAGCACGGAGATACGGGCATCTCCCCAAGGCTGCTGTGCAGAAATCCTGACAGCTGGGCACTAGAAACCAGGAATAGCAAATTAACACTGGTTTAGGGGCTTTCTGTTTCCAGAGTGGAATCCAAATCAGTGCAGGGGCTGAGCCTTACAAGCACTTGTCTTTAATCAGTACAAACACTTTATAAAGGATCATTATTTATACCTTGTGTTGCCTTACAGTTTAGTGTTTTTTCCACTACCACCCCCCAAGAAATGCCTTGCAGAGCTGCAATCCCAGCTGACAGTCTATCTGGGATTCAGAGAACAGGATACAGAAAACAGGATAAACAAGGATTTGCAGACTACTTTTAAGAAAGTCCTCCTTGTCAGCACTGAAAAAACAGCACCAAGTAAAAAATAAAAGAGCAAAAGGAAATAATAAGCAAGAGTATCGATAACATAGTGGGGGGAAGAGCGGAGTCCACTCTAAGCACAGCAGAAATATCTGTAAGTATTAAATAAAAGTAGAATACAATCAAAATAGTCACAGGGATCCCACAATTCCCACCCACAACCCCTCTGCGTTCCTATACAAGGATTTCCTCACTGTACAACACGCGTTCTGTACCTTGCTGCACACGGAGCAGCACTGAAAAGCAGCACCCAAGAAGATGCCCAAGCAGAGTTTGTCTCAAACATCACCACAGATTGCAGGAACTGAACATGCCAGCACTGCTTCTCCTTGTACAGAACAGAAATCAACAACCCAAGAGGTCTGTGTGACCCCAAAGACATAAAACCAAAGCTTTTTTCACACATAAGTAAGGTGAGGGCTTTAGCCTTCTTTAACAAGAACCAATAATTTGGCTGGGGCATCAGTTTCTTTTAACAAAAATGTTTGCTTTTTTTTTTTGAACAATGATGGTTTAGGGTACGACCAATGCTTTCCTTCCTTAGCTGTAGACAGTGACCCATTCAGCCTCAGAGGAGCAGAGAAAGGCACTATTTCAAGGGATGCTGTGAATGCATAATTGACAGAAAATCAAATCCTGCAGCTCCTACTGCTGGGAAAAATTATAGAGCAGGGGGGACAGGACCCTGCAGAGTCCAAGAAGTTCAAACATTTGCTGAGAAGGAAAATCAGGCCTCCAACCTTCAGAAAATAATCTAAAGGCATTTGCTGCTTATATACAAAAGCACACAAGTTAAAGCAAAAGCAATATCTGAAATCAGCTGTTCTGGAAACACTACAACACTGAGTAAGCAGGTGTTTTACTATAAAAAATACCTTACCCTAATTTCAAATTCTTGTCTTATAGCAACTTGCCCAAATGTAATTTCAAGCCTCTAAGAAAGTTACAGAGTTAGTACTGCAGCTCTATAAACCTTGTCTCATTGAATCAAGCTTCTCTGCTGTCAGCTTTCAAGGGTTTTAATTTTCTGCTGCAATTTCTACATCCTCAAGACTAACCAGTTTAGAAACCATCACTTTCTATTTTAATAGCTGAAGACTTCCCACACTGTCCTGCCTAAATGAGGTTTCTTTCTTCTCTTGAGATCCTTGATTGTACACAAAGAGACTTGAAATAGCCCATTTAATGCCAATGCTCATGCGTTTGTGGATTAAAGTCATAATAAACTGTTTGAATAGTCTAATCTATCACAAAGCACAGGCTACAGTCTCTCACCTGGTAATTTCTGCAATGTTCTGCTACATTTTGGTAAACTACAGGGTCTCTTCTAGAAACATAGTTTTGGGTTTCTAAACACAGACTCCAGCAGATTAAAATACTACCCTATCACTGCACTACCTCAGCAGTGAAATCCAATTATGATTAAAAACACGCCCTTCTCAGCAAGTTCCATCTCAGCCACTGGGTCTGCTTATACCATCTCTCATCTAAAGTCTAATACCCTCAAAATTCCACTTCTGCCTAGGAACTTGCAGAACACAGTCCAGCTACGAACTTTGCCTTGGTTAAATTACACTTTCCTCACTTCTCAAAAAGCCAGACCAAATGAATTCCTTTATTACCCTTCCTTTAATCCTTTCTAACTGTTCAACCATTTCCCACCTGTGATGGTGGTGTAAGTGGTGCCAACACGTTTCATTAAACTCTGAATTGTGATCTGTATCTTACCTGCCATTCAATGGCCAGTGGCAGAGAGCAACACTTAGTTGCCAATAACCCAACAACGTTTCCATGACCCATTACCCACTATTTCCTAAGGCCATGAAATGGAGAGGTTTGCATATAACCAAAATCAAACCGACTTGAGGTACAGGAATTGGTACTTCTTACTAAACCCACCCCCCAGCAACAGGAAGAAACTTAAATAATGTCTTTTGGCTTAACAATAATGACAGCAGCTAAAGCAAAATTTCACCTAAATAAAAGCACTAATTTTTAACACTCGTTATTAGTTCAGCATGAGAAAAAAATCTCAGGCCTTTGGAACTGGTGGTGAATAAATGAAAGGGGTGATCCCAAAGTAAGATTAATGGGGGCATTATTTGTCCCACCAACTATTTTAGAAGGGCTGTAAAGCTAAGCTATAGCAACTGACAGAAGATGTAATTATACAAGCAGCTGCATTCCAAATTTTGCCGGGATCTGCAATTTCCTGCAATTAGGGAGGAACGTACGCATCTCCAATCTCACGCGTTTTAAAGCAAGACACTCACCACCAGAACGCTCCTGGTGCACCTACTGTCATTCCAACACAAACTGACAGGGAAGCCATGGAGAAGCTGGTTACCTATCTTATCTAGGAATAGATGTTATAACTAAAAATACAGTTTTAGTACCCAGAACACACATAGCTGCACCTGAGGAGAAGAGCTGCCACCGCCTGGCAGGGCACTGCTGCTCCCTGCTTCAGTTAAACATCAGATACTGCAAAGCACTTCCTAAGCCTTCAGATCAGCATCCACACTGTTCTCTCCAATGGAAAGAGGGTGAGGAAGCACAGTAATGGAATTTTAGATGCTAATTAAAGCATTTGACTCAGATAATTTCATAACGAGGAGTGACCTGATCTTGTCAGAATGGTTAACAGATTTTCTTTGGGTTTGCTTGGTTTGTTTTGGGAGTTTTTTACTTTGGTTTTTCTTTAACATAATCCAATGGGTCTGTACTTAAGACTCATGTCTCTAAATTCATTGGTGGGAGCCAGAAAAGTCAATTTAGCTTAAGATAAAAGAAAAGGGTACAGGATGAAGAAAAGAGGAGAGAACAGCATTAATATTTTTCAGGGTCTTTACCAGAAAAATACAAATACCCCTCCAAATATCAGTACAAAAGCACACAACTGATAAAAGCATTGCCTGTGTGCTGAGCCTACAAATAACTACGACAGAGGCAAAGCCAAGGGGAAATTAATCCTCTTAGGCCTGAGAGCAGCTGAACTCTGTGAGAGCTGCACAGTGAGCCCGTGTGACAGAGCTGTGACAGAGCTGCTCAGGGTCAGGGCTGCACCCAGCTCTCCTCCTGCCATGGAGCTTCACTCCCTGAAGAGATGCACCGAGGCAGCTCCTCCAAGGATAGCCCTTGGGATGAATCCCTAAAGGACATACCTGAGGCAAACAGCCCAGAACTCGGGCAGCTATGCTGAAAGCCTCATGAGATCCATCCCTCTCCCACAGAGCTGTAAAAAAGTACCCTCGCTCAGGGGAAACCGTAGCACTCTCTAAAACTCCCCAGAAGGAGGATGTAGCTGGGTGGGGATCAGCCTCTTCTCCCAGGTAACAAGCGACAGAACAAGAGGAAACAGCCTCAAGCTGTGCCAGGGGAGGTCTGTGTTGGGTATCAGGAAAAATTTCTTCGCAGAAAGGGTTGTCAAACACTGGAACAGGCTGCCCAGGAAAGTGGCTGAGCCACCATCCCCAAGGAATTTAAAAGATGTGTAGATGTGGCACTAAGTGACATAGTTTAGTGGTGGATTTGGCAATGCTGGATTTGACTCCATGATCTTAGCAGATTTTTTCAATCTAAATGATTCTGTGATTCCAAGATTCTGTTCCATAATATTTTCTGTACTCTCTGTTTCTGATTTTTTGGCATATGAAATTTGCTTCCCAGTGGTTAACTTTTGAGGAGAACAACTGAACTCAAAGAAAAAAACAAACAGGAGTCAAAAATGTAATTATACTACTGCAGCAACTCTGCAGATCCAGATAAGGACAGATCTTAAAATAATAAATGGTCTTCAAAGAAATTTCTGCTCACCTGAAGATGATGCCAGCACAAAAAGAGTAGACATGAAACTTCAGCAAGAGCATCCAAGCTGACCAGAATCCCTGTGCTCTGGAGCCAGGAGCTCACCTGAACCTCTTCAGCTCCTTCCCAAGAAGATATGCAAGCCTGCCCCTCGGGACAGTCTCTGCTCTTAGGAAGTGGGACAGCTCCAAGCAGGATCATCAAAGCTGCACAGTCTTTACCAGCAACTACACTGAGACACAGTCCAGACTTGTGAAATTCTGAATGCACACCACAGGAAGTAAGAGAAAAAAAAACCCTATTTGCTTCTCCAAATTAGAAATCTTGAGCATTTTACAGTAATTTTAAAAGTTCCATTCTACCATTCCAGCCTTTCATAACACATTTCTTTTTTACTACAGTTTTATCTTTAGACTTTCCCAAATCCTTGAATTCAATTAGAAGATCACAGAAATTAAAGTAGGAATAGGCACACACTGAAAATATATGATATGAAAACCAGAATATGTCAGTGTAAGTAATTTAGACACTTGCAAAAAGGCTGCAGTGCTACTCTGAAAAAGACCCTGACAACTACAAATTACAAAGGAAGGCAACAGACACGTATTGCTTTGGATAATAAATTGCTCACTTACTTTTCAATTTGTTCTACCAAACTTTTATCTTGGGCAGCAGAGACAAACACTGATGATAGATCATCTCAGATCTAAGTGGCCAGCAGAAGCTTGGAGGGTCCCACTTTGCTTTTAGAATACTTTTATCACTGTGCAACATGAAAGCAGCCACTTCAGAAAGAGTGCTGTTTGTGCCTTGCACTTCTCTGTATTATCCTGCTTCAAGAGAACAGGATGTGAAACTTGAAATTCAAGCAATGGGGTCCTTGTCTAGACAGCCAGCAAAAGGAATGTTGATACAAACCACTCCTAAAATACAGAGATGAGAGGAAGGTATTACCACCTAGTCATACAAATTTTCAGAAAAGGGTTTTTCTTATCCAAGAACTACAAATAAAAAGAAAACAAACAAAAAAAAAAAACCCCATGACTTATTGGGAATTTCTTCACCCCCAAACTGGTTTCGTTTCCAGTTAGAAAATATTCCCTTGTCCCTTCCAGGGGCTTTGTATGACTACTGCGGAATCCCCCAGCACTCAGCCCTGCAGCTCTTCTCCCTGCTTTTGGGGAAGGCAGAGCAGTAAAGGTCATTCCAGCAACACAGCCTATCCACAACTATGGCAGGAGGAAAATGGACTTTAACTCCCAGGTGGAGATTCTCTATAGGAAACATTTTCAGAGTTTCAGTGCAGACATTTTCTAAAGCCACTACTCTTCAAATGCATTCAGCAGTGTCTATTATCTCACAACCTGAGGGTGAGTAGCAGCTGTAGGTGGATGTGAGGCTGCTTGGGTGGCCTCTGTGACTCTTGCAGCAGTTAAAGGCCAGGCCCTGCAAAAGGAGACAATCAAACAGCTCTCAGGGCTTACAGAGAGCCAGTAAAATGAAGCAAAATGGTGAGTTCGGAGCTCAGAAGCGCACTAAAGCTTTATTTAGATGCATTTCTGGCTGGAGAGAAGATATGTGACAACACTAAATTACAGGTTTACTTTTATGTCAGCTCTTCTACAAGCACAAGGGACAAAGACAGAAACAAGGTGGATACTTTTTTCTCTTATGATCAAGTACCCTTGATTTCAGGCAGACAACTGAGAGAACAAGGCCAAGGTTTCAAGAAAAAAGGAAACAAAGTTAAGCTTTGAATGCATGAATGCAAAAAATCCTTCTAAAAGCACCTCTGTCAACTCACCAAAAAAACCCCAAAAAACCCCAAGCAGTGCTGCAAAGCACTCAATGACCCCAGCTCCTGCTGGCAGAGGGCGAACCCATCCCCACACTCTGCCTGGAGCTGCAAAGCAAGCCAGGCACCTCCTGGAAGTTACTGCCCCCAAAACCCACTCTGAAAGGTTCAGTAAAACACACTAATAGTGTTTCAGGTAGAGCTATCTAAAATACAGCCTCTGGCTGTGGTGTTTAACATGGCCTCTGTCAGCCAGAATTAGCTGTGACCCCAAGCTGCTGCCCTTGTGGAGGACAACGTGTGTTGCAGTGGCTCACCCCCTGCAAGACAAAATCCAGCAACCTTGTGGCTTCTGGTACCTCAAATCCCACCCTCCCTCAGCCTCCAAGCTTTTCAAAAGATAGCGGTGCTGGGACCTGTGCTTCCGTATCTCGGGCATCTGAGCCCTGCAGACATTCCTGGTCTTCATCCTTGTTTTATTGTGTGCTTTAACTGTGAGAACCTAAGTGCTACACTTATTTCTTAAAAATGCACTAAAACATTTACAGTGGCTACAAAACACATTCTCTCACTGCAACAGGGTTTTTTTACACTTCATCGTTAAATAAAACTCATCTAAAATTTATTGGAGTATAATTCTCCAGCTGCATTTATTACATGTTTCATTGCCTTGGTCAGTATCCAACATCTTCGTAAATAATGCAAGTAAAATATTAACACTGGTTATTTATTATACTTTAACTGATCCTGTCACCTGAGCAAACATTTTGGCAAAGGAAGGGAAAGCAGCACCTTCTGGGAAGCAAGAAAAACTTTCACCCACGCTTACCTAAACCCCATTCTGCACACAGAACAGGAGACGGCACTCAAGTTTTTTAATGTTCCTCTCCTCCCTAAGGAGCTGGAGTCTTTTAGCATACATAAGCCCCATGAAAAATGTCAGGCTAGGTAATTTATTTTCAGTTACAGTTTTTGTGGGTGTTTGAAATCAGTTTGCTGATTTAGCCAATGGTACACAGAGTGCCTCTGTGTCTCACACAGCTCGGCACTCATTCAGCAATCTGCACAGCAAGTTGCACCTGCAAACGAAGAATAAATACTTATCTTTCCAACCCTTTGTATGCTGCAAGCTTAACACTGACTATTCAAGTCTGGCCAGCCTACACAGAGTTCTCAGAAGCAAGCAAGAGTCTATCAAAAAATCTCCCAGCTCTGCTTATGTGCAGTAACTTTCCACATGCACACCAGCCCTAAACCAGGGAAACTTGGGACTTCAGGTCTAAAGCAGATTTTAGATCCTGCTGTCAAAAGGAGAACGAGATGCACAGGCATGATTCCTTTTCTCCTTCCATCACAAGAGAGAGCACACTGCCTTCCATGAACAATCACTTGGATCTCTACAGGCACTTACCAGAAACAAGCAGCCTCAGATCTCCTGCTAGGAATATTGATGAGTGAGAATTAAACCAATGCAAGAAAATACAAGAGCAAAGACTGAATATAAAGATCAGGATTTACTTCCTGCTGTTTACAGCAGATTCATGTTTTCTAATAGCCCTAAATCTGCTAGAGCCATGGCAACTCCATCAGCAGCAAATTAAATCCTACATTTAACTAAATAAGAACTGCACATAACAGCCAGTAGACTTGTCCCTCCTTGCTGCCCTCCTGTCCTCCATTGCTCCCTGCGATGGATGTTTTGGTTGATCTCTGTGGGTTTCCTCCCCCTTTCCAAACATCTGGGCCCAGCCAACCATGCACTTCCAAAAGCTGCTCTTGTGGTCTTGCTAGTTCTTCAATTTCTTTTCGCATGAGGAGCTCCACTGACAGCTGCTCAGTGCTCCAGATGGAGGTCTGCAAATACAAAGTGGAACACAGAAGCGTTCTGGGACCAGGAAAGGGAATATGCTGACTGAGGAAATACACCAGCACTGAACCATTCCCTACCACTCCTCCACTTCCTGCACCCCAGACAGCATGGATAATTAACTGCTCACTACACTAACATCTTCATATTAGCAAAAAGCCCAGGGAACTGGAATAAACAGCAGCAACAGCAAAGATGAAATGGGAACAGTGTGCTCACAAAAAAAAGAGAAAAAAAGGTGTTTTTGACAAGCCTCAGAGAGTTCTTCAGTGAGAGCTCAGCTGTCTCTTTGCCACAAATCCCTGATTTAAGGCAACAGAAACAACCCAGGGAAGGAACTCAGCCCACTGGGAGCCAGTCCAGCCCCACCAGTGCTCCCCACCGTTCCCATGGTGCAGAAAGCAACAAGAATTTACATTTTCCTAGCAGCAGCTACCAGGGACCCACAGCTCCTCACCCCCCTCTCCAATCGTTATGAGGCATACAGAAAAACTCTGGAAGTGCATTTATCTAAGTAGGTAAAATTCAACTCAATCTTGGTAAGAAAAACAAAAAAACTCAACCACAACCAGAAGGATGTAGGACTGTGTTCCAGCATCAGCTTCTGGAGCTGCTCCCTTCCTTCAGATTTTGAAGACTTAAATCAAAATTAATCAAAAACCATTTAGTCTTTTATAAATGTAAGAACCTTAGAAGAAAGATCTCTCTTTTTAGACTCTACAAGCTCTGTAGCAGTGTGCTGTGATGAGCTGGCAGTGGCAAAATGTCTAAGTGAATCACAGAACTCTTGGGATGGAGTGAAAGTGCCTCTGTGTTTCAGTCCCCACCACCTTCACCTGATTGGGTGCCCCAGGCCACTCCTGCCACCCCCGCACCCCCCTGTCCCCAGAAAGAGAAAACAAAACATCCCTGTCCCGTACAGCCCCTCCCCAACACACTGTGAATTCAAAGGGCATCTCTTCTGACACGGGGCAGCCCTGCATCCTCCCATCCCTACCCAGGAGACAGGTGCAAGGGTTTGGGAAGGTTAGGAATTATTGAATGGAGGGGAGGAGATGGATCAGGAGAAAAATACAGAAACAAAGACAGAATGTAGGTTCCAGCGCTCTCCCACTGTGATTAAGGAGGTCTGGTACGGGCCAGGGATTCCAGTCTCGCCTGGGTACTCAGACACACCACCAGCCAAGCACGCAAGCACAGCCACCAGTATTTCTGGGGAGGATTGGTGTGTGGGGAGAGCATGTTCCAGCTCAGATTAATGGCTCTAAGCCTTTCTGGTCTGTGCCTCAGAGATGTATGCATGAGCAAGCTCCATCCCATCACACCGCCATCTCAAAGGAGTCTGGCTTGCTTTTAAATGCAAGAGAACACAGAGAGTCCCAGGATACAATATCCCAAGTTTCAACAAAAGCTCAGAACGGTACAAGCATTTACGTGATGAAAACTGAAACGATTACCATGCGGAGTCAAATATTCTGCATTCCAGCTTGTGGATGCCAAATGTTTTAACGCAGACTGAAATCAAATCCTTCCTTCTAATAGAGGAGCAGGTAACAAAATATTCAGAAAGGAAAAAGCAAACAAACAAGTTCTCTTCTGGGATTAGGAGATTTCATCTTTTACAGTTAAGTTTGTTTCTGAGAGGAGAAATGTTCTTAAAGCTTAACCATTTCCCTCCCCTTTTTGATCATTTCCAGATCCCCAAAATGTCACCAAAGAAATGATTATTTGCCCAGTACTGCACAGAAAAGAGCAAAGCTAACAGAAAGAAAGCCCCATATTCAGATCACACCTCTGTCATATGCCTTTTCTCCTCCAAGACACTGAACACATTGCTGCCTAGAGATGGGTATCAGTTAAAATGTCCTATTAATCAGGGTTTCACAAATCACCCAAATCCCATGGCAACATTCAAATGTCTTCTAGCGAATGTCCCTGAAAGGTGAAATGGTTTCAGGGTCATTCCAAGCACATAACCGAAGAAACAGCTGGGGGTAGGCAGAAACAAACAAAAGAAAATAAGGAAATTAAAAAGGAAACAAAAGAAAATAAGCAAGATAATTTTCTTAATTTTAAGAGATTTAAGATTGATAGTTTTAACTACCAGAATCACAGTGTGCAAATGATCAAACTTGCAACAAATAGATTCATTGCCTCTGAAACCACATCCTGAATCATAAGTAGTGATGTTTAGTGGTGCAAACCAGGCATCGTGGCATAGCAATGACTTTAACACATCTGAAATACCTCTGCACAGCCCAAACTAAATAAATGAATCAACTGCAGGCTTTCCTAAATGAAAGACACTTCAACAGGTTTTCAAGCCCAATCCACAGTCTTAGAGCAGGTCAAGTAATTTCCTCTAGGTTCACCCTTCATGAAAACCAAGGAGCATCAGAAGAACAGTAAAAAATGCTTCCTCCTACTCCATTGTGATACCCGTCTTCAATCTCTCCTTGTCTTATGCAAGGAGCCCAGTAAGTTTCCTCAGAGAAACCCTTTCACAACTTGGGTCATCACTGCATCCCCTCCCTGTTCCTTTCCAGCTCAAACACTTTTTTTTTTTTTAATTTATGAATGGGACTAGCACCACACATCGCATTCCAGAAACAGATGGGAGTATTTCAAGTTTTGCTTTTTTCTGCTTCCCTAACAGTTTTAGAACCCAGTTTACTATTTCTGACCGCTGACCTTTCCACAGAGCTCATTCACATGCCATGACAATCCAAAGAAACACATGTAAAATTATGATGCTCCCTTCAGATGCGCTAGCCTGGATTTATCTCCACGCAGTTTTATCTGACATTTTACCACTTCGCTACTCAGCACAAGGACCCTCAATAATCCTTTGCTGTTGTCCTTCATGTCCTTTCAGGGACTTGATCTCCTCTCCCCACGTGGGCACCTCGCCATGCAGCCCCTTTCCCAGAGCTGAGGGCGGCTCCCAGGCCCGGCAGGCTCCACCAGTGACCACCTCCACAAACCCATCCCAGCCGCCTCCTCCCGGCTTCCTGCTCTGCTGTTTGCTCAAGGGGGAGAGGGAAGACAGTCACGTGGGCAGTTTATTTTTGCTGAGAATCTTTGCAGGGCCTTCATCAAATACCATTTGCAAATGCGATTAAGCAGCATCAATCCAGCCGCCCCTGCCCACATGCTCACTGGTCCCTTCAGAGAGCTCCAACAGATTTCAGAGCCACGATTCCTCCCTGCAGGAACTGTGCTGTTTCTTCCCCAGTATATCATGTTTCATCACGTGCCCTCAATTGTGCTGTTCAGAACAGTTTCTACCCAGTTGCCTGGCACAGACATCAGGCCTACTGGCAACAACAGACACAAACACTCTGCAGATTATCAGGTTCTTTGTGAAGTACAAGGTAGTGGACATAAGAGCTGTAATAAACTGTGCTGTCCCTCAGCTGGGCATGCCTGTAAGAGCCAAGATAATTTCCAGATGTCTCAGTACTGCAAGATACAAAGTTAGCGATAATGACTTCAGCTACCGCTGTATCTTCTCTTTGTTTGATTAAAAAATAATATAGAAGGGAAGATTTGATAAGCTTATTTCTCCAGGGAAAAGAAGGGGTCAGAAACATACAATTGATAGAGGAGCCTGCATTCAGCAAGCATCCTGGCTGTGGGAAAAAAAGACAGACCACAGGAAGAAAGCATCACGCAAGCAGCAACACTATGCAAAGCAAGGCTTGATATAAAGAGGATTGATGGAGAGTCATCTGACCCCAAGCATTCCAAAAAAAGCTGTCATGTAGCATTACAAAACAATTCTGTTTCAGGGCATATGTAGAATAGAAGGCATTTGTGGTAAACCAGCCTTTTAACAACACACTTAAGATGCACTCCATTTATCACAGTCACAAACTCGTATGACATCCAGAGAATCTCAGAAACACTGGAACATGACCAACCATCATTCAAATCCAATCAGTGCATCTATTTCGAAGAAGAATCATCAGTTAAATCTTTTTGGACTTAATCCCCAAATGTAAGTATTAAAAAAAAAATCAGTGTGATATTATATAATACCTAACATCATATTTAACAGCATATATATTGTTACATGTAAGAGAAGTCAGAGCATATCTTGCTTTAGAAATCACGCACTGGAAATTTTATTTTTAGAATTCAAGGTCTGAGTTGTCCCACAACAGTCATGTCCATTTTGCCCCAGGAACAACCAAATCTGATGATTCTAGAGATCTGCCTAGTCCAGTACCCCCTCACTGACAATGATTGACAGTAAATGCCTAGAGAAGACTCTAAGACAAATGTAAATACATGGAGATACTTCTGCAGAATAGTCCCCCAGCCTGCAAGGATTTGTTCTCCCACTAACTCATAAGGTTGCAATTTGTATCTGCATATTTTATAGTCTTTGATGGATTTCAACTTCCAAGAATGTGTACAACAGATTTCAAATCCATGTACCCTGCTTATATCCACAGTGCCCTGTGGGAAGAAGTTTTGTACTCTGTGTGAAGCAGCAGCTCCTTGTGCCTTCCCTGTCCAAGTGATTCTAATTAGTTCCTTATGCTTAAGGTAGAAGAGAGCAATTAGCTCTCCACACACTTTTTCCATGCCAGATGCCTTTTGAACTCTTGGGCAAATACTTTTTGATCTGACAACCTGCCATTTTCCATTTTGGCAGCTGATCTACAATCCTGCCTACCAACACTCCAATCTAAAACCACACACTCCTCTCTGTCCTGAAAAGAAAAAAAATCAAACACCCTGGGCAAAAAAAACTCTCTCCTGAGTTAACAAAGACACAAAGTGGTGATATAGCAATTTTGTTACTGCTCTGGCTGTCCCAACTGTTTCTTTCACTTTTTCTCCATCCACAGGTATCCTATCTGGCATCTTTGTCTCCACTTGATGCCTGGAAAGAACCACTAGGTTTTTATGCCTGCATCTTCATTGTTCTCCTTGTGGCAGTATGTTGATACTCAGATTCACCTTCTACATCTACATTAACATCTCCTTTATTTATGCCCCACCATCCGCTCCGGGTGCTTCCCAGTGTCTCCCCATCCTTATACAGCAAATACCACGCACACTTCCTTCATATCACCTGCTTTCCTCCACAGCCAGCCTCCCACAGCCAGTCTGTTCTTCCATCAAATCCTGTGCTCAGTCTCTTCCCTCACTTCACAGGTTTCAAATTCCTCTCATTCCCTCCCCCATCAGACATTTCAAAGACTCCTAATTCAATGAAAGATGACAAGCTCTGGCCTCTTTCCCTGTAAATACTTTTCTTTATTTTCTCACTATAACCATTACTGCTGCTTTCAGCCTGCTGCATCCATCCCCTCTGGGGGCTGCCATGATTTCCTCCTCTCTCTCTTTTCTCCTTTCCTCCTCTCTCTCTTTTCTCCTCTCCTCTGCACCACCTATCTTTTGAAGCCTTCCCTTCCAAAAGAACACTTGTTTTGTTTCAGCACGCTGCCTCTCCGGGACAGATGCCTACGTTGTGTTTGAAAGAGCACTTGGCATGCTGTGGGCATAAACAGACAAGGAACTGCAGATCTGACACCCTGACTGCAGCAAGGTTGACACAGAGCAGCAACAGGGAGGCTGCCCTAGGATGGGCCAGAGAGAGTGAGCTGAAAAATGCAGGATCCTAAAAATCTCCAGCGGTCATGAACAGCATCCAAAGCCTTACCTTCTCCCACCACGCAGCCTTTCGCTGAGTTATGAGCTGGTGCAGCTGCTCTTGGAGAGCCATTAGATCTCTGGATAGTCTGTCCATTTGCCCAGTCAGCTTGTCAGCCCAGGGGCAGCAGGAGGTCACCTCTGGCAGCCTTCTTTTCTCTACATGAGCATCCTGGGACTCGCACGTATTTCCCTCTTCATCCATATTATCCAACACAGTTTCCTAAACAAAAAACAATAAAAGTTACTTTTCAGCAGGAGCTAAAATGGTTCCCCCCATCCTCCTGGTAATTCATAGCTAGGAATTCACTGCTGCCATCTCAATATATGGTTGCTCCACAATTTCAGAGTTATTTTAAGAGAGAACCCCCTCAGTTCACTATAACATATTTCCAAGTTAACAGAAAACTTATGTTGCTAACCTAGCTTATTTTAGAAAGCATTGCACAGTCAGCTACTCTTCACTGCACTAAAGTATAAAGTAACACTCATGAGATGGAGGTGATCAGCACTGCAGCAGCTCTAGGTATGCCCTTCCTCTCAAACTCTGAGGTTGGATGCACTTCTATGGCTTTTTGTAACAAAGTGATGACGAGGAAGGAGGTACATGCTCACACAGTTCAGGAGAGCCCCACCTGCTCTAACACCCATAGGTGTTCATGGAAAACTCCACAAGTCGAGGAACATCCAGAGATCCCTGCTCCAGGCTGGTCAGGAACTGGCAGCTCTGCTTGACCGTGACCATCTAGCTGGTTTGATAATTAATTGTGCAATTGCCTTCCGAGATAGCAACTGCCATTTCAAGTGCTCAAGAAAAAAATGCTCTCTGGTGCACAGACTGTGCAGAAACACAATTTTCAAGCCAGAGTAGCACAGCATAACTAAAGGACCCAGGCTTCACTCACAGAGTATTAAATATTTATTTCCATACTGTTATCAAGAAGACATTCAATAAGAGAGGTCATAATCTCTTTTAAGGACATAATTTGCATTCAAAATTATCTTTAGCAATTGAAGAAGTAATTTAAGAACACTGGCAGGAAATTCAGCAGTTGAGCAGCGTGGTCTGTACACAAGCAAGGAAAAACCAAGTGGATAATTACTGGCACAGCAGCAACACTGCTGGATGAGACGTCAGAGAGCCAGAAGTCACCAATGTCACACTGCTAAAGTCAAGCACCATGTCACAAAGTATAAACACAAGTCTCTGTGATAGAAGAGTGCTGACTGTAATGCTGACATACAGGTGAGGCACTTGAAGTTAAACACAGACAAATGGGAGGGAAAGTCCCAGATGAGAGCAGCAACAAACATCAAAAGCTGGAATGAATGGTCTACAAGGACACATAAAGACATCAAAACTTTTGCTTAGCCTAGAAACAGGGACTGGGAAGGCAGTGACATGCTAACAGCCTTCACTTATATAAAAGACTGCTATAAAGAGAATGGGAATTTTTATTTTTTCCCTTCTTTCTCTCTTTTCTCAGAAGGTAGGTTAAAAACTCTGGCTTAATTCACAGCAAGAGATTCTTAGGCTCATGCAAGAAAAAGCTTCATAAGACAGCTAAGAATGGCATAAGACACCCTGCAAAACCTCCTTTCTAGGCAAGCATTGGTACTGGGAATTGGCACAAAGCAGCACTGAGGGCAGCAGCTCCTGCTGACCCATGGCCCAGCTCATGAGAATGCAGACATGGTGGGGACACTGACAGGATAACAAACTGCATGGAAATAAAGCAAAGGGGTGTGCTTTTTTGGGAGGCTGGGGGTTCTTCTGTTTATGCCTTATTTTGAAATTCATTCAATGACAGAATTGTAAAGTAACATTAACATTTGGACAATGTTCTCAGGCACATGGTGGGATTTTTGGGCTATCTTGTGCAGGGCCAGGAGTTGGACTCAACGATCCTTGTGGATCCCTTCCAGTTCAGGATATTCTGTGATTACTGCAGTCATTCCTGTTCCTGCAGTGATGTCATGCTCTGTTGTGTTCCTGCCCACCACCATCAGGAAGAACTGGCAGCAGCTATGCAAGAACCATCCTATCCATCAGACCAGCAACGCAAAACACAAGTTTGGTAGAAAGAGAAAACTACAGTCTTTTCAAAGCACATCTCACTTCCATACATCCTACTGCATCCAGGGACAACCACGATCAGCAGTGACACAAAAGAAAAAGGCAAATTCACCATCCAGCACATTGAATAGTTTAAAAAGATGTGCTGGTCAAGTATTTATTTAGGACTCAGCTCCAGAAAGCAGGCTAGCACTCTCCACACTCTTCAACATGTCAAAGGCAAATGTTTTGGTGGATACATGGAAGTAGTTGCAGTTATATTTTATCTATTGGGAGCCAGGCCCGTGCTAATGTTGATGCTTTCCAAAAAACCGTAAGATGGTAAACATGTAAAGCAAAAACCATTAGAGAACTAATGAAAACTGGAAGTACCCTTCAAGACAGGTGAGGTAATTCCACACTGCCCTGTGCCTTGCTTTTTGTGTAGAAGAAGGCATGTGGGCAATTAGCAGTCAGCTCACCAATTCTCAAAATTCTGTAAGCTCATACAGCTAATGTGGTGTGCTAAAGAATTATTTCAGCAACACTGAATGGGCAAAAGTCGTAGAGAGAAGTGAGATGGATGGCATCGTTTGCACTCACTTGAGAAATCCTAAGATGCGCAGAGAAAGGGTTATTGATTTTCTTATGATCATTCAACACAGTTCAAGGGGAAATCAGCAATGTCAACACACTATTTGGCTGGGAAAAAATGAAGTTGTTTTCAATATCAGCTGCCTGCAAATTTAGTTGTTCTCAAGACTGCAATAAAGCTTAGAGGCCCTCTTCTGAAAAGCCATTTAATTTTACAAAAGTGTGTTACTGCTATGTTTAAAAACTATTAAAAAGATGAAGATCAGACCTTTTCATTTGTGTTAACTATGAAATTCTGCCATTTTGCCCTGCAATTCCTCAACTCAGCTGCGTGAGTCCTACTGAAGAAAATAGGAATGAAAGAGAACTATGAAAACATTCCTTACTTTACCAAGACTTTTTTTTCCCCTTTTTCTCAAGTGCTGTTGAACAGTTGGTTTGCAACATTTAATTTTGTGGGACTTAAGGGCCTTTGGAAGTAGTCAGCTATGCTGAAGTCAAGAAAGCTGCACCCTTCAGAATCAGTTTGATTCATTACCATCCACTGCCAGTAAACTGGTTCCAGTTGCTTCCACTCCAGAAAGGCTTCCAGCTGCATGGTTTCAGACTCCAGGAGCTGTAATAGCTACAGGAAAGGAGACAAAGGAGAGGAAATGAGGTAACGTTGGTCACTTGAGAACTACATGGAATATGTGCTTGGCCTGAAGTACAAAAAGAGTGTGAGTGGTACATGGGACAACACTGGGTGGCTTTACAAGAACACTGTAAAAGCAGATGGGGAAATGTGAAGTGAAACACTTCTCCCAGCATCACTGATTTATTCCTCACACCAAATGTACCAACTTCATCAGCTTCTCTACACATAAATGTGAGTTTCCATATTGTTTTGAGGTACCAAAGAGACATGCTTAGGTGAATGACCAGCTTCAAATCTTCTGTGCTTCTTGACTACCAAAATAAGCTGTTTCTCCAAAAGTATTTTTCCGCACCTACCCCTTCACTCTGAAATAGCATTGAAGAACTCACTCTAAAATGTTATGTGTTTTATAACCTGTCTGATCTGCTGCATGAGGAATCCCTCCCTTTGCCTGAGAGCTCTCAAAGGAGAGATGCTGCATTATAGCCACACAAATTATAATTTTTTCACAAATATATAC
Organism: Lycocorax pyrrhopterus obiensis; assembly: GCA_014706295.1. Lineage (NCBI taxonomy): Eukaryota > Metazoa > Chordata > Aves > Passeriformes > Paradisaeidae > Lycocorax > Lycocorax pyrrhopterus. The sequence goes on from JACSVZ010000013.1 coordinate 24,572,471, forward strand.
ATGATACACATGTATGTACACTCATATATGGTGAAGGAGACATCCCAAGACTAAATTTTTATATCATAAAAAAAAAAAAGTTCTTGTAAAGAATGATAACATGAACAAATATGCTATAAATCAGAGCTCACCAGCTTTAACAATTTTGGTTCTGACCATATATTTGAAATGAACAATTTTAATACCAATCTGACACCAAAGGCAACTTCTTAAGATGACCACAAAGAGTGTAGGGCCTTGAGGAGCATAATAAGGACCAGACCAGTACCATCTAAATTCTCCTTGATGCCATGATGATTTTTTGCCTTTTCTTTTATACCCCTTTTATACCTTTTTATAGCTTCTGTATTCTTAGGTTTTTCAGCCTACATTCTTAGACTTATTTGTCAAACTAGGAGACTAAACCTAGATCTTAGAAGTCTCGTAGTTAGGGATCAGAAAGCCCCAGACACCAAGGTCCTCTCCAGAACACATTTTGTAAACTGAGATAGAACCATCCAGGGGAAGGTTCCTTGGGGAGGGGGGCTCACTCGAGCCTCTCATTGGGGAATCTTTGATAGATATGCTAATTAGTAACACCTATAATGTTAGACCAGATCTGTTGTGGGGTGCATTGCGGTGTGCTTGGAGGTGCATTCGACCTGGACGTGGTGCACCTAAGGATCCTTAAAATAAATGCAGAGGTAAAATCCCTTTTTCCCTTCTAACCGTGTTTGAGTCTTGATTTTAAGACCAGGAAAAGGCATCAACCTCACATACACAACTAACTATCTTCTGCTAGATTTGTTTGCTTTAGTTACTTAGTACATAACATAATTTAAGTAACTGCAAAGTATGAGTTGACTTTGCAATTTTATTATGCAGGTATTACTTGAAGATAAAGGAACCAAAGAAAGGAAACCACTTTGCAAGAGTAACTGCTGGAAATTATAAGCAGTTTGCTCTAAAACACTGCTGGATCCAAAATACAATTATTACACATTTGCTCACACACCAGACACTTGGCATTACGCTTAATGACTCTGCTAGTTTCAAGCTCAGCTGGGATATAAAAGGTGGAAGAATGGATTTCTGTCTCCTTTTTTCTTTTCTCCTTTTTTTTTTTTCATAGGTACATCTACAGCACAAATGGCTTACATTATGGAATCTGAAGCCTGCAATAAAACCCAGCCAAAAAGTTGATTAAATATTCAGGGAACAGCGAAGTTACTTGACTTTAAAGTAGCTTTGTAATGTGGTCACGAGCTGCGTGTGATTGCAGTATGAACATGTCTTATTACAGCTAGAGAGGGCTGAAAGTTGAAATGGGGAGTTTTTCATTCTGAGCCTTCAAAAAAAGAATGATCTTAATAAAAACATACTCATCATCTTTATTCTCACTAGAATGTTAGAAGTGCCATATGCCACTTGCTTTCACAGCACAACTGAAAGGGTATGCTTCTGAAACTTCACCAAACCTCTAAAGGACCTGCTGGAGTTAACTGACCTTAACAACAACCAAAGCTTCCTGAGCAGTCTCCTAATCTCAAACCCTTTGGGATCTTTTGTATTTGAAAGGCTTTTGTTGCCTTTTTTTTCTTTTTTTTAACTGCTTCATTAGTTACACAAAACTTGACCAGCTTGTGTGAAAGCATTTATCTGACTCACCTACTTACAGCATCCTCACCTTTCACTAAGGTATTAACACCCTCAGAAATATCAGGCCAGCAACTGTGTACTAGATTGCTTCAGCCATAAACCAGCAATGGGATGACTACAGTCCTCCTAGGAGGACAGTTTCCAGCATAGCTGGAATACACCGTGGCAGCCTCAGGCAAGCCTTCGATAGCCAACATTTGAGTTTCTATCCTGAGGGAATTCAGGCACTGCTCCTGAATGCCAATATCCTCTGCCATCCTTTGTACGGGCCCTGCAAGGCTTTGATGTTATTGAGGCATGGAGAATAAAGCAGAACACAATAAAAAATAATGTACTACAAAATATCCTTGAGATACCCTAGCAAAAATCATAAAAACAAATAAATGTTCAAGGTTGGGAAGGGACAATGGATTGTATGTCCATGTGCCTTGAATTTGGTCACAAGGACAGTCTCCACATGACCCAGGGGTGACAGGTTTTCACTCAGACATGCCTGCACTTGGGAATGAACATTTCTGTTAGGCAGCTTCCTTCCCCCAGCCTCATCCTTTGCACAAGCTTCTCACGAGCATTTCGTGTTAACAAACTCTGTTTTCTGTGACTTTGAGGTCACAGTGGTGTACATTTTCTTAGGTCACACATCACAGTCACACCAGAGCTGGTATTTCAGAAACGAAAGCCCAAACTGTACCTCTGCATTTCCCCCCCAACACAGTACCTTTTCTTGTTCATTTACTACCAACAGGAGTTCACACATATGCCATGAGCAGTTCCACTTCTGCTGCTACATGAACCTCTCAAAATGTAAAACAAATTCCTGAGCTGTAACTAAAGCCACCTGCCCATTTTCAATGAACTAAGGACCTGATACTGTCATGCCTCCTCATGAAATTTAAAGACTGAAGTCTGTAGAAGATCATCGATTTTGTTTCATGAAGAACGTGAAGCGAGAAGTCAGAAATGTGCCTCACGTGGGTATCTAAGTGATGCTTAAGGATAATGCCTGAAAATTGTGTTTCACTCTACACAAAATTAAGACAACAAAATCCATTTCCTTCATTCTTCTGGAGGAAGTTATTGCTCTAAAATATTTACACTGACTGAAAAAGTAATGACAAATTCAAATTGCTAATCTCTGTGGCGAGGCAATTCCATAATGACTGCTGAGAGCAAACACTTTGCAGTAACAACTTCTTTAAGCCATTGTAAAGAAACCACCCCGGTGCAATCAACAGCTTTGCTATAGAGGGTAAACTGTGCCTAACTGAGCTGCCTCAGAGCAGGCTGCCAGGAAACCTCAGTGTGATGCAGTAGAATGCCAGCTCTGTAAAGAGCATGCCTCGCTTCCTCCGGCACGTGGTTGTGACCTCCAAAGCCAAGTATCCAGCATCCAACGCAGATCACAGGCCTCAGGAAACTGTGGGAGCTTCAGCTGCAAAAGTCTGAGGTGACAAGATGACCTAGGTGGTTTTGGATACTTCCCTAGAGATATTCAAAAGCCATCTGGACACAGCCCTGAGTAAAGAGCTCCAAGGGACCCTCCCTGAGCAGGGAGGTCGGACCAGGTGGCCTCCAGTGGTCCTTTCCCATTCTGTGATACTCAGCAAGAGGCCAAAGTTGAATCTTCCTCAGGATCCACAAGTATAACTCATATGTTGTTTAAACACATTTGTAATTACTTTTTCTGTAGAGATATTAATCTCTTTCACATTATTTACCGCCATATTACAAAAATCATTAGTGCCTGTAGACTGTTACGGAAATCAATATTTAATAAATTTGCAGCATAATGCACCCTTTTCACAGGCTCAGTTCCAGAGAGCTCCCCGCAACAAGTATGTAATCTCCGATGCCCACAGCTCATAATTCAACTACCACAGCACTGGCAAAACTATTTTTAATCAAAAATTGCTCTGCCTAAATGTTCAGAAAATCATTTTATTGTTAGACAGACAAAAAATGGTCTTTCAGCAATAAATTCTGTTTCTTGGCTCAGAGACAAAACCCTGCTAATTCATCACCATTCATATATGTCTGTACACAGAAAACTTGCATTGGATTCCTGAGCCCTGCAAACCTCACTCCAAATGCCAGCATCTCTGGAGAATTACTCAAGGCTTGAGACAGGGTTGGCTTAGTAGGAAAGCTTATATGGGGAACTATTGAGACTATTCAGTGATTGTATTTGTTCAATAGGAAATTGCTTTATTCACTGTGCATTTGGGTAATCTGAATTCTAGTTCTGAATATCTCATAGCCACAGGAGAGAAGCTAAGTGGAAAAGTTCATTCTAAAAAAATGCAAAGAAAAGGGGTAAACATTCATGAAAGTGACACAATTTACACTACCAGAAGTAAATCATAACTGGGACTAAGGCTTTAGAGACCTAACTGAGCATCAAATGAAACAAAAAAAAAATCAACACATCTTCTCCTCTACCAATAGAAAACTCCCTTAACTGAAAAAACATGCAAACCTCGACAAATGAGAGCCTCTCAGCAGGCAGGCTGTTAGGTGGATGGCATTTGGTTTAAAATGGCACAAACTGCCCACATTGCCTTTGGCAGGGCTAAGTTTTGAGACCCCCTTCACCAAAAGGCCCCAGAGAAAATCTCGGTATCACAACCATCTCAGGCTGGGACAAACAAACAACATTGTAGGTGGACACACTCAGTGCTCCAAGTTTCAGTTCCACATTGTGATTTTTCCAGAAGCAAAGCTGGTTTAAGACATTGCCACACATCCCTTGGAGGCTAAAGCAAAAATAAATAGGCCTGAAAACTAGAAAGTCACGCTGGAGTAGTGTGAAATACAAGCAGCTGAAGAGCAAAACCCTTCAGAACAATAAGCAGCCTCTAGCCACAAGGCAAATAAAGACCTTCCCTAATTTGTCTGCCTGTGAAATATCACTGAGAGCCAAGACACAGCAGGAGAAGCACTGCAGCCCAACCATCACGAGGCAGTGGATCTGAAAGGCTCTTGGAGAACAGAAGTGGATGAGAATTTCTTCCAGCACCAGCTATGGATCCCATTGGGACCTTGACCAACACCCCAGCAGGGATAGGAAAAGACCTCTGGCTCCAGAAAATAGTATTTCTGTGTCTGCTGAGCATCACCTCTTTTGGAATTGTAATTTTGGGGGGTGGTTTTGTGTTGCAAGGGAAAGCAGGACTTGAATCTTTTGCAGAAGACACAATACATAAAACACAAAACACAGCAGCTTTGGGTGCAGGAGTATAATTCCAGATGCTTGGATATGTGCAAGATCTCCAACACCTAAATCAAAATATGTAACTTTTCCACCCACCAACGCCAGTTTTATGCCACCACAGCTCAAACTTCAACTGAGCTATCTCGGTTTTACACTGCTGAGAGCAGGAAATCAAACCACTAGTTAAAAACTTAAATGACAAAGATCATCATTATAAAACATAATTGCTATTTGTGGAGGGATTCAGAAAACAGCTGTTTAAAATGCAACTGAAAGAAAACGAAATTTAAAACAAACAGAATGAGGCATTTGGCAGATAAAAATTGTATTACAGCTTTCACATTGATAGGCAATGAAGTGGGATGTATTAATGGCATTCATTTGCAGAGGAACGGGTCAATGAATGGACTGCTTGGCATTTTCCCTATGGAAACGGCATGTATTAAAACATGGCAAAAATACCAGGAAAAAGAAGACTGAAGTTTTATACTTCAGCAGCCAGGATCAATACATGTAAGAATGAGAAAGGTACGCATTTTCTTCCCCTAAAGGTACCAATGATTTTGGGTGCCTAACCTGGCACACCTGAAAAGCCAAATTTTCATGCAGTACCAAGTACTTTTAGCTCAGTTAAAGCACATCCAGTAGATACCAAAAATCACAATTTACTTTAGAGAAATCTCAGCTAGAGGATTTCAAAGAAAAGCATCAAATTGTATCACAGTACTGCCTGACAGCTGTTATTATTGTACTGCCAACCAAAACCCCCATGCAGCTGATGTCAAAAAAAGACCATTATTATTCTGCTTTTATTCAGACTTTCTGTACACAGAACAAAGCATTATCCATACTCATTTTTTTCCTTTCTTACCCCCCCATATACTCACCCATTTCCCTGTATTTTTAACAGGCCACAGAAACACACATAGAAACCAACAAGAACAAGCAGTTTCTAATTTGTTTAACTGTTCTGAATTCAGAATTGATGCCACACTTCTGAACGGCTCCAGTATCCTGGGTTCTGTGCATTTCCACATGGGGTGTAACTACACCAAGAAGTGCTGGTTATAGGAGGAGCATCCCTGTGTGTGCACGTGCCTTGTTTTCCATGCACCTGCTCCATGTGTGTCCTGACCTTCCCACAAGGACCCACCAGCTCCCTGCCACCTTTTTTGCCTTCTATAAGGACCAGGACTGGATGAGCAGCAACACCCAGACTTCCCCAGCTATGCTTCAAGGGAGACAGAACAGAGTTGCAGAGCTGCACCTGCACTCCCAGGACACCTCCAGATGGACATGGTGATGAGGACTGGCTCGTACAGCAACAGAAACCCAACCTCTAAGCACCAACAAATATAAATGTTAAACAAAATTGAGCTCTTGCCCAAAGACAGAAAAAGAAACAAAGACGAATGGCCTCTGCCATCAGACACCCAACAGCACACAGAATTATCACAGATGTTCATCTTTGTTAAACAATTAATTTAAAAATTTATTCAGTATGTGGATTAGTCTAAGCTTGCAACTTGATATGAGTTACAGTTTCTCCCAGCCTAGCTCTCTGACAAGCCATCATAGACTATTTGTGCATGCAGGTATTTTCACACATTTTAAAATGTGTTACTGACTAGAGAAACTACTAATTTAAAGTCTGCTATCATTTCTCATGTCAATTAATTTCTCTTGCTAGTCTCTTTCACACTCCTTTAAATTAAGCAACAAACATTTAAAAAGAACCACAAATCCAAAATCTCTCGCAAAACATGAGTAACAGCTGATTTTAGAACTCTGTTTCCTTGGCTATTTAAAAAAACAAAAATACCTGCCAATAGAGCTGAGTTAACATTATGGGCCAATTGCACACAAAGTTTAATTTTACAAGGCTATAAAAACAGCTCTACCGGTCTCCTCACAATCTGAGCTGCATTCTCACATCCAGAAAAATAGTTCAGTTCAGCTTTCCAGTAACAGTTCAGTTGTGGCCAAAGCCATTGCAATATATGGATTTAACTGCAGTCTGCTTCTTTAACAAGCAATGAGGCTGGAGAATGCAGTGGTCCTGTCTTGCTTGACTTTCTGGATGGCTTAAGTGTATTTTTGATTCAGAGGTGGATGCAGGACAGCACAAGGTCCCAGTCAGGGATCACAAGATCATCACAGTCCTGGGGCACTTCAGGATCAGCCTTCATCAACAGCTGTACTTTGGCACAAGAGAAGAGTGAGAAGCCTGGGGTCCCTTTTCTGTCAGAAGCTGATAACTCATTTCTCTTTGGCATGAAAACAACAACAGTGAAGACTCCACAAGAAGCTCTGCACTATCTAGTGGCTACTGTTAGCTTCAAGGCACAATTCAAGAGATGAGTCAGGAGTCTTAAAGCTCCTCACCCAAATTTTTTTTTCTGATATTTCATTTGTTCCTTCAGGGTCCAATACCCCAGTTAAGATCCAATAGGCTGCATCATCAAGATCCTTTCTGACTCCATCACCAAAAACTATCAGCAAGTAAGCCACTCTCACTCTGAGGTCTCCTCTGACAGAAAGTTAAGAGGCAGCATAGCATGACCAGGGGATTTTGATGTGGATACAAGACACACCTCTCACCACACCAGCCTCAGCTGGTAAGTGGCAATTCCATCTTCAGCTTACAGGCATCAGATATGATGCTGGTACAACTTTTGCTGTAGCACTGTATGGGCCACAGTGCCTGCCTGTCCTCCCTGTGCTGACCCAAAGCATCACCTGAGCTGGACAGCTTGCTCCCCACACTGGGTTTGCTGGCACTTCCACCAAGGGAAAAAAAAAAAAATTAAACACCAACTGATCATAAAATACCTCAGCCTTGTCTCTCCAGCTTATTAATTCCAGCTGCATTGTCTCAGGTGGAATTATATTATAGTATATCACTGTCATTGTCACTGTCACAGCATTCAAATTATGTTAAGTATGGCATAAAACAAGCAAAAGCACAAAAGCAGCAGTGAAGCTCAGTATCATTCCATCAGTTCTGCCGCTGGCAATCACAACCAAGCGTTCCTATCAGTGCAGTATGTATAGCCTGTGTTTCAGAGACACCTTCCTTTCTTAGGGTGTACGAGTCTAACATATTGCTGCTACATAGTCCAACAATTTATGGAGTCCATGATAAACCACTGCATCATTTTTCAAGGTCCAAGAACTCTATAAGCTTGGTCAGTAAAATGTACGAAGCAATAACTCATCCCCCAAAAAATGGTGATGGCAACTACAGAACTGCAGCTCTATTAACTCCTTTTTTTTTGTATGGATAAGTTTAGCTGAAAGCAATATTAGTGACAAATTGCAGCCTGGGGAAATTTTCAGATCAAGGTAATAATGCTATGAGGTAGAATGATTTGCTTTAGTGTTGCTATATAACGCTGCCAGCTCCCTCCAACTGGACACTAACTGCAGCCAGAGGCCACCTTGCTTAAAAAAATATCTAAAGAAATATTTTAGCACTAAACCTGTCTGGAGCAATAAAACAAAACACAGCATCCTTCCCAAGAAGGGGCACTGGGAAAGTGAAATTGGGTAGAAAGTTCAACAACTAAATGATTCATGGCTGGTGACAAGCTAGTGCCTGCGAGCTGAAGGAGCCAGTCTCGTGCTAACACTGCTGAACCACGTAGGTGGGAAGGAACCTCTGGAGGTCTCTAATCCAATCTCCTGCTCTAAGCAAGGTGCTCAGGGCTCTGCCCAGCAAGTCCTGAACATCAACAGCACAGAAGTCACCCCTGCTCCAGGATGTGGTTCCAGAGTTTGATCAATTCATGGCAATTTTTTCCTGTTTTACCCGGCCAGAATTTCTCATGTTCCAACTTGTGCCTGCTGCCCCTTCTCCTGTCCCATGGCACCTCTGAGAAGGGCTTCCTCCATGCTCCAGCTCTGACCACCTCAGTGGCCTTACTGGATTTGCTCCTGGTGTGCCACTGTCCTTGTGCTGGGACAAGGACACCAAGCACTCAGGCTCACGAGCACCGGGCAGAGGGGCAGGATCCCTCCCTTTGCCCTCACAGCATTCCAGCTAACAGTGCCTGGGATGCAGTCAGCCTGTGCTGCTTGGGCACACTGGGCAACTTACTGCCCACCTGAGCCCCCAGGTATTGTTAAAGAGTACTGGACCAAGAGCTGCTCCCAGAGGGACATCACTAACAGGCAATTTGAGCTCAGTGGCCCAAACAAGTTTCCACTTCCACCACCGCTCACTTGTCCAGCCCACCTCTAACCAACTGGGCTATAAGGATGCCAGGATTTTCCTCTAGTGATACACAAACACAGGCACATTCTCTGTGCCTACCTGCCTTTCTCAAAGCCCTTTAATTGCATGTCTCTGCCTCCTCCTGGGATCAGATACTCCACACTGCTTTGAAGGAGAACCAGCAGCAGGATGTGAGGGGACTGCGGAGATGGAAAGTGCCTGTCCCAGAGCAGGTGGAACTGAACCAGCTGGGAACAGCAGGCATCAGAGGAGCAGAAACCATCTGATGCCACAGCCAGCTGCAGGGAAGGAGAATTGTTTTCATCATATTCGCCTTTTGAGATTTAAAGCAGGTTAGCTCCTGCAGAGGTTTCTTTCTTTCTACAGCATGACGAAGAGTCATTCACGCATTCCTAGCCTCTCCAACCTCCCTAAATTAACTCTCCCATGGGTATCCTTTCTCCTGTCATCAAGCCTGAACTTCCACTCTGACCTCCATGGCTCTGGATGGTGCTTGTTCATCTTCCAGACAGGATCTGGAAGCCAAGCCCCACTGCTTCTGGAGGGTGAGTGAAACCTCCAGCAGCAGCACAACAGGGATGAACAGGGATGAAGTTAGGAGAGGAATTCCTCACCCAAGACAACTGGTCCACTGCCTGCCCCAAGAGGAGACCACACAGAGTATTCAAAGGCAAGTCATTTATATTAAACTGTTTTCAGCCTTCCCTTCTAAAATTGACTTGAATCTGCTTTAGAAACTCCCAATCCACAGTATCTCGCACAATTTGACTGCTCTTGCTTCCACAGTGCACAGCAGGCCAAAGATTTCCACTTTCTTAAGAAGGATCAGGAACTTGGCTACATGCAGACAGTGTCTAAAAGCAGCTTTGAAGCCATTCGACCTCTGTAATTCTTCCTGATTTTACACGGATGACAAGGGTTGAATCTGTTCTGCCTCATTTTTGCAAATGAGTACCTGGATCCACTGTTTCCAAGAGGTTTTAGTAACTCCTACAGCAAGCCATGTTTTATGTGATAAATGTCAGGAAATGAACTGAAAACCATTTGCCTACAGCATTTCGGAAGGAAAATGACATGGCAGCCTACCCTCTCCTCCTGTAAAGTGAATCATTAAAAAAGGCAGGAATAACATTCTTTGTTCCTGCCATGTAGCACAGGGTGGGCAGCACATGCTGTCACTGACAGCTCCTTTGCTTTCTTAGCACTTATTCTTGCCTTGTGAGGAAATGTGAGGAAGAAAAATTGTATCTGAATTGCCCAGAGTTTTTTGGATTTCTGTTTTAAATTGTTTTCTCCGTAGCCACTCTCCCAGTCTACAGGAAATAGATAACAACCACCCAATCACCCCTTTTGTAAGACAGTACCCACTGCTGTTCCAGTAAGTGTGTCAGCCACAAGGAACAAAATACACCAGAGCTTTTTCCAAATTCCAACAACCTTCAACGTACCAAGCTTCAAACCAACAGAGCCTTCTCCCAGAAAAGAAATGAGTAATAAGTATTCTGAATTTTAAAGGGGATCAAGGCAGTCCCACTAAGAAGACTACAAATGGATTGTATTGAGCATCCTCACACATATGTAAATGTGGATTTCCAACAGAGCTCATCCTCCCTGGAGGCTCTGAAACTCTACCTATCCCAGCACAGCAATTTTGCTGTGCCCAGCACCACAGCACCACTCTGCTCCTGACATTACACTACCAAAACACCAAACTAGAGACAGCTAGAGAGACAGAATAAACTCTTCAACCAACATAACCTACTGAGGTTTAAAGCCAGTTCTTGCTCTGTCATTCAGCTTAGCAATGCCAGGGCAGCAGGGAGAAAGCAGCAGTCCAGGAGTCTCCCACAGGGTCAGAAAGTCAGCTCAGGAAAGGGTTGCCAAAACACTCCTGACCTTGCTCATCATAGAGCAGCATCAAGAGTATATTTCACTTTAGCCTGCAGGTGACCTTCATATTAAACCCATCCTTACAACCTCCACTCCTCCTTTGAACAACCATCATCACAATTTGAGTACTCTGGATCATTCAGCTCCCTCAAGCTTTCTTGTGTGAGCCTCCAGGCCTCCGGCATTTAGGTGCTGGAGCCCCATGTATAATGCAATACATCATCAGATCTGCTCTCCTCTGCAATATTAATGCCAGCTCCCATGTTATTTCTCACCAACCTGACTACCATGCACGTAAAATGTCTAAAGTAACTGTGGTTGGAAGAGCAACACAAAACATTAAGTCATTTAACAGGGGAGAAAAAAGCATTGCCTTTCACTGGCAGTGTTGTTCAGAGCACATGGCAGTAGAGTGCTTTACACCTCTAATGCACAACCCAGCAGGAAAAATGCTAAAGTTGGAAACTGTAGCATTCAAAGTTAAAAAGTGCCAGAATTCAAGCTGCCTGAACAACACTAATTTGACCCTCCCACACGTATGAGGTCTAGAATTATGCAACCAAAAAGTTTCCCTTCATAATCTGTCTCACCAAGGGCACAGACTGGCTGGTGCTCACTCCACGTGCCATTCCTTTTCCTTTCAAATGGCGTATTATTCTGTTTGTTCTTCAGAGGGAAGCCATAGCCCTATTTGTCACACATCATTCAAATCCCATTCTAAAGGCAGAATTTTTGTCTTGAAGACAAACAAGTTATCTTCCCTAATGACCCATGTGAGACGAGATAATAGCATTGCTGTCGTGCAGCAAATGGGAAATGAAAACAAGGAGGTGTAAGTAAAATGCTTCCACTGCTTTTGGATGCCTTAACTGAGACTTCTAAGACATGATTTCCAGGAAATTTAAACTTTACTGTAAAGCACTTCATGGATACATCTACCCAGCACAGCTCAACAACTTGTAGGGATGGTTCAGGTAGTTGTCACTGAGACCCTGAGCCAACCTTGACCTTCCTGTCTACATTCAGTCCCTTGTGCCTCATTCAGTTTCTTTTCACACATATAATATCAATTCTTTCATATCAGAGCTACCTTGCTTCCCCAATGCCCTCATTCAGGCCTCTTTTCCACGGGTCTCTCCCAGCTCCTGACTCCATTGAACAAGAGCCAGAGCAAAAAGGTTCTTCACTATCCATCCCATCCCCTTCCAGAGCCCTGCTTCAGCTCCCAGTCTGCAGCTCCTAACACAGTCCATGTTTCCTGTGTTCTGCAATGAATATTGGATTGGTTTAGTAAAATCAAGTTAAAGACAGGAAGAGAGGAAAACACTTTAAAAGGGCAAAGCATTTGCTATTTTCATTCCAAGTGCTGTGGTGAGCATAATTATGCAAATTCAAAAAACTTGTCATAATTGACCTTTTCAAAACATGTGTGTCCATAGGCCTAACATACAGTTCTTTGGTGAACCTTGAAATTTATTAAAGGTCAGCAGCTCTAGAACTTAATTTCATTTCATCATTAAAGAACTTATTTAGCATGCAGCCATCACCAATCATCAAGGAAAAACAAATTTGCTTAAAAACAGGTAGAAATTTTGATGCATTGAACTAGCAAAACCTGTACCTTTAAAAAGTTGTAAAAGAAAATTAAAAAAAAAGTTCTTGCTACAGAACCTATCTGTTGTTGTTCCGAAAATTTAACAATGCCAAAATCCAAAGATCCTGGTCATCTGAAGCCCTGGAAGCAGCTCTGGTAAATGGTCAGGAGCCACTACTGATTCTAACTAAGTTAACTCTGGCAGTGTGTAGAGTAAGATTAAAATCTCATTGTGTTTATATTCTCCAGGGCTTGGCTGTCTCTTCTGTGCTACTGCTCCAAGAACTGTCACAGACCTTCGTGCTCCTTTGGGGAAGATTGTTCTCCACCTTTACAATCTCATTTGCAGCGACACAATCTCTCTCCACCTTGAAAACTGGTTCTTTCTGCGAAGAGCTCACACAGACCCTGGCACAACTCCTGGTAAAAGGAAACTCCATGAAGATTTCTGTGACATCAGGACTGGCCAAGGAAGGATTCTGGACAGAACAGGCACAAAAAGAAAACCGAAAGAGGAAAACCCCATGTTTTCACAAACACTCACAAGCCCCAGTGCAGTTACTCTTACGCTCTATTATTTTTTAAGCAGGATCCACTTGAGAAATTTCAAGTATTTTTTTTCTTCCAGGAAAGTAAAACACGATGACAAACATGCAAAGCTGCCCTTAATTAGAACAGTAGATACAACACAAAATACTGATCCTGTTCCATGACAGAAATGATGGAACTATGGCTTTTACCAAGGGATGAAACAATAAACATAGAAAAAGCTGAGGGCCAGATCAAACAGAATTAGTTGCCAGAGCACCACAGACGTGAATCTATGACAATTTATACCAATGAAGGCAGTTTGTCCTTGAAGCTCAAGGTCATTTTTTCACTAAATACCAAATCTTTTTTCTGGAATTTACATGCAGTACAAGCCTTCATTTCCTGGCTTAAATCTTCTACCCAGCAGCATCACGGACTACAGGATGAATATAATTTTTTTCCATTGGTATCTACACTCTGAGAAATGTGTTGCTTCAACTGCTTCTTGTACAACAGATGGAAGGACATCATAAAATATCGTGTGGCTCCCTAACAGGCTCTTTGAAATTCAAATAAGGTTACATATCCTTCACCTCACCATACAAGACCACAACAGGGTTGATTACAGAAATACTAGCACAGGTCTGTGTCAAATCAATAATGTGACAGGGTGTCAAGCTTATCAGAGGGGTTTAACTGTTTATTTTCATTTAGCGCCTGCCTGCAGCGCCTGTCACCACCAGGAACATTCCAGGAAGTCCCAAACAACCAAGACAAAGACACCAAATATAGCCTGGGACACAGCAGCTGGAACTATCCTGCCACAGTTATTCCTTTTTCATCCAAGAGGGTGAACAACCTGGGATCCATTTCTGGAGATGATGCAGTAGCACAGTAATTATTCAGCAGCCAAATAACTTCTATTAGCTGACAGACCTCACTTTTGCAGCTCTGCCCCCACACACATTCCAGGAGGTGGTGCTGTCCCCTGGAGGCACTGAAATCACTGGTTTCTCTTTGCAGATGAAAACTTCAGCAGATCAGGGGCACTTTATGCAAGTGCACAAGCCCATGATGCCAACTGAAGACTCAGCTTTCATAAAAAGTAACTGGTAAATGCACATTCAGCACTTCTGAAAATTCCAAGTCTATCAGCTTGTAATGCTTCTGATCGGAATGCACTTGCTCTGGAAAGAACAGCAGCTCTTTAGTGCTCTGCATGAATTCAAGCCATGGGCTATTACTCACAGAGAATAAACCTGTTGTGTCACCCATCTGTAACAGCCATCTGGGACAGATGTTTTAAATGGAAACTGCCACAAGATTTAGGGTTCACTATCAACTTACCTTATATCTTGATCAGTTACCCCTTGAATGACACAATAAGAAATTATGGACCCCACCTGACTGAAGGAAGCAATACAGATGCTTTACATTGGTGTCCTTCCCTGATAAATCAACAGTCCAGAAAGCAGATCAGTGCCTGTACCATCCTATCCCATCCTACTCAATCCCTGCTGCTTGGAGAGCTAAAGCTCACTTCAATTTTTTATGGGCATGGAATTGACCATATATTATGCATGCAAAGTCCGACAGACCATTTGTTTGCTCCTATTTACTTGCTACAAAGAACCTTAGTTTCTTAAGCCAAATAAATCACCTTTAAAACATGTTAATGATCAACAAACGTAAACATTCTTCATAAATTTCTGAAACAAAATTATTAACTATTCACATCCAAGTTCTATAAATTTCATTGCATGTCCATCTGGCAGACAGCTGCATTATTTATTTGCTGTCACACTCAGTAAATTGATTTACTGGCATTTAAAGGTGTCATCTTTACTCATTACAATTTCAATGATCACTCCAGCACTGCCAGCATTGCACCAATGACCTGAGTTTCAACTTTTAATCTCTACTACGATTGAATTCCACATACAAAGCAGTATATGAAGAGACAGAGGAAACTGAAGGACTTGGGTGCTTTGATTTAAAGTTCACTGATCTCTGTACAGTAACAATTTGATGAAAAAGTTAATTTAATGACTCAATTACAACATACACTTTTTTGAGCCCAAGGTGAGCTTCAGAACTGGCAACACTGCTGTGCAGAATTAAGATAAGTGGACTTGATAGACAAGAAAGAGGAATGAGGCCGCATCCTTGGAAAGGATTACTGCCCTGGAAAGTCGGGGGCAGATGTTGCTTACCCTGAGCCACATCACCTGCATGCTCTCCCAAGTATGCTGCCCAGCTGTATTAGCTGCAGTGCCAGAGACCAGAATGCCATTCCTGCTCTGGAAATATTTCAGGCAGGCAAATAGCAGCAGCCCCCCACCTCACCCCACCTGGTGAGAGGAACCATTTACAAACAAGCAGTACCCATCAGCTTGGAAAATGCATCAAAACACAGATATTCAAGATGCTCTAGACTATGTTCTAGGACACTAAGTGATAAGGACAAGAGATTTTCAAGAAAAGACACAATGACCCCCCCAAAGCTCCCTGTGGCTGTCCCCAATTTGTGTGCTCTAGCACAGCCTCAGGCAAACAGCTCCAGAACCATCCCCACTGACTGAGGCACTTCTGTGCTTCCCCTGGAAACTGAACTGCAGCTGAAATAACACCACCTCCCCTTCACTGACACCCCCAGGCAGCACAGGAACTAAACAGAGTGGTGACCTGCAACTCACAGCCACACACATAGATATAACCACAGCCAAACCGCACGGAGAGTTGGAGTTTTGATCATGCCTCACTAGAGAAAAACATAATTAAAACCATTAGGTTTGGAAAACTTCCAGCCCTATGAATCTGACAAAGACATTTATGATGATAGAAGAATAATAATGTCCACTAAAATCCCTGTACATAAAAGCACTAAAAGTGTTTTATAGTCAAAAATCCAAGGAAAGAACATTTTAAATAAGTTAATGTGCATCTTCTACAGAAAAGGAGCAGCGTGACTTTCACATTTCATAAAGTAAAGCTTGACTTCACAGCTATCTGTATCCTATCACACTTTTCCTGTCAGACTAAACATCTCTTGTTTTGATGCAAGTAGAGCAACTTATCTCACAGGGTATTTTTGATGAAAATGAACTCGAGGCTTAAACAAGAAGAGCCCAAGTCCCTTCTGTGATAGCGAATTTCTGACGCTTCGATCCACTTTGCATTGCTATGCTTTGAAGGATGCCCAAGATGAGAAGGAATTCATAACACCATCCAAGAGGGGTGCATTACAGTAAAGCATATTGACATGCTTGCTCTTTTTATTGATCCATGCAGCAGGTTCTTACTTGAGGTAACATTAAGAGAAATGTCTCATTTACTTGAAAAGAAAAAAATAATTTCACAGTTTTTGGATAAAACATTTGGCAGAGTGCTGCCATCTGCACCAATATTTGAAAACCGAGCTATTCAAATATGCATAATTTACTTAATCTTAGCAAGATATTTGAAAATTAGAGGCTTTTTATTACACTTTCCAAAGCTTTTTATTACACTTTGCATATTGAGTACTAGATCCATCTGGAAAAGTGACACTCAAAACAACAATGCCTTTTCAAGTTCATACCACCTTGTTGTATCAGGCTCTTCCTACATACTGAGCATATGAGTTCCAGAAGCTGCTTTTGAAAAATAAGGGTAAGGGGAGACAAAATCTACAAAGAATGTTCAAATGGTGACCCTAAAAATTAGAAGGCTCTCAAAAATGTATATACTCAAGTGTTGTGATGATTTCCTGCAATTTCTCCTGTTTATTTTAGAATCAGGCACAAGAGAGCAGCTTAGAACTCCTTTCTTGAATAGGTTTGAGAGCTTTAAGAGGTTAAGAATTTCACAGCTGATTATACTGACAAATAATTCCAATTTTGGATCAGTCCAAGCAGAAGCGACATAAAGGAATTTCCAACATGCATGCACTGGAGCTGGAGCCTGTTTGGGATTGCACCTGTCAGAGCCCAGAAACTGGAGACAGACTGTGGCCACTCAGAGTTTATTTAAAGAAAACATCTTCTGTCACCCTGCCTCTCAGTCATCACCCTGGTTTTGTTTCATGTATTTGCTGTTTAAGCCTGGGAAAGGTGGAATGAAGACTTCATTGATTTTAACTAAACAATATAGCTGCCACTAAACCTTCTTGACTACAGCACTCTGCCAAACCCCAACGCTTCCAATACAGAAAAATTCTTTCCATTTTATCCTGAGCCTCCCCTGAACAGAACACCTGGAGCAGGCATCCAGGAAAGGGAGCAGAATGCAAGAAAAAACTCCTGGAATGATTCATTAACAAAGTCATCAAAACCAGATACCAAGAGTATCATTAGGCTTTATTGTAACAGATCAGTGACATACTCAGTGTAAGGGGATAAAGGTAGTTGCAAAGTCCTTCTGCACAGCCTGGAAGTTTCTAATAGCAGCCTGCCAGACCTTTGCAGACATTTGCTAAGATCTGGAAGACGACAGACTTCAGAGCAATGTGCTGCTGGGTGTTCTGAGCTGCTGAGCAAACCACAGGAGGGGGACTGCGAAGCACAAGTGAAAAAGAAATCTCAAGCTGACTTAAAGCCATTTGCTCCAGAAAAACAATCGTTTTCCCGGAAAATGTTCTAAACAGATGACTCTTACCAAGAGGCTGGATGTGACCCGTTCAGCCAAGAAATGCTCAGCAATGAAAGATTTATGTGCACTTTACTTTAGGTGCTTTGAACATAAAACTTTCCTCCTACCTTCAAATCTACTTTCCTGAATTTCTTTGTGCGCAATATTTACAATGCCCACTTTCATTCTTAAGCAAGCAGCAGAAAGAATATCTTCTTTGAGCAAACAGGTCTGGACAGACTGCAGAAATTTGCCAAATATTGATTTTGTTAGGGATGAGCTTGAAATTTCCATCTCATTTCAGTTTCACACAGAATGAACTTTTAGAAACTGATTTTCTAAAACAAATGTATTATACTGTATTAAAAGAAGTGAATTAAACGACTTCAAATAATGAACTATCTATGATAATTGAGTAATTGAGAGCAGTAGGAATTTATACCTCAGGGTAAAACAGTACACTGGGAAAAATGATGTTGTCCTAAGAGGTTCTGTCTTGCTCAGGCAAGGCCACAGGCAGACATTGTGCCTGACTGGCCCAGATGTGGTTACTGGCAGGAGACAACAGCAAGTCAGCCAACTTATCTAGAGTGTTTTATTCTACAAGCCTTCTCTCCGGCGGCACTTTCAGTCAGGGCTCTTCCCACTCCTTGTCTATCAGGTTCTATAAACTTAGCCTAATACCTTTGGGTTTATGTTCTATCAAACCAGACTTGGTGAATACAAATAAGTGAAGAAACTGAAAATTCAATATGTAAGCCCTTATTTCTGTTGCAAACGAAGTTTAAAAAATGCTGTAAGGAATGCAGTCTTCACAGTGTTTGTGTAAAGCATACTGAGCATCCAAGAATTACAGGAGAAGCATTACCTGCTTGTAGTTCTCTGGTTGTCTAATGAGATCTGTTTCTGTGACAGAAAAATGTCCGAGGATCCGGTCCATGTGGGAGCCACTTGTGAATAAATGGATCTGGAACAGATTAATTTAAAAGATATTTGCCAGTGCAAGGACCAGATCATTAACAACGTCATTAACTACCATCCCACAGCTGCCTGGATTGGAATGGTGATGTGACCAGTGGTTACAAACCCGTTGCCAATGGACATGTACAAGTGTAACGACCATCACCAATACAACAGCTCTTTTTCAAGCAGCCAGAATGGGAAGGAGGAACATGCACCACAATCATCTCACAAAATGGTCCATCTGGTAGTGTTGCCAGAACGACACGCAGGAATTGCAACAACTGCTGCCACAGTAAAACTGAAGGTTTCTCTTTTCATCCTGTCTTAAAAGCCTTTTTCCTTACAGTACACATGGTCTTGTGCATGGCATGAAAGGAGAAACCATTTACACAGACAGCAGCAGTCTTAACAGAGCTAAAGTGTACTCTCAGAAGAATTTTTATTTCTTTCTTTAAAGTAGAAAATGCTACCTAGTTACAGTAAGGTTCTCTTTTGCTGCTCTATACTGTTGGCTTTTGCTTACCAAGACCTTGTCCCAGCTGCACTGGTGATAGTATCATCAATTACTTGATGAAGAAGCCTCCCAAGTTAGTCAAGGGAACAATAAAAAGCAATTCCTCCTATTCAGAGCTGATCCCTTTGTTACTGTAATAACTGCAGCTGCCAAACAAGATAGCAGTGCACATTTGTCAGACAATCACTCATATTTCATTAATATTTCTGCCAGAAGACAGAGAATGTTTCCTGCTTTTCTTCCTTTATTCTAATACGAACTTTATCACACACTTGGGTATTGACAACTATTTCAAAGTTGACAGGCACTGGGTAATTATCAACCCTTCCGTGAAACTTCAGAATATTTTAGCGTTCCTTTCCCAAAACTCACTGCTGGTGACAACCATCTGTCACATGTGCAGAGCTATGCGAGTTTAAAAATAAAAGAGCACCTCCCCACACAATGTTCTTCCTTTCCACTTGCCACTCCTCTCCCTGCTGCATTCTTGCGTAACTCTGGCTGCCAAACCTTTGGGCCCCCAGCACCAGCAGTGAATTTCAGCCCCTTTTCCAAAGCAGGTGGCAGCAGCATCCCTGACCAAAGCCCAGAACAAATACACTAAAGCTGTAACAACAGAGCAATAAGGTGTTCCCCTGAGACCAGACTAGATGGGTACTGGAATAATCCAGTATTTGTATTTTTGCTCTTACAGATAACCAGGACACACAGCAGATAAAACAAGGCTTAAAGAGGGAAAGAGCACCAAGGTAGAAGTAGCAGGTGAGAGGCAGAACATGCATAGCTGTTGCCACTTGGCACTGCAATACCCCCAGGTGGAGGCAGGTCTGACCTAACCTTACACTAATTTTGCAAGAGAGCACAGGCACAGCTCCCCTCACTTAGCACCACTTCTAGGGAGTTCCCAGTACCAATTCCTAAATGTCCTTGAGCTCAGACAAGCTGCTCTCCCTGCAGGGTGCCTAATTCACCTACAAGAAGATGAAAACAGGGCTTGCTCATAGTTCACACACATTTGCATGAGAGGGAAAAAATTCTACTGCATTAAAGAACGTGCTTCTGAGATCTAATGGCAAATTCACCTTAGGAAAAAAAGCAAAGATTTTCAAACCAAATAGACAAAAAATATATAATTAAACAAGGTAGCAATTCTCAGAGCAACATGGTAGATTTTTCATGTCAAGATACAGATGCATCTAACAATTGCAGTTTAGCTCACTCATAAATTACTGACAATGAGGTAATTACCCAGCACCAGTCCCTGCCCTCTATTATTCAGAGATCAAGACTTTGTCCTTGTCCCTTTACTCTTACTACATCAGATATATAGATACAACCCATCCAATCCACTGCACCCATCTTATTTTATATTGTTTATCCTAGAGGGGGCACAAGAAACCACTCCATTCATAGGTGGTAATTCCCAGCACTGCTCTGCATTCTTACTGACAATACAACTCTTGCTCTTAGTTTCCAAACATACTAAAACCATTATTGTTGCTTTACCATGATCTGATAATTCCAATTATGTTAAACTCTTTTTCTATCATCAAGAATTCCATTTAATAACATTTTATTCTTACTAACCCACACACACAGCTCATAATCAGATATTCACCTGCTTTAAAAAAAAAATCATCTCTGAACCTGATCTAACCCTCCACTACTTCAGGATGGAAGGTAGCTGAAAATAGCCCCAGGAAATCCATCAGTTTTGCAGAAACTCATCTGTTCCACTATTTTTCGTAACATGCTGATTGTGGCACAGTGCATTTAACAGAGCCCCCCAAAAATGAAAGTTTTAAACTACACAAGTTTGTACCTGTTCCACTGAAACTATGCAAGGCTTCTCACTCACATTTTTTAAGGCAAAGTGGTAACTCAAAGAATAAATAAAAACAACTGCTCTCTCCTATGAATTCAAGAGAGATCAAAACCCAGGCAGACAGATACTCTTCTGGCATTTGACAGAAATAGGAAGAAAGAGAATAGAAGGAACCAAAAGACATGCCTTAACACAGTAATTTATTCTCCACATTCCCATATATTTGAAGGCATATCAGGTAAATATGTACCACTGAGAATTTCGAGGGAATTATAATGGTATTACTACATTATATTTTCAAAGCGAGCCAACCTGTCCATGTTGAGAAGCCATTATAATGTTATTCAACAGCTCATAGCCTCAGGCTGCAAAATTCCTCAGAAACAGAGAGTTTAAGATTTCCCTCAAGAAGTCTTCCTCCTACAGCAGGACACGTGTGCTTCTGTAAGCTTCAACGTGCCTTCTGGGAGCTGAAGTCACTGAAAAGCAGCTCATCAGAACAGTTAGCAAAGAGGAGCAGCCAGGCAGGCCTCCCAACGAGCAATTCCCAGCACAGAACCAGCTCCAGGGAGGCTTCCCTCTCTTGGGTACTGCAGAACTTCATCCCATCAACCTTAGGACAGAGTAGATGGAGGACCCAGCAATATCCATACTAAAAAATACAGAGTGGAAGAGCAGTCATCTTCTGAGTAAGAACTTATTTTCCAACTGTGTTGTGTTCTTCTCAGAAAGGCCCAAAGAGAGAAAATGGTATTTTAGAGCCCGTGTGAGTCACAGAATGAAATCTGTGGAAGCACCATCACTAGTTGACAAAAATTACAGCTCCTGATCAGCAGTAAATAAAATTGTTCCACAGTTGAGACACATAACCTGGTAAGTTTTTATTTTACAGAGCGAGTAAAAGCCATAATTATCATTTTGAAGAGAAAGCCCTCTGTAAATCTGTCAGCATAATTAAAAAACATAACACTCATTAGCCTTTTGCATACTGTGTTTGTGGTTTATTAGAGAAAAGCAGCAGCTCATATAGAGGTCATACTGGGTCAGTTCAGTCTTCTAACACATAGACTAGTTTAAAAGTTTTGAAATTAATGCAGCAGTAAAAGCAATTTCTCTAGAAAGAGTCAGGAAATATCAATTATTGTTTATAATAGCTGTTAAATTGTGTTATATTTTGTGTTACCATAAATGCTAACATTAATGTGGCACAGAAATGAAGTCCTTCCAAAGTCACTTTTACCTTTCTATTCTCCTGCTTTTAATTCAGACTAAAATATAAATCAGAGCACTGCACTTTATTACAGCTCTGAACAGAACTCCCACAGCTGCACACATAATACCAGTGTGGGTTCACATATGGAGGAGTTGGGCTCGGTTCCATCCTTCTTTGTGTACCCCCATGGTGGCAGCCCTGACTGTGAGAATCATCACCAGCACCACTGTTGCCTTCAGTTTAGTCCAGCAATGACTGCTGGAGAAGGCAGTAATGGCAGCTTTGGGAAACTGGATGAACAGTGGAACATTCTCCCTCCTGCTTATTCCTCCAGATTCTGGAAATTGTGGCCCAGAGACCTGCAGCATAACTAACCTGTCCCTTGTAGTTGTCTGACTGTCCTAACTTTAGCAAACATTTTGCCTTAGATAGCCACAAAGGGGAAAAAAAGTCCAAGTTTATTTCAAAGTACAACTTCCACAGGAGGGTCATCATCTCTCATCTCCCCTGTCAACAAGTTTAGCATGGTGCCCGATCAGCACATCTCTTCACTACTCCAGTGCCTCATCTGGACTGCTGAGAATATCTCTGTTTGTACTCGAGCTCCCAGGTTTGACCTGCTCTTAATTCTTCCTTGGCCTCATTAACTGCAAGCTGAGGCACTGGAGCTGCCTAATGATTTGTTACTGTCAAGACTCACATAAATCAGAGCACTGATGATGAGTTATGGAGCCTTTTGCCTCACCTACTAGAAAAACCAGCATACCTCAAATAGAGGTAGTTTATCAGGAGGAGAAGATGCCAATCATTTCATTTGAGATTCACCTCTCCCAATCCCATCATGGTCTGTAATCACAGTGCAAAAAGCCAAGGACTGCACAGGCACTTAGAGGGAATTGCTACCTTTGTTCCCAGATCAGGGAAGCACATCAGCAGTGATCAATGAGAAGCAAAAGGTTATTTTAGATGCTGCACACACAGCACCTGATCCTTCCTCCCTAGGGCTGTCAATCAGACATCTTCCCTAGCAATCGGTTCATAGAAAGAACAAAATGTAACCTCATTATAGTTTTTAGCACTGCTCCGTCAGACACAGGATTAAAACCAGGAAGGTATCTTCATTCAAAGGTGAAGATGATTCTGACAACTTTCTGATGTATACTTTGAGAAGAAATTTCCCCAAACCATTTTTAGTCTCAAAAAAAGGTTTTCTGTGAAGGTTTGGAGTACAGTAATAGCTGGCTCCATTTAAGTTATCCAAGGAGATATAAATGGAGAAAGAGGACCTAGGTAAAACAATAACTCTTAGGACTATCTTTAGAACTACATTTTCTGGTTTGTCTCTGGAGTCACCATCACTGTCGACTTTGGGACTGAAGGCTGGTTCCATCCTAAAAAGACAGAATGCTTCCATATATAACTGTGATTAGACAGGCAACTAAACATTCATAAATGGGAACAGAATTGGAATCTAAGCAGTGTAGAGACCATTACTGATTCCTGATTTAAAAGCAGGCAGATTTTGGGTTCTGCTGAGATGTCCACTAGCACTTTGGAAAGAGATTTGGCATTTTATTTTGCTATTACTTTCAATATTTATGCTTAACATTTTGAATCCACATTTCCAGTGAACTTATCATTCTGCATCGCTACTTCTTGTCTGGGGAACCAGAATGCTCTGTCTTGTTTCTACCAGGGATTTTCTGAGAAAAATGGCAGCAGCCTATGGTTGCAGAAGTGACTAATGTGCCAACCTGCAAAAGAGACTTTTATACAATTACAGCCTTACAAACACTGTACATGCTACGTTTTCTCATGGTTCTGCCACACTGGGGAAAGACGGAGGTGCTTATATTCAGAGTAATTCACTCTTATCTACAGAAAATGAAGAACTAGCAAACAAGAATAATTTGTACATTTAGCTCTAGCTGACAAGGCTTTTAAATAATAAACTATGTCATAGCGAGTTAGAAGAATCATTTACCTTGTGCAAAAGTTTGCACTGCTCTTGGTGCTGAGCGTGCAAACTGCGCCACTGGAACCTCAGCCTCCCGTTTAACCACTGAAGGTATCGAACATCCACTCTGCCTTCCAGCCCACCTTCAGGTCCTGCTTCAGTTGTACCCTCCTGCCTGTTAGGCAGATCATCTTCACACTGAAAGCAGAAAAGAATACCAAACTGGTTTTAATTAAAAATTAATTTAAATTTTTCAACATTTTCGAGTCATTCAGTAGTGAACATACAGGATATATATATAGGCCAAAGAGGAAGAAAATCGCCCTAAAATGAAGTCAATTCCAGCAGTACAGAGAAATTAGAACACAAGACTGGAAACAGCCTAAACAAGTAGAGAAGTGTGGAATAAATATCAGCTTCTCAGCTGTGACGTGCTGAGCTGTCTCCTCTCCCATCTTTCATTTTCCATACCCAGGAAGACACAGTGTTCCTGAGACAGCAAGCATGTTCTTTACCCAGATGGGAAATATCGTATTTTGACTAGATTCTAATATGTCAAAGAACATAAAAAACAGATTTAGCTCCTGCAGTGTCTTCCTGAGAACCTATTTTGTAAATCAGTACCTTATATAGGGACAAAATTGTGGGCCTGTGCTTAGCCAGCTATTTTCTTTTCTCCATCCAGCATTTCCCATCTGGCAGGATAGAGGAAAAGAAAAAAATCATGCAGCTGGCAATGGCCAGGACTCCACAGAGGCACTTCCAGCTACAGTTGTAGCATCTGTCTTGCTTGTTTTGCCTTTTTCTAGAGCAATTTGGAAGGAAGAAGAGAGAAGCAAAGAGATCCCATTTGTTCATCTTGTCCCACTTTCTTTCTGCTGCAAATAAAAAACCAACAACAAACACCTTCATCTTCTGCCTGAAATTTCTGCACCACATTCCTGTTGTATCTCTTTCCCGAGGAACATGGGGAATTCCACCTCCCCCAGCCCCTTGCACAAAGAGATCATTCACATGTACAAACAGATCTCTTCATTTTCAGCTAAGAGACGCCTGCAGATTGCAAATTAAAAGGGGAAGAAGACACGGGTAGTTTTACTTCTGATGCCACTAACACCATTTAGAGTAAAGCTTTCCATTTCATGCAGTCTATAGAAATTACATACAATAACCACAACCCATCATTCCAGACGTTTTTACTACAACATGTCATAAGAAGTAGAAATAACACAGAACTGCAAAGACCTGCTTATTCAGAATGGATGTCTGCCATTCTGAAAGGAAGTGTCTTTCAGTTCTTAGACTCTCAAGACATTTCTTTAAAGAGGAAATTTTAAAAACCTACTTGAAACATGACTGTTTTCAAGAAAACACTTAGGCAGATATTTGGACCCATAGACCTTGATGGTATTTAAACATATGTGCTTCCCTGCTTCACAGATTTCCATGTTCAATAAAATCTTAAAAAGATCCAGTTGGCAGGCAAAGCTTGAATGTAGTTCCAATTTGGATCCTAAACTAACAATGCAAACTGTAAAATGAAGAGATTTAATCTTGCCTTAAATGCAGATTTCAACAGAAATCTGTCTACAACTATGATCAAATAACCCCCTAACACTTGTTTTAACCTAAATATCTCCAGCTGACAGGACCTCTATTACAATGAGTGTTCCTATTATTTACAAGCACAAAAATGCTGTTCTATTCACATACCAAAATGTATCAATATTACAGGTTTGTTCCCTTTGCTCTGTGGTTCAGATAAACACATGCTATAAATCACAGAGGTGCAGGGCTGGTAAAGAGCTTCTCCTCTTAAAGGCACAGATTCATCTTTAACAATTAAAAAAAAAAAAAAAGAAAAGAAAAAAGAGTTTCTGCCAACTCCAATGTCCCTTCTTTTCCTCCGCTCCTTCGTCCCCAGGCTCCTAAACCAAGGCACTGTGTCCTAGGACACTGCAGTCCGAGCTGAGCACCTCCACAGTTCACACTGTTTTGCCCCAAACAGGATGGTTTCTGGACCAAGAAGCCATACAGATATGATTACCAAGCTGTCCATTAGCATGATAAGCCAAGCAGCTGGATATTAGTCACTACAGCAGAGAAAACCCATGTGTAAAGAACATTAAAACACCTCACATAAGCAGCCAGAAAGGCACAAGGCCGAAGACAGACTTGGGAATCCCAGATTAAAATCTGCACTGTCCATAATTTACAGTTCTACTCCAACTTCCCTGGTTAGAGGTTTCAGAACAGCACAAATACTGCTCTCCTGGGGATTTATTTCAGGAAGGAATGGCATTAGACTCGATTGCTTTGGCAGTACAGTGACAAACACCATGCAGTGCTAATTTTATTGTAGCAACCTGCCTTATTAATATTAAAATAAGGAAGCCAGCCAATGCATTTTTAACAGGATCCCTCCATTATTTATTTTACAAACTGCACAAAAAATTTACTTTTGCCATGAAATACTTAGCCTGGCATAAAGTAAACAAGGTAAAAAAAAAAAAAGGCCTTGCATATCATACTGTGACCTCAATTTCCAGTCCCACCTTTACAATCGAAGACTATTTACTGCTCTCCCAGTGGGTGAAAAATCACTATAATACCAGCCCAAGCTACAGGCTTTGCTTCAAGTATCACTGTAAATTTATCTAATCTATGCAGCAATCCAGGTACACACCTACATTCATTCTGAGATACGGAAGTGCATATTTTTCAGTCCAGTTCATAAAGAGAGCAGCCAAGACAACTACCCAGAGACCTCAAGGGCCTTCCCACACTTGGAATGCTCCATGCCAGTTTTGGAAGAGATCATTCCATAGCCACTTACCAGAGGAGCATTTTGCTTGTGAACTGTTTGCTGCAATTACTGTTTCTCTTTGACTCCGTTTCAGAGGAGGGATGTGCTTGGATCAGCTACAGGAATGGTGCCCCAGCCTTGCAGCACAAAAGCCACACGAACAAGTATCAATGCCCTCATCACCACGTTGAGTTTTTTTCCCATTACTGGTGATGATGCCTTTTCTTGGTCTTAAAATCAAGAGTCAAACACGGTTAGAAGGGAAAAATGGATTTTACCCCTGCATTTATTTTAAGGATCCTTAGGTGCACCACATCCAGGTCGAATGCACCTCCAAGCACACCGCAGTGCACCCCACAATAGATCTGGTCTAACATTATAGGTGTTACTAATTAGCAAATCTATCAAAGATTCCCCAATGAGAGGCTCGAGTGAGCCCCCCTCCCCAAGGAACCTTCCCCTGGATGGTTCTATCTTAGTTTATAAAATGTGTTCTGGAGAGGACCTTGGTATCTGGGGCTTTCTGATCCCTAACTACGAAGCTTCTAAAATATTGAGTCTCCTGGCTTGACAAACAAGTCCAAGAATGTAGGCAAAAAACACTAAGAATACAGAAGTTGTAAAAAGGTATAAAAGAAAAGGCAAAAAAAATCATCATGGCATCAGTGATACCTGAGCTGGTCTTGTCAAACTGGGTGATGTGGACCTGCCAGAGCATCCCTGATCCAGTGTAACTTAAGAAGATTGATAAAGTAGAAGATAGAATGAAGCCCCTCAATTCCACCATAACTCACCCCAAAGGAGCTTTCTATCCTAGAAGCTCCAAGTACTGCTGTTAGAACTTTTCAGTATCCACTTATTGGCAAGACTAAGAAAAGCAAGCACAAGCCTGATCAAAGTGACAAGCATATATTTACACGAGCTCTCTCCAAGCCAATTTCTGAACTATCACCCTGCCCACACTTCAGCAGAACCAGCTCTCCTGTGGTAAAAGAGCCAGGAAAAATAAACAGCTAAGCTCCATAACAACTACACATTCCAGGACACCACCGATCACAATCCAAACTAAGGTAGCTCACAAACTACAAAACTTAATCCAGGCTCATAAATACACCTTTGGCTTAGTCAGACCTAAACATGATTAGTCCCAAAAGCATATATTTAACAATTTTTGCAAGGCAGCCTAGAGTTCAGTCTTTAACACACAAGTTTTGCCCTAAACATTCCACCCCATGCTATTTCAAGTCAAATTATAAAAACAGGTGCCAGATCATTCCCAAAAAGTGTGAATGGACTTGTGGTTAGACAATGCAGCAAGTGCATAAAAAAAACCCAACACTGCCAAAGTCCTCCTGGCAGAATTGTTCTGAGCAGACAAGTCAGAGTCATGAAATACAGTGAACTAAAAAAAGCCATCAGATACGAAAGTAGTCAGAGGAAAAGAATAAGGGGTGGGAGAAAGGAGGGTGTGAGAAAAGACATGGTGCTGTATCAATTTGCAGTCACATTCCATACATCTGAGGAAACAACTTGCATGCGACGTGCTCAGAGAGAAATTAAACATTAAGAAGCTTCAACTTCAACAGCAGAAATGAAGCTGTTCTTTTTGGTTTGAAATACAAAGCAATCCCGTATTATCAGAAATCAGAGAGCAGGTGTACCAACAGTGGATGGAGATAAATTAAACAAGTACTTCATCATATAAATACTTTATCAAAGAACAACACAGGCATCAGTGAGTTTGCAGACATGGGAGAAGGGAGCATTTTTTCCACCACTTGCTCTGTTTGAGGATTTTAGTGACTTGGTATGGAGTTAATCTTGCTCTGTTCATACACTTTGAATTACACAAACTCCAAAAACTGATCTAATGCAAAATTCCTTGCAGATCTGGCAATACGCCATAAGCAGGACTGCAGAGGAAACCCTCTGCTGTGCAACTTCATCTAGACTTTCTATACTATTGCTACTGATATAGGAATCTTTAAGGCTTATAAATTCTTACCTTAATAAATTTGCTGTGCCCTGTACAGGCAATGGAAAAGAAAAGGCTGTGCTGCCTGCACTGCTGTAAAACAAGGCGATGGCAGGGCTGGCTCCCCCAGAGATGCTCTTTTCTGACTATGAGCTGCCACCTGTCGGTCCAGGACAGACCCCAGCCACCTCCAACTCATCCCCAGCGAGCTGTGGCTTTTCCCAGGCACCTTCCAAATCCCTCCAAGCACCAGCTCTCTGCTTCCACATCTGGACAACCAGCAATCAATTTGCTGCTCACACTACTCATGGAGAAACAAGTCTGCTGGAACATGGATAAGATGTTTAACCCATGGACAGATGCACTAGGTCAGCTCCCTGACACCAATCCTTGAGCAGAGCAATACAAAACAACTGCCAGCTGAAACCTCCAATACCCATTCCCAGGCCACTCCTCACCTGCACTGGAGTTACTCTGAGTCTAGACAGAGAATATTTACTCATTTACCACTCAGATCTTAACTACACTAAGCACACAGCCTGGTATCACAAAGGTGGGTAGGAGCGTATTTAGACCCTCACTGCAGGGCTCATGAAAGGCAAGGCAATCACATAAATCAAGCCAATAAAGTGCTTCTGCAGCTTTTACTGAGTGCTCGTTCCGAACTGCTCATAATTCAGACAATGGTTTTGATGTGACATAACATATGTTAACTTCTGTAATTACACGTCTTTAAACAGAACATCATTTTTTTTTTAAATTAAACACCATAGCCAGAAATAACAGTATCAGACATGCTTTCTTAATTAATACAGCCATATATCTATCTGCAGGAGGGGAAAATGTGAAAAGGAACAATCTGAACAGATGAATGCAAAAGGGACAGCACTATTTTCATTAATAGCACCATAAACAACACTAATTGGATTTCCTCCTAGACAAGGCAGGATCCAGATTAGATTTATGCAGGGAAAGATAGATGGTGTAAAAACCCACCCCCACATGGTGCACATACCAATTAAATCTCCAGATATTTGCATAGAAGAGTAAGTTTTCCACAAACGTAAGCGCTCACAACATCGAAGTTACGCTCATGTCGCATTCAGCCATTAAAATAAAAAAAAAGCGAAGTCCTGTGTTTCCGCAAGGCCTTTTGGCTTTTGAGTTTCAATGCCTTTTGTAAAAACTACTACTCACAACAGCACTCCCAAGAGCTTACTCTTGGCAAAGAGTGAAAAAGAGAAGGTGCTGAGGGAAGACAGAAAATGTGAACACAGCTCTTACCCATGCCTGCCTTGTTCAAACAAGCCTATCTGGCAGTAGCCACAAGCCTGAGGCACTAGAGCAAGTGAGTCCTTTATCCCATCCCTCCTCACTCATTTGGGAGGTTATTTAAGAGCCCTGCAATACAGCAAAAGCACTACGCCTTTAAAAGAGCTCAGCAGCGCTGCCTAATCTTTGGAGCTGCAAGGCTTTAAAAGAACACTAAAATCCCAATGCTCACTGCATTCCATATTCAGACAAAACATGGAAACTAAATATACTAAGACCAACACGTGACAGGGTAGACCTTAACTGGGAGAGCACAGCGTTCTGCAGGGCTCATGAAATGCAATACACAGATAATGCCTTGCCCTGCTTCTCCTCTGCCTGCAGCTGCAGGTCCCCTTGCCCACGGCCATTTGCTCCACTGTGGCAACAGAGGCGGCCCTGGATAAAGATGCAGCTCCCTACAGCAACAGCACACCTGGAGCTAGAAGAAAACAGGGGAAACAGCACCGGCCCTCCAGGAGAGAGGAAGCAGAGCTCTGCCGTGGGTAGGAGCCTGCCATGCCCCTCTTCACACACGGAAAGCCCTCCTGAGGGAAAAGTGCTTTATTTCAAAGGATCCTCCCATGTGAGTTAAACCCAGGTCGCTTACAGTGGGACACCGAAAGCAGAGGATGACCACATTTAAATCAAAAGGCTGCAAAGATAATCAGGACATACCAAAGGTACTGGCTGCTCCCCGTCACTGGAGGGCAGGAGAGGCACTGAAACATCTTAAAATCCCTCTGTTTCCCCAACTGCCAAGGAAGGAGCTCCCTGTGTTGGATTTCAGCAGAGTACCAGAATGGCCATGGTAAACTTTCCTACTAGCACGCCGGTCCTCATCATCTTCTCCTCACACAGCTCAAGTGACTCCAGTGCCTGTTGCTGAACCCCATCCAGAACACATCAGCGGTAACGTCAGGTTCAAGAAAGTTTGCAATTCAGACATTACCAGAGACACAGCAGATTCAATAAATTATAAGCCTTTCTGATCAGTTCAGACTTGTCTTTTAGAGTGTTTTACTTTGACATGCTGTCTGGAAAAAAAAAAAAAACCAAAC
The DNA here is from genome assembly GCA_014706295.1 of Lycocorax pyrrhopterus obiensis. NCBI lineage: Eukaryota > Metazoa > Chordata > Aves > Passeriformes > Paradisaeidae > Lycocorax > Lycocorax pyrrhopterus. Next base: position 24,603,805 of record JACSVZ010000013.1, read on the forward strand.
GCTTCTTAATTGTGCATTCACTGTGTCAAGCAAAGACAAATGTTGGTAACTACACATCCTCCAGTGCAGCACAGGAAAAAGGTACCATGACAAGTTCAGAGTATGCTACAACAGACTTGTCAGCCACACTGAGGTGAGGAAAATTCTGCAGGAGAAACTTCAGGGATCCTGCGCCCTCTGTTCAGGTTTCACAGATGGCTTTTAAAAAAAGAGTGTTCCTTAGCAGCTACTGAATCCAGCAACAGTAATAGCAGGAAAAGGGCAAAAACATAAATGGTGAGAGTTACTAGGAAGACAGGAGGACAAAGAGAATAAAAGTGTAAGCTCAGGGAATAAGGGAGGAAAATCAAAAAATGAAAGCTGACAGACTAATATAGCCCATAAAGATCTGGAAAGTAATTACGCTTCTGAGTCAGAATCAATAAGGTTAATAAAATTCCCTCCTCTATCCTCACTGCAATAGATGAAGACGTGGAAAAAAATGCAGAAAACTTCTTTTCACTGATACTAGTGCCAAAGGTTTGCTGGTTTTCTGCTGGGTGGAACATCGAGCTTGGCTGCTACTTTAACACTTTCCTCTAATAACATGGTTTATGGAACAGCAGTGACTGTCAAGTTTTCTGTAAAAGAAAGGCAGTTCAACAACAAGATTAGACCAAGCATAAGCCTTACACTACACTGGAAATAGCCAGTGAGCCAAACTAGACTGTGACAAACAAAAGATTAATCAAATTGCAAACCTAAGAGTCAGAAGGCATGCTTGTCTTCACTTTTGCCCACCAGAAGTAATTAAACTGAGTTCACTTTGGCATGCTAGAGACACACACATGAATTCCAAGTACGAGAGACATAATAGCTCTATTTGTTGATTACTATAAATTCACAAAAGGGGAGGGGCATCCAATTTCACTCAGAGGACCCGAAGCAGACAGAGGGAATTAGTGGAAACAAGAACCAGTGTTTGTACAACATCTCCTGATGATCATGAGGGATATAACATCACTACACCCATTTAAAAAGCTCAACAGCCTCCACGCATAATTAAATTACAGGGCACACAGATTAATTCCAGCTGTAGAAATAAAAGCAGTACAGGCAGTATTCCTCCCTGGAAACAGAAAGAATATGTGCTCACAGAGTACTGCTGTTACCTGCCCAAACCATCACAGATTTGGAGAAAGCTGGGATGGTATCACTAAAATTTAAAAAGCAAGGTAAATATAAATTAGTCAAATACTGAATGTACTAAAAAGGCAAGTTTATATCAATTACCTGCTTCTCAGAGACAATGAGAACTCCCCAGGTGTGCCTTGCAAGTTCAGTGGAGGAGAGGGTTTCACCTACAGGTTTTCAGCTGTGTCTTGTACACCAGGATTTGTTATGTGTGAATAGGAATCAATGAACGGCACTTGAGAATAATTTGCCTATACAAGAGCACCAAAGCAACAGAAGACGTTGAGACAGACATTACAACAGTGCCTGTCTGAGATGGAAATCCACGAGGGGTGTCACAAGCCTCTGAAAACCAAGTCCATCAATTACTGGCCCAGTGCTTTAAAGCAATTAACAGGCGAGAATTCCCAAGCAGACACTTTGGTAAATCAATGTGAGCCTCCAATTCAGATTGTACTTAAGTCTTTATAGATCTAACAGAGTTAGTCATTACTTCCTCTAAAGAGTTGGCCCATGCAGGGTTTGAACTTTCACTTACTGCCTCTGAAGTCACCAACCTGCTGACAAACGAGAAAAATAAATTCAGAGAACAAACTTGAACTACTGCAGCCCAGCTCTAGAGTTTATAATGGATCCCCTCCTCCTTCTCCTGCTCCTCCTGCCTGCACAGCAACACAGTCTGCTCCTTTAACTCTTTCCCCTTCCAGTTTACAAACTTCACACACTAGAAGGATCCTCCAGTCCTGCTCACCAGGGCAACCTGCCACAGGCACCAGGATACTGCTCAGAAGAGACTGCAGCACTGCCCTTCCAAAAAATACGAGCTGGAGGCCACGAGAAGAGGTGCCCTGAAGGAATCTTGTACCTACACACAAAAGCAGTCAACCCACAGAAGCACCCCAGGCTGCTAACCACGCCTGTCCTTACCAACAACCACCTCACAGTGAGTTTTGGTTACATTAGCCACACTAAGCACCACCTCTTACCACCTTTCATGATCCTTGAGTTTATCATTTCAGGAATCACTTAACTTTTGATTCTGAAGACCTAAGGGCATGTAGAAGTAAGCTTGTGGAAGCTTTTCCCAGCTCAGGATCTAAAGATCAGGAATTCCATGCAGAGCTTGAGCTCCTTGTCCATCATGTGTCATGAATACCGTTGTACCTCTAAAAATCCTTTAGAGCTGATGGAAGTGTTCAATTTGCAGGGAAAGAAAACCGTGTTGCTAAGGAACTGCAAAGGAAAAGAAGGCCAGAGTGTGGTATCTGAAATGAAATTAATTTAATTGGCCCTTAATATGTTGAGTATTTGGCACATTATCAGCAATTTAGCAGGTTTTAGGCTTTGTTTCAAACTTAGGCTGAAAGAATAGTCAGACCATGATTGCACACTTAATTTAGGGATTAGCTCCATTCTCTCTTCTCACACAACAGACCCTGTTCATTTTTGTGGATTTCAGACAAAATTTTAAAAGCAAACCACATGAATATCAGTTTGAACTACAACTATGCCTACAGTTATTGAGACTCCTTTTCTTTTAAATGAAGACAAAGGGCAAAGATTCTCTCCAAATTTCTTCTCACTAGCAGACCAACAGATGTACTTTTCCAGCAAGTACTGGCTTTCATGCTTTGCTCATTTTGGCAGAGATCTCAGCCATGCACAGAACCAAATACTATGTCATGGATTTTTGTTTTGAAACATTTTCACTTCAGGAAAATATTTTCAATTGTTTGTAATCATTAAAGATTCCGTACAGTGGAAGATTTTTCAAGTTCTCAACCAAGAATTTCATTTCAGTTGTTTTAAAGAGCATTTCCTTTTCTTTCTTCTATTTTTTGAGACAGATCTTTCTCGAGTGAAGGTTTTTTCCTCTTCTTTTACCTTTTTCCTTCACTTTACTTAAATAGAAGAGAGTTGAGACTGCAGAGACTACATCTCTGGTGTGTTAACTTACAAGATGTCAGGTAGCAAAGTGATAACCTCACCTTCCCCCTCTCTTACTAAGATTTTGGGGCTCTGTTGCTGAACACAGTCTGGCTGATGAGCAGGCTTTGCCACATGGTTATCTCACAAAATAACAACAGCCAGCAAATAACAATATCTAACAATAAAAAAACTGTGACAGTTTTATGAAACAAACAACAGGCTTTCATGAGTGGTTTACAAGGAGCTGATTTACTGACCAAAATGAGGTGTGTGACCCACCTACCTCCTCCTCATCCACCATTGCCTCCCTGCATCCTTGCCCCTGCATTCCTAGATCTTCATTTGGTTGGCTCTTAAAGGTTGAATTTATTGGTTTTGCAATGCCTAGCTGATCAAATAAAAGATAGGACCTCTCCCTCAAAATTCCATTTGTTTTAACTTTCTTGTGATGGAGCATCACAAAACCCACTAGTTATGCTGTAACACCATTCTTTTTTTTTTTTAATTGGCTTGTAAATATTTGTTTTTATTGGAGCATGAAAACTGCTGGATCAACACCATACAAGAAATGTTTCCATTAATACAATGAGCTTTACATACACAAGTTAACTCCAACTTCCAGTCTATACAATTTTTGTCTGGTCTATTGAAAAAAGAAATTTCAGACTCAAACCTTTCCCAACATTGCTTTGGACAGTTATTGAGTAAAAACATTTAATATGCATGCCACGCTTTTTGAGAAACACAAGTAGAGGAGGTGAGAATTGCAGAGAAAGACACACCAATATGTGTGGCCATAAGAGATAACACTGTATTACCATAGTTCTTTCATCCCTTTTTGGGAAATGCAAAACTTAAAGCCTTCAGAGAAAATAATACAGGTGCTGCCCCATTCCCTGAATTCATGTCACATTTCACTCGTCACTCTTTTGTAACAGAAATTAATGACACAAAAAAAACCTGCCACCACAGATGAAAAAACAAGTAAAAGGTAAAAGAGAAGTTTGAAGTAAAAAGTTCTCCAGCAGTATGCTTTTTCTGAAGTCTCAAGGCACCCTTCACATAAGTGGATGGCCCTGCCACTCACAGCTCAGCCTCTTGTGCTCCCTCTTGTGTGCAGCAAATAATTGTAGTGCAGCAAGAGTGGTCCCTTTCCTCAAAATACTGCTTATAATGTTGTTACAAAGAGGATTCTTTCCTTTGAACTGCCTTCCATTCGTACAAGTGTTTTCCTTCTGAAGACACTGTCTTTATATTGCAGCTCTCCAAACTTTTGCTTTCCTGCTTTGCTGTGCCCTAAAAAGGCTCTAGAAAACCAGGCAGCCTATAGCCTAGAGGAAAAACATATATGGGGTCATGAAAAACCACAGTCCTCAGACATCACAAGATTATCAGCAGGTAGGGTTTCTGACCTACAGTGTCCTTTGCCAAAAAACTGAAAAATTCTGTGAGCCTGTCATTTTGAACCAGACTGACCAGTAATTAGTGTCTGACTAGAAGATGCTTACTTCAGAACAGACTTTCTATGTACTAAGAGCTTTTTACTGATGGAAAAAACAACATACTCCACTGTGTTCTCAAAGAGGTTACAAGGTCATTAGTTACCTCAAGAGCAGCAGCTGCCATCTGAGATCTTGTTGTTTGTAAAAAGTATTATTTGCCTTACCCTTACTTGCCCTACCCAGTGCCAACATAGCCAGAATTCACTGCTAACCTGTTTGCCTGCCCTGCAGAACCACTCATGGTTCAGTCTGGGAGCTCAGAGCTCAGAAGCAGAGAGATTAAAGACATTCACTTACTTGCACTCCTCCACAGCAGTCTCACCTAGACTGGAAATAGAAATCAGGGAATTCAGGCAGAGGTGAGAGTTTGATAAAGAGAAAGAACCCAGATGACCTGCACACGGAAAGCTTAGAGAAGGGAAAGAAAACAGATGCTGGCCCCTGTAAGACTTTTTTAAAGCTGAAGTCATTTATCTGTCAAGGTACCACGACACCACCCATCACACACTGGTGATAACACAGCTGCTGTCACAGAACGTGACTCATGGACAGGGTAGGGTGGAAGAATACAACCGTGCTCACCGTGCACACAGAGGTTTCATCCCCAGTCTTTACTCTGTTCCGAGCCAGAAGCTGCTCCAAGAGGCCCAGTCTGTGCAGCAGCCAGGAAAATGCCAGCAGCAGCTCCCGACTTCCCGCGGAGCCGTCGGCGGGGAGCTGATGGAGCTGTGGCCTGTCATAGCCATGGTACCACAGCGCTGACTTCACAAACCTGATCTGGGTATCTGAAAGGAAAACAATTGAGAATAACACACTGCACACAATGCATTTAGCCATTCAGTTCCAGAAACTGCTGCCTCCTCTGAGGGTCATATTTTTAATCCAGCCTCAGGAAGGCAGTGGGGACTAAGTCTTTATCAACAACTGGTGAAGGGCAGGAAGTAAAGGGTAAAAACCTTCTTTATGCTGCCCCATTCTGATTATAGGAACTACTGCTCAGGGAAAAGAAGAAATTCAAAGTTGGGATTAAGACCAGTAATGGCCTCTTGGAAATTAACAAAGGCAACAAAGGTAACTAGCTAACCCCACTACAACAGGACTCCAATTCACCTATTCATTTTTTATGAGTCACCAAGCATGCTATGAATTAGTAAACACTCTGAATCACTTTACTCCTGAACTAAACAGGAATTTAGAGATAGGAGTTTCACAGCCTGCTGCAAATCTCTGAGCACCAGAGAGCAGAGATAATGCAGCACGGCACATGGGCTATTAAATTCTCAGGAATGCTCTGATCCATTTTCCTTCACACCAGTAAATGTTACCTGACAGCTACAAGACAGGCACTGCAGGACTGTAAAATACTGAGGAAACATAGAGAAAGTTATTATTAAAAAAGGTTCTGCCCAGTAAGCCTTGGCTCTGTCCTAAGTCAAAAATAGAATAAAGAACATAATTAGGAGGACAATGAAAACAACACATACTGGCTAAGAACCAACAGTTGTAAAAGGAAGACCTGCTCAAAAAGTTTCTGGAGTTCTCCAAAGGCAACAAGAAGCAAGTGATTAAGGAAGATTCAACCAATGCAAGACATTTAGGCTTCCCACTGGGATTCAACTTGCACAAAGAAACCAAGGCACTGCAGTGGAGAGAGAAGAAAAGCCCTTGAATCAATGACAAGTGCCCAGCAGACAAGAACCAGAGGGCAGGAACAAATAGTGGTTTCACATGAGGGCTCTGTGCTAAACAGCTGCTGCTCAAACAACTCAAAATGACACTTAGACAATGTGACACTGACAGAAAACTTGCTGCTGATGTGATATTAGTTGTAAAGAATGCAGGCAGATCATGAAGGACTGCAGAACCTTGAGCCCAAGCTTTAAAATGACAGATAAAAGTATTTTTAGAAAAAATGAAAAATTATGCACTCAAAGAAAGAAATGTTCCTAACTTTACTGACATAAGAATGGGCCTGGAACTGATCAGTGGGCTCAGGAACACAAACTCAGATGATAAGGTTTTTAATGACAGTGTCACAATTGGTTCTGACATGCATCCAAAGGCAAACTCGATGTGAGAAACCTAGAAAGGACACTAAACAGAACACAAATACCCACCGTGACCCTGATTTCTTCACTCCCACAAAGGCTACAGAAGATTTGGAAAGAAATAAAGAGAAAGGACAAGTACAATCACCAAGTACAGAACAGCTGCATTGTAAGAAGCGATGAAGTACGCCAAGAAGATGAGCAAGAATGGATATGACAAAACTCTTCAAAATCACAAGTGCTGTGCAATGGGTGAAGAGTGGATAACTTGTTTGCACAACATTCAGTGTAAGAACCGTGAGCCACCAAAGCAAGCATGTGAGTCAAAACACAATAAAAGAGATGCTCTTCACACACATAGCAAAATTCCGAAATTGCTCACTGTGGGACACTGTGGACTCTTAAGGTAAGTCATCCAGGCTCAAGGAGGAACTGGATTTACAGAACAGGAGTTCATGGAAACTTATGAAACACAAATATATTCTCTCTGGATTGGAAAGTCTGAGATGTAAACTACTAGAGGCTGAAGGAATATTCCCCCACCCCGTGAAAGCATCCATCTAGATTTGCTCTTTTCTTTCCCTCAGGCATTCACTTTGACAGCTGTCACAGCTGGGTGGAGCTAGAGGAATCTACAGTTTGATGCATTTTAGGCATTCTTGCAAAGCAAAAGACCTAAATCACTCTATTTGCTCTTTCCACAGAACCTGTGAATGAAACAAGCAGCTTCTCTTCCCCATGTTAGGGTGGGAGAAATGCCTACGGCTTGCTAAAAATCCTGCTGTAGATGTGCACTCCAATCCCTCAAGCACAAGAGGAACATCTGCAATATCTATTACAGATTTTATTTTGATCACTCTTGAACATTCTTACACGAGCAGGGTTTTCATGTTGTCCTTTCCTTTTTTTGTGTGCATTTGTCAAGAAAGGAACTGCCATAACAGGTAAAGGCAGAAGCGCTCCAAAAGGAAGGATGATCAGTACATGCTTTCCTCCTTTTTCAAAGCAAACAAGCATCACATGCTGCCATCTGCAGTTCAAGGAGCTCCTCAAAAAATCACATATCAAAGTGGAGGAAAGGAGAGCACGTCAGGTGTTTCTTTTCCTTTTATCACCATTTCCCTGCTCTGACATATCACTCGGGCCAGATCCACCAAGGCAATTCACTACCTGAATTTCAGTGTTGTTTTGGTCCTTTATCTCCCCCTCTTTCGTGTCTCTCTCTGCAACACACTGCTCTCACAGGAGAGGGCACAACTGGTGTATCAGGCAGGAATTGGGAGTGAGCAGCCAAAGCATGGATCTGGAACTGGGGCTCAAAGAGCCTTCCCATGACCTTGGAGAAGTCACTTCATTTTCCTCACCTCTGGAGCGCTCTACTTAAAAGGCAACAGTGATAAATGGCAGTAAAGGTTATGTAAGTACCCAGGACAAGACAGATTCCTCCATAACATGCAACCAAGAGAGAGGAAAAAACATCACTCAGATAGAAGGTAACACCAGTCACTCAGACACCTCTTTGACATCTTCTTATGGCATTAGGATTAGGCAATTTATAGAGAACAACCTACACAGGCCTTCCAACTAATCCCCTTCTCCACATTTATTATTTACAAAAGTATATTCAGCAAGTAAGACCAAGCTGGGGAGGAAGCTCAGGGTTCAACTCACTTAAAACTATGCTCAAGGCTGTGCCCTTCCACTGCGAGTCCTGACAAATATTTTGAGTGATTTCCAAGATGATATTCAAATAAGGGCTATGGACTATCCTAGCAGGCTAAAATGGAAAGGAACTATAAACCAAGTACAAGAACAGACACGTACATTACTTCATGCACTCAGACAAGAAACACCTGCATAGGTAGTGGTATTATGGGAAACTACTGCTTCAGAACAACATTTTCTGCTACATTTGTCAAACAAACAAAAATACATTGAATACATTGCAGCTCCAGACCTCTTTCCCATGCTATAAAAACTGAGCAGCAATTCCAGAAAAGAAATGTTTCCTCCAACTATCAAAATGCATATTGCACTGCTACCGTGGCTGACAGGTTGTTAACCAAGTTCATCGGCCTCTGTGAAGAACAAGCAGCATGAAACCATTAATCATGATTTTATCTGCAAGGTTATGCCTGGAGTACTATCACACAGCTTACTCTGACTCTCCACCGTCCAGAGACCCACTGCTGTGACATGTTTAAGGGGCTGGAGTTTACAGTAAGTTTACACCTAAGTTTACAGTAGTGCTTTTCACTGTGTGAAGAAAAAATTCTCCCAGAACAAGAAACCAGGAGCCAGTTGCAGAATTTTCTAACCACTGACTAGCAGGCTTCAGTGGGATTCCTGAACCGGCCAAAGATCAGTTTTTCCTTTGGAAAAATAAAGGATACAAGGCCACTGGAGAATGGCTTCTCTTTTCCAGAAAGCTGTTTCTATGCACACAGTAACCGTTACACCAAAGGAGTCCTCACAGCCTTCCTCTGGGATCTGGCAACTGCTGCTATCCGTGTCTTAACCAAGGTAATTAAGAGGTTGTACAAAAAGAGCAAAGAAAAGGAAAGCTTGATCTGTGGACTAAGGCACTAGACTTGGATTAGAGGAATCTGTTTCAATTCTCTACTGTATAACAGGATCCTATACAAACCTGAGAAAGTTATTTAGTGCCTATGCCCAAGGCTTATTTCATTTGTATTAAATACACAGGAGACCAGAGCTGGGGCAGAGAAGAAAAGCAGTAATATATTGATTGTGTTCTCAGCAGACAACTCATCCACTTGCCAAGCAAAAGTAATTAGTGTCATTTGAAAAACAGTACAGCTCTCCAGCCTGAATTTCAGCTTTAATCACCAAGTTGTGACTAAAGAGGTTTCTAGAAGTCAGCTGAGCAGTTCTGAGCAGAACCACACATTGCTACCCCACAATAGAGCAGTGGAGGCTGTGTTTGCTCTCTCTAGAGCCAGCAACCTGCCACATGCACTTGGAAATTCTGTCCCCAAATGCTACAGGCAATTAGTATGGGAGCAGCCAGGATCCAATAAGGTTGCACATGTGCAGGACCACATCCACAATGCTGTGGGAGACAGTCAATAAATAGACTTGCCATACATGGCAGATTGTGGATGAGTGGAAAAATAAAAACAGCCAAATGAAAAACAGAAGTCCTGTGAGTAACAGGACTTCCTGCTGAACTACCAGCAAAACTATGCTGGTTTTGCTCTGCATTCCATAATTTTTAACCTTTTTAAATTCCATTTACAGAGCCAGCAAACTCCCAGCTACTCAGGGGCTTACACAGTGTTGTTTAGGGTGTTTTGCTTTCAAGGACAAAAGTGAATTTTAAGTGGTTCTGGTATCAGGAGACCTTGATTCATCACAATACAATCCTCATATAATGCAAATGTCCTAGATAGACATGCTTTATTGAATTCTCAATGAAAAGGCCCTAGATAGACATGTTTTATTGAATTCTCAATGAAAAGGCCCTAGATAGACATGTTTCAAGAGAGAAGATGGGGACTGGTGTTGTACTTGGAATAACATACATTTAAGAAGTAAATAGTCTTCTGCTGTTGTGAGAAGCCAACCTGCATTCAGCTCCTCTCTGGAGTAGTGGCCCTGTCTACAAAGATAATATTCACAGTCCCCCTAGAATAATCACACACTCTATTTCTTGTTCTGTCTAGAACTTCAATCCAAAACACTGCCTTTGTGGTTCTCATGTTGCAATTTGTGGCTCTGACACAGGACTGGATAGAAAAGTACCAACAGAATCATGCATGGAATGGGAAAAGAAGGAATCAAAGGAAAACCAAATCTATTTCTCTAACTGTCTTTGCACATATTGAGAATGCAAAACATCATTGCAGAGATTTACCTGCAATAAAATGTCAAAGGGATGCAAGAGCCTGTGGAGACATCCCAGTTTCCAGGACAAAGCACATCAAAGAGGAGCAAACCTGCCTCACAGTTCGTTTATTCATCAGTAAACCTGATGCCCAGTACGTTGGTGGCACAGGTATTCAAAACGGAGCACTCGTGACAGGGAGCAAGGAGCCAAAGAAAAGGTGCTATAAAACCAGTCCCAGTCCTTCCCTGGGACAGATGGAAATTGCAGGCAGCCAGACTGACCACGTTACCTATGGCATCAGACTCTGTCCACCTGCCCCCGTGGATCTGTTTCAGAAGCACATAGAGCAGCCTCCAGAAATCCAGGCTCTGCAAAAGACAGGGGTGGAAGGGGAGATCAGCAGGCAAAGTATCTGCCACCTTATTTAGTCTTAATTAGGCAATTAAGCCCATATCTGAACATCATACATGGAACAGCACACCTGCATCCAGCCAGCACCATCTGATCACGTACTACCTTCGCATGAACACAGAATCTACAGAAAGGTGCACCCAGAAAGAAAAGGGCTACTGCTGGCTGTACAGCAAGACCCAGCACTTCTATTGTGAGACACGTGTAGAGGAGCATGGTTTCCAAAAGCTGCTCTGATACAACCACATATGGCACAACTCACCAGTAGCCAAACAAGCATTTGAACGCAGTGTCAAAAACTCACAAACAAGAGGCAGCACAGAATGAGCTGGAACTGGGAATCATTTCTTGGCCACACTAGGACAGCATGCTGACAAACTCAAACAGTGATTCTTACAGCTGGAATTTCAGTCAACACTTGTAAAATCCTTAAAATAGCTGAGGAAGGGAGGTACCCTGTGTGCAAGCTGGAGGCCTCGGAGGCAAAGCAGCAAGACCCAAGCTGGGGTACAGTATAGGGCAGCAAACCTCAGGGACACTGAAAGGTGTTGCAGACCAAGGTGAAATACCAAGCCTTAAGTTAAAACCACAGGAAGACAAAGCCCTTCCCAGAGCAGCGAGTTTGCTGAGAGCTCCCTAACGCGTGCCAGCTGGGACCACACCGAAGCGGGACCACACCGAAGCCCCGCACGCAGGTGCCTGTCCCAAGGCTCAGCACCCCTCGCGCTGCCCTCCAGGCCCCGTCCCCGAGCCCAGCCCCACTCGGGACTCGCTCCCTCCCCGCTGCCCTGTGCCCGTGCCGCGCAAGAGGCGGCGCGGGGCAGGCGGGGCTCTCCGGGCGGAGCGGCGGGCGCTCACCGCCTGCGGCCGGTCGAACCTGGCGCGGCGCAGGGTGTCGGGGGCGGGCCGGGCGCGGGGCGGCAGGGCCCGGCACAGCGCCCCGACGGCGGCGGGCAGCGCCCGGCCCCGCAGCTCCCGGTGCTGCTCCCGCGGCCGGCCCCGCATCCCGCCGCTTCCCGCCGCTCCCCGGCCCCGGCGGGAGCGCCCTTCCGCCCCGCCCGCCCGCGGCGGCGCCCCCTGCCCGCGGGGAGGGAGCACTGTCCCTGCCTGCATCTCCCTCCCTGCATCTCCCTGCCTGCCTCCCTGCGCCTCCCTGCATCTCCGTGCCTGCATCTCCCTGCCTGCCTCCCTGCGCCTCCCTGCATCTCCCTGCCTGCATCTCCCTCCCTGCATCTCCCTGCCTGCATCTCCCTGCTTGCCTCCCTGCATCTCCGTGCCTGCATCTCCCTGCCTGCCTCCCTGCGCCTCCCTGCCTGCCTCCCTGCGCCTCCCCGCATCTCCCTCCCTGCATCTCCCTGCCTGCATCTCCCTGCCTGCCTCCCTGTGCCTCCCTGCATCTCCCTCCCTGCATCTCCCTCCCTGCCTCCCTGCGCCTCCCTGCATCTCCCTGCATCTTCCTGCCTGCCTCCCTGCGCCTCCCTGCATCTCCCTGCCTGCATCTCCCTCCCTGCATCTCCCTGCCTGCCTCCCTGCGCCTCCCTGCATCTCCCTGCCTGCATCTCCCTGCCTGCCTCCCTGCGCCTCCCTGCATCTCCCTCCCTGCATCTCCCTCCCTGCATCTCCCTGCCTGCCTCCCTGCGCCTCCCTGCATCTCCCTGCCTGCATCTCCCTGCCTGCATCTCCCTGCCTGCCTCCCTGCATCTCCGTGCCCGCATCTCCCTGCCTGCCTCCCTGCGCCTCCCTGCCTGCATCTCCCTGCCTGTATCTCCCTGCCTGCCTCCCTGCAGCTCCCGGACCACCCGGTCCCGGTGCTTATTCCGCCTGCGCGCGTGGCTTGGGGCAGAGAACGCTCCGGGCCTCCTCTGGCAGTGACCCGCAGGTGAGCGGGACGCGCCACACGTGTCACCTCCCACTGCTCACGCGTGCCCGGAGCCATGGACGCGCCTCCTGCCCCGGCAAAAAACACGCGGGCAAGCCCTGCGAGCTTCCCCCACCCTTCCCGGTGGACAGGGCTGGTGCAAAACCCGGCTTCGGCTCTTCCAAAAACAGGTCTGCTGCAGTCAGAACAGCTTCTCGGACGATGGGAGAGCACGGGGTTTGCCAGCAGCAAGTCTGCAGATATTCCTGCCTGCCTCTTGCTCAGTGGGCTGTGATGCGGCCAGCTCGGGTCCCCAGGCATATAACCCCTTAAATGAAGCAATCCCGGGGATTAATCCTTGGGGACCCGTGGGGGAGAAACGGATCTGCTATTTGGGAGAAGCCGGAGTTCCTGAGAGAAGTCCACCCGTGGCCAGGATTTACAAAACCAAAACCTGGCGTAGAGATGGATTCCTGCTGCAGATTTACAGAGGGAGCACAACTGGTCTGTGCCAGGGACACCGGTCTGCTCCGCCAGCACTGCGGGGATCCTGCCTGTGCCTGGACATGAGACCTGCTGGAAGCCCCCACTGATGGTTTCTTGGCCAGTTCCCCAGTTCGTAGCCCATTTAATGTGCTCACTGTGGATCTAGAGTGATGCCTTTACTTTTTTTTCACCAGTATCTGAACAACATGAAACAACATGTGAAATTCCTTCCCGCTACAGAACAGGCTCTTGCAGCCAAATGGCTGCTTGCAATGAGGAGAGAAATCGCAGTGGTCCAAAGAGACCTCCAGCCAACATGAACTGTGTGTGCACTCTTTCCCTCTGGTTGCTCCTCTCCTGCCTCCCACCTCTGTGCTGGGGAGTGCAGCCCCTTCCAATGCTGAGCGCTGCTTTAGAGCTCTCCCAGTCCTGTGGATTCTGGCTCCTACTCCAGCCAGCCCTGAAAGGACCCCTGGGTGTGAGTTATCCAGGCTTAAGGATATTTAAAATATCTTCTCTAGCAGCTGTTGTCTCACATCCTCCTTTCCTAATGGCCTGGAAAGCGTTTTCCTTATCCCTCATCCAGTTCTAGCTCAGCAATCTGTATCCACTTCTTTGCACTCCTTCCTCACAGGCTTGGCATTTCCACATGGTTCCTTGCCTTTGGTTTCCAACAGCCCATAAAGTCCTTTTTTATTGCCCAGAGCCTTATCGAACCTGGACAATCCTCTGCTGTCTTTGGCATCCATCTTGGCTTTCCATACCTTGCTGCTATCGGGCGCTGTCTGGTCCCTCCATGACACATCACTCGTCTGTTTTCCCATCCCTGCTGCAGTCTCCAGGCAGGAGGACCTTCAGCTGGAGTCAATTTCCTGTGTTTTGTTGACCACTCCATAAACCCTGCTCAAAGCTATCCCTGTCCCCACACACATTCCTCTGTCTAGGCCTTTCCTCCCCAGGGCAGCTGCTGAGACAAGGGCTCTCCTGCATCACCCAGTGCACGCACAGTTCTGTCCATCACCCCTCCTCTGGGCTCCTGTCACCCAGCCAGCACACCAACCCCCAGGGCCAATGAACATCACCGCTCCCACAGCATGGGAGCAGCAGCTGGGATTCACACCATCCCAGCACACCCAGAGCCCCGTGCCACCTCTCCATCCCGCTGGCCAAACCAACCCCGTGGTACCCCAGCATGGGCTGACTGCCCTCCTGGCCAGCGTCCCCTGGTCCCTTGCCCCATGGCTCCCCCAGCACGCAGCCCTGTGGGCGCAGCTGTCACAGGACTCCTGGCGCTGTGGAGAGCTGGCACTCGGCCATGGGTGAGTTGGACGCCAGGCAGATCATCCCAGCCTCTCTGGCGTGGCACAGCACAGCACAGCGGGTTCTCAGTCCCGGCGTGCGAGGCCCCACTTATCTGCTCTGCCGGCTGCCTGGGCGGCTTTCCCAGGGTGGGAGAAGCCAATGGAAAGGCGATGGTTTCCTGCTGCAGAGATGGACCGTGTGCGATGGACAGACGAAGGGGGTGACAGTGTGACAGCCCCCAGTGTGCTGTCCCAGCAGGGACGGTGATGGCACCCCACTGGCAGCAGAGCCCCTGCCCTGCTGCATCCAGGCCACCCTCTCCTCCCCTCTCCCAAGCAGCATTCCCATTAGGACTGGCAGATGGAAACAAGCAATGGCTGGCTGACTTCAGCACACAACCCTGATGTCATCATGGAGATTGGAAGCCTCTAGGACCCTCTCTATGGAAAGAGGAAGCAGGACAGAGCTGGCTTATCAGCTGGTCCCCTGGGTCCCAGGCACTGAGGCAGATTTGGGGCGAGCGTGGCAGTGGGGACCACAATGGGAAGGTAAAGTCTGAGCATACTGAGAGGCCAGGGCTGCTTTACCTGGGAGAGGCTACTGGACTTTGCCCTCTCTGGGTTCCTGGGCTCGTGTGGTGCCACACAGCCTCCTATTTTCGGTGCGATGTGTCAGCTGCGGTCGTTTCTGCGCCGGGTGACTCAGCGGGGCCAAGGGCGCCTGTTTGCACCCGTGCCATGGCAACTCGCCACCACACACAGCCCTGCTGTGTGTGCAGGGTAGCCAGAGATGATGACGGCAGCCGTGTCTCATTGCCTCATGCCGATTGTATGCGATAGCGGCCATCCCTGCCCGCTCCGGCAGCAGCACGGCTTCCTGATGTCACCTCAGCCCCGCTCTGCCAAGGGGAAGGTGTGAGCTCTCCTCCTGGAAAAACAACTCCTTTGGTCTTTTGGGTTTTGTTTTTTTTCTTAATGCTTTTATCCCCGTGAAGGCGTGGGCGGGAGCCAGCCTGTCTCCTGGCCAGGCCCCCAGGCCAGGCATCAGTGCTTCCCACGCTCCACCGACAGCTCCGGTGGCCGGAGTTCCTCACTTCTCTCCTTCCCCTGTCCTTTCCCTCTCCTTCCTGCAGTGTGGTGTCTGCTGAGCAGCCATCAGAGCAGAGCACAGCTTCCCTCCCTGCCCGCTCAAGGGAGGCTTTGGGTGGCCGGAGCGTTTCACGCCCTGAGCAGGTCAGGCAGCCTGCACCACTTCCTACTGCAAACATTTCCAGCTCCTTCCCCGCTCCCAGCCCAGCTCTGTTATACACACTCGCTCTTCCCTCACTGGGACATCAGGTAAACCAGAGTGGGACAAGGCATAACCTGGCAGCATGGCCAAGATGCTGGCAGAAAGGAGCCGAGCAAGCACAGGGGCTGTGAACACAGATTGCCTGCATAGATGGGCTGCAGCAAAGCTGTAATGACTCCACGAATGCTTGAGTGCAGGTTTTCCTGGACACGGGCAGTTAGTCAGCAATAGGCCTGTGTGTGGGCTGTAGCACCAAAATTCAAGGTCAGCTCCCAGCAGTTGGATGTTGAAGAAAGGTGTTGGTGTGTCAGGCTCTCTGATGCAGGGCTTTCAGTATAAGTGAATTGGGAAGGATTAGAAAAGAGATCTGAGGTCTCAGCAACTTTCTTCTCAGGAATTTCACCCTTTTTACTTTAATAGCCAAGTTCCTCTGCACAGAGGGAAACTCCCTCTGACCTCTTCCCCCAGGGCCTTTAACACAAGACTCACTGAAAGAAGACAGAGGCATCAGTGGGAAGTTCTTGCACCATTCCCTCTTGGAAACTTTCCCTGTTTTGTTGAAAATAACACAAGAGGTGCAAAAGTAAAATTCAGTTTTAGGTGCCTGATGTCAAGTTTTCTGCTTCCGCTCCTTGCTTGGGCAAGCCACCCAGGACCTGGCAAACATCCCCAGGGCTTTCTGCACCCAGCTCCTCTCCAGCACTGGATCACCAGCAACAGGAATGGGGTGAGGATAGAACAGCCTGTGCCCTCCTCTCCCTGCTCCCTAGCTAGACCTTGGTTTCCAGTACCTCAGTTCATGGTCCCATTCACTTCTCATTACGCCCCTGGTTGTCATACCCAGAGTCCCTCTGCCTTCAGTATTTTCAATGTTTGCTGGAGACATTGTTCCCCATCTGGAGCAAGGTTTGACCCTGCTTTTCTCACCTCTGCAGAGTTGTTTCCGTTGATGAGATGGAGTTCCCCAAACCACTGCTTTGCAGCACTTGACGGGAAGTCCCATCTCACCACACGATCTTGCAGAGTTCTTGCTGCCTGACATCAGCTGCATGCTCCCTCTTACCACATGGTCTGGATAAGAAGGCAGATTTCTGAGGTGTTAGGAGATGGGCAGACACTTTTTTGACCTAAAAGATATCAGAGTTCTTTGAGCTTAACACAAATCAGCCTTAAAAATACCCGAAGCAGTGGTGCACTGGATACCACCCAGATACAGACTGGCTTCATCCCCATGAACCCTGCACAGCAAAGAGCAGGAACCCAGTGTGCCACTCTCCCCCAGCCAGAGGCTGCACAGATGAGACACAAAACCACCTCAAGGGAAGTGCTAGCAGTGTCACATCAATGTCCTCATCAGCACTGGCAGGAAAGGGTGAGTGGCCCTCTTGGTGTCCCAGCGAGGCAGCGTTGAACCAGGCAGCCAGCACATGTTAGTCCAGATGTGACCCAAAGCCTGCAGCCACACCGCCAGAACACAGCCCTGTCCAGGGGCTGAGCCTGCTGCCTTCCCTAAGGATGACCCTAAGGAGAACCCTGCTGTAAGGATTCCAGCCCAAGCTATCTCCCTTGCCAGCTGCAGGCACAGGGAAACATCTGTCCCCTGCTTCAGATTAAGGTCTGTCAATCTGTGCTGAGAGAAGGAGGCAGGGTCAGATGACCCAAACTGGCCACTCCTGCCTGCACTGTGCCCGCACGGCTGAACGGCCCCCCAGCCCCCTTTCTGCCCCCCTCTCCTTCTCTGTGCAGAAAGTCACAAAGCCAGGGTAAGGAGCAGCAGCAGTTAAGTTTCTAAACCCATCCTGTTTTCTGTCTTTGCCAAAACCTCTTCTGCTTCCCTACCCAGGGCGTTGGGGCTCGCCCACACCCAGCTGCCAGAGGAACTGTGATGTTGTTTGTTTTTTTGTCACAGTGATGAAGTGTTTATAGCAACTATCACTCCACAACCCACAGACTGATCTCAGCCCAAGCTCAGGAAATAATGACAGAGAAAGCACAGCCCCTTTCTTCAGGGTCACCAACAGTGGTGCTTCAGGTCACCAAAGCAGGGAAGCTTTGTGCTGGGCATCGCCATGCTGTCAATCACACAACAACTTTTGCTGTCCCAGACAGGCAGAAAGCTGGGATTTGCCCTGAGCATCTTGCTCTCCCTGCTGCAGGAGCAGCCCAGCCAGGGCATCACCACGCTGGGAGGGAAGGGACCCTCCCTGCCTGTCCCAAGCTCTCGCCAAGGCTCAGAACCAAAAGCATCACAGATGAGATGCACTGGAATCCACACCGCTGCCTGTCTGTGCAGTCATACTCCAGGCCACAGAGATTTACTGTTCAAATGGAGAAAAGATTGTGTCTGCTGACAGCCCACCTCCCTGGCCGCTGCCAAGCCTCGCTGAGCATCCAGGGGAGGCCTGGCTCGGGTGTGGATTTCCTATCCAAATGAGATACAGCTGTTTCTGCTTCCTCTCCAAAGACCAAAGCAAGTTTTAAAAAAATCAATTTATCATATATTTTCTTTGACCAAGGCTCCTTGTGGATGTGACCTGTGCCTGAACTGCCCAACCTCACAGCATCAAGGCTGGATCAGGCAGAGTGTGTGGCTTGTACAAGCACAGCTCTTGGAGGGGAATATCCCAACAGCAAGTCCTGGGGCTTAAAGCCGTCTCAGTGGGAGCTCTTACTGCGGGGCAAGCAGAAAAACAGGACTCTAAGAAGGAGATTTTGGGAATCAATACCCAGGGCCTTGTGCCCAGACCATGCTTGAGGAACCCCTATTTTTTAACACGCACATACATACCCCTGTGCAGCACAGAGTGAGGCACCTGCAGGATCAGGCTCAGCTGCAGCTGCACAGGCCTGGCACAGCTCAGTTCCTACATCCCTCCATGCACCCAGGACAGGGAGAGATGTGCCCAGCCACCACAAGTACACTGCAATTCCATGGCCAGGGACCGAAGCAAAAGGCAGCCCTGGGCAGCACACACAGAAAACAGCAGCACACTGCCTCCTGCCCCAGCTGCAGCCACTGCCAATGAAAAGGGCTGGCATTTGAAGGGCTGGATAGCCCCAGCCTCTGCCTGTGCCGCTCTTGCTTTTCCATACCTCTCACTGGTTCCCTCCTCATCCCTGCTGGCCTGGCCCCTTGCACTTGGAATAAGCTGCTTCTGAAATTGTAGCACAGGGCCCTGCTGGGAAGGACCCTGAGCCCAGTTCACAGCTCCTTTTCCCAGCTGGACACACTTATGCAAATCCCAAGGATGACAAGGCTTGTGTTTGCCATTACTTTAAATGCTTGAGGGAAAGCACTATCTCGCTGGCACACTCAAGGCTGCTGAGATTATATCACTAGTTTGCTTTGAAGCTCAGCTGGCAGGGGAAAGCCATGTCCCGGTGGCCCAGAGGCAGGCTGGGTGCCAGCGGCCGTGCAGAGAAGGACCAGATGTGGATGGCCAGGAGCCACGGGTCCATGGGTGCTGGCACCCCCGGGAGGCTGCTGGCAAAGGCAGCGGTGGGAGCAGGAGGTCCCTACGAGCCCTGGCTGGCTGGGAAGTCTGCTGACAGCCAAACAGCAGTAGCCAGGGTTTGCCTTTGACACAGACGCCTGTGTTGTGCTATCGGGGTGGGAGGTGAGGCAGCGCCTTGTAGCAATAAGCAAGTTTAATTGGAAGTTTTAAGATGCTTATCAGATCAGGCTGCTTCTGACACCAAGGATTTTGACAGTGGACATGTATCTCTGACCCCTGAGAGTTTTGGCCAAGTCCCAGGAAGGCTGACGTGACAGTAAAATGCAGAGCAGTCTCTAAGGAAATGCAGGCATAAACTGTAGACAAAAATATCCCAGTGAGTGATGAGATATCTCTGAATATGTAAATGGAGTTGTTCAGGTTACGGAAAGACATGGTTAAGAAACCATTTTAGAAACATCTCTCAAGTTGACATCTTTGACATCTGTCAGTGCCGTTTTTCCAGTAGGGCAAAAACGTTGAAACAAGAAAGAGCGAAGCTCGTGTGAGCCAGCTCTTGCTTTCTAACACCACAGCTCCGCTTTCCCTGCCGAGGGAGGCTGGCTCTGCCTGGGCGGTAACCTCCCTCTTCCCTTGGCCTTTTTGTGTGGCTGCTCAGAGCAAAAGCAGCCAATACCAGGTTATCCTGATGTGACAGTCATCCCCCTCCCAGCAAGACACCTCTCTGCCCCACCTGAGGGCACGTGGGGCCATCACACAGTGTGGGTCTCAATCCAAAGGCCACAGGGGCCTCAAGCAAGTGGCAAGCGCTTCACAAGCAAGTCCCATGGGACTCCCGTTACAGAGAGCACAGCTGCTACAGGAGGGAAGCATCTTTTCATTTATTAAAGACTGAGAATACAACTGTGGGCCCAGCCACGAGAGCTGGATGCCCGAAGCAGAGCTAGGTTTTGGCTGGAAGGGCGCGGTCTCCTCTCCAGGCAGCCTTCAGCAATATCAGCCAAATTTCCTACCCGGCAGGGCAACCCAACATCCCCAGCCTGGCAGCACTCCATCTGGAGCAGAGCCTCTCTCCACACCAGCCCAGCCTTGGTTACTTATTGCTTTGAATGTGCTAGTCTAGTACAGGGCAAATTAAAAACAAAAACGCATGTCTGTCGCGGTGTGTTTGTGCTGTCTTCAGGTTGTGCTGGGAACCCTGGACATCAGACCTGGAGAGGGATGGAAGAGAGGAGCGGGTGAAGTCAGGCTGGGCTGGGAGCAGAGATATCCCAGGGACAGCAGTGCTCCAGGACAGATCCTTTCTTTGCCAACGGGCCACAAAGCAATAGCCTTTGGCATCTGCTGCCGGAGCTAAGCGAGTGCTGCCAGTCAGCTGGGGCTGGTGGAGAGGAGCAGCTGGCACCCAGCTCCTGAGCCCCGGGGCAAGGGCTGGGAGTCACAGCCAGCCCAGAGAGACGCTGTGGCAGGCCTGCCTTCCCCGCTGGCCTGAGGGAGGACAGCCCCAGCCAGCCCTTGGAGCCAGACACACGAGGGGAGCTCCGAGGGAAGGACCAACCTGAGGTTTATTTGAAAGTGTGGCTCTCAGCTCCGCCCCGGCCGAACCCTGGAAGAGATGGAGCGGGGTCAGCATTGCCATGGGATGGGGAGCACACCGGCAGCTGCAACTCGCCGAGAGGCAGGAGCCCTGAGCCCCCTCACTCCCCCCACAACCCCGCCACAGACACCCTACCTTTGGGCCCAAACAAGGCAGCGTAGCAGGGGTGGTTGCAGTAGGGTTTGCCATCGTGCTGCAGGGAGAGAGAAAGAGCATCAGCCCCACCACCCTTCAGCTCCGCCTCTGCCTGTCCCAGCCCTCAGTTGCAGGGGACAGGGACCTCCTGGGCAGCAAACCTCACCTCTGCATGGCCTCCAGACGTCAGGGTCTTGTTACACTTCTCACATCTCAAGCAGGGCCGGTGCCAGTCCTTCCCCAGAGAAGTCACCTTCTCGGCTGCCGTGGAAAAGAGGTGGATTAGTTGAGGCACTGAACAGGCACAAGTTAGTTTTGGCAGATTGGTTGCCTTGCCATCAACCCTAGGGAGGACATTTTTGGGCATTTTCTCAAGTCTGTCTGCCCAGGACAGAGGGCACTGTGTTCAAACCCAAGCGTTCGCTGTGCACACACAATGCCATACACATCCAGGAACGCGGATCCGCAGCAGCAGTGCCACGCCCAGGGTGAGCATGGCTGCATCCATGAGGATGGACTGACTTCTACCCCATCTTCCAAAGCTCTGAGGACCTCCCTCCTTCCAACAACAGCCTGCAAGGGGATTAATTTCTCCGCAGTGAGCTGGAGCCCAAGAAATAACTAGAGTTGGCAGGGGTGAAAGGGGATGCTGGCGAGGACTGGGGAGGCAAAGCCATTGCCACACCCTGCCAACACAAACCAGTCCCCTCCAGCCACAGCTCCGATTCTGCTGGCACCACGGCAAACCAGAGCAGAGCTGGAGCCTGGCGGGGGTTCAGGCAGCCATGGGAGGGACAACATCCCGGAGCCTGGACATGTTTACGGAGAGAGGGGGAAACACAGGGTGGCTTTTAATTGCAGCCTGTGGCAGGACCCTCCTATCACAGGGTTTCTGGAAGGAGCACAGCGTCCCCATCTCTTGCACACACATTTGCACCAACACTTGGGCAGGAGCTCTGCTAAGGCTCATTTGTAATGAGCACTCAGCCATGAAGGCGGAATTCCTGCAATCCATCCCCAGTCCTCTCAGCACCACCTCCTCCCCTCTCTTGCTCTATACAGACAAGGCTTGGCCCCAAGCAGCCTGAGGCACACCCAAGCAGGACCGCCAGGCTCCGAAAGCCTCAGGGGGAGAAGGGTATTTTCTGCAGACATGTGTGCTCTTTGTATTGGCAGCCGAGCTCCTGGGAATTTGTTAAGTGATTGAACAGAGCTGTCCACAGGAATCGTGTCAGAGCCAGGTCCAAACACTGTCCCCATGCCTGCAAATGGGACCAAGCCAGTGTGGGTAGTGCGTGCCCTGGGGGGCCCTTGGCAGCCTGAAGCACCTCTTCTTTGCAGTCCAAATATGCCCACAACAGCCTGTGCAAGGAGCAAGCTGGTGGCTGCAGAGGTGGGAGCGGGGGCAGTGCCCAAATGTCACAAGGCAGCCCTGCTGCCACTCCCCAGTGGCACAAAGGGCCTCCTGTGCCCGCAGCCTGGCAGGGGCAACAGTGTCCTCCCCCTGGGCACCCCTAGGAGCCCGAGCCTGGCCCGTGGCAGGACCCTCCTATCACAGGGTTTCTGGAAGGAGCACAGCATCCCCATCTCTTGCACACGCATTTGCACCAACACTTGGGCAGGAGCTCTGCTAAGGCTCATTACAGCACTCAGCCATGAAGGCAGAATTCCGGCAAACCCCATCCCCAGTCCTCTCAGCACCACCTCCTCCCCTCTCTTGCTCTATACAGACAAGGCTTGGCCCCAAGCAGCCTGAGGCACGCCCAAGCAGGACCGCCAGGCTCCGAAAGCCTCAGGGTGCCCCAGAGCAAGGCTTGCTCTGCCTTCCCTGCCAGCGCTTTGGATAATCTGCAGGCACAGAAATCAAGCATCAAGCTTGGTCCTCCAACAGCTTTTGAACCCTCCTCAGCCTCTGCATCAACAGAGGCATTTCGTAATAAGTGCAAGTGTGTTAAGTGCAAGGTCAAACCCCTCCTTGGTCAAACGGTCCCGTCCCAGCTCCTCCATGGCCGCGCCTGCGGGCACGGCAAACCCAGCTCGCCCTGACCAGGACTGATACCGACCCACAGGGAAAGGCACACACTGACGCCAGCACCTTGGTGCCTCCTGATACCAAGCCACACGGGTGAATGAGGCACCCCAGGATCCTGAGGAGGGAGCCACAAACTGTATTGTGCTAAAACCCCCATCTCAAAGCCTGGCTGCAAGGAGTGAGTTCAAGGCAAAGCAAAGTTTCCCAGCCACAGGAACCACAGCCCCAGCAGCCCTCTGGGCAGCGCCCATGCCAGCCCCGGCACAGCTCCCCAGGGTGGGCATCGCTAACAGACAGAGCAGCTCCTGTGTTTGAGCCCCCAGCTCCTTGGCAGAGCACAAATAGTTGGGGCACACGCACAAGCAGAGCAGAAATAAAGCAGAGAGAGAAGTCAGTGATGGCACCTGGGTTCCAGATCCCTCATCTCTAGTAAATTAGAAAGCAGGGAGTGTGTGTAAGCTGCTCCCAGCAAACCCCCTCCAGTTCAGCTATGCCAGGCAAGTGGGGAGGTCTGGCAGAGGAACCTGCCCATTCCAGCAGCTGATAGCAGAGTGAGAAGCTCAAACCCCACAAACACCCTCAGACAGGATAGCAGGTCCATGGCCCCAGAAGGGGCAGGAGCTTTGGGGCCCCAGTTTGGAGGGAAGATATCTGTGGGAAGCCCAGCAGCAGACAGCAGCCCAACAGGGCTCACACCTACGCTGCAACAGCGGCTTAAAAATAGCACCCCAGAGGTGTCATCCTGCTGTGCTAAACTACACAGAACAACGTGTGGGCAACCCACTGACCCAGGAACTTGCTCGAGGGCAGGATTTGCCACTGGGCAAGGTGCTTCCTTCACCTGCCCAGGCTTTCAGAGCAGCAAGCTTTACCAGCTGGGCCTTTGGTCTCCAAACTGGCTCAGGGCTGCGGGCTGTGCTGGGAAGGAAGTGCGGTGAGCTGCACTGGAAGCACCCAGTGCAGCCTGCGCTCTGCAGCCAGGCACCTCCTTGGGGGTAGATCTATGAGATCACCCACCCGGGGCACCCCGGGGACCCACAGCGCAGGGGTGAGCAACTTTGGGATACCCCAGGAATTTGGAGAGATGGGGTGCGCAATATGGGGGCACCCAGAAGCCGGGGTGCCCGGAGGACCCACAGCCCGGCGAGGGGCAGCATCGGTGCCCGACAGGTTCCCCGCGGTGGGGGCGGCTGGGGAGGGGCAGGAAGCCCTTACCGAAGTAGACCTCCTTCTGGCAGCGGGGACACTTGGGCATGGTCTCGGCTCGGCTGGGCTCGGGACTCCGCTCGCAGCGGCTGTGGGATGCTCCACGCCGGCCCCGCAGAAGTCACTGCCCGCCCGCCCCGCCCCGCCCAGCGCCGCCCAGATGTGCGCTCCGCCCCACCCAGATGTGTGCCCCGCCCGCAGCTGGAGGAGCCCGCCCGGGGCACGGCCCTGCCAGGGCTCCCAAGACGGGGTCCCGCACCCCTTCCAGCCCTACACCCCCTGCACCTCTTGCCCCCTGCAATCGCTCCACCTGCACCCTTTTCACGCTTTGCAGCCCCACACCCCTTGCACCCCAACCTCCATTGCCCCCCACACGGCCCTGTCCCCTCTGCACGCCAGCTCCCTGCCCACTCTTGTGCTGTGTGGGTGGCCCAGAGCCCCGCTCTGAGCGGGAGCTGTGATTGGCATCTGTCAATTAACCACACTCCCAGATAAAGATTCATGGGGTGCTGGCCACCTAGGCTCACCCCCTCTGAGCACAGACGTGTTTTCTCCCAAGGGACTGTAAAATTCCACCCTCAGGCAGGGTCTCCTGCCCGTGGGGAATTTCGGGGTGCGAGATGAAGCAGGAGGGAGCTGCAGGGCTGTAACCCCCCTCTTGCAGGACACTGGGAATGGCGTGGGTGCAGGACATGACTGCACTCACTGTGGAGAGCCAGCCCATCTGTGTCACTGACTTTGTCATTTTATTAGGAGGGAGGACTTGTTGTTCCTTTGTGCTTGGCTGTGAAGGAAATGAAAAGCCTATCCAAAGGTCTGTTTTGTATGAAACAATCCTCCCCAGGGCACGTTGCTGTGCTGGAAAGGTCATGAGGGCTTGTGAAACCCAGCGCCAGGACGCCTAGTGACTGCCTCCCGAAATGCAAGGCATCCCTCGCCGGCACCAACAGGGCCCTGCTGACACTGGATCCCACCCGTGGGTGCAGGAGGAGAGGCGGCAAGCTGAGCCCAGAGGCGAAGTTCCTGTTCAGCTGGGACTGCTTTATGATCCAGCCTGGCTCCAGCACCGTCCCTCCCCAGAACAATCCCCCTGCTGATGCTCCCTGCTGCTGCCAGTGGTCCTGATCTTTCACCCCACATTTGGCAGCCCCACTGCAGGCTGGGGAGCACCATCCTGCTCTAAGGGCAGCGCTGGGCTCAGCAGAGTGGGCATCACCCACACTGGCGGGATGTCACTGGGATCAGCTCCCGGCTAAGGCGTGAGTCATG
This sequence comes from Lycocorax pyrrhopterus obiensis, assembly GCA_014706295.1. Taxonomy (NCBI): domain Eukaryota; kingdom Metazoa; phylum Chordata; class Aves; order Passeriformes; family Paradisaeidae; genus Lycocorax; species Lycocorax pyrrhopterus. The sequence continues at coordinate 24,629,348 of JACSVZ010000013.1, forward strand.
CTGAGATGCTGAGACAGTGTCTTACAGTATGGGAGTGGAGACTGTCCTGCAAGGGCCTCCACCCTGCCTCCTCCCCATTCTTCCTGCCCTGAGGCACCAATACATGCAGGCACCCATATTTCAGCCACATCACATCCCCCTGTACTGAGACACCTCATTTGGTGAGCACCCAGCTGGGTTACCCAGGCCAGGACCCCTTCCCCACACCACCAGGGGTGCAGCTGGCACCCTGATGATATAGGGGACAAGGCATGTCCTCTCCCCTCTCTGGTGGCCCTGCTTCCCCTCCTACATGGTACCAGGCTGTTTTGGGGCCACTGACTGGCTCGGACAGACGCCTTCAGCTGCACTCCCTTTTAAGGCAGGTTTTGTGCCGGCCAGCAGCTGAAAACTGCCCTCCTGCAAGTCTCCTCCAGCTGGCCAGCCCTGCGGCCAGTCCCCATGGACCACGCAGCCCAGCTCCTCCTGTGGCAGGAATGCTCCCACCCCAGCTGGGGCAGCAGGTGCCTCTGCATGGCACCACACACTGAGTGACTCAGCTGAAGCAGAGCCTGGCTGTTCCCTCCTCTCCGTGTCCCCATGGACTTTCTGGAGATTGTTTTGTTCACTCAACAGAGCAGGCACAGAACCAGGGCCACTCTCACAAAGTAGGCGCCACCGAGCCACATGGTGCTCTCTGCCAACCCTGCCTGCGTGGGCTGTGTGCCTGCTGGCCCCTCGTGGCTCCTCAATTATCCCAGCTGGCCCTGCTGGGCTACCGGAATCCATGGACCTTGGGCCAGGCCCAGCCTGCTTCACAACCAGTGAGCCAAAGCATGGTGTTGGTGTGCCCTGCAAACCTACATGAATCCCAGCGAGCCAATGTCAGGGGGAAGGCTGCTGTGGGACACAGCCCTGTATCCTACATCCCATGGGAGCCGTGCCTGCACCCTGCTCATGGCTGTGACCCCGCTCGTGTTCCCCTGATTAGCAGGCATGCACAGGGCTGGGGCAGTGCAGCAAAGCCGTCTGGCAGAGGGCCCCAGCAGGGAGGGAGGAAGGGCTGCAGGCGCTCCCAGAGCACGGCAGCATCTCGGGAGCCCACGGGATACAGCCTCTGGCTCATTTTACAGGGAGCAAGTCCATAAACACTTGGAATGCCGGTGTGCGAAACCCATCAGCGCTCTGCGATGGAGCAATACGCTGAGGCCCCGCTGGCCTGTGCTGGAGGGAGCTGGCTGGAAACACTGCAGCAGGCTGACGTTTGGGGTCACTGCTCCTTCTGCCATCCAGGGTCCCCCCAGGACACAGAACCGTGTGTGCAACAAAAACGAGCTGCAACTGTGTGTGAACCTTCTTGCAGTGGCAGTGAGCAGCAGCCAGCTCATCCCTCTTCACTGGGGTGCTGCCCATGGTGCCGTGCCCACACATACAGACAAGGTCATCCAGTGGGCAGCTCCAGTGCTGGGCAGAGACAGCACCAGGGAGCAGCAGGAGAAGGACAGGGGTGGTATTTTCAGCAACCCCGGGTCCCACCCAAAGCATCATTTCAAATCAAGGCTCATAGCCTGACAGGGAAAAAACCCAGCCAGTGCCAAGAGCAGTCTCTTCAGCAAACTACAGCTTTATCTTATCTGGAGACCTTGTTCCAGCTAATTTAACCATTAGACTGAGCATGCCTCAGCTGTCAATGCCCTCTGATAGGAATCTGTGGGTGAGGCTCTATCCTGAAGCATCAGGCGCCAGCGCTCCCCGATAGCATGGCAACAGCCCTCGGAAAACCTGGGCTGTCTCATTTGTTTGTTTGAGTGGTGTTGTTATGGCCAGGGTTATCCCCTCCCTTGGCAAGAGCCAGCACCTGCTCCCCAGCTCCATCTGTGTTGTTTTTTGTGCAAGGTCCTTGCAGCCCCCAAGAGTTTCTTGGGCTCCTGGGGCAGGGCTGCAAGTCAAGAGCTCCTGGGTGTGCCAGAGCTGCCTGTCCAAATATCTCCCTCAAGCATCTTGGCCTCTGGTGACTACTGCAGAAACAATTGGAAAAGCCACTGGCATTTTTGCAGGCAGGGCGGTGACATAAGCCAATTTGGGTTTGTTTTGCTAGCACAGCAAGAAGAAACAGCTATTTCCATGTAGCAGACCAGGCCATCTGCCTAGGCAGCAGCTCCAGGCTCCCCCTCCTGCCCCCCCTTGCTGGAGTGGGGTAGGGGCTCCCACAGTTCTCACAGCCCCCCAGCACACTTGCACAGAGGGGACATGATGCACCAGTGAGGCCATGACCCAGGGGCCAGTGGCACCCCCATCCAGCAGTGTCCCAGCACTCTCACAACTGTGAGTCCTGCAAAATCTCCCTCCCTGGCCATATTTCAGCCCGCACTTGTGCAAGTCAAAGGCCCTCTCAGCCAAGACTATTTGTCGTAAAATATGCGCTACACAACCCAGCATGGAGCTCTAATTTGACAAGAAAATTATAGGGTGGCTTAAAACAAGCTCAGCAGAAGCTGGGGGGAGCTGCCAGGCGCGTGATCCCATTGAAAGGCCCGCGAGCTGCCGGTGCCGCAGCGCAGCGAAGCTGCTCAGTGTGCCATGCAAACAGGGGCTGGCGGGCTCTGCCCCCACTCGCCCTCCATCACCTCCGGATTTGCACGTGGCTAATCCCATTACCAGACAGACAGGAAAACAACAGCACGAAGGCGGCTGTCAGGGCAAATTACACCCTAAGGAAAACCTCTGGGATACATCTTCATAAAGTTGACAGGTGACCGCTGGCTGCGAGTAATTGTGAACAAGACAGCAGAGGGAAAGGCCTTCCAGGAGTGGGGGGCTTGGGGAAGGGGCTTGGAAAGGGGCACTCTGGGGGTTTCTGGCACACCCACGAGCACACTGCCACTGGTGCTGTAAATCCCCAAGTGGTTCGAGCCTGTGACATACGCTCGTTGCCACGCCAAAATCTGTGCTCAGTGCCCTTGGGGACACAGTGCAGAGTCGTCCTGCCGCGGGCATGGGCAATCACATGTCTGCTTCCAGCTGAAACTGTAAAAACACTTCCAGGCCAGTTCAGGCAGCTGGCTGCCCCCACAGCCCATTGTCAGGTCAGCTCTCACCCTCAGAGCCAGGGTGTGAATTATCATCACGCGGTTAATGTTACACTGCACGAACAATAACAAACACAGAGCCGCGCGCCAGCTCCCGGCTCAGTGCGGATGGAGCACGCAGGGCTGCCCACGTGGGGACACAACAGGGACACGGCTGGGACTTCCATCCGTGGAACAAAAGGGTGTGGTAGCCCTTGTCTGCCTTTCCAACCCCGCCAAGACATGGAAAATCTCCTCCAATTTCATCCAGGCTCCCCCAGCCTCCCTGAGTACAGTCTGGCCAAAGTCTCTGCTACCATCTGCTCTTTTCTGCAAGCTTTCCATTAGTGGCAGCCCAAGGAAACCTCCTGGCTAAATCCTGCTGGGGGAGGATCTGGTACAGTTTCCTGGCATGGCCTGGCTGTTTCTATTGTGGCTATCAAATGGAGCCGGGATTGTCAAGGAAGCAAAGTCTGCTGCTTTGGAAAGCTGCCCAGTGCCCAGGAGGCATTGCCTCTTCCTGCCAGGGAGATGCACATGGGTGCTGGGGGCTGGCAGGGACTGTGGACACTACTCAGAGGCTACTCACAGGGGATCTGTGCCAGGGATCACCTCCCCAACCTCCCTGGCAGCACCGGTTGCCCTGGGCTGGGTCCAGGCTGTTGACGCCACACCTTTTCTTCCTGGTTAAAAATTTACTGGAGGTGAAGCAAAGGGGTGCAGAAGTGTTTGCTCTCTCTGTGAGCACGCTGGTCAGCATGGTCATGCCGTGGCAGTGGAGCAGGAAGGTGAAAAGGATATGATTACTGTGCTCTGACATACCCAGGCACGACAGAGGGCCAGGACAGAGCAGGAGAGAGAAGAGGAGGAGGAGTCCCGGGTTTGCACAGCCATTAGCAGCCTGCATACCTCCATTCCATCAGCATAGGTATTCCTCCCCCAGCAGTCTGCCCGAGGGCACTCGAGGTGCCCCTTGAGCTCCCCGGGATGGTTCCCAGTTGCTCACCCTACCTGAAAACCTAAAGGCTGATGCAGAGCTCAGCGGGCATCCTGGGGTGCTCCCTCGTGGATGCCCCCAGGCAGGGACCAGCCGGGGAGCCAGCACCATCCTCACCAGTGTCACAGCCAGAGTCTGCATCAGCAGCTCTCCCTGCGTGACAGTCCAGGGCACTGCACGGGCAGGGGGATTTACAGCCCAAATCCTCCTCTGCTTGGTTTTGTGCCATTCCTTCTTCTTCGTCCCTGCCTGCTCTCCTGCACCCTCTCCAGTGTTTATATCCAGTTCTCTAACCTCCTACTGGGACCAAGCCAAAGCTCGGCCGAGCCAGGAAGAGCCCCTCTGCTGACTTCAGGGAGTATCTGAGCCGGCTCTTGGCCCTTGTGGAAACAAGCTGTGCTTACTGGGTCACTTTTAATATCCCATCTTAAATCACATCTTCCAGCACTTCATCCCTTTTGGCTCCTGTTTATTGACTTCCCAGCAAATGCTTTAAATCTGTCTGGCTTCACTGCCTGGCTGTGCTGCTCTGGCCCCCAGAGTATCAGAGCCATCCTGTCCTGCCATATCCCTGCACTTCAGGACCCCTCCACACGTGATGGTTGCATCTCCCTTCCCTGCATGGACTGGCTCAGATGTACCCAGGTCTGCCCTCATCATTCCTACCCCTACCAAGTCCTTTCCTGCTCTTTTCCATGTATGCAACCTGCTGTGCCTCTCTGGGACCAGCCTTGGTACACTCTCCATCCCTTTTCTGGGTCACAAAGGGCAGCACAAGCTGTGCAGCCCCGTTACTGGTGTCACAGGCACCCTCAGCCTTCTCTTGAGAAGCACCACTAGGTGACAATCCTGCTCCTCCTGCAGCCTGGGGACACCCAGGCTGGCACCCATCACCTGGACTGCCCTCAGAATAGTTTGACCAGCTGGTGAGTTCTCTGCTGAGCTCTGCTGGCTCCCAGGAAACCTGGGAGCCAGCAAGTGAAGTGGCCCAGGACAAATTCACAGGGCTTGGGGGATTTCCAAGCAAAGCTGCATCCACTTTGTTCTCTATTTTCATCTGTACCCTGGAGAGCATGTCTGTAATCACCAGAGCCCTCTGACTTTTTTATCCCACTAGCAAGTCCAAGATGAAAAAAAAATAAAATATTTGACATCCCTGAGGGGAAGGATGTTTTCCAAGCCTCAAGTAAAGGAGCACTTTCAGCTCACATAGGCCTCCCAAAAATAAATACAAAAATGCACCAAGGATTAGAGGCCAGAGCTGCCTTCCCTGCTTGAGCACAGTGCCCCTCTGCTGTGCCTGTGCCCTGGTCCATGGGTCCACACTGACCCATCAGCACAGGGCCAGCCCCAGCCCCTCAGCACACACAGATAATCCCATATAGGACCCCAAAGCCCTCCTACAGCCTTCAGGCTTCTGCTCTTAACACCCACCCCATGGGTACCTGCTGCACCTGGGGGACATTTTCTGTCACGAGGGGTGCCCAGTCCCTCCACCTACCTGAGGGTGGGTGAACACTGCCCACCCAGAGCCTGAGCAGCCAGGTTGTGCCCTTTGGCGTAGCAGGATGCTGTGATATTTGCAGGCTTCCCAGCACTCCCCTGTGCAGCAGAGCTGAATTTTGTCTATTTTTAATTTCATTGCATTCCTTCAGTAAAACGCTCATGGGGAGAAGAACATGTAAGGAGGAAAAAAAAAAAAAAAACAGAGAAAGGAGTTGAGGGGAATGCCAACCCCAAATCAAAATAAAATCCTGTGTTTGATGGTTACTGCCTGGGAGCAGGCAGCAGCTGGGATGCTGTACCTGCCCTGCCCCGTATCCCTTCACACCCAGAACTAGCCCAGGAATAGCAGGGCATGCCCTCCTATCCCTGCCACCCCTTCCCTGTCTTAACACCACTGGCTTAACTGGTCCCAGCAGCTCTGCATCAGCTCCTTCCATCCCCCCAGCCACACTCTGGGTCTCAGGTGAGGTCCCAGGTGTACTTGGCTCCCTGCTGCAGTGAGCATCCCACTGGAGGCTCCCATCGAGAGGCCAGGGACAGTGCCCGTGGTGGGGTCCTGTTGGGATTGCTGGGCCTGGCACAGTATGGGGCCAGGTAGGTGCTAGGGAGGAAAATCAGCCTGTGCAATCCATCAGGGAAGCTCCCTGCTGCAGGGGACCGCCACAGGCTAGCAAAGATATTAAGCTCATTAATTAATGATGGGAAATAAGAGTTGCAAGAAGAGATGGATTCATGCCAAGGGCTTTGCTGGCAGCTGTACTGGGCCCTGGGTGAGCGATGGGAACCCCCCACTTCAGCACCGCTGCTGCTATGTGGGGCAAACTTGGCAAATTTTGGCTGTGAGGGCCCAGCTGCGCGTCAGGGGAGGAGCCGGCAGAGCGACACTGCTCTGATTTACACCGCAGCCTTGTCCCTAAAGCATCCCAAGGGTCAAGTCTCTATAGAAACCGCACCAAAACATGAACACACACAGCCCAATTCCCGACCCAGGAACTGCGCTGCCGAGCCCTCTGTGCCTGGGAAAAGGCTTCACGCCGCTGGGATTGCTGCCAGGAGGGAAAAACCACTGCTCCGCCGGCTGCCCGAGCCCGGGAATGCCGCTGCGGCCGCAGCCTCCCTGCTGTCCCTGTTCTGCAGCTGTGCCCGCTGCATTTCCCAGCCGTGCTCGGGCGAGGAGCAAGGCCAGGGGCTTCTCCTGCTTCTCCTGCATGGCAATGGAGCAGCTCCAGGGCTGGGGCTGCTCCAAGGATTCAACACGTCGCGGGGGCCACCAGGTCTCCGTTTTCCCCAGCAGACGGGGCCAGTGGGATGCCGAGGGCGCCGGGGGGGCACGGCCAGCAGGCAGCCCAACGGGGTTCTTGCAAGAACGTGACAGAAGGGACGAGCCGGAGCAGCAGTTCCCAGAACCGGTGTTTGCCTTGGCAGCCCCAGCCTCCGTGCCTCACTCTCCAGACGCCCAGCTCCTCGGGGGAATAGCTGCAAGTCTAAAACCAGGCCTGGCAGCGGGGCTGCTATCTGGCTGGGGACAGGGCAGCTCCCAGGGGCTGGGGGGTGGCCAATGCCCCCACACTGCATTCCTGCCCCGCTGCTGCCAGGCTGAGCTTTCCCAATGGCAGCCCCACTCAGGCACTGTGCCTGCTCAGCAAGCCCAGGCTGGGGGGAACAACGTCACCTGCTCTTTAACTTCTGTCCATTCGTTTTCCACTCCCCAAAGCCGGGAAGGACCCCGTCCCACCCCACCCCACCCCATCCACATGGCCAGCACAGCTTCCTACAAGCCTGTTGTGCTCGCAGCGCAGGCAACAGCTCCTCAGGAGGAGCTCGGGCCTGGGCAGCCCAGGCTCAGCTGGAGCGGCTCAGTCTGGCCCCAGGAGGGGCCAGCTGGGCTAGGACCACAGCAGGAGGGTCCTGGGACCAGAGGGATGCACAGGGGTGCACAGCTTCCCCCACCTCCACCCGGAGCTGAGCTGCACAACACATCTCTCAAAACCTTTATTGTCAGCAATAACAAAAGTCAGCCCTGCGGCAGCACAGGGAGCCCAGGGAGAGCGGGGTGCTGGCACCCAGGGCTCGCTGCCCCAGCGGGTCCCCTGCACCAGCCCCCTCCCTGTTCTCCTGGGCAGCAGCAGGGCTGGGCATGCACGGGGGGACGGGTGAGACGGGGGGCACGTGTCATTCTCCAAAGCAAGGAGCACATTTACAACTGCTTATAAATAAACAACAACAATGAGAAACCTCCGGCTCTGGGAAGCAGGGGGAGGTCCTGCTGCCCAGGCCACCAGCCCAATGCGCTCTGTCCTCCAAAGGTGGGGAGAGGAGAGCCTCGTCCACCAGGGCTGCAGCTGCCAGGTGCCCCCTGGCACAGGCTCTGCCTCCAGGGGGATCAGGCTGGGGGGGGACCAACCTAAACCAGCCTGTAGAGCAGGCTGGGGCACCTGCCCAGGTGCACCTACAGGGATCCAAGGATAGGGGGTAGGGAGGTGCCAGACCTAACAGTGGACAGAGCCAGCTGTGGGACCCAGGGAGAGTGAGAGCCAGGGCATGGAACCTGGGAAGGGCCAGGAGAAGGGCAGTGCTGCCAGGTGTCACACATCTCCAGCCCCTGGTGAGGAAGAGGACTAGGCACCCTGATCCCAGCTCCAAGCACTGAGCGACAGCATGGAGCACCCTCCCATGGTGAGACTCCTGCCACCACCTTCCCCCCATCCTCAGGCCTTTGGGTGCCACCCACCATCCCCTGCACACAGGGACATCCCCACACCTGCCCTGCTGCCTCCCATGCTTGGGGGGCTGGTGGAAGGGCTGGGGAGGGCAGAGCGCATTGGGAACCACCAGGGATATCTTCTACCTTTGCCTTTAAACACCGAAGCTTATATTAGAGACTATGATATATAACCCAGGGGCAGGGCTGTCCTGCCCGGAGAGTAGAGACAGCAGAGAGGGCACAGCTCCGTGGCCAGCCTGGTGAGGGTCTGCTCCAGCTGGGAGCAGGAGGTTAGTACAGGAGGGGCACAGAGTGTGTGGGCAGGCAGGCGGGGACGCTGTCTAGGGCTGGTTCTTCGCCTCAAGGTCTTTGTCGTAGATGTAGCTTCCCACAGCTCCGGTGTTGACACCTGCACGGGGCAAGAAACAGGAGGGTGAGGACACGGGCAGGAAGGTGGCATGCTCCAGGGAGATGTCCCCTCTGGGTGGTGGCATGAGCACCGAGACTGGGTCCCCACCCCACGTGCCCCAGGCACTCACCCTTTGGCCCGAAGAGGATCCCGTAGCAGGGCTTGTGGCAGTATGGCTGTCCATCGTGCTGTGCGGGGCAGAGAGAGAAACCTGTCACCTGGGCTGGGGGCCAGGGAAAATCCAGTCCCCCTGGCTGGTCACCTCTCTCGCTCTGCTTATCCCCTGCAGACACTCCAGCACCCCCAGCACTTCCCCAGGCTGAGGGGCTGCTCCTCCCAGCCCTGCCCTCCTGCAAAGGCAGTGGGTGCCCATGGGGATGGCTTGGGACATCTCAGCCATGCCCCACTGGCATCCCCAGGTGTGCAGGCCAGGCTTCTAAGGCTGGGACACCCTTACCTCGGCATGGCCCCCCGGGGTCAGTGTCTTGCTGCAGCGCTCACAGCGTAGGCAGGGACGGTGCCAGTCCTTCCCCAGCGAAGTCACCTTCTCAGCTGGAGTGGGACAAGGAGGGAGGGTCACACCAGCCCCCTGCACCATGCTGAGGGGAAGCATTCCCCATGGGGATATCACAAAATCCCGAGAGAGCCCTCAAGATCTCCAGCCTCCCACATCCCTCCCACCCCTCTGGTGCCTCGAAGGTGACAGAGGATGGCTGAGGACAGCCATTACCATATGGGAGGTGACAGCAGGGGATACAATGCAGATAAAGCCCTGCACCCAGGAGTATATCCAAGAGGAGCCATCCCTGAAGGCCCCTCAGGCACATCCCTCTGTACCCACAACCCCCTCTCTGATCCAAACCCCGCTCCCAGCCCCATGCATGCCCCAGGGTTGCTGCCCCATGGGGCCATGCCACCCTGAGGCCAGCACCCACTGCCCGCTTGCCCCCTTACCAAAGTACACTCTCTTGCCACAGCGCGGGCACATGTTGGGCTCCCCAGTGAAGGTGGTGACACTGGAGGCTGGAAGAAAAGAGGATGTGCATGGGAAGTGGGGGGACATCTCGGCCAGGACACACCTGGGTGGGGTGGACCCCACACACAAACCCTGCACCCCACACCATCACCAAACGTGGTGGCTCTGGACTGCCTGCCCAGCAGGGCAAAGGGCCAGGCTGCCTGTCCTGCCCTGCCCCTCACCTTTGCTGGGTCCCTTGGGAGGTGCAGCATTCACCTTCCTCTCTTCCACCTTCACCGGGTGCTCGATGGGTCCCGGAGCAGTCTGCCCCTCGATCTGCGGCTTGTCATAGATGTACGAGCCGGCACCACCGATGTTCACCCCTGCAGAGGGGCACAGAGAGGCTGTGGGGGCCTGGGAGCACTCGGGGTCTCCATCATCCTCCCAGTCCCCTGTCCCGCCTCCCACAGCCCTGCTGAGCCAAGGGCCACTGCTGCACTTCAGCCCTGGCTTGCTTTCTCCTGACCCAGGCTTTCTCCAGCCACATCTGGGATAGGAGAGTGACTCCACCTTCTGTCGGAATGGGAATTTGTTTTTGTAAATATTAAAATAAAAAAAAAAAAGGGCAGCTGTCAGAATAGATTCCTTCCTCCCTCCCTCCCTCCAGCAGCTCTTCTCTCCCTCTGCACAAGCAGACAGCAGGCCTGGGACTGCAATTTGCTGGCTTGATGCTCAGCCCATGCTAGCCTGGCTTCTGCGATGTTGTTGAGGCCACAACTGGAGATGAGGGGACGTGGCCCCTCCTGCAGCCCTGAGTAGGCAGTGGGGGGGCACAGACGTACCTTTGGGGCCAAACAGTGTGGCGTAACAGGGCTTGTGGCAGAAGGGCTTCCCATCGTGCTGGGGAGAGAGGGCAGTGTTAGGATGCTGAGTGGTGACCACGGTTCCCTCAGGAGCACTTCCGTCCTCGGGTATTCAGAGACCACCACGGCCATGCATGCACCCTAAAATGCACCCAGCTGTGGGACTGCAGCACCAGCCTAACCCGACCTGAGCACTCGGGGGTTTTGCCTGCATCAATCACTCAGGCTGTTCTGCACGTTGTGCCCTAGGGCTGGAGCACCAGCGCCCCATGGCAGCTCAGCCGAGAGGCACCTCCACGCCCCGGCCCAGCCGTGTGGCACCGGACCCAGCAAGGCATCACCTCACCCCTCAGCATCCTGTGCGCAGCCAGGCCATTCTCGGGTGCTCAGAGCACCGTGGGAGCCCTGAGCTTCGCCTTTCCCTCGCCTTGGCCCGAGATCAGAGGCCCTGCATGGGCGCTGGTCCCAGCCCAGCTGCTATCGACCCCACTATCGTCTGGGGCGATTATCACAGGAAGGCATGAGGCAGGCGATAAGCCCCGGAACTCCCCACAGCCGTTTCTCATGGGCCAGCTGGAACCAAGTCCAAGAAAAAAGAAAGAGTGTTTGTGGCTGGAGCAGGGGGCCAGCAGGGCTGCCACACACACTGCACTGGGTAGAAAACCCACTGGGAGCCCGTTCTCAGGCAGGATCCCACCCCAGTGCTTGCTTGGCTCCACTCAGCATCTCAGCCCTGCTCCTGCCTTCCATCCCTTTGCTGCAAGGCAAGGACTCCTGGCCCACAAAGGGCAGGATGGCAGCTGAGCAGCGGTGCTGTGCCAAAGGCAAGGGCTGGGAAAGCCAGAGGTAAGGCCGGGGGAGTGAGATGGCTGTGGTCTGGCCAAAGGCAGCTGCAAAATATTGCAAGGCATAAATATGAGTGTGCTCACAGCGTTGCCATGCCAGAGGGGAGGGTAAACATTTAACTGGTCTCCCCGCGACACCTTTCCAACCTAGCCTCCTCAAAGGGAGGGAGAAAAAGCAGGGAAGGGCCAAATCTGCTGTCGGCACAGTCAGTGGGGCTTGGCTGCCATCCCCTATGGGAACAGAATCCAACCTTATATGGAGAAGCAGCAAATCTTCTGGGCTTAACCCGGCCTGAAGCACAGATCCACCCGCGCAGCCCCGTCCTCGCCGGCGGGGCAGGCCCCGCTTCCCCACCGGCTGGGGGCAACCAGCACGGCTGTCCCTGCTGCTCCCCAGCTGTGCTGCCCGCTAAAGCCAAGCTAAGGAGCTGGTGACACCGTGGAATGACAGGTGCTGCCCAAACCCAGGGCACCGGGTGTCACGCTGGGACACCGCACAGCAAAAACACAGTTGCTCCCAAGTCTGAGCAGCTGCCACCGGCGGCATGGCGCCTTCACACTCCCAAGTGCTGAGCAGTGACAGTGGCATCACACTCCAGCACAAGCCCCAGGGCACAGAGAGCACCAGTGCCGAGCTCTCATCGCCATGGCAACCCAGGCATTCCCCATTCTTGCTGTTTTTAACCACAGGTCAGTGCAGGCTCTCGGCACACACACGCCTCCAAAGCCTGTGCAATGCCCAAACAAGTCTGCCCAGTGCATGCCAAGCCCCACCACAGCTGCCCGGGAGCCCAGGGTGACAGAGAAGGGACACCACACGTGGTGCCAGCACCACTCTGTGGCTTGCCCAGGGCTGTGCACAGGAGCACCCTGAGTTGCAGCAGCAGCGTTTGAAGCCACAGCGTGTGCTCCTGGGCTTGCATGCCACAGCGCCTCCACATGGCATCAGATATCTGCCCCAGCCCTGTTCCTAGGATTCCCATCCCACCAGGCCCCCGAATGCCAGCACAGCTCCCACCCTGCCCGCCCTGGCAGCTCTTACCTCAGCATGCCCACCCGGGGTCAGGGTCTTGTTGCAGCGCTCACACTTCAGGCAGAACTTGTGCCAGTCCTTGCCCAGGGAGGACACCTTCTCAGCTGCAGGGAACACGAGAGAGGGGTGAGCCATTGGCCAGTACCTGCTGAAGCCCCTGGGGAAGCCAGGCTGTGGGAACCACGGGGGGCTGCACCCGAGGGGGCTGCACTCACTCAAGGGGGGCTGCTCACACTGTACACATCAGCCACACTGCAGGAAACAGGGACCACTCTGCTGCTGCCCCCAGGGTCCCTGCAGCCCTGTGGGACGTGGGCACAAACCCCCCAGCCTCTGACCCCTCATAGCACTGCACCAGCTATTAAGAAGAAGATTAACCCTAGCCCAGCTGAAAGCAGGGCAGCGCCCAGCTGCCATCCCACAGCCACCCTTTCCCACGCGCCATTCCAGCAACGGTAGCATTTTCTTTCCTACTCCCCGTGTCTATTTTTACCCGCCACGTTACCCGGAATGACTTCACTCCCATTCAAATATTTGGCGTTTCCATGCCCACCCCGCCCGTTCAGTCACACTCCCCCCACGCACACCCAGCCTCTCCCCGGGGAGCCTCAGCCGCAGCTCCGGAGATGCTCCCGGTGCTGCTCCCAGGAGGACGGGATGACAGACAGCCTCCGATGTCACCCAGGATGGACATTTGACCCTGGAAAACACCTGTCCCTTGGGCGTGCGGGTGCTCCTTAACCCCCGGCCCGGGAACAGGCACGACGTGCAGATGGGTGCACAGCCACCATCCCTGCATGGCCACAAACCTGCGGAGCAACTCGCTGCCGGCACTGGAAACCGTTTCAAAGCATCAGTGGGCAAATTCGGGGAAGGCAAATGCTTTGAGACTGGTTATGCGAGTACAAATTCAACCCCTCCGTCTGGCCCTGAGCTGCAGGTCTTCAGGAGCACCCTGGGAGGCAGCACAGGCTTGCATCCCCAGCCTTGCACCATCCCTTCTCCCTCCCAGCTCCTGGGCGGCCGAGGGCTGCCTAGTGCCCCCCACGGATTCCTGCTGGCCCTCCCTCTGCCCTGCACATGTGCAGAGACAGCTGGAAAACAGTGTGAGCCCGTTAAAGCCACCGTAAAACTAAATCAGGAGAGCCAAATAAAATATTTAACAAGCAAATAAAAGCGCAACCGGAGCCGGCCCCACTCCACGAGAAGACCTCCTCCGCGATGTCGGGTTTCCCCCCTGAGGACCTCCGCAAATGTCACCTGTTTGCATCCACTCCAGATGGGGGTCAAGAGCTCCCAAAAGGGCAGGTCCTGGCTTCCAGAGCCACCCTCCTCCCAAGGCAAACAGCTGCATCCGGGGCATGCCACAAGGCCAAGATAAGCCAAAACAATGCCATCACCACCCAAAAATTCAATCCCGGTGCAAAGCAGGATGGCCGGTGGCGGGAGGGGCAGCGTGAAGGGGCAGAGCCAGAGCCATTGCACCAGGGTACACAGGAGACTCCTGAGAGTATCCCCAAGCAAGCACGTGGAAGATGGACTGCGGGGACTCGCATCAGTTGGAAGAAGCTCCAAATCCACCTCCCGGTGATTCACAGGCTGTTGAACCAAACCGAGGCAGGAGCAGACAGCAGCGTGAAGGGATGCCCCACCACAGCCAGGGGTCTGTGCCTGCCTGCCCAAAGTTGCCAGGGCAAATCCCTGCTGGCTTCAAGCCCAGGGGCTCAGGAGGGCTCATGTCTCCGCAGCCCCTCACAGAAGGCAGCACACGGGGAAGGGGCCAGGGCCAGAACTGCCCTCCTTTTCCTCTGCAGCCCTCATCTGTCTCTGAGAGCAGAGAACCAGCCGCAGGGTAAACAGCCCCCAGGCCCCTCCCAGACCCCAGGGATTCCCCAAAAGCAAGGGGAAATACAGAGGTCCCAGCACCCCAGCGCCCTGGGGGCATCGCAGGAGCCCTGCATCCTCCCAGGCCCCCCGGCAGGAACGGGTGCCTCCCCGGGGTGACCAGGGAGGGAAACGGAGCGTGATGGGCTGAAAGCCGAGCCAGCGGCTCGGGGCCAAAGAACCACTCGGCTTTGTCACAGTGGATGCACAGCCAGGCCGGGCTGCGCTCCGGCTGCGTCACCCCCGGCTCCCCCCGCTGCCCCGACCCAGCGCCGTCATGGCCACGGGTACAAAGCAAGGAGGAAGCTCCCGGCGGATGTTTTCCAGAGACCATTGCAATCACAGCTGGCCACAGCCCACACCAGCTCCTTCCTGCTCCCGCGATACGCGATGCTCCCCCAGTGACCCCCCCCCCCGCCATATTATTTCAGCAGATGGAAATCCTTGCTCCTCCCTGACGGATGCACCCCCCTGCCAATGCATCCCTGGGGCATGCAGAGCAAGAGGGATCTCACCGGCACCCACAATGCGTGGCAGGGATGGGGCAGGAGGGGGGAGGCGGCCGGGTGCACCCGGAGCACAGGGACAGCCCGGGAACCGCGGGGGCTGCCCCTTGCCTCCAGATGGAAATGCCGCGCAGACGCTGGTCAGGCATCCTCTGGCTGCAAACAAGGATTCCCGGGGGATGCACCCGGGACCGGCATAGCCGGGATGGCTTTCCAGAAGGCATTGTTTGCAGCGAGTAGAGGAAGCAGCTTGGGGCCACCCCAGCCCATTTCCAGGGCAGCAGCCTGCGGCCACACCATCCCATAAATCACTGCGGAGGGAAAGAACCAGCGCCCAGATTTCCTGTCACTCGGCCACAGCTGCTCCGCTATTGCATCAGCCCCAGAGGAAAAGTCTCTGGCCACATCCTCCTGCTGCTGGGGGCAGCCCCGCTCCTCACCCCAGCAACCCCAGGGGTCACCCCAGCACCGGCACTGCAAGAGCAGCCCGGGGCAGAGCAGTGCCCGGGCTGTGTCCAGCCCTGTGCAGGGAGCATGGGATGGCACAGGCTCCGGGGCAGACACGTCACTGCACCCAGCGTCCGCCTCCAGATACCATGCTCCATCCTCTCCACATCCCACCGAGCGCACGCACACCCTGCTCTGCTCCCTGAATCCTACGCTTAGACACTCAGCCCTCAAGCCAGCCGGATTTAAACCAGCTGTGCGGCACCCCCGGAAGGGCAGAGTTAAGGGTACTTGACTGCAGGAATTTGGCCTCTGCCACACGTGAGTGGCTCAGGGGTTTGCCAGCCCTGTGTTACCCACACTGCCGCGGGCAGGCACTGGGTGCCCATAGATAATAAACCTCTCCCCAGGGGAAACACCCCCAAGGAGACGGGGAGCACAGCCAGGTCCGTGTCCGGCTGCAGGGCATAGCTGTGAGGTGGATTTGCTCTGTGCAGGGGGTGCAGCCCATATTGCCGAGGGACACCACCAGAGCTGGCAAAAACCAGAGGCCAGGAGCAGGCAAGCAGCCGAGGGGCTGTCAAGGCAGACTGATCCCATGGCTCCACAGCAGCCCCACCCCAGAGACGACGCGGCTCAGCCCTTAATTACCCGCCGTGCCCAGACAAAGCAGCTGGCGCAGGCCAGAGGTGGGCGCATCTTCTCAGGATGGGAAGAGAGCATCCCTCCTCCCAGTTTCTGTGCCGCCGGCCGCGCCGAGCCAGCTCCAGGCCCTCGCACAGGTATTTCCACAGCCTGACGTCAGTGCTGCTCCCAGGCGGAGGCTTATTCAGCAAAAGGAACCGTAGCTGCGTCTCTGCAAAGGGCTGCGCTGTGCCCTGGGAGGGCACGGGGAAGGGCTGACAAAGCCCAGTCTGGCAGTAAGGATGCCAAATCCCCACAGGGATCCAGCGACAGGCATCCCTGGCAGAGAGGGATGCTGTCAGACTGTAGATGCGCTTCAAAGCAGTTGCAGACACAAAGGAATGAAGAGAGAAAAGTGCAGGGAAAGGAGCCTGGTAAATGGCTGGAAACAAAGCCAAGAGCCATGAGCCAGCAGCCTCATCCCCTTCCCAGTTCCTCAAAAGTGGCCAAGAGATGGAAAAGGTGGAAGGACAGGTTGAGGATTTCCTGCCATGCCATGCCGGGCCATATCCCAGCCATGCTGCCCTGCCAAGGGTCTGCGCTGCCTTCCCGTGCCCCTCACCCCATCCCCACCCCTGCCCTCCTCAGGCACAGCCAGGCAGCTCCTCTCCCCCATCCCACAGCCGGTGCTGACGGTTACACTGCACCCTGATTTGTGGCCAAACATATATATTTAGCTTCCCTGCAGCAAGGCAAGGCAGCCCTCCAGCCCCAGCCACTCACTTGCTGGGCTCCCTCCAAGTGTGCAACAAAGCCAGCTCAGTACAGCCTTGCTGCAGAGCACAGCTGGGGGGGAACAAGGAATATCCCAGGCAGGGGCTCCCGCTTCCAGCCAAGGGGAGGGACAAGGTCTTCCCCGGGATCCGAGCCCCCACATAGCCGAGCCACTCGGGTGCAAGCGAAGGTTGTTTGATTTCCAGCCACAGCCCCAGTGCACAGCACGGCTCCCGTCCACCCTGCTGCTCCCTGCCTCTCCTGTGACAGAGCCTCACCTCCTGCAGGCATCTCCCTGGCCAGGAGCCTCCAATCTCCCGCTCCGATTTGCAGGGCCAGCAAGTTCCTCACCATTTTCTACAGGGCTTCATCAAGCAGCATCTGCATGGGATGCGTTTGAGGTTGGGCAGCTTGACAGTGTCTGTGCTGGGAGAGGATCAGCAGGGTTTCCAGCCAGGCACTGGGTTCAGCCAGGGCTGAGCCCAAGGAATCAGCTGCTTTCCAGCTGCATAGCAGCCCCACATGAGGCAAGGCAGGCAGGACCCTGAGGGCAGGCAGGACCCCGAGGGATGCAGGGGATGCAGCCCACACTGCCAAGGGGCATCACCAGAAAATCAGAGTCCAGCCTGCAGCCCTCCCCTCGCCCACCACACAGCCAGGGGCAGAGTGGCCAGTGAGAGCTGGGCACAGGCAGGCCCACACGCAAACCACTCCTGGGTAGTTGCTGGTTCAGAGCACAGTGCTCCTTCTGCACACTGAGATGTCATCTCTGGCAGGCAGTGCCGGGAGAGTAAGACAGTTTCCTGGCCCGTTTGAGCAAGAGCAGGATTCTGGGGCATGCTGGAGCAACTAAGCCTGTCAAAGTGCCCCTCCTGCCCCAGGGCTCCTCACCTCCCCACCCTGCTGGGTCCCCACAGCTCCAAGCAGGGTTCAGCCCAGGGCCATGGGCAACACAGTGTGAAGAGATGGCAGTGGGAGAGGATGCTCAGCATCTCCCTTGGGGCCGCAGCACTGGTGCTCCCCATGGCCAAGTGCACAGCAGGATGGTGGGACAGCTCTCCCCATCCTCATGCCAGGACCTATCTCCCACCATCACCTCCCTGGTAGCTTCAGGGCCCTTGGCAGGAGCAATGGGCACCACCATCCCACCACAACCAGAAGTGGCACCACAGCTCATACTCCAGGCTCTGTATTTGATTGCAACACTGCGGTGACAGATTTTCCATTACTTCTTGCTTGGGCGTTCCTGCTCCGCCTTTCCTTGCCTTTCCTTTCCAGTCCCATCACCTCACCTCTCCCCATCCCTGTGCTCCTGCCAGGGACAGGGAGGGAGGATGGGAACACGAGGATCTCTGTCTCCCTAGAAGTTGGGACACAGGTGCAGGACTCCACAATCCAGACACCAAACTGAGTCACCCAGGACCAGCCCTGGGTTCGCAGGGAGCTGCCTGCCAGCTCCAAGCCTCCAGCACCGAGAGCCCCGGGAACAGCACCGAGAGCCCCGGGAGCAGCACCGCTCCCCACAGCTGGCAATGCCGGCCCCATGCTGCCAGGAGCCCCAGCAAAGCCCAGTACACAAGAGCAAGGGGACCCAGCCCTCACACCGCCCTGTTCCACACTCCCACAGATCATTTTCTGTAGCCCGTGCTATTTTCCTCAGGGAAAAACTAATGCTAATCAGCCTGTTCTTCAGCTTCCCACAGAGGCATCCCTCCCCCCGGCAGGGCCCTGCACGGGGAGCGGGGAAGTGGAGCATCCTTAGTTACCATTCTGCAAGGTCCACTCACACTCCAAGACCTGGGAGCAGGCAGTTCCCAAGGAGCCCAGCCCACTCCGAGCTGGGAAGCCAGGGCTGTGCCGACACGGACATGCCGACGCTGCACCGGCTGCACTTGGAGAGGCACTTCCTTTGTTAGGGACGGCTGTGATGGAAATCAAGCCCTCCTGCCTCTCCTGCCCCACCGTCTCTCTGCCTGGAGCCAAGGACAGCGGTTACTTATTAATTGCACAGTGGCTTCTGCAGCTTGAATTTCGCCCGGCTGACCCGCCGGGGCCGTGCTCTGCAGGGGGAGCACCCCACACCTGGCTGCACCCTGTGCCCTGCTGCACTCCAGCGTGACCGTGGGGTCAGGCATCTGCTGCAGGCCCCTTGCAGCATGCTGGGCTTGGGCCCTCCTTGCTTCCCAGATGGATGTGTCCATGTCCTCAGTCCATTCCCCCTCTGGAATTCCACCCAAACCAACCCTGGAGAGCACCTTTAAGGCTGGGGAGCTACTGAGTGACTCTCACCTGCTTTTAGGATGCCCCTTTCCAAACAAATAGAGCAGCAGCCTCCCACCAGCCCTCACACTCCCCAGCACGTGCAGCGAGCTCCCCAAAAGCCGTCCGCAGCTGGACCCCGCTGCACGTGTGCTTGCTGCATCCCTGGGGCTTGTGCCTGCCTCGTGCTTGGGATGGGAAAACAGGAAACCCCCTGCTGCCGCAATCCCCTGCTGTTCTGGGAAGAAAGGATGGGAGGCAGAAAGGCTTGGCCAGGGCTCCCGGTGACCCTGCAAAACTCATTTAAGGCTCAGCAGTGCAAAAGGGAGCTGGGGAAGTGTGTGGCTGTTTGGCTGCAGGAGACTCTGGTCCCTCCAGAGCCTCCTGCCAGAAGTGATAACCCAAACCCAAGCCCAAGGCCAGCCCGCTGCCACCTGCCAGCGCGGGATGGGAGCTGGCCCCACAGCTGCCAGCAGTGCTGCTCCTCCAGTTAAACATTCACTTCATCCAGCCAGCCTCCCAAAGCAGGAAAGTTAGCCCCAACCGTTCGTGGAAACAATGTCACAGACCTCAACCTCCTTTAAAAAAAAAGTAGAAAAAAAGCCCAAAAACTATTTTTATATTTCCCTGTGCTTTTTAAAGGAAAAAGCTCATTCTGTAGCTCAGGAAACGCCCACATCCTCCTTACTGCGCAGGGAGGAGCCCACTGGATTTTTCCAGGGAGCATGAAGCAACAGGCATGCTGGAAATGAGTTTTCCATCGGTACCCGGGAGTGCCGGCGCTGGGCAGCCGCTCCAGCACTGCGCGGGGCCGGGAACAGGACCCGGCAGCATTTCTCACGGATGACCCGCGGCTGCAATCCCAGGCATCCGAGCAGCCCGAGCTGCCAGCGTTCATTCAGCACAGGCAGGGAGGCTCCCGAACAAGCGGGGCTTTATGAATCACCTCCCCGCTAAGCTTCGGGCCAGCCGAGGAATTCAGGAGCGACACCAAACCCCGGACGCGGTGCTCCCATCGCCTTCCCACCCCACCACGCGGCCCATCGGGAGGAAAGCCCGGGACCCGCATCCCGGAAAGACGGCTCAGAGTTTGCATGTAGCTTTTATGCATTGAATAAACGGACTCAGGTTTATTCTTCCAGAGCCTGGGCGGTTCCTCAGGGAAAAGCTCAAGGCATCAACAGCGATATGCTCCAGCCTATCTCAGCTCTAAGCACAGAGAAGCTTTTTGACTTGCTCCCGTTCCAGCTCACCTCCCCCCCACCCCTCAGGTCTCTCTCAGGGGCAGCATTCCCTGCGGGAAGGTGTGGGATGGGGGGCTGGCACTCCCCCGCTGCCAGGCACCTGCCTCCTCCCGGCCTGTAGGGCAGGGTGTCCCCACACGGGGTAGAAACGGGGAGCCACCGAGCAGCAGAGACCGGGACAGGGACCACTGCACCTACAGAAACCCTCCTGGGGAGAGAGCTGGCACGCAGCTGGGCACGGGCTACAGCCCTGCTCCCCCCAGACCACATCCTCAGGAGACCCACGAGTCCCCCAGCACATGGGGAGAGAAAAGGAGCACAGACACTGCTGTGGGCTGGTGCTTCTCCTCCTGGCACAGCCTGGCCTCCTCCTCCTCCGGCAAGGCAGGGGTCCCTGAGCCCAGCCCCGACCCCCCCACGCAGGGCAGGCTCATCCCTGGAGCGAGAGGAGCAACTCTGACCCCGGGTCAGTGCCCAGCTGGCTGGGTAGGCACTATTTTCTGCTTAAAAAGGAAAAGATCCACACAAAGAAAGACATCCAAGGGGCCAAGCCCTTCCCACCCACACACAAATAGGTTTATTTAAAGGAGGAAGACAGCAAATTCCTATTTCCCTGTGTTTACTTGGAGATGGCCGGAAAAGAATGAAAGCACCAATGCCTCCAATGCTCAAACATCATCAGGACCCTTTGGTATTTCTCCACCAAACAAACACACTGAGGCAACAGGGGCTGGACCCCGGAGCAGCGCGGGGAGATGGGCAGGGAGGGGTGCAGGGAGGCAGTGCCAGCCCAGCTGGACCCCGTGGTCAGCAGGTCCCCGAGGCAGCTCGGGCTGGAGTTCTGGATGCATCCCC
Organism: Lycocorax pyrrhopterus obiensis; assembly: GCA_014706295.1. Taxonomy (NCBI): domain Eukaryota; kingdom Metazoa; phylum Chordata; class Aves; order Passeriformes; family Paradisaeidae; genus Lycocorax; species Lycocorax pyrrhopterus. Next base: position 24,650,303 of record JACSVZ010000013.1, read on the forward strand.
AGAGCCATCCCGAGCCCACAGAGCAGTCCCAAGGGTGCTCGCCCAGGGGCTCAGGGCACTGCCGGGGAGGCTCCCGGCTGGGCACTGCCCCGCAGGGGGAAGCGGGCTGGGGCAGCTCCTCGGGGAGCCTCAGGGAGGCACCAAGGCCAAGGATCAGCCCCTGCTCCCACCTCCACCCACCCCCGGCTCTCTGCGAGCCGGGCGGCGGCGCTCAGCCCGTGCTGCCTGACAGGAGACACGCCAGCCCCGGTTCCCAGAGATCCTGACCAGCCACAACCCCAAGCAGCGCCCTCGGAGACCTGCAGGGACTCGCTGCTGCCCTAACCCAGCCCAGGCGTGCTGAGATGGACCTCCGAGCCCAGGAGCTGCCTTTGAAAAAGTCCCGTAGAAACCTCAAACCCTTCATTAGCTCGCCCGGCTGGGAACAGCCCGCTGAGGGCTGGCTGCGAGGCGAGACGGGGAGGGGTGAATGGCACACCAGGGGCCAGGTTTGCAGGGAATCAAAGAAACCGGCTGGGAGAAGGTTTTGTTTGCACCTGCCACTGCCAACTTCCCCGCCCCAAGAGATCCTCCGAATCGTGGGAGCCCCCTGCCCAGCACCGGCCCTGTCGGGTGGGCTGGGTTCCCCTGACCCAAGCCAGCAGGTACCTGGGGACAGGAGCCACCCCACTGGCAGCACCCCAGGCTGAGGGCATACCCCAGCCAGGGCTCCTCACCGCCTGCTTCCCCTCCTCAGCCCAGGAAGCCCGGGATCACCCACACCCTCTGTGTCCCCGGTCCCAGGGCCAGCCGGCAGCAGCCCCCAGCACAGCCCGGGGATGCGGGGCAGAGCAGAGGGGCCGCGGCCACTCCGGGGGGCCCCGGGAGAGAACGAGCTGCTGCCGGACAGGTCTCGGGGTGAGCCCCGAGGGGAGCTGCGGCAGAGCGGGGACCGGGGGGACACATCCCGGTGGGGGAAAGAGAAGAGGAGGCGGGGATGCACGGGGGCTCAGGGAAGGGGAGGGCAGGGAAGAGCGCGGGTCTGGGCTGGGGGACCGGTTTGAGGTCCCGGGGATGCGTCTCGGCGCGGGGAAGGGGATGCGGGGCCGGGCTCCGGGGATGCGCTCACCGAAGTACACGGTCTTGTCGCACTTGGGGCACTTGGATGCCATGGCGGGAGAGCGGAGCCGAGCCGAGCCGTGCTGTGCCGAGCCGTGCTGTGATGTGCCGCGCCGTGCGCCCCGCTCCGCCCGGCCCCCGCCCACCGCCGCCCGGGGGGAGCCGGGGCGGGGCTGCCCGCCCAGCGTCGGCCGGGCTCGGTACGGCTCGGTACGGCCCGGCTCGAGCCTAGAGCAGGAGGTGCCCGGTCCCGGCGGCGGAGAGAACTCCCCCTGCCCTGTCTCCCATCCCCAAAGACCAAAGTCGGGACGCGAGTGCTCCCGATTTCCCTTGCCTGGGAAAAAACCTCCATAATAAACAGGTTGTAGTTGAGCGACTCGACTTGTGGGTTTTTACCGGCCCCAAAGGCACTGGCCCGGAGCCCCCCGACTGAGTCCGGCCAGCAGCCGCCCCCGGGACATGAGCGGGGGCTGGCGGTCCCGGGCCAGCCGCCCCAGAGGGGCTCGAGCATCTCCCACCCCCCGCGGGACCGCGCAGCCCGTCCCCGCCCCAGCCGCGCTCGCTGCCCGGCTCGAGCGCCCGCATCTCCCGGCGCCATTCCGCTCCGTTGCCATGGAAACTCCCATCTCAAAAACCCCTCCAGCTGCAAAGTGATGCTCAGGGAGCCGTGAAGCCACGGCGAGGACACTCAAGGAGCCACGATGCCATGGCGAGGCGGGCGAGCCCTACGGTGGGGTGCAGACCCCCTGCGCCCGGGCGGGCCCCTCTGTGCCCGCCCGGCCGGATCCTGCCCCGCGGCGGGGCTGTGGTGGGCGCAGGGCGGGGGTGTACCCGGGTGGTGACAGCGGGGGCAGGGCCGGGGCTGGGGTCTGCGCCCCTGCACCGCCAGGCCGCCGGCTGGGGCCGGGTGTTGGTAAACAGGACATCTGCCGCTCCGCAAGCGCAGCCTTGCATTATTCATCAGCCGGCAGCCTGGCTCTGCTCCGCCGCCATTGTCACAGAATTCCTTTCTCTGCCGGCAGCTGGTGCAGCTGCCAAGCGCCCGCCTGGCCCCCGGCGCACGGGCAGCCTCGGGAAGGGAACCCGGGGCTCCGGGACGGGGCAGAGTGACCCGGCCGGCGAGTACATGGGGCCGGGGATGCTCGACAGCGGGCTTCTCCATCGCCCGTGCACCCCGCTGGGCTAGAAGGCCCAGGCATCCCTGTCACTCCTCGGCCAGCTGCTGTCACAACAATGTGTGGCTTTGTGGCCGGCGGGGTCCCTGCGCAGGGGCAGGTGGCAGTGGTGCCTCCGGGGCGCCCCAGCCCCACACGGCCCCCGGGAGGGGCGGCTCAGCCCTCTGTGTCCCACCACGGAGCCAGCGTGTCCCAGCCCAGGCCCGCAGCCACCAGGGCAGGGCAGGAGCAGGGGATTTGTGGAGCTGTTGATTCCTGGAAGAGCAGCTGCCTGCCCCAGCATAGCCTCACAGCACCCCTGTGGGTCCCTCTGTGGTACCCGGTGTGTCTGCAGCCCTAAAGCACCCCATGGCAGCAGGCAGGTGCCAGCACAGCACCAGCAGCAGCCCTGTGCCTGCAGCAGCTCCCGTCTCACGCACTGAGGGGACATCCTGGAAAAGTCCACATTCAGAGGAAGTCTCAGCTGGTGACCCAGCCCTGGGGGCTGAGGGGTGCAAGAGAAGGAGGAAGAAGGCTGCATCCACCCAATACCTGTTTGGGGTAGCCACAGGAGAAAGCCTGGGCTCTGCCACATTGCAGAACCAGCACCCAGAAGATGCCGGCCAAGGGCTTTTCACACATAGAGGCTGGGAGGAATTAAGACAAATCACCTAAAGGTGTGAATCCCTGCCTGCAAATGCGCTAAATCCCAAGCGGATATGCTAGTTCAGGAGCAAAGTGGCTTTAGCTGGTCGTGGCTTAATCTTCCCCGATTTAGGCTCGGCATGCTCCTGCACGGAGGGCAGGGATGTCCTGGCGCCTCGGGGACAGGTGACTCGGGTTGCACAGGCTGAGCAAGCGGGGATGGCCGAGCTTCTGTGGGGACAGCATGCCCAGTGCCAGGGGGGGCACAGCCTGCTGCCGGGGGGACACAGGATGTGGGAAGGAGTGCAGTGGCACATGAGGGACATCCCTGACCTCGCTGTGCCTCTCCCCAGACAGAACATTAATACCCGGGCTGGGGAGTAATTTTCACCAAAGGATACATTTTCCACCAGAAATTTCTGGGCCCCATCCCTGCCCAAGGGCTGAGCTGGAGTTTCCCTGGCAGTGGGTGACAAAGCCTCCTTTCAGCAGCCAGGGGAGGTCTCTGGCATGGGCCGTGCCCCCTGCAGCAGTGCCGGGGGTGTCCCAGCCGAGTGGACCGTGTCCCAGCCCTGGCACCCGTGGCGGGAGGTGACCCATTTTCCTGCAATGGCGCTGGCCCCGCGCAGCCTCGGGATGTCCTGAGCTGCTGAGGGCGGCTGGCTCCCCGGCCCGGCACACATCGCCCTGGGGGGCACTGGCGCTGGATCTGCGCTGATCTGGCCGTGCCCTCAGTTACCCACTTCGGGGGCGTCAGGGGGTTTCCTCCACAGAGCGCCCTCCGTGATAAAGCGGGGGCTTTTAACCCAGCCACTTCCCTCAGGGATGCTGCGTGGAGCGGAGCAGGAGCTGCATCCCTGCAGCCCCCCTTTTTTGGGGGGAGCTGAGGCTGAAGCAAGCCCACATCCTAAAGCTGGTGCCTGTAGCCCTTCCCTGGGCAGCAGCAACTGCCCCAGGGCCCAGCAGGGGCTGCGAGACATGGGGGGTGTTTTGCTGAGCGTGCTGGGCTGGCCCTGGCCCTGGAGCAGGGATTGCCTCCACCAGGAGCCTGCAAAAGGTGCGAGGCTGGGACCTCTGCCTAGGGCAGGTCAACCAGAGAGCTTTGTACAGAGATTAAGGGAAAGTGAGGAATAAATAAGGAATAACTCCCTCCAGGCTGCCTCTCCTTTGGCTCACCTCTCCCCCCCTCCCCGCACCAGCTCCCCTCAGCTCTTTCTTCTTCATTCAGATACAAATACCACAAAAACTCATGGACTCAGACAGAGCTGCTCCTATGGGGAGCTGAGGCTGGAAAGCCTTCCTCTGCTCTCATGTTTTCTGGCACCTAGGATCCCTTGGATTTGTTACAGGGCAAGAAGCGGCTGAGGGGGGAAAAAGAAAAGAGGTTACAGGAAAAAACCCTGCTGCTGGCTTGGTGTCCCCAGAGATCAGTGATCCATACGTGGCCTGCAGAGCCTTGGCTGGTGCACTGTGTGCACCCACATGCCCAGGGCCCTCTGTCCCTGATGACAAGGTAACCCCAGGGTGACACACTGCAGCTTTCTCTTCTTTTCACTCCTGAAGCTCCTGCAGACACAGCCCACAGCCAGGGGCTGGTGGTTACACATGGCTGCTGCCCATGGCAAGTAACAGCCACTGCCCATGGGCCACCCCAGCTATAACCAGTTTTGCCTCAGATCCTTGCATTAGGCAAGAGTTTCACGGAAAAAGTGGTTGGGCTTCCCTCCATGGACTGGGAGCAATTCCCTGTGATGGGATGCAACAGAAAGAGCCTTTCACAAAACCTGGCAAAGCACTTTATTTCTTATTTCATTTATTCTCCACAGCCCTCCTGGGTGTGCAACGCCTGCCAGCGTGGATCTGGCTGTCCTACATCGTGAGCTGGGGCTGCACGGGAGGGTGAGCAGGGCAGCACCCTGCCTGGAACAGGGGAAATCTGTCCCCCAACACAAGGAGCCCGGGGCTGGCTGGGGTTGGGAGGCAGCCACACAGAGAGGGGACAGCCCACACATGCCGGGTACCCAGCCTGCTGCCGAAGGGTGGCTGCAGGATCGGTGCACAGCTCGGGAAGGGAGCACAGAGGCTTAGGAAGGATTAGCAAGAGACGGGAAGATGGAGGAGCAGAGGATAAGCGTGCCGAGGGCTGGCAGGAGCTGGGTCTCGTCAGGCAGCACATGCCACTGACCAGGGCTTGGCACGTCAGCGCCCAGCCCCGGCGCCCGTCATCAGCAGCTCCAATCATCCACTTGTCGCTGCTCTCCTTTAAAAGGCATCCGAGTCCCTGCCGTTATCGGCCGGGCCGATAGCGCTGTCACGCCTGCAATGAACAGGTTTACAGATATCCCACTTGTCCTTGCCATCTGGAATGGATGTCCCCATTGTCCCCGCAACCCCTTCCCGAGGGCCAAAGCTGCCAGCCCGCCCAGGGCCGGTGAGAATCCCAGCAGGCTGCAGGCAGATGCCGTGGATGCAGACACTTGGTGTGAACCTCCATGGGGCAGGTGTGATGCCTCCATGCAGTAGGATCACAGTGCCTGAAAAGCAGTGCTGCAACCGAAAAAAGGCAGGGAACCAGCTGGAGAGACCCAAAACAGCACTCAAACCCACGTTAGAGCCGTGGTGGGACTGCAGTGGGGAGGCTGTGCAGAGAGTGGCCAGGGGTGGGGGTAGCTGGCACTGGTGGCTCTCTCGCAGGTTTTCCAGGGAAAGAAAGGGTGTCTCAAGGAATGGGCTGTGCTCAGACCCAGGCTTCAGTGGCAAAGTTCAGCTCAGGGCAGTTTGTCATTAAGCCCTCCCAGTCTCGTGGCCCCCCCTGGACATGCTGTGGCCAGAGGTTGGGCCGGCCAAGGTGCAACGTGGCTCTGGGGGCTGGCACACCAGCAGGGAAAGTGTGCACAGAGGCTGCCCAGCTTTCATGTGTTTGTGCCCCACATGCACACCACCTCCAGGACACTCTCAGTGAGCCCCTGGGGTAGGGAAGGGGCTGGACACACATAATCCAGTACCTCATGAGTGCTGCAATGTCCCCACGGCACCATCTTCTCCTTCAGCATCACCCACCCACTAGGATGCATTTGGCCCTGGTTCCCACCAGACATTATGGGCATCCTCCTGGGATGCAGGGAAACCCAGCTTGGCTCCTCATCTACACGCTCCACACGCTTCCCTCCTGCGTGTCCTGCCTGGGGGCAGCCAAGGCACACGCAGGGGAAACAAACTCGCTCCTGCTCAGATGGAAAATCTCTGAACAAGCACAACTTGGCTGAAACCCTCCAGCCAGAACCTGTAAATCTGCTCCCCGTGACGCTGCCAGCATCCCACGGAGCACTGGATCCAGGTGGAAAGTCCCCTTGCAGGAGGGAAGGGAGGAAGCTGTCTGCAGAAAGATGCTGAATTTATGTTATTCATTCTCGTTCCAGGAATGCGGTGAATGAACTTGCAAAGCCCAGGGCAGGAATCAAGTGTGCTTCAACCCTGACCTGGCCTGACTTTCTTCCAGGCTGAAGAAGAGGTGGAGACAAGCCCCAGCCCCACAACCCATCTGAATTTACTGTGTGTCTTTTCTTGAGGCAGCTCTCCTCCTCCTGTGTGGATGAAACGTGACCATCAGAGACTGAGTCTTTCACCGGGTTTCAAAGCTGGTCAAGCAGGGCAAAACCCTTTTGTCAGTCCCCAGGATGGGAAGCGAGGGCAGGAGAGACAGGGGGACATGGGCCACCCCAGCCTCCTCTTTCGGGGAGGGCAACAAACACCATCCACACTCAAGACATGTTCATATTCTGAAATGGGGATCACGGCAGATCCCATCACCATTGGCTCTTGCAGGCTCACCTTGAAAGGCACTGACTAAAAAGTACATTTACAGGAAAAACCCCAAACCAACCCTCTCTCACCAGCTAGAGAGGGCTGTCATGCCTCGACTTGCCTTTCCACAGTGATTGTTCCTTTCTCCCTCTAATGCTACTGCCAAAGCTTATTTAGGTTAATGGTGTTTTTAAGTCTGTGCCCTCTTGATGGATTAAGGAAAACAGAAAAGATTCAAGGTCCAGTTTCTGTAAATGAGTCGAATTCCTTCCTTCTCCTCACAGTCAAAACCTGCCAGATTTTATTTGTGCTCTTCCCAGGAATTCCCCAGGCTGGCACACCTCCCGTGCCCCTACTCACCCCGTGCCCCCTGTGAACAGGTAGGTGCCTCCTCCTCCCATAGCAGTGGGAAGCAGCTCCACCATGATGCAACCCGACCATCCCAAAAAGCCTCTCCAGCTTCCCAAGGTCTGGCTTGTGTAACACTTGCACGGAGAGCCAGAGCCCGCAGCAGAGCTGGCACCAGCTCCAAATTTCCATTTCAAAAGAAAATTTCAGCGTGTATTTTGCTTTACAACTCTCCAGTAGTGTCCCGGTTACAGCCCTCCTCCCACAGCAGGAATGCCAGGTTCAGAATTGTTAGTTTTGGTCATACTTTGCTTTTTTTCCCCACAGTTTCAGCAGTGCTGTTACAGTCAGGGCTCTGCCTTCATGTTACAGCAGGAAAAGCAGAGATCACAGGGAGCTGCTACTGACAAGCTGGTAAAATGCAAAATGCAATGCAAAATAAAGCCCCCCAAATACCAAAGTTAACTGAAAAAAAAATTAAATTTGTACAAAAGCATTTTGGCATGAAGTATTGTAGGAATGTTTGGATTTCTGTTTTGTTTTTAAAGTACTTTCCTGAGCAGCTTCCTGCTTCTTTTTAAGCCTGTAAAATGGTAAGCATGGCACTGAGTCTGGAGGTCAGCATGCTCCATCCACGTGAGCACGGAGCACAGCCTTCTCCCAGGGATCGCAGCTGAGCCTGTGACATGTCTGCTCCCACGTCTGCACGGCAGAGAAGCAAGTGAAGGATTGGGATGCCAGGGACACACGGTTAAGGGAAAATACCCAAACGCATGTGGCAAAACTTACTACATCCCAATAGATCTGAGCTGCTTTGAGTGGGTGAGCGCTTCCCAACTCCAGCCTCTGCTTCCCCCAACAATCTCAGGGGCTCTTTAGGAGGTGGGAAGCAAGGGGAGGAAGGGACCTGGAAAATGGGACATTGCCCCAGCTGTATGAACGTTGTTCTATTTTGACAAGGCTCTAGAGCAGGAGGGTGAGTAACCAAAGGCAATTCCTGCAGCAACAGCACAGGAATGTGAATAGAGAGGTCGGCACAGGAGAGGCTTAGTGACAGCAGCGGCTTAAAAGAGTGACCCCTCGGGCTTGGAGAGGCCAGTGGCGGGACCTACCACTCCCTGCACCTCCCAAGAGCCAGCATTTTCCTTCGGTTGCTAAAGGGATCTTCCAGCCCCTCCTCCCAGGCTGGTACAAACATAAGCCAGTGAAACACATGGCAGTGGAGTCTGCTGCCGCACGCCAAAAAACAGCATCTCTATTGAAGGACACGCAAGGGTCCTTCAAAGTTAGGGCAGCACAGGACATGCTCTCTCTCCTTGCCTGGACTCGTTCCCAGAGCAATCTCTGGAGCCGCTCCAAGAAAGCTTTTAAGATGCTGGAAACCGCAGGGCTGGCACCCCCAAGTGGTTCCTGAGCTCTCGGTGCAGCCGGAGCCGCCTCTCGCCAGGCCCATCAATAGCTCATCCACCGGGATCCGCAGCGCAGCAGCAGCTCCGGCACTCCCAGGTGTCCGAGCTCGCCCGGCCCCAGGCACAGCAGGGCCCTCTGCTACCGCGCAGGGGCTGGAGCCAACTCAGACATGGAGTTTGTCACAGTGATGTGTTCAGATTTCCTTTTGCTGCAGGAAAGGACCCACATAAGCGTTTTCCCTCACGGAAAAGAGTGTTACAAAACCCTCCTGCAGCCGGTGTTTCTTACCTACAGAGCGTTAATCCTCAAGAGTGATGGTGACAAAGTAAAACTGCCAGTGGTCACTGGTACCGTCCTACAGCGCTGCCAGAGGGCTTCTGTGCCCTTCCTGAGCAGCACACCCTTCTGGAATAGCTGTCCTGTCCCACTTTTAAGTTACAGACAGGAAACCCTGACCTGTAGCACAGGATACTCTTAGATCTGCCAGGGTGCACAGCTGCTCACAGCCACAGAGTAAATCCTGCCACTCCTGAGCAGCAACTGAGACCAAACATGGAGCCCGTGTTGTTCATCTCAGAGGATGGAGCAATGCACAACCCAGAACTGCCCACGGGTTGGGCTGCTGACCCCCAGGGATGTCCCTCTGCCACATGCCAGAGGCATGCCTGGAGCAGCAGGACGAGGAGCTGCTGTGGACAAAAGGCTCATTCAGAGGCACAGCCCCGCATCTGCTGCCGCGCTTCAGAGGAGGAGGAGGGAGGGAGAAGCCTCTGAAGTGCTGGAAATGTTTAAAGTGCACAGGAGAGGAATCAAACTACGAGTGACTCCGACTCTTGCCCTGTACAACAGCACTGCTGGCACAGGGACACTGGAGAGCAGAACATAGCCCTGGGATGGGAAGGAAGGTGCGGAGCTGTGTGCATCAGGCACGCGGAACCCGAGCGAGGGCGGCTGTTTCAGAAGAGACAAAAAGCAGATGTTTCACAAAAGCTCACTTTCCAGGTTTATTAAGTAAAGTTAACTGAATTGTTTTCATTTTGTGGGGATTCCTTTCCGTCTAACCCGGCGGGTTAGCAGAGTTGCACAGAATCACGGTTGGACTGTGATAACCCAAATACAACTTTGGCTCATCTCACCGCTGACACATATGGAATGACTTGGGGGTTATTACATGCTGTGTCTGCTTGAGGCAGGTACATGTACAGATCAGCACAAGTTGCAAATGATAGTTTACATCCTTTCAAAACCGAGCAGGGCATCCAGCAAATGCACTGCCATGAGAAGACATATGAAAAAGAAATGATACAGACTTGCAAATACGTAAGAAGTTCAAGAGATGCAAGAAACCTCAAACACAAGAAATGTCAAGGGGGGAAAAAAACACTTAAATTCAGACACAATGTGTTCAAATGAAAACCCAGCTGTAATTTAAAGTCCCTTCAAAATGGGAAACATACAGTAATGCAATTAAAGAGAAACCAGGTCTCATCCTGGGAAACGTGTCCGAAAGCACTGATGCACAAACAGGTTCAGAGTTCTAAGCAAAATGTCCCTGGGCATTGGTGTACTTGACTCTTGGAGCCAGAGCAAAGCAATTCATTACACTTGCTGGGCCTACTGCTGGCTCTTGGTGGCCTAACAGCACGTAGGATCCCAGATGTCACAGAGAAGGCAGCACGCAAACTGCTGGTTACTGGGAGGAATGCCACGGGCCACATCTCCCAGAGAGCAACTAGAGTAAGGACACCTAAATCTGGCAGCCTGGCTCCACTGCACACAACATTAGTGTAATGTTCTGCAAGGTTCTTCAGTTCTTAGCTCACTCCTGTCTCAGCCTGAGTTGGTCTGTCTTGTGCATGAGCACAACTGGCTGTGCAAAATGATCCAAAAAACAGAAGGGACAGGACCAAAGAAAACTGGCTGAACCTGGGGCTGGCTTTCAGCTCCTATTTTCAAATATCAGTTAAAGATTGGAAATTTATCTACAAAAGAAATAATATAAATGAAATAAAAAAATGGCACCGTCCACAAAATTTAAAAAAAAAGAGAAAAGAAAAGAAAAATCTTACAACACAGCCTCATAAAAATGGCTTTGCAACGAGAGCTCAGTCACAAAATGAAGGGTTCTAGCTCTTCGTACATCAGAAGAGGAAACAAAGCTAAAAAGTACTAGTCCACATTCTCTTAATAAGTTAAACTTACTTTCCCTCCCCCTTCTACAAAAGGGGTAGAAGCAAAAGGGAAAAGAGGCTACTAAAAATTTAAAAAAAAAAAAAGAAAAGAAAAGGAAAAAATAAAAAGAAGAAAAAAAGAGAAGGAGAGAGTGCGAGAGAGAGAGAGAGCAGTCTGTGGTCAGAGGCTCAGAGCAGGGCTGAGTTCCTTTTAAGGGTTTAAAAGATGCAAAACAGTTCCTCAAAAGTTCCCTCTCTTCAACAGTTAGTTCAATGCTGTAGCCATGGAAACTCAAGTAGATACTGGAGGAGAGATTCTTCCTGGCAGATCCTCCGCCATGTGGAGCGCTGCTGGGCGAGCGTTAATCCTCGATGATTATGGGCTCATCATTCATGGGCTGGCGGAGCTGCACTGCCTGCATGGGCCGCAGGATAATAGGCTTGTAAGGGCGTCTGGCGGCTCGCTTGGCTTCGGAGGAGGAAAGCAGCTTGCGGATTTTCCTGCAGACAGCAAGGAAGAAAGGGACGGATTACAGAGGCACCGTAGGTTTCTCCATTTGTCCAAGGGAAACCAGGCCTGCACACGCCTGGTGAGGTAGGCTGACAATGGTTCCTTCTGCAATGTCTGCCCTGGGAAACTTAAATTTTCTGATTTATAAACCCCCCAATGAAGAGGAGATTGCATTCTCTGCTCCAGAACCCTTCCCCGGCAGAGCAAAAGGCATTCTGGTCCAGCCTTGTAGGACCAGAGACTCTTGCTGTGAACAGAACACATGAAATAGTCAGGACAGCCAGTTTCCACACCACTGATTTATTCTGAATTTATTTTGATCAGCTGGATGTGCTGCAGGCAGCTCTGGGGGAATTTACAAAGCCAAGTCAAAACCAAACCTCTTCTGGCAACACTGGTCACTTCCCACCTGCCAGTGCAGAGCACTCTGCCACTGCCAGCCCCGAGCAGGTGCCCACAGCTGCCTCTGCAAGGGGAACCCATCACCCATGGAGCTGCACCTCAAGGCTGACTGCGCAGGGGAGCTCCATGACAGCCACCAACCACTGAACCAATACTGGAGCCTTTGCCCCGTGCTGGGAACACCAACAGGGTGTTTCCCCCTCTTGCTTCTCCCACACGGCGTGTGCCCAACCCAGAAACGGGCACATCTTGTATCTGGTTACAGATTTCCCTATATGTACAAGACTGGCAACAAGTCTTATGAGATGCAGGAAGCTGTTTTCCATATGGACAGAAAGCAAAAGACAGAGAGAAAAGGGAGAGAAAGACACACCAAAGTTTTAAAATTACCAAAATAAGTTAGAAACAATACTGAATGATTGCTTGTTTCTTTTTGTCAATACCAGGCTTAGAGATATAGGAAGTATCATAAAAAACCCCATCCAAACCCAAAAATCCAGCAACAATGAAAAATGTACAATGTAATTAAAATGAGGAATTCTTTTACAGAAGATGTGGTGGTCAAAGGCACATAGAGTTTAGAAAGGAAAGTAATAAATATTCACAAGAGTAGTCCACCAGTACCCACTATGAGTCTTCAGCTCAGGAACTGGGTCAACAAGAAGGGTCTGATAAGACAGCACTGCCTTCCCTCACAGGCTTCTGACAGAACGAGGTTTTGGCTTCCCATGAAAGACAAGAGAGGAAGGGCTTTACAGCCCACATTTCAGCCAACTATTCCCAGTTTTGTTTAGGGAACACTGCTGGGGCCAAAACCCCTTTTTGTTGGTTGTGTTGGTTGTTGGGGTTTTTTTGGTTGGTTTACTTGTTAATGGAAGAGAGACCTCACTGAGCTGATGCCTATCACTGTGTGATGATTTCTCTCTTTAAGATGTGACAGTTGCTGAAGAAAGTGGTCAAAATACCTCCCCCCTTCTCCTCAAAAACCTACCTTTAGCACCACCAGAACTGACAAACCATCAACTTCAGCTGAAGATTTGGAATCACTTCTTGTCAGATTTGGTCATCTCTTCACTTGTTTTTTTTGCCCACTGAGCAGGACAAGCTGCTGCATGGCACTTACGCAGACACATCTTTTGTTTGCCCAGTGTCCCTGTTTCTCCAGCACGTTCTAAAGCTAAAAGGCCACAGGGTGAGGAGAGGTGAAAACAAGCTGGCAAAGTGGTGGTGGCGGAGAGAAAAAATAAAATCTTGATATAATGACTCCTCCAAAATGTTTGGCCGCAGTTGATCCACTTTTAGCCAGCAGAGCTCCTTGCAGCACCCGCGTGTGCTCAATTAGCCACGCTGCCATCAGAAACACGTCCTCCAGCATTCTAGATTCTGATCAGGTCACTCGCTGCCTCCGCTTGCATGAGTTATAAATGCCAAGTTCCTTACTGTGAGCCTTCAATTCAAAAACTTATTCCTTTCATTCCACCAACTTTTCAAACTGCTCCTTCAGAGCCGTACAGTTTTCCAGCACCATTCTTAACTGGGCTACACAAAAACAAGGAGAGGGGGAGCATGTAAAACTTCAGGGAAACCTACTTGCTGTGACAGAAAACACAGCCTGACCCTCAGCTGGAGGATGATATGCAGATACTGCAGCTAGATTGATTGCTATGGAGCCAACACAAAGCTCAAATTGTTTCAGAGCTCACAAACAAGTCTTACATTCCTGACACTGGAATGCAGCAGATGGTTCACGGAAAAGTTAGAGGTGAAATGCCCGACAGAAAACCCGTGCCGCTGACAATGCTCCATCACTCAAGCTTCCCTGCTCTTCACAGGCTGCCAAAAATCTCCTTTCACCACTCATCAGTCAGCTAAGCAGCATGGCTGTCAGACAAAGAAGCCTGGGTGGATTTTTTTCTTTTCTTTCTTTCTTTCTTTCTCTATTTTTAAATGGAAACGATAAGATCTTACTGAGCTGATGTCTATCACTGAACCACGATTTTCATTAGAGTTGTGCTAGTTGCTGTGGGACTTATCTTTCCTGCCTCAGTCAGTGGTTCTGCATGAGCAGAAGATTCTGTGTCTTTACAGTAAATTGTTGTCACAACCAACACCACACTGGATGAATTTTGTCACAGTTCTGTACAGGTCAAAGGGCAGGACCTTGTATTGACACGCTGCCACCATGCACCTGCCGTATTTCATGTGGCTTGCATGGTGAAGATGTCAAGAGCTCCCTAAATGCATGATTATGAAACAACCCTTGAGCATCTAAGGAGTGAATTAGAGACTGTATACCCTGAGTCCACAATGGCACGTGAATCTGAGAGCTGCAACAGGATTCCACAGTACCTCTTTATAAGAGCAACAGCAGTAATACGAAAACTGCTTCCCCTGAAAATTAAATCCTTCTCTCACTTTATTTTCAATTGTATATGGAATTCCACTGCTTTGTTTCACAGCATCTTGCAGGCACAGAAAGGAGAAGAGAAAGACATGACAAAGATATGAGCTGGTGTGAAATGTTGTATTAAAGGTGTCCATAGGAACGAGTCTGACAGGAAAATTCATTTCATGTTTCTTCTGAGTTCTAACAAGGTGCTTCCTGGATTGAAATTTGATTATCCAATAGATCAGTGGTTAGGAACTTGAATGTCACTAGTATCACCTTTTCTACAAAGCCTATCTTTGATACTAGGCCCACAGAATAGTTACTTGACACTTGAAATGCATTGCAAGCTAAGGAGAAGTTTGGAGATGTCAGGACTCTTGACTATGACCTTTGTGCTGAACAAATGACGACTCAGAGTAGTGCCAAATTTAGTAGTACCAGAAGAGACAAAGCACTAAAACTCTCCATCTCCTCGGTCACTTGAAGGGTTCAGACATCCAGTAATTCCCAGGTCCATCTCTGCAAGTGGAGGGAAAGGTAAGTGCTTCTCTGCTGTTGGGGCACTGATAGTGCAAGTGTTGATAGCTCCAGGCTTCAGACCAAGATAGAAGCCAGACAGCACCTCTACTGTCAGAGAGGGCTGGAAAGCAGGGCTGCGGCTTTGCTCTGACCTTCCTCAAGGTTACCCAGGAGGGAGGCACCAAGTTCTTGGGAGGAAACCACACAAGCCAATTTCTCTACCTTCTCACCACACCCAGGAGCAACCCTCCCATCCTAGGAATACCAGTACTGGGAACTTTGCCTTAGGGATCACGTCACATAGCTCCTACCACTCTGTCAGCAGTCTGTAAACAGTTTGAAGTGAAACTCACACAAGGAAAGTTTCTTTTACTATTTTTATCCTGTGGGCAGACCAACAAGAAGGACTAGGACTAGCAGAAGCAGTACCACCAAAGAAGGCAGATGGAGACTGCAGGGCTAAATCTCACCACTACTGGTGGCAAATATAAACCACCATGAGTGGTAAACGAGTCACCCCAGCCCATGGAAACCCTCTGTCACTTGCAGGTTTCAGGACCCAGACACACGTGGAGATGTTCTGCGGGGTAGTACAAGAGAGTTCAGCATGCAAGAGGACATGCAGAGCTCTGTGCACAGGAGGCTCTGCTCCTCAGCATCACTCACGAGACAGGAGGCCCCTATCCTGTCCCACTGCGATGGGACCTCCAAGAGCAGTGATGGGTCTGAACCAGGTGAACTTCCCACCTCAGTCTTCCTTCCCTTTGTGCCCATCTCCTACAGCAACTGCTCTGGAAGAAGAACAAGAATCTGCTTTCTCTGGAATGTAAGTGCATGATTAGGTATTTCCCACCCTTTACCCACCTCAGCACTAGCTATGGTCTCTGCATTCAGTTTGTAGCAACGGATCTGCTGATGAGATCCCTCTCTAACCACACCACCAGCTGCAGAACCCACAAACCAAAAAACCTCCCTTTAAACCCTCTGAAAGACCACGTTTCCTACCTGGTTTCTTCAGTGGCCATGTAAAAAACATCATCTGGTGCATCAATCCAGTTCATCCTCCTCCTTTTCACTGGAGGCATGGATCCACCACGAATTAATCGGACTTTTGTTGGGTATGATTTCCCATTGAGCAGCAAGTTTCGGCTTGGTCCCTAACGTGATACATAAAACAGCACAGTTATGGACTGCAGCAAACCTGCAGCAACATGTGCTAAGCACTCAAAGGAAAAGAGAATTAAAGTTTTCATATGGCTTGCTGAGAGTTTAAGGTAAATACCTGGCCCAGGACTGAACACAGAATTCACAAATAAGCCATTGTTCACAAGCAGTACAAGTTAGGCACCTTCGATATGCAATAGGACAGCAATACTTCAGCGACAGGACAAGTAATAAATGGAAGGCATTACCAACAGTTTGTTGCTTGTGTCTGAAAGATGACATCAAGTTCGAAAGATTGAGCATCAGGCTTAGATTTCAGCTACTACCATAAATCTAGAGCAACTCTATTGATTTCAGGGAAGGAAATCTAGCTACAGAGCAAATCAAATACAAAAATCAGAATTTACATTTATTCTGGAGTACCAAACTTACCCGTGTCCTTTTTGTTCTAGGGAGGTTAATATTTAATGAGGATAGTATAGAATTAAATATGTTGCTGAAAACAAATCTAGTACTACAAAGCTTAGCAGCTTTCATGATAAAACCCTTTTAGTATTGAACACCACAGATTTCCCATAACAACACATTTGCTTTGCGAATCAACACAGGCATCATTTTCCAGACTCACAGTAACCCCCTTACACTCAGCTGGAAAAACATGAGCTGTTATTAAGAGAGGTGCAGATGAAAGGGAGCAAAGTGTTAAGCTTCTCAAATGCAGCTGTCCTTGATCACTGAAGTCCAGTTCTGCTGCCCCTCTTCCTGCTGATCAGCACATTGAGAAATGCCACTGAAATCAGTAACACTGAGCAGCTGGGAAAGATGCACAATGAAGGCCCAGAAAATTTGATATGCATAAATTAAAGCTGGTCAGAAAACACCCTGGTATAAATTCAGTTCTGGTATTTCACAGACTATTGTCCAAGGTCAGACCATCTCCCTGGATGCACCAAGGCTTCCCCTTCTGCCCACGGAATGGGAAACTGAGGGCATATGTGAGAGATGTCTGCCCTGGGAGATCCACCTCAAAAGGCATGGTGGGGACATGGGGTCTTCAAATCCTTACATGTCAGGTCATTGCAATTGCTCAACCGAATTTTAACACCTTGACTTACAAAGGGAAGACTTCAGGCTGAAAACCAAGGGAAAAAAAACAACAAAACCCTGCATCTATCTCATTTTGTATCTGAGCAGAAAACAAAAAATGATAATGACTTTTTTTTTGACCAGCCTTAATCAACTGCTCTAGCAAGATCTGCTTCCTGTAGAACATCAGGGCTTTAGAGCTAAACAAACCAACCCCCACCTTTTAAAATCCTAAGCTCTTTAAAACTGTTGCATACAAGTGCAATAACAATTTAATTTCTTAGTTGCCCAGCTCCGTGTTACACAAGACAACTTCAGCACCACAGCAGACCACTGAAATACTTCAACAATTGCTTTTAGATTTGACATTTGTTAAGCAAAAGGTTTCAAATAAAAGCTCTTCTGGTAGCTTTTTTTTTTTTTTACCCCCTCCAGGTTTCTCCAAGAACATCCTTTCATTAAGGTTGCAAAGGATATTTTCTCCACATATGCAAGATACACATGAGAACAACTCCAGAAAAAGTTCTTGGAAATACCTAGAAAGGGCACCCCTGTGCTTCCAGGTTGCCTTTTCTCTACCTGCATGGTGAAATCTATTTCAAATGATTCATCCTGAAATGAGGACCTTTAATTTTTCATTCACACTTGATGATCAGGCAACCAGAAATCAAGGCAGTTCTGGGAGTTTCACCCTAAACCACCTAAAAAGTATTAAGTCATCACAGATTTCTCCCACTGCTCTGAGTTGGTTTATTCAGCAGACACAAACAAGTAGCCAGTCTTCTCAGTGACACAAAATGAAGCTGAATTCATGGAGGAATACAATTTACCACTTCGGATCAAGGAACAAACTGAAGGAATGCTCTGTTATTACAAGCAGCCTAGCATGCCCAAGTTCTAGCCTCCCCTCAGGCCACTGCACACTACCCCAGAGCACTGTCAGGTTTAATAATGCCTGTGATCACTGTCCAGTGACCATCAGTCACACCTGCTGCTGGCTGACCTGTGTCACAGGGATCCTGCTGACACTAATGCATTGTGGCACTTCAGCTAATGAAGCAAGCTCCACTTCATCAACACTAGAAGATCATTTTGGGGGGGTGAGGGGGGGAAATGTATGCTTGAAGTTGTTTCCCATAAGCCACGTGCAAAGGGGAAAAGGTATGCACAGCCTTTGCACTGGCCCCTTCACAATTTAGTGAGAAAGCATTTTGCCAGAGACACATCAATCAGACTGGCTATTTGCTTCTGTCCTTTGATTAAACTCAGCACAATAGATGAAAGGCTACAAATAAATTTTACTCAAAAAAAGAACGTAAAATACAAGCATTCTCAAGAGATAACTTGCACACCAACTTGCTAAAAAAATAATAAAAAAGAAACTGTTTTCCAAACAAATCCTTCCATCATTTAAACCTTTCTCCTTCAGGGAAACGCATTCCACCTAGAAACACATCCTAGAACTTTGCTGTAAGCAGCCACTCAGTTTCTGCATGAGCAGAAACAAAATGCTCCCTTCAAAACAGGATCTCATGTATAGACACATAGATAGATTTGAGGTTTAAATTGTATTTAACCACTACGATGATCCAGATGACCCAAAATATTTTTTTTTTTTACTTTTCATTGAATTGGGAAATATGACCAGCTGCAAACAGCAAAGGTGGAAGTGAAGCACTACGGTTTAATGGGGTGTTCTATCTAGCGTGGGTTAATAATTCTTCTTTTCCCTGTTTTGGTTAAATGAACATTCTCTTACCATTTGTCTGGTTTGTCCGTGGTTAGGCAGACCTAACAAACAGGAAAGAGAATAGAGCTGGTAAGACCATTGCTTTTCCAAGACAGAAAAAAGTACAAAATCAAAACACACGCAGCTATGATTACAACTGTGTTGTTTTGCTAAGCCTAGAGTTGCCTACTGAACTGACTTCTGCCCTCCTAGAAAGGTGACGGAGAAAAGCTTCCTTGACAACGTGGCTTGAAGAGCAGAGGCCCCACGTTACAAACACGTTCCATTCGCCCAGTCTCTTCTCCATTTACTCAGACCTTGCTTCAAACTACCGCTAGAAGCACACCTCCTCTTTCAGATCCGAGGTTTTCCACACGTCTGGGGAAAAATCTGACGTTCTCTTTTAGTCTGAGGAATTTACTGACGTCAAGAAGGAGAAAGTGGAAGGCATTATTCACTGTCAAGGCAGCGACAAACAGAAACTTTCTTATCCTCCTTGGGTCCCCTGGGAACTCCTCAGCTCAGATGTCAGCTACAAGCTGTTAGCAAACAGAGTGTATCTACTGAACCTGCCACAAGTAAACACCTCCTCAGGCACAGAGCACAGCCACTGCAGCTATCACACGGAGCCCTTTCCCAGCCACACAAACAGCACCAGGCACTGTGGCTCGGTGCTTTGCTGTGCTATCAGGTACCTCCTCACACTGCCCTCAACTGTACTGTGCATACACAGGACCCTGAAGGACACACAAAGCTCCTGGGATCTGAGGGAAAGGCATGCTGCTAAAAGGCAGCACGGCCTGGCACGGAATGGACTGGGAGACCCAATAAAGCTGTTTGTTAGCACTGTTTGGTTTTCCAAGATGCACGTTCCCAGAAAACACCATTCCGTTAACACTTGTGCACCAAACCACCTTCCTCAGCCCCTTCTGGCAGAGAACCAAAATGTCAGAGCATCAAATCCAACAGGTACTACAGGACAGGCACCAGCAAATGCTGTTGCTGGCTCCAAAGGTCTCAGTACGAATTCTGCTTTCACATTCATAGGCTCTTTGAACCTTCCCATTGCTAGTGAGTTAGCTGGGATGAAAGAGAAAAGCTTTTTAAAGAATCCAGCAAGAATGAACTTTCACAGCTCATGGTCTGCATTCCAGCAGGTTCCTGGAGGTTCTCATTGGTAAAACCAAACACACTGTTCTTGCAGGAGTATGACGGGAAACACAGGGCACAGTAAAATACCTGGAGTGAGGAAGGCGGAACAGGGGACATTTTCTGAGCACTGAGTATCACAATACCACATTAGAATCAACAGTTTATATCAAGTGTATTTTCCATCCTGTGTAGATGTTATGCTGTTAGATGTAGATGCTGTTAGCTACTTCAAATGGGAAGACACATGGTTTCAGTTTTTGCTGCATTTTTGTGCCTAAGTATCCACAGAGATGAAGAAATAGCTGCCAAAAAGATTTCCATCAAGTCTGTAGGACAGATGTACCAGGCACCAAGTAAGAAGCCCAGTAACAACC
Organism: Lycocorax pyrrhopterus obiensis; assembly: GCA_014706295.1. Classification (NCBI taxonomy): domain Eukaryota; kingdom Metazoa; phylum Chordata; class Aves; order Passeriformes; family Paradisaeidae; genus Lycocorax; species Lycocorax pyrrhopterus. The sequence goes on from JACSVZ010000013.1 coordinate 24,670,259, forward strand.
TTTGGATGTTGACAAAGGCAGTGCAGGCGCCAGATAATCATTTGTTTTTACATGGGAGCAGCCATCACATCCAAAACACAGCTGTGAGCAGCTGTTTGGGATGGATGGACAAAGGGCTCCACGGATGCTGGGAAACAGCACAGCCAGCAGGATGCAACCAGAATCTGTCAGCTTCAGAGCTAAGCTCCAGCACTTGTTATTTTCTTCCCCCTTCCGTAACTGAAAGATAATGTTTTCTCCATTCACAGAGACTCTGAGAGATGTAAATCAACTGATGCTAGTCCCTGGATTGAAGCCACACATTTTGTTTTAACCACACTCCAGATCCGTTCTTTTCTTGTACTAAGAACACCCCTGCTGCCAGAAAAGACTGTCCTGATATGTGGCTGCTGCTGCAATGACTATTGCTGGATGTACAACAGACAGTAAACAGTGCTATTCCCAAGCACCAGAATTAAACCAGAATATTCCATGCTGAGAAGCTGAGGGATGCAAACTGAGCAAAGGCTGAGCAGAACTGCTGCTTGCTCTGAGCCACAAAGCTTCAGAGCCCTCAAGCAGCACAGAAGCAGTGCTGGCAACAGGGACACACCTCACTCCCAAACTGCCATTTCTAGGATAAAGCTGCCCATGACAACTTTTTGCTCCAGTAAAACAGGACACAAAACAAAGCTACAGTTTCAATGCAATTTATACCGTTGCTTTCACAGCAATAAGGTATCAATTAGCATATTAATATTAGTGAATTAATCCATGAATTTTCACTTTAGTCACACTTCAATAACTGGAGTCTGAAAGAATGAAAACAGGCACTAAAATGACCTTATTCAGTTTGCAATTAAAAAACCACCACAGTAAAAGCATATGCAGGCAAAGCACTGCTATTAAATGAGCAACTTTTATGCACAACTGTCACCAAAGAGAGGCAGAGAGACAGCACAACATCTGTAACCCATTGCAGAACAGCTGGCAAGTCAACAGGATGCATCTGTACTGGAAACAATGGATTCTCACCCAAAAATTTTTGGTGGCTTCTGTGTGAGAGATGAAGCCTGCGAGACAGGCACCTCTAAGAACGAAACCAATCCTGTGTCTCTGGGTGAGTGGTGGGACAGGCAGGGAACCACCATGCCAGACTCACACCTGCCCCATGTGCCTGCTCCACTTTCACAGATCACAGTTTGAGAGATGTCTCCCCATGCATCCACAAGCAAGTTAAAAAGACAGCAAAAGAATTTAAATCAGGAGCAAAATACAACAGTTCTGGCAGCTCCTCTCCAGAAAAAAAAAAAAAAAGTCTGACTACATTTTATGTAGGAATGTCTAGAGAAGACACAGGGCAGAAAGTGTGATTATCCCTTTTGATGGTATCTAAGGTCCAACTGCTTGAATTTACACAGTTCCACATCAGAAACAACACTGACCTCCTCCAAATGACACAAAAATACACAAACAACAAAAGGAAGTGTTTTCATGATTGACCAAACCTTTAAAACCACTAAGTGTAAAGGCCTACAGTGACAAATCTAAGCAGGTCTTCCACTCTTTCGCAGCCAAAGAAATTGAAATATACTCTGAAAACTCCAGATTAAATGTTAGGGGTTTTTTTCCATAGCATTGAAAAGAACCCAAAGCCGTAGAAAATCTCTCGCCATCCAATTTCTCCTGCCAGTCTCCTCTATACACTGAAACAAAGAGGAAGCCCCAGAGGATAAAATGAAGACAAAGTCAAATGAAGGTATAGCTGCAGAGAATCATAAATGTCCTTTGCCACAGACAATTCTACACCTTACTGAAATGGCAATAAAACAGCTGATCACTGCACAGAGATTAACTGGCACCCTCAAGGCATGTCTCTGCTCCCCACAGCTCAGTGCCAAGGACCTCAGAACTGTTCCTCAAGCTAAGCACAATCACAGAGATTTTGGCTGAAAACCAGTCCAGCAGGTTGCTATGCCCTAATGGTCCCTTCATTCCTGAAGTACCAAAGCTGCAGGTGAATATACTTTCTCCCAAAGAAGCACAGGTGGGGAAGGACTACCACAAACAGCAACACAAGTCTGTTACTGCTGCTACTTCGCAGCTTTGTTTTATCTTTCAAGGATGGGGAAACCACCTCTCTGTCAACCAAACTGTTCCTTTTCCACCCATCTCGTGTTATTTGAATATCATGCTTTTGGATTTGTTAAAAAAAAAAATTGAATGAGAGAATGCCTGAACTTCCAGCAGCAACTACAGCACCACCCCAGAACATGCTATGGGAGTAGGGGATAGCTGGCACCCAAAAATAGAGTGGAAGGGGGAATCTAATTTCCCAATGGAAAACAAACCAGCACATCTGGTCCCACAGGATGCCTGACTCTGGCTCTTTGCTGATCCAGTCCTATCCCCTGCGACTCAGCATCTCAATGGCAGAATTCCAAAATTACTCCCACTGCTCCAATTCTGCCTGCTGTTTTGCCAACACCACACAACTGCCATGTGGAGAAGCAGGAGAGCCCAAACCCTCAGCAGTGAGCCCAAAGCAGGCTGGAGCACAGGGATATTCCCATGAAGCTACTACAGCAAGCTTCAAGAAGCTGCTGAAGCATGGAGAACGTTCTGCTTGGTCAGAAACCTTCCAGTGCTTTTCCACACTTGAACATACACACTGCTGCTGTGTATTTACAGCCCAATTCACAGTCTGACACAAGTCTGTACAGAACTGACCCTCGTACCAAGGAGGAAGAGTAGTCCAGCTTCCAGCCTGGACACAACTCGGTGTTGTTAAACTTGTATTTACTCAAAGTTACTAACTCCAGTCTTCAGCATATCCACCACACACAAAAAAATGGGTCCTTCATCAAGCAGTTAGTCACAGATGGCATTTGGTTTTTACTTAGTTTACCCACAAGAAGTATCATGAAAAACACATAATACGCATTAAGATTCAGAAGCACATCTTCAGTCACAATGAATGCAGAGAATTTCACGCACTCTTTCACAACCAGTGACTTTACTATTGCTTTCTAAAATACATATACTCTTCATGTCTATTTTCCTTTTCCAAAAGTAATCCTCCTTCTGGGACTCCATCCTTCCCAGCAGTAACAAAAACACCAACAGTACCACATTTGTGAGCAAACTAGAAAAAAATATAAAAAGTCACGCATGAATGAGGCTTGATGAACAAGGATTTCACTTCCAAGTTACTGGTTCACTTGAAGCAGTCTCAGTGTGTTGACATATACACACATACACTTCTTTGCCAGCTTGCAAGAACACTTTAGCACCCATCCCTCTCTTATAACTACCAAGAGTGTTTTACCACTGTGAGCGTCCACCTTCTAACAATCAGAGGCTACAAACTTTCAGAAATGTAACTGCAACAAGCAGAACAAAGCATAAATTGTACCAAACACCACCTAGAGTAACATTTTCTTAAAATTCCGTTGTACATAAAAACAATGTTAAAATTGCAATTTACTTACCTAAGTAAGTTCCTACCAAGATTGGCAAAGGAAAAGGAAAGAAAAGATTTAAGGTTAAAAAAGGAAAGATTCACATAGTTCAGAATACAGTAGCTCAGCCCCATGCAACAAATAGAGAAACACAGACTGGTTTGGTTGTAATGAAACACAGAAGTGATCCCAGTTCTCTGCTGGACAGATAAAACCAAGACAACATTAAACACACAGTAACTCCAAATGAGAGATTTTGCAAAGAGCAGCTTTAATTTTGGATGAGTAAGTACCGGTCTGTACCCAACTCCTTCCACCAACCCTTGCACATTAACCTCACTGGATTTGGACAGCATTTCCTAAAATGCTTGGTCTAGCAAGTCACACTCACTTGCCGTAACCACAGCACCTCACAGATGATGTGTCTGTTCATGCAAAGCTGTACCTCCTGCTACAAGTACTTCAAGGACCCTGCTAATACTTTCTGAACAGTGACATCCAACTGCAGAGAGCCAGCAGCTACCCTTGGATAAGCACACTGAGAAGGGAGAGCTGCTATCTGTCTCAGGGTTGAGTCAATCAATACTATCCACCCATATTCCAAGAAGAGCATCATGGTAGATTCTGCCTGGCTGTAACACACTACGTGGTTAAAAAAAGAGGAAACAAAACTATGTACCTCACTGCTTTAGGATTTGCTGATCCAAGCTATCTAAACTAAAAAGCACTGAATTATTCACTGTTGTTAGCATCAGGAATATTATACATCACATATATGAATGATATGTGTCACACATTCCACTCAATTACAAGTTCAGGCTTTGTACGATCCAGGGCGTTTGCAATTCTGCCCTTGCTCTGTTATACATTAATTTCCTCTCACATTAATTACACCTGCTCTCTACCATTGCCTTGGGATATGCACTCTCCTCTCAATCAACATTTGCATCTTACTCCATGCCATCACTTCTAAATGATGGTTTTCACTAGCTGATCCACAGAGCATGATGCCCATCTGCTGATTTTATTTTCAGATCTTTCTTCATAACACCAAAAGAACCTAATCACAGTATCAAGGCTAAACTGAAGGCAAGTGAAAATTGTTTCACTTAGCATCTGAATACAAAATCCCACGTAGCATTCTCAAAAATAATCAGTGCTTTTGGCAAATAATCTTAAAACAAGGAAGTTGCACAGCCACATGGTTCTTGGGGTCTCCAAAAAGCAGTTCAAGCAACTTGACATTCTTCCCAGCTGTGCTGCAGCTGGCACTGAACATTTGCTCTCTTGTCACTAGTCAGCATTACTGGGATGTGGATCTCAACAGCTAAAGCCAGGCCTTTTCTCCAGCACCCCACCATTTGTTAAAGGACCAATACTCCCTGCTATTTACATTAATTCCTGGATGGGCAAGTTTCCATTGGCTGGTTATCCTTCAGTTTAGAAAGACAGCTGACATCACTGGTGATAAAAGGCAGAATTTTAATGCAACTTATGGATACAGGCAAGTCCGTATGTTCTGCAAGTCTAAGTCAGCCAGAAAAAAACATACATACATATATACATATATATATATAGAAAATATTGAGGTAATTTTGGTCCCCTAGATAGCTGATGTTGGAGAACTTCCCTATCTTTCCACCTTGATAACTGGTTTTGTTCAAGAACAGTATTTTCCACTGTCATGCTCATCTCTTGATAACCGAACTAAGGCCATGCCAGGCTGATGAATGCTTCCATTTCTGGTTCACTCACGTTTCCCAAAAAGGATGTGAGAAACAATGAACCAGAACACGTTAAATTAGACTGACATTCCATTTGGGTTTACAAATCCTCAGCAGCAGAAGCAAGGAAGCAAGGTATTCCAACAGTTAATTAACCTCACTCAAAAATCTGCAGCTTGTTTCCAGCCAAAGTTCTCTACTGTACCTTCTGGCTACTGCAGCTCATTATTCCACTCCCAGCTAGACTAAAAAAGCCCTCTATTATTATACTCCTGCTGTTCCTGTCAGCAGAGACAAACATCTACAACTTCCACTTTGATAAAAGCATTTTCCATTATACAGTGTGCTTTCCAGTCCCTTCACTGTTTTCATGGCTCTTCTATAAACCCTCTCCAATTTTCAGCATTCGATCCGCTACCATGTTATCAATGCAAGTTTGTTGCTGGGAAAAGCCTTCCCTTTATTGCAGCTACTCATTCATGTTCTCCCTCTTTCTGTCAATTTTAGAGTGCATGTGATGACCCTGAAAAACAAATTTGATTAGATGAAAGCTAGCATGGTGTAAAAGAGAGGGGAGAAAAATAAAAATCTAACAATGCTCCCTCCCTTCCCCCAGCAGGAATTTGCATAGACAAGTATCACATAGATCCCATCCTGCATGGCTGTAAGGAATCAAGTAAACAGGTTCCTGCACAAAAAACATCCTCTCTCTCTCTTTAGAGGAAGTTTTATGGCAAAGATTGTCAGTCAAGCTCCAGAACACCAATGAAAAAGCAATAAACTAATAATTTTTTAACATCTCACTATATTTGACAGCTTATGAGACTCCATGTACTTTTCATGTTCCAAAAATAGGATTCTGCAGCAATTTGTCCATGGTAATTTAATGTTGAAGGAGAGCTGGGAAGGGTACTGCCTAATGGTGCCTCCAACATGATTTAAAGATGAGGGAAACAAAATAGATGAAAGAACTGCAATCTTCCTGTAAAATAAAGTGGAGGCAGTGAGAACATGAGATTAAGACTATTTTCCCGTTCTTGGAATTCAGGCACTGGTCAAAACTCAAGATGCCTGGCCAGACAAATCATATTCAGAGCTTGAAAAAGTTCAGGTCTCAAGAGTTAAGCAGAGAGAAGTCAGTAAAAGAAAAGTTAAAATTGCTCAGCTGGAGTTAGAGTAGCAAGAGAAAAAAAAAATAAACAAATAAACAACAAAATTCCAAAGGAAAAATGTGAACTACTCCTTGAAGTTCAGCAATTGCCATGTATAAACATGTATCTTAATGCTTTACGCTATACAAAGATACAAGCTGCTACCTGGCTCTTTCCCTGCAAATAAACCTCTTGATTATATACTGCTTTACAGCCTGGCCTCGAGGAAAGCCTTACAAACCCATCACATGTCACCAGCTCAGCCATAATTTCCAGTGTTCAGACTTCTCCCCTGTGTTTGGAAGTAACGGCCTGGCACCACAAGGCTTTTATCGCCAGTAAAGAGACTTCAGCTAAAGCCCACCGTAACAGTGTTCACTGTCCCCTGTCACAGACTTTGACACGGTGACGTGTCCAAACCCTAAAATGTCTTCCAGCTGCCACAGAGGCAGCACATCAGCAGGAAGCAGAAAAACTCCTGGATAACAGATACAATTTTGCAGTAGGTTAACATCACTTTGGAAACTATTTAAACATAGGTGGACAAAGTGTCTTCCTGCACCTAAATTTGTGCAGAAAGAATATTTTCAGCCTCTCTGAGCAGACATCTCAACACCATGGTTTTTTTGCAGTACACTCCCCTGCAGTGACCTAAACCAGTCAGTATGTAAAGAGGAGATGAGAAACACGAAAATAACGAGTCAACACCCACAATTTCCCATAGTATCTATGTAAATGCAGAATCTGACCAGTTATAACAATTCAGGCTTAATCTCATTAATATTTTTCTACTATTTTAGGTCAGCTATAATCCAAAAATCAGTTATTCCGGATAGATGGGTTTATTTCAATCCTTTCATACTCACTGGCTCCTAAATTCTGGCCACAAGGCTTCTCACTGCCATTCACCTCTTCTTCACAGCAGTGTCAACTTGTGCCCTTCCCTTCCTTCCCCCAGACTACTAAGCCTGTATGACTCCATCCAAAACCAAGGAGAAGCCTCAGTACCACAATCACAGTCCTTTCGTGGCACAGGAAACCAGTTGTATCTATGCCCACAGCCAGCAAGGTTAACCAGTTCACATGCAAGGCAACTGAGAACCTGTGCTAAGAAGCACTAACACACAAACTGGCACCAGGACAGAAAGAGATCCACCAAAATTCCACCATCTGCTTCCCTGTGCCCAGCAGATCTTGATCCAAGTTCTTTAAATGTTGTTTCCTTGCAGGTGGTTCCCTTCCCTCCTGGTCCTGGCAAAGCTTCCAGCAACCCCGGGTCAGGAAATATTACAGATGCAAAATTACAGTGTGGCAAACATTTTCCATTCACAAATAAATCTCAACCAACAGGCTTAAGCTGAACTGCTCACAAGAATATGCAGTTAACCCCAGCAGGTAAAAAGATTCTGGGACTGAATTGGACTCTGCTACCTAGCAATTACAGGAACAAGTACTACTGCAAATATTTCAGTGGCTGGCTGAGAACAGACCGAGCAGGTAAAGCAGCAGGTGCTCCGGAAGATCTGGACCCTGCACAGCTACACACACCTGCTTCAGAGAAACACATACTCTGAGGAGTCTGAACAGGTACTTCTCCAAAATCATCTTCTTGCAAATAGCTCAAGCAACAGTTACAACTGAATGGAACACTAAAACAGGAATCCTCCATTTCCAGAAAATCATGTTGGGTTATCAAGTCCAGTGCTCTACACAGAGAGAGCCTTCCGGAGGGAAGGATCCGTTCTTCTACTTCCCTCCTTTGGGCCACAACATCTCTGAGCTTCCCAAGTGTGTTATCTACTGAGAAGGACATTTAGCAGGGAGCAGCAGGTGTGCCCATAAGCAGGTAGTCACTAGGAGCTGTGGAAATTCAGTGAGGTACTCTGCATCTACATCACTCATCACCAGACAAAGCTTCTGAGGAAGCCAAACCGACCAATGTGGCAAGGTTTTGTTATTTTTCCCAAAAGACAAGTTACAAAGAACATGAAAACTCAGCAACAGGGTATCAAGGAATAAATTCCCAAAGAGAGCAAGACAGTAGAACAACCACTGTCCTCACTGCTGTATTCTCCACATGCACTCATATTTGCATGCATGTAAATATGGGTAACAGCCATCCACTGCCTCAGCCATGAAACACAGAGATTATCATCAGGGCATGCAGTGCTGGCCAGTTCATGGGAACATGTAAGCTTTTGTGTTTGCCTGTTCACAATGACATTTTGTGGTTGTCTGTCTCCTAACTGTTCAAAATTGGTCTTTTCTATTGAATTTGGTGAAGTGACATCATATATACGTTTTCTGCTTTATCACAAATGAAAGATTCTGACATCTACTCAGTACTCAGAATAGATTAATTTTTAACCAGTGGAAATTTTGAAAATCATTTTCTACTGCCAGCAGAGAATGTGCAGACAGTCTCTCACCACCAAGACTGTCCACTCTCCCTGGAAAATACAGAGGGTTGAACTCAGGACTTGATGTAAATACTGTCTTCTTTTTCTTTTGGTCCAAGTGAATTCAAAGCAGTTCAAGATGTGAAACTTTGGTTTCTTAAAAGCCAAACAGTGAAACAACACCTATTTTCAAACCAACCATCACAGCTTCCTGCAGTTTCACAAAACTGCTGGAAGACTGTCCTGTCAACTTGAGGAATTAGGAACCAATTCTGACCACAGGACTTCATGTCTTCAGTATGGTTGTACAACTCGTTGCCTGCTTGTGAAAAGCCTGAAAGGTGAGCAGCAAAACCATGGGTGCAAGTGGTTACCCAAGGAACACTTAGACATCAACACAGAAGGTGCACACAGACTCATTAGCCACAAAGCACAGACAAGCCAGCAGATGAAACTAAAAATCACTCTCCTAGCATAAGCTGAGCGCAGCTTCAAGGTCTTACCCCTGCTAGGCATCAACAGGCGCTTCTTCATGTTGCCTGATAGGGCACAAGTGAACAGAAAAGAGAAAAACATCACATCAGCAACCTGAACAGCAGCAGTTTTAAAAGTTCTTAATGTTAAAACACAATCAGATATCAAATGTTTGCAGTTATATTTCAGATAAGCTACATACAAAGTTAAAATTAAAGGTAAAAATGAGAAAGACTCTGGATCTCCCTCCCTGCTGAGAGTCACCGTTACACCAACTGTTGCTTTCCCCAGTTAAGGAGAGCTACCCTCTGTGTTCTCACTCCCATTAAGACCATTTCAACAGACACTTTTCTCCTCTGAGATAGAGACTGCACTTTCTCTTCCCTGACACTCTCAGGCAAGAGCAATTCTTCGGAACAGAGACCTGGAGTCCACGCCAGGAACATCCTGCTTTTATCTCCCACTTCAAACACCTTTCCCTTGCCTTCTGTTCATGAGGAGGTGAAGCCCAAGCATAGAGGTGGTCAGTAACAAGGCCAACAAGCGAAACATCACTCCAAAAGTCTATTAAGGTGTTCTTCACACTACTAATTTAAAAACTGAAGGGAAGTTTCTCCTTCGCTATCCCATTTGTGAGGTTGGCCAAGCCAGGCAGAGTTTCACCAGCACAGTGACTTTATGTGCATGCACCTCCCAGGCAGTACACATCATGTGCCTCACCCAAAAGGAGAGATGGGACAGGTGACTTTTACAAAAACTAAAAATAACCTCCCTCAAGAACAAGGAACTTGGAATTTATATAAAGGACTATGAGTTTACATAATCTCCTTGTATACCATAAGGACAGAAGAAAAAGCCTATAGACACAACATAAATTTTGTGGAAAAATATTTACCATCCATTCCATTGTGTTGTTCATAACTTCTTTTTCCCAGGATAGTTGGGGACCCATTATTAATGACAGGTGTAAACTTAGCAGGAGTCAGATTGTTGAGAGAACTGGACAAGCTCTTTGCAGGATCTGGTTTCGGAGGACATGGATGAGACTCTGGTGGAAAACAGCAAAGTAGTATTTTTTCATTAGCAAAGATACTGGAATTATAAACCTGAAAACAACCTGCAAAATTCCAAGGTGACCAAGTACACCTCCTCTTATGTACAAACTATCTCACATCAATAGTTTTGACTAGAAATTGCTATTGATATAAAGTAGTTCCATATATTTAGGAATTCACCACTACTAAAGATGTTAAAATCATTATCATAATATTATCCTAAAATAAGATTTGATAGCAAAAGCACTTCGTATCTACCTCTGTAACACTGTTCTCCAATAACTGGGGGTGATTTTTGGGGTGCTGCATACTAAAACCCAACTTTGGCCATACATGCAACATCCCTAAACTCTGGGGAAATTACAACTTGGCCAGTTTGCCAGAAATGTTTGTAAAAAATACAATTTCTCAAATGGCAAAAAAAGGTGAAGATTCAAAGACCCACTATAAAGAACACAACACCTGAATGCAAGCTTTGGGCCAAGGCAGAGTTCAAGCCCACACTCTTCAACTGAAAAGACTTTGAGAAAGCTACAAGCAACAGCGAATGGGAGCTTCAACAGAGTCTTTCTCTCACAGACCCAACAGCAGAGTAACATATAAATTCAATCCCACTAACACCACCAAAAAATCCGTCTTGCCAGTCCATCAGCCTCCCTCCATTTCCATCACTCTTTTCTCCCAGCTCAGTAATCCAATGACAGTGCAAGGAAAACTCAAAATCTACTGCTACACTCCGTACAATTATTAAAATAAAGTTTTTATCCAACAGCAAACTTCTCCCTTTGTTTCCTCTCTTTTTTTTTTCCACTCTGCGTGTCTAAAGGTTTCTTAATCCACGTATCCCATTAGTACACAGCAGAAGTACAATGCTCAACAGAGAACCAGTAAATACTTAATACACCCTCAGCCTTACAATATTTCATCAACAAAAATGTTCAAAGAAACCTAACAACAACTCCAGTGTTGCTTATCTAAATAAAAAGGCAATCAACTTCCCTGCTAAGCTGGAAGCCCTCAAAGTGCCCCTGTCCAAGATTTCCCCGAGGCAAGACTCGCATTTGGCTGCCAGAACAACCTGAGGGATGTCTGCAGGGCAACAGGGAATGCTGGGGAAAAGGATTTGGCGTTTGTCTGGAGTCAGCATTGGCATGTCACATAGCATCACTCTGGATGCTTCCAGCACCTCAAACTTACACCAAAGTCCTGGATGCAACTACTCAGTACTGCCCCACAGATCAGCTCATGAGGCACAAGTCCTCAGGAAAACTGTAGTTAAAAAAATAATAAAAAACCCACCAAAACCCAACAGGAAAGTAAAAAATTATCCCCTTGTCTAGCTTCAGCACAGAACAGCCAGCAACTGATTCACAAGGTGTGGGACACAATGCTGTCCTAAACCCAACTGTACAAACTGCCTCCAGACAGCCCAAAACCAGAAAAAGTGAACAATCAAATGTTCCCAAAACATGATGTTAGTGCCCCCCTTAGCAGATGGTAACTTGTCCACATATACATCAGAAGCCACAGCAAACACATCCCTCCCTTCACTTGAAAAAGCTTCTGATACAGCTTTATGACCCCAGAGTGGACTGCAGAGACACTGGCTCTGTCAGATTAAGAACAAAAAGTAAAAAGGAGACGTTATTGGGATGGGTTTTGTGTTTTGTTTGTGGGGTGGGAGTTCTTTGTGGTTTGGGTTTTTTTGTTTGTTTGTTTTTAATCCAGAATGAGCCTCTACACCTAGACCCAAATGGAAAACCCAAATGGTCAGCAGAGTAGCTAGGAGGGTGTTTCCTATGTTTGGAGGGTTTTGCATGTGGTGGTTTGGTTTGTTTAATACCTAAATACCGGAGTACTGCTTCTAAAGGCTTTCGAACCACTTGCTTTAATAGCAATGGGTTTTCTGATGCCTCAGGTAAACGTGCTGTGCCTGCAAAACACAGAAAAACAATTAGAGGGTGAAGACATTCAGCTATTATAGCAAAACAAAGTGAATAACTCCAGTGTCCTGAAAGAGCTTTCCCGTTAAAAGGAATTTTACAGGTGGCAAGCAGATCCTGGCAACAGGACACAAACACAGGAGAATGCTCCATGTAATACCAAATGTGAGTGTTTTAAAACAAACAACTCATGAACTTTCAAAGGTATTTGCCCAGTCTACCATCAGTTAGAAGGCTGTGCAAGTACCGCTAGATTTTGTGAAAGCACTAGCTACGTGCAAGAGAGCATCTCAGCAAGCTGCAACTCAAAACTTGATAGGACAGGAGTCTCAAAGGGCTCCTTGGCAAAGAGGTCCCAGCTGCAGCACACTCACATTCTGCTTTGATTGCTGCACTGTTAATGGGCAGATAGGGGTGTCTTGCAGCATGCCAAGGGCGCAAGATATCTCGACATAAACGTCTGGCAATTCTGGTCAGTTTTGTTGTATGGAGATAGAAAGCTTGTCGTGTCTTCATAGCAAACTTGGGACTCCCACTGTTTCGTACTGGCACACCATGAGGACTCTAAAGGGAAAGAAAAATAAAAATGGTTTCAGAAAAAGTAATTATTAAAAAGTATGGTTCTAAAGAAGAGAAAGTATTACGTAAAATCACTTGCCACTACTGATTCTCAGGCACAAGAGCAGAAATGGTATTACAGATGAAAATACTTTCAGCCCAGCTATTACCCATTTCCCAAATCTTACCCAAAATATCTCAAAGGATAAAATGAAGGTAAACCTTTTCACTTCACAGGGAAATATTTATTTCTGTGCTGTCCCAGGTTTTAAGTCAAGGATCCAAAAGCCAGCCATGAAGAAGTTACCTGGTGCTATTACACGATTTAGAGCTTATAGACTCAATAGAAAGACTCTCCAGTTTCGGGTGCTTAGGGTTGCTCTGGATGCACAATGCAAACTCCTTATAACAAAGCATTTGTCAGAAGGAGAGGAAAATCAGAAGAGCTGCATGACAAAAATACACACCACAAACTCACTTTCCAAAGCAAATGCGTGGCATGCAGGAATGGTTTTGGCTCAAAGCTCCAAGAATTTGTTTAATTCTTACTCTTAACTCAGCAAATGTACTCACAGATGCCAAATATTCATTACATGTAATAAAGAATACTACTGGAAGACATTTATCAGCTACTGAGAACCAAAGTAGTTATCTTCTTTACGAAAAGCAACTAAGTCAACCAATGAAATAATGCAAGTGGCATCTTGTTATCTCAAGCCAACCCATAGCTGGAAAACAGGAAGAAATTTCAGTTTGGGGAGAACAAGGCTTTCTCTTCTCTGATTATTTACATACTTTTAATTAACAAACAAGAGGTATAAGGCTGATAAAACCTGGCAGCTATCTCAGCAATTAGGAGGCTTCAGCGGGCAAAGAGAAGCCTGGAAAGGATAAAGGTTAAACAAAAGAAATGGAAAGGGAATGATAGTAAAGAATAGGAGAGAGGAAAGAAATTAACCAGAGATAGAAGTTCAGTGTGTGCCATCCTTCTATCCACAACAATGATACAGTTACTTTTTCCAATCAGCTTAATGTCTAATGCTTCCAGATTAAACTTTCACCAAATTCAGAAAAAATTCTGAGAACTTTGGTTTTCAAATAACAGAGGAAAAATGAAACAGAAACAGCTCATACAATGCTTACTCAAACCTATCCAAAAAAAGGAGGATTATTAAAAAAAAAAAAAGGATTAGGTAGAAAAACAAGATAAAAGATCTCCAAAAAGCCACTAGCTATTTGGGGTATATCTAATTTTGAATATGCCTTGGGAAAGTAAATTGGTTTCGGGAAATAATTAATTCTTTTGGAGAGGAAAAAACAGTGCTGTTCCCCCTACAGCAAAAATCATGGAAACCAAATACCAGAAACACTGGGCGGCATTTCAGTTTTTCCCATCTCCACTAAGTCATTTCATGCATTTGAAGGCTAGTTTGCTAAACAAATGATGTTGGTTTTTTTTCTCAGGGCAGTACTTGGCAACAGATTACTTCTACCGAGGCTAACGCACCAGCCTCTGCTTGACATGAAATACCAAACCCAAGGACAACAATGAAGGCTGAAGGCATTCTTTTGGTGGTTAAATATTTAAGAACAGTGAGCAGGCAGTTAGGTATCATGACACTCAGCTTGCCAGGCACAGGCACCAGTCTGCCTTGTGGATACCCACCAAATTATTGCGGTTTGGTCCGGGCCTCTCCCCATCTAACCGTGTTGGCATTTTCAAGCCACCGTATTTCTTCCAGTAGGTCCAACAGGATGCACACAGGCGACACTGCATGTTAGGGGGACCCCAAGAATACCACTGGTAAGACTGGGTGGCTAGAGATAACAAAGGTGGAAATTATATATATCCTTACACAGCATCACTTTTCAGATCTTATTCTCTTTAGAAGCAGCACAAAAGAAAACACCCCCCCACACACAGAGCAAAGCTCAAACAGACCTTAAAACACTGATGATGGCTTCACTGTCATCACCACTGTTACATATACTTGTGATTTCAGCAGAATTGATTACATTAATTAATCTAAATCTCTTTTAAAATGCAAACAGAAAAAAACAATTTTTAGGATGGGAAAATTTCCTGCCAATGGAATTGAACTCTTTTTGCAAGAGAATTTCTGCAGAACATGGGAAACAGCAAAGATTGTCTTCAGGAACTTCCCATACATTAATTTTACAAGTAAAGAATGTAGAGAGTCTGTGACTGGACTTCTCACACAGTCCTTCATTCCAGCATCTCTAGAGGCTCCCCATAAAGGAGCACACTCATTAGAACTCAGTATATTAATATCAGACAGCAGATCAAATAAAGTGGTGTCACATATTTTGCAATCCACTAAAAAATCATGAAAAAAATTGTCAAATTCATACCTCAGTGATTTAAATATTCACTCAACAGTTACCTGCAATTATGTAGAACATTTACTAACTCCCCCTTTAGTACTTCATAATTCTATTTACAAATGTAACACCAGTAGTTAAAGAACAAAACAAAACAACCTGAAACAAACAAAAAAAAGAAACAAAAACAAACTAAAAAAAACACTTCACTTAAATGCTGCTATACCCAAATCTGCCCCCCACTCCCAGCACAAGACAGCTTTTACTTTAACATTTACATCTCAGCACTCACTCTGCACACACAGCTGCTATTCTGGCACTTACTGTAACAGCTCTCACAGGCCCGTCCTGCTCCCGCATTCTGTGCCTGGACTCCAGTACCATTTACCACTCCTGGTTTGACATTATTTACATTGATCTGGTTGGGGTTTGGCTTGTTACTTAAGACACAAAGCAAAAAGAATGACAAGTGTTAACTGAGGCATGCAATTCTTTATTTGACTTTTGAAAGTATGGCCCAAAATGTCTGAAGACTCAAATTTCATTCAGCAAGTGGCTTCTAGAACCAGCTGTAATTACCAGCAATCTGACTTTTATGAACACACTGTCTCCAGTAATATTTTAAAAATATTGATAATGAAAATAACTATAATGATAGTTGGACGCCATTTACAAGACTTCAAAACCTTTTAAAAAACAATAAAACAGGCCATACAGGTATCCTATTGACTATCCCAGATGTATGAACCTAGGTACAAACAGATCTCACTTACAGGTCCTCAACATGAGAGATATTTTACTTAAATCTCCAAAAAGAAGGCTGGGGGCTGGAGCAGGAGCAGCAGGCAGAGAGAGGGCAATGGCTGCTTTATTCAGGGAAATATAACCCTAGATTGCAGTCACAAATATTTCCATGTGGTCTCACTGCAGAGGTTTACATCATGTGGCCATAATTCACACAAGTACACCCAACATGTACCATCATCTGGGTCACCTCAGCTCATCCCTATACCCTCTTTAAAATGATGATTCAGGAAAAACTAGGAGCTAAGAGCTAAAAAATAGCTGCTGGCAGGAGCTGAGAATGGAAGACCAACAAAACCTTGGCATGGAGAGCAGTACGGAATAGCACAACATCTCTGCAGAGGAAGAAGCGTCTGAGGGGGAAAATGAGGCCTTCAAAAAATCCTTGGCATGGGAGGGAAGAAGGAGGACAGAGTATTGCTACCGCAGAGACAGGACTTTTGGGGAATGGAGGAAGGTGGAAGAAGTCATACATGAAGTTTCAAACAACAGTACATGAGGAGTATATCAAACACGCAAGGACTCTGGGGTGCTGTTAGGAGATCATATTATAGAAGCAACAAAGAGCAGGCAGGCTTTGGAACCAACTGCTGAACACAAGCCTGAATTGCGATGCTGATTACATTCCTATCATATTGGCTTACCTGAAGATTGAAGGGAGGGGGCATATTCCTTTTATTTCCAACTAACAAACCCATTATTTGGAAGCAGAAATATCTTAAAATGGCTTTCTGCAATCCCCTTTTCTTACACATCAGTTGCACGCTGACACAGGAGTCACAGTGATTTCAGTTACCCAGAATACTTGCTATATTTCACCCTGGCTAGCGCTACAAAACCAGCATTGTGGGAATAGAGCCAATTTAAGTTCTTTCTAAAGGGGCACCAGCATCAGGTTTCATGTTCTCAGCAATGATCCCTGAAAGCAAAGGAGTTCCAAGTGACAGAGTTCTGAAGACAACTGAAAAGCTGATGCTGCCCTGGAAGCCAGAAAACATCCTTCTTATCTGAAAATGTCCAATCAGGTCCTGAGACACACAGCTCAGTTAAGCTCCATTTTGACAGAGACAAAATAGGTTCTGCTGTGAATGAACTACAGGAACCATGCACAGGTTGCATAAAGAGGCAAGAGCGTGTTTGTCTAGACCAGGAAAAACTTCTGATAGTGTTCTCACTGTAAAATTCAGAGCCTTTCTGCAACAGAGAAAGCTCAGGAGGCCAAGTGGCACAGGAACAGTGTAAGTAGTTTGTTCCTACAGAGCACTGAGCAGCACACACACAGCTCAAAAGCAGCAGAGGAGATAGAAAAAAAAAGACATTCAGATTAATTCACAAGCCTGAATATGTTTTCATCTCCTTCTGCTTATTAATTTGCCCACCTCCTACGAAGATTAAAGTGTTTCAGGGCGCTTATCAGAAAGGCACCAAGTTCTGACCCCACAGATGGCAGGAGATCCACAGGCACGTTTAACAAAGAGGCAGTTGAAAGAGGGAACATTCACGCTCCCCTGCTCTGGGACGTCACTATAGTAACCTGCTGCAAAAGAACTTCTGCCAATGATTCACGAGCAAACTCCATGTGCAAACATTACCAAGACGCTGCAAAACAAACAGCCCTCACAGATGCACACTGCTACAAGCGGCGTTGCTCCACAAAGACTGGAGTAAAGAAAACTAAGGCCTTACGTTTCAACATCAGGCCTGTTGCTTCCCTTCTCTGCCTTGGATTTATCCTCCAAAAAGGCAGCGAAGTAGTCTGAAATCCATCAGTAAAGCCCAACAAAGCACATCCAAAGAACTGGGACCAGAAAGGAGGATGATGGCCTGACTCCACTATCCTCTCAAAAACCATTATCAAGCTTGTATTTAAACACAAGTGGAAAAGATGCACTGGTGAAAGCCAATCACCAAACCACACTTAGCAGGACTAACATGCTGTAGTTGTGGCAAACTCCAGGATTCTGCAGCACTACAATTAATGAAGCTGCAGCAAGCACTGGAGAGTGTCCTGCTCCAAAGCTAAGGTCAAGTTTCACAGCGGCAGTAACAATAAAATTCAGGCAGATAATGTTTTCATCATATGAGAAGCAAAAAGCTCTTAATTGTTGATGATATGTTAATTAAACTTGTTTGATATCACCAAAGCCTGCTACAACTATTAACAAGAGAATCGGATGAGTAACTGGATGAATCATTAAGCAATTAATGAAGCTGAAGCTAAAGATGCAAATAAGGTAGTGAGAATACTGATGGTGTGGCAAACTGTCATTTCCAGTTCTTGTATCAGGAATGGAAGTCTCTTAAAGGGGTTTCAGTTGTGAAGGAGCAGTCAGTTATGCTAGAACAGGGACCATGAAGTGCAGATTTCTGGGCTGTACTCTTCAGATCAGTCTCAACAGAAGAGGTGGAGGCAATAAAGCAGGTGTGGAGAGAAGGCACTGGAAGCCTGTCAACATGGACTGAAGCCTCTGCACAAAAAAACCCAACCTGGAGATAATCCTGATCCCCACAAAAGACTGATACACCTTCAGTAGACAAGTAGACAGCATTTGACCCACAACACAGTGATAAAATTTTTGTTGTTAGAAATAATTATAAACTTAATACCACCCAGTGAATGTTTCCTGTTATTGACGAACCCATGTGTGCTAGATGCAACAGAACAATTAAGAAATAAAGCCTCAGAAATAAAAAACAATTTAAAATCCTTTGTAAGGCACATTTGTGCCATTTACCTCTAGGCATCTAACAGAAGTGTCTGGATCCAGGCAACAGAGGTGAGCTTTCCTCACAGCTCTCCAGCCTCCTGTAAATACTCACTTCTAACAACAGGTCTAATGACCATTAAACAATGCTTTTTGAAAAGGAGCAGCTTTCTCCAACAAAATGTTGGCGATTGCCATTTTAACTAGCACAGCTCCAGAAGGAAGCGCAGCATTACACCTTTAAGTTTTCCATGTTGCCATGGACCTCTGCACAATGAAACAGGGAAGAAAAATAGTCTTGCTCCTCAAGCAGAGGACAAACAAGCAACAAAGGAATTATTTTCAGCTTGTTAAGCAGCTGCCCCTTGTAGTGATCCAAAGCTTTGACCTATTCTTGCAGTTTCCCTATTGGATTCACAAAAGGGGCACAGTAGGGAGAACAGTATTTCCCTGCTTCACAGCCTTTGAGAGGCAGCTTGTCAAAGTGCTTTGAGATTCTCAGATAAAATACCGTAAATAGAATGTATTCATTAACACATACAGATGTAGAGTTAAAAGTTACATTTTTCACCAGTACATTTTGGAGACTGGAAATTGTGTGGAGCACTTCATTCTTCCCTTTCTGTTCTTACCCCTTCTGGTATCACTTAGATCAAAGCAAATGAGAGAAAAGCCACACAAAACTGGATGTCTCAGACTTCGTGATTGCAGATGCCCTAATCCCAAAAAGCACAAGCTACACAACCAGATCTTTATCAAAAAGAAGCAAGTAACTGGTACATATGATGCCTGTAAGATTAGTAGAACCAGAGTATGACTTCCACAACAACCTGAAGAGTATCTTTGGGTACACACTAGAAGGAGAAAGAGTCTGAGACTACACCTGCATGAAGAAAGGTCTCCAAGCACTGCAATCACTTTGGAGGATGGCAGGATGAGGCATGTGAGAATGTGGAATCTCTTTGTGTGTTCAGATTTCTGTTGCTGCTTCAACACCACTCCCACTGACAGAGACAGTGCTACAGAAAACAACTAAAACATTTGTTTTTCAGTATTTCCTGAGTTTAACTGATTTTACACCTTTTTCTTTCACCAGAAAAGCATATTAGTGCTTTTCAGCCAAAGGGCTGCATCGCAAAGCCATATTTATAGACATTAGGTTCTGTCAAGTCAACTACAAATGTCTGTCCTGAAACCAGGGTTATTCTTGGAAGAGGTACAGAAATGTTTGTTCAATCTAGGTCAGAAGTGTTTTTCTAAGACGTTGGTTTAGGACTTGATAACCTCACATCAATTACCTGTGTGACCCTCCATGCTTCAGTTACCTGTGTTAATAAATTTGGGGCCCAGTCTCAAGTTAAAAAATATCAACTCTAAAGCTTTACATTGAGCTGTTATTTTTCATTGTGTTACATGTGTGTGACCTTTGAAGACAGCTTCTATTCTTCTTCTTATTATTTTCCTCCTCTCTGCTAGATTTTCCTATTAACATCGGAGAAACAAACAAGAGACCTATCAACAGAAGACAGCCAGAGACAAAAAAAAAAAAAAGATAAAATTGTTTGAGCCTGATATCCTCCAGGGTCTCTCCCTGCCAACAATTTTACACCAGTTACTGTTAAAATGGGTTTCAGTCAATCAGCTGATACGCTTCTGCATAGGTCTTGTGACAGCCTACATCAAGTAATTTATTTTCGAGGTGACAAGTGGATCATTATGGCTCAAGCCTAGGAACAGGAATGGGCTCAGTAACATGATAAGGACAAATCAATAACATTGATATTTAGATCCCTACACCGTGCATTGCTATTACAAGCCAAGAATATAATCTTCTTCTAGGTCACAAGATAATGTAGATGCCATACAGTCCCTATACGCCAGACCTTGTACTCAAGCTTGTGTAGAAGTAATCCAAAAAGCTTAGAAATATTTAATTGCTGCCACATTTGGAGGTATTAATAGCAAGAAAACAGCAGAAGCATTCATATGGGATTAAGTAAGTCAAGTAATTGCTACTTTTCCTGATACACATGAAAGGATATTGAAGGAGGAAGAAACGTATCCCCCATTTTATCAATTAAATAATACGCAGGTTAAGGTTTAACATTCATAAAATGAACCATGACTGGAAATCAAAGCCAGAGACAAGAAGAGCAGGCATGTGGGCAGAGACAGGTCTTTTCCTGAAGCAGGGAGCTAAGTTGCTGATTTGATTATGCGTTCTTTAGATAGGAACAAGAATTACCTTGCTGAGGGATAAGATGCCACTCCAGGCAGCCATTATCAAATGAGCACCACAACCTTCCAAACACAAAGCCCTCCCTCCACACATTATAATCCAAGAGCAACAGCAGGACTGCCAGGCTCTCTCGTCTGCAATATCCTTTTGCATCTGCAGTCTAAATTACACTGCCTTTTGCTTTACGAGCTTATCACATTGTGAATTCATGTTTAATTTGATGTCCAGTGTCCCCCTGCAGAGTAACACCGTCCACAAAAAGCAATATTGTTGAAAGATTGCGTGACAAGAAATCTATTTGGCTTCACTCTGAATATTACACCTCACTTTTAGTAAATTCACCTGAGAGGTATTGAGATATTTCAAACCAAAAAAGAAATCATGGATCCCCTATTTTCAGAAGAAATAAGGGGCTGTCTTGCAAGCTAAATATATAAAAATTAGTTTTATCAAAAGTAACAGAACAGATGGCAGAAGTTCATAAATATTTAAAAGGAGACAGCATAAAAGAGCAAAGGAGTTATTGGGGATAATACACAGGAGAACATATCGGAGTGAAAGTTGAAAAGCAAAAGGAAAGGGTAGACTAGAAGTTCTGCATTATAAAAACTATTGACTTGGCTATGCAGAGAAAATGAAATAGAAGGCACATTTTATTAAGAATTTTGTTTTAAAATACATGTACACATATCAATAATTATACATTATTTTTAATATATAATGATATATACATTTGTTAGGAAACAAACATGCATTGGTGATCCACTGCTGAGAAAAAGTAACAGAAAAACAGATAGATTATTGAGCAGTTAATTAGCTACCCTTTTGTTCACAACCATGCTGACCTGCCAGCAAGTCCCCAACTCCCAGTCCGTATAAAAACAAAAATTAGAAGATAAGTAACAGTTGCTTCAGGATGGGAACATTATACAGGATGAAGGAAATGAGCAACATGACAGCACATCCTAACCACGAAATAATAGTGCTAGGCCATGGAAACTGCTACACCAGTCCCCCTACAATGAGATAGAAAACAAAACAAGACATACTTACTAGTTGGGTATATACACTTGTTTTAGCTTGCTTTCTGCTTCTGCTGCTTTCAATCGTTTCTTTGAATAGAAAAAAGAAAACAGTTAAAATAAAAAGAAAATAAGAGCCATCTTACCTGAGTGAAGTGGTAAACCTATAAGGACTTCAGCAGTTATTTACTGAGCAGCTACCACTAAATCTTCTAACAAGAAAATATTCACTGAAGACAATTGTGGGCATCAATTGACTATGCAGCTTTGCAAAAAAGTCAAAGAAATGCCAAGTTACTTAATAATAAGGACAAAGTTTTCATTCCCATTCACTTCAATTCAAATTCCTTTTTTTTAAAAGCTTTTATTTGCCCTGCAGAAGAAGATCTGACATGTCAGTGTTGGTCCTCCATTAAAACATTCACCAACTGGACAGTAACAGGTACAACAATGCAACCTCTCCATCACAGTTCCTCAACAGCGGCGCCAATTCATTCAAAGTTTCAAGTAAGACTTTTGTGTCGATACCCCTAAACTTCTGATGGCCCAGTGACACGGGAGATTTTTCTTTAGACATTGAAAAGGTTAAGAACTCCTTTTTTAACTCAAACCTTCACCCCTTAAACAGTAAGAGAGACACTCGGAGATTCAAGTTTTCTCTTTATTACATTTGCAAAATAAATTTAGGGTGAGCCTCTGGAGGTCTCTAGTTCAACCCCCTGCTCAAAGCTGGTACCAGCTGTCTGCATAAAGCCGTGACAATGTTTTCCAGACAAACCAGCAGCATGGGGATATTCCAGACAAACAGGTTAGCCAAACATTTTTCTATGCAGCAGCCTCAAGGCACAGTCTAGGAAAATAATTGTAAAGCTGAAGTCAGTATCTTCATAGAAGCAGGAAGCACCAGAAAACATAATAAAATTGAAGAGCATGTCACTGAGGAGCTGGACAAACATAAAAATTGTTTTTACAGACACACCACAGACACACATAGAAACAACAAAGTAAATGTTTCCTGTAAGCATAAAGCTTTTATCAGGACACTTTTAAACAACAATTGTCTATGTGACAATCTGCCAGTTCCTCACCAAAGCTCTCTAGACTCCTAAAGAATTCCCCTCTTCCCTTTTCCTGCAAATAACAGTCAACCTATCTTAGAAATCAAAAGAATGAAGTTGTCAGACAAGAGAGCAAGGAATAAGAAAACAGAAGCTCTGAAAGTTATCCTGAGACTATGGCTACACCTTCAGAGCTGCACTCCTGGCAGACTCCTTTCTATGGGAGTGGGCCAGCTTCCCAGATTGCTTCTGTTAAACCTCACCTAGGACAAGAACTGCTGCCTGAAAACTAGCCTCAAGAAAACCCAGATGAAGACCTTGTAAAGACAATCCTTATCAATCCTACAGATATGCAGGAACCAATAACACACATTTTGCTGCCAATCAGTGATGGAACTGGAGAGGTTCTCCTGAATACAAACTGCACGTTCAAACTGAACGTTTTCAAGCCACCCCAACCGAGCATCTTTATGTAAGAAACAAAACCACCCAAAGAGGGGCCCCAAGAAGTGCTGTCACAATGGTTCTCCAAACAGCATCAGAAATCCTCCTCTACCTCCCAGAGAGACACTACACAAAAAAATCATCCTTTAACAAAATGCATGCTCAGGTGCCTTCCTGCTAAGGAACTGGAGCCTGTTCCACACACAGCCTCAGCTGAAAAAGAGGACTTCATGCTCCAGGCACAGATTGCCACGGGCACTTACACTGGCAGATGAACAGCTACAGAGCTCATAGTCTCCTCAGGAAATACATGGAAATCCAACACCAGATACTGACAAACAGCTTAAAATACTGCTTGATGACCAGTACCAGAATCCAATTTCCTTGAGAAAGGAAATTCAGGAAACTTACACTGGGAGAGAACTGCTGTGTTTTTTAAATTTCTAGATTGTGAGAGGAAAAAGCTGCGTTTTCTTGACAACATCACCCATGGGGACTATCTGGCATCATTATGTTATGACAGTTTTGGAAATCTATGAATGCAAGAGCTTCATCCAAGCACAAAGCATTATCAGCAACTGAAATATTCTCCTGTGCACAACATAAAGTCATCTGCCTTGGGGACGTGGCTAATTTAGGAAATTAAGCAGTATTTTAGTAAACAGGTGATGAATGTCAACCTCACCCCACAGATTTCCTTCGTGGCTGATGACCATGGAGCAAGCCCCGAGCTAACAATTGCCGTAAGTCTCCTGGACCTCACCACACCCTCCTCTCCTACAGCTGCCTGGGGACCAGCACAGCACACGACAAATGGCACACACCCCTATTACAAACAGCAGACCAGGAAAATTGAGGGTTTCCAGAAGGTACCACAATTTCCTGGGTAAGAAGAGGCTTTGCACAAAGTACCTGTGGCTGTGGGCAATCGATAGACCAGATATGATGAGTTTCCTATTTCCTGACAGTTACTGATCCCAGAAGGTACAAAAGAAAGGTGCCTGAAATGTAGTCATGCACAATTTCAGAATAATCCCTTCCCTGAGAGAGTGCTTTGCTAGGTCCTTTGCCAGTTATTAATTGATCTGTGCCTGAAGCATATTTATGCTATAAATTCTTAATGCTGTCTGATGTAGTTATTAATGTCCTCACCCCCAAGAAAAACCTGGAACATTTGTAACTTTTTCTAGTAGTTTGGCCTAAAAAAAAAATCTTTTCTCTGAGTTATTTATATACACAGATCTTAAGTATATCCTCTTATTTACCTCATCATATTTGCCCCATCTATAAAAGGAAAATATTACCAACTTGTCTATCCCACAGGGACCAAGGGATTAAAGTACTAAGCACTGTACATACAAGTTGGTGCAAACATCTGTCCTTCATATATCCTCTCCCAGATCTGACATCCTATCCACTGAGCTTGAAAGAGTTTTATAATAGGTGACGTATCAAAGCAAATGTTTGTGGTCATTTTCTAAAGACTGAACATTTATAAAGAGGAAATAAGAGAAGAAATCCAGGAACACTGTGGATTTTTCAACATCTACAACACAAGAGTTGGGTTAGTGGACAGCATGGGGATGCCTCAAAACATCCTCAAATATCGAGCCTTTATTAGTTTAGGATAGGGAAGATAAATTACACCTTCTGGATCCAGAGGAGAACTTTCACACTGTTTATTCTTTTTCAAACCTCTGAACATACAAGTGTTGAACATACAACAGAGGTCAGGGAGGTGGGACAGAAGAGGGAATTACTCTGTGATGCATTTGGGAGAAATGCTCCCAGCTGCCTGTGCTCCAGCAACACATCTCAGAATGGGTGGGTTGTACCTATGGTCTCTAGCGATTTTGGCAAGAAAGTGACTGAGTTCCATATTACCATAGGTTTAACAGGAGGTGTTTGGGGATAAAACATCCCACAAATGTGGAAAAACCTTTCATTGATGTTATTTCTACACTTCAGCACACAGGACTTTATGAAGGCTGATACATTAAGACATCATTCACAGCTCTGGGCTAGGTACAAAGCAAGCTTGCTTCCCTTAAAAAAGATGTTTTCTATCTGCATCAAGACTGACCCAGAGATCCCTACCTCATGGAGTCAAATCTAAGGGCACTTGCACTTTCCCCAGTGTGTTCTCACCATGCAGACCTTAAAACCAACATTCTCTGTCTATTCCTCCCACACTTTTCTAATGGCACTTCCACATAAGAAATAGAACAGTAGAAATTGATAGTATTTGATCTTCCCCTTGAAGTTACCTGCTTCTCAGACCCAAATAAAAATGGAAAAAGTAAATTAAAGCCATTAACTCTCAGAAAGAATGTGACTAATTCAAACAGTCATCTGCCCCTGCCATGCCTCGAGCTTGTCTCAACCTTTGGAAAGTTTAATGTTTTAAAGTTTTTAGGACCTCCCCTAATGATAAGCACAACAGTAGAAGCATTTAGTCTTTAAAAAAAAAAATCACCCTGGAATTCACAACTATGTAAGAACTCAACCACTACACCAAATGAAAAGGTAGGCATAGCCACACCACATCAGCCCTCAGAGCTCTCAAATCACTGGGAGAAGCCAACAAACAGCAGTTAATCGGTCAAAGCCATTTCAAACCTTCCTTAATCAGAAATATACACTCTTGTGTACTGACACAGAAAATCTGTCCCAAGAAAAGAATGTGTTTGAAGGAGACCCAGGATACTGAATTTGGAATGTATGACCCTCATTTTCTTCAAGACAACTCTGAAAGGGTGTTACTGACGGCACAGCCCTTGGGATCACTGTGGATATTCAGGAGCCTGCACTAAACCACTAATTCTGTGTTGACATTGTAGTAGAATTAGTCCTTCTAGCAGCTCTGTTCTTGGAGGGTCAGTCGTTCTTGAGATGGATGAACTCCTGCTTATGCTGGTAATCTTCAAAAGCACGGTATAGCTAAAGCCAAATAAAAATTACCAGATAAGAGATCCAAGTGCATGCTCCAAAAGAAGTCAATTTGCACACATCTCCATCTCTGTGTCCTACTCACAAGACAAGGAAGTGCTGCACTGAGCCTTTTGATCTTAAGTATACCAAGCATGAGTACAAATTATTGCTCAGTTCTCAGAACAGGCTTTCTGTTGAAGGCAACTCAAAATGTCCCTTCCTCAATGGCAAGAAACAGGTAGATCCTAACTCAGGATTATGGCAGTGTTTTCTCATGCCAAGAAAATGTCAAGTGAAATATAGAAGGATGTAAACAGCTCCCAAGTAACTGCTGCTTCTTCATCCAATTAGTTGGTGGCAAAAATCTTCATTCCTGTGTTTTGTAACTCACAGAAATATAGACAATTTAAATGTACTTTTAATGTTCATTCAGACAAAGATTTTACAAGAACAAGCAAGTTATTAATACTTTTATTAAACCCTCTAACATACAGACTTGGAATATAATTTGATCATCTTCTTGGAAAGAGGGACGTGGAAGTGCAACAACTTGAGATACACACTTTGCACATCTTTACTTGGGATACTTTCGATATCTTATGTACAAAAATGCTGTCAGCCTCAGAACCATTTTGTGGTATTAGACCAAGGGAAGAGTCTGCATAGAACAAACACTATGATGAAGAAACAGATGGAAAAAGTGGCAACAGATGTACTCTGCCAAAGACTTTGCACTCATCAAGTAAAACATAAATGTAATACACCATTATTTGAACTACAACTTCCTATGCTTTCTCTTTGTGGTTACATATAGATAGCTCTCTCAAGCTTTTTATAAATGTTTCATGGTATTATTTGCTTGTACAAGCTGGGAATTTGAGATGAGGTCTTCAGCTCAGTTCAGACCTAATTGATGTGGTATCTCTGCACTGCAACTTCTACCTGTTCAGCTTACACTGTCTCCTAAGTGTAGAGTCTCTAACTGGAAAATTTCCCCAAATCCCACTCCCTGATAAACTCCTGAGCAGCACATGTAAGGTACAGCATAACCATGAGAGAAAACCCAGTGCACAGGAATAGAACAAACCATAAGGTTTGTTGTGTTTTTTAATTGCTGCAAGAACAAATAATCAATCAATTATCTCCTCTGCAATTTTGCCTATGTAAAAACAAACTTCAGGAAAACGGAGAAAGCAATGGGGAAGGAAAAGCCATGAGCATTATTCTTCCCCATCATGCCAGCTTCCATCACCATCACATGTTCCTATCACCCATTTCCTTACTGGAAGGAAAAGTTTCAGTCAAAGAATGAACTTGGGCCAATAGTGCAATGAGGATGCCACCAATATTTTTATTAAAAGTAAAACATAATTGATGCAAAAAAGAGCTTCATTTGTCATGAGGGTGCAAAGAAAATGGTAAAAACCACATTACAGCACATGCCAAACATTGGTCAGTGCCTCAGGCATCTAGTCTTTACCCTAGGCTGAATTTCCAAGGAAGCAAGTTAAGGCAGGACATTTTCACAATTTCACTTTTTCTAATACTTCAAATAGACGCCTCAGCTTAGGACTGATAATTATAATTAAAAATCCATTCTAAATTTCTCCCTTCTTTTACTTAGTTTTCCTGTTAAATACTGTAAGTAGTTTTCAGCAACTGATACTCTGCAAGATTTTGCATGCTGCTTACATTGTGCTTGCTTTATTTCAGGGACCAACCAGCCTTCGTATTTAAACAAGCAGAGATAAAAATGATTGTAAACACTACTCAAAGTTGATTCTCAAGTATAACGAGTCTGGGAATTCGATCCAGTGACATTTCCCAGATAAACACTTCACTCACAGAGCTTACATGGGGCAGCCTCATGCATCTGCCATCCAAGTCATGGGCAGGCAGTGGTGGGGAATCAGCGTGGGGGCCTCTTGTACAGCAACCGCCCCCCGAAAAAGTCACTGAAGTTAACGCTGACCTTGAACTCCACAGTCAGAAAGTAACTGCACTGCCTTCCTTCCTCTGCTGAATTCCAAACCAGACATTAGAAAGCTCCAAGCAAACAGGGTAGCAGCAAACATGAAAAGAATGCACTCTTGCCAATGCTGTTTGTATCTACAGAAGGGCTGATGAGTTTAGTGACAAGAGATTGCTCTGATCATAACAGAATCCACCTATTGGAAAGGCTGAACCCCAAGAGGGAGAGTAGAGAAACAAAGCTTGGTTTCAACAGGCAAGAAAAACAACTTCTGTTAGAATGAAAGAGTTGATTCTGACTCTTACCTGCTGAACATATCTGTCTGTAGTTTTCCACATATAGTAATATTCTATAATGCTTGTTAAGGACTTCCATGGGAGCTAGGGACACAAAGGAAAAGCAGCATTTATTGAAGGAAGCTGGCACACAGTCTCACTGAAATTCACAGGATTATTCTGACTGATGGTTTGCAGCAGAGTCTTGCAACTACTAACCCTCCTCAAAAAAAAAGACAGTCTGAATCTACAAAGGGGATTAGATGCACAGGGGACCCATACTGAATTAAATGGCCTTTCAAAAAACCCTGAGCTTTCAGTGTAAAAGTGGAACAGGCTACAGGTAAATCTTCATGCTGCACTAGCTCCACAGCAAACCATTCAAGAGAGGCACAATGTGGAAGGGAGCCCACAGGCTCAGACTCTCTGTTTAAGCAGCAGGGACTCAAGCAAGAGTCACAACTACAGCACCACAGTTCTGATATGCTCGGCTTCAATGGAGCTGGCCCATTTAAAAAAAAAAAAAACCAAAACAAAACAAACTGCTAACAGAAATGTGCCCTGCCAGCTCTGTTCTCTGTGTGAGAAGCACAAGGATTTCAGCAGGACCACAGAGTGTTGCTGTTTCCAAGTCCCTCTAAAAGATTAGAGCACAGGACAAACAACACTGAAACTACTTGTTTTGTTCCAGAGGACTTGAACAGCAACACAGTGAAACTTGGCTCTCCTAACAGCGCTCCATTCAATCTGCAGGCTGAGTACCTAGGGTGGAGCTTTGCCCAAACTACAGGACACTTCCCTTGGATGCCCAGGATTCCTTTTGAAAACTTTCAAAAGGCCCTTTCTGAAACCACACTGTAAAGGTGACTACATTTTCATGTTTCAGAAGGCCCAATACTTATTCTACTTCAAACACAAATTAATCTAGAGCAGCTCAGCTGTCACAACACTTTTGTACATCCTCCCTCGGCTGTAGTGGAACAGATGATTCTAAATTAACGTTTCTAAAGGAAAAGCGATCATCTATGATTTGAAATTCTGACTGTACACCAGGCTGTCACCAGTATGAGGTCTGCCTTTCCCCACTTTACAGCAAGACGCATGCTCCAGTTCAAAGCTCCCTTGTTCAACATGATGAAAAACACAGTTTAGACAAACTGCAAGCCAGCTCTGTCACCAGCCAGAGCCAGTTGCCATGGGGGCCCCTGTTTCATATACTTACAAAATCTTGCTGAATGTCAGTGAAATCTTTTCCATATTTTTCTAGTGCTTCCTCGAAGAGGTTTGCCTCTGAAGCAGACCACTCTTCCATCTCATCTCTGCACAGGACTGGCCCACCTTGTGGCACAAGCGCGGAGATTGCCTTGGAAATGTCATAGACATTTTTGTGCAAAGTGTCCATAGCATGGAACTATGGGGTTGGAAAGGAGAAAGAGAAATGTAAGGACAAGTATCTGGGGGAAAAATGTTTAACAGTTAAGCAGCAGTGACAAATTTTGCACTGAGATTTGAAGGTGCAGTATTCTATACCTAACACAAAGCCAGTGAAAACTTGTTCCAACCTCACACTGACTGTAGCTGTCAGTGTACAGACCTAACACTCACTAATAGTGAGGTTTGTGGAACACAAGCCCTTGTGTATCAGTAATTCCTATCAGCTCCTCACCAGCACCACCACTGCAGCACTACTGGTAAGAAAATGCACAGGATAGACCCACTCCCCCCAGGACTGAGCTACCACCCACAGATGGGGCAAGGAGATAGAGGTCCAAGGGCATTTCCTCACAGACACAGCCATGCACTGTGTCAAATAATCCACAAAAATTTCATATATGAAAAACAAGAGCAGCAACACATGTATACATCCCCACCAAAGGGCAGAAACCTCAAAAAAGATTCAAGTTAAATCACACATCACAGCTGAATAGGAAAAAAGAATGACTCTCAGGGGCAATTACTCCTCAGAAAGCCAAGCCACGGCTGTCTGCAACTTGTGATTTACAAGGGCTGAGAACACACTGCAAGGGAGGAATTGCTATTAGTAAATGAAAACTTGGCTTTATTTCCCCATTTCTGCAGTTTTAATCAGGATGTTATTTGCCTTTCATCATACCAGTTTTGTGCACGTGCATAATTAACCTACACTGTCCTAGACTAGAATTTGTTCTACAGATAAGTTTACATTACTCCAGTTACGAGGTGAGGCTTTGATAACAGTTCCCTGGAGACCTCATAAATTTTATTCAAATTTTCATTAAACTTTCTGTAGCATAAAAGTTCAAGTCTTTTCCCTTTCCTCGATCTATTCAGCAACACTTATGATTATAAAAACTTAACAATATCACTACTCCTCAGGTACTCTAAACTGGAGCTCATCAAAGAGAACAATATCAACTGACATTTTTTATCTGACCACAAGCTTTTCCCCCAGACATCCTTGGTCAATCTCACCCAAGGATGCCAGTGAGTCTGGTGTTGGGGAAGTGATGAGGAATGGCTTTCTGGCACTGTAACATTACAGACAGGCAGACAATAATTTGCATTCTTCTCAAGAGAGCTACTGAGCCCATGCAAGGGATGGGCTGTCAAGCATGTCATCAGAATATTTTAAAAAAACTAAGAAAAAAAAATTATCTCATAGTATTATCCACGATGGATCATTAGAGGCACAAGGCCAGAAAAAGTTACTTCATCTGTAACTAAAGGATTCCTTTACAGAGACAGGGTCTGCTTCACAGCAAGCCACAATTACAATCCATCTGCCCCTCTCTCTTTGCCAACTGTTAATGCTGAGGTGAATATTTTGCATCTCTCACAAACTTAAGGTCCTCTAAAAAAAAAAATCTTACCAGTGTGATGTCCCTGGAGGCTGCTGCAGCACTCATGTGCAAACTGGGCTGTCTGACAGAACTACTGCAGTCCAGAGCTCGGGCAAACGTACCAACAGACCTGAAAGAAATTAAACAGCATTAACTTCGCATGCAAACCCAGCATAAATATAAACACCGAGCCAACACTTTCTGAGATGAGCAGACTCCATTTCCCAGTTACGAGATTACATGATTCGGCATTCATTCTGAGCCAGAGACCGTTCTCTCCAAATGTGGTTTGTTATTATGAACACTTTACTCTCCTTAGTTCATATGACTGAAGAGGCTTAGGAATGGGAGAGGAAACAGAGAAGGACTCAAGGGTCACCAACAGGGAGTTCTGAGCTACTCCCTTATCCCTTATCTCCCAAAAGACTTGAGCTGCAACAGGAACAGAGCACAAGCAAGCTTTATGAATGACATTAGTCTGTTCCATGGTGGTAAGAGTAGTGCTGCACTGTCCACAGGTACAGAGACAGACGCCAAGACCAGACACAAAAAATGGAGCAATGCAAGTGTTTTTCTACAAGTTTCAGAAAAATTAAGAACAATATTATTTTACAACTTAACATTGTATAATATAGATCATAAAGCCTGCATAACACAGCTATTCTCAAATACTTCACAACTCATCATTTCTGCATCTGAGACCATAATCTCCATGCTCTTCATCTTATTCCTAAAGAAATTAGTTGGAGGACACTGGTTTTCGAGATTCCTACTCCCCTGCCTGCTTGCTACACCCCATGGGTGAAACACTTGTGCTCCTGCACAGTGAACTGGAGCTGAACTCCTCTGAGCAACTACAACAACAAAAACAGGTGGGTTGGGTTTTTCCCCCTCCACTCAGGTCACTTCCCCAAAATAGCTGAGAGCACAGAACACACTAGTGCCAAGCAGTGCAGGAGTAGGAAAGGTAAATGTTTAAGCAGTAGTTGCCATCAAACATCTAATTTTGGCCAAAATCCAAACCCGCCTCCCCCATCCAAGTGTCTGTGGCGATTCACACTTCGCCCTCATCCCTGCCTCACAACTCCCCCGTGCCCAGCTTTAGCTGAACTGATACTTCTGTGTGTGTGTGAACTAATTATAAACTGTAATGCTTTGCTGATTCTGAACAGAAGCGATTCTTGTACTCATCTTTGCAGTGATTCTCGTTACAGCCGCACCTTGCAGCGGCTGCATCGGCAAACCCAGTGGGCAGCACTGAACTGCCAGAAAGAACCACTAAAACCAGCTCTGCCACCAGAAGCCTACACAAGGTGGAAACTCCCATCACAAAGCAACTCCATAGTCACTACAAACCAACCCACGAGGGGGAAAGGGGGGAAAAAAAAAAGGCATACAGAATCAGAGTTCATTTATAAAGGTACCACCTAAAACACAGAATCTGGAGAGTTATCTGTTTATTTTTCCCCCAAATTATTCAGTCATCAATTGCTATGAGAGCCTAAAAGTCAATACAAGCTTCTGTTTATATAAATGCATACCAATGAATTAGTTCGAGAACCTTTTAAAAAGGAAAAGTCGATCAACAAAGATTGCTTTGGGCTTAAATAAAAACATCATCAGTACAGATTTGCAGGGATTTATTTTATTGTGCCTACCTTCTAGGCATTAGAAAGCATCCTCACTCCATCATCACAAGCATTTACCAGAATTCTTAGCAAACCATTAATGGATGTTAAAATGTCACTGATTTTGAAAAAGGCAGTAAACGAACAGAGCAAAGAACTGCCAAGAATTTAATTCAGTAAGTCTTCTGCATGCTGACCAAAGTATTTGAAAAACCCCACCAATTACAGGATCACTTTTACATGCTACTTGCTTTGCTTTTATGAAACTAAGTTGTAAATCTGAGCAGCTGTTCCTAAAGTCATGCTGCTCCCAGGAAGGCATGTAAAATATCCCTCATTTCAAAATGGAGCAAGTGAATCAAGCAACCAAAACCAGCATTCATGCTAATAAAACAAAAAGAATATAGAAGTGCTTGGAAGAGTTACTAACATTTAGTTCTTCAAAGGAGAGGTAAAATACTCTTACCTTGCTACCACCAGGAACTGGTCTATCTGCTTGTCTACTAGTGGGTTAAAGGCTTCCCAAACTTTTGTTTCAAGTTTTGACTGATCTCTTCCATCATCCTCACCTGGTTGAAAAACAAATCAGAAATATTTAGTATGGCTCTTTTAAAATAAAAGTACTTTCTAGATTCTTTTCTTATGTCACAATAATGTCACTGTTAGCCCATCTCAGTTACTCTGCCTGACAGGCCACTGTGAAAATTTCACTCACTTATTTTTATGTGACAATTTTAGCTTGACAGACACAGCAACACAGCTCATCCGAAATGGGCAATCAGATTTTCACAAACTGGTGTCAAAGGATACGTCATGGGAAACAGAGTACGTCTTTCTCCAAACTAGACAGTTTCTTTTCAGTTTCTTTCCCCAGCTCGTCTGTCTTCCTCCTTTATCTTGCAGCAGTTCCAGGAAAACAGACACACTCCCAGCTGCTCTGAGCAGGCAAAGAGTAGCTGGTTCAACCCATGCCAGCTGCTTTCTAGGGGGAAATCATGGCATCAGACACTCTATTTTCCTGAGTCTAGACAAACCAGAATAACCTGGTAAAATACAGGAGCAACTGAGACTTTCTTCTTCTTTCTGCTTCCTTTAAACATCTGGCGATTATCCTTCTCTAAAGCCCCATGTTGGCCCACTGAGGGAACAGGATGCCTTTCAGATTAGTTCATCCTCACTTAGGAGACTTGCCCAGCTGTTGAATAAATACTGGTTTCACAGACAAATTAAACAAGAGTCCTGACCCATTTTTCTGCCTGTTTTAACATGAGACTAACAGTGTCAGCAGAGCTTCTAAGCAAAGAGAGAAGCATCCCATTGCTTCCACATCTTGGCCCATCCAGATTGGATATGGTATTTCCGACACAGGTCACAACCTTCTCTCTCTTAGGAGAATTTATGGATAGAACTTTCCCTCTGCATTACACAGGGCTCAGGAAAGAACAATTAGATGCCAACACTCCCCATCCCTCCCAGTTCTTCCACCCACTTTTGGATCTGTAGGGTAGTGCAGAGACAAATCTAAAGTTAGTAACTATCTGATAAATATTACTGGTTCCTGCTACTTCTCCCTCATCCTCAGGCCAGTGTCCTCATGGTCCCACTGCTCCACGACACGGTGGGGGCAGGCTGAAGTCTCAACACACACTCTGGCCAGCAAATTCTTCCTCCTGCCTATTCTGCAGGTGAGAAGTCTAGGCTGGCAGCCAACACTGGGATAGGGAGAGGGCTCCAGGGAAAAGGCACCCAGCAATAATGGGCAAATTGATGAGGGCAGACAGCATTTAATTGGCAGTAATTTGGGAGGGGCTCTTATGGAGAAGTGAGGCTTGATTAAAAACACAAAAGGCTTTACAGACGTGATGGAAATTCACGTTTCCCATGGAAATTCTGAAATCTCATAATAAAAAGAGTGCAAGCTCCGAGAGAGCCCATTAATTCAATTTATTTCAACAACTTTTATGATTTGGATGAATGCCCATTTAAAGACCCATTTGCAAGACAACTAATTGCCTTCAGTGGGCAACAGCCCCAACAAATCCAGCCATCATTGTACACATAACCTGGCAGTGGAAACCACCTCCCACACCTAGGCAGGCCTCACACAGAGAAGTGGCCACATTCAATGTGAACTCTTGACAATTTAAATAAATTATAGAAATTACCCTCTTTAAGTAAGTCTGTTATATCTGCCTGGTATCTGTTTCCAACTCGAATCTCTCCTTTATCAGCGAGCAGGGTCTTTTGTTGAGGATCATATACTAGTGAATAAAAGAAGAAATCCTAAAAATAAAACAAGAGCAAAAAGGTAAACAGTGTTATTAGCTTTTACTTTCAGCATTTCAACCATACTACCAAGTTTCTACAGTTTAAGTGTAGAACTTAATTAGGTTTTATTACCTATATATAGATTTTAAAATTGGGTGAACAAAAAATTAATGAACCACCAGTTTTAAAACTCCATTTAAGTGCTGCCACTTTCTTCCACATTGCAAGTGTTAGCTCTCAACAGCAGCCTCTCTCTTAACATACAGCCTCTCAAACTGAAGTGAACAAAGCTCCTCTCGCACAGTCAAGGCTCAGAAGGGCCAGGAGACATTTTTTAGTCACATCAGCTGTTTCAGAACACAAAATTGCCATATCCCATACAATTGCCATAGCCCAAATCAGCAGGATTAGATGCCAGTGGCCTATCCACACAGAAATACCAATACAAATTGAAGCATAACTTCAGAGTGTTACAGCCAGACCAATGCAACCCCACAGAGACATGAAGCCCCAGACAAGATCTGTGGCCCCTGCTGGCCTTGCTCCAGTCTGTCAATGTCTCTCTGATGCTGGAAGGCCCAAAGCCGGACACAAACCTACACAAGTGGTCTCACAAGTGATGAAGTGAGGGGATGAACCCCTTCCCTCCATCTGCTGGCTACACTCCTGCTAATACAGACCAGGATGTGCTCAGCTTTCCTTGTCACAGGGATGTGCTGCTGACCAACTTCTTGCCTGCCACCATCTAAGCTTAAACCACCATGTTTCTTTCTGCTTGTTATTAGGAGAGGAGCAGCAGATTTTGCAGCAGCAGTAATTAGCTGCAGGTGGCAATCCATTAATTTGTTGCTTTTGTTCAAGTAGATGAGGAAAAGGCTAAAATAGCTGCTTGGCTTCCGCTACCTGGGTGTGTAAAATTAAAGCAAGAAGACATTCCAGAATGAGAATGTTCTGCCAGGGCAGAGAAAGAAAACAGCCAAAATTTTAACTACTTAAAACTGCACAGTCTAGGTAATTAAACTTTTCTGCATGGGTAAGTACTTAGCTATAGCTATTGAGTGACACACTAGAGGCCAGGGATGCTCCATCAAAGTATAGTGTGCAGTACTGAGCAGGATTAGAGCTCTGGTAGAACATGGAATAACAGACCTTTTGTAACCTCTGTCCACAGCAACATGGTCACCAGGAAAGAGAATTGTGTCCAAACAGAAACAGGACGTGCAGTGTGCCATTTTCCACATCTCAGGTTTCTCGCTCATTTTCCCTTTCCCCTTATTTCTGTGGCCCTAGCAGGCATCCTGTTTAAATACATCTCATTCCATGCTCACCTCATTTTTCCCTTTCCCTATATTTGTATGTGTCGACAGCATGCAACAAAAATTAGGACAAAACCAGCATGAGTTTCAAGCCCTGTTCAGCTTTACGAAGAGGTGGCAAAGGAAAAGAGAGTCTCCCAATCTGTCATACAAAGCCCCAGAAAAAGAATTGCTGTGAGTTTCCACAGTAACACAGCAAAAATTCTGGAAGAGAACTGAACTTCAACTGGAAGGGTTGTCTGTAGTTGGGTTTGGGGTCAGAGGATTTGATTGCATCCTAAGCAAATGATACTTTTGAAAAAATTCCTACTCCCACAGGCACCAGAGGGTCAAGTTACATCAACCTACGGGCAGAAGGCAGCTTCAGAGCAGATGAACACTCATTTATATTACATGTATGTAAAGAAATCTAGGTCTCCTGCTCCCTGACACACTCAAAGCTCAAGATACTGCAGTATTTTGAGAATGTATCTTTGTGGAAATAAAATGTAGGAAAAGCTTTTGTCTAACAGGCTTCCACGTTATAAATACAGTGTTTAATTTGTTCCAGCTCCAAAATACCTGACTGCAGGACAAAGTATATGCAATGCAACATTAATGCTTTTCAGGCACGCTGCCCAGCAAATATGCAACACTGTAGTGTAACAACACAGTGGGCCCCAAAGAAGACCAATTCCACAGACAATTTCTTTAGTCTTTCTTGGCCAGGGAAAGTCACACATTGTGGAGGGGGTTTCTCCCATGATATTTGACTATTAGATGCCCTATTGCTTTTCTTTTATTGGTTATCACTACGAATTTTCTCTACAAAATCCCTTTTAGTCTCAGGTCATCCATTTATGTCTTGTCCAGTTTTGCCTCAAATCAATCAGGTTGAACAAAAGAATGAAAAGCCTCTGGTCTCTTCTCCCCACCCAGAGCCTCCTCAACAGAGGAAAGATGGAAGTCTGGGGGCCCAAGTGCGAATACAACAGAGACTGCAACTCCTAGAGGTAATTCAATACCACTACCACCTTCCCTCATAGACGAGATTCATTCTTGCAGACTGAGTGGGACTGCTGAAAACATTAATAAATGTCAATTAATTGCCAATGCAAACTAAGAAACAAACCAGATCCTTGTGTACTCTAAAGCATGTGTGAACTCCTGACCACCACTATGTGATGAGAACAATTTTTCACAAGAGTTTCACAAGAGTGATGTTCACAACAAAACAACACTGCTCTTCTACATCCTCCATGCTCATTTGTGCTGTCACAACTGTGTATGCTGGGTTTGCAGCAGTCAAGAAAGAGAAGGGTTTTCTCTTTTCATTCCAGATCCCAGAAAACACCCAACGTGTTCAGAAAAAACTAATGTGACCTGCCAAGTGTTAAAATTGAATCATGACTTTCTGCTTCTCTCAACTGTTAGACAGACACATATGCTCAGAGCTTCCCTACCCAAGCCCCTAAGCTACTCATAGCTATAGCCAAGAACCAAAGTCACCAAGAAACTGGGAAAACAGGCTCAGAGTAAAAGTACACTGCAGAAATAATAGTTACTTCATTGCAGCTTGCAATCTTACTTTCTTGTATTTGATGTATTTTAACTAGAGAACATTTTATTTTTAGGGGGGTACCAAAAGGAACAGATATGCCAGACATCTGCTCAGCAGGCAAATTCACACAAGCCTCTGGATATATCCAGGCAGAGCAGTAAAATAGAAGGTACATATAAAATAGTTTCCTGCAGAATAGGGAAATCTAGTGCTTTTGCCATAATTGGCTATGCCCTTCTCTTGATCTCCATGGGAATTAAGTGTCTATGGAAAATTCAGGTTTTCCAGTTGCTTTTTTTCTCTCTTTCCTCCTATTCCTCACTACTGCTACAAATTCAATTTTACCAGGCATAGTAAAAAAGTCAGTGCTGGTCCCCTTCAGCCTGCTTTCCAAATGCAACAAGGCAATCTTCCTGAGGAAGATGACAGAGAGAGGGTGGAGGAGGAGAACAGAGATAACAAAAATGTGATTTTGCTATGCTTGCTATCTCCCTAAAAATTTCTGTCTGGATGTTTAACCTGCTCCAAGGCAGACAGCCTTGGGCTGAAAGCCTACTTTTACTGGTCATAACATTTAGGAAATCAAATACCAGATTCCCTAGAACTGCTTAGGCTTTATTGACAGAAGCCATGTTAGAAAAAAAAGGAACAACCCTGAAACAGTCTGCAAGCAAAGGATGGATTAAGAACAGGAGGCATGGGGAAAGAAGAAACAGTTTAAAACAATACCAACCAGTGTTAGGAACCCATTGGGCAACCACTATCTCCTTTTCTTAATCTCTTTACCCTCCACCCAAGCACATTTGTGTTCCTGAGCTTTTAATTTCTTTACCATCTGTCCAAGTTAGCTTGCGCCACAGCAAAATGCCATGCTAAGTGACAGGACACATTCAGGGAACTCTCTCATTCTGTGAAATCTCTTAAGTGCCTGCTCAGTCTTAAAAATAACCCGCATCACTCATCTTGCATTTTGAAAGTTCAAAAGGATGAAAAAAAAAATTCTCTTTCTGTGCCTACATCTGCAACTGAGCATTGCATGTTTAGAGGAAAGCATCTCCCTTCGGTCTCAGCACGCCTACCTGTAACACCAGTGATAATAAAAACATGTTGGGAGCAACCGAGAACAAACACTACTTAAGAGCTGGGTACTAGAAATTCTGAAATAATTTCAGTTTGATTAACTTTTGCTTTCAAACTGGCATATCCTGGGCTGCTAACTGGTTACAAGCACTGCTGAATGCCACGTCCCTTGTTTGATGCTCTGCCATTTGGCAGCCTTCAGCAGACCCGACATTTTTTGGTTTCACATTCCAAAGAGAAACTCAACTATTTAATCCCTGTGCTTTGTTTAAAACTCTCTTAAACTGAAGTATCAGATTAAAACTAATCTTATGCTTAAATAAATACTGAAGAAAGCTACAAAAGCATTTAAAAAGAAAGCCCAGCAATGAGAGAGACTACAGCGTGCTTCTTGC
The DNA here is from genome assembly GCA_014706295.1 of Lycocorax pyrrhopterus obiensis. Lineage (NCBI taxonomy): Eukaryota > Metazoa > Chordata > Aves > Passeriformes > Paradisaeidae > Lycocorax > Lycocorax pyrrhopterus. The sequence goes on from JACSVZ010000013.1 coordinate 24,709,842, forward strand.
AAAAAATGGCCTGTTTTCTCCTTTAAGGGCCAGTAATGGCAATCACCCTACTGTTTTTAATTACAGATCTCCTCTCTTGTATAACATTTTAATGTTTTCAAATGCAAATTATTTGCTTGCAGATGTGTTCAAATAATAATATCCTGAAATTCTTTGCTAATCTCCCCAGTAAATCTCTCAGAGATTGTCAGATTCCAAGACTGTCTAACCCAGCCAGCAGCCAGAGGTCTAGCCACAATTAAAGGTATATAAATACAACTTTTTAAAAATACAGTAGTAATTTTTTAAAATCACAAAATACCTAAAAAAGTAAAACCCAATATTTATACCCTGAATGGTGATTAATTGTGCAAGACAATTCAGTTTCAAGTGTTTGGTTTGAGATACCTTTAAAGAGACAGGCTGGGTAAATTTCTGTCAGATGTCACCTGACAAGCAGATTTTCAAGGATTTAAGTGTCTGTGGTGGCATATGAAGGACTCCACATAAGTACTTTGAACAGTGAACTCAAAGAACAGGGAACTAAGCGCCTCAAAAATCTGAGGCAAGATCAAGCTTAAAGCATATTAACATAAATCTGTATGATTTCAGAATAAAGCAAATATAGAGAAGCACAGCTCGCTGGCTTGCTCCCTCCGCTGCAGTTACTGCATCTCCCAGGGCATTAGCCTCCAGGTTTGAACTCTCAGCCCTACCACACTGATGAGCAAGTTGGGTTCTCTAAAGAGAAGGAGAGGCAGCTCGCTGCCACATAGGGATGTAAACACAAGGTCTGGCCCCTAGATCCACAAAGTCTTATGCACAACGAAAATTGTACAGAGCCTAAAGCTCCCCACTGCCGATGCCCAGTACACACAGAAATGAACAAACTACCCTCTTAGAAAACTTGCAAAAAGGCACCAAACCTAAACTGCGCTAGAATAAACTGTTCAAGCTTTACAATGCACAAAATGGTTCCTACCTCCCGTTCCAGATACGATTTAAGGGATTCTGTCTCATTTAACAGAGTAACGCTGCATTTGCCTCTAAAAAAAGAGAAACACGTCTTATGAAAAAAACATCTTAAATGCTCATGTGATTCACAAGATGGTATTACTGAAGTTGTACATAGAACCTGAACTTACATTGAAGAGTACTTGAAAAATAACAATGCTATGTGAGTTTTGAATAAAATGGAAGACTACAGTCGTTACCTAATGTGTGTGGCTGGCAGAGATTCCAGCTGTCGTGAGAGAAACAACTCACGATGTCGTAGCTGATGCTTCTGTTTCTCTGGTAAATCAACCATTTCTGGATTTTCCATCTCCTCTTCCATTTCTCCTAGTCATGAAGAGACAAAATTGATCAAGAACAGGGAAAGTATTGACTTTGAGCAAGTCAGAACAACTTGCTCCAAAACCTCTGCTAAATAATAAACATTAATCAGACTAAATGTAACATTTCAGCCAATTGAACAATTACATAATTAGTTCAGATCCTTGAAATGATGCCTGTGAAGAATTTTATTTATTCACCACCACGATCAAATCATCCCAGGCACACACAGATCACATCAAGCTGAAAGTCACACAAATCTGCCACCAATAGAGAGACGTTCTGGAGAGAGGGAGCTGCTTTTGGAGACCATCAGTGCATCAGATTCATCAGGTAGAAGCTGACACATGATGAGTGAGGCAGTCAAAGTGAAGTCTTTCCTCTCTGCCAGGCATCAGTTATCTTAAACCTGGCTCCTCTTTCAAGACATCACACTGTCCCATCCCGGCTTCAACAGCTTCTGCAGGGAATGCCCCCTGGAAAGGGCAGTTTATTTAATCAGTGTTATTTTGTACTCTCCTCACCCCAACCACAGCCAGTAGAACCCAGCCACAAGATTAACTGGAATGTAACCAAGTGCCTGAGGCCACTCTTGCCACCTGCCCTACCCTACCCACACCACACACATCCAGCTGCAACACTCCTGCATTTCAGCAGTCAGGATCCACCAGCTCTGCCTTGGCACTATCCAATCTCCATCCAACCAGTTCTCAAACATACACCAAAGTAAACACATGAAATCACACCCACGCTGATACACAACTGATCCCAAACATCTCCAAGCATCTTTCTTTTTAAGAAATAAATTGTATGTTTTGTGTTCATCAACAAGTATCCTGCCAGTTATGCCAGTTAAAGCTGTAAAAGGCAAAATACTCAAAGAAAAAAAACTCCAAAGATCCTCCATGATGAACAACTGAGAACGAAGAGGCCAGACTTCTCCTTCTCTAAGAAATTAGTGCGGTTACTTGTACTTCGCAAAACCACAGGAAAAGTTTCCCAGACTGTAGCAGAATGAGCTGTAAAGCCTCATGCATGAATTGTAAAACTCTAATTTTACAGCAGTATTATTCTCAAAGAGCAGACTTATGCCTGCAGCTTAATTCAACAGTTGTTGCCAAAAAACCTTTCTAGTGAGAAACACATACAGACAGAGTTATGATTTATATACCCTTAAGATTAGTTAACTAAAATCCCCAAAGTTATCCCAAAAATAAAGCAAACAGAAAGGAGAGATCTCCATTTCATAAAACACTAAAATTGCATTTAGTTTTAAATAGGCCACCATTATGCCAAAGGCAGTGACAAAAAATTATGTACCCTTCAGGTTCCCCACAATTTATCACCCTTTTACTGCCCTGAAAAAAAGACCTGCAGTTTATTTGCCCGTCAGGTAGGCTGCTCCAGCAAGGAAGGGAAAAAAGAGCAGCATAATTAAACCAGACTGCAACATACAATAGCTGCTACACCACATGAGCTGTTAACCATACAGCAGCATGCACTTAGGTTTTAATATTTTCCTGAGAACCAGAACACCAAATTTACATTTGTTGCACAGTTTCATGGGTCTGCAACTTATTTACCGAAGTGGATTCTGTTTTAGTTGAAAATTAATATTGTGACTGCTATCCTACACTGTAAATATACCAGCAGCAATATCCACGAACAAGTCAGCAAGTTCCAAGCTCATTTGCCTGAAAACCGAAGGATGCACAAATGAAAAGGGAATTCATGCCTGCACTTACAGCAGCTTTTGGAAATGACAGTAGTGCACTGTGTAATGCAGGGAAAATACTACAAGGAACAAACTAAAATACTTATTATCTTCAGTATATTTGATAGCCTACAGCTTTTAGAAATTACATTTTTCTAAAAAGTATGTCAACCCCTTTGTGCCAATCGAATCTACAGACAAAATGAAAGCACCCAGCACAACCAAACTAATCCCAGGGACTACATCTCTTCAGGTAGGCTCGCCTCCCAAGTAGTATTTTATTTATGTGTCTACCTTTTGTAATAAAATACAGAAGGTGGAGAGCACACATTTTCTTATGGCAGCTCTGCAATGAACAGCCTTTCAAAAACCAAAAAGCACAATACATTTCCTTCTTAAAAACAGACAGACATTTTCTACAGGTAACAAACAACACCCCCACACACAGCAGTAAAACTGTCATAGCACCCCCAGACAGAGGTAGGAATGTTCCAAGAAATAACAAACAAACAAATCTATAGGAGCATTGTTCCTCCTTTTTCAGGGCCATGATTTAGCACTGAAAACAACAAGACGTGACAAATGCATTCGGAACCAAGGGAAGGAGAGAAGAGTGAACTGGATCCAGGACAGGAACCTCTCTTCTTCATTGAGGTCAGGCAAAAGCTGCTTTGACAAAAACTAACCAGTAGCACCTCAAACCCCACTAACACCTCACCACCTGACACAGACAGTACAGGCTAAACTCAGACTATGAACCGCAACAGCAGCTGTCCCAGCCCCAGCTCCAGGACAAGTCTGTCTGACATGTCTGCATTTCACCTTCCTACAGCTCACCCACTCACACTCTAACTGAAGCAGACTCCACCTTCAAGAATGGTGGTCATAGTCTTAAAAAAACAGAAACATGTATTTATAAAATATCCAAGAAATCCTTTTCAGAAAGATTTGCCTGCATTTTTTACAGTACTGTGGAATAAGTGGTATGGGAATACAGGAGGCGCAGTATATTGGGACTTCAGTGCTCTCATAAAGCCTTACTTCAAAATTAATCTCTCTGCTTGATAGATGTGCTTGTGCAGATTTGAAACTAAACATTTAATCTTAATACAAACAGTAATATATCAGCTATGCAGCAGTAGCCAGTGGAATGCTGTAAGAAGCGTGTTAGACTAAGTATTATTTGATATTTAATGGCAGAATCATTAATAGCACATTAACAAAGCTTGAAGATGACTTATATCGGGAACAAGAGATAGGCAGATTAGGCACAAACAGCAAGACCTGTGTGAAAGCTAACGTATATGGGGAAAATAATTAGAAAGAGTAAACTTTGAGTTGGCAGGAGAAACCCAAGAGGCAGTAATTGTAATTTAAAATGACTGGGTGTGTGAGATGTGAAATTAAACATCAATATTTGCTAGACACTAGAAAGAATAGCAATTTGCTATAGATCAGACCGGGCTCTCTAGAGCATCAAAAGCAGAAAGCACCAGCCCTTTCTCTGCATTACGGGTGTCATACAAGTAGCTACATGACAGAATTCAGAAATGCACAAAGGTAAACAAGACACAGAAATTAGGTTTAGAGAGCACCCAAGGTTTACCAGCTTGGGAAACAGTCTGCAGTAACAGAAGAACTAGTTAGCATGGTTATAACTAACAAAATAATGTAAATAATAAAGAAAAAGAGTGGGGCCAAATCATTGGGAAACACAGGAAAACCAGTGCTAGTGACCTGCACAACAGCTCCTTCAGAAGCAAAGGAAGCTGCAACACTGGCTGCTTTAACAGCTTAACTAAGGACCTTGGAGGAAAATTCTAGAAATGCTGCATTTGAAAAAATTAAAATACAACACCAGGTTCCTTCTTCCAGGTTCAGTTTCAAATGGTTTGTACGAAGCTGTAGCCTTACTCATATTTTTCTCTATCAAAAACCAGCTATTGACTTGTAGCTATACAAAATAGGGAGAAAGGTTAAACAGATAGGAATCCTTATACCTTGACACTTCAGAAGGAGTTTGCTACATTATCAAGACATCCCACTAGGATCCCTGCCACGAATTTCTGGTGGTCATCTTTTGCAGCCATGGCCACTATTACAGGTAGCAAACAGACACTATTTTGGACACTTCTATCTTCCCTCACTGCACCACTCCCAAAGAGAAAAACCACAGTTCCTGCCTCTCAGCAACAACTGAGCCAAAGTGTCATTAGTGGATATATGAATTGGACTCCTCTTAAATCTGCATGAGGGGTGTTGGGAGAAAATAGAGAAGGGGAATAAAATGGAAGAAATAAAAAGCTAGTTTGTGAAGCTACTGTCAAACTTCATTTAGATTGGTGTTACTTAAAATGTAAAAAAATTTCTCAATAAATTCCCTACCTGTTTAGGCACACAAGTATCATGCAACCATTTATTTTCAGAAGCTTTGGCACTTCTAAAACCAAGCTGCCATGTGTGCCTGGCACCCAGAGAGCACCTGCTGAAAACCAATCATAAAACTGCCAATCCAGCCAGCACTAACTGGTCAGTTCTCCAACCACTACCAACTCATTGATGGAAATATTTAATTATTAAAAATCGTATAAGACATTTTATGAAGAAAATACATAGTGACAGCATCCAACAATAGGTTGAGGAGTCAAGTATCTTTCCCATTTCTCTTCCATCAAGTCCTGTCTGCAATCTTGTTTTCAAAGTCTCTGGGTAAGAACTTAAAATAGTGTCTTACTGGTGAAGCAAGTTCATTTCAGAAACAGGTGGAGAAATTCCCTAGAATAATTTGTGAGGTGATTAAAGAGGCTTATGAATAAAAAGCACTAACAATGTATGGAAGACATCATAAGGCTGAAATATTTACAGGACAGCCCAGACAAGCTTTATATCATATGACAAAAATAGTAAGATCACAGATCAAGTCCAAGAATCAGGTTACATACATCAGGTACTAATTTATAGTCACCAAGTACAGAATAAGGCACTTCCAACACATTTCTCTGTATACAGACTTAGGAGAAAAGACAACATTTCAGACTTGCCTGTTTCAGATATCTGATGGATCATCCAAGCTAAAGTGGGTTCTTTTTTTTTAACTTTGAAACATTAATTTCACAATTACATCTTTTTCCTTCCTTTATTGGAAGAGTAAAAAAAAATAACAAAATATCCATACAATTTTTCCATTCATGTCCTGGCTGTATCTCCCCATTACTTAGCTCTGTCACTGCACTGATCTCAACAGTAGGTCTGAAATAAAGGCATCTTAAACAGAAGACTGTGTGAATCCAGAAATGTCTGCAGCCAGAAAGCTCCATTAATCAGCTGAACAAAGGCAGTTAAAAGATCAGCGATGCAGATACATACATCTACTGCAAATGCATCAAAATGAGGCAACAGGAGACTTTATGGAAATGAACTCAAAGTCAGTGACAGTGTGGAATATCTGTACTAGAATCTTAACATCTACAGAATTTGATTTCATTATATCATGCAGGGTGTTGATTTTTTTTTTCCCCGAGCAGAGAACTAATGGCTGTCCAAAAAGCTTAATTTTGCTCTCTTCTCCCTTCTTATGAGGAACGGAAACCACAGAGCAGCACATCTATCTAAATAAATGGAAGTCATTCAGTAGCAATTTTATTCTGCACCAGAAAGAAACATACTGGAGAAAATGCTAGTTACTAATGAAATTTACCCTAAGAGGCAGACTCAGTTGTCTCTGGTTGCTCTATTAATAGGATTGTGCTATAGAAGAATTCTCCCATCTTTCAAACAACACATACAAACAATGAATTATTTGTTTGCATTAAAAAAACCCACTTAGATTTCTTATCACAAAGAGAAATCAGCATTTTCAGGTTCAAGGAGCATTTATGTGGGTTCAAATAGTTTTCATTTTCAGTCTCAGATGTGTGTTTCTGTGAACGCTTCCTACCTGCTTCCTTTACTAAACCTAGTGAAGTGAGACACAGATGAAGGAATCAATAGTCACGTTGTTTATGGTGAAGCTCCTATTAAGCTTCAGGATTCTCAGATAAAATGAATACTGCTGCACCGAAGAGATCTCAGGAAAGCTTTGCCTGCCACCACAATTCTGTAACACAGCCAACTCTCCTCTCAATGCCACATGACCTCTTTTTTCAAGGTATGGTTGCAATGGAGGATTATTTGGACAGACTCCAGTCTACACCAGAAAATACTCAAATTTATCAATAAGGGACTAGTTTTGCTGCATCTTTTCCCCAGTGGCATTAGAGCAGTGAGAACACAGCAAGCCATTGTATTCATTGCTAAAACGGAGTATCTGATTTAATCAATCCCCAGATCACTCTATTGATACACACACCAAGAAGCACATTAAAAGACAGTGATGCTTGCCAGCTAAATCATAGTTCTGACATGCCCATATCTGATCGCTTCTCTCATTTATGGATGTGTCCTGAATTACAAGGATTCATGAGGCTGTCCATGCTTTTTGCTAAATTTTAACCAATCTGAACAGCTACATCTCACACACTCCATTGTTTACAAGAGAAAAATGATTTAGTTACTCCACTTGCTTAGTTTTTTTTCTCCCTTTCAACATGTCTGTTTTGGTAACTGTTCTGTTAGTACTATGTCCATCACCTTGCAAGGATGGGACAAAAGGGATGTTGAAGTGGCAGAGGAAGGTGTAATAAACCTAAATCTAATCCTCACTGGCAATTGGAATGGAGTCAAACAGGCTGAAAACACCTCAGATAAAGTGCCCAATGCCATGTAATAGGTTGCTCTAATTTAAAACGGTTGCTATAATTGAAATGAAACGGTAACACCAAATTTTTGTTTGCAAATAAGCTTCCACCTCTACTCAGCCAGGTGTTTCAGATGCTTCTGATTGCCCTGGGAGAGGAGCACATGCCAACACAACCTGACATATTCTGTAAAATAACAGTAATAATAATAAAAAAAAAATCAAGGAATCAGTTATACAATGCATACACACAAGGGAAACTGATGTAAGGTAGCATGAGCAACCTGCTGCATTTTATGATAGTTTAGGTTTACGCTTTTATTTAATCAGAACATAACTACAATACTCGAAAAAAAGTTCTAATTTTCAAGTCTCCTCTCAGCGTAGACATTTCTTTTCCCAACAAAAGGGATTTAAGTATTCAAAATAGTGACGGGAGATGCTCGAACTCTGTTTTCAAAGTGTATTTATTGAGCATGTTCAGACAAAAGCTGTGTCACTACAAGAAATATTGTTAACATTGAAATTTAAAGAGAAATCCTGTTAGTCAGGTTTCAAGCTGGCCATGTTTCAAGTTGCTTTCCCATAATCAGTCTATTTGATTCACACAAATAATGTTTGAGGGTTTTTTTAATATACAAACCAAACCAAATAATTAATGAGAAGTAATATTAGACAGGGAGAATACTTTCTCTCACCCCAAAAATTAAAAAATACATTTGTGTGGAGCAAATAAGATGTCTTTACTCAGCCCTAACTGAAAACTTCTATCTTGTCCCCACCATAACCAAACCATACACAAACGAGGTATTAAAAGGTTTAGGGAAAGGGGAAATTTAAAAAAAAAAATAAAATAAAAAAAAGGGTCAGGCAGAAAGACAGAGAAAAGTCAGCCAAACAAGTAATGCAAATTGCTAAAGATGACTACAGAAAAAACCACATTTAAGAACAGCAATACTGATACTTGAAATATCAAAGTCGTGCCCAAGTCTGACAATTTGTGCAGAAGCAATTTCATTTGAACACAAAGCAGCTTACTTGCATGTTTGTCTGCCAGTACAATGAGCGTGCTTGAGATGTCTCTTCTCCTGTAGAAACACACCACCTTTGCTTCCACGTTTCCATTGGCAGTCTGAAACAGGGAACAAAAGAAAAAAACCGACCGCTAATCAAGAGCGGAACTGTACACTCTGAACTAGGAACTTCATAAATTATTTGGAATTTCGCACAAGAGCTACACAGGGTCTACTTTTAGCACCTCCAGCTGCACTCATTATCTAACACACAAACTCCAGCATGATCCATTCCAGGGCAGGGAAATTCCAGGTAGTTTGGCCCTGCCCTAATTGTACCTGAGGAACCACCTTTTTAAGTTACAGAGCTTTCAAGGGGTGAGAAAAACACACTTACCTGCAATTACAACATATTAACAAGCCACTTTGCTACGTTTGAGGTGATTACTACATTAAGTAGAATTCAAATGAATCTTTAAAAACCCAATAAAAAAATTGTGAAAAATAACAACAGAATTCAGATCCAGGCTGTTCTCTAAACTCTGCAGGGCAGTAGGAAGGCAAGAAAGAACCCAGCCATTATTACTGCTGCAAAAGTGACATAAGATTCTCTGACAGCACTGGTGAGCTGAATAATGACCAACACACAAAAAAATCATTACAAAAGAACCAAAGAAGCTGCACCAGGCAATAAAATCGGTATCAGTGACAACATATAAAAAAATCAGAATTTTTGAAATATTATTTACTTAAAACTCTTAAAATGAGATAGGTGATCAACTGTAAGATGGCACCTGCCAAACAGTGCAACTGGCTTTTTAGAAAGGGGGAATATATAGGGGAAATAAACCTACTGGTTGGTAACAGCCCCAGCCAGTTCACTATCTCTAAAATAAATGAAATAATGCTAAAGTAACTCAAGAGTTGTACCTTACTACTGAAGACTCTTTGAAAACCATAATGAAGGCACAGTTCCAGAAAATAGAAGATAAAAATTCCCTGCTAGGAAGTCTCCAAAAAAGGGTAGCGAAGCAGCAATGTGTCCACAAGAAAACAGAATAAAAATTTATGTACATGCTTGTTTCTAAGATGTGAATGAAGGAAAAGCTTCAACTTTTATAATACCAGTTTTCCTAACACAATTTTTTTAAAACAGACACCACATACATGCACAAATATTTCCCTTACAGACCAGAAGTTTTTCGTACAGTCTCAGAATTTCTACCTTTTTCTGTTAAATAATTCAGAACTTTTACATTTTGAGGAACTAAAATACAAAGGCAGGAACCATCTTGTTCAAACACAGACAGCTTCCATGTAAATTGATCTATTTAATTGCCCAGACTTCATTTACACTCAGTTAAAAAGGAAATAAAAGATCTAGGATTCATTTCAACCTGAAAGACCCATTTTTAAAGCGTAGGTCAGAGAACTCATGGCTCAAGCAAGAGCTGCACCAAGATGGGAGGTCCAGGCTGAAGGTTCATCTTTTTTAAAAGGTGAGGAGAAGAATGAAAAGGAAGAATAAGAGAGAAAACAACGCTTTGCAGGAAAGTGATCAACAAATCTGCACCCTGTAATGGGTGGAATACAGACAGTGACACCTCATGGATACAGATCCACTGGGAACATTTAAAGAACTCACTCATGTTTCTTTAAGGCAAAAGAATGGAGGTATTTCTGTAAAAGACCTCCACCAAAAACAAGGGGTTACAAGGATGTCCCAGCATTCAGATTCTTTATTGGTCAAGAAATCGATATATTTTCTCTTCCAAATAACTGTTTGAGAACTACATGCTTTTCCACCACTGGTGGCTGAAGAAAAATACTTGATATTAGTCAGTTAATGTACATCCAAATCCAAACCAGCAATGTTACATTCCTTCTGTATGGGCTGCAATAACGTTGGTATTAAACCTGAAAACGTGGCATGTTTAGGATCCAGCTAATGGCTTCAGAACGGTCTTCCCCCCTCAATTAGGTCACATTTCAGCGCTGAGAACTTCAGCTGGCTTCCCACACAGAACCTATCATGCTTCCCTTTTCGATCCATTGAAAGGGAATTTGGCAGATGAAAGAGTACACTGGCCCAAAGGACAACCAGCAAAGAAAGTCTGAGCAAGCAGATCATAGCTGTAAACCTTTCTCCTGAGCAAGAGTCTACCCCAAGAAAGGTCAAATTAAAGCTCTCCATCCTCTAGGCAAACTCTTACATTTTCTTCATATCCTGAACCTGGCACGGAACTGAAGAACTGCGGAAACCTCCTGCCCTAAAGGTGGGCATAATCACCTTGAGAATGACATGCCATTGATACTCAGTCCTTTCACACCAAAGGAGAACAAAAGGTCTTAAAGCATTCCAGAAAATTATCAGAGAACAAATATACTTTTAAGCTTCTAATTACCAGAGAACTGCTAAAGAATTGTTTTGATTTTAATCAAATCAAGCAGATCATAAATTCAATTAACTTCAAAGACTTGATGGAAAAAAATGTTTACCTTATTGAGCTCTTCTATTCTTCGTATCAAATAGGGGTTACTTGAAGAATTTTCGAAGTAGACATAATCTGACAAAAAGAAAAAAGACTCTTTAAAATATGAACTGCTAAAAATCGAATCAAAACCTTTATCAGCCCGGAAAGCAAAGCGCGTGATCTTCCTTTTCTCTCTGATCAGATTATTTCCACTTAGGCCACACTCTTGTCTTTACTTCTTCTCATCAAAATCCAGCCACTTCTCACCAGCAATATGTGATCTGTCTCTTCCCCTCCAGTTTACAAGTATGGCTCATTTAGTTAGAATACAAATGGTTTCTCTCTCTCATCTTTTTCTCTACTTCCTGATCTTTTATGCTTACGTGATCCTAGAATGCCCTCAACAAAATTCCATATAGCTGTCCAGACTGGTCAGTAATACTTGTATTTTCAAGCAGGATAAACATTTAAAGTTAAAGGGAAAAAACGAGTTCTTTACCAAAGGTAGTGCCTTCAAAAAAAAATTACAGAAACATGCATGAGTGCCATATAAATTATTTGGTATTACAGAACTCCAAGCTTAAGCACTCCTTAAGAAAACAGATGCTCAGGAGTTCTGAATGGACTGGCCTTCATCTCCCAATACTCCAGAAGCCAAACTAAGCCTGAACTGAGGCTAAGAGGGGGCTGAATCCACCTCCCCGCTGACAAGGTGCTGACCTTGCATACAGATCTGACAACAATTCCTTCCAGGCCTATCTAAGACGATTTCCCTCCAGATTTCCCAGCTCATTTGTGTTTGGAGCAAAACACCCGTAGCCCCCGGGTACGCCTCAGGTGATCTTTCGCAATGGCTACATTAGCATGAGATGCTGCGGCATGAATGGTGTTCAGTGGTGCTTGCCCTCTGTAAATAGGGACAACCACTGAGGCTGTTACACTCAATCTCCCTGAAATCCTCGTAAAAAGGGCTGTGGAAAGCACAGACACTGTTCCCTCCTCCCCAGCCCAGAGGAAGGAAGACATCCCCCAAAGGTCTCTGCTCCTGAAAAACTGCACCAGGAGAGTTAAGGAGTCCCCTTTTATCTCTAGGGTGACCAGAGACACACCAGAGCATTTACCCATCACAGCCCTTTCGCTTGCCCGTGTAACACGACTCGAGCTCCAGACGCACATTTTTTCAGACTGCTGCTTACAGCCCCTGTTATCCATAGGTCTCCCCGGATTTACAGACAGACCTACTTGCTGCATGGGACACAAGAGCACAGCAGTGACCGCCGGGCAAATGACCCCAAGGAAACTGCTGCTTGCACTACCCGCAAACAACCGAAGTGCCCTCTTGCCCCTTCAACGCGGCTGGGCTGCCTTAGGACAGATTCACTAACCAGGAATCCCAGAGGTTACAATCCCAAGAGCGACAACTCTTAACAAATCTGTTTTCCAAGCTTTTGTCTTTTCAAAAAGTGTGTTGCCAAGACACCTTGATAGTGAAGTCCCAACCTGGTCTTGGCTGAAGTGACAAGCAGAGAGTTTCAATGCTTACACTCGAACAAGTCTTGGGTATTCAAACACAGAGTGTAACCAGGGCTAAGGAGCACTGAAATAGCACACCCAATTTTTGGTATTTTTGTGCATTCTGTGCTCCAGACATCTCAGACTGATCATCAGCCATCTTCACACACACTAACACGCATCTGAGTGACTCCAAAACTTTCTTCCCGACTGCAAGAGTCAGTTCCTCTTAAATATCACAGCCCTGCAGGCTTTAAACTGGTGAGACATCTCAAGTGAGGAATAGAGTTTGGACATCTGGTTTGTAGAAAACTTTGTGGGTTGGTAACAGAAATGGTTAAAACACCCAAGCAAGTAAAGATCCTAATTTTCCATTCCCAAACACCAGCTCTGTGCAGTGCATCAAACAGGAAACAACAGGCTCAACATTACTATAACCAACTCTACCAGAAGTCAAAACCAAACAGATACTTGGCAGCTTCAGCAATAACAACTGCTGACTGAAATAACAATGGTGGGCATTAAGCAATTTACTGATCAGCAGAGTAAAGAGAAATGATTTCTCCCACAGCAGAACCACCCATGCCCTACAAGGGCACTGCAGTGGAGGACGTTGAAGCTTTGAGGTGCCTCCAAGCTCACTGGCCACTTCTCACTGGAAGGCTCCAACATGTAAAGAAAGGACGAGTTCTTTCCCTCCACCCCTCCAATAATCCAGCTACTCCTCACTTCAGGTATTTTGACTGAAGCAGATGCAAAAAATATTACTTTTGTAAACACTGTGCCTGAAAATTAAAAATTAAAACTAAAGGAAATGTCAATCTATGTCTTGAAAATACAATCTTATCTTTAATCCCATAGGTTTCAGGTGGCTGTTACAAATGTTCATAGTTCACATAATTTCTAATCAGCTTTTTTGTGTGCATGTACACGCATATATTCTCAGAGACACATTTTATACCTCAAGTGAGCATTAACTCGGTTTTTCACATAACTACAGTTTATTGATTGTAAAATCTGGCATGGATTTGAAGAAAGCTTATCACAGATGAATGGTTTACCAAAGAACAGCTCACAGTGGTATCCAACAGTACGGAATAATAAAGCCCCCAACATTGTCTCGGTCAGCAGCAGGAGCATCCCCAGACCCGCACTGTGCGACCAACAACTGCAAACCAAGCTCACAGGAACCACCACGTTCTGCACACTGCTGGCAGAAAGGCAGAACCAAACCTGTCCCTCGGGATGCTTCAAGAGCTGACATATGACAGTGCAGAGGCACATTCTTAGGCCAGTGCTTGATGACTTCACCATGTCTAATCCCCAGCCCAGTACATCTCATCCATGTTTTAGACTAATTCCACAACTACGTTAAGCATTTCACCAGTAGCTATGCAACTAATGGAGACCTATTTCCCATTGCTCAAATTACCTGGAAAAGGGCTTCTTCCTCTCTGCAAGTAATGCAGAGCACACTGCAAATCACGTAACACAAAATAACGCATATCAGAGGAAAGTGTTGGCATTTTTCATAGAGATTTTAAATACTAGAACTAAAATTAAAATGCTGTCCTGCACAGAGAATTGTTTGAATTCTTGTTCCACATGTACAATGTGGAAATTTTAAGTTCGACAAACCACTCTCCAAACTGATGCTTGGGCTGGTGGAAACACTGCTCCACAAGCAACAAAGCCCAACAAGGTTGGTTTCCTGCACAGGAGGTTTAAAGGTGGCACACCACTGGTCCCTACACTCCAAAGCACTGCCTTTCTCCTTGAATAGCTCTTCCACTTACTCTCCAGCTTCCTCCCATGCCATGGAAGTGCACCCTTTCTCATACTGCCTACCCAACTAATATTATTCCCAGTTCGCTTTCAAGGCAGTACCTACAACTGCAGATGCATGTGCACACACAATAACAGAAACCTTCCACATACTCCCAACAATCCAGCTGTCAATGGGAGATATCCTGTATGCACACAACCGCCAGGGTCCCTGTACCCTGGGCTGAAAGAGGGGATGGGGAAGGAGACAAAATTAGCAGATCTCTAGACAGCAGGGAGATATGCATCTCAACTCCTACTAAGAACAGGAAGGAAGAGTTCACTAAAACAAAAAATAAGGTCTAGGGACAGAAAAGTAGAGCCTGATAGCAAACAAAACAAGTCACACCCTTCAAACACAACTATCTATCCTTGCTGATTTGTTTTCCTACTCACAAAACTGAAGAAAAGGACTAGTCTAAAACTGCTCTGCATCCCACAAGCATGACATGCCCCCTCACCACCACAAAAAGCACATGAAGGCAATCCCTCACCACTCAGCCTCCTGAAGAGAGTTTCAGCCCCATACCTTCACAACAGCTGTCAGCTTCAGCTTAGCATCCCCGAATTAATCAGCCGTGCATCCATACCATGATCATAATTAACGGCATCACTCATGCATATTACAGTTCTCTGTGATCAGGCTACAACAATGACTGAGGAGTGTGGAAATACCAAAGGACCATCACACAGATCATCACCTTCTGACAAACTCAAAATGTAGTTCTTCCTCTTGCCTGTGCTGTTTTAGAGCAGAAGTACCCACATACATAAATCTATCCAAAAAAAGCCTTTATATCTCATAATACTTTTTCTGAATATGCACAACACAATTTGCTAGAAAACAATGAACTGCTAGAACACACAGACACAAGTACACTTGCAACAGTACAGCAGCTAAAACTAGAATGACAGCCTACAGACCACAGAAGATGAAAATTTTCCATAAAGGCAGTAAAATAATAGTTCTCAATTGGCAATTAACAGAATTTCTTCTTGCTCTCATATGCTTTTAAGACATTATTGCAAAAGAGCTTTCCTCTCTGCCTTCTTCATGTCACCTGTTGCTTATGTCTACATCAGGCCATGGAAAAGAAAATCAGGAGGGGGTACCGCAAAATAAATAACACACACTGTCTAGAGGTCATATATTTATAAGATTAGACATGTCTGAGCTACCTAACAACCTTATGGGCTTTTAGGTGATCAAGTTGCAAAAATGCCCAAAAGTATTTTTATCCTCCCCAACGCACACTTGCCTTTCGAGCTACAAGTGCTTCCTGAGGACTGACCTCGCTGAGTATTCCCTACTTTACCCCCCCAGAAGTCTTACACAGCGACTACTGCACCAGCCTACAGAGGTACTCAGGATATGACGGAGGCTGGAGCCCTCCTCTTCCCACACTCACTACCACTGCTGGGTACAATGTGCAATTCCAGACACGTGATAAAGAAGCAACTTCACAGTTGTAAATATTTCCCCTCCCCAATGCACAAAGCTGCTGCCCTGAATTAAAGATGACCATCATGAGAGTGCATAAACTTACGACGACCTGCTTGCTTTATGACTTCTTTTACAGGAAATATGTGTCTCCTCACGCTCTGGGCTCTCCAATTCAACTTTGGGCCAGTTTCCTTAGTAAGTCCCAGTTTTCAAATTATTCACCAGCTTTGTACCTAAACTGTCAATCATTTTACATTCTGGATAATACAATCCCTCTTGCTGTGAAAGAGGAGGCTGGAGAGGCAACACCACTTTCAGCCTACAAGTCCTGCAATCTCACCTGGCAGAGCCCAGGTCCTACTGCCTTCTGGCTGTTCAAAAAACAGCAACACTCATGGCAGCAGTCACCTGATGAAACGTTTAGTTACAGAGCAGATAAGACTTGCAACAGAGAAAGCTTCAACAGCACAGTATTTTCATTACCAGAAAGGCAAAACTGAAACAGTTCTTTCTACTCCTAAAGGAATTACGGGGTCTAATACATCTGGCAATATACACAAACCAGGTATTTACAAATTAAGGTCTTTTGTGGATCAACAAAGGTATTAAAGATATACTGTCAGCACAGGCTCAATTTGTATTTACAGGACAGCAGTATTTGTGGCTACTGCATGCACTGGCTGCAGCAAACTGAGGATGAGGCAGCGCATGCTATGGGAAACACCACCACTACCACCCAACTCCTTAAATAAAATGTGGAAATGCCAAGCACACAAGCCTCTGAAATACCTATAGCCAACTAGTGAGGGACATGGTAAAAGCAACATCTCCTGCAGAAATCTCCCCTCCATACAATTAACAGCAAACCATCACTAAATTTAGCAAGGATAAGTTGAAGTACCCCAGTTAAATCAAGCCAGCTTTGCTCTTGTTTCTTGAGCAAGGATTATCTACACACTCACATGGTAAACAAAATGTTCATGTTATATTTTCTTCCAAATGTGCAGAACTAGAAAGGGACATCCAATGTTACTTGGCTGTTTTGAGATGTAACCTATGGATCACTTTTTCTGACAGGCCTCCAAAAATCCAGGTTCAATATTACCCAAACCATAACTCAAAGGAGAAGCAATTCACAGTAAGATCCATGTAACAGGACTATGGATTATGCGCAGACCTATAAAAAAGTTGATACAATTGTTTATCCATGCTAGCTCTTATAGCAAGAGTTATTGCAACAACAACAAAAAAAACCCCACCCCAAATAACAACAAAACCCCCCCCACCAAATCACTAAACTTTGAAGGACCTGTAACAGTTACAAACAAAAACTAAAGTACCTTCCATACAGAAATCTACTAAAGGTAAGACATAATCTATCTTTTTGAAGTAAAAAGAAAAATAAATCAAAGGTAATGACAAGCAACTTGCTTGGAGAAACTGTCAGTTGTTTGATCCAGTTTAAACTCTGAAACATTATGGTATTTGGAACTTCCCAGAGGTCTTCTGTTCTTTGTTTTCTATCATGTCAAGGGAGAGGGCAAGAAAAATTCTTGTCCAGCCATCTCATATCATTTTTTGCCTGATTCTTAGTGAAACAAGGTTTATGCAACTCCATTATCCATGCATTAGTTCTTCCCTATTAACTCCTGAACCCTTTGTTCAGACATTTCACAGAGGGACAGAAGTCTCAAAGATAATTAGGTTCTGATCATTGTTCCCTATCTTAAAGACATAGATACAAAAACTACAAGAGAAAGTGAGAAAGGTAAGACAGAAATATGAAATGGCTCCTGTTTCAGAAACAATTAATAGATTAGGTTTTAAAGCAAATCACTGGAGATTCCACAGTGTCTGGAGGAATTATCAAAAGTCCTTGCTTTCTTATGCACCTCTCAACACCTTTACTGTCAGTGCTGCTCAAGGCAGGTCCTGGGCTCAACTAACTTCTAATCTGATTCACGAGGGCCAGGTGTGCTCCCAAATATTTACCCTCTCTGTCAGGGAAGAAGGCAGGTATTCTGCCTCACAGCAATAGCCTAGGGACTGAAGATCTCTGCATGAGGCACAAAGCTCATACAGATGGTACCTTTCCCAGTAAGAGCATAAAATTCCAAAGGAGGGGGAACAGAAGAAGGGGAAGAACCACCTCATGGAAGAAAACCCACAACTTTTAGATTGTCAATGTCCTTATTTCTGTTCCTCACAGCACTGTTGTCTGTTTTCGCTTACAGACATCTATGGAAAAAAACCAAAGGACAGGAGTCTGCTGGTACTTTTGACAAAGAGGTTACGGGTGTCAGCTGTACTTCATGGGTCACTCTCAGATAAGAACTGAGCCACACTGAGGTAACTGCTATTAGGGATGCCACCTTAAAGTACACAAAAAGTCTGTACAAACAAGACTTGAAAAGAAACTGTGTGAGAATCCTGGAAATAAAATTAAGCTTCTAAAGCACTACCCTGAGGACAAAGAAGCAATTCTGCTGTTAGAAATCAATTATATGGCAGTTCAAGAAAACTAATTTCAATTCATCCACTCCCAATATTCCAGCTATAACTAAGGCACACTTGCATGTGGCACTGACACTTCAGGTTCACTGAATCAACTTCCCTTCAGCTTCCTGCAGGAGAAGCACACACTAAACACTCCTGGAGAACCACTTTTTTTTATTCTGTGCTTTACAGGAGATATCCAAGCATGATTTGAAGGCCTCTGGACACAAAGCCTGTTCTGCATTGCCTCTTCTGTCACTTCACTTCTCAAGAATGTAGCCATACAAACATTTTCTGCAGTAGCAAAGTTGTGAGCCTATGTAATTTCAGCTGCATCCAGTGCCATTCTTTGTGCATCAATACCATGGAAATAGTTCAGGCTTAAAAAAAGAAAAACCTTTCCCCAAAGGCGTGTTGTAAGGGAAGACCAGGATGGTTTAATTTACGGAAGAGTCACTCGACCAGAGAAACACTTGAGCAGACAGAGAAACTAGTAAGAGAGTTCCTTAAATCATGGGGGAGTATTTGGAGTGGGTAGGGGGAATGGAAGAGGAGTATCCTCAAGCTACACCCTAACAACAATCACCATCTGTAGCAGCCAAGAAAACAGCCTGTTCCATTGTAATTCTCATTGCTAAGGACAGATAAGAAAAACATTACTTTCCAAAAGATATTTAGGCAGCAAAGAAGATAACAAGAAATTAGCATCATGTCCCCTGCAAGAATCTCAAGAGTTGCAAAACAAGAACCTCTGTAGTACTCAATACACCAAGTTCGGCATCACCCTCAAGAAACAAACAAACTAAAAAAAGTTGTGTTTCTTGTTTGGGTTTGCTTGTTTGTTTAAGAGCAACGTTGAACTTCAGTTTGCCAATGTGAATTAACTGCTTAGGCCATAGTTTGACAATATATTAAGTCCAGAGGTAGGGGTTTCAGTGCCAGATCAGAAACATCATGGCTTCACAATGTAAAACACGGACAAAGTGTAAACTCCTGCCAGCATTTTTGCAGATGTTTCTTCAAACAAGAGTGCCAGTGAAGCTGATTCATCCCCCGCCCTCTCATACCACCCCCTCAAGTTGTGACAGCCTCTCCTTGGATGGCAGGAGGCCTGCACATGGTAAACCCAGTTAGGCACTCACACAGGTCAAAAACTGTCTCCAACCAAACTAATTCCTGCCCTGCTCCACAGCACAGCCAGGCCAAGCTGTGTAAGCCCAGCAAAGGAAGCAAGGAGAGGACAGCAACAATTGCTTAAGTGGACACCCTACCAAAAGAAACATCTTAAATCAACACTACCAAAAGAAACATTCACAGAAACTGTCTCACTTGGCTGGTTCAAATTTGCTCAGATGTTGACAACTTAACTCTGTAAGGACAAGTCCTGTGCTAAATCAGGAATCATCTGTTCACACCACACTAACTTTATGCTTGGTCAAGTGTCATCTGTCCTACAACTTGCATGAAAGCATAAAATCCCCAAAATTAACCAGAGCACATCACGTACAATTTAACAGAAACATTACCATGGGCCACATCTGACACAGATCATGATCTGGCAATGCACAGAACCAGAGCCATGAAAGCCCAGGCACTCTGAAGACTCAACAGCTTGCAACTAACACGTGTAAAAGACCGGAGAAGCCCAAATCTTTCCTCCACTTGCACATTCACTTTAAAGCCACCAACTAACCTCTTTGCTTTGCTTCACTGATCAACGTCAAGTAAAAATTATCTCATAAACACTTCCCCTTCCTAAAGGCGGTCCAGCCAAAGAGCTGGAAGAGAAGAACATGCGCATGGTTTCTTCTGGGCTGGGCTACAGCCTAAAAGCTCGACCAGTACTTTGCAGGTCCGTCCAGACTTGGTTTTACAAGTAAAGAGGGGACAAGAAACCATTCCAGACCTTCAAAGACACTCTGAAGCAGGGCCTCTTTGTATATTGGATTTATGGTGATGAGCTCCAAAGACCTAGAACCATAATAGCTTACAAGAGCACCTTTCCCAACTGTTCCAGTTAGCCAAACCTCACGGGAAACTGAGGCAAAGCAGCTGCAGGGCTTGGTCTCTTACCTGCTTCGGGATTTAAAAAAAATAACGTGCTTGGAAAGCAACAAGATAGAGTGTAAAAAACACCTTACTTGGTGCAGAAGTAAGACTGACTTCACAGGTTACTTTTTACCAGCAGATGCCCAGAACTACCAGAAGCCAACCTCCTTTCAAGCAACCCCAAACTGTTCAGGAGTGGTTTATAAATCAAAGTAAAAACAGTAACAGCAACCATCTCATTCTCTTCTCATCCTACTGGGGAGACACTATGCACTCTATTTATTTAAAGTCAGGACGCTTAGACATCAAAAGTTGCTTGAAAAACAACTAGATGCATGTGAAAAGAACATCTTTTACATTCACCAAAATCCTACTAGTTAAACAAAACAAGTCTTAGGAGTCCTTTTTCCACAATTTCTTATCAAGTGTCTTTTATTCACCATCACTGAAAGGCAAAACACACAAGACTGACAGGCCCGGAGGGCTGTCAAGGAGCAAAACAGGCACTACCAAGGAGTGACTCAGCCACTCCCCAGACCTCCAGCAGTGCCCCCCATCCCAGCCCTCCCAGAAGGCAGCCCTGGCACAGTCTCCCACCCACCAGCCCAGGAACTGTCTAAACTCACCAAGAGAGCAGAAGCCTGTCTCTGCTTCTCTGCTAACTTTTCAACCGGCCAGTGACACCAACCTGGCCAAAGAGGCAGCCAAGAAAAATGAGAAAAGGCAGGAGGTGAGCACCACCCTGCTGGGACAAGGAGGGGGAAGCCAGCTTGCCCCCTTTAGCAGAAACAAGCTTAGTCCTTTCATTCCATTGTGCCAGCTGCAAATGGTTTGCAGCTGTTACAAATCCAGAGTTGCCACAGCTCTAGCCCCCAAACACACCTAAACCGGCTGACAACACTCTCCTCCATGCAGCGTTTCCCAATAAAAAGCTAACGAATGCTGAAGCAGTCTGATATGGGGGAGAGGGGAAAGGGAAGGGAAGGAAAGGAAGACTGCAAAACATGCGAGATAAACTTGTGTAACTAGAAACAATGAAAGGAAAAGATGAAGAAACCCACTGCCTAGCTGTTGCTGAGAGGTGATAAGCTAGAAGCTGTCCTAAATTTATTAGGGCCAATGACTGCAGAAGCCTATTAATAATTTTCAAGAATAAACTCTCATTTTTATCTTTACAGGTTATTTAATACCTCTCTCCACTAAACCCACTCTCAGCTCAGATTACCTGCAAAGTTAGAAAACAAAAACCCAGCAAACTCAACCAAAACAAGGATATTGCACAGTAAGCCCTTCTGCCACCCAAAACACATACACACTGACAACAAAGCAAGGGGACAGGAGAAGGTTTACAAGTGATCCTGCAGCTAAATTATCTGAATTTGCTCCAGATTTGGACTCAGCAACATGTTCTAAGCAAGCCTCCTTAAAAGCTCTCAGTTCTTTACCAGGAAAGTTCAAACAATTATTATTGACATTAATGTGATGTCAAGAGGACTGATGCACCATCTCCGTGCTCACAGCTCTGCAGCAGCAGTACGGAAGTCAAGAACTGCAGGCTGCCACGAGAGCCTGGATGCCAAGTGGGAGTATGGAATGGGATGGGGGCAGGTCAAACCACAGTCCCCAGCCACGCATCAATAGCGCCCTATAGTAACAGAGAAATGATGCCATATTGCCATTCTTAAAAACTTAGGGAACTACACTGAAATAAGACGTGTGACTGCAGCACAGGCAGACACACCACCAGCAGCTATAAAGTAATGAACAACATCAAGTAAGTTCTGGAGCTTCAGCCTCCAGCACACCGGAATAAAGCTGCTGTGAACCTTAGGTGCCCACATCAGGCACTGAGGGTCATCACTTCCCTCACTTTAAAGGTGTTAGATGCAGCAAGTACTTCTGTGCCTGAGTGACTTGTGATCAGATCTCCCAATGCCATTTAAACATACCTTAAATGTATCACAGACTCAAAAACAGTGATTATTTCATAGCCAAGCATGCTCTCAAACAAGAGGGTAACTCATAAAAGTCAAAAACACATAAAAGATTCCATCAAAAAGCATAAATTGACATTTATCTCAGTAAAAGTATTGTCTTCAGTAGTTTTTCCTCCATCCTTCCTATCCTTTCTTTCCCCATCCCCTTGTTCCCTGCCCTCCCCACTGAGCCCATTCAGCTGTTCACACAGTCCTACAGTGAACCAGATTGGGTAGCTGATGCAAGATTAAAAATAATTCAGGAAAAAACAAAAAGTGAGGAGGAGGGAGGTAGAAAAAATTAAGTTCCTCAAACCAGTGCAAGATGGAAATGCAAAAAAATCATTGTTTCACTGCATCAAGGGAATGCCATAGGGGCATAAACCTGCAGTGGGGCTCAGTAATTGCCACCACTAAAGGAATACTTGTCGCACTAGAGTTAAGCTCTCCCGGAGAAGGCGGAGACAGAATAGCTGTTGGAAAGTCTCTTGATACCAAGACGACCTGTTCTCTTCCAGGCAGCTGACACAGCACTCTCCTGAAAGCGGAGCCTGGCACTAGCTAGAACAATGAACATCTCTCTCCCACATGCATTTTTTCATTAGAGGCCCCAAATTCCAGCTCAGAGGTCCCAAGCTTCTCCGATCTGGTGTTTATCCAACATTCCCATACGGTCTGTGATTGTGCAGGCTGCCAGTCCTCGCTCCATGAAGAGGCAAACCAGCCCACCATGACTCCTTCCAAGTGAAAGCAGTCCACTTTCTTCATGCTGCCATTTGTTTCATGGCTGTATAGCAGCTGCTAAGAAAATCTTCACTTCTGCTACACTGGAGACAGGCGATTCCACGATTTCCTTCTGGCCAACGACTAAGATCCCCGATTTCATTTTGGAATTTGATATCCTGGCATTCTTTCCCACACATTTCCAAAGTTTTACATCCCCCCGAACTGTGCTAGCTTGTTACAGTCCCATTTGTACTGGAAACCAACTCCCTCCCCATCAGAAACCTACCAGGAGAAACCTGGCAGGATCCAGGAGAACCAGTTGCTCTCTCCAAACAACTGGATGCCACCAGTCAACTTATCCATAGAGCCTGACAACCATTCAAGGGGCAGCTCCTAAGCCCCCCAGCATGGTCACTCTGCTACTCAACACAAGGGGAAGACTTCAGCCCCCACAGTGCAGGCTCCTCAGCTCCTCTACCCAGAAACACACTTCACGTCCTCTTGTTGTCAACCCACCACTGCCTTCTGAAAACAAAAATTCGTGGTGTTTCATGACCAAGCCTAAAGCAGTGACCATGCTTTCCGAGTGAACATACACTTCCAGGAGCAGTATTGATCTGTAGTGAGCAAGCTGCTTTTGGCAGCTGTTAGGTCTGGAGTTCATGCGGTGCATCCGGTAGTCACAAGTGTAATAAGAGATTATCTGCTGAGTGTTTGTCTTCCAGTGGGAAGCGTATGAAATGACTATGCACAAATCCCATTCTGGATTTAATCCTGCCCTGGAGTTCACACACAACTTCAGTGCACAAAACCATTAGTAGGAGATAGCACCAGAGGTCAGAAACAATTCGATAACACACACTCCTGGGCTCAGGCTGAACAGAGCTCTCACACAGAAACAGCTGCATCCATCCATATGTTGATCTTGGTAATACATCAAATCAGGACTTCATCCATATGGACCATAACAGAACACTGTAACCTTGGCTATCAGCCAGCTGCCTTGCCCTCTGCCCAGAAAGGCTATGGAGCAAATCCTGGGCACCGTTTCCAAGTGCAGGAAGGACAAAAAGGAAACTGAGACCAGCCAAAATGGATATTCCAAAGGCAAATCATGCCTGACCAACATGACTCCCCCATCTGGGACAAAGAGACTGGCTCTGTGGCTGAGGGGAGAGCAGGGGGTGTTGGACACCTTGACTTTGTGTCAAAGGCCATGCTAAGTCTCCCAAAGCATCCTTCAAACCAAAATGCTCAGAAAACTGGGCAATAAAGGTAGGAGGAAAACTGTAACATCAGGTTCAAAGGATCACAACCAGCAGTTACAACCTTCACTGGGCTGCAGGTTACTAACGGCATCCCTCAAGGGTCAGCCAGCCCTGCTTAGAAGCAGGGATATGATGAGGGATAATGGGAAAAGGGACCCCAGCTGGAACAAGAGAAAATCCATCCAGGCACACGGAAACAAGTATTTTCTATAAGCATGGTCAAACACTGGACAAGGCCCAAAGTAAGGGTGGCATCACCATTCTTAGAGCCTGGGATGGACACAGCCCCAAGCACTCTGATCTACCAGGACATTTTCTAGCAGGAGGTCAATCTAGAGACCTCCAGAGGTGCTTTCCCACATTCTCTGGGATGCACAGCACAGATTTAGCCATACAAAATGCTAAGAGATGACACTCCCCACAAGACTTGGTCATTCAATGCTGAACAAAAATTTCCAGGAAACAATTCCCTTCACAAGTCACACCAGGGTGAATTTCCAGAACTCATCTTGCCTATCATCCTACCCTCAGCATCTCCGAACAAACATAATGCTACATGCACACTATCAGCTTGGGGCAACCCAAGACACAAAGCTGGGACAGCCAAGAGCCACCTCTTATACCTCTATGAAACCAGGTG
Organism: Lycocorax pyrrhopterus obiensis; assembly: GCA_014706295.1. Taxonomy (NCBI): domain Eukaryota; kingdom Metazoa; phylum Chordata; class Aves; order Passeriformes; family Paradisaeidae; genus Lycocorax; species Lycocorax pyrrhopterus. The sequence continues at coordinate 24,735,027 of JACSVZ010000013.1, forward strand.
CAACCAGGAAAAAAGTACATATGTGACAAAAGAAGTGGCGTTTTTCAGGGTAAAAAGTAATGGTAGGCCAGAACAGCCGAAAGAACAGAAAGTAGTTGTTGATGGAGAGCAGCCAGACAGGATGGCTTGGCCACCTTCGCTGTATCTTTTCTCTTGTTTACTTTACTTTGGTTTTGCATAACTCCACAAGAAACAGGGCATTTTGAAAAGAAGGGAACTCCACAAAAACACCTTCCTGTACAGCCTATAGTCCTGGGGAACAGCTTTTATGAAGGAAAATGGCCGAGCACAAATTCATGCCAGACCACCCTCAGTTTATATTCCATAAAACAGTCCCAAACCCCGTTGCCTCTCCTTTCTCTTCACGTGAGCCAAAACAAAGGACAATCAGACAGGAGCACAACCCTGAATAGAAAATTAATGGGAAAGCATACAACAAAACAGCAAGAGTGGAAGGGGAGGCCAAGATCTGCAGGACGTGCCTCACATCAGCCCCCGGGTCTACCAGCAGCCTCTGCCCATCTTTGTGCTCCTTATCTCAGCAACTCCTCTTGGGTCCCCACCCCGACAACCTCGCATGACCCCCCCACCCGAGCAGCCTCTCTCTCCACGCCGGGCCCCATCCCGGGGCCTGGCCCCACGGCTGCTCTGTTCCAGCCCCGCTCACCCATCCCACCCTGCCCCAGTCCCGGATCTGCTCCAGCCCCCGACCCCCCACCACCCCGAACCTCACATGCCTCGTCTCCCCACACCCTCGTGCCCCGTACGGCCCCACGCGGCTGTTCCCCCTCACCTCAGCCATCCCGCTGCGCCCACCGCCCCGGCTCACCCAGCCCCGGGCACAGCGCCCCGGCTCGCCCCGCGCCGGGCCCCGCAGCCCTTCACCCCGTGTAACCCCACACCAGGCCTCCCCTCCCGCGGGCAGCCCCCCAGGCCCCTGCCCCGCGCCCACGCCCGCGGCCCCCTCCCGGGCTGCCCCGGCCCCCGCCCGCCCCGCCCCGGGCCGGGCCTTCCCCGCCGGGCCCCGAGCACCGGCCGCACGCGGGAGGCAGCGCGGGGCGGGCGGGCGGCGGGGCCGCTCTTACCTCCGACCCGGTACATGTTGGCGGCCATGCCCGCGACCGGGCCGGGTGCGGGGCGCGGGCCGCTCCCGCCGCCTCCGCCTCCAGGTGCCGGATCCGCTGGAAAATGGAGGCTGGAGCAGGCGGCGGGGGAGGGGAGCGGGGGAATTAAAGGGGCCGCGCCGGCGGACGGGGAGGGAGCGAGGCGGAGGGCGGGGCGGCGGCCCGGCGGCCCGGCGGAGGGGGCCCGGCGGCGGCAGCGGCGGCAGCGGCGGCGGCGGCAGCGGGAGGGAAGGAAGGAGGGGAACGAGCCAGAGCCGCCCGCCCGCGGCGTGTGAGGGCGGCGCTCCGGCCTGCGAGGGGAGGGACGGGATGGGAGCGAGCGGGGCTGGGGGCGGCACGGTCTCCTCACACACACAGAGGGAGAGAGTGACTGTACATACACAGAGACGCACACACACTGTCTGTACACAAACACAGAGAGCACCTCTGCTCACACAGAGTACACACACACACACACATACATGGCCTCCCTTCACACACAGGCCGCCTGTCCTCACACACAGTCGCACACGGACTGCCTGTACACACCACAGTGGCACACACACTGACCGCCTGTACACACACACAACACCCCTATCCTCACACAACCCTCCTCACCCAGGTCTCCGGTCCCCACACAGGCTCAGCTCCCCTCATGCACCGGCCCTGACCTGGCATGGGCAGCCCTACACACACAAACACCAGACTGTCCTGAGGTACAGCCTCACACACACACAAACACCACCTGTGCTCACACGTATGTGCCTGTACACGCAGCCCTTCTCCTGCACGTGCACTCACACACAGCCTCCATCATGTACAGGCACCACCTGTGGTTTTGGACAGCCCTCACGCTGCCTTGTCCTCACACACACAGTCTTCCTCACACACACCCAACTGCCACAGGCCATCCACACCCTGGGCAGGAACAGCAGGTCCCTGCACAGACACAGCCCTCCTTGTGCACACCCACAGCCTGCTCGCACCTGCTCCCCATGTACATCCCTCCAGCCCTACACACACCTCCTGCTCACACTCCCCACTCCTGCACTCGCTTGGGTCCCCTCTGCACTTGTGTCCCCCAATGCCACACTGGGGCTTTCCCTCCTCCTCAGGTGTCAGCCTGAGAGGTGAAATGATGGCTTTAGCTTTCCTTTGCCCACTGTGGGCGTCACCGGTCCTGGGCACACCAGGGCTGCACCACGCAGGTACATCCCTTCTTCAGCCCTGCACAGCACCTGTCCAGGTGTCTCCTCAGCAGCCCTGCAGTGGTTACACAGCTGTTGAACAGTTGTCAGCTCCAGATCACTCTGCAAAACTTGCACATTACCACTGCCCCACTTCCTCTCCTACAGGAAATGACAGGCTGATGCCAAAAAAACAGAAACCACCATTCTGGGGTACATAACACCTTTACAGCAGGTCCCCCAGCAAGGGTTGACAAAGTACAGCAGTGAAGGTGACAGGCCATCCCCCGAGGACTTCTCCCTGTGTGTGGCCAAGGCTGGATGGTGAACCTCAGTGAAAAGCTACACCTCAGCAGAAGCAGACCTGGAGCACTGCTGGCCTCTCAGGCAGGGCAGGATGACTACACTTGCTCCTTGGCTCCAGCACAGAGCTGGAGAGTCACCTGCTGTTGCCCAAGCCAGGTGACACCCCAGAACCTCTCCACACAGTCACACAGGTCAGGATAGCCAAAAAATACCTGTCATGAAACTCTTTGCTGGATTAAGTGGCTAACAGTGCAAACAGTCATACCCTTTACCAGGGCTGCTGCCTGCAGTCTCAACACTGCTTCTCATAAAGTCCTGAAACACCTACATAAGACCGCCCAAAACATTGACATCTGCCAAAATACACATATTTTTCAGAAAGAACAGGGCTCTTGTTACAATTTGCTGTGTGTTAGGAGAAAAACCCTATAACACCAAATATCTTAGAGTCCTCAGATCCCAGGAGGGCACAGGGCTCCGCTTTTATGATTCCAGTGTGTGCGAGGAGCACAGCTGAGCAAGGAAAACACTTCTGGGGGTGAAAATCGGTCAGCCAAAAAAGGTCAGTGCGCCAGGGAGCACCACCGTGATATTTCCTCCTTCCCAATCCATCCAGGGAAGCGCGTGCCGGCACAGGCGCCGGGCACACCGCGGGACACGAGGGCTGGCTCTCCCCAGGCTGCTGCTGCAACCGTTCTGCCGAGCTGAAAATAATCCAGTAGGACACAGAAAAATTATCCAGAACAAATATTTACAAATCACATCCCAGCGCACTTGGTAGTTGCACATGAAGAAGCGGACGGTCACACGGCGTTGACTGCTTTTTCCAGACGCTAAATCGTGTTTTAAACGATAGCAACAAAAATGTGTCGGAACTTCCCTGCTGTTCCTCTTCCAGGTTAAGCAACAGCTGTGGTCAGGGCCAGGGCGTTGTGCAGTGGGAGGGAGGTGAGCCGGAGCTGGCGGACACAGCCTGGGAAGGAGCGAGCTCTTGCAACGCCCTGTCTCCCACCACCAAACCCCATTCCCACGGGTGCCACCGACTCCCACCATGCAAATCCAGACCACCCAGAAGGCTTTTGGTGCGTCCTGGCAGGGCATCACTTGCGTTTGACACCTCTCCCATGGCAGTGAGGGTGCACATGACCTGAGAAAGGCCCAGACCTGCAAAAGAAAGATGCCAGTGCTTTGAGAGCCCAGTCCTAGGTTGCCTGGCAGAAATTGGTCTGCCCCAGTGCATGTGGATGAGGGAAGCTCTCTGGGCCCACTGCATGCAACCTGGTACACCCCGGCCCTAAGTCATTCTTGCTCCACCCAGCCCTCATTTCCTTATCCTCTCTTCCAGGCAACAGGACAGTGTGCCAAGGACAGTTGGCTTGGTGCACTCCCTGTTGATGTGGGGCTGGTCCTCTGCTTCCCCCACCAGCACATGAGCCTCCCCACCACCCCAGTCCCCTCCACTCACACCCTCATTCATGTGCTGAGATAAGTTCCTCTATGGGCTCTAAAAGGTGATGCTCAGGATGTGCCTCTTTCATAGAGCCAGGCCATCAGTGCAAGTTTACAGCTGAACCTGTGCAGACAATACACAGCCAAAACACAGCCTTCACATGTTTGTCTCCCTCAGCTCTCCCATGGTGCACCCCCATTTCACCACCAGCCAGATCCTCTCCATGGCTTTTGGTGCTGTTTCTGCACTCCGGAGTACTGAGTTTGCCCTCTCCTGAGCTACCCCCCTTCCTCCTGCTTGGAATGATCCAGTGCCTGCTCTGTGCCACCATGTGTGGGTCTTGTGTCCCCTCTTCCAGAAAGGGCTTGGGCCACAAATGCATCTGCACCTGGCCAGGCCATGCAGAGGATCTGAGATATCCACCAAGACCTGTGTGCTTTGAGAGCAGCCTGGCCCCCTGTGAGGGGCTCCCTTCACCCCAGCTCTTTGCTCCACCAGCTGCCAGCCCTCCACCCCTCACCCTCAGGTCAGGAGAGCACAAGGATGCAGGCTGCTCCAGCACAGCATTCCCATTTCTGCCTCCACCATCCTGTATCCTAGGGACCATGGCCATGGGCCCATTTCTCAAAATTTCTTCTTCACCTTCCTGCCTCAAACCAACTGCTTAGCTCTCCTCTTTCCTTCATCTCTCCACCTTCTGACTCCCGAGCACCAAGCCCAGGTGCTTGGAATCCCACACATCCCTGTCCCTGTACCATGGTCCTCCCAGGAGCACGCACAGCTTCAGGCTACCACAGCCTCAATCTTCCCCCCCTGAGATGCCCCTCTTGGTATCCCAACACCACCGTGTCCATCCAACGCAGCCCCCAGATCAGAAACAGGCACCAGCCTGGTCCCTTCTTGCTGTGCAGAGGTGAGGCTGTCAGATCCAGGAGTGCTGCAGGAGGTGAGCAGGTCCTTCTGGGAAACGATGCAGCCGAAAGAACAGCAGGGCTGCAAAAACTACAGGAGGGCTGGATGCTGGGAAGGACGTGCCAATCCACCAGCTCTGCCCTGGAAGTGGCAGCTGGATAAATAACGCAAGAGAACCCCCAGAGCAGAAAGCCATGCTGCTGTTTCCTGCTGGAGACAACTGCCCCAGTCATGCCAGAGCAGCCCCTGCTGAGAGACGACTCAGGGGACGGGTGTGTGCTTTCATGTCCAGTTTTATTAGTGTTGCATTAGTACCATAAAATAGTTGACGAGGTCGAGCACGTTGCAGTTTGTTCCAAAAAAAAAAGGCTATTTACATTTAATCTGTCTTCATAAAAAACAACCCTAGAACCCAAACAATACAACAATGAAACAGATGGACAACTCGGGAATCTACAAAGTGGTAACATCCCCTCACATGCCGCGGTCCGGACAAGACTGGTGGCACGCAGCCCCAGAATTCGGGCGCTTACCCACGGCTGGGGCACGTCCACAGCTGGGCAGGCAATGCTCCAGCCACTGTCCAGCCAAGACTCCAACCAGCAGCTGACTGGATGTGGCCCCAGAACAGTGCTCTTCCTTAAGGAAACCAGCGACCTGCTGCTTTGCAAGTTGGCACATCCCCTTCTGCCCCAGTCTGTCCCAAAGCACCAGAGTGATCCTTCCTGCAGGAGCCAGCCCTGCCAGGAACATCTCCCATGAGAATACCACTGAAGAGGCTCCAGGAAACCTCCACGAGATGCTGCTGCTCATTTCTGGCCTTCTCCTGCCAGGTTAAGCCCAGAGGGAGTGTCACACTAAAATGCCACTACTCAAATATCTGCCGAGATCAAGACCCCCCCAGATGAAGGGGACAGAGATGCTGCATCCAACCTAACTTCAAGAAAGCTCCAGGGCCCCAAGCCCTTTACAGCTGCATGGCAGGACTGTCCTAATCCCAGTTTCCTAATCCCTCAGCACACCAAGCAACAGGAAAAGACCACTGGTTCTGCTTCTCTCAACCTTGGAGATTCCAGGTGCAACACCCTCTGCCCTGGCTCTCCAGTGCTCCTGCCAGCACACGCTGCTGGTGAGAAACACGACAGAGCCTTTGTTGCAATCACAGGTTAAGCACAGGGCAGTGTGGTTCCTAGCTGAGTTTGATGATGGAAAGCAAACAAGCACATTTCCTCAGCCCCAGAAACCTCCCAGCCACCTACCCCTGCCCTCTCTGCAGGATAAAACCACAAGCTTTATCTAGTGTTCTAATTAAAGCAGCAAAACATAGCCAAAGAGACCATGGTTGTCCCCAAACTCATGTGTAATTAAGGAGGACTCTGCAGTTACCCTGCGACGTAAACGGTGACAATTGAACTGGATGGGAACTGCAGCACTGAGCTAAAACAGCCACACAAGATGTCCCCGACGTCACCAGCGCCACAGGAGAGCTAGCTCTGATTGAGCTCTGGCAGGGCTGAAGCCCAGCCTTTGTCTCCAGGAAACTCAAGCCAGAGGACCAGGAAGCACTCAAGGTGCAACACGATGCCACAAAACCCTTCCATCTTTCATCTGCTCTCCAGAGCTGCTAAACTAGGTCAGCGTCACGCAGCTCAGCGCGGAGCCAGCCTGCTCCCCAGAGCTCACCTCTGAGCCAGGCGGGGGCCCTGCCCAACAGCAGCTGGAAAAGAAACCAGCTGCTCTGAGAAGCCACAGCCAGAGGGGCAGGAGAGACTGGCTGTGGGGAGGTGGGGTGAGCTCTGGGGCACAGAGAAAGGGACACACCAGGGGACACCACCTTCAAAGCACCTCCTGGCCAGAGATCCACTCAGGTGCTGCCCACCCCAGCCCCTGCCTTTGCTGTCAGACCACACAGCTCCAAAGCAAGCCCAACTTGGGAGATAGCCCCACTGAGTTTCCTCATTTGAGAGATACCTTCCCTGCCCAAACTCTCCAGAGCTGAACACAGAGCGGTGCTGTCTCTCTCTAAGCCATCCTTCTGCACTCACTGACGTGGCCACAACCACCCAACCCCAGAGGCTGGCACAGCTCTGCAGGCACGGGCCCACTGCTGCCCCAGAAGCTTTTCCTGGTCCCATAGCGAGGACCCCTCAGTGGAACTCACTCCCAGCAAGGTCCCCCCAGAAACTGTTGGGGAAGTTGGGAAGGTGGGAGACCTGAGATCAGTCACTCACTCATGTCACCAGGTCTAAAGCCCCTTACCAAAACAGTCTGAGCCACATGCTTTGACACTCATTTTTTTTAGAGATAGAAACCTGTTTCTACTCCAGACAGGGAAAGAAACAGCTGCACAAAGTGGCTCCACAGGAGAAACAACAGAGGCCCAACAACCTGATCAGAGCTGTGCCACCAAATTTGCGTGCCAGTCCTTACCTCCAGGGCCAAGAAACACCACAGCCACCCCCTGGGCACACAGCTGCCCACAGGCAGGCCCAGCCTGCTACTGCTGGACTCCCTCTGGGATAACAAGGCTGAGAAGTCGGGATGTTTTCTTGCATGGAAGATGCATTTCAGAGCAACAACAGCTTTCCACAGGGGAGAAATCAAGCCCTCAGGTGTACTGAGAGTTTCCCAATGAATTTGCTTGTATAAAGTTAGAACAAAACACAAACCAACATGAAATGCAACGAGCAGAAGTGTTTCTCTCACACATACATACACACACACACACAGAGTACAGCAGGGCAACACACATTTGATAGGCAGGACTCCAGAAACCCTGTCCTAGCTACCAGGTTTTTTCTTTACAGTAGGTTGAAATACAAAGAGGAGCACAGTGATGGTTCTCCCCTCACCCCCCAGTAAACAAAGTTATTGCAGTCGGTCAGTCCACCCCACCTCTGTAGCAGCACCACCGAGAGCTGCCCAGGCTGCACACGGCTCCCAGTGCTGGAACCCAGCCCAATCACCCTTGTCACACCAGCGTGAGACTCGAGGAAGAAATCACACACTGACTAATCTCCTTTACAAAGCTTTTTTTTTGATGCAACAGCCTCGATAAAGATGTGATGTGCTTATACACCCTCTCCCACGCTGCGGCTGCTAGGCAACGCTATACAGTCCCAGAGCATCAGCTCAGGTCACCCAAAAAGATCAACTGAGGGGCACGACAACACCCCACCTACAGCCCAGCTTCTGCCACAGCCAGGAGCCAGCACACGGCAGGCAGGAAGGAACAGAGTATTGTAGCTAGACAGTGTGTCCTGCCTAGAAGCGTGCTACCAGGCCTGGGACAGTGTCCTCCTCCCCCACGTGGTTTGAAGGGAATCCCAGTCCCTGGCCAAGCAGGTTGCCCTTGTGCTGGGAAAGGGTTTCATGACATCAGTTGGTGAAGCAGCCCGAGCTGCAACAGGCACTAGATCCACCTCAGAACCTCTCTGCTAGCAGAGCACACCACCACTACCTGCCCAACAGAACCCGGGTGGTCCCTACGCAGAGCAGGACCTGCCATGCAGCGCAAAGCGGGTTCCCCAAGCCTTTAAAAACCCAAGGGTAAGGGATCAGGTAAAAAAAAAAGAAATAAAGTTCAAAAGCATCACTGCCCTCAGAAAGTGCCTTCTGGAAATGCTCACAGAGCCTAGCCTGCCCACAAGGGGGGACCCAAAAGGGCCCATCAGAAATTTCAGTCCCTTATCCTGAAATGCCAGAGATGCCTGTTCTTCCACATGGCAACACCACTCTGCTCCCCATGCCCCACCCACCACCTGACAGAGCAGCCCATGCCACCTCAGGTGTGCAGCGTGACAGATGGGCAGGAAGGCAGCTGGACATGCAGAGTGCCTGGCTGGCTCCCAGTCCAGCCCCTACAGTGATGCATCACTCTACAGAAAACGGCTCATCTTCCTGGGTTTGTATTTTCTTTTTGGCAAATTAATTGTTTTCCTGTTATTTTTTGTTTTTATTTTTATTTTTTTTTAGAAAGCATTAAAAAAAATCTGCAGCTGTTAAAAAAAATCCTTTCCCTTTCGAGGCTGGACAAGGTTTTATTGACAGGTAAATAATTGGTGTGAGTATGTAAATAGCAGCGACCCCACTGACGTGGTGCCCCTCAGCAGCACAGCCAGCTGGGGAACACAGAGACTGGCTCGGTTTGGTCATTGTCAAAGACCTGGGACATGGGAGTTTCCTTACACTTAGTGTTTCCCTAATTCCTGTTCCTGCCCAACCCTCCTCAGGCATCACTTCAGCATGAATACCTGCCTGTCCCCGTGGCAGGCTCCGTGCTCCGAGGAGGATCTCCTCTCCAGACCTTCCTAACTCTGCAAGTGGCTTGTTTTCCAAACCAGAAAGTTGAACTCCCTCCAAACTCGCTGATCTCTCATCCTTTGGCAGCAGGAAGAAAGACTGGCCATCCTTTTTTCCTAAAAATACAAAAGGAGGGGGCCAAACGCACTGTAACGCACATGATCTTCTGCAAAATCCATTCGAGCTGATCCACGGCTCCCCCAGCCCACTCACACCAATGAGGTCTCAGGTTAATAAGCAGTGCAGTTACTCAGCTATCTGCTCATAAGTGGTAGGTGTTCTTGGGCAGGTTGCCTGCTCCTGCCAACTCCCCCACGACTTCACGTTGTCAGCACATCTATATTTAAGACTGGTTTGTTTGTTTGTTTTGTTTTTTTTGCCTTTGTTTAAAGGGGTTTCCTTCCTTTGTAGTAAACTTAAGAGTTAATAGAAAAAAGTAATTCAAAAGTAATCCAAGCACATCTGTAATTAATTCTGCAGGAGAGGGCAGAGCGATGCGAGTCAGAGTTGGCACGCAGTTCCTGGCTCCTGGTGTGCAGTCCCCGGGACGGGCAGAAGGTCCCTGCGCCGAGCACAGCTAGAAGTTGGATTTGGAGTGTCCGAATATGCAGATGGGAAAGTGCTTGACATGAGAGGACCACTGTGCTGCCAGCTGAAAGAACTTGACGTCGTTCCACTCCACCCCATCGATCAGGACTGCAGGGGAGGGTAAAAAGAGAGGAGAGTTAGAAAATACTGAGGGGAAGTGGCCAACCTGAGGCAGCTTTGCCAGAAGTCTCCCTGCAGAGGGAGGCCTGGCCACACTCAGCTGCTCTGCCCCACCCAGCTGCACACACCGGGGAGAAAGGCTCGGGAGCACACCAGCTTTAGGGAGAACAGCTCAGATTGCTGCTCCAGCATCGCTCACTGACACCAGAGCTCCCCACACTGCTGATTTCAGCGTCACCTGATCCAACTTCTCAGATTTCCTAGGCACACTTCATTTTCATTTTTGGGCAAATGCACTCTTACAGAGATGGACATCAGTCTCTCCTCACTGGTACTCTAACCAGGACATCCATGTCCCCTAAAGAGGTGACACATGTCCTGTGAGCACCCCTCACGCTCGCCAGTCTCACAGGGACTGGGCCAAGATTAAGGAGGTGATCCAAAAGGAGGTGACCCAAGCAGATCCCTCTGCTGGGGATTATTAACTGAATAGGCTATGAGGATATTTTTGATACTGAATGCCTAGCTCCACTGACAGATGCTTCAGGTCTGTCTACAAGATGCATATATGGCTCCTGCTGTGGCATGAGCATGTGCCAGTGTCCTGCCCAGAGAACAGCCACAATGTCACCACCCACCACCAACCACCACTTGCACCAGCTGTGCAAGAGAAACAGGGAATGACAAAGAGGGGAATGGAGTCCTGTCCAACCATTGTCCTCATCCAGAGCACTAACTCAGAGCTAGCTAAAGGAGGATTTTCCCATATCCCAGACCTATTAAAGCATTCCCCCATGCTGGACACACTGAAGCCCACTCCCCAGGAATATCCCCATCATGCTGGCTCTAGAGCACAGGGCAGGACACCAGGCCAGACCTTTGCCTGGAGGACAATCACAGCATGTGAGCCTTGCCCCAGCACCCAAAGGGATGCAAGCACTGCACTTACCACGCAGCATGTTCTGCTGATGTTTCGCTGTGCAAATCAACCTGCTGATTCCTTCAATACACTGGCTCTTTGACTCAATCTCCTTGTCCTTTGTTTTCTTGGGCAAAAACATCACTAGAAGAAAATCAAACCAGCACACAGTGAATCTATGCCACTCACAGGAGCTGCACTGACACTTGTTTGAGTTTTTGCATTTAAACATTCATGTCAGAAAATTCTTACTTCTAAGATCCCTCCTTTTTGGCAAGAGTCCGTCAGTGCTGAGCACCATCACTGATGCACATGAGCATCTCAGCCCTAAGTGTCCCTATGTGAAGCATTCCCAGCTCATAAACCTGACCCCAAAGGGCACCTTCAGGTAACTCCTGCTCTGTTGGGACACCACGCAGGAAAAACATCTGCATCTGCAGCGCCAGGTCTGCTGCACTGACTGTGGCCCAACACAGCCTGAGCTGCACAGACACCTGGAGAGCAGGAGGGACTACAAAATGGGGGCAGCCAGTGGATAGGGAAGACATAAGGAGAATTAAAAAAGGGTCCAGTTCCCCAAGAACTGTCCAAATGCATGAGCAAAGATGTACAAACTGGTTCCACAAAAGCTGGTGGTGTTGAACACCTCCGCTGCAGGCTGGGCCACCCCCAGGGAAGAACATTTGGAGCGTCTCAGGACTGCTTCTCCCAACAGCACGACACTTACAAAGGGTGTCACCAGGGGTGACAGCTCCAGTAGCAGCAGGGCCACAGCTGTGCTGGCCTGGGAGTGACCTGGCTGCAGGTTTATGCACTCATGTCCTGCAGTCCAGGAGGCTCTGTCAGCCTTCTCTCAGAGTCCACCAGGAGTGACTCCCAGGCCGACAGGCAGAGGATGCTGTGAAGGACCACTACTGGCAGCTAAAGTGTAAGTGCAGAACCGCCTTGCTGCTTCCTTGAAAATACTTTGTTGCACAGCTGTTCTCAATTTCTAAAATGTTTCACATTACCAAGGCCAGAAGCAAATATAAAATCACTGACAACGTTTAAAATGTCATTTTTTTAGTTTGTTTAGAGAAAATAAAGCCACGAGTTTAAGAGCAGGAGAGTATTTATCTTCTATTTGCTTTTGACCTGCACAGCATTCTGTACAAAAGCATAAGAATTATAAAATCATGGAATTGCTGAGGTTGGAAAAGATCTCCAGGGTCATCGAATCAAACTGCTAATCTAACACTGCCAACTGCACCACTAAACCATGTCCCCAAGTGCCACACCTACCTCCAAGCATTTAGGGATGGTGGCTCCACCACCCTGGTGGCTCCACCACCCTGGGCAGCCTGTTTTAGGGCTTCACAACCCTTTTTGTGAAGAAATTTTTCCTAATAGCTAATCTAAATCTCCCCTGGCAAACCTTGAGGCTACTTCCTCATGTCCTGTCCCTCATTACCTGGGAGAAGAGACTGACTGCCACCTTGCTAAAACCTCCTTTCAGGTAGTGGTAGAGAGTGATAAGGCCACCCCGAGCCTCCTTTTCTCTGGGCTAAACACCCCCAGTTCCCTCAGCTGCTCCTCCCAGGACTTTGCTCCAGGTTCTGGATCACCCCACCGGCACTAGTGTGGGGTGGATGCAGGAGGACAGTGGGAGGTCCTAGACTCCAGTTCAGGGGGTACTCCTGTTTTGTCATCTCACAGGGGTCTGTGATACTTGCTGGGCTATTTTTTTCCCTTATATGCCTTTTATTATTCTCTGTGGCTCTTTTGAACTAAAGGCTCATAGGATGGGGATATCATCCCAGAAAGTACAGCTATCCCAAGTTTCCAGCACACGGCTAGAAAGGAGGGGCCCATTTACCCTCATTGGTGGCTGGGGCACAAGCTGCCTCTTATCTAATCCAGCATCCCAAAACAGCACCAGCAGGCTCCCAAGGAACACAGGGAAGCTGTCCAGAGCATGGCCTTCTGCATGTCCTTGCTCTGTGCCCACCTTTGTTCTTTTGGGCTATACCATCGTAGCTGTTCAGCCATCAGGATGAACACATCCCCTTTCTACCTCACATAGAGGAACCACTCTCGCAAACCCTATCACTTTATGCAGTCACTTCTCATCAGCTGATTAGGATTTGGGGGATAAAAGTAGGACCAAGGGGCTGTAATCCAGCACTGACAAGTCAGGCAGCTCTGGAGCAGCAGGACAGGGACAGAAGGACACCTTACCTTTTTTGTTCTTTTCTTTTGTCACGACAGTCATGGACATGGTTGGTGTGGTGGCGATCTCGCCACTGGCAGGCAGCCTGCTGACCTGGAGGGACCGGAAAGTGCATTTCAGTGTGTTTTTGGTAGTAGAGGGGTCCTTCTTCTCCGGGTCTCTCTTTCTGTCCACGGGTGGAGCTGCAATCCAGTAATCCACCTGCAGGCCCATCAACTCAGCACCGAGGCCCTGGCTGGAAAACAAGAGAAGGCAGTAATTTCTGCACACCTCTCAGCAGAGTTTTGTCAGAGTGGCTGCCATTCCCGGTCAGAGGATAAACAGCTGGCTCTTTGGGAAATCAGGCAGTGACATTTCATAGTGAGACTCAGCAATTACAGAAGCCCAAGAAGTCACGCCTGAGAGATGCAGCCTGGGTCCGCTTGCACAGCGGCATCAGCTTGGCAGCACAGAAGCTCAGTGAGCCGAGACAAGCTGACCCGCTGCACAGTCACGGGGCAGGCAGTGGGAAAGGGAGCACACAAGCACTTTCCTTAGATGGTGCTGAGTTCTGTGACGCAGCAGCAAGGGCAGCTCCTGAGGTGGTCCAGGTTATTTCATCTTTGAGTGGGGAAAAGAGGCTGTAAAGCACCTTGGTTGCTGCCTCCTGAGCACTTATGAGTGACTCTGTCCAGGCACAGCCCTGCCAAAACCAACTCTCAATTGAGCTGAACAAAGACTTCAGGCAGGTCCCTGAACATCAGGCACTCAGTTCCCAGTCTCCCTGACTTGCTTCCATCTCCTGTGTTCATGAGTTCTTCCTGCCAGCAGCTGCTTCCCTCCCAGCTCAGATGCTCCACCAGGTCAAAGAGGACCTCTGCTCACCCCAGCTCCCTGTAACAGAGTTGGGATAAGGCAATTGTCTCCCTCCAAGCCTTGCCACTTGCTGGGGAATTCTACTGTTGGACAAATGTTCTGCCAGCCCTATGATGTTTGCTAAACAACAGCAGATTTCAGGATATGATCTGTTGTCGAAAACTCCTGTGCATCATGTGGTAGCAGCCGTGCATCACCAAAACATGCTGCCAGCCTTCCTTGAGCCAGAAAAGGTAAGATGAGCAGCCTGGGAAATTTCAACCCTTTCCTGCCCCTGCCTCTCACTGCTAACCCTGAGGGGAGCAAGGGTTCATCATTCAGCAGACCTACAAGTGACAGCCTATACTTCTTCCTACACAGTGACAATCAGTGTTGAATAATACACAAGTACCAGACAAAAACTTAAATTTATCTACCAGTCTGTGTCCCCAGTTTGAGAAATGGCAGTTGTTAAGGAAGATAAATCTGTGATCTTGAATGAAATATGCATCCCTCTGCACCACCTGTCTAGTAAGAAACTCAAGGTAAAACAAGGACATCCCATCATTACAGTCCTCTCAGCAAATCATTTCATTTTCTTTGCCATTTATTCAGCTAAAAGTCAGACTGCAAAGCAGAGTTCATCTTTGATGACCAAAACCAGGTTTTTGGTTCTCAGGGCAATATGCAGAAGAGAGATTCTTTAAGAATGATGCTTTGGAGAAGCTGCTTTGAGTTTTAAGGCTCCTTTGCATCACATTTCTCAACTCAGTCATAAAGCATCCTAATGTTCACTAGGCCCAGGCAAGAGTTTATGTTCCATTCCAGTTAAACGCGTGACTTAATTATTCAGTTTGGGTCACCCTCCACCCCCTGTGCTGTCACTTACAGATCAGGGGAGATGGAACAGTGTTGAACCTACACTTCCTCATTTCTTGATGATTTTACCACACAGTATGAAACCAAAAAGTACCAGATTCCTAGAGCTGGGGTGTCAGCTTCAGATTTATCACATCCATGACTCACAACTTTTAATACCCTACACTCCTGGGGGCACCAGTTCCCAAACCACTTCCACCTTTGGAAAGCCCATACACAAAGCTCACGCACAAGAATGTGTGTGACATCTGTGAGCCCCCAGCTCTCTGCACTGCCAGCCAGCTGCTGCTGCAACAGCCTGGGGCACACAGGGCTCTCCTGCCATCAAACCACAGGGACACAACAGGAGCTGGGCCCCTGGCACAGGTGAACACTAACATCTAGTCACTAACAAGTCACTAACATCTTCCAGTGCTGGGCACCTAAACTGGGACTTTCACATCTCCATTTCCTCTTGGTAAAAGGGAACTCTTAAGCCAGTTTAAGAAGTCAGAGGTTAAAGGTCTCTGCAGGGCACTGTGGAGTGGGCACGAAAGGTCCCCATTCTGTCTCCAACAGGAACAGTAGGGGATGCTACTCAGGGAGAGCACATAAGCCCAGCCTCAGAGCATGCCCTTGGACTTCCCCAGCCTGACAATCACAGGACTAGGGATGCTAGAGGGGACATCCCTGAAACATCCTTTAGTATCCATTAATGGATCTGCTGTCCATGAATTTGTCTGACCCCTCTTTGATCTGCTGATGCTGCTGCCACAGAAGCAGCAGAGGCAGACATGGTCCCTCCCTTCCTTTCTCCCTTTTAACTGACCTCTTGCAGTGTCACTGTGTGCCCCCAGGTCTTGTGCCACAGACTTCAGAGGACCCAGAACTGTTAGGATTGAAGAGACCTCTGGAGAGGATCCAGTCCAACCCCCCTGCCAAGGCAGGGTCACCCGGAGCAGGTGACAGAGGAACGCATCCAGATGGGTTTAGAATGTCTGCAGAGAGGGAGACTCCACAACCTCCCTGGGCACCTGTTCCAGTGCTCTGCCACCCTCAACAAACCCCAAACCCCCTGACTTTGCAAAACTTCAGGGGCTTATCTCTTTCCTCTTCACTCCTAAACTCCAGAATCCAAATGCTTCTGGTTTCCCCTTCTCACCAGAGTGCTGCTATGTCCCCTTAAAGGTTCAGGGGAGCTAACAAAATCAAGGGGAACTTCACCAAGTGCTTCTGAGTACCAGAACTGCACACAAAGTCTTAGACAGCTACACCAACGTTTTGTGCAACAACAAAATGAAGAGGCCTGGCCAGGGCAAGTCTTACTGGCAGCTTTCTAAGGGTTTCCTCCCTTCACCCCTAAAAAATTCAGCTAAACTAGGGCTTAATATTACCTCTAGGTTCAGTCTCCTTGCTGTTCAGATGTGCTTTCAGGAACACACATGAATGGAACTGCAGTTCCACCATGCCGCCTTACAACTGCCAGCATTACCCTCACAGAGAAAGTCATCACCTCCTTCAAAAGTCACTCTGACCTTACACTCACTTGGCCATTTAAAACATAAGAATCATGAGGGATTAGCCTGGCACCCACGTGTATTAAGAGTCAGTAATTTTTTTGAATACATATAGTCCCAAGAGAATCCTGCCCTTGAGACACACAGCCTCCCTACTAAGTGTAAAATCCAATCCCCCCTGCCCTCCCCAGCTCCTTGTTGGCCTTAACAAGGACACAGTCACTCCAGAGGCAAAAGAGGTGAAGGGGAAAGGTGACAACTCCAAATGTTTGCTAGGGATGAAGAGAGAACTATGGGTTTTCCTCTGGAGGAGTTCTCTGCCATGTGTATGCCAGATAAGCCAGTCAAGGGAGCTGTAAGGAGACAAAACATGGTTTACCTTGGGGACGAGAAGCTGCCTGTAACAGACGGTGAGGAAGGGGGCGTGGGGGAGGCTTCTTTCACAGCAGGAGACACGGAAGGTGGGGTGGAAGAAAGGACAACGGAGCTTGAGGGAGCTGCGTCATCAGAGTCACCTTAAAGAAAGGAAGTCAAACTGTTTGTCTGAGTTTGTCTCACAGCACAGAACTCTGGGATAAAGCTCAATCTCCTTGTCCATGCTCCTGCTGCACAGGTTTTGTTCAGGTTCAATCCAGAGGTCAGCTGGCCCAGCAGTTCTGACTGCCTCCATGCTTCTGAGGGGCTTTATGTGTCTGGGTACGAGGCAGGCACAGACATTCACACTCCTCTGGGTTCCCCATTTGGCATCTGCTCTCCTGGCATTTGCTCCCACCTGATTTTGAGCCTCCTGCACAGCCACAGCCCAGCTCATTGATCTCCTACAAGGAATCTCCCCCTGCAACCACTGCAGGGCAGCACCACTCTTGGAATCCAGTACCTCTGGGCTGATCACAGGGATCTCCCCATTCCATCTGCCTCCACCCCCCAAAATCAAGGTTTCATCCCCTTCACGTTGGCCCTTTAGGATGGTGGGAGCACTGTGGCAGCAAGGAGTGACCCACAGAAGGGCTGCCTCCATGCACAAACCTGTGTGTAACCCAGGCCACAAGAATCTGGGTTTGACAGTGAAGCAATACAAGAAACAATCCCAACACAAGGAAAACAATATTCCTGTGCATATGGAAGGAGGAAAAAATAAGTTCACATTGACGAAATAGCACTACCCCACGTCTGTGTATGTAAGCAGGCAGTATCCTGTATATCAGCTTTGCACTCCTCCATTAAAAAATAAATGGGTCTAAAATTTTGCCCACCCTAAAGTTCCCAGGCACTGGGATCAATTTTATTCAGCAATTGAGCCCAGTGTAGGGAGATGGGCATGAACTTCTGATGAACTGCCTCCTCAGCTTGAAGCAGGAACCTCCAACAACTGTAACAGTGAATCCACCCTACTGACAACACTCAATGAAAAATGGTGTTTGCACAAATGTGACAGTAGAGCTTCCTCAGATGAAGGAATGGGAATTTCACCTGGCCTGAAGCACCATGTAAACTAACAAGAAAAAGGGCTGTCCCGAGAGAGGGCTCTCTTTCTGCAGAAAAGCCACTGGGAGCTAATAAAACCCAATTCCACCTCACAGAGCTCCAAGGCATCAGCAGTGGACAAGTCTGTTCAGCCTGTGAAGTCAGGCTCCCACCTGCTGTATGACACAGAAAGCACACACCACACACAAGATGTTCCTTACCTGATGTTGCAGAAGATTGTTCCACTATTCCAACCTTCACCACCTAAAGGGGGCAAAACAGAAGAGCTCTGTCAAGCAAGAGCCCCCTGAACTTCAGGAGCCCAAACCCCAGAATGAAGCTCATCTCTGCAGGCTCCATGGCACTGTCCCTGCAGTAAGAGTAGAGTAGCTAAGAAGGAGTCTTCTAAGAGCCAGGCAGGTCCTGGCAACGTCCAGCCACGCAGTGCCAGCTCACAGCCCTTCCCTGACCTACACAAAGGACAGCACAGACCCTATAGAGCTGTTACAGACCTGCCCAGCCCTGAACAGCCCATCAGCTCCAAGCTATGGCAACTACAGGGCCTGTGGCACCTGTGGGAGGAGAAAGGCTCATAAATATCCCTTCAGCAATGCTTTGATACACCGGCTAATTACAGACGGACTGCTTCCATTGCTCAAGAGCAGCCACTGCCAGGGTGCAGCATACTTGGGGTTTGTTGGGAAACCACAGAAGCAACAAAGTACAGTTTCTGATCAGAGTTTTCTATTCTCTAAACAAGGGAAGTGTCCAACAAAGAAGATAAAGCCCCCAGCAAAGCCTCTGGAGGCAGACAATCCACCACATGGACAGGTCAGAACGATCCAAATCACACTGTAATAAGGGTACAAATGCGTGTGGCCAACCACCAGCTAGTACATTAAGATTAATGGTAAATGTCACTGGCAATAATTTGTGGAACAGAACATGCTGCAAACTAACTCCCGAGAACACACTATGCCTCGAAAGATAAACTAGCCCTTGGTGATACAAAAGCAGAGACCTTCTGTAGTGATAATCTGCTATGGTACACAGGGATCATTACTCTTAACACTGCAGAGAAGAGACCCTTTTTAAGGTCCTTAAGAAACCTGTATCCAGGACTAATGTCTACCCTATACGAATGCTGACAAATGGGAAAGAGCTGCAAAGGGAGCTCAGGTCAATAAAACCTGCTTTAGAATGAGAAATGATGTCACGCAGACTGTGTAGTTTGAAAATAGAAGGTCATTAAGTTCAGACACGACCATGTCTGGACCACATCTCTAGGGAACACATTTCTGTAATATGGGATCAAAAAAAAAAAAAAAGAAAAAAGTTAATTATTAGAAGCAAAATGCTTTGCAGAGTTTGGAGAGCAGGGAGAGGTATGCTCAGCAGTAGATCAGGCTCTCTGGTGGATTCTCATTTAGATCCAGTCTTGGAAAAGCCATCATGAATTCAGCAGTGTGTGCACAGGCTCCCTGAGGGGCTTGGGAGAAGGAGGCTGTAGCTCAGTTTGGCCAGTCTCCTTCCAAAAGGGCAACAAATCAGGCTCTGGAGTGCAGCAGCCATTTGTGCTGTATGAGTTAAATGCCAAGAGGATGTTTCACAGACTGTCACTGGCTGTGAACAAGAGAAGCAGAGTTAGGGGAGGGACAAGCAACACAGAAAACTGCCTGCAGTCACCTTGATCTGCAAGCCAGACAGGAAATCTGTTCTGGCCTTTTCCTCCTTGTTGGCTGACTGAAGATGCTCAAGTTCAGACACATGGGAGGAGCACAAGTTTAAACACTTTCCCTTCCCTCCACTCGGGGAGGTGCGTAAGACCACTGCAGTTCCAACACACCTCCATCCAGGGAAGTTGCAGCAGCCAGCCCCCTTTCCCTCCAGGAAGAGGCACATCCTGTTAACTCTCCTGGCAACTGGCTGTCAGCCCAGCGCAGCTTGACCCTGGCTTTTGTGCCCGTCTGGTCCCTTGTGAGGCTCCACTCCCACCACTTTGAGCCCAGCTGAGCAGCATGGCACTGCCCTGCTCATTTCTGGGTCAAAGACTGCACAGTCCAGCTGCAGGACATCAGGTTTTGCACCCCAAAAGCCAAGAGTGCAGCCAACATCAGGAGCTGCAAACCCAGAAGTTGCTGGCTCTCCCTCTTCCTTGTCCAACAGCTCCGAGCAGGCTGCAGCTGAAGGAAAGAGCCTCAGTGTTCATGTCCAGCCTCAGACTTCGTGAGATACCTGCAACTGGCCTTTCAGTCTTTTCAGATGTGTTTCATGGGGAATTACTGTGTCAGGAATGCTTCAGAACCAAGAGCAAGCAGCACTGATTTGATCCTCATCACCAGGTGACTTAGGAAGTCAGTCTGTACTTCCAAGACAAGTTTTTTGGGGGGTTGGCAACATTATATACACAACAAAGCCATTCACTCTTCCACCGCTTTCAGATAATCAAACCCAGACTGGAAAAGCAGTGCTAATATGAGGACAACAATCATTTTAGAGCAACTCGATAAACATTCTGAGCCCCATTGACTTGCACATAATAAGGGACTAAATCAGTCCTGAGGAAAAGCTTGCAGAGCCCAACAACAGTCTGGGATGTTCCAAGTCCTCTGGGCTTTTCACATTACTGGGAAAGGTGAAACAGCTGTTTTGTAAGAATAGTTCATCACTAGAAATTGGAGTTCATGGGAAATACAAGTTCCCGGCAAAGCTCATCAGCAGGGAACAAATTGGGTAGATGTGTCTGTCCACTTTTGCAGAAGGCATCTCTCCTTCAACAAACAAAAGTAGATTGTCATCTCAGGAATACTGCAGAGAGAGACTCTCACTACTAGGAGACACCAGAGTGAAAGCAGGGTCAGCCTGAGGGCAAGAGAGACTAAGCTCTTTAAATGCCTTGGGATTTCAGATTAGCTCTGACGCACCGCCAGACACAAAAGGGACGCGCACATGTCAGCTTCACACAGAGCAGGCACAGCAAGGCCAGCGTGCCAGAGAGAAGCTACAAGACAGCAGCACAAACTGGGAAGAGGACACCCAAGAGCTGAAGAGCAGCCAAGGGATTTCTTGTGGCCACAGGTCAATGACTTTACACCCAAAACTTAATGAATTGAAGAGCATGATCAAATAAGGGGAGGGAAGCTAGAAAAGGCAAAGAGCACAGTGCACAAAATACACTGACAGAAGAACAAACATGGCCCTGTCCAGATACTCTGCACTTGGCACCTCAGATGGGAACACTTAAGGACAGAAGGAAAAACTAGGGACTACTGTCCCAAATACATAACAGTGGTATAAATCATCTTCCTGATGGGATGTACTCTCTACTTCCCAGGAATAGATGGGATACGAAGAGGATGGGAGACCATTAGTGACAAGCATGCAGAGGACTGACACTGGAATAGCAAATTTGGCCAAAACAATCAACCAGGGCAACACTGGGCACAGCATTCCTGTGATCAGGTTTCCAAGGACACATCATATTCCTGTCTGAGGAGTAAAACACACCCTGTAGTTTGATGAAGTGTCTTAGATGTTTGCTTACATATCAGGCAGCTGCATCCAACCATCAGATTCTCATGCTGATATTCTGCCTTAGAGCACCCAATGGCTTCTGCTCTACTCCAGAAACCTGTTAAGTTTGGGTTAACACCTGTGAACGTATTCTAGCTTGCTTGAGACAGCACAACCACGGTAACACTCACCCCGACAAAGGGAATGAACTTCTGCGAAGACTCTTCGTCGGGGCTAAAGGCAAAGAGAAGAGAGTTGTTAGCAGCTTGCCTCCACCCCGGGCACCATACTCACTCCATACGTTGCATTCCAGCATGCAGCAGGGACGGACAGGATGCAAGCGCCAGTCCAACGCTCCTCTCAAGGCCCCCTGCCAGCACTAAGAGCCTGCACGGGCGAGGAGGAGCACGCAGCCTACTGCACGTCTCTGGGGGGAAGGGCTCTGCCTCCCTCCCTCACGCTCCACAGAGAAACATGCTTGAATGGCATGGCAGTCATCACAGACACACGGCCTCCTACTGCAAGGAAATGGATCTGTGCCACAACAACACGGAGAACTGGGTGTTACTTACTAGGACCTGAGGCGCTCTGCACGCACGGCCTCCAGGCGTCCCCCCCGTGGAGCCATGTGCCATAGCTTGCACATCCCGGCACCGCCAAAGCAGTGGCCCTGCCGCGGGGTTACAAGCCGTGACACGTGGTTATTGGTAAAGCACCGGCAAGGACGTGCTCTCACGCTCACACGCACACTCGCGCACACGCCTTCCCTGCCGCTGGGAGCTCGCACGCCCTTCCACAGGCACGCGGAGAGGTCGGGCACCGGGGCACACACCGACAGCTAAACCAAGCTGAACAAAAGGCACACCGCGTCCCAGAAACAGCTGGAGACAACACTACACACATTTGGAAAGCCCCTCTTGCTCTGGGCCCTGCCCAAGGTTCAGAAACCAGAGGGTGGAGAATGGCCAGCAATGAAGGCCACGGTCAAACCTAGCAGGAATTAAGGGGAGACTCGACAAAGACAAGAGGAGGAAGAGCTGAGTGAGGAGGAAGGCAAGCCAGAAGGGCCTGCAGAGCCACTGCTCCCTTCAATGGCAACAGAGACTAGAGATGGACCCACAGGGTGAGAAGACCACAGGAGCACATCCACATGTTTGGAGGAACTACAGTTCAGCAGAGGGAAGTGACTGCATGGGCAAGACACACATTTCTCAGTGACTGAGCACAAGAAACAGGTAGGAAGCAGACAAATACTGAGACTTCTCATGTTTCTCTTCCTGTGCATCCCCCAGTGGTCAGAAAAAAACCATCCAGCATTGCCTTCATCCAGAATTTAGCTGGGAGTAGCATAAATACTGCAGGTATTTCTGGGGTGTTTCCAGCACTGACCAGAAATGCACCAAATGCACAAAGGTTGTTAACCATTGTGTGATCAGCACAGGCTGGACACCTTCCTCTAAGCCCCATGGAAAGAATGACATAAAACTGCAGTGCCTCAGCCAGAGCTCCCTCGTGGTCCAAAGCAGAACATGATTTTGCAAACAGCCTCTCGCTTTGGCTTGGCTCTGCTTATCCATCCTTAAGGCAAAGCCAGGGCCTTTGCTCCCTTCCTACCTCACACCCTCAGGCACTGCACCTTCACGGTTCTCCTAAAGCACAGGACAAAGTGACCAAGTCCTTGATTCTATGTTGGAAGGCAGAAAGGTCACATCTTTGCAAACACAGCTGCAGGTCCCCAGCAAACACATCTCCTACGAACACGACACTTCCAGCTCCAGTTTTGCAAAGGGAAAAGAGAAAACCACAGAGCTGCTGGGAGAGGCACAGAACAGAGGCTCAGCTCTCTTCTCTTTCCTTTAGTTCCATGGGCTTGGTGGCCGGCAGAAAGTGAGTCCCACTGACCAAGTGAGGGAAGCACAACAGCCACCCAGTCATCTCTCAGCTACTGGATGGGTTTGCTCTGAGCTCTGAAAAAACGAACCATGCCCAATTCCAGCAGAAAACTCATTCTCGTTCCCCCTGGGAGCGTTGATTCCCACTGCGGAGAGCTCACGGGCAATTCTGAATACATCATTTGCTTCAGTCACCATTTATCACAGCTCACAGGCTGCTCCTGAAGCAATGCAGCTGGATTTCAGCTCAGCTAGCCTAGCCCTGTCACACGTCCTCTTGGGAACTCTGGTCTTGCACATGTCTCTGAAAATGCAGCTTATCAAAACAGCTGCTCTTCACGTGGATGGAAGAAAAGATGAGATGACCGTGCTTGTTCTTCATTTCCTCCTTCATGCTCTTCCCAATTTTTGTTCTTCAGGATCTCAAGATCCCAAAACATTAATTCAGAATCCTTTCACCTTGGTAACAGCCACTTTGATTCCTCCTCCTACCACAGCCCTGCAACTAGAATATCTCCCATCTCTGGAAAGGCAGCTTCCCCTCATTACCTCAGCTGCACAGATTCCCAGGCTGCAGAGGGTTAACCCCACATGCCCAAGGCTTTTTTTTTACCCACAGGGCTTCTGAAGGCCCTGGTACTTCAGCTGTAACTTAAAGCCAGACCTGGCCCCAGTTTGTGATTTGTAGCAGTTATTGATGTGTCATTTCTCTAACCAGGAGGGTTTCAGGCATTCCCTTTATTCCAGTCAAGTCCTGAAGGAGGTAACAGGAAAGAGAGGACTTCTATCACTGAAGGACTAGCAGGACTCTGGGCCATTTCAGGCCAGGCCATCCAAGGCTTATCCAGGCAATCCAAAACCTCACCAAGGTTTATCTATAGTATGAAATCTGTCCTGCCCACTGGGCAACTCCAGCTGTCTGCTGGCTAACACTGTCCTGGTTCCACCAGGGTCAAACCAAAAGGGGACAAAGCAACTCCACGTCCTCACAACACATCAGAAGAGTCTCCTCTCAGCCTTCCCAAACACCTCCTGTCCAGCACTCTTCACATTGCTATGGGAGGCTGAACGTAGTCAACGGGACATCCATAATTTCTTGAGCCTTGACTCTCCTCTGCTGCACTCCTGTTGCATTTCCAGCAGCTGCCCAAGGAGTTTCCTGCAGTAACCAGCCAGATAACATGGGCTCTGCTGAGCCAGAGGAGGGACCGCGCCCCTCTTCGCCAGCCGTGTTCATGTTCAGCAACTGCTGCAGGGTGTGTTTGAGGAGAAGCACTCAGAGCAATGACCTGGACTCTGCTTAGCCACTGCCCTGCAGGGCCTCCGAGACACACAGCAGGCAGAAAGCAGTGTAATCCGTGCTTCCTACTGCCCAGGAGCCCTCCAACCCAAGGGAACTGGGAGCAAGAGCTGGGAAGCGGTCTCAAAAGCTTTTGGTAAACACATAACCAGGCAGGCAGTGATCCAGCCCTTGCCCTGACAAGTGAAAAATGCTTCCACTTCCAACAGCCAGGCTGCTCCCCAGATTCATGCAAGGGCTATCCAGAAGCCACATGGCATGAGCTGTGCTGTGCACTGAATTACAGTGGGTGACGCCAGCCCAGCAATCCAGCTGCACTGGGAATGAGTGTCTGCGGAATCTCAGACCTCAAATACCACAGGGTTTCTTTCAAGAAAACAATGCAGAGAGATACCAATGACGTGCCCCTCCTAGTGAGAGGCCCACCCCTGTCCCCATGGTCTCAGGTCCCCAGGTGTTGCCTGGATTGCACTGTTCCTTCACAATTCAGGAACCAGGACTTCTCCCAGAGCTCACAGATAGACTCGGTCACCCAGTGTAACTCAGAGGAGCTGCAATGGCACTTCATTTCCTTCTTGAACCCCTCTCCTCATTGCCAGCCCCCCGCTTTCAGGTAAGGTCAGCAGATGCTCCAGAAGACCAGGACAAAGCTTTGGCACCATTGCAGTCCATCACAGGCAGTACATGCGCCAACCTTTGCCATGACAAACAGAACAAGGGCATGGGAAGAGAGCGGGGTCAATCAGAGTAGGGACAGCTGGCAAGAAAGTTATAAAGCAGCTCATCACATACAGCTACATCCTAGAGACTGGCTTGGCTTTCCTTGGACCACTAGGGCTTGTTTAACAGAGCAAATGCCAGGGTTCTGGGAGATTTCTCTTGCAATGAATTTGTAGGTAGCACTGCTTGTTTCTACCTGGACCACTACCTTGAAAGCTGGCCTTGGAGAAGCCATTCATCTCTGGCCTCGAGGGAGAGGGAGTTGCAGTAACTTTGTGTGCTGAGTACAAAATAAATGATGCCCAATAATCATATGATTCAAAGCAGGGGACTCTGCAGAGCATGGGGGTTTTGGAGGCAGCTCAGAGAGCACAGCTCCATTGCTAGCATACATCTGTCTTCTCTTTCTTAAGCTCAGAGAAGTTCCATATGTTTGTGATACCCTGCCAGTAAGAGACTAGTTCTCAAATTTTTGATTACAGGAAGGAGATTTGCTGGTCTGCACTTGGACACTGCATAGCTGAATCCCACCCTGAGCCCCTGAGTGCCACCTACAGCACTCCAGTTCCCACAGATGGGAACTGAAAAGCCTTTTCTCAGTCCTGATCCTTCTGAAGCTACACTGTATCTTCTGATGGCTAAGGGAAAAGGCAAGAAAAAACCTCACCTTCTCCATGTTGTACTGCTCTACGCTACTCTCTCAACAACTCCTCCATTCCCACTCAGTCTACATCCTGGGAACCCAATGTGTGGTCCAAAGGCACAGCAGTCACTCTCAACTATGCATTCTGCCAGCAGATGCCATAGTTTCAAAGCAGCGAGCAGAACTTAACCTAAAGCACAAACTGTGCGTCCCAGACCCGCAGGAACTGTTAAACAAGGCACAAAAGACCAGTTCACTGGGAAAAGAGATAGGAGATGGGAGAGGGAACCTAAAAGGAACTGATACCTTATGGTAAAATCAAAATGAAAGCTCTTTTTCCTTTTCAGGAAGCAACCAAAGAAAAAGACAAACGTGTTATTATACTTACAACAAAGCGATGCATTTGTTTAGATAGTGCTAATGGAGACACAATTTCTGTGTTGTTTTTAACAATACCCTCCCTAAGCTGCTGCCAATGACAGAGACCCCCATTCCTAAAGGAAGGCACACAGGAGACAACTGCCCATGCTGCATTGGAGAGCCTGTTCCTCTGACTCACTCTCATGGGGTACTGACCTGAAAGCAGAAGTCATTTTAAGGCAGACACACAGAAATACTGAGAGATTGCAGGCTATGCCAGAGTCTGACCACGAGTTTCAGCAATCCCTCTTCCCAATAACCTCCTAACTTAAAACTATGAACAGCTTCAGGCATGGTACCAGGGTCCAAAGGGTGTAAAACCCAAACGGATCAGACCAGCTTGGTAAAGCGGTCCCGCACACCGCTGGGAGGGGTAAGAGCAGGGGTTGCTCAAATGCATTTCAGATGTTTTCCAACAAGGTGCTGATTTCACCTTTCTGGACACATTAGAAACTCAAAACGTTTAAATGTGTGTTAATGACAAAAATGAAGCTGTAACAGAGTGGAGGAGGCAGTGGAAAGCAGTGCAGAACCCAGCACCTGAAGGGTGCAGAGAAAGAACCAGGCAGCCTCAGAAGGGGCTCACACTGCGCTGGGGTGTCTGATCTCCCTGCTGGTAACTTAGGTAAGCCTTCACACCAAAAACAAAATGGAAAACTGAAGGCAAGAGCTTCAAGTACTCTGTAGCTCTTTAAATTTCATCTTTACTATCATATTAACTTTACAGAAGTCCACAAATACATGAAGAGACTAGACTAGACTCTTTTACTTGACTAGTCAGTCTGGAAATACAGGAAAAACACGTAGAATGGGTGAAATTTCACTGAATCATTTCTGCACAGCAATGTGAGAGCAGACACAGGAATGGAAAAGCAATATACAATGAGAATTTCCAAAAAGAAGGGAAAAAAGTGACTCTACCCACACTTTTAATTTCTCCCAATTCTTAGGCAAAGGAAACACCAATGAGGGATGTTAATGGAGCAAAAATGAAAAATCAAATAGAAGTAATTAACAATTAACAACATCCACGCCTCATAGGGATTTGCTGGTCCCTAACTGAGAAAACTCACATGAGCTGAGTTCAAATCTATTATCCTCCTCTGTCCCTCGGTACCAGTGCTTCTCTACCCTTCAGTAACAGTTACTCTTCTTCCTGGACCATGGCCACAGGAGGCCCTACATACTCCTGAATCTTGTTTTCAGGCCCCAATCCTCCCTCTACAAGCTGCTTATCCCTTAAGAAACATTGAAATAAAACATGCTGAATGTCAGCCCTCCTCAGCAGGAGTCCTGATAGCTTGCAACTGCCAATCAACAAGGATTTTGTCTCTCCTGCAAGAAGCGCTACTATTTGCACTCCAAAAAGAAAGGGGCTTAGTTCCCTAAACACCAACGTAAAAAGGTCAGGTCTCATGGAAGATACTTTGTGGGGGAATGTCAAGGTCCAGTCTTACACACCCTAAGGTCGCTGTGGTGAGAGATCTCTGGAACCTAAGCACATAGAATCTGTCCATCCCCCATCCTGCTTAGCCCCCACTTCCCCAAACCTCTTCTATCTTCAAAAAAAAGAATCACTGCACTTAAAGTAACCCCGCTGCTGTAGATTCCCTGAGTGGGACACATCACTGGGTGCAGGCTACCGTGAGGCTCCCAAGGGTTTTGCCGTTTGGAGTGGTTTTCAGACTGCTGGCACGACACGAGAAAAGCACTTTGCTTTCAACCTGGCTCATCCTGGGAGCCAGCAGGACGAGGGGGACATACCTTTTCTGTTTGTACGTCAGCATGGCTTCAGCAATGGGCAGCTGGTGTGCACAGTTTGCCCCTGCTATGTACTGCGTTATCCGGGACACGACGTCAGGTGCTTCTGAAACTGCAGAACAGAGGGAAAAGCATTACAGTGACTCCTTAGACCACTGCCAGCACTGTCCTCCATTTGCTGATGGTGCCCAGCCAGCTGCATTTGGCCTGCACCTTGCACGGGAAGCTCTGCCTACCCCAGAGCACAGTAAAGCTGCATCTGTACACAGCATTTCTGACTGAAGTGTCTCAGGTTTTTTAGATTTGTTAAAGGCTTTTCTTTGTACCCACCCAGAGTCAGCTTTAGATTTTTTCACACCTTGACTGCAGGTATCTGCTGAAGAAAGTGCCTGACCATCTCTCCCAGGTGAGCTGCCCTGCTCACACCAGCACTGAGTTACCTGAGTTTCTAATGAACTCATGGCCTTGCTGAGTTAACCAAAAAGACTGAGGGACACACTAGGGTAGGACGAGCACAAAGATCACGTGTATTTGTGAGATTGTGGTTGATTCAAGTTGACACAAAGGCATTTCCCAAATGCCTTCCATATTTCTTTGGTTTCAACCAAAGAGCCTCAACTATGAGATCACAGGAACACAAGTGACTTTCACCAGACACTTCTGTACTTATAATGGGCACTTTCACCCAGACTCTTTGTATTTGAACAGTGAACTGGTAAGAGCTATGATTCTCTGCCAGATCTTCTTGTGCCATCACAGAGTTTCTGTGCAGTTGCCACCAGACAGACAAAAATGCAGAATGTACAAAGTCTGTACTGTACAAAAATGAGGTGGACTTCTCCTCATAGCATACAGCATATAACCAAGTAAGGAACAGATATGGCTCTTGGGCTGGATTTCTATAGGTAATGAAGAATTCCTAATTCAGACACAAAAATCAAGTCTGTATTGACATTTTTCTGCATTTTCAAGTGCAGTAAGGAATTAAAGGAAACCAGTCCCATACACCAGTTCTTCCATGAATTTAGGATTAAGGGAAAGTGTAGGTTGGGTGGTACACTAGGAGATTTCTAGCCCAGCCTCCTGCTCCAAACAGGGCTGACTTTACCTTCAGAACAGGCTGCCCCGGGCCTTGTCCAGCCATGTCCCCATCTGCTGGAAAAAGCTCTGAACAATTACATGTGAAGAGGTCTCTCTCCTCCTCTCATGGATAGAGGACTTCCAGGAGCATCCTGGGAATCTCAGGAACTCTGCAATTCCACCAGGGAGAACCACACTGCAACCTCCTCACACTCACAGTGCTACACAAATTCCAAAGCTTTTTCCTTCTAATGAAATTTCTGTATGGCCAATGCTGCCCACGACAGCATCAAATGTCAAGCCTTCAAGTAGCCCTCAATGCTGTAAATCCTCCTGTCTCATGTTTCTTTCTGTTCTTGAAGAAATGGAGGAAGAAACTGTAAGCATTAATATTTTAAACAAATTAGTACTTTAACATGAAGTAAGGCTTTAATACGGCCTAGAACAAACTCAGATCAGAACAGGAACTTGTTGTCTGACCTAGGGCAGCTCCCACTTGTTACCACACTGGTGAAGAACAAAATTCTTCTTTAATGAGAGTGTTTTCAAGTCTGCTGGCAGGATCTTTCTCACACACAGCTAACAGAAGTTAATCTTCCCAGAGCTTCCAGTTTTCCAAGCGTTTCAGGCTGCATAGTTCCTGAAGGAAAGCAATGTACTGAACTCGGTAGCGAGACCTCCACATCAAAGAACAAAGCAGTAGGTAAGAACAGCATGACTCAGAGGCAGCTAGTTAGTGCCTCTGGGAGCCAGTAACTGTTTGCAAACCACCATGTGCAGGACTTAGAAAGGTCAGCATCTGAAATGGGAATGTGGTGGAGTGAGGCGAAAAGAGGAACAAAAACACTTATCTGCTTCTCTTGTATTTACTTGACCTTTGCTAAAATTACTCATTCAAGCTTTTCATCCCACACAGGCCAGACAGACACAGAATCTTACCAGCGGTCTGTGCTTCAAGTTTGTTGAACAGATCTCTCCAGGCTAGATCTTGGAAGAAGTTGTTGTATCTATAATCTACAGACCCCAGATACTTGGCCACTGGATGAGAGCCTAAGAAAGAAAGGAAAACATGACAGCTGTGCTTTCCAGCACTGAACACAAGTGTGGGTTTGCTCTGTAAGGAATTAAACTCCAAAATCAAAACCACACTAGACACCCCAGAAATAAACATCTTCAATTATAACCAAGTCATTTAGTCCAGCTTATCTCTACAAGAGCATGCAAATAGACTTCCCAGCATAGACTGCTTCAACACACTGATATCTTTCACTTGACACTTTCCCCCCAACAAATTAAATTTTAAAAGGCCAAAGAAAACAGGACTGGGAAACTGCTGAGGAAATAAATGATTTGGAAGGCATAAAGGCCCTACAGCTCTCCATGTCGGCCTCTCAGTTTTGCAAGCAGCTCTCCCAAACAGCCCTTCCTGCCCACAGGCTGCACCACAGCCAGGCCACCTCTGCCAAGAGGGGCCAGACCCCTTCCTCCAAACACCATTTGCACCCCACAGCTGTTTTGCAATATTGAGAAGAGGCAATTGCCCCCAAGCAGGGAAAACAACCCAGGGAGACTTATTTAATCTGTGGAGAAGGGCTATAAACTCAATAAATACACTGCAATTTGAGACAGAAAACAGAGCCCAAGGATTACAGTACCCAGTGAGTACTGGCATATGCATCAGGTCCCTGCTTACTCTAGCTGAGCCTTGTGGCTCCACTCCTCTATGAGCATGGAAAGACCTTCTTGCAGAAGCTTTGCGTGCCCAGCCTCCAGCTTGCAGCCCTGCGTGGAGATCTGACTTCACAATTACACTGAGCAGGACAGGGAAGATGTTCAAGTGACAAACTCTGCCCTGGGAGGTGGCAAAAATTTGCCACCTTCATTTTAGGCCATCTGTGTCCCCAAAACAGACAACCTCCCCCTAGCAACTACCTCTACAGTCTTTGAACACAGGAGAAAAGGTGTGCCAGGATCACCCTTCCCACTCACCACCTGGCAGTCATGCTCAGCACGAGTCCTGGACATTTACAGTCAGCCATGAAGTAGCCTCAGAGTTCCTCTTAATCACATTATTTTCATCCTTCTTGCACACCAAATTCTCACATGAAGCCAAACTTCCAGTGGCTGCAACAGCTGAGTCATCAGCTGGTAACTGGAAACCTGACAAATTCTTTCAAGACGACCCCAGCTGCTTAACTGTACTCACCATGGTCCAGGAAAGCTCTGGAGGAAAACCCCCCCCCCCAAACAATAAACCCACTGTCTCAGCCCTCCCAACCTCCAAGCTAATTTCCAGACTTCAAAGAAAGGTTGAAGCAGGAGGTCCCTTCTGAGCTCCCCTCAGTGTCACTAGAGACTGGAGCCTAAGTTCTTCCCCAGCCCCTCCTGATCATGGCTCCTTTCACACCCATCATTTCCTCTGCCGTGGAGCTTTAAACAGTGCACACAGCACAGCTCTGCACCATGTACTGGAGAAGCTTTCCCCCATGCTGGGAAAACACACTGCACATGGCAGATGCAGTTGGAAACAAGCAATAAACAGGAAGTCTCCCAAGAAGTTCTGCCCATGGGAGCTATATAAAATGTTAAAATACCCCAAACAGCCAAAATAACCCCCAACATTTTATTTTATTTTTCCCTTTTCAGTTGTTTATACAGTGTTTAGACATCAAAAGAGTCTTTCAGCCATAGAACCAGTAGCGTGAAGCAGGACTGAATCTCCCAGTACATATGTTTACAGACACTAAGCATTTCTGATTGCTAATAAACCACTGAAGGTTGACCCTTCTGTTATTGGAGTGTGTAGTTGTGGATTTAGAAGGTAAAACCACCCAGAGAACAAGTCCACCAGCCCTAGTTCAAAGGTATTGCTAGCAGCAGAGAGGCTTTTCCTTTAAGACATTTATGGCATGGTCACCATTCTGTCTTTGGTGCTTTTTCAATTGTCAGAAATGAGAGGTTGCTCCTCAATCACTTTAATGAACTGCCAGAGAGCTGGCCAGAAATAAGCACTTGATCTGATCAGGAAATACTGCAGACTTCTATGGAAAAGGTCCTGTTAGAGAAGTTTCTATATTTAAAGTAGATTTAAAAAGAATTCACAGTTCTAAAGCATTTCATTATCAAAGTGCCTTCTTAATTTTTCTTTTTTGATTACAAAAGAAAGTTTTAAGACTAAAAAACCAACCCAAACCCACACTAGCTGAATCTTGTGTTTTACTTTCAAAGAGAGAGTATTTTCAGATCATTAAAAACTGCAGGACAGAAAACTCTTCTTCTGAGGCCAGGAGACAGTCAGCGAGTACCAAAGTCTCAGACACAGACTCTCATTCAAAGCACATTTAACCTTGCAGAAATTATTTTTTTTGTTTTTACTCCCTAAAGGGCTCTCTCTTCTCTTCCTGCCAACCACTTTGGAAACTAAATGCCTCTTTTTACAGAAGGACGCAGCTCTTTTCCTCTGCCTTTTTTATTTGACTTTTGCAAATGCTACCACTGAATGGACAGCCTAACCCCAGTGTTCATGGTGCTGGGCAGCAGCTTCTGATTCCTACAGGAACTGCCATCAGCTGGTTCCAAACCTAGAAAACTGGAAAATACTGGCAAAAAGTGCTTTTCAAGTGTTCTGTTGCTTACATCACTGAAGTGCTCTGTCCACATAAGCCAAGCCCTGGACCACACCAGCACTGCCCAGATGTCCCTGCCCACAGCACCAGTGACTGCCCAGTTTCCCAGGCCTTGCCACTACAACATTCCTCATGTTTCTGACTACAACAACACCCCTGGTGTTGTTATCAGTCCACTCTACTTCCCTCACCACAAGCAATCCAAGCTGGGTAACTTTCCAGCCAGGCAGGCTTGTTGAGCTGCTGAAAGGGCAGAGATAAAGTGTTGGAAAACTGAGGGAAAAACCTGAGGAGACCAGTACATAAAGAAAAGGTCAAAAGATGCATGTAATTTGAATAATTTAAATTCTCAGCAGTTTCAGAGCTTTAAAAAATTTTCAACCCCTCCTCTATGAACATTTTCTGAGTCAAGCACAGGGAGGCCAGAACAGTTACTGCTTTGGGAAACATGGTGCCCACTGAATTTAACATTTCAGCCACGGAAAGGGCGTCTAGAACAATATTCTGTGCATAAGAGTCTCCCTGTATGGGGAGGAAGTACTTAAACCCCTTGCTTCAAACAAAAGGCTTACAAGCAGACTTTGGCATCAGCAACTTACAGCTGAAATTCACTCACACAAGAGCAGCAACACCAGCACTACACAACAAGACAACATTTTGCCTCATTTAACCTCTAGCCAAAGCTCCAGAAAGGCTTCTCCTGGGGGAACACAGCAGATTTCACCCATTCACCTTTCCATGAAGAAACACCATTCCTTATTTACCTAGAGGGATGATCAGAAATCTCATGTAGCCGAGCCAGTCGGGGGTTTTGTGAGACAGCTGCTCTACAAAGAGCCTCAACACAGCACTGAGGTAATTCTGGGCTCCTGCCACTGCAATTTTAATTGGGTTTGGAGGCTGCGAATTGCAGTTACAGCTAGACAGAAAAAGAGGAAACATACTTGTAATTGTCCTTTCAACCACATATTTCAGAGCAAGCAGCAATAAAACCCCTGCTTAATAACAATTATAGCAGAAGAGAGTTTGTTCAATACACAAGGCAATATTGCAATGATTCTCAGCAGCTTAAAACATTATTAATAAAGTACAACATTCTTCAGTAATTTCTTAATTGGTCTCCTTGCTCCTTCTTTTGCACATTTTGATATTCTAAAGGGCTGGGCTCAACTATCGAGGTTAGGATGTACCTACTAACTACTGCTGGGTCAGAGAACACACTCAGGTACCCACAGCCCTCAGCAGGTAAGTAGGGAGTGCCTTCAGGAACTGAGGAATTAATCTGGGAATTACTTGGAAGGCAGAGCAAGAACTGTGTAAAACCCACTTATTTGTTTTGCATGCTCTACTGCTGCATGCATCTGACCTACGAGGCAGCCTCCAAAGCACAGTCTTTTGTAATTACTGGTGCTGGTGACTTGTGTCCCCCCACACGAGGCACAACAGCAGCACCCTGCAGGGGTGGTGACTGCTGAAGAGCCACACATCTCTGACTTCAGGAGAGTAGACTGGAAAGGTTTCATGCAGTAGTTGAGAAACAAACTCCCTGAGCCCTGGGGCACAGGAACTGAGAGGCTTTTAGGGCTGAGACAACACAAGCAAGGTGAGAACTTACTATCTCTGTATCCTGGAGACAATTGTGCTGAAAGCTGCCTGAATATCAGCAGAGGAACATGTGCAGACTACCGGCAAGGTGTGCTTTTGCAAGACATCTGAAAGGTACTGAGGAGAGAACAGAACATTTTATAGTCCTTTTTTGGTACAGTTTGTCACAAGAAGAAAATGTGCCTCCCCCAACCTCCTGGGTATTCTCATACCCATTCTTGGGCACTCTCCCTGTGTCTGATTTGCAGGTGATATGGCTATTTCACAAATGCCTCCTCCTTGCACAGCAGCCAAAGGGAAGTCCTCCTTCTAGAAAAATGGCAACATCTTCTTGACAGACACACCACCATATCCCAAACATGGCAAAGACAACTCTGGAACAGCACGGTTTTTACAGCCACAGAGGGCAGGGCAGCAGCAGCAGCCCATTCACCTCACAGGCAGCACAGGGAAAGAGCAGACACTGTCTGCCTGCCTGCTTCTGGAACTGCAGTTGCATTCCTCTGATTCCAAAAGGACTTACACAAATGCAGTGTTCTGTCCACCCCTGAACACTGAAAAAAAGGGAAGGGTGCTACCACACACATGTTCCTCATGAGGGACTGCTTCCCCTCCATGCAGCTAATGGGGAACACCACACAACTCGGCTACACATAATTACAGCACTCGGTAATTATCTCACACTCTCAATTTCTGCACTACTAATCTATACACCTCAGCCCATATCCTTCATGCCCTCTGATACTGCAGGCACAAGCTGCCAGAACCACTGGAAGACGATCTACATCTACATGTCTAGAAGGCATTTCTCTGTCTTCCAAGTATAGAGAAAGTGGAACCAGTAGCTCAGCTGGTATTTTTGCTCCCTCACAAATTGAGACCCTAGTTCTTCCAGAAGCAGAAAGCCAAACCAGACAATGTAACTCCACAAGCCTGGCACAAGTTCTCTGGGCAACAGCCACCCAGCACATGTTCATTGGTCCTCTTCCATACATATTTTATTGCTTTCTCAGAATAAGGTTCCAAAAGGAGCAAAATTTGTTCCAAACCCATAACAAACTGCTCCAGCAAAAGAAAGTATTGCTCAGGGTTCTTCTTAAAACAACTATCACTCAGGAAGGATGGGGTGATTCCTGCAGTCAGCAATCACAAGCACATGTACATGGCTACAGAGCTGACCCGAAATATTTTCTCCTGTTCACCACCTATGCTCAGAAATCTCAGCCTAAACCACCACAAGGTCAGACCTCCCTGCTTCCTGTGTCCCAGTCTACCACAGTTTAGGAGGTTTTTGAGTGCAAGGGTTTAGCCATTCCCAGTGTGCTGCTAACCAGAAGGAATGGCATTGCTTGGAGGAGAAAACACCTCTGTGGAAAGACTCAGGTGGCAAAGCTTTATAACATCCCAGCATATCCTGGCCAGATGAAATCCAACTTGTGGGCACTGAACACTCAGTATGCTGCCAGCCCCCATGCACCACCACCGCTCTTCCAAGCAGCAGAACCTACTTGGTTAGTGCAGAGCTCAAGGCCTGCCCATCCCTGAGGAGGAACAGCACAGGAGAACTGTGCTCCAGGTAACGTCTCCTGCCTTTACCTGGCCTTGCCAGTCAGACGTATTGACAAGAATGATGTTTTCTGGCAGCTGGTCGTCGGAAACCAGGATGTGATTTAGTTGATCATACACTGTTTTCCTGGGGATCTGGAAATAAAGACATGGAGAAGAGAACAGTAAGAGGCGTCAGCTCTAACCATCAAGCCACCAGCTCTAGCTCTTGCAATTGATGAGGTGGCTGTGCATGCTGGCCAGTCACCCCATCAGCAAAGGCACACTGGGCTGCTGGGACTGACACTGCAGCTTCTTCAACATTAGCCACTCTGGATTTGTTGGCCATTACCCTTTCTGCCATGCACTTTTACTTACATCACTTTATACCAACTAACAGTAGCCCAAGAATTTGAGATTCATAAAAGCCAGGAACAATCTCCTTCAAGGAGGGAAATAAGTGAGTTCCACAGCTAACAAAAGCGTGGCACAATACACTGTGCACAAGTCAGTCCCTAGCAATCTGCCTTATTTCAAAGGAGTAATTCCTCAACACATCCCTATTCATTTCTCATTCTAACAATCTGTTCCAGTGTTTTCAGTTTATGGCTGGCTGACAAAGCTACAAGCTGGCAAACCCCAGCAGACTGGATAGAAGATACAATTTTAGCCAAGACATAAATTCCCTCCTGCCTGAAGCTGCGGGGCCCAGTTCCTTCCCAGCAGGGACAGAGCTCGAACCAGAAGGAAAAGGACCACAGGAGACAGTGGAGAAGAGGAAAAGCTCTGAGTGGCTGGAGAGACAGCAATGTATTCACACCTGTAAGTGGTGCCGGGTGTCTGGAGAGCGCTCATTGTCCAGGCTGTTCGCT
The DNA here is from genome assembly GCA_014706295.1 of Lycocorax pyrrhopterus obiensis. Classification (NCBI taxonomy): domain Eukaryota; kingdom Metazoa; phylum Chordata; class Aves; order Passeriformes; family Paradisaeidae; genus Lycocorax; species Lycocorax pyrrhopterus. The sequence continues at coordinate 24,771,773 of JACSVZ010000013.1, forward strand.
CTCTCGTTCTGCGGCCTCACCGGCTGCCTCTCCTTCAGGGATGTGCTTCTTCCCCGGCGCCCCGTCTGCTTCCCTTCAGACCTGCTGGAGAGATGTGCTTACATTCCCAGAGCTGGCACAAATCTGAGTGAGATACAGCCCCCAAATCCCAATCACCCAGTCTGGCAAACTCAGTAATGTCAGCAGAAGCACTGGGGAATTCTGCACATAGATCTGAGCTAGCTTGAGACCTGCTGATGCTGCCTCTGACAGTGCACAGCACACAGTTCAGCACATTCCCAGGAGTCCCAGGATGACTTCCACAGCCTATGCTAACACCCACACCACCTCTCTGCTATTGCTACACCAGCATGATAAGATCCAGCCAGGCAAACTGCAGTCACACACCCCAAAGCAGCACAGAGTACCTCTGAGTGTTCATTTATCAAGTGCTCAAGACCCATCACTTAAGTGCTCAAACACAAGGAGGGTGTCCTTGCAGTTTAGTGCCTTAATGTCATCCTGACCAAATCCTAGCATGCCAGGACCAGTGACTTCCTAGGCAGCCCTGCAGCAGGCACAGCACTGTCCCCTGTACCTGGTGGATGGGATGATGAGGGACTCTGTCTTCGTGATCTTCCCGCTGGGCGGGAGCTTCTCCACAAACACATCTGGAGTGGGGAGTTCAGCCTCCTGGACCTCAGCTTGCTGGTTAGACTCCTGCAAAAACACAGGGAACAGAGTTACCAGGAACAAACCCTCCCCTCTGTCTCACCTTGGGAGATTAGCTCTGGCTGGGGCACATTGAGCCTGCCCCTTCCAGACATGCTCCTCACTGCCAAAAGGGAGAAGCCAGTAGTGGCTATCTGGGGCTCCCAGTTGCCAGCTCTGCCTCACAAAGGAGCTGCAGGTACGAAAGGTGTTCAGATATGCTATTTGGAACAGGGACTCTCACAGCTCAAAGCCAGGGCCATGCCTCCTCATGCAATGCAGATTAATTCAGTTTACCCAAATGAACCAGCTAAGAGAGAAAGATATGAGAGAAGTGTTACACACCCCATGTTCCCAGCAGAGCAACTTGAGCTTTGGGATCTTTACCCCAGGACCAGCTTGATTTCTGCCCATTCAGCTTAAAGTAATACTTCTGTCTGATAAAATGGAACAGCCTTGAGCATCCTTTACATGCTCAGTACCAAACTTTGGGCCAGCCTTCCTCAGGCTGTTTGAACAGAAGGTCAAACAGAGCATTTCACCTGCAAAAGGCTGAAAGACAAGAATCTCCAAACTAAGGTCAGAAGGAAAACTCAAGTGTTGTCTTCACTGCAGCTGAAGTTACCCATGGAAGTTGTGTTGCATGTGCAGCTATATGGACAGACAGATGCATGCCACAGAATGCAGCCCACAGCTGACACACAAACTGACAGGAGGAAAGTCAACAAGTGCATTTTCAACTTACATAAGGGACAGTGTCAGAAACACTGTCGCCTGCATGTTTGGTTCCAAGACTCTTTGTCTTTTCAGGCACTTCTACCTGCTTGAGAGAAGAAAAATCCTCAGGAGGTTTAGCACCAGCACAGTTTCCAGCCACACTTTCTGGGTCAGGCTGTTCAGAAGAGATGCTTCTCCATTTAAATGTCACACAGCTCTGCAGGATGGCCAGCAGTGCTTCCTGGTCACACCAGGACTGCACACATTAGTGTGGGACGTGGCCAAGCTGATGCACAACACACAGTAGAGGCAATGAAGTGCCCTGGGATGGGACTGACACTTTATGCGCATCCATGAGGGAATGGAAAAGCAGTTGAGCTGCCCCTGACCATTCACTGTCAGCCACCAGGAAAAGTATCCCAACAACAGTAAAGAAAAGCTTCCTCCACAGAGTGCTAAGAAGTCTCTAAAACTCCCAGGCAACACCTCCCATCCTGGCAGTCATTTCAGGCACATGGGAATCTGAAGTTATTCATAACATCAGCAAGTATTCAATACATAACCTGAAGATGCACCCTTGAGTTAATACAGTATTTGCATTAAAAAAGAAAGCAAAACAAAAACCCCCAATCCCCAAAAAATCCAAATGTGTTTTCTTAGCAGAAAATTTGTATCTCTGCATCCAAGTCTTTGGAGGGGGTCAGAGAGGGTGCTATAATTTACACATGCAAATAGAGACAGTGCAGGTCTGTTATGTGCAGATAGGTAACACCTGAAATGTGACTTACAGGACTCGGTGGCTCTCTCTGGCTCCTGATGCTGTGGATGCTACCAATTTCTGTCTGAGAGCTGGAGTGTGACAGTCCTTCAAAGTAAGGTCTGAATAAGAAAAGTAAAACCCATTTCTTATTATCAAAAACACTGACAGAGCAAGTCCACCACATTCACAGCAAAGTAACATGACAGTTCCCAGAGGATCTCACTGCTCCCCAATGGTACCAGTAAAACAGGCTACTTTTGAAAGGAGAGGAAGGTGCCCAGGACATTAAGAGAAGCCAGAAAGCCCAGGGATCCCTGGATCTAGCTCTTGACTGACATACAGCAAGTAGAATTACTGCTTCCCCCCACACCCCAACATTCTGGTCCTGGGTAAGTGATTCTTGGTGCTAATATGCATTTTATTTCCAGGCTGCATCTGGATTTGGCTGCCAGCCCTAGGGTCCAATTACACACTTGCTCAATAAGATAAGGAAGCACACACAATCAGATTGTGCTTCCACTCAAAAGGCAGCTCATCACATCAGGCTATAAGACTCAATTACAATGTAAGGACTGATTTTTTGTTGTTGCAGGAAAAACCTGCCTATGAGCCATCAGCATTTATCACACTCTCTTCAAGATATGCACACAAGAACTGGACACAGGAAACTACAGTGTCTCCCCAGGACCAGACACATTAAGTACTTATTCCAGCATTACTCCAGCAATCACATATCTCAGAACAGTTAGCTCCAGGGAACAGGATATGAACTCTCAGTGTGCAAAGTAAAACATTTTGGCTTGTTTCAAAGCAGCTGCTTACCACAACACATCTATTTTCAAATCCCTTCAAGGTAGGGCCTACCAACTGGTTGGTATCTTGGGTTAAGCACCAAACACCTTTACAAGCCACCAGCCCTATCATTTACCACCACTGCCCCAGTCTATCCTTGACATCTTCTGGCTCATTGATAGGGAACAGGTCACTCCAGACTCAGAATCTATTCTTAGCCCAATGAGGTTATGCAACATTAATGAGGATATTATGACACCTGGTAATTAGCAGATGCTGTACTGACCAACTGCAGTGGTCAGTGCCACAACTCGGTTTCAGAGCCACCATACACTGAGGGCCTGAGGATGCAACCACACATCAGTCAGAAGGACAAGTGCAGCTCAGTCTCATGTTTTCAGTCTTTATTGGGCAGAGATGTGACACAGCTCTGTTAGCTCAGGGCTCTGCATCTGCTCGAGACCCCAAGCCAGCAACCCCCAGCTCAGCTCCACAGCGCTGGGACTGACCCACACATCACTGCCCACACGAGCCCTTTAAGAACAGGCTTGAGCATATCTGCAAGTGCTGTAGTCAATGCCTTTGGGCCCTGAGGAATTCATTTGTTTCCTGCAGCTCTGCTTCCTTAATCCCTGCAAAGACTCTCTTTCCACACGGACTATTATTACAAGAAAGGTCTTTCCAGAAAGACAATGTGCCTTGTTCGTCCCCTCCTCTACTTCTGCCTTAGCATACATTACCTTCCTGTTTTTACTACCTCTTCAAAACACTGTGTACAGTTCAATTCTCTGCCTGCCTGCCACCAACTCCTTCCCCTGTGCTCAGGTGGCAGGGCAGCAGAACATCTGCAAAGGGAACAAGGAAGAACTGAGACTGAAGGGAAGTTAGACTCCACACACACAACCTCTAGATCACAAGCTGTCATTCCCATTCTAACACCACCATATCAAGAGGGGAAAAAGCAGCATGGAAGGGTGGGAATGACAGCAACATCTGACACTGTACACAATCTCTCTCTGGCCCAGCATAAGCTGCCTCACACTTACTTTAACTTTGGCTTTGGAGTGCTCAAGACACTGTCATCATCCTCCATTTCTGGCCCGCTGTCACTGGGATTCTCTATATCCAGCGTGTCATACAGAAGGTCCAAATCCTCCTCCACCTCTGGAACGTGCTCTGCTGGGTCCTGCTCTGAATCCAGAACCTACTCAGGACAAAAACAGGTATCACCAACCCTGCTAGGAGCCACACTGATCCCATATCACCTGTGCTCTCCTCAGGACTGCAGTACACCAGTCTTGGGAGGAAGATTCTATTCCTGGTGCTAGGATACTATGTCCAACAGGAACATCAAGCATATGAGAAATGCCTGTCTTGGATCAAGCTTGTCAGTGCCTGGTTAAGCAGGAGTTACGTATTGGAATAGGCATCCATGAGCATGCCATTTAACCATTGGTTATGTCCATTATTCAACCCTATTCTATAAACAAAGCTTTAAAAAGGCTCCAAAGGAGTCCCAGTTTCCTTAGAACCAGTACAAAATTCCAGTATTCCAAACAATGTAACCTGTCTTGGGTTTTTACTGAAACAGCTGCCCTGACACCTCGTGATTTGATACCCAAAAATGTCCACAGGAGGCGCCTGAAACCTGGACGAGGACCCGCTGCCACCGACAGGGCAAGGAGAACACATACCTCACATTGAACCGGCACGGGTTGTTTCACATATACCCCGCAGCAAGCAGCGGCTGTGCCCAGCCCAGAGCTTGCTTTTTGAGTGGCAGCTCCAGAAAAGCAGCAGCTCGGCTGTCTGAGCCCTCAGCTGTGGGTGCTGATTCTGCCAAGCTAACTTGGGAAGAACAGCAAAACTAACAGGACTCTTTGGAAGAGTAAGGAAGCACGAGGAGTTACTCACTCTTTCCCAAAAGCACAGAGCCATGCAGCCAAACGACATGTTAACTGTTTTTGTATTAGATACTTAATGTTACACAGGTTTCTTGGGTTTTGGACCTGTTTCATCGTATTCAGCTCTGACCAAGAAGCTGACTCTTGTGGATCTGAGCTCCCTATCCAAGTGTTTCATGTCTTTCCTGGCTGTTCTAGTAAGATGATCAAACAGGCTGGGATTTAACTTCACAAGCAATATACACCATTTGGACTATTTGCCTTTGAACGGGTCAAAGATAATTTCAAAGCATTCTGCAAAACTAATGGGTAAGCACACGGCTGCCAAAATCTGCTTTTGATAAAACTTCATCTAGAAAATGTTTGCTGACATTTAGAAGTTGGCCCTCGAGCCTCCCTGCAAGGCCAGGGTGTAAGGAAAGGTCACATCCACTGTGGACTTGAAAACAAAATGAAGGGAACAAGAGGAAACAGGAGAGTGTTCCTGAAGACTAAAGCAAGATGCACCAAGCACAGGGCAGCACACAAGACAGGAAGGTTTGCAGAATGAATTACTCACCTCATCAGACACTTTAAACCTCTTCAGCAGAGCCACAACCTTCTGTTTGAAGTTTTGTTGCTGCAAGTTAAAGACACTTTTACATAAGTAAAGCATTAAGTGAGCTGTTTTCTCCCAGGCTGCAAGAAGCCCAGACATATCTGACACTGGTGCTACACTGCTGTTTCAAATCAAACAACGCCTGGCACCACAGACCACCTCTCTGCTCTTCTTACCCTAAAATCAGCTTTTCCACACCTATGATAATTTCATTCCTGCATTACCACAAACTTGTAGGTCCCACTCCAACAAGCACTATAAATCTGGAAGATGGCACACCGCTTTTGGTTGGATAACAAATTTTATCTGCCAGATCACCTCCTGTACCTTTCTGATATGTTTCCGGAAAACATCTGACAATCAACTTTTCTGATTCTTAACAAGGATGAGCCAACACAGACAACTATCCACTGACCCAAAGAACAAATGCAATTTTTACCATCAAAGCATGGGGGTTTTTTTGCAGGAGCTTGCATGGCAGGTTCATTTATTTCACTAGCAGCACTGGAGAAAGAAAAGTTGTGGCACTTATCCTTAGCACTTGCCCCATCACACAAATGTTTCCTGAGCCATACTCCCAGATCCTGGACACAGCAGGAACCAAGTCCAAAACAACGCAAGGCAAACTGCTGCACTTCCTTTGTGTTTGCTTACCCCCAAAAGCTCCCCCTCTTCCAGGATCAAACAGCTGAGGTTTGCCAGGAGCTGCCCAGCCCTTCTCAGCTGGTCACTGACAAACCCGATATGCACATTCTCCAGAAGACAAGGGCCTAGGTTTAGTGCTGGTACAGAGCATTTGGGGTGGCATCCTTGTGTCAGGAGGAAAGGGAGAAGGAAATGGCAACAGGCCACTCTTAGGTGAAGAAAGTTGCTCATTTGCTGGCTCTCCTGTATCTCACGTGAGCTCTTGCAAGTCCAACTGCCTACTCCCAACTCTGGCCTCAGACACTTCACACAGACCCCAAACTGCACCCTTCATCTCTGAACTCACATCCTGCAGCTGCGGCCACCTTCTAGACAGCTGAAGTTTAGGTGAAATAAATCCACCACACTCTCCCAAGACAGCCCTTTTTCTGTCCCCAATGCATCCCTGAGGCTGAGATGCTCTCACAATAGTGACAGTTCTCCTCTGGCTCAGGGTGTCAAGCAAAACCATCCATCACAACACCTTGGACCAGCTCAGCAGCCCATGGAGAGGGGACACTCAGCATGCAGTAGCTAAGGTGACATGGCAAGAGCTGTTTGCTGGCCTGAGTGGTTTCACAGAGGAGATCTGGTTTGGAGCTGGGCTGATGTTAACTTAACTGGTATCACCAAATCCAGTTTTGCACCAGCTGGAGATTCAGCATCAGTTCAGAAGTCAGGGCTAGAAAGACATTCCTATTATGAGTTCCTTGCTTAATAACTAAGTGGTGGATTTTGTCTTGACTGGTCACTGACACTTCAAAACAATATGGACACCAAGGATATGAACCAGCACACTCCTGGTCTCATAGAAAGGATCTTTATAGTGACAGATTCATGTCAAAATAGGGTTTATTTCAGATCTTGTCAAAACATGGATTTCAGAAACAGCCTTAGAAGTGGTAAAAGGATCTCCAACTTACTCCTAAAACCAAAACCAAACCTAGCCCATCCTTGGTGATTCTGAGTTATTGTCATCACAGACATGCATAAACACTTGTGCAAGCAGAAAACTGTATCATTGTGTGGTCAAGCACAAGTCCCTGCTCCAGGGAAGCTTTGCAGGCACACTCATGCTTGTGTGAGAGGGTGGATAGCCACATGCATCTTTCTAAAGCTTATATACATACATATATATATGCACACACATATATATATAATATCCAGCTACTTCTTTTGCCTCAGCACCACATGCACCACCTGAAATTTATCTATCAAGCTCCAACCCCTGACTAAGCCATTTCATTTTAAGAACTTCCTGCTGGCCTCTCCCACGCAGAGCACAAATAGGAGAGCTTTCCTTCACTTAGAGCTTCTTTCAAGACTTACATGAGCATGGATCCTGCACTGGCTTCTTCATGGGAGTGGAATTTCATACACTTGCATGATTTTTGGAGCTCCTTAACCTTGCACACACCTTGGATGGTCCCAGTCCCTGAACTGGCTGCTTTTTCTAGCTCTTCACATGCTGTGACCATGCCCTCAAGCTCCATGCTGGGCCAGCATGTCTGGTGCTGCTGCTCCCACAAGCCACATGCACTGCACATCCTGGCCAAACCCCAGCAGTGTTAGTAAAACTAATTTCCACCGACCCTGGTTATGGACGTCGTTCTTACTATCGATCTCCGCTGCTTCTTGGGCTTCCCCAGCTCGTACTCATCATCATCCAAATCCTGAACAGAAAGAGGATTCCTGTGTTACCTTCACAATTCTGTGACACATGAGCATTTAAGTCCTAAAAATGTTCCTTCTGTGAAGATGAACCTGCTGCTCTGTCTTCCAGGCATCCAGCATTTGCCTTAATTGCAGTTATGATGGCAGAGGGAAAAGGAAGTGAAACAGGTCTGCAGGGACAGGAATAACAGCTTGGAGAAGTAAAACAGCCCTAGTTCTACATTCAAGGCACAAGGACAGTCACAGCCCCGCATTTTGGTGGGTCCCTCTCTCAGTGCCCTCTGACAGGTGAAAGGCACGTGATGCCAGAGTCTGAAAGCAATTAAGACCCAAACTCAAAAGCATCTCACATCTAGTCAGGGGATTCTCCATAAGGACCTATTTTGCAAAAGGTATTAAAGACTAAAGACTGCCTCAGATCCCACTGGCCCTTTAATTACAGCTGGGGATCCAGTTGGGCTCTTTGAATCCTATGAGCACTATAGAAGCAATCAAATGATGCCCTGACCATTAAGCAGAGAAGCACAAGGATGCCAATGTTTTTTCAGGGAGCTCAAGTCCAAACACGTGAACAGATAAATCATAGCATGGTAGGAGAAATGGGTTACTGTGCAGGCCTTCTCCACTGCAGCTGAACACTTGGTAACAGTCTCGCACTGGCGTGGTTTAGATACAGAAATAGGCTTTTAGTTTCAAGCACGAGCTGGGAGTGCACATGCTCCACTGAGCCCTCACAGGGAGAAGCCATGCCCTAAACAGTACCTGGCCCTGTACGGCATCATCACTGGCCTCCTGCTCAGAAGAGAAGCTCTCGTACTCTTCCTCGGAATAGTTGTCTGAAAGGGAAGGAAAGAGGGGAGAGATCCTGTGAAACTCCTTTAAGGTGAGGGCACGGTCTCATCTCGGGAGCAGAAAAGGCCAACTAAGTCACAAATCAAAAAAGGAGGCACACAAGGAGAAGACAAACTAGCAGGCATCTCTCTGCACTAGAAACAGTGAGATGGGAACTGTCTGGAAGAAAGGAATGAGGAGAAACACACCCAGTAAGAAGGAAGGAGCAGGACACAGATAAGGCTCCTACTTTTACCCTGGAAAGAACCACCTGGTAGACAGCAGCAAGCAAAGAGGTTTCTCCACAAGGGAAATTACTTCTCCCCCTAACATGGGCATAACTAACTTAAAGGGGAAGTAAAACATGACAGAGTCTAAAACCTTTATGGAAATGACGCTTCATGTGAGCTGCCTGGCCCCAGGCAACAACGCCCAAACACCTACATGCACTACCTTCAGCAGGTCACTCTTGCAGCAGCGAGCAGAGGGCTGGTACCACATAAAAACATCATCACAAGTATAAACCCAGTGACTTCCCTCTACAGTGCACAACATCATGGATTTACACTCATTAAGCCAGGCCATCATCCACAGCAAAATATGTTGCAGGTTTGCAGGTCTCATCTAAAATTAATCAAACTTACTGTAGAATAGTCAAAGGAAAAAGAAGATGGAAGAGTAGCTTAAATGTGAATCTCCTGAATACAACACTGGTAGCCAGGTGAGAAGCTACAGGTTCTCAACATATCCACCAGTAATGCTGGGAGAGCACTGGTGAGAACACAGCCAACCCTTGCTGGATGGCTCAGGTGTGGTGCGGCATACAGGAGAAGCTTTGACAATTCAATCTCCCACTCCTGGCCACAGCTTACACAGCAACACATTTGCAAAGTGAGTTTTCTTTGCACTGATCAGTTATAGACACAGCAACTTGTGCAAACCAGTCCTCATTTGTCCCAGGAAGCATCCAAGCCCAGGTGGGGTTTAACTCCAGCTAGTTCAGGAAGACACTGGTCCTCAGAGAATGTGGTTGGACTCTTACCTGTAGACTTGATTTTCTGGCTGGCCTGCATAGTGCTGTCCTCATGGTCGATTGGCTGACTTGACAAGGAGAAGATCCAGATTTCTGCAACCTTCACTGGAGCCTCTTTGATGTTGCTGAAAAGGCTCAGAACCTGCCCACCTTCTGTAGGGTGCTGCATGACCTGGGACAGAAATCAAGCAGTACAAATCTGCATTTAAATGTATTTGAACTCGCATCATTTGCATACTACAAGAGTTATTTATGTTAATAGAGTTACTCTACGTTTCCAAGACCTTTTAACCACAGGAGCCACTTGCAGGCAATACACAAGGCTAGTTGAGATTTTATCTGACTACTAATGAAAGTGATGGAAGGAAAGAAAAAAGCATTCTGAGCTTAACAGTTGATTAGCTCATCCTTGAAGCAGAGTACTTGACTACCTCATCACTACGTATTTGCTTCCCCAGAACAGTACTGACTTGAATTACCAAGTTACCCACCTTCTGAACACCTAATTAAGGAACTTAGTTTGTCTTAAGGTTTTGAGCCGGTAAAAGCAAAAATTCTTGGTGAGATACAGATGTAAAGTGCTTCCTAAGGCAAAATATCCCTGCTCCAGAGAGCTAACACATGAATCTCAGAGGAACTGGCCACCACCCTGAGATAATGAAGCAGCAGGTCATGAAAAACAAGTCAATGGTGGAGGCAGAGGGGCATCTTGGTGCTGGTTTCTCCTTCCTTTGCCACTCACAGCTCACAGGTTTCTCCCCAGAATGTAAGTCTTGTGTTCTTCTCCTGACCCACCAGAGTGAGCAAGCACATCCCCACACCTGCACATCAGCTTCCCAACACACACCAGGCTGCTTTGTCAGCTCCTCACACGGACCTAACCAGACCTGAGCTGATGAGGAACATATGTCCCCCTGCTCTGAAGCTGCTCACTCAACTCCAATTCACTGCTTTGTTTCAACAGCTAAGAGAACTTTTTATGTTTTTTTAAAGAAATGAGTCAGTGCAGTTTAGGGGTCATCATCCTATAAACTCCAAATGGAAGGGGGGGGGGCTTGTAAAATCTGTTTTTCTGAAGACTGCAATTTCATAAATATTCCAGATGAGCTGGAGAGCAACTATTTCCTAACATGGTGAACCTTTGAACATTTTTGACCTTCCAACCCCCAGTCAGCTGACATTACAAACAGACATAAGAAAAATCACATGTAGCAGCAGCAAATGCCCAACGCTTAGAAGTTCGCTGATGACTCTAATTAACGGGCCCACATGTTTTCTGCCTTACAGCAGTATTTACTTTTCAGTTCTCCAGCAAATCAAACAGTACAGGAAAAATGTTAGCTGCAACACCACACATTTGGCCAATTCAAATAAGGAGTTCACCTTTCACTGCAAGACTGAGGGAAGCTGAACTCATAAGAGAAGTAGTCTTTAGAGTGAATTATTTAATATAACTCACCACACCATAACACTAGCTTATTTTGGATGAAAGTCATTTGTTGACAGAAAGCAGTCTGATGAAAAATACTGGTGTTAAACTGAACTTGCTACTGATAAGCCCATTTCTAAACACTCAGAAACTGAAACAGCACAGATTAAACAGGGCATGAAATAACAAAGCATGGAGCTATGCCATTCAGAAAGCCTTAGTGAATAATTTATCCATACTTGACTCCAGCATTAATTTTATCATTTACTTCTCATGAATAGAGCTCCACCTAAATTACCAACAGCCATGAAATAACAACAGCAAAGTGTTTTTCAAGCAAAATGAGAGAAATTACTTAATCCTGAAGTCTCATACTGTGGCACTGAGAAGCACAGCAAACCTTGCTTTAACTTTACCATTTCTCAGGGTTGGAAGGCTTGCCCAAGTGACTCTGTCTTGTACCGTAGTTTTGATCTGGACCCCCTAACTCTAATAAAGCCACAAAACAATAAGAAAACCCTCAAAAGGTCATAAGCTATCCTTGTGAAAGCTTTAGCTATTAAGATATGAGGCAGAAAACACTCAGTATTATTACTCAGTAATAAAATCTGGTTAAAATATTGCCCTGTGAATATTGATTACAGCTATTAAGACAGCTATTTGAAATTCTGCCAGGTACTTCTCAATGAGGAAAGTGACATCAATGGGTTTGAAGAGAAGGGAGAACGTCCACGTGTGTAAACAGACCATGTGAAGAGCAGCTCACCTCAGCCATGTTGATGCACCCCACAGCCAGGGTCTTGTAGCCTAAAATGGTTCGGTTCTTGTACCGCTTCCGCCGCTGCAGCATGATCTGAAGCTTGTTGCCTTCTCTCTTCAAGAAGTGAGGGTACTGAGGTGGGAAACACAATGGAAAAGTTCACTTTGTTTCTTGACAGCATCTCCCAAGCTTCATGGATCACCTCCATTCCCAAGGAATAACCCCAGGGCTTTTCTAAGTGCCGAGCAGCTCACTCACACTCAGTGGGCAATCTTTCATTATCCCGCGCAAGACTTCAGCTCTGCCCAAACCGCTCAGACAAGCACTCCAAAAACACAATCCAGGCACACAGAGGAGCTGTTCAGTCTGGGAAGGGCTGGTTCCAGGGAGATGAGCAGCCTCCAGGAGACACTTTCTCCAGCAACTGAACAGAGGCTGCCCAGAACTGGAGCCTGAGGTGCTGCCCAGGGGCATGGGCTGCCCTGCACAAACAGTGGGCAGGGGCAGGGACAGCCACAGACCCCCACACTCTTAGCAGGACACTGCCTTCCCTCCAGCACAAAGACACTTCTCAAGTGGTTGTATTTTAAGTAATTAAGTCAAGAAACAAACGTGTCCTACTGCCAGGTTATGTTGCAAAGACACAAATCCTCCCAAGACATGTTCCATACAAGAAAATACATTTGTTTATACACCTCCCCCAAAAAGTCCCCAGGAACAGAAAGCTGTGAAGTCAAGCAGAGACTATTAAGGAAAGAGTAGAGTTAACCATAACCATGAGGGAGAAGCTGTGCAAAGGAAGAAAAGTCTTCAAGAAAAGATAAAGCAGCAACCTGAGCAGTCTCATCCCAAGAAGAGAGGAGACTGGGACACATGCTCCAAATATACAACATACATAGTACTAAATAACCAGCAGACGGGAGAATCTAATTGCTGGGATCTCAAAGAGGACATTGCCAAGTGAGGGATGCTTCTCTTGCAGGGAAGAACTACTTTGTTTTTTTCCTTGGGACATTATGAAAATTAACTTCCTGCCCATCAAAACACTTGATAAATTCAAATACCAAACACCACCAGAAACCCCTGAGATATTAATTTGCAGTCCAGAGCAAGCCTGACTGCTCTGCAGGGAGCTGAGAGCAGCGGCCACACAAATAAGAAGAATACTCATTAGCTGATTGCTCTGAAAGGGCAAGATCTACTGCTCATTGCCCACGGAAGAGGCATTGCAGAGGAGAGGAACAACAGTCCACGTAACTAAGAGACAACCTCAAAACACACAGAGCCTGTGACTCTACAGATGTGCAACATCCCAAAAGAAGGATGGAAGAAAGTTATTAGAGAGAAGAGGTAGGAGGGGCTCAAAAAGCCAGAGGCACCTTTCACATTCAAATTCACCACATCCTTGCTTCTGGGGCCCTTCTGCATGTTGGAAGGGCAGCAGGGAAGAGGGACTCCTTGCTCTCAGTTCAAAGCATTTGAGCCACACCAAGGCTGCTTAAGTACAAACCTAGAACTGAAGTCCCAAGTCACGCGTGGTCCCAGGCCAGCTCAATTTGAACGTGTCCAGTTTGCTGGGATTAAACTGAACAGCTCAAGTCCATATATGTATAAGTTCCTGGTTTTCTCAGGTGTACTGCCTGGCCACCTCTGATGAGCATTCACAGAGGTGGTAAAAGAAAGGTATAGAGAGACTCAGGCCACTCAGCTCCTCCATTAAAAGCAAGGCCCTCCAGAAGAAAAGACCAGCTATTTGCATAGCACAGTCCAGCTTTTTTAACACCAGCCATGACTTACCAACTCTACAGAATTGCTTCAACACAAACTTTTCAGTAATTGTCAGTCCATGACAGACTGAAGAGGAAAACAGTTTGGCTCAAAACATTTGAAAACTTTTAGAGGGAGCACCAAACACCTCAAGACACCTCTGAGGGGTGAGAAAACACACACACCAGAACAGTGAGAGTCAGGGCAAGACTTTTTCTGAAGCCCCAATGATGTAATCTCTCCCATCTGGAAAGGTTTATTAGATTAAAGACAGGAATTAAGTGCAGAGCTCTTAATTAATGCCAGAGAGCTGCGATGTTGTGCTTGGAATATCTGAGGAATTGTGGGGCAGGAGAAGCAGACATTCCAGCAGTAAGGGTGATGGTAGCTTTCCTGCCAGAAAGGCTGCTGCTGGTCTAGCCCTAGCTAGATGGTGAAGCAGGATTGGACACACACCACTAACTCCAGTCTTACTCAGCTGTGTAACAGAGCAGCAGGAAACTCCTCCCTTCAGTTTGAGCAGAGGCCCGCCAGACACGAGGGGCTGCTCACTGTTACACCAGCCAGCATAACACCTCAGCTCTGACAAGGAAACACTCCGTGCAAAGGACAAGAATGTCACACGGGAGAAGGAGCTGAGCAGGCAACGCCTGAAGGCACAAGGGGCTGGAAATCCAGGCAGGTAGCACAAAGCAAGGCATAGTGTCAAGAGCTGACAGTGCAATATGGAGATACTGACTGCTGCAGGACAACAAAATCTTGTTCTGTGACACCCACGTGCTTTTACTTTGTGGCCCACCACCACTCTCAAATATATCCCAGGCACTAAATTCAGATTGTATCTACAGTTGTTAGCTAGAAGCAGCTTTCAGCCATTGTCCAATTAAGTAGCAGTAAAAGCTGCCATAAAAATCCAGCTGTGACATTTGAAGAATGCTTCCCAGGCCTTACTGCATCCAAGACCACCAACCCTTCCTGCAGTCAGAGACCAGCAGCACATCTCTGCTTTAAGCTCACTCACCTCTGCTGAAAGCTCATTGTCACAGACACTCCTCTCCTCTGTTCTGGCTCAATTCCCAGCCCCATCAGGGGAAATAGAGTTAAAGGCAGTGCTCTGCATCCTGCTGCAGCATTGCTCTGAGCCCCAGGAAAAAAAAAAACCAACCCACCATATTCCCAATTAATTCCAAAAAGATCTGCAGACTTGCTCCTTGCTGACACAGGACTGGCAGAGGGCGACCTGGCTTGTCTTACAGCTTTGCTTCCAACCATGGGAAAGCTGCAACCACAGGATCCAGGTGTACATGTTCCTGGCATGCAGCTTGGTTATTCCTGTTCACAAAAGAGGGGATGCAGTGCTGCAGTTAATGCAGTCTGTGAGCTGCATCAGGACTGAAGCAAAAGCATCAGCCATCTGCTTGGGCAGCTGCAGGGTTATCATCTGTCTGCAATGAAATCTTACCTGCTTCAGCTCTGCACAGGTCTGAGTAACAACCAGTCTCACATCATCACTTGAGCCTTTCTCCTTACCAGATCAAAGTCCTGAAGTCAAGATCTAACCAACAGTCACAGAACAAAGATAATCCAGGTATGAATGCTTCTGAGTGTCTGTCTGGCTCTGCTCTATGCATGCAGGATCCTCTCTCTCACTTTCAGCAAGCCAGCCCTTATTTATCTTATTTCCCTGCTCAGGAGGTAGCGCCAGGACAGCAGGCTTTGAAGAAAAGAGGAACCAAAAACTGCAGTTGTTCCAATTCACAGCTATTCCCATGACTCTAGAGCCAGGAGTAACTACAAGCACACTGCTCCTGCTTCCCCAAATGGTGCCTCCCTCAGCAACTCCAAATCAGAGGCTCACCTGACTCGTTCCTACTACTGCCTTCTGTCAGCCTGACACTCCACACCACCCCCATGGCTGCCATCCTCCACTGCCTATTCATAAAGAAGGCAACAAAAGGCAAAAAAGAGCCAACTTGCTCTGCTTCAGTTCTTGCCACAGCCATAACTTGAAGAGGACAGACTGCAAAGTCTTCATGTTCCAGGATGCACTGCGGAAGGAACACTGTGAACCAGCACCCTGCTCGGTGCTGAGAGGCAATTCAGACAAGTTGTGTTGTTGCACACGAGGACGTGCAGAGGATCTTCACCTCAGAGCCACCACGCATCCCTGCTCCCTGCAAAGCAGCCAGTCCAGCAAGCACCCACATCCCAGCCTACCTGCAGCGAGAAGGTCAGCGCGAGCTCCGTCTCCACATGTCCACTCGGGGGCAATACAATCTCGTGAGACCGCAGGATGCGCTTGGAGCCCTGCATGGAAACAAAGTCCAGCGGGTGAATTCCCCCGAAGCCAGCCCTTACATCCCATCCCAGCCCTATTTACTGCAAACTAGGAAACGTTGTCAGGGACTACCACAGAGAAGTGAACGGATGGGTCTGACCTTGTACTTCTGTGAAATATTAATGAGATGAAAGGGAGATATTTGACCAATAAAGATTTGGGCGTATTTACTGTCCCTAACTGCAACAATGCAGCTTTTGTTCTGCCAAACCCCAGGATTGAAAAGCTGTGATTCAACCCCCACCCCTGGAGTTGAAGTCTCGTATTTTCACTTCAGCCAATAGGTACAAGGCTTTTCATCTCCTGGGTCTGGAGGCTGCAGCATCATGCTTAAATCTCCAGCATCAGCCATGACAGACTGGGCTTTTCTTTTTGTGAACACACCCCTCCCTGGGGAAAACAGGGACTTTAACCTGTTTAAACAGTTGCCAGTAGCTGGGACTATTAAAGAAAAAATTCACTAAGCATCTCAGTGGAGTCTGGAGATTTAATGTACCACAGGGCAACTCCAAATGAACCCTGTGTGTGGGCTGCCTTATGCTAACAGAGTTACCAGGCTATTTACTGTGTGAGCATTTCATTTCAGGGAATGTTTGAAGGAAAACTAGCAGGAAAACATGACAGACTGCTGCCTAGCAAACGCTTCTGCATTGTTCAAACACAGTGGCAAGTTTCAGAGGTCTCTGGCTCAATGCTCTGCTGAGGCTGCAGATCTGGCTTTGTCCAGACGGGCTGATCTCCCAGAAGCACAGAACTGTAGCTCTCGAAAAAGCAGCATCTGGGAAATCAGAGACAGACTGGGGGGGTAAACACCTCCAAGCTACATCCAAAGGGAAATGTGGTCTGCCCCTATCAGCCTCAAAGAGCATCATGAGATGAGACAGCAGCAGAGCGTCGTTTACATCCCCTCTTCCCCAAACACATGGCTCAGGCAGCCAGAGCAAATTCTGTGATCTGCAGCAGCGCCTCAGCTCCTCTCTGGAAGCTCCAGCACATCAGACAACAGAGCAGAGCCAAGCACCCAAGGGCTGCCCCCAGGACAAGCAGCACACGTGCAAGTGAAGCACAGCCAGCCTGGCCACTGGCAACAGCAGCAGCTGCTCCAATTGTGCAAAGCTCCTAATAGCAGCAATCTTGCTTTACTGGTTACACAACCAAAATCTAATGAAAGACCAAATATAGTTGCTTTTAAAAGACCGCAGCAGATAAACAGAGCAACAGCTCGGGAAACACAGCTGACAACTCTTTGAACATCACTGCTCAGGAGGCTGCAAGGAGACATGGGAAATGCAGGTAAGATGCTCTCATTAGGTCTGAATTCAGTCATCCCCTCTGGAAGGGTTCTGGTGTCTGACAACTCTCGTGCAATTCCCCACACAAAGGCAGTCATTTGACAGAGATCATATATTTGATGATCCAGTACCACCAGCCTCAAACAATAGCCATGTCAGAAACCTGAGTGCTGGCAAATGAAGCATCCCTGAAAGAGCTTGTCAGCATCAGCAGCATAACCTGCAAGCTCTAAAGGGACTTTTAATAGCAGGGCTTTGAACCTGGCTGTGTCTGACAGCTGCAGTGCTACTGACCCACTGTTAAACAGCACATCCCAAAGAAATATGGGTGCAGAGCCAGCACAAGGGACACCCAAAGTGAGGCACTCTTTGAGCAACAGCCAATCCAGCCACTGTCACCTCTAGGTCAACTGGACAGGGCAAAATAAGGATAGCCTGGTGATGCAAGTTGCAGCCTGGAACATGCAGATGGCATGTCCCGAACAAGGCACATCCATCTGCCTTCCAGTTCCTCAGAGATGGGCCCTGGTGTGGAGAGGACTGCTCAGGTTCCAGAGTCTGAATTACTGCAGGGATACAGATCACAACAAATACGCGAAATAGGATGTGAAACTCCCACGTGTTAAAATCCCCTTTGGATTTGTGGGTCTGGGGCAAGCTTTCACCTATACAAAGTGTAAGCAGTCAGCAGTAATCTGGAGAGGAAAAGAAGGTTTTGCTCTAATAAAAGCTACTGAATTCTTCAACCCAAGTCTGGCACTCTCTGGGCATAGATCATTCACTGACAAGCCTCAGGTCCTTACAGTGATGTATTCATCATCTAGGAGCACAAACATATGGAAAGCTTTCAGACTTGATAAGCAGTATCTGACAGCCTGGAAACCCACAGCAGTGCTTCTTCTGAGGTTCCCACAAACCAGGTGTGCGAAACAATTCCCTGCCTTTCTGCTCCCTGCTGTGGGTACACGAACCCCCTCCAACACAGAGGGACACATTTTTACCCCAGCTGGACAACTCAAAGATGAGAGATACCAATTAAATCCTCAGCTATGTATTTTTCCACCACAGACCCTTCCTGATTTCACCTTCCAAACTAGATTTTGTGTGCTTTGACACAACCAGCTCTCTGCAGGGGTTTGCCTAGTTCTTTATTTGAGAAGCAGCAGCTTTTCAGCACAGTTGATGTTCTACTTATAGGTCTGCTAGGCTTTTACTCGTTAAGCACTTTAGCATTTGCAGTGATGGGAGCACATGAGCCGAAATGATGCCGTGACGCACTGTGGAACCGAGTCCCTTTCCTTCCCAGCCCGCCTCCAGGCAGTGTGACCTACATGGAGGCACCTAATTAAATGGCACAAACATCTGCTGTAAAGTGGGTTATCTACCTAGGATGACAACTGTATTTTAGGAAAAGTAATTAGTCTGTACAGGCACCCTACAAATCCACTGACAAGCTTGGCCACAGGCTTGATAGCAGAGCTGCCCACCAGCAGAGGAAGGCCCAGACTCCAGACTCCCCCAAACTAAGACCCAGTTACCAAGATGTTCAGCCTCAGACTGTTAAAAAGAGAACCAGGCTTGGATTTAGTGCCAGCTCAGGAAGAAAAGGTGACATATGATTCATAAAGAGCATTTTTACATGCAGACAAGCTCATGCTAAGCCATCAGTGAACAATATTCTTCGTTTACAACAGTGAAATGAAGTAGAAACATGGGAGAAGGAGAGTCTGCACAGATCCAGAATGCCCTGATGGACTTGGGACTGTGGATGCAACGGACCCTTACGTGGAGGTAAAGCTCAGTTTGGGCACCTGCCAGTATTTTTAGTCAAACAACACAATTCTTAGAACTGAGCAGCAATTACCTGCATTTTGACAGCAATGACCCCAGAAATAAGCTCCTTATCCAATTCCTTTAAGACTACCAGTTTCTTTAATGTCAAGCTGCACAACCTGCAAACAGGAACAGAAGAGAAACAGTTACAATCATGCCTGAAAAAGGAAAAGCTCTGAACAGCTTTTACACACAGCAGTATCCCAGTTTAAGGGTGAACACGCTCCAGACACAAGCCACACGCTGATACAGACAAAGACAGCAGAAATATATGAGGCTTCCCTGGCTTCTCAGACTCAATTTCCCAACTTTTAATAAATACAAGGAGGTGGACAGGAGGTACATCCATCTCTGATACAGACCCATGGCCACATGAGAGCCCCAAACAGCACTGGCTTTCACTGACCACAGCATGGGAACCCTTGCTCTGAGTCAGACCAAAAGCTTCAGGGTCAGAGGAATTAAATTCCAGCAATATGAAAGCATAGGGTCAATCTAATTTTAAACTTATCTACAAGGCTTTCCTAGATTGTTGGCTTTTTCAGTTTCAGACTCCTGGCTCCCAAAGATCTTGTTCCCACCTCCTCTTGTAAACCCACACATTCTTCTCCTCACCCCCAAACAAAAGTGCTAGCAAGTGGCTCAGGCATCTCTAATGGAAAGGAGGGGGAAAAAAATGAAAAAGAAAGAAGGAAAGGACTCAAGTGGTGCCCTCTGGCCCTGGTGTTCACATGCCACACATATGCAAGTAAATCACATTCTTCACCCAGGCAATGCTACATTGTTCTGGTTAAAGCTGTTTGCACTTCTGCCTTCCAGCACAGGGAGCTCGGGAGCGGATGAAATTCGGCCTCTGCAGCAGAGTTAAGGCTTTGGGTAACAGGACCATGGCATTGGCACTGTCACGGTTTCACAGAAGTTACCACCAGCTGGGGGAATTCAGAAGGCATACTCATAAACAAACTTCAGGGAAAGATAAACCTGAAGCCAAGACAGCTCAGTTTGAGAATAGCAGAGGCCAGAGAACATTGCTGGGTGGGCTGTAGTGACGAGACATCATCTGTCACACTGGCCAGGAGCCAGCATTGCCTTTGTGTCAGGTCCTTACTCCACGGCATGGGCATCTCTGGCCTCTGACATGGAATGTTAGCAGACATGAGCGTCGCTCTTCTCAAACACACTGCCGAGCTCTTTCTCCCGGATCAAGTGTAACATCAGTGCTGTTCATGAAGGGGTGAAGTCCAGCAGCAGACGGGAAGGAAAGAGGAGCTGATGCTGGATTTTGATGCATGCCCAAGCAGCACCAGCACAAGTGCCACTGACTGACACCTGCACTTGAACTACGGTACTTCACACTGGTGCCAGGTGCCCAACAATTCAGCACTGCAAGAGTGACTTGCATCTCCCACCACCTTTTCCACTGTGGTGGGAAGCTGAAACACTGCTTTGCTGCAATGCCTGAAGGTAGACAGGATCAGCCTGGGTGCAAAACAGCAGTAGAGATGCAGTTAAAGGCTCCTCCCAACAGGAGTGGGGGCAGATGCTGAAGCGAGTACTGCCTGTCTCATCCTGAAACATCCGTGGCTCTGTCTGAACTCTGGTCTCTCACACAGGGCCAGTAACAGGGAAGAGCCAGTCTGAGCTCTTATGGTCTGCAATCCAGCACTTCTCCAAACATGTCCTTGCCAGCCTCTTCTCCACCCAGCCCATTCCATCTGTTCTTCCTCCTCCTTTGCAAAGCACTGGTTCCTGCTAAAACCCCCAAAAACCAAGAGAAAGAGAGAACTACAAACTCTCTCCTTTGCAGAGCTTTGCATCACAAGACAGCACAGCCAGATATGCTGCAGAAATTACAAGAAAGGTGGAAAAACCGGGCCTGCCTGGGCCTCTGTCCCCTTCTGTCCCCCCACCAGCAGCTGAGTGCACTTCGCGTCAGGTGAAGCTGCATCCCTCAACCTGGAGCACAGGAGAGGGTGTTGGCTTTTCCTCTGCATCGTGAATAAAACAGCAAGCACAGACACACGTGGCTGCTGCCGTGAAGCAGCCGGGCCAGGATGTGGAGGAAGGAGGCTGTGAAGCCGTTTGTTTTCTTTGTAATGCTGTAGCTGGAGGACAATTGTGCTCAGCTTGTCAAAACCCACAGAGCTCCAGCCAGTCAGGTGCTGAGAGCAGAGGTAGGACAACACACTGGCATTGTCTCAGCTGACAGGCAAGGAACAAAGACCTTTTCTCTCCAGCCCCGAGCTCGAGGATGGAAAAGGTACGGGAAGAAACAATGGTGTTCTCAGCACACAGAGCAGAGCACAAGGAGGGCGTTCTGTTCTCCACCGGGCATTCCTTCAATTCATCATTTATGAGCTTCGATCAAACCCTGTGGAGCACTTGCTGCTTGGGAAAAAAAAATTTAAAAAATTGAAAGCCTCCTTTACAGTGATCAGAAAAACAAAAGCAGTTTAAAAAGACATGGGACACATCTGCTTTCTTTATCCCCCATTGCTGGGCTGCTGGTACTAAAAGGCACTTCACACAAAAAACAATGAAATGTTTATCCTCTCCATCGGTGGGGGGCAGGGTGCGTGGGGGATGGATAAAAATCAGTTTAAGTCCCATCAAATCACTCTTACCCTCAACACACTCTTTCAGTCTAAATTGGCAGCTTACAAATCAAAGCAATCTTCAGAATACGTGGCAGAAAGGGGCCACACCTTACTCAAATCATGATGAAAAGGCAGATGCCAAGTGTGTCCCTGCCACCAGCACGAGGATCCTGAACTACTCGTGCACACAGGTACAGCAAGGATCTGTGTGCCATAACTGCCTCTGATGACAGCGGCACCTCCTGCCATGCATTTATCTTTTGCCAAGGTTTTACTGTACTTCCATCAAGTCTCAGGGGTCAGAACAGGGACCAGTCTCACAAGGCACTTCCATCAATGAGCCCGTTA
The DNA here is from genome assembly GCA_014706295.1 of Lycocorax pyrrhopterus obiensis. Lineage (NCBI taxonomy): Eukaryota > Metazoa > Chordata > Aves > Passeriformes > Paradisaeidae > Lycocorax > Lycocorax pyrrhopterus. The sequence continues at coordinate 24,793,820 of JACSVZ010000013.1, forward strand.
GGTTAAACATCGGTAAGTAAAACAGAACAGACACAGGCAGACCTGGAAAGATGTGGAAAAAGAACAAGGCTGCATTTGGAAGCTTCTAATACATATAGATTTGATCTCTGTGAACACAGAGAAAATAACCTAGCACACACAAGGGGAACTGATGAAGCCTCAAGTCTGGAGCTGAAGGAGCCTGAAGTATTTTGAAAACCAGGGACAGCAACACAGGAGGTGCAGAGAAATCCTGTCTTTGCGTGTTTCAGCAGTGACCTACAGTTGCACAAGGGGAGTTAAGTTACCAAAAGCACTAAGTTAGCTGAAGCGGACTTAAATAAGGACAACGGAAATCTGAGAGCCAGTATTTCCACCCTTTATTGAAGGTTCATAGTTGATCTCCCTGCTAGGAGCTCAGCTGGGTCCCAAACAGCAGCAGGAGCCTCTGTCCCCTCTGGTCACTCACGTGCCCCCACAGCAAGCAGGTACAAGGTACTTGCCTGATCCCCGTCTCAGGTTAAAAAATCATGAGACAGCATAATGCTACAATAAAACTCCATCTTTTTACACCACTGCTGCAAGACCAGAGTTTTAAAGAGGAAACCTGGACCTGACCCAGTGGTTTCAACTCGCCTTGCTAATGCAAGCTGTGCTGAGTAGCTTCATCACAAGCCCTTTGCTTAATGAGGCAGCTCTCTGCAAAGAACATAACATTTTGGTAACTGAGATGCAGCAAACGTGTCCAGAACAACCAAATAAAGTGCCGCATTCTTTACTCACTGGATGTTTTGGTTTTGCATCCCCCTGAGTAGGAAGATCAGGAAAATAAACCCCCTCCAAGAAAGAGTCTGCCTTGCTGAATTAAATGTCCGTTTCTCCACAGGGAGCACAGTAATTGCACTGAGACCTCGTTCACGCAGAGACAGTCAAATCAACAGGAAGGAAAAATTAAAAATTAAAGACTTGCATTTTAATTAAACCCCATAGAAGTAGAGAATAATAACAGGAGGCATCCCCACTTATAGGAGACTCCAAGTACAAGATGGGAGCTGGGGCAGGAAGACCATAGTACATAGATACCCTTTGTCCAGGTTAAGAGCTGTGAAGAACCGTTCCTAGAGAAAGTGTTTCATGCCAGGAGCACTCTCCTCTGAGGTTTGAAAACCTCAATCAGCCGATGGCCATAAGGAAGGAATCGGTTTCCATTTGGCCACTGGACAGTTCCACCTCATCCAAATTATTTCAGCATTTCAGGACAGCAAGCAGCCTCTTACCCTGCTGCTTTCAATGTCCACGTTGAGCGTTGTGCTCCAAGCTGACACTTTACACCCACATCAATCCAAAAATAAACCACAAGCCACTCGAAGCACCTACACATGCTTGCCCAGACAAACAGAGCCATTCTGCACATAGCTATGGGGGTGTCTGTGCAGGAGAGGCCGGAGCCAAGAGCCCTGCACAGCAGTTTTGGGAGACAGCTGCTTCAGGAAGGTATGAATGTCTGCAGCGCACCAAGAGCTGACTGCACCAGCAGCTTCTTACACCTGCTCAGAAAGAAAAGAACAACACATGGATAAACCTGTTGCTGCACTTACATGCCAAAGGCAGGGCTCTGTACTGGCCTAGGAGCTAATTTGGGGAGAAAACAGGGCCTCTGATGTCACTGATAAATCAGATTTGGGCCTCTGGTCAAGGGTAGCAGTAGGAGCCTCAGGAAGATCCTTTCTCACTTTCCAAAGCTTAATGAGACAACTCCCTCAAAGTGATCTAATCTTGGTTGCATTATCAGGGAAGCTCCAAGGCAAGGTGAAATTAAATGAGGAGGCAGAGGTCAAGCATCCCATTTTCTGCCATGCCAGAATCATAACCCGAGTAACCTGCAAAGAAACCTAATAGTCCTTCATTCACATTTCCCACTAAGCTGACCTTTAATCAGCTGTTCTGGCTATAGATCCATTTGAGTAAGGTTTAAGCAGCCAGGAAACAATTCCAGAGCCAGTATTTTCATTGTTCTTGTTCTCAAGGATCTTGAAATCCTCTTCCCAGCATTAATACAGAGAATTAAGCTCTTAAGATTCTGGAGACTAAGATCCATAGAAATGCTGGAGCAAGCAGGTCCTGTTCAGCCAGGAAGGAGGATGGCAGCTTATTTTACGCAACAGGCTCTACCCAGGACCTCACAAGGACACACGTGTACAGCCAGACACTATCCTTTCATAGTCGAAATACTGTCCTGCTCACCTCAAATATATCACAGATAAGCCTACTCCAAACTGAGCAAGCAAAAGGGGGGGGGGCATGTTAAAATTTTGCAGATCTGCATAATTTTTACAAGATTCTAGAACTCCACAGGGGCACATTTGCTACTTGAAGTTAATAGGACCAAGCAGTAAAGCGCATCCGAGCTTAGATACTCTAATCCAACATATCAATTGGAAAATGCTGAGAGATGTCTTCCATCAGTAGGTCACGACATTGCTGGCTGGCTCTAGGGGACTCACCAAGGTCACAAAGGGATCAGGATCCCTGCAAGCCAAATAACCCTGACTCACAAAGCAGAGTTTACATATTCCATTGGCACCTCTCATTTCTTAGTGCTTCAGTTATCTGGGAAGGAAAGGGCACAACTACCAAGACACGGCGATGCTGGTGAAATGCACAGGTGTTAAAGCTAAACCTCCACAGCCCCACACACCCTTCAGGTAGCCAAGCAAAATCTCTTGTGGCAGTTGTGTCACACACCATGTTCGGACTACCCGGCCAAGACGTGATGCATTCCAAGTCACACCCGCAGGAAATCTGCCTGTCTGACACCAACTGCTCACCTCCACATGCTCTGATCTGTGCTACTGAGTAACAGTGGCTTTCTCTCCCTTTAGGAAATCATCTCAGCAAGAGCAGGGGTAGCTCTTCACACAACTGTTGGCCTCAGTCGGATCTCAGTTCCTGCACACATTGTTACACATTGGTTTCTTACTCTTCAATTTGCTGATTTCAAATACCTTCACAGGGTGACTTAAAGGAGGAAAAAAAACCCAACCACTGACAAAGCAGGGACTAAGTCTGTTTCTCAGACAGGCTATGGAGTATAAAGGAGTCAGGCAAACTCACCTATGTGTTCACACCATGCTGCCTGCAAAGCCAGGCACAGGCACAAATGTAGTTAAATATACCTCTCCTGGTTTGCCTCTTCCAAATCCAGCATCCAGAACAACAGGACTGCACAGCATCCTGATACCAAAGTGAGCATCAGTGAAAGTGCCTGTGGTACTGATGAATTAGATTTGATCAATGTTTTCAAAGTTTTGAGGCAGTAGGAAGGTGCTTAATTAGCTTTAAAGAATAAAGTCAGCTGATTCATGGTTAAGGCTCCTCTGACAGACATCAGGATTGCATTTTCTATATTACAGATGACACAAACCCATTTGATATTTGTCGTATTAATCTACTAGTAGCTGGAACAGCCAGAGGCACCACCAAGGAACGAAATGGAGGCAGAGCAGGCATAGCCACATCCATCTGACCAAAGGCTTGTGGTAGCTGCGGGTCTAACAAGCTTGCAGGAGACACCCATGGAGTGCAGTAGAGCCCAGAAAGCCTCACAGCAGGGCTGACATGCCAATCTCCCATCTGAGCACCTAATGAGCACAGTCAAAATACCACTGTCAGGGAGGGGGAGCCTTTAGGATGTGGGCTGGTCAAGCCACTTCTGTAGCTAGGCTTCATTTCTCAGCTAGTCAGCAACAAAGCAAAGGCACAACCCACTACGTTTACGTGAGCCAGCCAGGGTGGAGGGCAGCTCCCACCACACGCCTCACACATTGGCAAAGAAACAGATACACAAATGAGCAAACGAATCACGCCCTAAACCAAAAGGAGACTCTGGGAGGAAGAATGCAAAAAAACAAATCAGGGGGTGCGGGATGAAGAGGAGAGACCTTCGCAGCACCTGGAACAAATCCAGCAGCCCTCCACTCCCTGGCTCACCCTTGCATGCCTTCCTTATGCAACCTGCCTTCTGGCTGGCCCCCTGCCCCAGACAGCAGTGCCTGTCACACAGCAGGCTGATCGCCGGGATTGGCTGTTCCAGGCACGCTACAGGAACACTCCCTGCCTGCCCGGAGCCGTTCCCATCTGCCCCTGAGCCCTCCAGGACTAGCAGGAGCTGCATGAAGTCGCCAGCAGATGAGAAGGACCACCAGAGCTAAAGGCCTCCTGCTACGTCCAATTTGCCTCGAGGCATGGAGCAGCACATCCGCCCTGGTTTGCAGCAGCATCCCCCTCCCAAGCCGACAGTGCTGCAGCCGGCTGCAGGAACAAAGCCGGCACCCAGCCTTCCAGCACACACCCAAGGGAATCCTCCCTGTGGCAGCCACCTCTGTTACAGGCACCGTCCGCGAGATGAAAGGGTTAAAGAAAGTGCCTCAGGGCACAGGTTTTCCCCAGCACATGCCCTGCCCGGATAACCCTCACTCTCTTCCCTGTCCTCTCCTCCACCGAATCCATGCCTCAACCCTGAGCACAGCATCCCCAAACACAGCAGCAGCGGGTTGGGAGCTGTAACATCTCCACAGCAACTGGGGCTGTCACAGCCCACACGTCATCAACTTCTCCGCATCCATGCAACAAATGAGACCGGCTGCTCCGACAGACTGCTGGTTCCTGCTCACTCCCTCCGGAGCAGTCTGATGGCAAATTCTCCTTCACTACTGCGTCAGGAACGCTGTTCTCCAAACAACCACTGCCCCAGCAGCTCCCCTCCCCAACCCAGCGAGGGGATGGAGTGCAGGCAGATTCAGAGAGAAGTCCTGCACCAGTCAGTCTGGTTTAGTATTTAGTATTTTCCTTTCGATAGCAGGAAGCACAGGTCTCCAAGTACTCTTGCGCTCAACTACTTTCAAAATGCCTGGTGCTATTCTGCTTTTTGTTCCCATTGCTGAACAGCCCACAGCAAGAGCCCGCTGTGCTCTGCACACTCCTGTTCCCCACCTAGCACCCTAGGGAGACAGCACAGTCCCAATCACAGCACACTGTCTCCAAGGCCTGCAAATCTTTAGAGAAAAGGACTGTCTCAAATATTCTGAGCTTCCCTTTTGTCTGTAAATCAACCATCAAGAGGAAAAAACTATGCCAAGAGGAGCCTGGACTTAGGGCCCATGTCAGAAGAGCTTGTAAGGAAGGCTCAGTTCTGCTCGGGTTATCAGTCACTGTGATTTCTTCAGCATAAGAAATCAGGACTAGGAAGCCTCCAGCTAAGAAAGCAGTCAAGGAAAAACAGATGGCTTCTTGGTGTACCCGAAGCTGAACTTGTTCTCAGGGCATGAACAGTGTGCCATCTCTCTGCCTTATTTCTCTCCACTTCGAATAGCTCCCACAACATCACCTGACACAGAGGCAAGCTGAACAGTCTGTCACCCCAGAGACCAGACTGGCTCACACCATGGGTCACATCAAATTACTTCTCACTCAGCCATCCAAGAACAATTCCTAGCTCACTAGCAAGTCAGGCACACGGCCCTCCCCCTCAAAGCCAAGATCCTGATGCCATGTAATTCTTAAGACTTGGTGCTTCTTTGGAAGACAACCACATTGCACCATTCCAAATAAACAGACTGTCTGAAAACTGTTGGAGGAGTTTTTTTAAAATTAATTTTGGGGATGGGTTTTATGGTTGGTTTTGAACTTGCTTTTCCCTTGCTGACCCATCTGGAACCAAGGCAGCAAAGCCAGGGCAGGTGACCCATTCCTAACCATTTTCTGTAACCTCGATTTAAACCAGCTGCATCAAGTACCAGTTAAAAGGCTTTTGTTTGTGAAGTTTGCCATGTGGCTCAACATACACAAGGCTGGGAGAACCACACAGATATAATTTAGACCCCAAAATGCTGTTTGCTTTTTTACTGAGAACTCAGTGTCCTGCAAGAGTAAAGGCAGAGCAGCTAGCAGCAGTGGAAAACATAGTGAACTTTGATGGTACGTTTGGTATTAGCCAGCACAGCAATCAAATATGAAAAGCATGCTGCTGGCGGGCTTGCTTTCAGGCTAGGAGAACACTTCACAGATCCCAATACCATTCCCATTGCAGCAAGGCTGCCCAAGCCTGCCATTCTGACGTTCTTCCAGACAGGCGTGTGCAGCCAGCCACCCCAAGACTTCTCAGAGTGGATGCAATTCCTTCAATTGCCCCGTGTTTAATGCTGGCTCCCTTCCCCCCTGACTCCAGAGCTGAATGGTGTGACAATCAACGAAATATCAAAACTGGTTACCTAAGTTTGAAACGTAATTGTTTTCCACAATTCTCATTGTGCCTCAAATACAGGAGAACTATTTAGCACCCCAAAATATGATTTCTCTCCAGCGTGCAAAAATACAGAACTGACAACTTGAACTACAGGGAAGGAGGCAGGAAAACTGAAACTATAAACCCCAATGTATTCAACAGGAGGTCAGAAGGAAGGTCAGGAGAAACACCAGCTCCACAAAGAGCAATTTCTACAGCTGTACCAAACACCCTGTGTAATGCTCACAGCACCTCAGCTGTGCACTCTGGCCTCCGAGCCCCACAGCTCTTGCTCACACGTGCACAGGTGCTTTCACCATGGGACCGCAGTGTTGGCAACCCATTTGCTCTCTGGCCACAGCTCAAACGATGTTCCCAAATCAAACACATTAAAACAGTTATAAAAGAAAGGTGGCTCTTTCCCAGAAGCGTTTATTTGAACAGTGCTGGTTTTTACAAGGCAATGATACACAGCTGACAAAGCAGCCTCCATCAGCACTAAATATAAATTACAAAGAACTCTGAATCCTGCCACTAAAGCTGGGGAACTCTATTCAGCATTAAACTTGCTGGAAACACTGATGAACATCCCTCAAACTGGAACAAAACATTGAGGGTAAAGCTGCTGAAAGGTACTGTCCTTTGGAGATTTGTCTCCCCAGAAAGGAAGGGGCAAACTGGGAGGAGCTTTCCAATATTAACAGTGGTCAAAAAAGGTCTGAAAATGCCAAGTGCCATTCAGCACTCCTTGCAAGGAAATGCCTCTTATTGAAGCTGCATTGTGCTCCAGCACATATCCCTTGCATTTCTTCCATCAAATATTCTGGGCAGCACTTGCTCATTTGCACACTGTCTGCTCAGAAGAGCACAGATAAGCTGGGAAGGAAATCACCAGAGAACAGAAATAAGGGATCTAGTGAGATTCTAAAAGCCAAATAGCTGAACATTACCCCAGCTGATGCAAGAATGAGACGGCTGAAGCAAAACTACCAGCACTACTGCCAGGGATGGAACTATAGCAGTAACCAGAAGCAGTATTTTAACTTCCAAAACCAGCTGAACTGGACTGAAAAAGCTTCCAGAGAGTGCAGTGCCCAGCCTGCTGCCAAGCACAACATGAGCTCTCCAAACACAGCCCTGAAAACTGCAGAACCCACCAAAAGTGCACTAATGAACAGAAACTGGGATCTCTTGTAGTCTTTAAAGCTGACCCATGGAGGTGACCTTGCACTGAAGCAGCAGCAGATTTTGCACTGGCAAAGATTGCATGAATTCCTCCCCCAGCCCTGAGGAGATACCTGAGTGGGGAGGCACCTGCATCGCCAGGCCAACCTTACAACCTGGGGGACAGCCAGGACATGCACTTCCAGACCCTGCAGAGGGGTTTGCAAACAGCTTGGGTTTTCAGAGCACTTCTGATCCCCTCTCAATAAAAGCAGCTTCATTTAGGGAAAATCCCGGTCTCCAGGTGATCTCAAAATGTCTCTCAACAAAACCTGAAAAACGCCTTCCCCCACAGTATGTCTCTTTACATCTAAATATACCCTGTGTGCTCTAGTTTAAAAAATCACTACAGAAAAAGAAAGCACTTGTTTGGAAATAACTCAGCACAAGGTTTTCTGTTTATTATCTTCTCTGTAAAAAACCCCTCATGACTGAGATTTCTCTGCATGTCTCATGAAAAAGGGAGAAACCTGGCAACTCAGACTTTGTTCACCCTCTTTTCTGAACACTAACCTCACCTTTATCAGGGAAAAAAGCAACCACGATTTTTACTAAAGAAGTACAGAAGAATCCCAGTGCCAAACATTTGCGGTGGCAGGCAGAATTCTGGAGGTTTGCTCCAGAAAAACATTTGCATTTCCTTAATACTCTAAACCTCTTCAGCAGCAGTGGGAAGTTGAGCTGGCAAGCAGAGATTCAATATTATTTAGAGATTACAGTTCTTCAGCATCATTGCTGGTGATATTTCATTCCTGAAAGCAATAAAGGAGCAGCAAAGCAAACCAAGTGCCTGAACTTGCTAGTTCAATTTGTCAAGAATATTTATTAAAATATCAGTGTGACCTGTGTAAGCCAGCAAAACAGTGAGCTTTGACAGACACAGGGTGCTCCAAAATGTTCATCTTTGCTGCTCAGAACTTGTTCCAGACTCCTGTAGGATTTTTTTAATGTTGAATACAAGCAATAAAACAAAAAGTAATTTATAACAATCATAATCCATTCAGTACCCAGAACCTTTCATCAGGCCTATGAGTTCCCACTGAAACTGGATTTATCAAGATAAACTGTAGATGCTCTACAAAACAAGCAGACCGAGGTAAATGAGGCACGAACAAGCTGAGTTTGAATGAGAGGCTGCTCTTCTCTAGCAGGATATTAAGGTTCACTGTAGGGAAGGATTACTAAGGAGCCTATCCAGGAATAAGATAGTTACTCCACTTGTGAACAAGATCACACCATCAGATCATTCATGGAGACCAAACTCCACAGCCAGACCAGTCTCAGCCCCCTGAAAACATTCTCCTCTAATGCCTTTGCTGATGCAATCAGCTAACTCTAACATGACAGTGATGCTAAGAGCAAGGAATAGATATCAGCATCATTTTGTGGTCAGTGCTCCTGCTCATGGATGAGGCATGGCACATCTGGAGCTAGGTACACACACTCAGGCTGTCAAAGAGCATTTCTGTCACACAAACAGCTGAGGATCATCAGTGGAGACAAGACAAGGCCAAGTACCACAACATTAGGATGGGATTTATCCTTAATTTTATGCTGTCCTCACTTAGAGGACCACACTCAACCTCTGATTTTCACCACATGACTACAGCTAATACCAAGCACATCAACCTTTCCATCAGAGCCTATGGCTAATCATACAAAAGAAATGTATTTATGCGTGTGATATGTTTCCAGCACAATCCTGGTGAGCCCAAGCTCTCTAGAGCACCAGTGTAGATTTTCTACCACTTTAGTGTTTATTTTGAGCCTTCATTTCCATCACCGTGAAGCAAAGGTCTGCTCACAGCAAGCACCTTGAAACTGGCTGAAGGGAAACATTGGAACTGAGGCAGTGATACAACTGTTTCACCTAGAGATTTTGTGTTACGTATAGCGTATGTTATGTAATCATACATAAATGCTCACGTAACTACAAATTACTAAGCCATTCTCTGCTTTCACACCTGAATCAGCAAGAATACTGCAGACACAGATGACCCCCCATGACTGATACTTAGTGGGAGCATCTGTTTGCAGATGTGCCACCTCAAACGCAGAGTAGCTTCCACTCAGAAGAGGCCCTCTAGGAGAACTGATGGAGAGTGAATTCACTCGCAGGAGAAAAGCCCAAAGTTACTCTCATGCAATAACTTGGAAAATGTGATAATTTTGGAACCGAGATAGGCCCAGGAAACTCAGCAGGAGCAGCAGCAGTCTGCTGGCAGAGGACAGAGAAACAAAAGCTAAAGGAGCCTCAGTTCACTGTTCAAGAGTCAGGAACTGTGGGAGACAAGATGAAATGTTGAATTTCCAGAGATTAGAGCATTGTTTCCATTAAACTACACTAAATTCTGCCACTAAACTGATTCAAGTCTTCTGAGCTGTCCTAGATGTTGATAAATCTATTTCAACTTATCGATAAACAGACATTGGATCGTGGTATGGCTGAGATTCAGGCAGCCCCATACCAAATCCTGGCAGCACTGGGCCGTTGTGTAACAGGATACTGCATGCCTGCAGCTTCCACTTGCTGGGCTTTGTCACACACCAGGAAAAGCAAGGAATCACAAAAACATCTGGAGGATCCAAAGTGGGAAAGAGAGTTGCAAAAATTCTCCATTCAGTGGGAAGGCAGAGGAGAGCTGCAGCATGCAAGACTGGGTATGACACTTCAAATGTCAAGAAAACTTTTTTAAACTTTTGTCTTTTATTGTACTCCAGCTGTCATATGATTTCCACAATACAATGCGGGAAGAGCAAAGGATAACTACATCCCCTTTTTTCAGGGACACATCTAACATATTTCTCCAATGTAGACCTCCCCTGCTCCAGATACTTCCTATCTGCACTCAAAAGTAGCAAGTGGTCAACACATTCTCAGAGCATGATAAAAATCAAAGGCAAGTGTTTTCAACAAAATCCTCTCTGTTACTGCACTCTGATGGCTACTGAAACTGCCAACCTGTTCAGAGAGATGCTTTAACGATGAAGCATCATTTAAAAATGCATTTGCAGCTGTGCATATTTCACTTCAATCACTCAATTGTGAATTATACCTCAGCAAGCCCTTGAAAAAAAGAGGTGGGCTGTCAGGGGGATGTGAAGGGGGAGAGAAAAGAAAGGAATTTCTACCAAACAAAAGAGCTCCAAGAAACTGATACAACTTCGCTGGAAGCTATTCCCAGCCCACTCAACATTTTTTACTGTATACAGACATACCAGAATCCCAACAAGGGGCATTTTTCCCAGCTAAAATACGACCCATCAGCAAATCTGACCAACACCAGAGAGAAATACAACAACCTAGCGGATGCAAAGCAAAGCAGAGTGAAATAATCTCAGAGCTGTGTAAAACCAAGAGCTACCTTTGAGAGCTCACCGTGGTGGCAGCCTCACACAAGCACTGCCCAGGGCCCAGCACACTGCTTGGCAAAGCAAGCATCCTGTTTGCTCTACTGACAAGAGTTGTTTACATATGATAAAAGTGCACAACATACAAAGCACTTTTCCAGGCCTCCCCTGAAGCCCTGTGAAGAACTGTACAACTTTGCCAATGTTCACCAGGCAGTTTTACTGTCCATTCTGCACTGCTTTTGGGACTCAGAGCCACAGCAGTGGCCGGTGGCAATGCTGAGAGAGGCCAGGGCAGAAGTAAATACCACAGAACACTGGAGGCAGCACATGGTTGGGATGTTGGTGGGGTCGGGCTAAACCTATCCACAACCCAGCTCTGGACCAGATCCTGTACTCAAGCACCTGGGTGCAACTGCTTTTTTGACCCAGAGATCCTCGTGATCACAAGTGCTGTTCGAAGGTGGAAACACCAGGAATTAGGTTATTGGAACCTGCAGGAGAGCAGTGGTGCCAAGCAAACCTAAGCATGCAAACCCAGACAAGGCAGATGGGTCCAAATGCAGCACCAACAGCACATGTGAGGAGAGCTGAGCACTTTGCACTCCACACAGGCACAGCAAGGGGCCAGCAGCAGAAAGCTGGCCTTGGATGCAGGTGCAGCAGGAACACAAACAGCCGCTTGGACGTTTAGGTTATGATCCTGGAACAAGGAAACAATTGAACGAACAATAAAAGCTTATTATAAATGTTTCTTTAAAGACACCCAGCAGGACCTGCCATTTAGGTGTCAGAAAAACAGGAGCATGCTGACCGAAGGCTGAACTGAGACAAATCAATCTCTGAAATCCCTTTTCCCTGGAAAAAGCTCCATGTGCTTGCTTGAACTAAGCACTATCCAGGCTTCTGATCCTCAGGCACATCCCCATGGACCAAGGGTAAGAAGCCACCAAAGTTTTGTCTCAGTGAGCAGCTTTACACTTGAGCTGCTGAATGCTACATATTGGGAGGAAAAAATCTTCTGCTCTGCTTTGGTATCTGCAAGTAACTGTCTCAGATCCTCACTGGGACTGAACATGAACAGGCAAAGCTTATCAAAGTACCTGGAGACACTTAAAGTCTATTTGTGAAGCAAGGACAAAGCCTATACTAATGGTCTTCAACTCTATTAAGCAAAATAAAGCAGAATCCTGGAAGAAAGAAGATACAGATCCCTCCAGCCTGAAGGAAATCGGAGCACCCTAAACTCTGGCATACTCTCAGGCACAGCAGAGGAAAGAGGTAGAAGAGCAAATAAAAGGGAGTTCAGCCCCTAGCAAGCCACTAGCAACATGAAATATATATGATCCAGTTCTTGCAGTTCTCAGCTTTCCTTGCAAATCCTTCATTTTGAGGCAGTGGGTGCAACTTGATCGGGAAGGCAGCATATCATCTTTCTACCACTTAGAAAGCATGCAGGTATATTTTCATCAAAGAGGGCGTTTTGGAAGGATCCTTCTGATGCTGAAAACTGCTCATCTGAGAGGAAGAGATCACAGAGGGAAGGCTGCAGGACGGCCCCAAGTAACTCAGAGCAGACCCTGCAAAGTGTAAACCAGCAGGCGGATGGAAGAGCGGAAGCGGGAGGAGGGCAGGATTAGAAGTGCTATAGATTTATGACAAGTGATGCTCTAACAATAGCTTTATTTTAAGAAGGAAGCTCTTCCTCCTGTAGTTAATCTAGTTAGTCTGCCCATACATCTATGCACTGGGGAAGGACTGCATACAGGACAGGCAACTCCTCAGTCAAGTAAAACAACCCATTTCAAAGCTCATACAATACCTACCCAGTAACATGGACCATGGCAGAGGGGAAAGAAAGAGTTGCTCCCCTCAACAGCTGTCAGGGGCTGTTCAGGGGACCTGTTCCAGCCTTTACATATGCTAGATGTCCCAGGAAGGTCTTTTTCAGCCATGTTTTCCATTTTCATAATTTCTCCCCACCCTGAAAGGTCATGCAGATGAAAACATCAATTTAACTAATGCCAGATGCAAGACAAGTTAAGCCATATGAATCTTTGCTGATTATATAATTACCTTCATTTCTTGCAGAAACATGGAAATGCTTACAGTCACTGGCAGATTATTTTGTATATAAACAAACATTTCTAGGCTGTTTGTACTTTAAAGAAATTAAGTCCACATGGTTTTGACCAACTGCTCCATCACCACATGGCACATGCACAAAAAAAACAACCCCGAATTTGAAACTACACCAGGAGGCTGCAGACACCCATCTTCCCCAAGAGCCCAAAAATAATACTTTTCAAATGGGCTCATCAACTCACAGTTATAGATTTACTGGATAGAAACTTAAGATGATTTGTACTCAGTGTTAAATACAACAAATTATTTTCTGCAGACCTCAAGGTCATTTAATTTACCTCTTATGAGCCCCAATGCATCAGCAAGGAAAAGAGGACTGAAACGTTCAGGCTCATTTGCTCCTGAGCCAGAGCAGTATGGCAAGGGGCAGTGTCAACAACAAACACACCAAACCACGAGCCAGAACCTCCACAGGTGACTTAGACAGAATCTACAGGGGAACTTCATGTATGCAGGTAAGGACAACACTGAGAAACCGATACAGATGCAGCTCTGCAAGTCTCACTCTGACTATAAAGCCACAAGCAATTAAAGATCCAATGCTAAAGATCCAGATGCCGATTACTGAATGGAGCCGGTTGTATTTGTAGGTGTCCCATTAGAAGCCAGAAGCACATGTTTAAATTTGCATAAGAATCGGTGTGAAAGATTCAGTTACATCCCCAGCAATCTCCAGCAGCTTTGGTTACACTGTCAATTACTCAAGTTAGAAAGTGTCTGTTTGACAATCTCATTGCAAAGAGCCCAGTTCCCAAAACCTTCTTCCTACCAGAGACTTCCCCATAGAGACAAAAAAAAAGGAAAGACCACCTCCACTCCAACCATCTCTTCACCCTGACCCGTTCTGTGGCTCTGAAAACAGCAGCCCCGAGCTGCAGAACACACACAAACCTTTGGACCACCCAGGGTTTATAGCACAGAGCTAAAACACCAGCCTCTAAACAAGGGGCTGGACTTCTCCTCCCACAGCTATTCAAAGTCATTTCCTTGGCCCGAAGAGAAACTCCACTAAATTAGAAACGTGGTGCAGTGCTACATTAAGAGGGTTACTTGCTCCATCCTCATCTGCAGACTCTACCTGCACAACCATTTGGATCATCATGCAAAGCACAGCAGAGAACTGATCCAACTGAACACAACCCACTTCCTCACCTCTGCCCCCCAATAAACCTCCACCCTGATGATCCACTTTACCATGTGAACTCTCAAATGCTTGCACTGGCACAAGGCAGAAGGTGCTGGCAAGCAGCAGCCGAAGTGGGTAGTTTACGAAAAGCCACCAGACACACCAGCTTCAGAGGAGCAGGTAAAAGCCACCTCTAACCTCACCTGGAGGGTGTCAGGGCAGTACAATAGCTCTGCACACATCAGAGAGAGTTCTTCAGTGAGCAAGCTGCTGGAGCCTTGCTGTAACTGGCAGAAGAGGTAAATGCTTGTGTCTTACACCCCCAAACACCCACTGCACAGATGGAACAGTAAGAAGACAGCCCTGATGCTGGCTGCCCACAGCCGGGAGACTGGCACTACAATTGCTTTGCTGAGAACAGCAAGAGCCCTGTCTCCATTACAAACCACCGCGATCACACGGCTGAGGCAGCACTGAAATCAGGATACACAGGACAAGGTGAAGTGAAGACTGCACACATAAGATCTGGGAAGTTTGCAGGACTGTCCTGAGATTAGACCCCATAATACAGACACCCATTTTCAGCACAGCCCCTCCAGAGGCAATCAAACTGAGCTCCAGCACAGCCTCCAGCTGAAGTGTGCAATCCCTGAAGAAACTCAAGACTGAGTGACCTCAAATGATCCTGCTATATTTGTAAAATCGTGTGTGAGGAGATGTCCTCCAACAACCCTATGACTTTCACAGAAGTTACACCACCAGACCAGCTCCCTAAAAGAGAAAGGAATCCGTGTCTCCAGCATAGAAAATGGGGTTGTTTTCTGAAGACCTAGGGCCACAATCCCAAAACCAAATGCAACCAAAGAGAAAGCCATGCCTCCAGTTGGTCCAACACAACCTTACAAGCTGTTCACAGACTGACATTTCAAGCTGGTACAAAGCTCCCTAGACTCTCACTTCTGTGACTTCAGGATGTACTGCAGAACTGCTAAGTGGGCAGCAAACTCTCTGCAGTAGAAAGAACACTGGCACTCAGCAGCTGCCAGGACAGCTACGAAATATGGTGGTGCACCAGCTGGAGAAAGTCATGTACTAAATGGAAAGGAAGGCTGGGAATGGTCTCAGACATCCTAATGGTGAAACTGCACCCATATATAAATTACTAGGAGACCACACTGCTGTGTGAAAGGGCACCTTGTCCACCATACTGCATGTTCCCACTCCTGATCTAAGACACCTGCTCACAGTTTTTCGTTTGTTTGTTTTGAGTTTTTCTGCAGGTGGGCTGAGCACTGCAAATTGTTTCTCATTCCCAAAGCAGCAGAATGTCTGTGCAGGTTCCTCTGACAGAACACCCTGGTAAGCAGCTGCAAGAAAGGGAGCTGCACTGGCATGAAAATCCTACATAAGTTCTTTCATGACAAGTCACTGCCAAGCTACGATCTCATCGCTTTAATGAGAGCACCCACCAGACCAACGTGCTCCAAAGGCACAAGCACCATCAGCTCCGCACGAATGATGCGCCCCAGCCCCTGCAGCTGTTCCCTCTGTGCTTCGTGCTCCCACAGAGGACAAGCCTAGCTGGCCACAGGAGCGTGTCACCAGCCTGCCACAACAGCACGGTCATGGCACGGGGTAGCACAGCTGGGGCCCTCAGCAGAGAATTCCCCACTGCCACCCAGCGCAGCAGGAGCCAGGACACGCACGGGATCGCTCACAGGATGCGGCAGACGTGATACTCGTGGATCTTTGCCTGGTTCTCAGAAGCTGGGGCGTATCCGCATTAACCACATTCCCTGGGCAGACTGTCCTCTCAGCAGAAAGGGGATACAGACTTATATGGACTATATATAGATAAGGCTTCCTAAGAATCTCCCGATGGGGGTTATTCTCTGCTCTATATCTAGATCTGGCCTAGTGCCTGTTGGGAAACACGTACCGGACAAGCGCATGTGCAAACTGCAGCTCGCTTCGGCCATAAATGAGAGCCCTGCACTAGAAACCCCTGAAACACAGGCCAGAACCACATTATGAGCACCACGGTTTTCCCATGTCTCCATTTACAGCCTTCCAAGTGTCTCCCTGCAGAGGTAAAGATCCCTTTAGAGATCTCTCTCCTGCACATGATATTTACTCGCCAGCAGTGAGGAGCACCTCCAAGCCCTTGCACAGCAATGGCTTTGCAGAAAAATAAAACGAGCAGGAAAAATTTTCGAACAATTGAGCTCAACACAGCAAAGGGATCTGATGAAAGCAGACAGTGTCTTTCTTCAGAAGATTTTAAACAGCAAAATAAAGTGCTTTGTTGAGCAGTGAACATGTTTCACTTCACTCTGCACACACAGGCATACCCTTCATGCCCTGCTCCTTCACAGCCTCACACCTTCAAACCTCCACTTCTCCCCAGCAACACACACTAAAAAAAAAAAAGTCATCCTGGATCACCAGGTTTGTTCCCTTTTTTTTTTTTCTTTTTAGAACAAAACCAACTACCTCCCTGAGGTCCAGAAGGACCTGCAAGCTATGTAGGATTTGTTTAAACACCAATATTCCCCCTTGGCTAGTCCCTTTCACTTTCCTCCTACAGGCTCCAGAGCACCTGACTGCCAAAAAGGCAAACAAGCAGGAGAGGGGAGTGGGTTTATCATTAGACCAAACTAGAGCTTCCAGAGGGAGGTCCCACATATCAGAGCACTGGGGGAAAAGTGGCTAAACTGCCATTTCCGAGCAACAGCAAACCCATCACATTTATTTAATTGTTTGGATGAGCCACAGCAAGAAAGAGGACAAGGTAATGAAAACCTCGAAGTGCCCAGGTGCTGTTCCCTGCCCAAATAACACACACCATCCTTGGGGCATTTCCCAGACCATTCAAACACTGATGAGACAAACAGTTAACTCTCCAAACCAGTACAAAGGCTACGGATGAGGAGCACACTTCGCATGACATCAAAGCTGATATTTTATGCTAATCCATCTGCTTACAGGAGAATAAATGCCATTTTCCTTGAGAACTCTTCTGAAATCAGATCTGAGCAACCAAGCACAGTTCAAACCCTTTTGAAACATCAGTAAACCAAACGCTCTTACTTTCAGTGCAAAAACGCCCAGGAACAGCAGTTCATTCAGTGACTTCCACAAAGCACACAACCCCCAGGAACTGCACCCAAAACACAGGTGCTGCCACACATACACTGAGCCAGGTGAGCACCTGAACACTGCCTGGCTTGCAGACCCCAGCTCTGGTTTATACACACGAGAGCCTCCACCAAGTAAACTTCACAGCATGCAAAAGCTGCTCTCAGTTTTACTTTTGCTGTGTACTTTAAAAATTAGACTGCTTTCCCGCTGGAGCAGGGGAAGCATTTGAGCTCCTGATCAAAAATAGTTATTGCCCTGCAAGCAACTGTGCTGGAAGGCAGCCTGGCCGGCAGACTTGCAGCTGCTAGACGAGAAGGAACAAGCAGGCCACCTCAAAAGAAAGGCACAGCTTGTGACAAGCGACACGGCCACATAAAGCTCTACAGGAAAGGCTGAAGTGGTTCTAGAGGAGGAAACGTGTTCCAGACTCCAGCACACAAGAGAGCCCATGCATCTGTTTTTCCAAACAAAAGGAGCTCGTCTCCTCCTCACCTGGAGACCCTCCACTACAGCTGCACCAACCCAAGGACAGGGTCTTCATGCGTGGTAGCCCCTTGTTTTTGAGGGATCCCTTCTCCAAGCATACTGGCTGCAGCAAGCACAGCACGCCCATCAGAGCTCTCTAGGCAATTCATTATTTTAAACAAATGAGTGATTAGCAAGGACCCACTCTCTCCTTGTGAAGCTGGCTGCATGCCCTGCAAGCCTCCACATCACTGTACAGTATCATAATCCAATTAAACCTCACCATGAGAGAAGCTTCACGCTATCACATTCAATTAGCCAGTTAAGCCTCTTATCATCTGCACGTTAGGATCCATTCGGACTGAAACTCCCCCAGCACTGATTGGGCATCCTTGAGCCAAGCAAGGACACACAGATGTCACATCTGGAGCCGCAGGAGGACCATACAGCTTAGGAAATTCATACTGCTGGCTTATAGGGAGGGAGAAACACAGGAAAAATAAAACACAGCGACCAGTTCCTGCCCGCTCACAGTTACATGCTGAGGTGACTCGCTCCCCCTCATTCTCCTGCTCCCCAACTTCCCAGGGAAATGGGTCAATTCTGAAGGAACTCAAGGGGCCCAGAGGAATTTCAATGGAAAGGCAAAGGCTAATAGAGGACCTGGCAACACAGAGTCGCCTGGCAGCCAGCCACCAATTCCATAGGAAATACCCTCCCTAGAAGGTCACCATAACGGTGGCAAAATTTGGCCCAAAAGAATTGGAAAAAGCTGCCAAGATGTGACGCAAATGAAGCCAGCGAGCAGGCCAGCTTCCTGCGTGAGGCCAAAACACGGAGCGCTCTTGGAAGAAAGAAAGATTAAGGGTTGCAAAGAACATAATGGCCTCTTGTAACAGCTGAGTTGTTGCTTTTCTTTTCTTGGCAGAAAAGAGGGATGTTTTGTTGCTGGTTGATTAATCTATTATGCAAATCATTTCATAGCTAATTTGATACAGCCACAAGCTTGCCACAGAAATTGTCCGCCTGCTCAGAGCTGATGAAAGGTGGAGCATCAACGGCTCCATTTGACAAGCACTTTTATTTCCTGGACAAGCAGCTGCAGGGTCACCTCCTGCCAAGCAGGGCTGCAGGAGCACAGCCCAGACCTGCCAGGGACACGAGGGGAAGGTCCTTTGGGCACCCTCACTTTGTGGAAGGCAAGGAAAGAGGCCTTGCAAAAGAGCAGCCCATTCCTTCCACTCCCAACATCCTTCTGCACTGGGCATGCATAAAGCATCCAGGTGAAAATCATGTAAAATCCCATCCAGAGATTGGCTAGCAGCTTTGAGATTTTAAGACCTGTTTCAGAGCTGTTCTTGACATGCACAAGCTTCACCTTAAAAGATGACTCAAAATAGGTCTAACTGGAACTCTGACTCTAACAAACCACTCAGCCTCTAGACAGAACACTTCCACTGAGCAATACAAGCACCCAAATTACATCCAGCGGTATCATACAAAGTGATAGGATTTACATGGGGAATACTTAGGGATCACTTGGATTTGATCTCTTCCCCAAAGACTGAGGAGGAGAAATAGGATGTTCTAGCTCCAAGAAGGGTTGGTTCTGGCCACTGCGCTTTACTCCAAGCAATTTATGTTCATTGCTCAGCTGTGGATGATTTTCCTCATGCGTCTCACACATTCAGCATCACCTTAGTGATACTTTTAAAGCCTGTCCTGTGCCCTCATTTGTATTCAATTTCCTTCCGAGGTAAAATGTTAGGCATTTCATGCTATTCAAACGAAGTCAGAACAAAGCCTCCAAATAAGCACTGCTGAATCGTACCTAGTCATCTGAGTAATTAGACATTTTCCTAGTTCCAAGTGTACTGAAAACCTATTGTCAGCTCCCAATGAATGTGCCAGCAGTTATCCTAACCGAGTTCTCTCCTAAATGTTAGCATACCCACAGAACAGAAAGTTAAGATACATTTAAATTAACATCTCTCCCTATCTGAATTAATTAGTGTTTTTAATTATGTAGCATCATCTGATCATAATTATTACTCTGGCAAGTTGTTCGTCTTTCTCTGATGATATTGTGCACAGCTGCCATTGCTCAAGCCAGGTCAGAACATGTTCTCACTGGCCAAGAGAAGTTCCCATTCCCAGTGTAGGCATGCATCCCTCACACCAACGGGCGAAGTGTTTCATTTCCGAGTGAATTTGTGGCAAATCCTCATGGGGAAGAGCCAGCTGTGGACTTCACACAGGTCACAAGCCCCTGAACACTTTGCTAGTGGAAGGAATTACCGTGTATGGGTGCAAACCTGCAGATTGCTGGAGTGGCTCCATGCCCCAGCAGTCCTCACTGTGCCCCTCCTGGTCACACATCTTGGTGCTGTCACCTTTACATGCTCACAGAGCCCTCTGCAACTCATTAGGCTCCAGGAAGCAGACAGCCAGATAGGTCAGTGGAAGAAGATGGGATCTGGCAGAGAGAGAGGAGCACATAGCCTGGGGCATGAGCAACCCGTTAGAATCCACTCAGCTGCCATGAATCCGAAATCTCACCCCCATCAGTTTCCACTGCCCCTGGGGATGTTCGTACCAGCGCTGGTGTGAATGTCCGAGTGCTGCACGGCCATGCCACGACACTGAGCAGTCACATCCCTGCACCCCCAACCTCTTGTGAGTCCAGGGGATGTGAGTGGATTCCTTTCACGTTTCCTCACCCAGCAGGCAAGCTCCAGAGGTGAGCCAACATATGAAATGCTCAGGCAGTGCCCAGTCAACAACTTCAGATCTCCAGCACAGTCTTTTCACAGGTCTGTTCCACAGGCTCTTCCTTCATATCCCCAAGGGACACTGGATCACACCTGCTCCACATCCAGTTTGGTCTCAATCCGCTCAACTTCATTTTACAGTTCAAAGCTTAGCAGCAACCTTTACAAGTTTGTGACAATTAAGGCAGCAGCCTGAAACAGAACCTACTCTGAATGGGAATACTGGCTATAACTGCCTTCTCTTGCTTCAGCAGACCCTTCCAACAGAACTTTCCCCCCAAGACCACTCTTCCTCTGGACAACCTCTGCATGGTGCCATCTCCTCATGAGGCTCCTTCAAGATGCGACAGTACTGCATCCTGCCATTCACACCCACAGATTCATCAAAAGATTGGAAAGTAAGAAAAACCAACACCAACATCCACAGAAAAATTCTTACTTCCACTTTCTCAGTGTGAGGAAAATGAGAGGAAAAGGTGTTGATTCTCTTGCTGCCATGCAGCAAGAAGATCACTCCCAGTGTTTACAGGTGGTAGGCAGAACTTTATGTAATGTAACCTTCCTCAAAGGAAAGTCTTTCAGCGCACAGAAGAAAGAAACAGCAGGAGAAGGTAGGCATCTCTCCCTTCGGGTATGCAGTGGATACGCCCAGATAGTGAGACATTTTGAGTCACATTTCTGGGATGACTAAAAGAAAGCAGTTGCATTTCAGAAGCACTATGGTCAAGCCTCCCAGGAGCTACATGTGCTGAAGAATAAATCAGAAAATCATTTCTGCAGATGGCAGAAGAGTAAGAGAGGCCAGAACAAATGCAAAATACAACCTCACCTTATGTTTCACACTAAACACACAACTGCAGAACAACAGCATGACTCTTCACTACCATTCTTCCTTAAGTTTAGACGCAGCCTTTTCACACAAGGAAACTCCATGGATGCACCAAGGCAGCCTTCCAGATTTTGCTGACACTCCACCCAAGCTGAATGGACTTTCAGAAAATGACCCACCAGAGTGCGTTGAAGAGCAGTGCCTTCGAGATCTCCCTCCCACAGTCCAGCTCTCAGCCATCATCTGGGAAGCATACACACATCAACACGAGGCCCTCCACCTCAACACCCACCCACACAATTTAGAGTGGTGCAGGCACAGACCACTCCAGGCACTGCTTCCACCCAGCCCCTCCTGCTCCAGCTTACGCTAGGAGAAACACCATAGAAATGGGGTAAGATTTACTGAAAAGGAAAAGAAAAAGAAAAGGAAGCAACATTCCCTTCCCAAAAATACGCTCCTCTTCATGAATCTTCTGACTTTGTGCCAAGTTCAAACCTCTTCTCTGCTTGGAAAGCCCGTCCAGCCAACAGAAACCCAGAAGGGAACTTGTAACTAGTAGAAATCTCAGAAGAGACCAAGGCAGTTCCACAGTGTTTGACTGCACACCAAGGCCCAGTCTCCTCCACATCCACCTCTCATATCCCAACAGACATTTGCTGGGACAACAAGCTCATTTGGGATATGGTTTCCCATGCAGAAGTTTTCATTCCAGTACCTCTCACTTTAAGATAAAGAATCTTAAATGTTGCTGTGCCATAGTAAAAATCATTACAATATGAACCTAAAAGGCAGAGGCAGTGGCGTAAGTTAAAGGTTTTCAAACTCCTGCTTTCTCTGAGAGAAAGATCTGTTGCAAAGCCTGTAATGAAATGCAAAGCATGATGATAAAAGATTAGAAACAGCAGCACTGACGGGACTGCTGCAGAATTCGGTATTTGCCCAGTACACACCTCACCATGCTATAGGACCAACATCCCTGCAGAACCTGCAACCTCAGCTGCTCCTGACCTCACTTTGGGTTAACAAAAGCCACTTGGCACCCACAGCTACAACTGCAGACCTGCCACACGCTGCAGCCTGTACACAGCCCTTGCACACGTGCCCAGCCCATGGGGGGCACTGCATGTCCAGCAGAAAACTCCTCATCTGTGGAAAGACAGGCTCATTTGGTTGGCAGCAGCAGATGCAGCAGCTGGATGTCAGCTTATCCCCCTGGCTCTAGGGAAAAAGGGCACGTAGGAACAGCAGGCAAAGGTGATGGCAACAACAGGGCTGAGAGCAGAGGGACCCACTGCTACACACAAACTCCCTCAACCAAAAGCTTTGCTCCTAGAAGGTCCCAAATGCCCCAGTTCTTCCACCAATGCCTCAGGGCAGGCAATCTGAGCACTTCCATCATCCCCTGCTTCACAGCTTGCTTCAGCAACTCCAGACTATCCCCCTCAAACCCCAGTTCTGTCCCACCTGCCCAGATATCCACATGTGCTTTACATTCCCCAGATTCTTCCAGGCACCTCAACCAGCTGCCTCCAATCTGCTGCCCACCACAATTCCAGCACCCAGGACCCACCCTAATTGCCATTCTGTGCACCCCACCCCCTGCCACATCAAGGCAGGGTCAGTGTCCTTACACTGCATTTTCTGGTCATCTACAGACTTGCAAACAAGCAGGCTATATTGTGAGCTCGTTTGCAGATCTGCAAGTATCAGCATAAATGATAATGCAGAATGAAAAGTCCTTGACAGTGTCAGACATTTGGGCTTTTATTTCTTTAACAGCCACTGTTAAAAGATTGGATGAGATGGAAACCCAACTGCCTTCCTGTAGTAAAGGGTGCGATGGAGAGAATTGTTTTCAGAGCAGTGCTACGAGACACCTCCGTGTCCTCTGCATAGCAGGGACAATGCCAGTCATGCTGGAACCACAGAATGCTGTGGGCTGGAAGGGACCTTAAAGATCATTTAAGTCCAACCCCATGCCAGGAGCAGGGACACTTTCTTGTCTAGTGCAAAAACGAAAAAGCACCAACTGCTCCTCCAGCTATTCTGATCCAAGCAATACCTTCCACAGCAAAAGGACTCCTTGAAGAGGGGCACACTCCCCCGGGTGCCAGTCCCTTCCCAAGATCTCCCATTGCAGAAAAGAAAGGAAGAACGAGACACAGGCTGAGAAAGTTGCTGCTCGAGGCGCTGCTAGCACAGATAAGGTGTTATAAACCAAGATCACCTGCAATTGCAGGACTCAGGTTTGCTTCTACCCCTCTATCTTCCTGCCCACGATGTCGAACCACGACGACTGTGGGCAGTGTTTATGCCGAGATAGTTACTCGTCCCTGCAATACAGGGGCATGGCCACCAAGTCCAACCTGCTATCTGGATGGCGCAGAAGACAGAGGGATTTGGGGAGTTTGTAAAGCTTGCAAAGCTTTACGTTCCTGCCAGGTCAGCCTGATGACTCTGTTCCTTTTCTGCTCGCTCGCTATGTCCTCGTTTAAAACAAAACAAAAAAATAGAAAGAGAAGCGCTTCAAAGATTTGTCTCCGGTACGTTTCGGCATTCTGTTCTGAGCTAGGCTTGAAGAGCGCAAAATTTATAAAAACTAAGAGGAATGCCTCCCATGCGGGCTAAAACCAGCGCAGGCAGGGACCACGGCCGCGTGTTTACACACACCAGAGGCGGGGAAACAGACGAGACGGGGAGAGGGTGAAAAACCAGCACTGGAGAAAGCGATGCCCAACCCGAGCCCAGCCCTGCGGGGCATTCCCAGGGAAAGGCGCCGTTAACAGGACACTCCCGGGGGATGGCGGGGCTCGGGGGGAGCCCCAAACCCTGCCACCAGCACACATCCCACGCTAGGGGCTTGGGGGGGAAAACTCACTGCGAAGGTGACCCCCTCACGCACCTGACACAGACGGCAGCAACCCCCCCACCCTTTTTAGGGTCGGGGGTCCCTGCACCTCCACCCATCCCAAAACCCATTGAAGGGACAGGAGGAGCCGTGCCCGTTACTGCGGTAGAGGCGAGGGGTGGGAAGGGACCCTGAAATTGCGGGAAGGACAGCACAGGTGATGGGAAAGGGGGCTGAGGAAGCAGCCGCGAAGCCTCGGGGAGGAAGGGGGTGGGGTCCGCGCCCTCGCCCTCCCGTTACCTGGGGACGCAGCTGGGGCTGGAACCGTCGATCTCCCAGGTGGCGAAGAGGTTCATAGGCACGGGCCGCCCCAGGGCCCCGGTGCCGCCGGGGAAGCTGAGGCGGCTCCGCTCCGCCGCCGCCGCCATGGCTGTGCCCGCCGGCCTGGCGCGCGCCCACCGGGCCGCCGCCACCGCCCCGCCCCGCCCGCGGGGGGCGCGTCACAGGGGGCGGGACCGAATGCGGTGGGGGCGGAGCTTCATGTTGGGCGTGGCCACTGACGGGGCGTGGTTTGGGCATGGGCGGTGCTTTCTGTGGAAGGCGTGTCCTGCTGAGGGGCGTGGCCACGCAGGGGGCGTGGATGAACGTAGTGGGCGTGGTCGGCGCGGCGGGGGCGTGTCCGTGTGGAGGGGCCGCGTCTGCGCTAAGAGGGCGCGTCCGGCCCTGGGGGCGTGGCCATCGTGGAGGGGCGTGGCCTGGTGCGGCGCAGGCGCACCCGGGCGGAAGTGCCTGTGGCGCGGCGGCCGCGGACCGGAAGCGGCGGTGGCAGTTTCCGGGCGGCTCCGTGGCAGGGCGGGCGCGACCATGGTGCTGCTCACGATGATCGCCCGCGTGGCGGATGGGCTCCCCCTCGCCGCCTCCATGCAAGAGGACGAGCAGGTGGGGTCGGCGGGGCGCGGGCGGGGCGCGGGCGGGGAGGGGCCGGTGTGTCGGCGAGGAGCGGGCGGGGGGCGACCCACCGGGACCCGCGCGGTCCCTTCGCACAGCAGAGCGGCTGTGGTACAAACGTTTGCCGTGGCGGGAGGGAGGGGGAGAGCCGCCGGGTGCTGTTAGGCTGGTCCCGGCGGTCCCGGAGCCCACCCGGTGTTTCTCCGGTACCGCCCCAACAGCCCGTTCTCCTCCCTCCCTGCCCTCTCAGTCAGGCCGCGACCTGCAGCAGTACCAGAGCCAGGCGAAGCAGCTCTTCCGCAAGCTGAACGAGCAGTCCCCGACGAGATGCACCCTGGAGGCAGGAGCCATGGCTTTCCAGTGAGTATCGGGAGGGATGTGCGGGATACTGGCTCCTCTGCCGTGGAAACGGGCGAGGGCTCTTCGGAGTCAGGGTGAGGGTTTGGTAGAAACGGGGCTGCCTGGAAGAGGTGGCCTGTCAGCCCTGCTGGAGTGCAGTAGCTGCGGGAAGGGGAGAGTGTCTGAGTTGTCACTGCTTGGCACAGGTATCTGGCACTTGATTTTCACCCAGGTTCATAGTTCTGCCTTTGCGGAAGACAATACAGGCTCTGTTCCCTTTCAGGTTTTTCTGCTGGTTTGCACTCTCTGTTGTACCTTCACTGTGTCTTCTGGACCTCCTGTATCGTGTCTTTAAAGAGCTATGTCCTTGCTAAAGCCAGCCTGGCAGTACCACTGTGAGCTCCTCCGGCACGGGATTGGCCTCACTGTGCCCTGTGAGAGCCCAGCTTTTCATGCATTAGAAGCACACAGAGCATCTCTGGATATATTTATTATTATTGTCTAATATCTGGCAAACATCTTTCTCTCATCTTGTAGATTCAGTCTTATTGTTGCTAGATTTGTTGGGTGTGTTTAATTAATTTCCTGAACTGTTTGGGAACTCTCGACTTTAAAGCACTTTTGGCATTCTCCAGTAGTGCACCTGCAAGGGAGCTTGGATGTGGAACAAGGAAGGCTTACAGAGGGTACAGGTCAGACATCTTAATCAGTAGCAGGGGAGGTGGAGAGGCAGGTGAACAGAGGGGGAATTGACAGTCACTGAAAGGCAGGAAAGCTCATGTGTGAGAGAGGAAGTGCTTCTTTCTGTGACATGTCATTACCTGGCAGAATAATGCCTGAGAACTTAGTCAAGATCCTGTCAGGAATCAGAATTGTGCCATGACAGGAATACTGGTTACAAGTCTCAGAGATCAGATGCCAGGTGAGGTCTCCAAGCAGAGTTGTGCAGTTGTGGCAGGAATGTGCCAAGATTCCCACACCTGGCACCAATCCTGCTGTGCCACCAGCAGCAGGATCCCTCTCAGTTTCCAGGTGATTCCGGGTGACTGGGTGTGTGTTTCTGGCTGGGTGAGGGGGAGGTGGCCTTTGAATGCAGGGCAAGGTTGGCTTTAGGCCTCTGCTCCAATAACAGGAGCCCTTTAGCAAATCTCCCACCCTGTCCCTTTGTTCAGAGGTTTGGCAACATGGAAAGATGGGAACAGGAGTTTTTTGGATGGGCAATCTTTGGCAAAAGCCATGAGGTTTTGAGGGGTACTTTTCTTGTGGTTGTCTTACATATGGTGACTGTGACAAAATTTTAAAAAATCTTGTCTCTGGGCTTCTGGTTGCCTTTGATAGGGAGTTACAGTTGTCAAAGGAAGGCCCTGATTGGCCTGGCCATCCCTATCTCCTGTTGGATTTGGATGTTGTTGCCAGAGTTAACTGCTAAGTGCTGCTCTTCATTTTGTTTTTTCTACAAGTTAAAACTTGATAGAATTTAAAAACTCACTCGTTTTCAAGTGTTTCCTTGGCACAGCATGGGTGTAGCTCTGGCTGGCAATGAAGCCTTGGGAGAGAGCCTGTGTAGATCCCAGTAAACTCCTTCTTGAGTTACTTCGATGGTGCAAGCAGAGCGATGTCTGGGAAGGTGGCAACACTTGCTCAGGAAATCAAAGCCTCTTAGTGGTGGCTGTAATGTCACCAGTTCTGATGAGGAGGGAGGGCTTGGGCAGGCCCGTTTTGACAGCTGTCTTGAAGGAACAGCCAGCTTACCTGGCTGGCAGACAGGCAGGGCCAGCAGCGTTCCTCCTTCTGGGTTGAGTTATGTCCTAGATAGGTTTTGCTGGCCATTGGCTGCTGCTGCTTCAGAGCACTCGCTGCTGCTTCCTTTGAGGTGGGACATTACAGCAGGACCTGTGTGAAAAGAATACTTTCAGGTCAGAAAGTACTACTCTACAGGAAGGGGAGGTAATGGGGCAATTTGAGATTTAGTCTAAAATAACGCTGGCCGATGACCATGCTGCTCGTTAACTCAGCACACCAGTTTTTTCCTGCCAAATCAGAGCTCTGACTGCTGAGGGCAGCACAAAGCAGAACAGAGCGTTTTGTGGTGGGAGTTAGTGTGGCCAAGGGTGTTGCTGAACTTGCTGAGGCGGTGTTGAACATCTTTAGCTTCATCAATTCAAAGCAGAGCCAAGCCTTGCTGAAACATGAAGTTTAAATTGTGACCACTTAAGTGATTTCTGTCAAATGCAATGCCCAGGCTTCAGCTGCAAAAGCTGTGTCACCCTTTCAGCTGCAGCACTGGGGGCTGTGCAGGCACAGGAGCACTGATGGCATCTGCTGTGCTGTCAGTAAGCAGGTGACCTTTGGCTGATGAATGGCTGAAGTGACTCTTACCTGTCATTTAAAAGCAACCCTTGGCCTTTGCCACTGTTACCAGGATAAAGCTTTTCTCTCTCAAAATGTCCAACATGAGTATAAGAAACCTAATGGCTGCACTCAGTGTGCAGAGTTAACAGTGGCAAATGGCCACATCTGCCCCTCGTGTGAGGACGTGCAGGCAGGTGCTGTGCTGAAGCTTGGAGGTGCACACAAAGTGTAAAACTGAGAAGCCCAGCTGTGCAGGAACTCTGGTTTGAACTTGACAAAATGGTCTGAATCTGGGGCAGAGTGAGGTGAGCTCGCTCTCTGTGGCGCTGACAGACACCAACTTTAAATCCAACATACTGAATATCACATTAGGGAGAAGCAAGTGGGAAGTGCAGCTGAAGAGCTCCAGGCAGGACCAGCTGGCCCAGGCAGAGATAAACAGAGGTGTGCTGATGGGACATGTTCCTCAGAGTGCTCTCAACTGGAGAGTGCTGCTCCAGCAATGCTGTCAGAATTCCTTTCTGACACTGGTTCTCCTTATTTCAAAAGATTTGCTCAAGTCTTGCTCATCATGGCAGTGGCTAAATCAAGCTCCAGGTGATGATCTGTAGCAACCCCAATGTGTCAAGCAGGTCTCCAGGGGTAAGGGAAGAACAGAGGCTTGATGATGTAGTGTAGGATTAGTCTAGGCATTGATGCGGTCCAAGCTGAGGAACATAAAAAGGAACAAAGGCTATGGGCACGTGGGGGCATGCTGTGGAATGGATTATGGCAACTGGAGTTTCTTGCTTCTGGTTGGGGTAGATCAGTTGTTGATTGAAGGCTGGCAGGGTTCACACACAGGCCATATAGAGGCAGGAGAAATGGATACTCCTGAGCTCAGGAACAAGTTGAGGATGGCTAATTCAGAGGACATGGCCCTTTTGGGGTATCTGGAAAAACAGTGGGGAGTGGGGGGAAGTTGTTTTGTAAGCCTGATGTGTCTATTAACAAATTTTTAAGCTGCTTATTTTACTACAGTGCCCTGAGGACTGGATCATTTCTTTAATACACTGCTAATCTTTATGCTAACCAGACTAATGCTTAATGGCATTATGCAGAAAGTCAAAGGAAGGTAACCTAAAAGTAGCATTCACACTCCACCCTGAAGAATATAGATAGGCATTCAAAAGTGTTTACAGGGCTGTGTACTGTCTCCACCCCCTTGGTTTTGGTGGGAGTATTGTAGCCTTTATTTTTATATTGGCTGAGAGAGAAAATTCAGTTGGGAATGTGGAGCAGCAGAGTGGTGTAGTGAAGCCTAAATAATCTGAAGGTTGGTGGTGGGATGAGAAGAGGACTCGCGTGCCCTCAGCTGCAGGGCAAACCAAACAGCATTACCCAGCAGCAGCTGTCACTGTGTGCTTTGGGGCTCCTCACCCTGCAGCCAAAGAACTGGTGGCACGGTCACACCTACCTGTAAGGTCACCAGAACCCATCTAGCACCAGTACTCTTCCCCAGCTGCCCTTGAGGTGATGCATGTGCATAGCAGCACCCCTCCACAGGATGGTGGTGGTGGAGGAAGGGGATATCCAGCCCTCCAAAATGGAAAGGGACAGCTGGCAGTCACTGGGTGGCTTCTTAGCACACTGAGACCAAATTCCTGTGTGTGTCCTCATCTCAGTGCCTCAACTTCCCATTTGTGGACCTCAGGTACTTGGCTGTGCTGCCAATTAGAGACATGTTGGCCACCTTCTCCTCTGCTCTGCTGGCAAATTTTCTTGTGCTCCCCTCCTCCTGACTGCAGGGTGTTCTCTCTTTTATGCTCCAAAATTATGACTCTTTTGTTGCTGGTATTTTGTTAAGCTAATGGTATTCGCAGGCCAGCTTTTGTTCAGCTGAAGTCAAAGCCCAGGACTGTTGGCATGGGTGTAGGGTCTGAGGCTACAAGAAAATTTATTTTGGCTAAAGAAGAGGTAAGCCATTGCTTTGCAGAAAGGTTTACACTTGATCCAGTCATAGAAAACCCGAAGTTCTTGTACCCGGTTCTCATTGCCTCATAGGAATAAAGGTATGCAGGGTGGTGCTTGATAGGATAGGTTCAAAATTGATTGATTAATGCTCTGTCTGCTGTTCTTTTAGCTACATCATCGAGAAAGGAGTGTGTTACCTGGTCCTGTGTGAAGCTGGATTCCCCAAGAAACTGGCCTTTGCGTACCTGGAAGACTTGCACTCAGAGTTTGATGAGCAGCATGGCAAGAAGGTTCCAACAGTGTCCAGGCCCTATTCCTTCATTGAATTTGGTGAGGTTCCTCTCCCTGTGGCTAGGGAAACTTCTTGCTGTAGGAAGAGCAGCAGCCACGGGATTCTCTGCAGCTTGTCCTATGGAACTGACAGTTCAAATTCTTCTTGGCACTAGAGACACGGGTGTTCTGAGCAGGAGAATAGAGAAGTGGTAGGGAAATGGTACATGTCCTCAGATTCAGATTACCTGCTTTTAGTCTCTTGGCCTCGCTCCAGTGAATATTTGCATGTAGTCTTCTGGCTGTCTCAGCAATGCTCCCACTCCTCCAGCAGCCAGGCTGCTCTGTGTTGGGTGAGACTGCCTCTGATAGCTCTGTCTCCTTCCAGACACCTACATCCAGAAAACCAAGAAGCTCTACATTGACAGCCGGGCAAGGAGGAACCTGGGCTCCATCAACACAGAGCTGCAAGATGTGCAGAGGATTATGGTGGCCAACATCGAGGAGGTCTTACAGCGAGGAGAGGCACTCTCAGGTACTGGGAATGGCCGATGTTTGGCAAACAGTTCTATGTCTCCTCAGTCAGCTGGGTGGGCACAGTGTCCTGGAGGGAAAGGCTTGACCCTCCTGAGAAAAGCAGTGAACACAGTGGGTGTTTCAGTTGGATCAGTTGTATTCTGAAACTCCTGGCAGGTGCTTCTTTGGGGAGAGACCAGCACCTCACCAGCCTGGGTGGCTCTCATCGCAGCAGGACAAGCACTGGAGCACTGCAGGGAGGCACAGGCCATGCTGCCATGTGAAACCACTGCGCTTCCAGCTGCTCCCGAGAAACTTGTGCAATTAATGTAACATTTGGGGAACATTCAGTCAATCCTGACTAACTTCTCTCCCCTTTCCCTTTAACAGCTCTTGATTCCAAGGCAAACAACTTGTCCAGTTTGTCCAAGAAGTACCGCCAGGACGCAAAGTACCTGAACATGCGTTCCACGTACGCCAAGCTGGCGGCCGTAGCCGTGTTTTTCATCATGCTGATTGTCTATGTGAGGTTCTGGTGGCTGTGAGCTGGCTCAGTCATGGAAGAGGGAAAGCCGGTAGCCTGGCAGGTGGATGTGTGCAGGACACTGTTCATGGGGGATGTGCATTAGAATCCACACAGGACCGTCACTTTTACAGGAGTGTCCTGAAGTTGTTAGGCGACACCTGGCTACTGCATCTCTTAGTGGAGCCTAACAATAGGTGTAAAGGCTTGTTGACTGCAGGCTTTTCCTCTGAGGCAGTTTGCACTAGGATACTGCAGAGTTTGGCCTCCCAAGGTTCTTCCCCCTCCCGGGGCACTCTGAGAACAGTCAATCAGTGCTGTTTAGCATAATCACATTGTACGTCCTCCTGTTGAGTAGCTCTAGTGGGAACTGGACTCTAATGAACATTCCTTGTGTTGGTAATGTTTGCTTTTTTAGAATCTGGGTCTGCAGTTATTTTTCTTTCTTTCTTTCTCAAGACTCCCCTGTTTGAAGGCAAATATTTCACTGTACATAAACCAGCTTTCACGTCTGTCAGAATACCTGTTGAGTGTTCTGTGTCTGACATCCCGGCTTGTTACACTTTAAATTGCTTTAGGAAGAAATGGATGTTAAACTATGCCTTAAAATACATTCTGTCCAGTACTAGGAGGGACAGTGGAAGGTTTCTGTATTAACTGGTTCCTGCAAAATTAAACTCCATGTTTCTAAGTGTCCACTTTCCCTCTCCTGACAGCTGTGTGTGACAGTATGTTTCCACATGAACAGGGTGTGTAATTCAATGCTGTTGGAACGGGCACAGTGCAAACTATGTCAGCACTCTCTACTTTTCCCTTCTAGATGCAGATTCACTACATTATTTCCTTCCTTTTTATAACTGTGCTTTCCTTCCGAAATGTGTCAAAACTGCCAGCATTTCATCTCTGGGATCCTTGTTTTCTTTCTCCCTCTTTTCCTCACCCAAAACAACCAAAAAACCAAAACTCTGAATGTTGTGAAGAAAAGGCAGTGTTTCTTTAAAGAACACTTTAACTTTACATGAAGGATTAGGATAACTTTAAAAGTATGGAATCCTTTAGAAACACCACCTCTTTTTCCTGTGCTCACCTTTTCCCTACCTCACTTGGGAAGTTGAAACTGTGGGTGAAGAAAAACTCATTATGGGGCAATAGTATAGAGCTTCTTCTTTCTTATGGGCCAATCTATATATCACCAGTGTAATGTGATTTTTTAGATTTTTTTTTTTTTTGGTCCACCTGTGCTAAGAGTAACATTTTAGCAGTCAGATTTTGGTTTTATTAAAAAAAAAAAGAAAAAAGCAACCCCACAGCTCAGGCACTCTGCTGCACTCAAGTGCCTGCCACTTGGTAGAGGAAGAAGGTAGTGTCACAGAAGGAAGTTTCAGGACTTCCCAGCACCTTTGACAAGCACATAACCTTGTGTAGTTCTGGATATATAAACTGTGACCTGGAAGTGTTTCCTGCCGTGGGTGGGAAAGAGCTGTTGTCCTGTCTGGGAATGCTCCCCAACTTGGCACCTTGTTGGACTGGCAGAGAAGCAGTCAGCACTCGTCGACTGATAAACCCAGTAAATCTGAGCTGCCATCTAGTCTAAAGTAATCCGGTTTCTGCATGATGCCTCCAAGTGTTACTTTGTAGATTGCTTTATTATAATTATTATCATTATTTTAAGTCCTTTTAAGTGGTGTCCCTACCAGGTGAATGTCCCAGTGATGTAGGTCTGTGTAATGTAGGTGCTGGAAGGTCTCACCCTTCAGACACCGACCG
The DNA here is from genome assembly GCA_014706295.1 of Lycocorax pyrrhopterus obiensis. NCBI lineage: Eukaryota > Metazoa > Chordata > Aves > Passeriformes > Paradisaeidae > Lycocorax > Lycocorax pyrrhopterus. The sequence goes on from JACSVZ010000013.1 coordinate 24,826,653, forward strand.
TCCGTGGATTGTTGTGATTGAGGGGGGTGATGTTTCTGCAGCGCAGGGCAGCTCGGGGAGCAGCTGCCTCCTGCAGCCCCAGTGTCAGCAGTGAAATAAATGCTTCTGAAAAATCCCCTCTGCAGCGTGGAGTGTCCTGTGTCTCTTTCCTGTGACTTTGGGGGGCGCTTTCCTTCCTTCCAGGGACACAAGAGGGTAAAGACCTCATAGATGGAGCCACCTGGGATAAGGGTTCCTTTTAGGAGGCAGAACTAATTGAAAGACATGAGCTTGACCATTTTCTGGTGGAGAAGCTGTACTTTGGTTATAGCAGGGGTCTCTCCCTGCTGGCACATCTCTGCCTGTTGGCAGGCAGGCTTCTCAGCGTGGGTGGAATTTTATGGGGACAGTTTTGTGGCGATGCTGTTCATAGAGGGCACACGAGAAGCAGCACAAACTGGGAGTGAGTGGGGTGTGTACCCCCATGGGCTGCGGCAGTGTGAACAGGGCACGGAGCTGCAAGTGCCGCTTGCCTAGAGGGAAAACGAGGGGCCTTCCTCTCCCGCAGGCCAGCGTGGGGCTCCAGGGAACACCTTACAAGCAATTCCCTCGCTGCGTTCAAAACACGGAGCCACCTTTTGTCCCTCGGCGAGGGGAGAGGTGCTGCTGCTGCTCCGTGCGAGGGAGGCGTGGGCAGCGTTTTGCTTTGCAGAGGTCTCTCTGCGCCTCCTGAGCAGCCCGGTGTGAGCTCAGCTCCTGTGCGGCTGCTTGGGCAGAGGGGAGGAGAAGCCATTGCCCTTTTCTCCATGCGTGTCATGACGGCTGCTCGTGGCTGGGCGAGTCCCGTGGCTCAGGGCTCCCTGCCCGGGTGTGCGGGTGGTCGCAGCCGTGCTGGGGGCGGTGGCCGGGTCCCTGCCGGCTCGGGGGTCGCGGTGCTGGCAGCAGCCGGAGCCGGCGCCGGGGCTCTGCCTGCAGATGGCAGTGCCCTGCGCGGGGCTGCGGCACGCTGCGGGGCTGGGGGCACAAAGGGGGCTCCTCCTCAGGGCACCCCCAGCTCCTTGCGATGCCCTGGCCTCCCCAAAGAGCCGCAGCCTCCCCGTGAAGCCGGGGATGTGCCTGCAAGGGCTCCCGGACTGTGCCGCACCAGGCAGCGCTGCCTGGCTTCATCCCATCTTGCAGCCGCGGTGCTGCGGCTGAGACGGATGGAGACACTTCCCGCAGGGCGTTTGCCTGTCACCTCCTACCCAGCACCCTTTCCATTTTCACTTCTTTTTCTGAGCTGCCCCTCTACTTCCAGAGGCTCTGGAACAGCCTTTGCCTGCTGGGTTCGTCGCTGGGCTTCTCCCCAGTTCCTGCACCTGCGCCCCTCAGCCTGGCAGAGGCAAGGGGTTTTGTCCCATGTCAGGCGCATGTGGAGCAGAGGGGAAGTGGGACCTGAGAGCAGTGCAAACTCCTGGCACCTCTGTGGCACCTGAGCCCCTGCTCTTGGCTGGTTTAGAGAGCAGAGCAGAGCTGAGCTCTCCCTTCTCTCACAGTGTGCCCGTTGCCCCCAGGAAACTTCTGGCACAAGATACAGGGAGAGTGCAAAAGAAAAGATGATGGCGCAGCGTGTCCTGGGAGCTGCTCTGCTCATCATGTGAGCACAGAGGTGGAAAGCTGTCAGTTTTGGCTGTGCTTGCTGCTGACACTGCTCAGCTCAGGTCTGGGCACCTCTGGGTGTCTTTGTGTCACAGGGCCAGGGGTGCTGTTGGGGACAGTGCCTGCTGGAGGGAACAGGGGCTGTGTACCAGGGACATGGCTGTGTACCCCAATGCCCACTGGGTGGTTTACACACCGGCACTGGGTGACGGGAGTTTTCTCCCAGAGTGAAGCAGCAAGAGCAGGCAGGCAGAGCTGGTTCTCAGATGCTGCCAAACCTGTCACGGGTGTGGCACGGCACTGTGGAGAGTAAGAGTGCAGCAGGATGGCAAAAGCTGGCTGGGTGCTCCAGCCACCGTGTCAAATATAAACCAGATCTCACCTGGCACAGGCTGTGGCCACTCTCTGCACTGTCACCACTCTGGGAGAAGCAGGGTTTTGGTTTCTGTGTTGACTTGGGCACCAGCTGCTTCCTTTGCTTCGAAGCAGCTCCTCGCATTTGCAAACCCCTCTTTTGAGTAGGTTTTGAGAAAAATCCAGTTTCAGCATCTTCTCCTGTGGGACCCCAGGCCAGTTTGGCCACAGATAGTTTCTGGAAGCTGTTTTGCCATGGGCGAATGTCCCAGTGGTGTGGAGGGTTGTGCCTGCAGCACCTGCCCAGGGCACCCAACAGCAGAGAAGTGCTTGGACAGCACTGGCCAGGGCAGCAAGGCTTGAAGTTCAGCCTTTGAACACCCTAGTCCTTGTTCTCCTTCCCTAGGCGGCCAGTGTGAGGCCATAGCAGCTCTGGAGGGCTCTGAATCCCACCAGGCCAGGGAAGGATGTCCCACAGAGCCAGGCTGAGGGGCTCAGGAGGTGCCCTCTGCCCCTCAGACTTTGCTCTGTTGTGTTACCTCAATGTGACCTTTTGGAAAGGAGGATGTAGGTTTTCTGCCACCCGAAAATGAAGGCTTTTCTGAGGGCAGGGTGCTGGCTTGGCAGCTGGCCAGGGACAGCTGACTGTGGGACCAACCCTCCTGCACTGCCCTGAGTCAATGCCACATCCTGCCCCAGAGCACCCCTGAACTGTGCCACCTCCCCCATCCCCAGTGATGCAGCTGTGCTGGTCCTGAGCACTTGGCAAGCCCCAGGGCAGGCCTTGGGTCACCTGCCTAGTCCCTGACCCCCTCCCCACTCTGTCCCTGTTGGTCACCCCAGACCTGAGCTCTTTTGGGGTTGCTGAGGATCCTGCACTGGGGAGAGGTGGGGTTTGACTTCTCCACTGCAGATATCCTGCCTGCACTTTCTGGACAGTCTCTGATCCATCTGCCCAGATGTATTCCTGGCTCTGCTTTCCCTGGAGCAGCCATGCCACCTGCCCTCTCCAGCCTGTCCCCCTTCTCCCCTGTCTCGTGCAGCATTTGGGTCCCCTGCAGGGCTGCCCCGGCGTTTGCCCACAGCACTGAGCCTCACATGGCTGCTCCCAGCTGGCTGCATTTATGTCTGAGCTCACAAACCCACCGCAGGGGATAAAGCAGAAGCTGGGGAGTCCCTGCTCTCTGTGCACACCCCAGCGGGGCTGTTGGAACCTGCCACGAGGCTTTCTCAGAGCTCATGGCTGCATGGAGCAGCCCAGTGTGATTTTGAATCTTGGCTCAGAAAACCCCTTGTGGCTGAGCCCCAGCGCTCTGCAGAGAGATGATAAACCTGTTTCCTCTGTCATTGCTTTTTTTTTGTCTTTTCCTCCCCTCTGCACCCCCCAGCCCTGCGGATGCTCTCCGGCCACCCCAGAACACTCTGCTTCCCTTGCACGCTGCCCATGCTCACTGCAAACAGGATTCCCCAGCCCCACTGTGGCACAGCACCCGGAATAAAAGTGCACTTTCCCTGTCGGCCGCAACTGGGGCCCCCCCAAATTGGCAGCAGAGACAGGATTTGCACAGAAGAGCAGAAAAAAACGTGCTTGCTGGAGCCACAGTGACCCCAAATCCTACGCACTGGTACCTGCATGGGTTCCTGTGGTGCCCAAGCCTGGAGACCCTGAGGTGTGTGCGGCTCCTCAGGACCTTTCCTGGAGTTTCATGTTCCCCCCTTCATAGCCATGAGCCCCTTGCATCTGTGATGGCATCTTGCCCCTAGCATCCACCTTGGGAGAGGAGGGAACTCTTGAGGCAGGAAGGGACTGGGGGGCCTCTGGCACAGCTTGGCTGCACAGCAGCACAAGGCTCCTGCCCGGTGACAGGAGGGACATAACAGCATGTCTGCGGACTGAGGCTGGGCTCCGGGTCCCACAGGAATAGGAGGAAGCCTCTATTCTGCTTTCCTTTGCCCCTACATGCATGGGGACCACAGCTGATGGGGGCTGTGCCACATCATGCCACCAGAAGGGTGGCTTGCGTGGGCTGTGCATGCACCGGGAGAGGAGCAGGATTTGCCCACTGCAAATCACTGCTGTAGCTACCTAGAGGCTGCTGATCAAGAGGGAGAGTTACAGATTCCCTTTTATTCAGCCAGTCCTGGATACAGACCCAAAAAATGGAGCCCAATGATTGTGGCGAGCAGCTGCCGCTTCCCTGAGCCACGGCCATAGCACTGTGCCAGCCGTCATTACAGAACTGGCTGTGACCTGGAGGGTGACCACAAATCAGTGGATTCTTGTTCCATTGCGTGCCCAGAGCCAGGGGCATTTCGGGAGCTTAATGGCCACTCTGTCCATCAGACCAACTTTGGTAAAAGCTATGCAACTCCATCTGCAATTTAAATACTCCAGGGGCTCCTGAGAGCAGGCAGCTGCGGGTAAGGCAGAGGGTACAAATTCCCCTGGTGATTAAGTGGCAGAGGCGGAGCAGGGAGCCCAGTGCATTCCTGCAGGGCTTGATGCAGAAATGCCTTTGCACTTCTCTGTTTCTTTTTAAGACAAGGCTGGCTGGCAGGTAACGTAACCATAGCATAAGCCGAGTCATGTGGATGTTAAGAGTTTGCAGATGAGCCACAGGACAAGCTATTTGCGGCACAGGCACAAGGCTGCCAGCCCTGAGGATTTTGTTGGAAGCTTCTCTCCCTCCTGCTTTTCTTAAACCTCTTGGCTGCTGACATCTTGTAACTGAAATACCCTCAGCTCCCATTTTAACAGGGTTCCAGCTTTTCTGTTCACAAAAAAAGAAAGCTGGGATATATGACTCAAGCATGTTTGTCCTAAGGACCCCAGATCAGGGGCAGGTTAAGAGGCAACGCCTATCTGGGATAACATGTAAAACACTGGGATGTAAGACAGGCATTGGGGTGTGGGCTGAACTGCAGTCTGAATGCCTGAACCACCATCAATGTCACTGAAAAGTTACTGCAAGAAAACACAACTTATTCTGAGCAAGACAATACAAAGCTGTTGAAATCAGCAGTTCCTCCAAGGTGAAGGACAGAGTACTGCCGTGATCCACACTGACCAGCTACAGACACACAAAAAGCACCTCAGAATGTTCAAATGCATTTTGCCTTCTGTGAGGAGAGCAGGGGAGAGCACTGCAGAGCCCCCAGCATGTCTGCCTGGCAGAATTCCCTGGCCGCAGAGAGGTGAGGCATTTGGGATGTGAGGAGATGCTGCTCCTGTGGGCTCTCCCTCTGAGAAAAGTGCGTGGATGCTCTGTGGAACAGGAACCAAAATCACGTCAGGGTGAGACTCCAAGTGGAGCCTCAGAGAGGGCCTGATCTCCCCCAGTCTTTGTCAGACAAAGTGCCAGGATTTCCCTAATTGCTGGGGCCGTTCAATTAACTCCACCGTGGATATGGAGCCTGTTCAGCTCTCCTAATCCCTCAGCTGGCATCGCTTCCAGTGCCTCAGCACACCCAGCCCTGTGCCAGGCACCCTGCCCGCCTCCCCTCGCCACCCGGGCAGCCAGGGCTTGGCCCTTGCACCTGGGTGAGACACTCCGTGGGCAAAGAGGGGCAAGGCATGGTCAGAAACCAGATGGAAACTGCAAGAAATCTTGCCAGAGCTCTCCAGTTCCAGGGTCAGCTGCTGGTCTTCTCCAGGTGGGAAACTGGGGGTGGGGTGGTGTGTAGTAGGGCTGCATGAAGATTAAGAAATGCTGAAACACATTTTCAACTCTTCTGTATAGGATTTATTGCTTAATGACAGGATCATGAGGATGATGGGGAGCTAATTGAAGAACTTTGGCATGGGAATGCAGTGGGGCACCTGTACCTGTCCCCGTCCCCTTTCTGCTCTGCTTTGTGCATTCTCTCCTGGCACAGGCAACTCAGCTTGCCAGGGCAGCCAAGAGCAGCTTGGCCCTCACCTTCCTAGCAGCAAAATCCACTCCGTCCATCCGGATTCAGTCACTCCCAGCCTCCATCATGTAGAGGACCCACTGATGGCTACTCTCACCCCTTTTATCTCCCCAACAGAGCTGCCATGGGATGCTCTCTCCCATGAGCAGCTGAGTCCATGTGCACCCATGAGGGCAGGGTCAGAGTGGAGAGAGAAAAGCGATCAGCAGGTTCCTCAGACCCGCAGGACATAAGCGACACCTTCCCTCTTCCTGGCTGGATTCTCCCAGTGAGCCTCAGCTGCCAGCTGGAGCTGCTTGCTTCCAAGAGCTGTGCCAGGGAGGCCGTGGATCCTGGCCCTGTGCTGGGGCTCAGAGCCTTGTGCTCAGGCCAAGTGAAACAAAGCAGAGGATGAGCCACTTCAAGGTCAGGGGTGATAAGTAATGCTCAGCACTGAGGGGAGCTGGAAAAGGCAGCTCTTGGTGAAACACCAGAATTCCTCCTCAATTTGCACTCAGGAGAGCATCTCCAAGCCCTTTTTGTTGTCAGATTCCCTGCCTGTCCCTCCTCAAACCCCCAGCTTGGCTTTGTCATCATTTTAACTTAAGTGCTGGTCAGTGCCACCAGTCATTTTATATGTGGGAAGTTTTGGGGCATACTGGGGGTCTGGCCTCCACCTCAGCAGGTGAGGAGCTGCAAGGAGGGTGGTGTGCCAGGAGCAATCCTGTGGAATGGCCATCATGGCTGTGAGGCACAACTGTCTGCCCACAAGCAGCTGTTGGAGTGGCGATGGGAAGCTCTGGCAGCTGTGCAGGATGGTGGGGGAGTTGTCCAAGGGTTGCACTGGAATACCTGGAAAAATCATAATGGGGTTAAGGCACTGACTGTCCAGCTCCACGCTTGGGAGGAACTCCGGGATCGGGAGAATTACGGGGGAAAACAGTGAGGTTTATTCATTGCCCCCTCTCTCCCCCAGACCCGGTACAATCCTGCCTTCACGGCCAGGCTGCCGTGTCAGCACTGCATACAAAGGGCTCTCAGTCCTCGGGAGTCTGAGCCAGGGCAGAAGGATTTTTAACGCTTTAAATGATAGCTAAGGACTGGGAGGGATCTTGAGGCTGAATCCAGCTGCTGTCCTCCTGAGACCTCTTCCGTGGGAACTCAGGTCTCCTCCTGGGCATTTGCAGCAGGAGCAGCTGTGGGGGTGAGCCACGGGGCAGTGAGCTCGTCCGTCTGCTCCAGAAGCTTCCCTGCTCACTGGGGTGAGCCTTGGTGGCCGAGGCTGGTTTTGGATTCCCCATCCCGATCTGGGGAACGTTCCAGATCCCCGCCCAGCAGCTGCCTGCACCCCATATCTGAGCGAAGGGCAGAGCAGCGCGTCAGGTGGACAGCCCCACTGTCCTCCTCTGTGGGTACCTGCCACTGTCACCACCACCCCGCAGGGGCACGGCGTGTCCTGCTGCCCTCACCCTTCATTCCCCCACCCTTGCTGCCATCCGCTCCTATCTCCACTGCCCCCCATCATCCCTCTTCCCCACGGTCCAGGCCCCTGTGCCCCCATCCCGACTGCTCCCTATCGTGCCCCATTCCTACACTTCATCCCCACTGCCCTCCATCATTCCCCATGCCCACGGTTCAGCCCCCCGGCTCCCCATCCCCACTGCCTCCCCTCCACTCCCCATCCCCAGTGCCCCCCATCGCCCCCATCCCCACGGTCCAGCCCCGCTCCCCCATTTCCCCCATCGCCCCCATCCCCACGGTCCAGCCCCGCTCCCCATTGCCCCCCATGGCCCCCATCTCCACGGCTGAGCCCCACTCCCCCACTTCCCCCATCGCCCCCATCCCCACGGTCCAGCCCCGCTCCCCCATTGCCCCCATCGCCCCTATCCCCACGGCCCAGCCCCGCTCCCCCCTCGCCCCCATCGCCCCCCCCCGCTCCCCCCTCGCCCCCGTTCCCGCCCCGTCCCCTCCCCTCAGTCCCCGCGGGGCGGGCGCCCCCTGGCGGCGGCGCGGGCGGGGCGGGGCGCGGCGCGGCGCGGCGGAGGAAGCGGGGGCGGCGCGCGCGGACGTGTCCCTCCGCGCGGGGCGGGCGCCCAGATCCCTCCGCCGAGCCCGTGGCGGCGGGAGCGGCCGTGGCCATGGCCCGCGGAGCGGGGCCCGCGCTCGCCGCGCTCCTCGCCCTGGTGCTGGCCGTGCTCCGCCGCGCCGAGCCCGCCGCCGGTGAGTGCCGGGGAGCGCGGGGGGGGGCTGCGGCAGGGCGCCGAGCGAGGGGCGGCGCGGGGGGGACCGGCCGCTCTCTCCCGGCGGCCGTGTCGCCTCCCCCGCGCTGCCGCCGGGGAAGGGCACCCGCGGCTGGGTGACATCGCGCGGGGGGCCCGGGGCCGCCGGCGCTTTGTGCGAGCGGCCCCGAGCCGGGCGGGCGCGGGGGGCGGCGGGGGCGGCGGGCTGAGCCCCGTGGGAACGACGCTCCCTCGGGAGCCGCTGCCCCGGGGGAGCCGCGGAAGCCGCCCCTGGCTGGCCGTGCGCGGCAGCGGTGGATGCGCTGCTCCCGGGGAGCTGGAGGGTCGGGGGTTCAAAACACGGGAGAAAAGGCTTTGCGGCGCCCGTCGCTTCGCATACCTGCGCACCGAGCCTTTGTTGGGGACATTCCTGCACACGCACAGAGAATCTCTGCGTGTCCACCTCCTCCTCCTAATCAGTCCAGGCGCGATGAAGCCATGTGTGCACATCTGAGGGAAGTGCCGCTTTTTGTCACTGTTCCCTCTTGCACGCTGGCGTTTGCGTTATATTTGAAGCTTGTCTGGAGCGCTTGTTCATAGCCATAACTGGTGGGTTCTGATGGAAATCTCATGGCACTTCCAGCAGCTCCTGCTCCCTGAGTAAAGCTTGTGCAGTCTTGCACCGCGTTGAAGCTATCCAGAACCAGCGGTCATTGATTACTTGCGTGCTTTCTCATTCCTTCTTTTTCCTCTTGAGAGGCTGGGTTGCTTTTCAGATGACTTATGAACAGTGCAGCGATGGGAGAAAGTGTTAGTGGGAGTTGTTTAGGGATGAGCAAGCAAGACATTGGTATTCTCAGTAGTTTTGTTGTTCAGTATGGTTTTGGAGTGGAAAATGTATGCAGAGTTTTAACCACTTCTTGCTGGTTTGAATACAGAGTAGTTGGGTCAATCAATCGATCTGTTTTGACTTTGAAATGGTCAGTATTTGTCTCCTGGGAGAAATGTTGTTGGGTTTTTTTCCAGTAATACCCTCTGAAAGCTGATTTAGTTTTGCTAATATGTTGCAAGAAGATGGCTGGAGTTAAAAAAAGCTGTTTCACAAATGTGTTTCGGCTAGGTTTGTTCAAAAGGAAAATTAAAGGGTCTTTCAAGGGTAGGTGTCTTAGAAACATGCTTTTGTGGTAGCATAGACTTGTGGTGCATAGTGGCACTGTTATTTCTGGAGATGGCTTATACAGTCCAGTAAGATAGAAAAATACTAATTTTGTAAAGACTAAATGTCATGTCCACTTAGTCAGACTGTTCTTTCATATGAACAATTTAGCAGCTTATTGCTGGCCCTTTCCCTGAGGGGCTGAGAGAAGTAGCGGTGGCATCACCTGTTGTCACTTGCCTGGGCAGAGACACCTGAGGTAGCTGAGGTCCTCCCATGCTGCCGAAATTTTTTGCCTTTGTGGGTGAAATCTCTTCCTGGTGCTGAACAAAGACTGGTTGGCAGAGATGACAAGTCTAGGCTGAAAGTGATTCCTGTTGTTCGTGAGATACTGACCTGCATCTGGTTCCTGGGAGTGGGAGCTGTGGCTTGAATTAATGGGAAAGATGAAGTCACCGAAAGGGTATTTTCAGGTGCATATTCAACTGGCTTGATGCTCTTGTGCAAGAGAGGGCAGGTACCTGATGTCAGCCCTCTTGGTCAATAAATAGGAGGCTCCTGGATGCACGGAGCGCTATGGTTTGGACTACTCAGCCTTGTCTCATCATGCAAGCCCCATGGTGTAGCAACTGGCTTTTCCAGTTTAGTTTTGCAAAGGGCTGCAGTTGAAGGTGCAGTAAGCTGGGGTGGGGCAGCAACACCTGCGCTTTTGGTGAGGATACTCACCTGATAATTGCTGTGAACCATTTGCTTTTCTTCTGGTCGGGCAGAAGGATCCCGGCTGTTAAGCCCACCCTAATTACCTGCTGTCATTAACTCTGGTGCTCTGCCTCACCAGGCTGCTGCTGCCTGCCAGCCCGTGTTTCTAACAGGTTACAATCCATTTTTAATCGGTGCTGTGCTGGCGTGGACTGCAGTTTGAGGTCTTTAGTATTCACACAGTGAAATTTGGAGGACTTCAGATAACGCTGACAGTGCCGGTCTGCTTGATATGGATTTGCTTGTGGGAGAGCAAGTTTGACTTGATTTTCTGAAGGTGTTACCATCTATCAAATTTGTTCTTATCAAAGATGCTGATGTAGACTTTCAAAAGGGAGCGTTATGAGAATCTGGCTAACTCGCATCACTTCCTGCAGGGCATCACTTAGTCAGATTAAAAATACGTGAAGATCCTCCTGCTCATGTTCTCATGACTTGAATCCTTGGGAAAGGAGGACTCGCGCCTCTGGTGGCATTTGGCATTCAAATCTCTTTCAGTGGATGGGCTGGGTTTTTGTTAGCTTCCACAGCTACTTGCCTCCCTTTTTTGTTCATTTACTGTTGTTGCAATAAGTGGGTGATTCCCTTCAATAGGCTCTGGTCCTTTTCGGATTCTCCCATTTCCAAAACTGGTGTCTGTGCCATGAGTGGGTGCGGGTGGCTGGACTTTGAATCCAGGATGAGGAGTAGGTGGAAAAGCAGTAGCAGGACTCTGGCAGTCTGTTTCTTCTGGACTCAGGAATCTGTCTTACTTAGCATCAAACCCAAGTGGTTACAATAGTAGCTCCAGGTGTAGTATAATTTCCTTTAAATTTGTACTCTTGGCTAATTTGTATTCTTCAGTGGAGCATTGATACAGTGATTATTGTCACCCCTCCTTTGGGACTTCTTAGGGAAATGTCATCCATGTTGTGGAAAAAAGAGCTTTCCTAAGCACATGTGTTTAAAAGTCCTTTTGTGGACTTTTTATATTCTCAGTTTCTCTGAATTCACTTTGAAATCATCTTGCCAACAGAAGTCAAGGGCTTGTCCGGGAGAAGTAGTGCTCATATCATTCTAAGCAGGGTCATCTGAGATCTGCAGAAATAATCGTTCGTTCTGTTTAGAAAATAGTCTGTTCCTAGGGCACATGTCCTTTTTTTAGACTGCCATGGGGATGAAAAAAGAGCTTTGTATCTCAAAATGGCATGGGCGTCTGCTGTTTGTTCCATGCATCTTCCTCTCGTCTCTCTGACATCACCCTGGACGGCTGCGGAAGCACTGCTCGGCGCAAGCAGTGGGATAACATTTCTGCACGGGCAGACATGCTTAACGTTCAAATTAATAAAGATTTAGTGCTGCAGAATGACGGAAGACTTGGGAGAAGAGGCGAGCATGGCTCCTGACTGCCAGATTGCCATGGAAACACCAATACCTCTTCAGCTCTTTAATTGCCTTCCCTACATTTTTTTGTTGAAAACTTTTTTTTTCCCCCAAGTGCTTTATGTTGCAGTTCTGGATTTTAGGCATTTTGGCTTTGTTTGGAAAACTGCAAATGGGGAAAGGCAGAGAACAGTTGCTGTGTGGGGAGATGGAGAATATGGTGGCTGACAGCCTTTCAAACTGTGTTACAAGTTCATGCTAAATTCAGTATCTATTATAATGTGAGTTTTTATCAATAGTTTTGCAGCAGCAGCAGTGTCACATGAACTGTAGCTGCATCTGATACAAATATCAGTGTTCTTGCAGCTTCCTGGGCCTAAGACCCTGATGATGAAAGACTTGAACTCTACCTCTGAATCTGCAGGATGGTTCCCAGCTCTGCTTTTAGGAGGGTCAGTTAGTAGTTTTTGCTGGTCCTAGATGTTTGAAAGAGAGATTTGAACCAGATGATGGCAGGTCATGGGGTTCTGCGTGTCTGAGAGTTTCATGTAGTCAGATTTGCTGTTGGCATCCTCAAATTAAAAAAAAAAGCAACCTGATGAACTTCTAAAGCAGAATTTCTTCATGTTTACAGGCTTGTTCTTCTGAAATCTACTTAAATATTTTCTTTTCAAATTTTTTTGCACTTGCCTAGAGAATTTGTGAAGGAAATATAGATATTAGAGTTTTCTTTCCCAAAAGGTATAGGTTGTTGCTTGAGTGCCTTCACACTTCTCTGAGCTCTCCTTAGCTTCTCAGTTGATGAGTCTTGCATTATCCAGTTGATTTCAGGCTTTTGTGTGCAAAAACAGTGGAGATGTCTTAATCTGATTAAAGCAATTCACTTTACAGACTATTTCCATGCCCTGTAGACAAGCTTTGTCTTTAACTACTACCCTCTGTGTGTGAAGTGCAAACTGGTCAGCTTGTTTAAATTCCCCAAATGTTAATGTTTTCTAAATCTGAGCTGAGTATAGGGCTTTACTGCTTTTTCACAGTAAGGATTTTTACCAGTTTGCTTCCTTCCCCTCCATGTGCCTACCATAGGATGATCCGTTCTTCAGAAAAAAAAAAGAAAAAGCTCTTTTCCTATTTTCAGCTAGCTGGTATTTACTAGTGGGTTCTTCCCTGCTGTATAATCTCACTGGAACTGTAATCTCTTGAGGTTAGTGAATAGCGTAATTAGTCCTTTGTGGTTTTCCTCCAAAATTTGGTTATCTTTGGGTATTCTCTCCATATGTACAGTGCTGCTTACTCCTTACAACCTCTTCCAGCGGTTGTTTGTGTGGTGTGCAGTGCTGCTGTGGAAGCATTTTGTCCCTTTCTGCACATCGAGGACCTTCCTGCAGAATGTACCTCATGTTTCAGCATTAACTGCTTTTTTCACGCTCTGTTTTTCCTGAAGGGAATCAGCAGCTGTCTTTCTCTCCCTTGGAATTTGAGACCCCCTTGATTTGTTGTGTAACTGGTGTTTCTGGCCATGCTGATGGTTGTCCTCTTCAGAGCTGATCCACCTCTGACAAGCAACCCTGAGCATGGGATTTTCCATGCGTTTTGTGTTGCTGTTGTTAGAGGGCTTCAAATCCTTTTTCCTCCTCTCCCTTAATACATAATGGGTAGCACGGTTGAAATGACAGGCTGTTTCTCATGAATCTCAATCGAGACAGAAAATTCACTGACTGCGTAAAGGTTATAGAAACCTATTTTGTCCTTTAGCTTTCTGTCTAATCTTAAATGTGTTTTTAGCTTGACTTTTTTTTCTATGTTCAAGTAGGTTGTTTTCCACCCACTCCCACAAGAGAGCTTTTGAACTTATGGACAGGCTTTAACCACATAGGACAAAGGTCTCGGTTCCGATACTGTGTTTCTATGAACATAATGAAACGCTTATGGACAGAAAGAGGAGAGAGAGACACATACAGTGTCCTCCCAAGGAGGAAGCTGTACCAGCAGCTCAGCTGTGTTCTCTGCTGGGACATCACTCTCCCCTTATTTAAAATAAAACCTTTGGTCAGAGCCTGCACCTTCTGAGATGCAGGATAATCGACCACACAGCTACAGGAAATCAGCTTTATAATGTCTCTTTCTCACAGCATTAATTGTTTTGGTATTTTTCATTTCTATTTCAGCTCTACTTTTTATGAACTTGTGGGCGAGGAGTTTATTGGCATTACTTTCCTTTGGGTAGTTACAACAAAGCCCTTTCAGACTTGCTCTGGTAATGGCTTGATTTCCCTACTGTAAAGTTCTCTTAAAAACTGAACTCTGACAGAGCTTCTGATCTTAATCTTACACTATTTCTTTTAATTTTATAGCCCAGAAAATATTTCAATTTATAGAAGGCAGATGAAGTGTGGAAACCAAATCCCAATGTCCAGATCATCTTGGCATTGTAAAGAACACTGAGGCAGAAAGAAAACTTTTCTTTTCCCCCTAGGTTTTAACTGTCTCTTTAGCCAAGAAGAAAAATCAAATCTAGGTGGAATTGTGCTCCAGTTGTGAGCTTTGGATTTGGATGTTGAAAATCACAGCATTCCCTATAGTGTATCTTGTGCTCGTTTTACAGCAGTGGTTATCTGGTTTTCCCTCTGGCCTTAGAAAATAGTTTTGGTAGGATGTTGAATGTCAGGTTAGAGTTTGCATCTCAACGCAGGCATGTGCAAGGTTTGTATGGACTCCAGGCTGGGTAGTATCACTTACAGTGTTCGTCTTGACTGCACTCAAGAGCCCTTTCCTGAGAAGTCCTTCAAACTTGGCTACAGTGACTGTAGAAATTGGGTACTCCTTTCTGAAATGGCCTGCCCTCTCCATGAGAAGCCAGTCTTTTGAAAACCATGGGATGTCTTCCCAATATCCCTGTAATATGCCTAGAATCCATGAGGCTAACCCACCTTTCTGGCAGTCTTGGTGGTTTTGCCAGGCTATGGCAAGCCCAGAAAACGACCCAACAATTCACCATTTCTGTTTGTGTTAAACACTGAAGAAAACTGTCAAAAGCAGCTGTCAAAGCCTTGACAGTGTGCTGATGCTGTCTATATATGGCTTCCAGAAAAGTGGCTTTATCTTTTCAAGGCAAGGCTGCCTTCTCTCATGCTGTACACACCAGAATATTTCCAGTTAGCACAGTGCATGTAGCAAAACAAACTTTTTGTGCTGGCTGAGGTAGAAGGTAATTTCTGGTACTTTTAACTCTCAATCACAACGTGGAAGAGTAGCAGAGAAGTAGCTTTTGAAGTGAGTTGTGTTGAAATATCTTGGTTTTGCATCTGTTGTGAAATTATGAAAGATATAGTGAAATACAGGAAGACAGTGCTTTGTGCACAGAAATGCTAATTTTACTGTGAGAACTGTAGTCTTCTATTTCCCTTGTGATTTCTTTTTTTTCCAAAAGAAGTCACGTGACTCTTTAATACTTATTTTAATGTAGAATATGGTTACATTTACATTCACTTCAGCTTTAGTTGCATTTCAAAGTATTTCTATTCAGCCTATATTAGTCTAGAGCTGAAAAAGTACAAAGTATTTTTGTATTTGTTTTTTTGGCTTCTTTCGCTTCTGAATTACTATAGACAAAATGTATATTTAAAATTTTATTGTCCCATTGTCTCTGTGAAAGAACTGTAAAGGCTGGTAGTAGTTTAATGACCTGCTAAACAGCAGTTCAAGGTGGGAATAATTTGTCAAAAACCCAAGCAAAATTAATCATTACTTTGCTAAAGCCTCTCTGCTGTGTCTGTATTTGGCCTAGCAAGCCAAACTGGAATCCTTGATTTGGATCCTTACTGTGACCCCGAAAGCCTCTCGTTCCCCTCCGTGCGGTTGTGCTGGAAGGTGTTTTTGGCCAAGTGCTGGTTAAGCTTTTACTATGTGGGTTACAAAATCAACTGGCTGCTCAGTTCTCACTGGGGACGCGGGTACTTGATGAGATTACAAAATTGTGTTTGAAAGCATGAGCACAAAAGAAATAATCCTCTGAGTATTTGCTTCACTGGCTTGATTGGTGTGAAAAGAATGAAAATTCAAGGTAGTGAGATGAGAATACCAAGCCTGCTTCCCCTCCTGGCTCTCTGAAATGTGGCACGGCTCGCTTTAACCCTCCTCCATTTCCCTGGAGTAGCCGGGGTGGTGGGAGTCGTCGGAATCCTGACACTTTCCCTTGGACACAGTGCAGTTTGTCTTGGACACGGTGTAACCGAGCCCAGCTAACTAGGGCTAATCTTTGCTGTGAAAACAAGCTGCTGCAGTGTTAGACAGCAGCAGATGAAGTTTGGAGTCAAAGCCATGTGGATGTTGCGGTTAAATGGGATAGAAATTGTCAGACAGGTGCGAGTCAGCGTAAGTGTTTCTGCCCGCTGTGGGGGGGAATGCCATGCAAAATCCGTGTTAATATTTCTGTCGCTTAGTAACCCTGACCTCAGGGGTTATCTGAAAGGGGCTCAGAGTGGAATTTTGTTCATTTCCTGAGAGCTCTGCAGAAGCAGCGCCATCAAAGTGCCCCTTTTTCAGAAATCAAGTTAACAGCAACAAGCATACTTGTATTGTGGGAAACGCTGATAATTTTCCTGGGGAACTGGGTTTAATTTAACTGTATTCTCTATAGGGATTGCAAGCGTGAAGCGTTCCTATAGTGCGTGTGACCTGTTTATGTGCTCCAGGGTTATTGAGAAATAACACTTCAAGCCCTGGACAGCAGAACCGGAGTCTGTTCCAAGTCGTCCAGTTGCTGGACTGAATTTGGTTTGGTTGCAGGGAGAGCTTAGTGGGACTGCTATGTTAACTCGTCTGTTTCTGAGTCCCATTCCTTAGTCACCAGCATATCGACCTCAGTGGTGGTTTGGACCAGTTTTCCCTGGTGCCCCTTGCTGAGTTTGTGTTGAAAATTTAATACCACTTGAGGAAAGGAAAAGCATCCTTAAAAAAAAAGGGGGCAATCAACCCTACAACAGCTGGCTCACAAGTGGGCAGTTTAGGTGGTTGGATATTATTGATGCCTCTAGGTGCCTTTAATTAAGATTGGTTAAATGCTTTCCCAAATGCAATAAGGTTGTGGAAAAGGGGTCTGTAAAGGCATGGAAGTGTGTGAGTTTTGGGCCAGGAGACAGAACGGGAGGCTGGGAAGAGCTTTGTGACTTCTTGGTATGTGGATAAGTTTAGGATAGGACCCAGCTGATCTGGTTCTGAGAGCTTTATCTGGTAGTTTGATGCTGTTCAAATGGCAGGCTGTGGTTTAGGTGGAGCGGCTAAATTTTTGTGGTTCCAAAGTGCCCTCAGCTCCTGCAGAGTTTCCGCAGTTCTCACCCTTCTGGTCACTTTGGAAACAGCTACCGAGTGCTGCATCATGTCTCTGTGAAGGGAAAAGCACTTGCCAGGGCTGGAGGTTCCATCAGGACAGACTTCACTTGGGCTTCCAGTGGACTTGGATAAAAATTGACTGGCCCTGAGCTGTGTCATACTTAATGCCTTTTTAAAAACACAGTAGTGAAAATGTCAAGTTAGAGTTACAGAGCATCTCCTCCTTAGAAATACCAAATTCTTTGCTGAAAGTTGTTAACAGCTCTCGTGTTTTCCACTTACTCGCAAACACGATCCTGTCTGAAATCAGAGTGCCACAACAGTACATGTTGCAGCAAATTCTGAATTGCTGGTGACATTCAGCAGGTCAGCTCATGAGGGACAGATGCCCCTGTTTCAGTGTCTGGTGTCCCTAGAGATAGTGAAAAAGAAGGAAAGGATTTGAGACAAAATATTCTGGAAGAAGGCTTAGGAGTAGCTGCTTTGTATTTCAGAGAATTTCAGTCCAGAATTTTGATCAGAAAGCAGTAACTGAGGACACTTAACCCAAAGTACGCAGGTGCTGACATGAATGTCTTCGCAGCTTGCTGAAATTACTGCACACTTTGCTTTGAAAACCTACCTTAAAGAAATTCTGGAAAGATTTGGTTGCCTGATGAACAAATCTGTATTTGACTCTTCTTTCAGTCTGGCTCTTTTGATGCTGCCAGAGATGAAATTAAACTATGTGATAGTGTCTTTGTTTTTGTTCCAGTCCTATAAAATTTTCATTCCCCCAAGTACGCTAATGAAGCTTTGACCTGACATGTATTGTGGCTACAGGTTTGATGGTTGTTTTCTTTCCTTTCAGCTCTGCAGTGTATGGATGATTCCAAGCCATGTGTTAATGAGGGAAAGTGCATTCCATATCAAAACGGTACAGGATATTGCAAGTAAGTTGGTTTCATTTCTAATCAGTTTAATTACCCATTTTCTTTCCTTCAGGACCCTAGCCAGAAAGGAAATGTGAATTTTTAAGATTTTCTTACTGGGTTATTTCAGCATAACAGTTTTAGCACAGTTGGTGTTTCTTTATAATATGTTAGTTCTTGTGTGCTAGCTTTTTGTAATGTAAGAAATCTGGAATTCTTGTTTAGTATTTGGGTTTGCATCTTGTCAGTTGGATTTCTTTGTACTGGGTTGGGAACTGGGGCCAAACCAATCAAAGAGGTAAACTCTGTACCTTGTTTCCAGACCCACAAGCTAAGTTGAAACTTGCTATCCATCTTATAGCTCGCCTTACTTTATAGAGCTCCAGCCCCAATTTGAATATTTTTGAGGTTTTTCAGAACTGTTCTGCACTCTGAGGTGTGCCAATTCCCTTCTACTGCTTGAGAGCAAGTAACACCTGTGAGTTGCTAAAACACACTAACAAACCCCCCAACCAAACATCCACATTTGTTTTCATCATGTAAATTGATTTTGGTAAATGTTGACACCCATCTTCAATGCTGCCTTCACTTTGTTGCTGCATGGGAAGCTCATCAGCAGGAGCTTTGGCAGGGTGTGTGTTATCTGGATAATATCACATCTATTTAAATGCAGTTCACCTTTCAAACTGCAGTACTTAGATTTTTTTTTTTTAATTGAAGTGATATTTTGCCAGAAGATGAATCCTCTTTCTTTGGCTGGGTTAATTTACTATGTCTGCAGTAAACAGGTTATTTTCTAAAGGTTGTTTACTTCATCAGTTCAAGTTGTGTCATTTTCTAGCATGCTAAAACATTGTCTTAATGCCAGCATTCTTTAAATATTAGTAAATTTTTTTGTTGATTTAGCTTGGCTAACACACAGCTCTGCTCTTCACACTTCTGTACACTTCCATCTTCCCTAACCACAACCTTTAGTTCTCTATTAGTGTGGTACATAGAGCTCAATGTACCTAAATTGCACCTGTGGCACACAAAGGGGAAATCGTAATCTAATTTGAGGTTCATCTCAGCTTCAAATCAATACCTGATGTGCAGAAAGGCCACAGAAAAGCAAACATGTAACTTGTTATTCCCTGTAGGTTTCTTCTAAAATTTCTAACTCTTGCTGCTTTCTACTCTTTTCCTTTCCATGCTTTTACATTGATGTCAACTTAAATGAGCTGCCCTGCTGAAAAGAGAGCTGGAACTTTTTGTGCTTTTCACTTGTATTTTAAGACTGAAACAAGAAATAGGTGTCTTTTGTAGGTCTTTCTGATGTGTACTTAAGCATGCTAGTCTGGAGCCAAAGTATGTAGGTCACAATAAAGGTAATAAACAAGACTGGTATTGATGTTGGTGCTGCTTGTACCTTCCTAAGGACATTTTCTCCAACTTGCATGTTCCTCTTAACCATGTCTTAACAATTGTTTTTTACAGCCTAAATTGGTTCATCTGATTGGCTTCTGTACTATTTGTAGTGCAGTCCAGATCTTGACGCATTTCCCTCATTACAATGGCAGCTTTGACCACTGTTACATTTTTTTAGCACACATTTATAATTCTAATGTTGCCTTCCTCCTTGTGCAAAGTGTTCTTGCAGGTTTTAAGCCAACCGCTCCTTCAAGAAACAGCTCAGTTCCTTTGCAGGTGCCGTATTAATTGGAAAGGCTAATAGAAAGCTGTATACAGAGATTAGTAAGTGTCTGTTTTTTAGTTCTGGCTCAAGAACACTTTTTTTTGCAGAAAGGAAGGAAAAAAGTAGCAAAACCCACCTCAATTGTGGAGTCTCTACCTTTAGCAAGCTGATTCTTAGCATCCTGTTTTGGTTTTAACTTTTTTTTTTTCTTTCCTGCACTATGAGGAACTCTGAATAGGGGAACTTTCTATCCGGTTTAGAAACCTAAATGACTTTCTGAATTTTTGATGGCTGTAAGAGTAGAAATGTTTTGCTCAGGAAACTGAATTTATTACTAAAGCAAGTGTCTTGGCTTCTAGATCTGCAGGATCTCTCAATGATTAGCAGCATCTCCACCCCTTCCACTTTTTTCAAGTTATCTGCAGTACTTCCTCTGCTGGGCAATAAGTTATTGTAACAGGCTCTCTTCCACTTTCTGTATCTCCTCTTGGCTGAGTTGTTTGTTGTAGTGTGTGGTCGGGCCATCCCGTCTGCCTTGCTGTCTCCTAAGAATCAAGCGAACTGCTGAGGGAGAACCTGCATCAGCAATAACCAAATGTGATAAGATATGAGTAAGCACTGATAACAAAACACCTAGTCTAGATATTTGGCCCAGCAGTGGATGGCAGCATATTGCTGAAGCAGCTTTCTTTGTCTGAAAATCCTGTAGCATCTACTCCATTAAAAGAGAAAGCTGGTTTTCTGGTAAGAAACCTTTATGATGGTGTATCTGGCATCTGTTGTGGGAACAGTGATTGTGAC
Organism: Lycocorax pyrrhopterus obiensis; assembly: GCA_014706295.1. Classification (NCBI taxonomy): domain Eukaryota; kingdom Metazoa; phylum Chordata; class Aves; order Passeriformes; family Paradisaeidae; genus Lycocorax; species Lycocorax pyrrhopterus. The sequence goes on from JACSVZ010000013.1 coordinate 24,846,729, forward strand.
CCTTGTAAGGAAGCTGGGGTTGGAGCTTTATCAGATTGCTCTTGTGAGCGCCCTTTAAGTAGCTCTGTTCCCCTGGTGACGCTGCTGGCCCATGGCTGTCATTCTGTGGCACTGCTCGATAGAGTTACTGACCTCCTCTGACCTTGATTTTATATTTAGAAAATTACACATTCCTGTGTTTGCATCTTCCAAAGCCAGATTTTTTGCGTGAGAGATCTTTCTACTCTCATTCAGTGACTCTCATGGTGAGGATGCAGGCCTTATTCCACAGAATATGTCTGTATCTGCAGCAGCAGTGAAGGGAACCTGTCCTTCCAAGCTTTCTAGGTCCTGCTGTGACAAAAGGCAGTTTCAGTTTGGAGTTTGGCTTTGCTTTGCACTGTGATGGTTGTTTTGTTGTTGTGATGGGTGGGGTTTTTTTCCTCAAAGCATCTCCAGGCAGCCTTTTACACGTTGAGGTGTCAAACGTGAAGGAGCCTTCTTGCATCCTCTCACGTCCAAAGAGAAGCAGGTTAACAGTTCCTTGCTGCTTAATGCTAATTGTGACCATCACAGCAAAGCAATTTCTAGTCTCCCTGTTGCTGGATGGCTGGGAAGCTGCGGTAGGAAGAGTCCGTGGGATAGTGCTGTGAGCTTGCAGCGTTTCTGCAGTTGCAGCAGGCTGGGAAGGAAGGTGTGGGTACAGGGAGCTGTTTCAAGGACAAGCGCAGCAGAGATTTTGGCATCGTTGCCTGCTGTTTTCTGAGCACAAGGATCTGCTCTGCTGCAGGTGGATGTAGGATTGGGCAGTGCCTCTGCTTGGAACGGGGCATGGCCCTAGAGCAGAGAGTCTCTTAACTGATTTCCCCATGTTCCACACCTGTGGCCTCTCCCAACTTCCCACCCCAGTGGCAGGGAGCAGAAGCAAGACTGTGCCAGGGAGAGAAGCAGAAGTGGGAAGGGAGTTGACATAGGGGTGCTGCAAAGTTTAGGGAGGAAACTGGGCATTGCTACTTCCTGTGCTTGGCAGGCTTCGACAATTGAATTTTTGACCTTAGGACTGTTGCAATTTGTGTATCCAGAAGGGATAGCTGTACCGCTGTGAAACCAAGTACTGCTTTAACACTAAGGTCTTTTGTTACTCCTGATGGTGTGAAAAAACCTCAGAGCTGTGCTTAGTCAAATGGGGACACTGGAGTGCCAAAAGGACAGTCTCCTTCAGCACATCCTTTCATGCCCCAAGCTGTCAGGGTTTGTACAGCTTTGTGTGCCTCTCTCTCTTCAGTGAGCAATGTTTCTCTCACCATGTGCTGAAGTTTGTGCACCTTTTACATTGCATGATACAGTTTTTTCCCCTTTGTGTAGACTGGCAACAGGAGGACCTCAAAAAATGCTGAACTCAAAGCAGCAATGGCATGGCAGTAAGGGGCTTGCTTCTATCCTAATTCTAGCTGCCAGTAACTTCAACTCCCTTGCAAGGTTTTTGACCTACCTTTCCTTCAAGATGGATCTTCATAAATGAATTTTAACTTGGATTTAAGAGGACTTCTGGGGCTGAAGGCAAGATCCTGGACTGCAGAACTGCTTCTGAGACTGCAGCTGATATCTGCTTAGGATCTGTCTCAAGAGACTAATCACTCCTAGACTAGTGAATGGGGAATACCCATAGGAGACCTTGTAGCAGGATGAGGTCTGAGAGTTTTCCAGAAGAGGCTAAATGCAGAAGTTGAGAAGTTGTCCCTTTCTGAGAATGGTCTGCCCTTTTCTGTTTCCTTCTGTCTCCTTTCATAAGTTAAAGGAGACCCTTGAGACCAGGGCAGAGGAAAATGGGGAGAGTACACGCACTGCTAACTTAGATTCTGGGAACAGAGTAGTGATTTTCAGTCATAATTTTCTACTATGAATTACCTGTGCATACCAAAAGCTCTTCAGAGCTCTGATGGGCAAAAAAAGCTGAACTAAACCTTGTCTGTTCAGACTATGGCTGCTGTTGCTCCATGGAGCACTGTGGAGTGACTCTCTGTAGAAGCACTTTCTGTGGACTGGGAACAATAGCTGTGTGCTGCTTTAAAGGCAGGGCAGGGAGGCTGTCCTATTCCATCGTTTGCATTCAAAGTATGACGCATAAATGGGCGCCTTGAGACATGGGAAGGAGCGTTTGTAAAGCTAACCAGAGAATCCTGTTCTCCCTCCTGAGAGGAGGTGTAGGTGTGGGAGTCAGAACCCCGGAGCCAGAGGGAAGTCTGGTTAAAATCTGTAACAAAATAGCTGAGACCCTTCTCACGTTAGTCATCAGACAGCATTTTTTTCTCTCTGCGTCGAAGCATCTTCCAATCAAAGTGGAGGGAGTGTTGGGTTGAAGGGGGGAGAAGCAGGACTACGAGGAAATTCTTCCCTTCGCTTTTTAAATTAAAACCATCTGCTTTCTTCTGTGCATCTCCAGATGATATCATGGGCCTGAGTAGAAAACTCCCATGAAAATCAAACATCTGGAAGTCTGGTTAAAATTGTCTATAAGGTGCATTTGAAGAGACTGTCTTATGAATGTGCCCAGGCAAATATAGTACAGCAGATGAGGAAGTTTTTCCGACAGACCAGACATATTTTCCAGAAGTCTATTGAAAGCAGGAGAGAACTAAGTTTTGGAAGGTAGCTTCGATGTAGTTTTGTGGCAGAAGAGCCAAAAGCACAGCTCTTTGTGAGTCTTCTACTTTGATTTGCAGCATTAGGTTGTTAGAGTGAATGCAGCTCTCTGGATTTGTGGATGCTTCAAATTTGGATAAATACCTTTGTTTTGTTTTTACGTCTCTTGTTCAGTTCCATGAGAGCCTGAGCTAAGGCAAATGCAGGCTGGAGCTGAAAAGGAGGAGGGGGAAAAAAAAAAAGCTGAGCTCTAAAGTATTTGTGCTGGAAAGTAGCCCAGAGAGAGTAAAGGAGAAGCTTTAATTAGAAGCAGCTGCATAGCTGATGCAGCCCACAGGACATTTTCCCATTTCAAACTCTCTAGCTTTCAGAAATCATGATTTGAATTAAGTTATATGTGAAATTTGTTCTTAAAAGATTAAATTCCTGTTGAAGTAGGTTAAGAGACCTCATGTGCTTCCAGAAAGTGCCAGAACAAACTTCATCTTCCTGTTTCTTTTTCTGAGTGTTAGATGGAAAACTGAGGAGAAACAGTGGCTTTTATTTGGAAAAGATTTGGTTTCCTGTTCTGAGCATGTCATTTGGAGCTGACACAAGCTGCTACAATTTTAAGCTGCTCTGTAGACAAGTGGGTTTTTTTTCCTCTCCTAAAGAGAACTTGAAAGAGTAGGTTGGGATGAGAGCAGAGCAGGGGTGGTGGGAAGCTGAAGCTGCTGTTGAGTTTAATCATATCCTTTAAAAAAGTCTGGACTTAGACTGCATGTTTTCAGTTTTTGCCTCTATTTTTAGAGAAACAATGTGGTGCCCAACATGAATCAGGAGCAAATATTTGCAGTTTGTCTACACCAACATTTAGAACTAAATTACTAGTATTTGTGCCTAGAAATGTTGATGACAGGAGACATGATTGAAAATCTGGACTGTAGGTTTTTTGTTCTTTAACATTCAAAAAGGATTGCACTGAATTGCTGGAGGGCAAAATAGCATAACTCTGTGACCAAGCACTTCTCCAGGAGAACAAAATGGTGGGTACAAGGGCCGTGTGTACCTGACCTGCCATCTTTCCGCATGCAAGCATATTCCCTCGTCCAAATATAAAGAGCTAAAGTTAAAAGAGCTTTTGCTATTCCCTCGTGAAGTGCTCCCTCATGTTTTTCTGATTAGCCTCAGAAGATACCAGAACAAGCCTGGTCTTGGAGTGCTCTTCAACTTTGTACCAGAACATTTGTGTACAAAATGCTGGGCTGTTTGTGAGTGATGGTTGTCTCAGAGCACACATCTCAGCTTTTCTTTTAATTCATACCAGAAATACTCTTAATCAGTGTTTAGGCTCCCTTCTCCGTCTTGTCTAGGGGCAATAGTTAAATGCACCTTCCAGTATCCCTGAGCGTTGGGGGTTGGAGAGGAGATATATTTTGGGGGTTTATTTACTTGTGGACGAAACCTGAAATGTTCCTCGAGACTTTCTTGTTTGCTTTACAGCCTTTAAATGAAAAAGCACTTTAGCACTTAAATTCTAGGCGTGTTTTGGTTTATTTTGTAGTTGCTGGTGGAGTGGGTGGTGTTGGAGGATCTCTTGTTGGCCTGGTGAGATGGCCTAGGTGGGGTTCTGTGAAGTTCTGGTTTGTTGCTCTTTCTTTCATGGTAAAGAGAACTACAAGTGCGTGTCCTGTGCCTGCGGCTGTTAGTCTGAGGAGCTTGGTGCGCTGCTGCCTGGCGGTGATGAAACTAGGAGAAACCCCTATAACCAAGTCTCGTAAGACTTCTGGGACTGAAGTTCAGTTTGTCTTTACACAACCATCAGCTGCACATAGATGTCCAGAGACATGATTTAACTGTGGTTACCCAGACGGTCTCTGAGCAGAGCCAGTGCACCGTGTGCAGGCTTGAATGCTGTGGGAGTCGAGCAGTGCTCCAGCTTCTGGCACAGCTGTCTTTGCTGGGTGCCAGATTTCGGTGTGATCCAGCTCCTACAAAGCCGTGCTGTAGCCTGCTGGCGTTTGGACTGATTTCCAACCTGAAGCAAGGAGAGATTTTGGATGTTAGAGGAAGCCTACAGCACTGCTGTGGTTTCGGCCCAGAATACCCCAAGACTGCCTCTCGTGTGATGTGGCTGCAGCTCACGCTGACCCACAGCCTTCGGCTGTTACACTGAGGATGGCACAAGAGGCAGAGGATATTCTGCATTGGTATTGTCTCAGGATTTGCTTTCTGAAACTTTATTAATCCTGCCTTGCCCTGCAAAATCTCTTCTTTCATGTCTGTTCCTGGGTATGAAGTTGAAAGTATTAAGGTATGGTGAAAGGAGCCTAATTTGGGTGTGGGCAGTGGTAAATTACAATTACGCACGTATGACTTTCCTGCTTTAGACATATGGCTAAAGCTAGTTAATAAATTTTAACATGAGAAAAAACAGTTGTGGTCATCTAGTAATGACCCCTTGCATAACTTGGATAATAACCTCTCTGAATAGCTTTGTTTGAACTAGCGTGCATACTCTCCCTGAAACAGCCAATCCTGGTGTTCTTTTAAACAAGCATGAGTGATGGAGAAATTCCACTGCAACCTTAAATGCGTTGTTCCAGTTGTTTCTCTCCACTGCTGAGAGACTGTGTATAAGTCTGTCTCTGAAAATAAAGATACTACTCTATTCTAATTTGAATTCTTCTAGCTTAAAGTTTTAAATGCTCAGTTCTGTTATTCCGGTATCTTCTAGGCTGGGAATTATTGTTAAATCTGTGTTTCATAGTGGATACTTGGAGCTTTTGATTAACTGTCTTGCTCCCTTTTCCCTTTGCTAAATAGACTGAGCCACCTGAGCTTTTCATTGTGGCCAGAGTTTTCTAATAATCATTGCTGTTGGCTTCTTTGAATTCATTTGAGTTCTTCCCTCTTAAAGAGCAAACGCCAGAACTGATGTAATGGTTGTACCGAGCATTTATCACGTGTAGCATAATCTCATTTATTCCTACTTGATATTTGCCGTTTGTACGTGTAAAGTATTCCTGGCCAAACTGTCACGCTAGGAATTCACATTTATCTGACTGTTAGGAACCCCCAGAGCAAGTATGTTGTTCCCAGCTCAGTTTCCTGTTTTGGGGGAGATGCCCTATGTATTTCGTTTCTAGATGTATGACTTTGCAGTGCTAAAGTGCATTTTGGGTGCTGAGTGCCTTATTTAGCGTGTTGCTACTCCCTATCAAGAACCCTTCTTCTCTCTTACCTACGTATTTGACCAGCATTGATGTTTTCCATTGTTAATAATCAATAGCTATGTTGAATAGCATAGGAGCAAAGGCAGATTCCTGTAGGATTCTATTTAAAACACAGCTTCATGACCATTCTTTGATTTTTCAGCTGAATTTTAGAGCCTGTCTGGTTAGTTGTGGGGTTTTGTTGTGATGGGGGTTTTTTTTGGCGGTGGTTGTTGTTGTTGTTTGTGTGGTTTTGCTTTTTCCCCCCTCCAATCTACAGTACACTTTTAAGTGCATAAGGGAAAAAAGCAGTCTCTTTACTGTTACATTCCTGTTTGAGGGCTAGAGACTTTGTGTATTTCTTGCAGTTGGAATCTCCTCCCTTTAAATATGAGTAACTCACTGATTTAATAATTGCCCCTTTCGTGATCTGGAACAAAGCATATCTAATGTTCACCTCTCTTTTTTTTTACAATGAAATATGTTTTCTCTGGGGCTGTGTCTTGAGTTACTCACCAGTTAGAGCAGGCAGCTGTGCACTACAGAAAGAGCTGCAAGGGGACAGTCCTGTGTGTTAGGTGTTATTTTTATCCAGTGTATTCCCTTGCAGCTTTCTGCTACCTGATAGAAGCAAATGGAGCTGAGGGGGCCACAGAGGTGGGCTTTGCAGGCTTGCTTGCCTGGATCCTCTATCTCTGGCAGTTAAATGGAAAATCCGTAGTACAAAGGCCAGTTAAAAGATGGATTACAGCTGACAAGCGTAGTCACACTGTATTGACATAAGTTTAGGTTAGGGAGAAGTAACTGCAATTATTCTGCAGTTGGAGATCTTTGTATAAAATATTGCCCTGGTTGTAGATAGTGTGTGTGTACTCGTTTTTCTGTGGGAGACAGAGGAACAATGACCTTGTCGTTAGGGTGCTAGCCAGGGGCGTGGGAGACCTGACTGCAGAGCTTGTGTTGCTATTTGAGTGCAGGCTTCAGCAAGTCCCAGTCCCAGATGCACTTATCAGCACGAGGACAACAGTATATTCCTGTCTCACGGGAGCATTGTGGAGAAAGATCTGCTACAGATCTTCAGGTCCCCAGACACTGCATTTGCACAATGTTTATAAATATTTTTGGAAGATGGATAATACCTGGTGTTAATACCTTATTAAAATGCTTGATTTTCTTCTAAAAAAGGATGCTTGTTAGAATGGGAGTAGGTGCAAGGAATCGTTACGCAGCAGTTCTTTAGCACTTAGGCTTTTACTGAGGTTTTGAAGGGAAGTGCAAGAACAAGGTTCTGCATTTGATACAACTCTGATTGAATGTGGTATTTATTTTGCAATGAGCGATTTCACCATTTGAACTCAAGTTTTCAGTGGTCTCACTTGAGACAGTCCCACAGGAAGTCCCTGTTACACGTGTGACGTCAGCCTTTAGGTTTGTTAGTGTCACCATCAATTATGACAAACTTCAAGGCTTTCGGCGGTCATGGGACTTCATTCCTGGAATCTTCCCAGAACAGCAAGGCTTCAGGTGGGACCGCTGCAATTCATTTCTTCTCTGTTGCAGGTGTCGAGAAGGCTTTCTTGGAGACTACTGTCAGTACAGAAACCCCTGTGAAAGCAATACCTGTAAGAACGGGGGAACTTGTGAAGCTGCATCCCTGATAGGAAAACCGACCTGCAAGTGTGCTCCAGGTTTCACAGGGGAGGAATGTCAGTACTCGGAATCTCACCTTTGCTACGTGTCCCAGCCCTGCCTGAACGGAGGCACTTGTCACCCCCACAGCCAGGACACGTACGAGTGTGTCTGTCTTCCAGGTTTCACAGGTGGGCTTCTGCATTTGTACCTCCAGACCCCTCCTTTGGGAATTGCTTCACCCTGGAATGTTCTGGGGCAGTTGTAATATGCTCTCAAATTTTTGAGCTCCAGCACAGGAAATGAGAGGAAGTCTAAATGACTTCATGACCAAAAAAAGCAAAGGGGAATAGGGAATCAGACTCCCTACCCTTTACACGTAAGCAGAAAAATATTTGGATCTTGTGGGGTTGTCCACATGGGAAAACTGAATGCAGAAACTACTCTGGAGTGGCTGTTACACTTTGAATTCAGAGTCTAGTTTCTAGAAAAAAAAAAAAAAAGGAGCAAATTTGGCCAGCAAAATCCTTCTGTGAGAAAACTATATTTTGATGCCTGAGGGGAAGCATGGAAATTTATTCCTTTCACTCTTGAAGGGGAGGTAGAAGAAGAGTGAGTGTCAGTGTGTGCAGTATGACTTCAGGTCATTTTTATAAATCACAACATTCTATATCTTGCTGCAACCTGGTAAATGACTTTATACTGTAACCACAAATTTATTTTCATTTCAAATATAGTACTGTAAAATGCAGACATCAGTTCTCCTGTAACAATATAAAGATTTAGTGCACTAAAAAATTTGAGGTAGCCTGAAAGACATACTGTTTTCTACAGAAATAACGTTTTGTTACTCTGTCTCAATTTCCTACAGGAAAGGAATGCCAGTGGATTGATGCCTGTACATCTCAACCTTGTGCCAATGGAAGTACATGCACTGTGTCTGGAAATAAGTTCTCCTGCACCTGCCTGGCCGGCTACACTGGCCAGAAGTGTGAGATAGACGTGAATGAATGTGCCACACCAGGCCTGTGCCAGCACGGTGGGACCTGTGTCAATCTGCCCGGTTCCTACCGGTGCCAGTGCAAGCCGGGTTACACAGGACACCGCTGCGAGAGCGTGTACGTGCCCTGCTCCCCGTCACCCTGCATGAACGGGGGCACCTGCCATCAAACCAGTGACTTCACCTTCGAGTGCAACTGCCTGCCAGGTAATGCTTCAAAGAGCTTGGGTTCGTAGTCTTGTCACTGCTCTCCTTGTCTGTGTTCTTCCAAAAACTTGTCTTGGAGTTTCTGTGGGATATGTGTGCAATGTCAGGTGGAAGGGAGAAACATCAGCAGGGTGGGAAGCTCTGTAGGATGTTAATTTGTGAGTGCCGGGATTTCATGATACAGAAAGTAAGGAAAAGGAAGAAGGTTAGAAATGACAGATTTCTTTGGAACTCAGTCAGAGAATCAGATAGGTAAAAACTATGAGGTAGATTCAAGGAGGTTAGGGTGGTATCTCATAATGCCCGTTTGGAATGTGAAATTCTACAGACATAAACATCTACCAATATATAGTTTTGTGTCAGTAAAGGCCTCAGTTAACTTCAGTGTTTGAATGCAGAATGAACATGTGTCTTTCTCCTTCTCCATTCTCCATCTGTTCCCATAAGACACCCGTAAGACCAAGTTCTGTTCTTTTCTTTTTTTCCTTCTCCAGTTTCTCCAAATCTAACAAGATATCAGTTCCAACTCACCACACCCTTTTTGTCTCCAGATGAATTCTGATTGCTTGTTTTCTGATGGTCTTAGCTGCCCTGAGTTCATGCACAGCAGGGGCGACATGCTAGCTCAGGATCAGGGGCTGCACTGGTTTTGTGTCAAGCTGTGCTCCAGTCACCAAGGCACCCACCTCTACACATGACCATGTGTCACCTGCTTGGGATGGTGGTCTCATCCCGTCCTCCTCCCTATCCCCTTGTCATCCTTGACCACAGGGCAATACTAGTTGTCTTTGCATATCAGGGTATTTTTAGGCTGATTTTTTTTTTTTTAACTGAGTAATTCAACTCCATGGGAAACTGATTGTTTGGAAATGCTTTTGACTAGACTTCCTACTTGAGTGTATTGCAGTTTGGCACACACAGACTTGGTGTGTGGTAATCTAGAAAAGTAAACTCCATTCCCTTAAGCATGTCACTGTTGTTATTTATGTGAAAGATGTAGCTGCCTTATACTGTTTAGGATGAATATAGAGTGGCTGTTTTCTCATGAGGATCATCTGGAGTCACAGGTCTGTGTGGAAAGGGTATTTAGAACTTGTGAAAAATGTTCTCTTTTTGGAGACCTTTGTCTTGAGGTGTTGTCTGAAATGACGTTAAATGTACATTGCCAACCTTAGACAGTGTCTGCACAATGACTTTCTGGGTTGTCTGAGCAAGCATGTGACTTTGAAGAATTTAGCAAAGTCAGTCTTAAAATAGAAGGATGGATCATCTTTATTTTTGAAAGCAATTATTCTAACTATGCTTGAAGGGAGAGTGCTTTGAAAGAGTCTTTAAAAATGCAGTATCTTAACTAACAGTTGCCCTGGAGGAATTTATTGCTTTTCTGCTTTGCATCTTTTTAAAATGAAATTATAAATCAAGTATCTCTGGATTAACAGTCTTGTCCAGAAGTTCAGAATTTACTTAAAAGTCAGATCTGTTTAGCCAGTTCAAGGACTTTAAGGCCTCATGCAGGAGCAATGTGGTGGGGGGAAGAAGAGAGAGAGATGAAGTGGAAAGGACTTGATCCTGTAAAGCTGATGAGACAGTTTGCTTTAGTGATTCTCTTACAGGGGCACGAGACTGAGTAGGAGCGGATTTTCCCTTAGACAAGTGTGTGGGCTGCCTGAAATATGGTCAGGAAATGAAAATGAGATTTCTATAGTAACAGCTACACACCTACACTCCTCACACGTTTTGGATTATTAGCTGTCTTTTTTGACTTGTTGCATAGTGTTTGTAGTGGGAGTGAGTTAATGTGGCTCTGAGAGCCTTTACTTTTCTGTTTCCTGTATTTGTTTAAGTTGGCCATGCTGTTTTGCTAGCTTGATTTTTAAAACTAGTCATTTGAAAAACAGCAAAAAAGGGAGCTGTTGGAGAGGCCCAAGTGCTTACATTAAACTCTGATAAAGACAGGGCACCCAGCCATTTCTTTCCCCCCTTAGTGCAGAGCATGCAGAGCAAAATTTTCAAAGTGTTGGAAAAGGTTCTGTCTGGGAAGGAAAGGTCAACAGAAAGAGAAGAGAAATGGTGGCCTGTCACGCCTAGGGAGGATGTGAACAAGGCCTGCTCCTCTGGAAGAGTGTGCCAAGATTATGGACTAGAAATTCCTCTTTAGACTCCGTCTCTGAATTGGAGCAATGCCGATGATATTGTGACTATAAATGGAATTGCTCTGGCCCTTCTGGACTGCCTTAAGATGCTGCCATTGCTCAGCGTTGTGGCCACAGAGGCAGGAGGCAATTATGTATCTTGAACTGCTGGAGTGGTTTTTGATAGGATTTTCCATCTTGTGACCTGTAAAACTACTTTGAAGAAACTGTGCCTAAGCAGCAATTTTGGCATAATTAGGCTACTCCTGCACTGGCCCTGAAATGGGTTCTTGTTTTCTGTAGATGTTTCCTTCTTAGCTTTTCAGTGAGTTTAGTCTTTTTGTAAATACAGATAGGTGAGAGTGAGAGCTTGAAAAGGTAGGCAAAACCTAGAACCTGGAGTTGTATGTCACAGCAGTTTTTTCTACTGTCACACGAGTCCTGTTTATGTCCAGTGTAGTCCAGCTGCTATTTAAAATTCCCAGGTTCCCATGTCACTTGTGGAAGTACACAAACAAATCCTGCATTAGGTAATCCATGAAGTCATGTGTATTAAGTCAGCATTTGGTGGCAAGCATCAAGTGAAGTTGTAACCTCATTTTTATCTGTCTAGCGTAATCATTTTTCCTCTGGGCTTTGTTGATTTAGGTAGAAACAGGATTGTAGACAAGTGAGCATGTTAGGTCAATCATAACAGTGTAGTAGTGAAAAAAAAATATTTCCTTGAAGGATATGTAACCTGAAGCATTAGCAACTCCTTTGAATATAAGAATGAGCTTGTAGTTATAAATATTTGACAAAAAAGGACTTCATTTGGCAACTAACCTTTAATGGAATGTTAAACAAGTCAATAGAGGAAGTTCTTAGCTGGGAAAGTGATTATTCATTGTTATCCATCAAAATAATTACCCATTAACTAAGATAAGGACCCTAGGGAATTCCAAGGGCTTGTTCAGGAAACGATCTGTCAGGCTGGAGCAAGCTGTTTATGAGAGCTGGAACACTTCCTGGGAAGAGGAAGTAACCTCACGCCGGTTCCTGGCCGAGCGTCACGCTGTGCGGTGAGCACCACGAGTGGGGACTGACACACATGGAACTTCCTGTGGTGGGACGCCTCTGCTTGCTGGGGTTTGGAGATGACCTCTGAGGCTCTCCATGGCAGCAGACTTGGGAGTTCCAGGTGGAGTGGGTGCCCCTCTGCTCCAGATGAGTAGCCCAGATGCTACCTGGAGTAGCCCAGCTTCATTTTAGCTTTCTACATCCCTTATTTCCTGTCAGCAGACCGTAAGTCTGGAAATAACCTGACATTTTTCAGGCATAATTTCCTGTCCTCAGTACTAATGGGCCCTGTAGAAAGTCTGGGGTGTAATTTGTAGGTTGAAATAAGGCTAAAGGAGTAGGATTTGGAAGGAGTTGGATGTGATGCTCTGGAATGAGGTGGAGATTTCAGATGACATAGGAATAAAGTTATCTGCTTGTGTCAGTCTGTGTACTAGGGGAAGAACAACATGCTGTTAGCAGTGGGAACACTTTTCCCCTTGAGGTTCTCATTCCTTAGTTCAACGCGCTTGGAGATATGGAGCAAAAGTCAGGATATGTATTGCAAACTGCTCTCATGCAGGGAGAAACACAGGACAACATGTGAGTCCCAGCACAGGGGGGAACAGGAAACAGTGTCAGGTGTCCAAATACATCAAAACAGTGAGCTCTGGGACTCTGGCTTTCTGGAAAAGAGTCAGGTTATGTAACTGCAAAATTAGGTCCTGGGACCCAGTTAGAGAAAAGCTCACGTATCTCAAAGCAGCTCTTTGGTAGTATAACTGGTTAAAATGTGAAAATATAGAATGGCTTGGTGAGATTTTAGTATTGGGGTGACTTCCATGCTTTATTCTTGAAATAATTGGGCCACTTTAAATTTGTTTGAAGTACAGTGAGATAGTTTAAATGCCTGCTGTCAGAAATGTGTTTACTAGAAAGTAGGGCTGGTCTTCATATTATCCAAACTGAAGGGATAAGAGCTTAAACCTTTTGTCTTTGTGGTTGTGGGTGTATTTCCACGCTGATCACGTGCTGGCCTGAGTGCAGTCTGTGGTCAGAGGGTTGATTCCTCCAAGTTGAAACACAAGCTGATAGGACACCCCTGAGTTTTACAGCTGAGCCTTTGCTCAGGCTTGGTAGCTTTATACAGTCTTAAACATAGGGATCTAAAGCTAATTGTTTTCCCTGGTAGCTGTTCCTCAGAAGCTTTTGCCAGGAAGGTGCTGCTGTTATGATTAGGACTCTGGCTATGCATGTTATATTTCCTCTTTGTTATAAGCTTCCCTACTGCCATGAAATTTCTAGGATCTTGAGTGGAGGTTGGAAGGGCTTTGAAGGGAGAGAGTAATATTGAAGGTCTTTTAGTTTTGGTTTGGTTGTTTTGTTTTGTTTTTTTTAATGTTGAGTCTGTTCCTTGCTGATAGATGCTAATGCACTTGATACAGCTTGGTACTTCCCAGCACTTCTGTAGAGCTGGAGAAGTTCAAGGGATGGGAATGCACATGAATCACCTCAAGTCTCTTGAGAGCAGCAGTAGTCTGGAGAAGCCGCCTCAGAGCTTTATAGTCTCAGTCTCATCTGCCACACAGCACGATCTGCGTTGGACCAGATGTCACTTAGAGGGTCTGTGTGACTTGACACAGATGTTATGGAAGCGTCTGGAACGGGGCATCAAAAGTAGAGGGGTTAAAGCATAATTTTGGATGAGAGAACTGTGTCGTGTTAATATGGCATTCCAAAGCAGTGAAGAGGCAGAGCTGGTGTTTTAAATTAACATGTGTGTTCTGGAATCATTTACTTCATCCACATTAGCATGCATTCCACTTGTGCTTTGATAAATAGCTCTCTCATCCAGCAGAAATGGCAGGTTTATTTAATGAAGCATGAATTGAATCAGCAGGGGAAATCAAGGGGGGAAGACACATCACTGACAGCTCCCTTCCCTAATGTCCCCACTTCTCCTTCTTTGAAAAGGAGAGGGAGCTCTGGCAAGGATATTTTGTCAGTGTGGCTATGTTCATCAGGAGCCTGGATTTTCTTTAGGGAAGGGTATCTGATTTCTTCTGCTTTTCAGGCAGGGCTTAGTATGTAAGCATCACTTGGGAGGTGGCTGATTTGTTCATTGACTGACTTGTCTAACACTGAAGAGAGCCAGATCAGGACTTCAGAAGCTCATTTTCAAAGCATGAAAGATCTTTCTTTGATGTATCCAAGGCAGACTGTGCTGAGGTATCCATGAAGTGAATGCCAGCACTTTTTTTTGGCCATGGGAAAATCTTGTCCTGGCTGATGCTTGGTGGGCAGTGACAAGCTTATCTCATGGTAAATGAAATGTCTTGGTCTTCACTTTGTTTGCTTTGAATGACAGTGCTCCTTAGTCACTTAAAGAGAAAATCCTCATGTCTTTTGGGTTGTGAAAACATAGTTGGCCATCTACCCATGGTAGAAGTGTTTTAACTGTGTCACCTGACCTACATGCTGTTAGCAAAGGCATTCAACAAAGTCGTGCTGCGTGGAGGTTCATCAGGATTAGGTTAACAGGGCAAATGTTTAAGAAAAAAAAGGAGGGGAAGCTGCGTGAGGGGTGAATTCTCTTCAAAAGAGGTTGGAAGCCCATTTCAGTCTGCTGTTGTTTCTGCTTTGTCCAGGTTTCGAGGGAAGCGTCTGTGGACACAACGTCGACGACTGCCCGAATCACAAGTGCCTGAACGGGGGGGTTTGTGTGGATGGGGTGAACACCTACAACTGCCGCTGCCCACCCCAGTGGACAGGTACGTTCTGTGGGGGACCAGCACAGGGACTGTGGCCCTCACCCTGTGCCCGTGGCTGCAGTCAGGGGCAGATGCCAGTGCAGCCTTTAAAAGAAAGCTGTTGGCATCAAAACCACCACAACGCAGGGCAATATCCCCATGAGTTGCACTTCTTGTATGGATATACTTTGTAAATGGATAAATGTTTTCCAAAAGCACAAAACACAGCTTTGCTGTTACAACTGTGTGCATATAACAGTGCTTTGCTGATACATTTAGGGGTATTTCTAAGATGGGACAATGGTCATATTGATTATAGTAATGCTGCTGAGAAACAGGGCAAATCTGAAAGGAGGCATAGGTGGGGGAAAAAGGAGGGAAGAGAAGTGTATGTATGGGAAGCTTATGGTTTTGCTACTATTATTTTCCTGCTTGACTTATTTTTATCTAGATTTCTCTGACTAGCAAAGCTACTTTTGCTTCATAAACGAGTCTGTTTTTACTCTGAGTCTGAAGGGGAAAAAAAAGCATGAATTTCAAGAAAGTGTTATGTACAATATAAGGAAGCAGCTTACAGGAAATTCAGTGTCATATTTAGTTGCAAAATGTCTCCATACCTCAAAAATAAACAAATACCTCCGGTTATGGGGTGAGTTTTTTTGAGTCATACTAGTCGTTCTTAGCTGGCGCACTTTTTCAGTTGAGTATGGTTTTGCCCTTATTTGAAAATCATAGGTAAAAAGGAAAGACTGAAAACCAGCTTTAAAAATGCTTTTTTTCCTCAGAGAACATTCATTCTCGTTGTAAACAGTTTGTCATTAACTGCAAAGGAGGCTGCCAGTTAAGAACCCTCATTAAAAAAATGATATATTAAACCGTCACTTAAAAATATTATATATTCTTAAATGAAGTTAAAACCACGTGAGAGTGAAGTGCACCACAGCTTGCATAACTCTTTGAAACTACGTGTAAATAGGAGAAAATTAGTCCTCCTTTCAATGAGCAAGTGTCCTTGCTTCTGTACTGCTTCTCCATGTCCTGAAAGCCTGCAGAGTGAAACCTGTAAGGGAAAACATGAGAGCTTGGGTGTGGAGACAACAAACCCTTAGTAACCCCTAAAGTCTTGCTCCATTCCACAGAAATTATAACCCTTATGATTCCTCGCCTCTGTCAGTGGCAAATTAATCTCAGTCTTATTCCCAAGTATAGAGGATATAATGATCATGAGCATACAGTCTCCAAGGGGTTATTTTGGCATCATAAATTTAGCTTGGCTTACAGGATTTAGGTGGATGTCTGCTGTCAGCTAGGGATGACTTTTGCAACTCACCTGGAAGAGGCCTTGGTGGCAATAGGGTGTGATTCTGTTTGGTTTTGTGGTAAATTGTCTCCCCAATCAACTCTTTGCAGCGGTGGTGATTCCCTCTCTGAACCTCTTATGGGCTCTGATTAACATTGGGAAAAATTGTCAGACCTGTGTCGTGGCCTGTCTTGTGCCATCTTTCTCCAGTGTGGATGGTCTTTCCAGAAAACCTTATGTGTGTGAAGGATGCTTCCCTCCAGTGAAACCCTGGAAAGAGAGAGGAACTCCCCAAGCATTATGTTCCCATGGCTTTCTAACAATTTGATGGAATGGGCTTTCTGAGAATTTCCTTTGTTTATGGTTCAGCTGAGGTTATCAGTGCAGCAGTGGTTTTAGATGATGGCTTCTCAAGGCTGTTGTCTTTCTAGGCTTAGGTCAGTGTGGAAATAAAAATGATCTCACAATTTAGGAAACAGCAGCTTGGTTATTTGAACAATGAAGGTTAGAACCTTTATGGAACTGAACTGTCCTGTCTGAAATGCTCAGTGCAAGTTTCTGTGACTCCTCTCTGTCATCTCTAGCTTTTTCTTGAAAGAAGCTTTTTTTTTTTTTTGAATGGACTTCAATCCCTTTCCTGCATCCTCAATTAGAGACCAAGGAGGTGAGGAAAACAATACACATCCAGCCTGGAGACATGAGAGCTGACACTGAGGCAGGGCACGAAGCAGGGAACGTGGATAGAGGACTCGTGGAATAGTTTGGAGAGAAAGATGGTATTTTTTCAAGATTAAACTCCAGTTGATGCTGACAGGAGTAAACAATAAAACATTGGTTATTCAGTGTTAAGGAAATGCATAAGTGCAGGTCCATCCTTTACACAAAGGGGGTTTATAGTATTTTAAATCATCTCTAAGGTAAGCGAAGAGGGGAGAGCTGAGCAGGCAACTCTTTTGGAGTCTGTCCAGATAAATGTTGTAGCTCAACAGGGCCATACTGTGAGAATGAACACTTCCGGAAAACAAAAGCTTCCAATGAGACCATGAGGTTAGAGGACATTGTGTACTGCTTTAAAAAAAAAAGGGGTGGGGGGGGCCCAAATACGCATATCTGTAAGGAAACATCAGCCAAAAATGAAAGAATGTTAAATTTTCTAAAAATACCTGACAGTGTAGATGTGCTGTCTTCCTAACAGTCTCTGCTTTTAAATATTTGTCAACCGTTCTTGGGGAAAATTGAGTTTGTCTGCAGTTTTAGTCTTTACTTAATCTTTGTGCTGTGGGTGATGCTCTCTCATGTTTATTAATATAGTTTGTGCTTCATGGTACAGAGAAACCAATCCCATTCCTTGCCAGAAAAATCAAGAAGCTGTACTGCATCTGATCAAGAAAAGTTTTGTGTAAAGTAATACTGAAGCAACCTTTACTGAAACAGAATCTGTCCCAGTTCCTTTTGGTAACCATCTGCCTCTTGTAATTCCCTGACAGGTGGTAGGCTGGGCTACATAGCTATGCATTTTTTTTTTAAAATAATCTTATTTTCCACTTGCTCCCACCTTTTGTGATACTGTTTGTTTTCAGTCTTATTTCCTGCTCCTCAAACAGAGCTCACTGCTCCTTTTCTGTTGAAGTGCCTGCCTTCTCATTCTCATTTTGCTGTTTTTTCCGGAAAGATAAAAATCTTGCCTTTCAAAAACAATGATGTGAAATTCCTGCTGTCACCAGTGTTTTTGTCACCTTCAAAGTTCTCGTATTTCATATGGTTATAGTGATTATCAATCTCATAAATTTGTAACTGGCAAGACAGACTCGGGTGTGTTTGGGTGAAACTGCCCCAGATCTTTCCTGTTGCTGAATGTTAACTGATTGTTGGTTTGTTTAAAGATGACTTTATCTTGTCCCAGGATACCGCCTTTGTTAGAACCCGTGTTTGTTGGGTCCTTTCAAAGCACAGTGTTGCATATGTGTAATCAAACTCCAGCTTTTCAATAGTCCTGGCTGCTTTTGTGAAAGTGTGAAGTCTGTGCATGACAGGCCAGAGAATTTGGTGTGTGATTTGAGTCAAAGTTAGCCAAAAATCCTGGCTGATGTCAGGATAAAATGCCATGTGAAGACTGTTTTATGCTGCTGTTCTGCAGCAGTTAAACCAGCCTCGTTGTGGTCTGAGGAGGAAAGTCTTTACCTTCTCTCCCTGCTCCCAGACACTCTTCCCTTTCCCTTGGGCTGGCTCTGGGATTTGTTGGAGTGTGCCACTTTAACTCACTAATCTAGTAAAAAATCCTGTCCAGCTGCTTTATTTTTTTTCCTGTTTCTTGCCTTTTTTCTTTTTTTTTTTCCTGGGATCAGGAATTAAAATTCACAGAGCAGTCTCATGGTGAGTGCATGCAGAGGAAGTGATGGCAGTCTGGGCTGAAAGTCATATGGAAGATTAGGGTGTCCTTCCACACACATAGGGAAACCATCTGAGAGTTTAAAGGATACTCAGTCATTCTAGCTACAGTTCATCTAAAGAAACAAAGCTTGGTTTAAAATGCACCTGTTGATTCTGCTGATGTAAGCTGTGCAGCTTTGGGTCAAGAAAGACATATGGAGAATTTGGGTGCCTAAATGATTACTAATATAAAATGCTGTAAATGCTTAGGTTTTTCTTGTATGTCTAAGAAAGACTCCTGCTCTCCTGAAAAGTCTGCAGTGTTTCAGAGGCTCACCATGAATCTGTCTTTGGCCCAAATCATGTTTCAGGAAGAGTGCACAGCAGAGATAAAGGTTTGCGTCCTCCATGGAGTTAAGTCTTTTGCACAGTTTTCTCCTGAAGCACTGCATCAGAAGCTGTGGGATGAGTCTCTGGGTTTGGGGGACACTGTGCCCACTCTCAAGTGGGTTTTGGAAGACCTACATTGTAGTACTTCAGTTGCAGGCTTGGCCTGCTTGCTCCCTTTCATTATTTCTACCCCTGTGGCTGGGAAGGCAAGACTCCCATGGCAGTTGTATTTATTTAGGCTTTGTTTTCCCTTGAAAAGAGGACTCCAGTGAACTGTATGTTTTAAAATCTAGGCGACCTTTGTCTCTAAGGGAAGCACAGTGTGCTAACAGCTGACTCCACCAAAGAACTCCAGCACTTGGGAGCTAGCTTAAGCAGCAAATGTTTGTCTTGAGCAGAAAAGCTCTTCAGGCAGCAGGGCTGTGCTTTTTAATTAAAATAGCTGTTAGCTTGGTCATATACTCTTAAACACTAGCACAAGGGTTACTTTTTCTGCAGAGCTTTAGGCAGGAATTTTCAAAGTGGGGTGTTAAGGGTTTGATTCCTATTTAATTGGAGTAATATTTGCTCCCTACCTTGGTTTTCTTTGAAAATCCCAGTCTTAAACTCTGGGCAGTCGTGACTTTTTTTTACTAAGAAGGGGGATAAACATCAAAAGGCTAATATTTAACATTTTAGTGTAAGATCATATGCTCCGGTATTTTGTTTTTTAAAACTTTCTTTGCCAAATACCACTTTCCCCAGCTTCTTTGTTGCTAAAGTATACAGTGACAAGTCATGTTGGCTTAGTGTTCAAAAAATTGCTGCCTTCGTAGAATACTTAAAGGCTCAAAATGTAGAGGAACTAACTCTGACAATAGGTGACATGGGTCATAAATATTGCACATAGTAGTCTCCTAAATCATTAAATATACATCCTTGCTGTTTTCTGGAGAGTGATGGTGTTGATGTGACAGAGAGCCCTGCTGGGGCTGTTCTCTTTTCCTCTCCTGGTTGCGTGATCCTAGATGACGTCCCGAGACCTTTGTGTTAGCTCAAGGAGGCTGGGTCACGCTCCCATGAGAAGTGCAGTCATCTTCCCCAGCAGTGTAGCAGTGATCAGCTTTCTGGTGCTTTTCCAGGCTTTATTAAAAAGCGTAGTGGCCTCTTTGGTACTGGCTGAGATCTGTCTTTGCCAAGCTTGACAAGTTGGCTGGTGTCACTGCAGTAGTATCTCCAAGAGACAGCTCTGAAAGAGGCCGAGAGGGATTATGATTAGTTTTCTTCCGTCATGTTTGAACTGGCAGATACAAAGGAGCAGGGAGCACGTGGCAGCCTCCAGAGCTGGCAGCTCCAAGTTTGAGTGTACAAACGATTTGAAGTGTTGGACACAAACAGACTTTATCCTGTATGTTGTTTGTTTCTCTTGTGGCCCTTGATCTCAGTGTCGTGCAGAGCGGATGGATTTCAGAGGCATTAAAAGCTACACCCTTACTCCTTTATCCAGTATGGATTCTGGAACACCTACCACAACCTCCTGTTTGCTTGGTGCTGCTTTTCATTTCCCAACTGCAAGCCTTGGGTGGGAGGTAGCAGTAATAAAACACCTGAGGTGTTAACAGCTGAGCTGATCCGATGACATGATGACAGCATCCAATTCAGACCACGCTGCTGCCTCTTCCCTTACGCCTTTGGTGACTTTCCAGGTCGGGAAATACTCTTAGCAGTCAAATGTGCCAAATGATCTTTTGTGGAGACGTCCTTAGGTTTGCAGTACATCCTTTATGTGTTTGGCACTAAAACAAGCTAGGGCAGACCCCTCTGGTGAGGCTAGGTTGGTGGATGTGTGCTGTGAGACCAGACTAATAGGTAACAGTTGTTACATCTCCAGCCGACTTGTTTCTGGCAGTTTCTGTCCCTTCCCTTGTACTTAAAATGAGGTGATTTGTCTTTGGGTAATTACTGAAGATGGGTTGCTGAGATAGCTTGAGAATATGAAGCTTTCGTTGTAAGTTTTGGCTCCAACTGTTAAATTTTTTTGCCTTGCAGATCTTTTCATTTGTTTGGTATTTCCCTGATTCACTGGGTTTTCCAGAGGAGGTAAAGAGAAGGACAGAGCAGAGAGTAGCTTGGTGATGCGTGTTTCCTGTGAGTTACTTCTCTGTCCTGCTGCTGTCCCCAGTCATTTCACCTGCCACCACCATATTAAACCAGTCTGTCATTAGTGCATCAGTTTTAATGAATTTTTAATGAATCGTGTTCTGATCATTTGTATTACTGCCTCTGAAGAGCTCAGTCAGGACTGCCCTTTACCCAGTAGTCTGTGGGGAGTGATTTAGGGTAGTATTTAATGGATCAGGCCGTGCATAAGTCTCTTAAAGCCCAGAGTTTTGTATTTGGGGGTTGTAAAATCCCTTGTAAAAGCCCATTAGTTCCACTGCATGCTTCCCATGTGGTTATGAAATTAAACTCTTTTCTCTACCATATTAGCCTAAAATAAACACAGATGTGTACTCTGCTCATTACAATTGTAGATTCATCTTCAATTGTTCAAATTCTATATTAAGCTCTTAAATTTTATGGTCTCTTTGATGGTATTTGGCATCTATTTGAGATCTAATAAAAGCAAAACCAAAACCCCAGCACCTGAGGTTTGGGAATGGCTGCTACTGCTTTGCTGCTCTGGAAGAAAGATGCTGTAAGATCTTGGGGAAGGAGCAAGTTTTTGAGAGCTGTGATTCTTCTTCTTTAGAAAATTCCTGCAAGGGAAAAAATAGTTGGCTTCAGTCCTTTTTTCTGGGGAAACTACTGTAATACTTAAGCAGGGAAGACCTTTACTAAATATACATGCTGCCCTGGCAGGTGCAAACAGTGTAGTCCATGGAATTCTGCGTGCCCCTGAAACCATCCTTGGAGTTGAAAGTATCAGTCTCATTTGTTGGATTGCCTGCAGGGAGCTGTGGAGACGGCTTTGTTGAAGGGTCTAGAATTCAGATGTGATCTGGGCATCGCACTTGAGATCCCTTTCGGTGTTGCCTGTTTATTGCTCAGGACATTTTGGTCTGTATAAAGGTGTTGCCTTTTTCAGAGAAGTTTGAAGCTCTCTGCTTTGAGCTATCTAGTGTCAATAAAGCAAATTATGTAAACAATCAAATATTTTCTTTTGTAGACTTTGCCATGTGCTGTATCTTCCCTGCAATAACTGAGGTATTATACTCTTAATTAGCTGTCTTTCTCCCTTTGTGGGTAGCACTTCCTTTATAAGTCTCGTAGGAAATTCTTCTCTCCATGGGTCTGTCAGACTATGAACTCTACCTCTTTATTCAGAGGAGGTGGCTTCAATACTGCAAAATGTATTCCTGACTGAGGCTGTGCCATCGCCATTGCACAACAAGAAGTATTTGCATTAGTTATTGTTCCTTGCAGTCAAATGTCGGCTCAGAGATGTTTATTTTGTTGATTAAAGCTATGATTGAGCAGAGGTCCCCACTGAGCTCTTCTAGGGAGGCTGATGTTTCCTCAAGGAGTGCCTAACTCAAACTTTCTGCAGCAAGTCTGTTTGCCTTTGTATTTTGCTTGGCGTTTGTGCATCGAGCCTCACCTGCTCTTGCACTGCCCAGCTGCCTCACTGGGTTGAATCTGTCTGAAATCCCTGGCTTCCTCTTGGAAAATATAAATGTTATTTTGTTAAAGCTACCACTGCCTACTGTTTCATCACCTTCTAGGTCATTAATTAGATGCTCCAGTGCCTGTGTGCATTGTTACTGGGTTATTTCAAGGAGTATGGATGGTTCTGTGGGTTAAAGATTAAATGGAATGCTTTTACAAATACACAATTCAAAAACATGGGAGCTAAAGTATTTTTCATAGGTACTATTTTCCTAGAAGGCTCAATGGTTCCATGAATTTTTTCCCCTTTCCATTTGCTGAGGAGACTCACACAGGAGCATGAGGAAACTGAGCTTTGAGCTGACAGATGTACATGTTGGGTTGCACTGTCAATGCAGACACTTTTCTTGTGTTACAAGACAGAACTGGACAGAGGAATGTCCTTCCCCAGCCAGATGTGGTCCGCCAGCTGGCATCCTGAATATACACACGTGTGGTTAGAGAGGAGGAGAAACTGCATGGTCCTTTGGAGTGTGGCACTGATGACCTTCTGCCACGATTAGATTTGGTCATTTATACAAATACTGTTCCTTATCTCTTAGCCCCTTCTTGAGTCTTGATAAGATGCTGTTCACCTTCTCGCTTAGTAGTCCTTTAAAACTTGGATTAAAAATGCAAACAGTTCTAATGTGCCATGCTTTCTTGAGCTACACTGGTTGTATTCAAAACCCATACAGCAATCTCTGGAATACTTTGTGAATTAAACCACTCTTTTGGAGAGTTTCTGTCTAGATCTGGTTTATAGTTCCCAGGTAGTCCTTTCAGGAGAGCTAGTGAGCTCTTCCCTATGTGTTGGAGTGTTAGTCTGAGATAAGTGACAAACTTCTTGAGCTACTGAGTGGATGAGGGCATAAAAGCTTCTTGAAACCTGATGCTCCCCTTCCGTTGAGTCTTTTAAGACCTGGAGGACCAGTTTGTGATTCTCACCAAGTTACCTTTCCAGTATCACTAAACTTGTGAGATATTCTGAGTTCCAGTTCAGTCTGAACCTACTAGTCTGAGCCCAGTGCTGTGGTGGTTGTGATTTTGAGAGAAATGGGACACTGCAGTCTCCTCCCAGCTCAGTTTTCAAGGAACTGATTTTTTTTTTTTCCAAGGCACAGGAAAGTATTTGCACCCTTTGCCCTACTGAATGTTTTTAGTGATTAAACTGTATTAGATCTGCTCTCAGGAGCTTTAGTCTCTGATATTCCAGCTGTGCATCAGCAGACTTTCCTGCTGGAGAGCTGTTAAGAGGCCAAGAAAATTTTCTCCTTTACGGAAAGTCTGCTTTGCCAAAGATGAAGACCTCTGATTGAACTGTCTGAAGGTCCTGCATTCAGCTGCAGGATCAATGCAGCTGGAATTGAGATTTATGCAAGCCCTCTAAGGTTTGGTAGGATCAGCTTTTGGAGACGTCTGGTGCTGCTTTCCAGGCTGACTGTTTTAGTGACTTGTTCGTTCAAGCTAATGCTCCTCACTTTCAGTGTAGGATTGTTCTAATTTTGTGTGCTGCTTTACCTGTATTAATCAGGCTTTATTTTCTTTCTAACATAAAGAAGGAGAAGGGCTGTCTGTTTCTCATCAATGAGGTCTGGTACAACTACTTGAGGGAGGCCTTGAACCCCATGTCTGCCAAAAGAGAAGCTCCTGGAGTTCCTTGCAGTTCCTGAGGCTCTGAAAATGGGAGCAATCAAAGCAGCAAACATGTCTGACTTACTCCATATGGCTTTTCTGAGGGGAAGTATGCAGGAAGTAACTTAGTTTCATAGTGGGCAAAAAGTGCTAAGGGTTGAAGGCTGTTCCGTTTTTCTACTTCTAGTTTTCAATTTTGAAATACCACATGGACTAGCTGTTTACTTTGTACAAGGTCACTTAGAACCTGAGTCGGCATTTTACTGATTTCCCAGGCTCTGCAAATATCAAGGTCAGGCTGGGTTTTTGTTACCTTCTTGGAGTAAATTGTTTCCTTTCTTGTTGTCTTTTATGTGTATGTTTCTCCATTTCCATTAAAATATTGTGCAGTTAGTGTATTCAGACTTCACTAGTTCAGCCTATGTTTACTGTGTGTGTTTTAGAAATGTAACTGAAACTAGCAAGAGCACAAGAAAATAAATGCCTCCACAGACTTGCACCTGGATGAATTAACATTCAGTAGTTGTGGCATTCAGAAGTCACTTGGGTTAGGGGGATGTGTATTACACCGTGCAGTTTGTACAATCCGTAATGGACTTTGCAATTGGAAGTTGAATTTCAGTTCTGTGAATGAAAGACTTGGTTCTTCCTAAAACTCTTAACAAACAGAAAATAAGCTTGCCAACTACATGGCTACAAATAAATATATTTAATTTTGTTACAGTTAAGTCAAAGTAGCATCCCATAAATAAGCTGTTTCAGAGAACTCGTCTCATTTGATTGTAATCTAACTAACCTGGCAGAAGTTTTCAATTAAGAACAAGATCTTTTCATTAAAATACTCAATAGTAAAATGCAATATTTAATTGTTCATTTATGCCTCTTAATATATTGAATTGAATTTCCTTTGTTTTTAAAACAAACTCCATTAAGCTGGAGCTCTGATTCATATTCATAATTAAACACAAATACAGTTGTGATTTGGTAGCTGCAAAAGGAGCATTAGAAACCAGAGAAGCTAAGTGAGGATCAGATTCAAGGAGCTCAAATGTGGTATGTCTTTAAGATACAGTTCAATTGCTTGAAGAAGTTTAACCTCTGCATTTTTCTTCTCTTGTGGAGGCATTGATAGACCTTTTGGAAGTTTGTTTTAGTTTAGGGCTGCAGAAAAATGGAATAGCTGAGGACATAGGGTTATTGTAAGGACATCAATGATGTCACTTGGTACTGTCCTTTCTAGAAGTGGAGAATGAGTACTAGTAAAAGAAAAATACTAAAAAAAGTCCTAAATGTTGGTATTACTAGTGACACTTGAAATAGGAAGTCAGAAGCAAGCCCTGATAGTTTATATGGGGGAGTAGTGTGCTTATCTTTGCTTAAAAAACCCTTACAAACAACAACAAAAAACCCCCAAAAGCAAAAGAGATGCAAATTGAAAGCATGTACTCCCACACTCGATCGCCCTTGCTGAAAGTCCATAGAATGTTGTATTTCAGGAGTTCCCTTCAGCCAGTCAAAAGGCAAGTGGTTTTTTTGAGAGGCATCACACTGTGGAGTGCTGTGGCTGAAGACCTCTTCACGCCTTGGTGGCAGCGGTTCAGACTGGCTGAGCCAAAAGGATGTAAACGCTGCGAGAGTTCGTCAGAGAGGGCGTCCTTTGATCTGGGCTGGGCCCCCTCCAAGAAAAGAAGGAAAATCACTTGTATAATAAGCAAATAACGTCTTGATTATTTTTTCTTGAATCAAGTCGATTGTGTTGAGTTGAGAGATACGCGTGACTGCTCAGAACCAGCCCCAGCTCACTGACTCTTTTCAGGGTGGCCACTGATAAGCCAACACTGAAAGCTCCTGAACAAACCACTTCTAGTATGACAAATGCAGGGTTTGTTTGTTCATAATGCACAGAGGTGTTTTACAGATAACAATAGCAAGGGTTCGATTTCTCCCCAACTGTTTGACTAAGCAAACTGGGAGTTGAAGATTAATTCTGAAAACTCTATTGTAATTATTATTACTGTCAAAATTTTGTTAGGATTTTTCAAGTGATAAAATTATTGTTTTGAAGTAGTCCTACCGGAGAATGGAACATATGCACAGAACACAGTTGTGCAACTTATTTTTTTAATAATAGTTTTATATCTTTGCCACTAAGTGAAACAAAAAAATCCAGGTCTCACAGGATCAAAGGCTAAGATTGTCTAAGTACTTAGAAAACAAAAGGAATCATGGGTATAGTAGACGGAGATGGTTAAGTTTGGACATTTTTAGATTCCTGCTCATGATAAAGGTTTCAGTTTGGTGTATTGGAGGAGGGTGTGTCTGTGCTCTTGCATCATTATTTCTGTGCCATTAATGAACAAGGTGACTTAACAACATCTAATAAGTATTTTTAATTTGGCGAGCCTGAATAAGCTGGAGCCCAGGTGCATTGGCAGAAAAGATCTATGGCCTGCTCTTGAATTTCTTATTCTTGGAATATGAGGGGAATTCCATACAAATGTAAGTGTGCAGCAGATAAAGTAGCTGGAGAAGAGAAATGGGAGAATCTTGTGGTAGCAGCAGATTTACTAAAGAGCCTTGACCCAACTAACAGAAAGCTGCTGGAAGATAGTGGGAGAGGAGATGGTGTCAGCTGGGGAAGAGGGGAAGGTCACATCAAACAAATTAAATCTTATTCTCTGATAAAGGGCCATCTTCTGATGCTGTGTGCATCCTATCAATGTTATAGGAAGGGTGGCAAAAGCAACTTACCAAGAAGTGTAAAAAAAAAAATTAAAAAAAAAAAAGGGCAATATTTCAGTGCTTAGAGAGTTTTTAATGTAACTGAAAGGGGAGAAATAGTTTATCAAGAAGATTGTGGACTGTGACCAGTACTCTGTGGTTGCACATGTGTACCCATATGCCAGCCTGGGAAGAAATTAGCTGGTGCTCATGAGGTTTTATCTGTTCAGGAAACTCAAAATGACTTGAAACTTCAGCTAAACAACTTTGGCTTAAAAGTAAACTGTACAACCTTAATGGGGAAGATGAATAACTGTTGAAGCAAAGTATTATTGCAGGTGGTAGGTTCTCCAGATTTTGATGTCAGAGCAAGATGGATTTCAGCAAAAAAATACTTCACTAAGTGTGAATTGCAGAGCTTTCCGTAGATGTGACTGTAAAGTTCAGTATCCTTCGAAAATTATTTCATACTTACTGGTCCCTTTGGTCCTTTTCCTTAAATCTCCCTGAGAGTGTACATTTGTTTTCTTCTCTCTAATACCTCCAGTCGTAAGAACATTTTTAGAGTATTTATTTTGTGACTGAAAAAAAAAACCTCTCAACAACCAAGAAATCCATGTGTATTTGTGGTTGTCTGTACAATACCTGGGACAAGGAAAATTAGTATTTCAGGTAAAAGAGTTTTAAGAACTCTATTCTTCCTCACCGAGTAATCTTCATTGCATAATTATACAGGAAATAATTATGTTCTCCTGACAAGTGTTACCTTGCTGCTGGCCTGTTGATACTACTTTGGCCAAAATTTTCTTGTCATGCCATCTTCTCTCTTAGTCCATCTGGCTGCCCTGCAGGCAGCCCTTCATTCTTTTTGCTTCTCACCTCCTCGCAGATGTATCCTCATGTGCTACAGGCTGCCTGCTGGTTCTCACACAGCGCCTTTAAAAAGAATGACTTTAAAAAGTTATTTGCAGTCCAGCTCCTGCTTTGGGGTCATTTAGGGATGCTAGTTGTCTTTGCCTAATTTGATGACAGTGTTGTGGAAGTTCTGGCACTCGAGTGTGCTGGAATTAAGGAGTGGCAATCAAGCTGGACTACAGCGTTCCCTTCGGTCGTGTTGTCTGTGCAAGAACCTTCTTGAGTCTGAGTGTGTGAAGTGTTACTAAACCTGCTTGTTTCTGTGCACCAGGCCAGTTTTGCACTGAGGATGTGGATGAATGCCAGCTCCAGCCCAATGCCTGCCAGAACGGGGGCACCTGCACCAACCACAACGGGGGCTATGCCTGTGTCTGTGTCAATGGCTGGAGCGGGGACGACTGCAGCAAGAACATTGACGACTGCTTCACTGCCTCCTGTGCCAACGGCTCCACCTGCATCGACAGAGTGGCTTCTTTCTCCTGCATTTGTCCAGAGGGAAAGGCAGGTAAGGACAGAAAACTTGCATAAGTCTGGTACTTCATGGAAGGTGCTTCCTGGGGTTTATGCACTTGTTCAAGGTGTTTATTTTACACACTTCGCCACCAAACCAGGAAGAGCAAAAGGAAAAGCACTGTCCATGAGCAAAGACCTGTTAAACCTCTGTAGCCTGGGACAAAGAAGTATTTCTATCACGCTAGAAGACAAACTTACTACAGTTGAGGGTTGCAAGGAAAGATCTTTTTCTAGCCCTTGGTAGAATCTGTATTTGCTTGAGAAGCAGCACATGAGTGTGACTTGCTCTGTGTCCCTTATAATAATTGTATGAGTCTAGAAGGCACATTTAGATATTTTTATGTGACTGTGTGAGGATCTGGACATCCTCACTGGTATAGTGGAAAATTTTCTGGTTTAGGTTAGGTGAAAGTGTATCTCCTAACTACATGGAAATAAAAGTGATCTGCATATCTGAATTAAAGTGAGATTCATGTGCACCTTTTCAGCTGTCAGAAAAATTATCATGCTGGCTTGAGAGAAGAGTTAGTTAACTGCTCCAAGGAAGTGATTTTGATAATGGTCAGTCATTTTACTGCTTCAGAAGTGCTGGAGACACCTCTAAAGTAACAGAATTTGTATTTGAATATAATGTTCTGTAAGTGCGTGATGAATTCCCTACGATAGTTCATAGGCTTAAGCCTGTAAGATACTGCTCAGGTTTCTAGCTGTGGGGGGTCTCTATTTGAAATATCAGGATATGGAATTAGTGTAAAATACAGTCTGACTGCTTCGTTTCTCTTTTTTAATAAACTCTTGGATGCTTCTCTAGGTCTTCTGTGCCACCTGGATGATGCCTGTGTTAGCAATCCATGCCAGAAAGGTGCTCTGTGTGACACCAACCCTGTGAATGGAAACTACATCTGCACCTGTCCTCAAGGCCATAAGGGAGCAGACTGCACTGAGGATGTGGATGAATGTGCAATGGGTGAGTTTGTTTGCTTTCTGTGAGTGCAAGAATACACATTTTGTCATAGCTTCTCCACACAAATGTGACTCCTTTCCTGCTCTCCCCCTTCCATTTCAGTGTCTTTGGATGCGTTTTAAACCTTGTGCGAGACCTGGGGCAAAGGGCTGAGCTGGAATGGTTGTCCATGTTTGAACTGGAGTATGAAAAGCAGCGAGATGCTTAACTATTCTTCCTTGTGCAAGAGGGCTTTAGCATTGTGTGGGGAGTGCATGCAAACAGATGTGATAATTAAGCTGTCCCTTAGAACTGCAGGGTGCAGTGAAAGTACCGCAGTTCATGTGGGAGCTGTAGCAGCTATGGCCTCGATAGAAATATATCAAGGCTGTTTGACAGCCAGAATATGGCTGGATCTTTTGAGTGCCTTCCAAGACTGGTGACCACGTGGGCTTTTAGAGCTGTAGTTCTCTGATAGCATGCTGTTGTGTTGTTTTGGGGATTAACTGGACTCTTACAGACTTACTTACAGTTTTGTGAGTGCTCGTTCATGCTTCTAGAGCGTGATGCGTGAAGGTAATGCCTAACCAGCACTCATGGAAAGAGATGGAAAGAAGCACTTCTTTGAATTTTATTCTGTCTGCCTTGGACAAGAGTGCTGTTCCTTTTTGAAAACACACAAAGGACAAGTTTGGCTGTTTTGTGGCTGTGGCGGCATCTTGTCAGCCTCAGGAGTGAAGTAAATGTAAAATATGATCTGGAAATAAGGTCTTGAAAGCATCATTAGTTCTCTAATCCCTGCTAGCTGATACTTTCTTCTTAAGAGCTGTCATTAGTAATGTGAAGCAGAGTTACTCCTTTGGTTCCTGGTAGTGACAGCATTCCTTCTTTTTGCCCCTGACAGACAAGCAACTGCCGCTGTTTTCTTCAGTAGCCTTTCCCCAGAAGGATGAACAGTCTTTCCCCAGTATTACTTGCCAGAAAGGAATGCCCACTGGAAAAAACCATGACTAATAAAGAATGCTGTGGCTTTCCTGCTCTGAGGAGAGGTTTTGACACATGTATATACTTTTCTTGCAGCAAACAGCAATCCGTGTGAACACGCCGGGAAATGCGTCAACACAGAGGGCTCTTTCCACTGCGAGTGTTTGAAGGGCTACACAGGACCTCGCTGTGAGATGGACATCAATGAGTGCCACTCAAATCCATGCCAAAACGATGCCACCTGCCTGGATAAAATCGGAGGGTTCACGTGTCTCTGTATGCCAGGTGAGGGGAGTTTCTGACACAGATGGGACTTGCAGCAAAGGAAGAACCCAGAAGGCAGAGCTTAGGGAGGGCTGCCAGCTCTGCTGAGGTGGAACACAAAGCTGCAAAGGGGCGAGGCTAAACGGTGAGAGAGAGCATGCTGTGGTGGCACCAGCCAGGAGGACCTGGCATTTGTGTGTGGGAGGGAGAAAGCAATTAGAGGACTGAGAAAGAAACCAATCTCTACATCAGCAAAGGAAGTTAGCTTTCTGAGCTGAGTATGTGTGAACATATTTGTTACTATACCTGGTAAAGTGCATGTGCAGAGTCTTCTCTTTGTGAAAGCAAAGCAGTGCAACCTTTAAAAGAGTGACTGTGTTTTGAAGTATGCATATGATGATTTGGGATAATGATGTTTGGGGTTTTTCTTTGTTTAAAATACCCCAGGTAATGCAAGTTCTCATTGACCTGAGGAAATAACTGTAAAGGAAGCTACTTGATTGAAATTGTGCTTGTAAAATTTGTATGGCAAACATAACCAATGACCAATGTTAGTCTTCTATTTTGCACTCTTGGTAGAAAGTGGTGAAAAAAGAAAAGGATGCAAGTTGCCAGTTGCACAGACTTACAAAGTACTAAAAATATAAATATAAATAAAGAATTGTGATGCCTGCAGGTGATTAGCTGATACCTTGACAACTACAATAAATTTTTATTAATATAGTATTTATTAATATAGAATTGGTTTTGAAAGGTGGAACTCTAGTTCCGAGTATTTCACCCTTCTTAATATTTTTCTTGTACTCTGCCATTAGCTAAAAGCCCTTGAGCTAAAACTATCTGTTGTTTGTTTATATACCTTTTACCTTACATTGGTATAAAGTAATATATTATTGATATTATTGATACCTTTCAAAGTAATTAACATAACCCCTTCTCAAGTGGAAGAAAACATTAGGTGTGAATTCACCATAGACTTTTGCTGCTGCTGATTAGGTGAGCATCTTCTGCAACAGTGAAACTTACTCATTCAACATCCCTTTTTAACCTCTGGTGTATATTTTTACCTCATGGTTTCTGTCCAGACTGCAAACTTGCAATGGAACTCTGCTTAGACTTTCAGCACTGGTATAAGAGGCAGTTACACTCTTAAGGGCACTTTCAAAGGCCTTTGGTCACCTCTTGTTCTTTCTTTTTATTTTTTTGACAGGTTTTAAAGGTGTTCACTGTGAAGAAGATATTGATGAATGTCTGAGTAATCCCTGTGTGAACAATGGAGTGTGTCTTGATAAAGTCAACCGCTTCCTCTGTGTCTGTCCTCCTGGTGAGTTCTTATTTCTGGAAGCTTTTCCTGCTTCACCCTACCAAGAACTGCACAGATGTTGTGGGCGATATGTTTCTTGTGAGTTTCTGTTGTGAGTTTCTGTTGTTCTTAGGGCAGCACCTGTTTGAGTGAGTAAGTTGCAATCGCTATTAAACAAGAATAGTCCCGTATTGGTTGCAATAATATTGTGCCTGTAACTGGGTAAGCATTGAGAAAGACACAGTTGGACATCTCATCTAAAAGGGTAGTTGGCAATATAAGCTTCTGTTGTTGTCGAAATTGTAGTGAGATTCTCAACACATTTTAAAAGTCAGACCCCGTGCATGTTTTTTGTCTTCTTCTGAGGTTTTTAGGCAGAAGGTGATTTTGCATCAGTATAGTTTATGCTGCTTGCATGAGGAGGGAGGTGGATTGGGCTCCACTAGAAAAGGAAGAGTGCTGAGCTGAGGGATCAATGTTCGCTGTAGAGTGAACATCGCTTGTTTTCTTCATGGCTTACAAAAAATTTCGAGTTCAGAACATACATAACAAAAGCCTGCTCTGCATCCCTTCTTATTGACTAATGATGTTCAGGCTCTTGCTTTGGTTTCTTCCTCCAAGAAGAATTCCTGATTTTTTTTTTTTCTAGAAGTGCCCAAGGCTCTGCATCATCTGACATCACCTGTCAATAGTTTGTTAGCTGTTTCAAGAAGTGTGTTGAAAGTTCCAGTGCTATATTGTACCACATTCCATACTGCTGTAGTAATTCTAGTCTGAAGGCTTTAGTGATGTATGCACTGTTGTTTTATTTTTAGCTACTTGCTTTGATTGCCTCAAAGATTTTTATTGGTGGGCTCTCAGTTTTACAGACAGTCTTACTGTCCAGTGGTGGACACCACTTGTGCTCCATCTGCTTTATTTCTGTTTGACATGGCCATCTCAGTTTTCAAGCTGAGGCTCCTTTGACCTGGAAGACAGAATCTTTGGATGGTGGTTTGGATGAGGAACCAATCCACCCAGGGCGTGGTGTGTGTGCTTAATGATGCCATTGAATGTAGATTTGCTGATCTTACATTTGGGTGGATTTGAGGATTTGCTAATAGATAATTCCTGACAGTGCAGCTGTCTAGATGAACTCCTTTGAGTGACTCCTGGATTTCCATCTGTTTCTCTGCCTTTCAGGATTCAGTGGTGCTGTGTGTCAGATTGACATAGACGACTGTTCCAGCACGCCGTGTCTCAATGGAGCCAAATGTATTGACCACCCCAACGGCTACGAGTGCCAGTGTGCCACAGGTCAGTCTTGGGTTCAGAGCCCCTGGATGGATGTAACATGTAACCTAAATACGTGAAAGGCTGGTCACAAAGATGTCAGTGTTCTTTCTTTCTTTCTCTGAAATGCTGTTTGTTTGTTGCGAAGCTTTGTCTACTCCTTTGTGCAGGGAATATTATTTAGGTAGAGAAAGCCTTTCACTTGTGGCAGTCAAGTTTGCAATTGATGGGAGCTCTGGTCTCCCTCTTGCAGCACCTTTTTTTGCTTCCCAGAAGATGACAGCTTCTTCTGTATTAACTATGGAATCCACATATGGAAAAACATCAGTGTGAAGGCTCTTATCTGTGGCTTACCTTCCTTTCTCCCAAGTCAGATTATATCATGTACAGTTCAAAACCAAGAGATGGACAGAGCAGTGCTACTGTGCATTCTGATTTCTGTTGCATCAGGCTATTTTATGTTAAAAGGCTAAGACTGAAATGCAGTAACAGTTGTGGAAGAAATACCACACAGTAGCTGCCTGCCAGGGAATAGTTGAAATGATTTGTCAGGTATCACACAGAAATTTTGATAGAGCTGTGGCTGGAACTCAGGTGGTTTTTTTTTAATGCCTCGTAAATTACATATTTAGTAGTGTCAGGTTTAATTATAGGATTTTCTTATCTTTTGACCTCCAAGGATGATGTAGATATATTTTTATCTTCCCTTTTACATCTGGTCAAATAAGAGAGTTCAGAGCTGTTATATTCTAATTCTCAGTAAGGAACTACTCTTGGTTGCTTTCAGTTAAGGGTGCCTGATACACTGCTCATGATACAGATTCAGGCATGAAATGCCTTGGCTTTAGCTCTTCCATTAGGGAAGAAGCTGAACAATTCCTGGAGCTATCTTAGTCCCAGTAATGTGCAGTGAGGTTGGTTAGATTTATGTGCAACTTTTCTCATTTTGAATCATTCCAATAAACAAATTGTTAAGACAAATTTGACTTCACTGCACAGAATGTAGCAGAGATTAGCCTAAAAATAGTCTGTCTTTTCACACACATTGTCTCCACCATTCCCAAAGTTCCTGAAGAGGCACTGAATTTGTTGGAAGAAGGAGAATGCAGTAGTTCTGACCAGGAGACGAGTAATTACTGTGGTCAGAATTTTCCTTTTGATTACTTCAAGTGACAAACTAAGCAGACATTTGCAAAAAGAAGAAAAAGCTCAAATCTTATCCAAACTTGGAAACTGTCTTAGTCTTTCTCAAGCTGATGTGTGTTCTGGTTGCTTTCATTCACTGAGAGTGCAGAGCTTATCAGGCCTAGGAGGCTTTTTGGGTCGTGTTAACGAGGACAATGTGAGAGATGCGCCTTGAAAAGCAGGTTCTGCATTTGGCACTAAAACTGTATAAATCACCTCAGTACAGAAATTCTAGGTTTCCCACATGAGGAGGGAAAACAACTGCTTCCATGAAGGCAAATGACGTATGGAGCATTTTTAGGCTGAAAGCAACCAAATGCATGTTACTAAAGCAGCAGTTCTTAGTAAAATCCTTGGTTAAATCTTTGAAAATGGAAGAGGGACACTGTATTAGGGCTGTTTTCCGTCCTGTCTGAGGGATTCTCATGTTCTATATTCAAATGTTTTTTTCCTAGTCTAACTCTTGTCTGCAAAGAGAGAAATCATGTTTTGGTGAGGTATGTTCAGTTATAAGAGATCTAGAAATATACCTGATCTAGAAGTGGCTCAGTTGAGCCACAATAGCAGGCAAGGTAATGACTTTTGAATGAACATGTGCTAAGTATTGTATATAATATTGACAGCCTTCTATAAGACTGAAATGTGGAATTCTTCATGGGGGCAGGTCAGTTACTGGACAATAATGTTTGAGTATGTTCTTGCTCTAGTAATCTCATAATATGAGTGATGTGTTCCCTGAATGGTAATCGCCGGCTGCCGACATGATTGAAAACTGCAAAATGTTTGGCCAAATGCTGTACAGATAGCTCTATTTACTGCTTGCTTTTTGTCTTTTCTTTCCCTTCTGGCATTATTCCACTTCTCCCTCCCAGTGGTAGATCATGGCTTTTCTTTTCTTGAGTTATTTCAGGTCTTTCCTCTTTTATTTGTCTCTGCCCTCTTTTTTTTCCCCCCTCTGCCACTGTTTGTCCCCTTATCGGTTTGTTTTTCCTCCTTCCCTAACATCTTTTTATATCCATCTCTCTAACTAGCTTCCCTTCCCTCTCCCCACCCACTTCCACACCCATTCATCCAAGCATACGTTCGCAGAACTTGGAAATGTTAGCCGTCACCTGGTATGTTTGACCACAGAAATAACCACAAACCTGTATGAAAAATGGGGAGCCTCTTATCCACTTATAATACTCAGGTGAGAACCACTCTTCAGCTGTTGAAATTCCCTGCAGCTTGGTTTGTATCAGTCTCCAGTTGGTGTCTTGAAATTTGAAGTTCTACCTTCCTGATCTTCGGCTGCTGGAAGGCAGCATGAGCTGTTGCTCCAAAACCTCAGCTCTGAAAACCATTTATTTGAAATCGTCCCTGTCTCATATAGCTCTGCTCCATCGTGGAAAACAGGGCTCTTGAGGGAGTTGTTTGCTGCTCTTAGCTTCCTGAACCCTTTAGCCCTTTTTGTGTGTAGGTTCTGTCCTTCTCTGTTGCTCAGGATGTTTCCCAGCTGAAGCAGAATGAAACAGGCCAAATTGCTGCTTGTTTCATTGCTCCTAACCAAGAGGTTGCATGCAGCCTTCAATAAATTTGCAGTTGGTGCTTGATTCCAGTTACTCAAAAGTTTCCCAATGAAAGAGGCAAGAAACTTTCTAATAAGCAGAGCTGCAGAAGCTTTGACATGAGCCAAGGGAGCTCCCTTGGGAAGGTTTCAGCAGCGTCTTTGCAGTAATTTCTCATTCTAACAAGGTCGGCCCCGCTCTGTCCCCCTGTTACTGCATGGAGGAAATAATGGCAGAAGTGTGCCTTCAGATAGTTTATACTGATGCAAGTAAATATTTCTGATGGAGATTTACATGTTTCCTCTCCTGGCTACCATTCCAAATAAACTGAAGGTGACCACTTCCAGTGCCAGGATTCTCCATGCATGATGTTGTTCCGTAGTGCTGTGTTGTGTTCCAGGGCTGGAAATGCAGTTGAGGTGCCCAGT
Organism: Lycocorax pyrrhopterus obiensis; assembly: GCA_014706295.1. Classification (NCBI taxonomy): domain Eukaryota; kingdom Metazoa; phylum Chordata; class Aves; order Passeriformes; family Paradisaeidae; genus Lycocorax; species Lycocorax pyrrhopterus. Next base: position 24,882,698 of record JACSVZ010000013.1, read on the forward strand.
TACCCTTTGTGCTCTCTGCCACTTTGCTGATTCTCGATACAATTCTTTCTATACCTGCATTATATTCACTGCAGCATCCTACCAGTTAACTTCTTACTTATGCTCATTTGTCCTCAGGTTTTACTGGCCTTCTGTGTGAGGAGAATATCAACAACTGTGATCCTGATCCTTGCCACCACGGGGAATGCCAGGATGGGATTGATTCCTACACCTGTATCTGTAATCCTGGCTACATGGGTGCCATATGCAGTGAGCAGATAGACGAGTGCCACAGCAATCCTTGCCTCCATCAAGGGCGCTGCATCGACTTGGTCAATGGCTACCAGTGCAACTGTTTGCTGGGCACCTCAGGTACATAAAACCCAAGTGGAAGGCTTGGATTCAAACAGAATTCAAGCATGTAATTATTTCTTATGTGCGCTTCAGTGTGTGCTAAATTTGAGACAGATTATGGTATGAGAGTATCATTTTCACATTACTTCTCCTTGCTGAACTTTGGTGTGCTTGTCTGGATTGCCTAAGCCTCACTGGTACTGCAGCTGATCTTGGGAGAATTTGCTTCCTCTTTACTCCAAAAAAATCAGGCATGCAGAAAAATTAGTGTTCAAAAAGGTTTATTCCTTTGTTTAACTATTTAGTACAAGCTAAGGGTCATATTCAGTCAACACCCAGTGATTCAGGTGACATTCCTTGGTGTTGCAGTGCTTCTGCATCATCACCTGTGTAAGTTGCCCCCAGTGTGACTTTGAAGCAGGTGGGATTCTTAATTTGGCTATTTTGGGGAAATAGTTTTGTTTGCTTCTTTGTAAGATTTACCCTCCTTATTCCTCTAACTCCTTTTTTTAAATCCAGGAGTAAACTGTGAAAATAACTTTGACGACTGTGCCAGTAACCCGTGCATTCATGGGGACTGTATTGATGGCATTAATCGCTACAACTGTGCCTGCAAACCTGGATTTACAGGTAAAGTCAGCTACCCAAGAGCTCTGAATTGTTTTGAAGATAGTTATCCGAGTAGTCAGGGAAGCTGTTCTTTGCATACTGACTGCAAGGGATTCAGTTGGTATCTTGGTAAATCCTTCTAATCTTTGGATCTTAGCATCTTACATTACAGCCAGTTCTACCAAGCAGAAAAATGGCCTAATCTGTGCTGTGAAATGCCATTCTTGTTAGGTAATTAAGTCCAATTCATGGTTCTTGGTTTTATAACAAATAAACCCACGTGACTTCGGTTTATTATTTACAGCCTCTTTCCAGGGACAGAGAGATTTTGGACAATACGGAGAGGTGTTTGATTAGGCACTACCTTGGGCTTTGACCATGAACAGTATTTCTGTTTCTATGAAATCAAAGTATTAACTTGGTGTTCTCATGAGTTGCTTCCCACTCTGAAGTCTCCAGACGAATAACCTGATTTTTTCAGTACTTCTCTTTCATAGCATGGTCTGTTCTGTTTTCTTTTTAAACTATAAAATTTGTCTGATACAGTAAAAGTGGGGCTGTAAAAAGAAGTGGTTAGACACTTTTGGATCTATGTTTAGAACTCTAAGTCAACATCAGGACTATTTCTGATGACTAAAGCACATCTCACCACTGTTTATAAGGGACTTTATGTTTTGAGCCATGTAGGGTAATATAAAATAATTGTTGTGAGGCAGTTGGTACTGTTTATACCAGTTTTCTCATCACGTTTGTCACTGTTTATTACTGAATGATTCTGATTAGAATAGATCTGAAATGCATTAGAAAGAGCACTAAAAGGTTTCATATGTCTTGTGCTTTTCTCTTGAGGTCTTTCTAAACTTCTGATGCTCCTTCCTTCCTTCCTACGGCTCTGGCATGGTGGTACTCTTTTAGTCCACAGAACAAGATGAGGGCTGATCCTGATCACTCATGCCTTCCACTCTTCTTTGTTGCTGGCATATTTGTTATCCTGCTGGATTTCTTACTGTTATGCTGTTAAAATATTTCAGTAATATGACGAATTGGCATATTCCAGTCTTTAAGGAGCTGGCTTGCATGGGGTCTTGTTACTTTGTCATTTCCTTATGTTAAAAATGCTTTCAACTTACTGCATCATTCACTCTGTTTAGCTTTCCAGCCTCACAAGACCTTTTGGTCACTACTTCAAGGATCTTGCAGTCGTAATCAGAGGCAGGCAAAAACAGGAAACGGTGTTTTTTAGAGCCCCTTTTGCGCAATAAACCACAAGAACTGTATTTACTGCAGACATTTGGGCAGTACTGGTTTTTCAAAGGGTAGGTACTTCAAAGCAGAGGAGCAGGGCTATGACAAGTGGAGCTCAAGAGGTTTGTTGCAAGCATGATACAGCTGAGTGATTTTTGTTTTCCTAATCAATATTAACCGGTGATTTTTAGTGGAGATTCTTGAATGGTTTGTAAATACTGGTTGAGTGTAAGTGCTATTTTCCAGGCACAGGAAAGTGCTGCATCTCTCAGAAATGCTTCTCTTGGCTTGAGTTAAAGCACGAAGGCATGTGAGCTCCATGCTGCTGCATTGGCTTCCCTGAGCTGTGTCTCAGTGTGTGTTCTTGCAGACGTGCAAAGCAAACACTCTTTTAAGAAGTGCTGCTTAGTAAGTGTTGTTTTTTCCCTCTAGGCCCCCGCTGTAATGCGGACATTGACGAATGCACGTCCAGCCCTTGCCACAACGGTGGGACGTGCATCAACGAGGTGAACGGCTTTCGGTGTGTGTGTCCTGAGGGTTTCCACCATCCCCACTGCCAGTCCCAGGCAGATGGCTGCCTCAGTAACCCCTGTGTGCATGGCAACTGCACACACATTGCTACTGGGTAACTACTCATTAAACCTACCTGCTGCCTTTGTATTGCTGTTTCTTGTTTTGTCCAGACTTCCTATTTTTCTCTTAATTTCTCGGATTAGGATCCCAACTTATCTGATGCCCATGACATAATCACAGTAAGGTGTAGACCTTCATTCACCAGCTGCAGCCTGGTGTTTCAGCATAGGTTTTTCTGTCCTGCCTTGTGTTGTTTGCTGGTTTTGCATGGGCATGTAGTGCAGGGTGTACTGCCACCATCTAGAGGGAGGGTTTGGTGATTTTAGTGGGTTAAGTGAGTGCAATTAAAATAAAGAAATGGTTCCAAATTAAATCTTTGGGGAGCAGCAGGAATCTATTCCATCAAACCCTAAAGCATTGAGCATGGGAACTATCTTTATTGGCTAGTGCTGTTCTTCCTAACCACACACTGTATCAAGGAACAGGCTGACAACTTTTGCACTAGGGGTGGATATTTGACTCAGGACACTTTGTCCAAGGCTGAGATTTTGTTAGCTTTACTCATATTGTTACATGTCTGAGAAAAGAAAGGAAAATTCTCTCTGGCTATTTTGATGGCAGTCGTTGTTTCTGAATCTTCCTATCCAGGAAGACCAAATGCTGATTTTGGGAGCCCTAAATCAGACTTCTTTTTGGTAATGGTAAGGCTGGGGCTGTTTTGTTTGTGAAAATTCTCAACTATACATGGAATAACCTCCCAAATATGTGCTGCATCCTGGGAAGTGTTGTCAGCACTTGGGCAAGGAAGTGATTTACTGCTGCGGGTAGCTCTGTAGGGCAGGATGCAGCACTTTCCCGGGAGCTGGCAGGAAGGCTGCCTTTATTGCTAATTCAGCCTCCTGGTAAGCTTGGGAAACAGATTTTTGTTCATCTTGTCTGTCATCTGTCACCTGCATTTACATTTATACCCACGTACACCTCACAGTGTGCCAGGTAAAAGAAGCTGTGTTTGCAGGGCAGGGAGAAAGGCCAGTGTGTGTTGTGTGGCCTGAGTCCAGGGTGATTCACCAAGTCCTTGGTTCTACATCATATGGGTGGAGTGTGCTCTACTTTAGATTTTGAAACGTGATGGAGAAGATTGCTCCTGCTCCCAGCCAGCTGTTTTCATTTGAAACCACTATTTGGTTTTAAATCAGTCTAGTTATCTTTGGAACCTATTGTTCCCCTCCACTTTTTTTTTTTTTAATCTTTTTTTTTTCTGTCTTTGTTTGAATATGTTGAGATGGTCTTATCAAAGCAGAAGCATATTGCTGGTTGACTGAACACTTTGTGAAAACTGTAACGAGGGAAGTGTGGTTTTAAGAGAGGGTTTATTTTCAGCATTTTCAAAACTATACAGCTGGGGTAAGCAATCTAAAATAACTTAGGGCTCTTCTAAAGAGAGTTCTTCTGATTTTCTCTCCAAAACTAATCTGCAGGAGAAACTGGTAGAGGAGTTACTTCAGAATGCTCTAAAATTACTGCTGTTTTGCCTTTCAAGGTACAAGTGTGTCTGCGACCCCGGCTGGATAGGAGATTACTGTTCAACAGAAGGGAATGAATGTAAATCAAACCCATGCCAGAATGGAGGAACTTGTGAGGATCTGTTGAATGGATACAGATGTACCTGTAGGAAAGGATTCAAAGGTGAAAATTCAGAGAAAAGTTTATCTTTTTCCTTTTTTTTTTATTGCACCTTTAATGTAATTTCTTTTCATTAAACTTCATGGAAATAGTAATCAAGATGGGAAATGCCATGATTTTATGAAGTTAAATTACGGTCAGTTCGTGTAGACATGATGCAGTAGCAGAATACTTAGCAAGGGCTTGTCTAAGCCTTGTTTAGACTCATTAAGAAATGTCCTGTTGGAAGGTTAGCTTAATTTTCTTTGTAAACTATGGAATTTACGTAAATGCACTGGAAATTGGAGGGGCATTAAACTCAAGAAGACCATGGCCGTTTCTACACTGAGCCCATGAGGAGTGCTCTGCTCTCCTTTTCCTTCTGCTGTGATTTTTCAAAATGTGGCAGTGCTGTCCACTGCTGTGTGGGATAATCATGTGAGTTACAACCTCTTTGTTCATTCTTCCAAGAAGCACCACGCTCTTAGCAGCATATTCTGCTTTTTCCCATTCTGCTCCCCAGGTGTGAACTGCCAGGTGGTGGTTTCTCCTTGTTCCCCTAATCCTTGTGAGAACTCGGGAATCTGCCAAGAATCTCCTGACTCTGAAGGCTACACCTGCCAATGTGCCCCTGGCTGGGAAGGTAAAATGGATGGGGAACGTGCTGTGCTTTCAGTGCTGAGCAGTGCTGGCATTGAGCCTCTTGGCCACTGCTTTATGAGGGGTCTCACTCCTGGACTCTCCATGTTTCAGGGGAGAGGTGTACGGTGGATATTGATGAGTGTCTCTCCAAGCCCTGCAAAAACCATGCTCTGTGCCACAACATCCAGGGCAGTTACCTATGTGAATGTCGGCCTGGCTTCACTGGAGGGGACTGTGACAGTAACATCGATGACTGCGTTTCAAGTGGGTATCAGCACATTGTTCTGTGTTTTCCAGTTTTTCCTAAAAATAATTTTGCTGACTGCTGGTTGACAGATTCTGAAATAATCTCTTGCCAAAAGGAAAAAAAACCACAAGCTTCAGCTTGGTAATGTTTGATGCAGTCAAAATCCATCATGTTCGGCTGCTGGACTAACTGATTGCAGTTGTTGTTCCCAGATCCTTAACTTGAAAAGGTCCTTAGAGTTTGCATACTTTAATAAGAAGCACTGTTAAATGCAGAATTATATTTGCCTGAAATTTTAATACATCGAGTTAAAGTGCCACTGCAGGGCTTACCTGTATTTCAACGTTAAGTTTGATTGAGGTGTGGTGGGAATCTGGGGTATAGCAGTCTTTCCTGAAATGTCTGTCTGACATTGATATTCTGGGAAGAGTGGGTCCTGTTGCGGTTCCAGTTAATCCATATTTGAAAACAAATTAAGCAGCAGGAAGGCCCTCTGTTCTGGAATAGGTATCAATTGCAGGAGGGTAGCCCATGCACTGATGAGTACTGAAACGGCTCAAATTGCAAGGAAACAAGTATTAATTTCATGTCCTTGACACTGCTGTTTAGAAGGGAAACCAAATACATAGTAGCTTATTTTTCTTACTGGGCATATTCTATATCATCATCAGATAAAATCAGAGTCTCCTGAGAAGTGTCACATGTTTAAAAGTCCATCTGTTACTATTTGAAAAGAGCTTTATCAAACCTTGGAGGAGTTCACAATGCTGTAATTCTTAGATTGGCCGGGTCTTTAAAAAAACCCAACCAAACCAAATGAACAAAAAACCCCAAAACAACCATCCCAAAACCAAAAAACCACAGTCCCATTTTTTTTACTATCAGCTTAAAACCAAAATGGAGTTTTGAAGACTTTAGGCGTGAACTTAGCAAGTTGTGTTTTGCATTGGAAAAAAAAGTGTAAATTCATGACTGCTGTAGAGAGGATCCAGACAAGTCTATTAGCAAAAGTTACCGTGGGAGCCCCCAAAGCAGCACTGCTCAAAGAACTTCTGAGATGTCTGGTTCAGCCTGAGCTTTTGATTCCTTCTTTCTGAGCAAACAGGTACAGTACAAAAAGTGTCACGGTGCAGCGACCCAGAGCTTTTGCTTACTGAAGCCAACAAAATTATTGCCTGTCGTGTTAGTTTTTGTGTGGGTGTCTGAAGATAAAAACGTTTTCCAAGTGTTCATATTGCTCTCTCGAACAGCTGGGACATCTCTCTCCCTCCTCCTAAGTGTTCTGAGGGCTGTGAGATTCACCCCGTGTTGTCTTAGGCAGCACACCCATGAGGCTGAAGAAGCTTTTCACATTACTGCTACAGCTGATTTCATTTAGCATAACAAAAACCTTCCATGCCTTGAGCCAAATGTCTTTAATCTATGAAGCAAACAAACCCTCCAACAACAGGAACTTATTGAAAAGTTGATACCCGAGTCTCCTTCTTCTGTCAGTAAATGTGTGGCACAGAGAATTAATGCACAGCTTTTGGCTTCACTCATACATGGCTGACTGCCACAGACACAACATTTTATAGCTGCCAGGGGTCTTGCTTTGAATGTGCTTTTTCTCTGCAGTAGTCAAATGACCTTTAAATGGATGCAGGTGTGTCTCATAATACAAATTTTTAACATGAGCTTTAATTGCCTTTCACATTTCTTTTCTTCATTTCCCAGTAAACAGAATTATCTTGTACTTACGATAAACTGCAAATTTTTGGTGGAGTCTATTTGCATTTTCAAGTTAATATTTTAGTGGTACTTAAAGATAGTCCTAAATCAAAACCTATTTTTCAACCCCCTTGCTTTCTCCATTTTTTCCTCCCCCCTCCCAGTTTCCCTCTCTGCCTTCATATATTAGGCTTTTGCTCTGTGGAATGCAGAGTAGAAAAGGAATCTGGCTTCAGGAATGTGAGTCTTAAATACAAAAGTGGAAGGAGAAAAGCAGGAAGAAATTACTGAATGGCAGAAATCTTTCTGGCAGATTGGTACTTGTGGAAGCAGAAGGAATACAGTAGTAGGGGGTGGCTTAGACCAAAAACCAGTGGTATGCAAGTAGCAAGAGCATGGCAGGGATAAAGAAATTATCAAGAAATGCAGTGATTGAGGAGAGTCCAAGGTGGTGTATGAGTTTGTGAGCTTTTCTGACAGCCTTTCCCCAATCCGTCTTTGATGCTGGGAAAAATGTCAAGTGCTCAGTAGTGCATAAGTGCTCATATATGTGCTAATACACACATACACATTTGATTTGACTGGACTGCTTTCATGCTGAAAATTAAGCACACAAGTTCTCTCTTGTGTTAAGCAGTGTCTGGAAAAGAGAGAATGTGCTGAGTTCTCTTATGAATAAAACTTGGTAAGGAAGAAGAAACAGTTGCTGCGCTGTTTTTATTGTATCAGTAAGCATCTGTCACAAAAGCAGCGTTTGAGTTTTAAACCAAGAGGCTTTGGGTTTTGGTTGAACAAATTCCAGCAGAGAAACCTTTGGGCCCTGAAGGTTGGCCTTGATCCACACCTTTTTGTGAATTTGTTATGGATAATGCTTTGCAGTTACGTTTTGTTCCATAAAGTGACTCAGAAAAACTTGTCGGTACTCTGTCACACTCTGGTCTGTGTGTCTCTTTTTTTCCCTAAAAGCAGCTACTCTAGGCCTGGCCCTTCACTATTACCCATTGTAACACTCACTGTGATGCTTCTGTCTTAGATCCCTGCCAGAACGGAGCTTCGTGCGTGGATGGGATAAACTCCTTCCTGTGCATCTGCCTGCCTGGGTTTCATGGGGATAAATGTCAAACAGACACCAACGAGTGTCTGAGTGAGCCGTGCAGTAACGGGGGCACGTGCACCCACTATGTCAACAGCTACACCTGCAAGTGCCCGCCTGGGTTTGAGGGAACCAACTGCGAGAACAACATCGACGAGTGCACTGAGAGGTGAGCTACCTTCACACACTGGGTGCTCCTGCTTTCAAGCCAGTCCTGCTCAGAAGCAGTTTTTAACCAGGGGGACTGTTTTGCTGCCATTTGTCACAGACATACTTGTGATTCTTGCAAGGAAAGCTGGCTCAGCTGCAAGTCAGTTGCCTGGTCCTCAGTTTCTTCTAACGTTCTTCTAACAACCAGTTAGGAACTTAGTTCCATTATAGGATGAATGTGACAGTGTTTAACAAAAGCTAAAACAGTTAGAGATGCTAGCTTATTGAAATATAAATAATTCATATTTTTATAAGACCATTATCAGATAGGGGAGGGGAAATACCGGTTACTCTGTTAAATACAAAAGCTGCAAAAATGGAAGCAGTGGCCATCTGTTAGAAAGGCAGCAAAAAAAATTAGTCCTGAGTTATTGACAACAAATAATATGAAGAAGCAACCAGGATAAACACTAAATCCACTAAATTCTGTACTGGAAAGATTTAGTCATCAGAGATCTTTTAATGCTGACAAATCGGATGTGGTGCAGCAGCGTTGAGATAAAACCTGGTCATTCTAAAGGGGGAGGTGTGGAACTGAGTTAAAATGTTCAACAGCTGGTCCTTATATAAATGGTTCATATGATAGTTTTAAGAGCTCTTTGAGAGTTAAACATGTGATTCCATCATCTGTCTTCATATTTATTTTAAGCTTTGTTAGGATTGATGTAAGTAACTTCAGATTCTTAAATGGGAAACAATTTCTAGCAATTTCTTTAAAACTTGAAATGGTTAAAAAAAAATTCGAAAGTATTCTGTTCTAGTCTAGTTACCAGAGACAAATTATGCAAAACTCTTGGTTTTCTCATGTATTTTCTGCACAAGTAGAAAAGGTCTTTCTTACCTTTTATAAAATTGCATTTGGGGAGGAGGTATTTTAATATCTTTTTCTTAAGAACGGGATTGTGTCACTGATGAGGGTGTGTTTAATTTGCACAACAGTTGTTTAATGGAGTGAAGTATGCTGGGTGTTTTAGCAGAACTCCTGGCTCTTCCTTGAGGTTCATCCTGGTTTTGTTATCAGTCAGGACAGGAACCAGTCTTGCAGGTATGAATTAAGGATGTAGCAATTTTCAATGCTCTGCCAAGCTAAACCAGTCACACCTTCTCAACCAAAATTACCGAGCTGTACTTAAGAGCACCATGGTGGTTGGCTAATTTGAATTTGGTTCAAATGATTCTTCCGTGTGTTGTGTGAGAAGCTGCCTATGAGAGAGTGCCCTCTCCTTTTGGTACCTGGTTTCAGTGAAACACACCAAGTGATTGGCAGTTCCTCTGTCTTCCCTGCTTTGCCACGAATGTAGACGGCAGTTTGTTCTCCCTGTAAAACAGAATTTGGCCCCCAAGACAGAGGAACATCTCTGATAAGCAGTTAAATGTTTGATAAGTAGGTTAATGTTGACATCTTTACCTTAATCACAGTCAGAATTTAGGTATTTAAAACTTGCTTCCCTGCACTGTGAGTTCAGGGAGGTGAGTCAGTGGCTTCTCTCATGGAAATACCCTTTGACAGTGCACAAAGCACATAGCAGGCACAGATTTGGTTTGTGTACTTTATCAAACTGATTATCTCAAGTCCGATCTAGGGTTATTCTCAGAGGAGCAGGAGTTCCTTTACAAGGAAAACGGAGTCAATTTTGCATGAGGCATCAATTCTCCAAACTTTCCCAGTCACTTCTCCCTAGGACACCTAATCTGGCACAATTTCTTATGATCAGAAGACTGGGGGGGAGGGGGATAATTCCTTTGATCTGAATTCTGCCAGGGCATGTATAAGTAGTTTTACAAATCAGGACTTAAGATTCTCATGAGAAGAGAAGGAAGGGATTTAGCAATACCAATACTTTCACATCATTTCAGTGAAGAACATGCTTGTGTTTTGCATGTTGTATGAACTTTTTCCTTGAGAAACCATACCTCCGACTCCTTTGAAGATTTAAAAAAAGGCAAATTGTTTTGTTTCTCATAATTTGTAATACAATTGTAATTTGTAATAAAATTTATCAGTTTGAGCAAGCCACACGAGGTACTGTTTGCGGTCACATTGAAGCTGGGAAGATTTCATTAAATAAGTTACATCCATCACTAATGACTCATTAAAACCCTGCTTTACTTTCTTGGCCTGCTGAGGTAAAAGGGAGTGAGCTGGAGGGTGAGCTGGAATTCCCTAGGATTGCTGTTTTCTGGTTTACATTTCTTCAGCAAGAAGTTAGCAGTGGTCTGAAGGTCCTGTGTGCCGGTTTGGCCAAAACCTAGCAATGTCACCCCAAGACATCCTGTTACCTGCTTTTCTCCCTTATTTCAGTCGGGTTTATGTGCTCTTTTGTCTATGAGCTAATTGCATTTTGTCTCAGCTTACCTTTCTTCCTCCTCTCTTGCAGCTCCTGTTTCAATGGAGGCACTTGTGTGGATGGAATCAATTCCTTCACCTGCCAGTGTCCCTTGGGGTTTACGGGACCCTTCTGCCTCACAGAAATCAATGAGTGTGACTCTCATCCTTGCCTGAACAGGGGCACCTGTGTGGACAGCCTGGGCACATACAGGTGTATATGTCCCTTGGGCTACACTGGCAAGAACTGCAAGGTGGGTGACTTCTTGTGGCCTCTTTTGCCCAGGGCTTTGCTGTTTGAGCTGTCCAGCAGCAAAGCTGACTGGGAGAGATGTGAGGTGCCAAACGTGGCTGAGCTCCTGTTCCTTCAGTCCTGGTAAGGGGTGGTTGGCCCATTAGGTGCCCCTGTTTAAAACTGGAAGTCGTAGAATGGGCTGGAAGAGACCTTAAAGAACATCTAGTTCCAACCCCTGTATTTTTGCAAGGAGGAGAAAAGTGTTTGGTTATTTATGAGAACAGGTGTCACTGGAACTTTCTAGATTAGTTTTCTTAAATGGAAACCAGCTGTTAGCCTTGAAAATGGCTGCATTTCATTCAAAGCATAAAATTGTCCTGATTGAAGACAGAGTCCTGTATCTTAAAAAAAACCAAACAGCAAACAAGCACAAAACAAAAAGCAGAATATCAGTCTGATTAGCAGGATTTAGATTTAACTGGTTCATTTTTTACAGGGAGGTAATTTTTAATCAGGGTTGACTGTAGATTTTTTTTCATGAGAAGCCAGAAAATGTTTTGGGGCAGTAAATGACGTGCTTGTCCTGTTCACAACCTCAATAAAAATCTCTAGCCGTACTTGCACGCTTAAGTTCAGGCAGTTTACAGTTTTCCACAGGAGCTGCAAACCCTGAATACTGTAAATGACTGACTAGTACCTATTAAAAACTCTAACTTGGCGTAGCACAGTGGAAACAGAATGCTGTTTTTCAAATCAGAGTTCTTTCTTTTGATTCTGTTCTTATCAAAACAGAAAGAATTATTTGAGACTATTTCTACTTTTGGAATGGTAAACACTATATTGGCTTCCTTCACCAGCAGTCTTGAGTGCTGCCATTAAAAAAAAAAATGATGAATTTCTTAAATTGCTGGAAAACACTACAATTTTGTAAGAATTTTGCAGCTCTCTTTCGTGCCAACATGTCTTTGTAAAGCAGTGAGTGTTGGAAAGAAGCATTCTAGTGGCAGTGGGGGAGGTGTTTTTTCAGAAGTATGTTGCTAGACATTAAATTGTCAGGTCTGCTTCTAGGTATTGCTAATGGAGGAAGTGAATGCAAAGTAATGAAGTGATAGAAAAAAGCAGCCCCTCTGCTACCCTAATTATGCATTCTGGGCACACCACTTAAACCTCATTGGGAGAATTAGCATTGAGAGTGATCGTGAAGTACTGTGAAGTTCAGTAGTTCCTCTTCTGTTATGTTTGCTTTGTTTTTACTGGAGAAAAGGATTAATGTTCCTTTCCCCAAATTAAATGTTGTGAATTCTCAGAAAGTCTGCTTTATGTTCAGAGAAGCTTGATTGTAATGTATTACCCATTTTATACAAGGAACCAGAACTTTCTAAATTTATAAGTACTACTCAAAGCTGTATTGGGGAGATTTATAGATTACAGCTACACTGTAGTTCTTGTCTTAGTGGTAAACTGGCTTGACCTAATTAGCAAAGCTAAATAAGCAGCACAAAATCAGACAATGATTCATAAGTTTTAGAATTTGCATGTAAAACAGTCAGCTACTCATTACAAATGCAGAAGCAAGAGGCTCGTTGTTTTTTCTTCTTCACGCTCAACTACATGTGATAAAACTTAATTCCAAGTTTCCTTTTGGTTGCCTGTGAAAGCACAGATTTTTTTTTTTACTTTAATCTTTGTGAGGAGACAGTTTGCATCTGAAAAGCAGAACTTTCTGCAATTGAAATTGCATTTTACAGCCAAAATTCAATGCTACTCACTTTAAAAACCTCACCCTTCCTCAAGTCAGCTTGAAATCAATCAAATAACATTATTAATTTGAAGATTAATTGCTTAAAAAGGAAATTATGGTTAGTGGTTGGTTTATATTACGTCAGACAGAGTTATTTTGGGTCTTCACTTTCATATGATGATTCACTGAGTTTTAGACTCTTTGTTTTTATATGAGGAATCAAGAAAAACAATATACTTTAGCCCATCTTCAGTTCATAAAACTGTTGGGGGTTTCAATTGATTCTTGGAAGACACAGAAACTCAGAAAGGCCATGCTGTAGCAAATGGGACCAAAAGCAGGTATGGTGAGCTAATGATAGAAAGGAAAAGCACGGATCAAAATGTGGAACACATCTGTTGTCCTCAAAAAGCAGCGAAGATGGGGGGAGCTAGGGAGAACAGCTGGGAGCTCCTGCTAATGTGGAGCTAGAAATCTAGTCTGAGATAAAACCAGATTTTCTCAAACTAAGCCAGCCAAAGATCCACCTTTATGGTAAGATGTGAGAATTTTGAAATTATGCTGCCATCTGGGGTTACTCCTCTGTACACTTGCACTTTCCTAGGCGTATGAGACTGTCAGTAACGTACCTGGCTTCGACTTGGGAAGTACTGTCCTACTCTTTCCAGTGCCACAGGGAAACCAGTATTACAGAGGTCCCTTTCTTTGCGTCTTGAACTTGTTCTCTGAGTGGTGTTTCTTACTGCATTTGCCACATTTCATGTGGGTTTTTTTTCTCTCTGCAGTCACTTATGGATCTGTGCAGCAAGTCTCCCTGTAAGAACAAAGGCACGTGCGTCCAGACTCTGGCCCAGACTCGGTGTGTCTGTCCACCTGGCTGGACTGGCGCTTACTGCGACGTGCCCAATGTCTCGTGTCAAGTGGCAGCTTCACAAAGAGGTAAATCAGCATCCTCTGTGCTTTGACTGAAAACATTTCCCCATGCATCTCCTTCCCCCCTGCACCTGTGGACATCCCAGAGAGCTTTGCCTCTAGGTGCTTGATGATGGTCACTTCTCAAGTGAAATACTCTCTGCAAAGTGTGTATTTGGGAGTCAAGGCTTTCTTGATTCTCCCCATCACAAACATATCAGAAAGGAACAATTAAATATTTTATGAGGTCTCAGAGTTTCAGTAGTACTGTTTTACATGGACTGCCTTTTTGGAAAATGCATCAGCTCTTCATGCCTTTCTGCTAAATCCCAGTCAAGCCAGGTTTAAGATTTGTCATCCTTGTGCAAGAAAGGCATCTTGTAACTCATGGTAAGTATTTTTGCAGAGGATGCTAATTACTAAGTGCACTATTTAGCCTTGTAGGTTATACCATGGGCCCTCATCTTCTACTTCAGATGATGTATATGTAAAAGATTTGGTTTTTAAGTGAATTTTGTCCAGGAACATGGCTTGTAGCCCAGGTAGATGGACAGTGTCATGCCATTTTTGTCCAGGAAACCCAGACAAGCAGGTTCAGTGTCAAAGGAGAAAGGTGTCAAGCTCCCATACTTTTTGGGGACATTCTAGGTACAAACATTGAACCTTTGTACAGCAGCAATAGTAATTCAGACGTGTATTCATCAGCCAGTGATAAAGTAATACAGCAGTACAAATAGTTCGTGCCAGTGTCGAATCCAGTGATCCAAAGAGGACAGAGCAGTGACTTCATTTGCAAGCCAGTTTTGGTTCTGATCCACTGTAATTTAAGGAGTAACTTTTCGATTTTTAAGTTTCAGCTTTTCAATTTGTTGGACCTACCCCTATCCATTCCTGGCGGAGCTACCAGCACTGGCAGCAAGCGTGTTTTATGTGTTTGCTCACTTGATTTAACTTTGTTTCAGGAGTCCCAGTGGACCAGCTGTGCCAGCACTCTGGTCACTGCCTCACCGTGGGGAACACCCACCACTGCCAGTGCCAGGTGGGTTACACGGGCAGTTACTGCGAGGTGCAGCTGGATGAGTGTGAGTCCAGCCCCTGCCAGAACGGAGCCACCTGCAGGGATCACCTGGGTGGATACCAGTGCGAGGTAATGCTGCGGGCCTGCTAGGGAGAGCCCTAAATACTTAGGGCATAGTGATACAAAGGACTCAGAAGAAACCAGAAACACATGCAAGTGGTAGAGTACCTTCAAAGAGGGGGATAAAAGAAACCTGCACCTGGAAGGAATTTTTAATTTTGCTGTAGCAGAAACAGTGCTCCTGGGAGGTTTTTAAGACTGAATTAAGAGGTGTGATTGGAAGGACCTGTGGTTGACGAGCATTTGAGCTCTTTGTGTCATTGGAGAGGGGGTTCTTATCTGGAAAGACTTTTTGCCTGAGGTGTGGTTTATATTAAAATATTTGTAAAATGTATTAAAGGAATATTGTATTTTCCCTCATGGGCCAAGTATCCCTTGCCTCTCAGGGTGGGAGGTACATTCCACTGCTTTCTGTTTCCTACAGCTGATGCAGAGAGCAGTGTAGGCTATGAGATTATGGTATATCAACCTTCCTAAGCTTTTCAGAATGGTAGAACACCTTGGAAGCCCATGCCCAGAGGGAAAGGATGAGTTTTATGTAAACCTTAAGCCAAAACTACTAAGCCGGTTTCAGTGCTAGAGGGTATCAGGATTTGATCTGCTCTGTTTTGCAGCAGTCAAATCACTCGAATTCAAATTTGCAGTGTGCTGTTGAGTGTCACACGGTCGAGTTGTGTGCTTAAGCTGCTGGCTGTGCAGCCCTTGAAATCACTTGCAGTTGTTCAGCTACAAAGGCAGTCCTAATCTGCCCCATTGAGGGGCTCCTCCTGTCTGTGTTAGCCTTTCTGAGATGTCTGCTAATGTATCTGTTAGAAGAGTATTCACACTTATTTCTTTGCTGGCAGTGTGTGGCTGGGTACCAGGGTGTCAACTGCGAATATGAAGTGGATGAGTGCCAGTTCCAGCCCTGCCAGAACGGAGGGACATGCATCGACCTCGTCAATCATTTCAAGTGCTCCTGCCCACCAGGAACTCGGGGTATGAAGCTCAGCAATTAAGTGAATGTTACAAGAGGGAATTTTCCTCTCTGACTACTGGTTTCATGAGACACAGTCTAAAGGGAACGCATTATGTTCTTTGAAGAATGTTCCCAAAGTACACTGAATCCCTTGAGATACATATTTTCTCTTTAAAAATAAATGCTGCTTCCCCCCCCCCCCCCCCCTTTTAATTTTTTTTCTTTTAAAGGAATAGGTCATGGCACGGTCCCTTGGGAGTGTATGATCCGTCTTTGGCAATGTGGATGCATGAGATTGCTGTTAAGGTCTCTTCCAAACCTATCTGTTTAGATGTAGTAAATCCAAGGTTTCTTTTGGCTAAGGTGCTATGAAATAAATAGGAAACTTACTTGGTTTTTGCATAATTTCCGATGTCCTTTACTTGCTTGAATTTTTGCCCTTCATTGTCCTCTGTCCTGGAGTCTTTTGTGGAAAAGTTGAGTGACTCTAGGCTACCTTAAACTATTTCAGCAAATTCAAGCTCTTTTATTAAAAGCTCCTTAGGGAAAAAAAAAAGTAGTCCATAGTTTATATCAGTGGTTTTCAGTAAGCATGATTCCACAGCCTGTTTATTCTCATATTTCCTGAAACCTAGCCTTCCCTGTTATATCTGACCTATGAACCTGGCTTCTACCTTTGAAAATATTCAGGATTTCACATTTTAACCCGTCAGTGAATGCTGTCTCACTTTATGTTCTTTTTTTAAGCTTATTTCTCAAGTCAGTTAAAAATTTTACATTCTTCTGAACTTTTTCTTTCTGAAGTGTGTCATCTCAATGTAGGCAAAATCTTCAGATGTCAGATACAACTAAATTCTTGGTTCATAAAGTAAATATAAGTACAATTATAGAATAATATATTTGCCTCCTGCCCACGCATGTTACCAGTTCATTCACTTTAGTGTGGCTCTCAGCACATCTCCCCATTCTGGATAAGTGTTTATTTCATTGTAAATCATTGCACTACCAATTCTTCATGTATTGTTCTTAATATTATTCTTCAGTTAAAAAAAAAGGGGGGGCAAAAAAAGTGCAATAAAACAAAACCAGAAACAAACCTGCTTTTTAGGTCTCTACATCCAAGAGTGTATTTATGTACCAATATCTGCATTGCCAGGATTTCTGTATTCCGCTAAATCCCCCACCCTCCTTTGAGAGGTTCTGAGTGTACTGCTTTTAATCCTTCAGTCTTTCTTTGTTGAGATTAATTACTTTTTGGATGTGACAGATTTATTTTTTTTTGTAAATGAAAGGAATTGGAGGAGATTTGATACAATTATTTAGGACAGCAAAGCTTTTGTTCTGGCCCAGTTTGAAATTAATACTTTATTGATGCCAGTATAAGCATCCTCCATATTTAGGTGAATGATTTTACTTGCTCTGGTTGGAACAACAGTAATAACAGACAAAACTACTTGCTCAGCTTTCCCTCTCTGTCCCCTTGTGTCTGTTACACTGTGAAGTGAAGGCAGAACCAGCACCAGACCTTGTCCCTTGAAAGGAAATCCCGCAGGGAGGAGAAGAAACTGCCCTCCCTGGCTGGTGGTGGGGGTTCACTGTGGGTCCCCAGAAGCCACACTGGAGGAATCAGTGTTTCATCAGAGCTGCTTTTCTGTTGGTTTGTTGTTGCTTGTTTTAATGCTGTTGCTACAAATGCTCTTTGCCCAGTTCCAGGGTTGCCTGAAGTGCAAGGCCTGGTGGCAGCTCTCAGCCTTTCAAGGACAGCACGGGGCTCCCAGGCTGTGTTCAGTCTCAGGGCTAAATTAAGTGCATCTTTTTTGGGCTTGGTTTGGTGTTTTTAATTATGCCCTTAAATTAAGTCAAGTGTGAAAGCTGCTAAATACCAGTATGGCCTAGCCTTGAGGACAGCCTGGATGTAAAACACATGTACCCTAAGCCTGCTCTGAAGCTAGCTGTCTGCAGAGGGTATGGAGTGTATTAAGCTGAGATCTTTACCTGCTTGTTTCAGGGACTGTGTGTGATGTGGCCTTAAAACCTGATGAGCAGTGTAGAAAAGGCAGCCATGGCACTGTATCCTCAAGCTGTCACTTTTTCCTGTGTTGACAGGCCGTTTCTGTGAGGAGAATGTTGATGACTGCATTTCAGACTCAGGAGCTCCCCGCTGCTTCAATGAAGGGCAGTGCATTGACCAGATCGGGGGCTACAGCTGCCTCTGTCCTCAAGGCTTTGCAGGAGAGCGCTGCGAGGGGGATATCAACGAGTGCCTCTCCAATCCTTGCAACCCTCGAGGGAGCCTGGACTGTGTCCAGCTGACAAATGATTATAGGTGCATCTGTCGCAGTGCCTTCACTGGTGAGTAGTCATAAACATGCTTCCAATTTCATAGCAGTATCTTGAGAAATGGTAGTTCTTTCCCTTTCTGGCAGTGGTGTTATCTAGTCACTTCCCTTCACAATGTCTGGTTGTTTCTCTACAACATGTCTCAATTTTTAAACCAGTCTTTCTTTTAAACCTTCTAAGAAATTTGGCTTCCAGAGCTGTCTCAGACAAAGGAATCTCCTGAGACACTTGGCTTCCAGAACTTTTCTTTCCTTGTGGTACTTTTCTTGCCTTCATAATTTCGCATTTCTAGTATTGAAAGTGCAACAGTTCGCGTGTCAGCTTCTCGATGGCTTTTCCTTTTGCAAAGCAGCCTGTGCATTTTCTCTATAAATCAGTGTCATGGTATCATAATTAGCTTTTAGCCTCCTTTCCTACTCCTTGCTGCCTTTCCTCCTTGCTGATGTGGTCAGGATGGAGTATTCTGTGCATAGACAGGCTGTACATTCCTAGCTTGGCAATCCTTCCACAATCCAACTCTGAATCACAACTTTGCAAGAATTTCACGCTGTGCAGACTTATGTCTCACTCTCTCTAGATCTCCTCTTTGTTAGTATTGCTGCTATTCTGCTTTCTGCCTCCCACTGGGCTTAAGTTTGGTCTAATAGTCTCCAGATGTGTCTTAACTTTCAGCTTTCCATTTTCCATGTCAGTTTAACTTCTTATGCATTCAGTTTTCCTCCATTAAAACCTTTTACTTCCCTGCTTACCAGTGACCTTCCCTGCATGATTTACCAGCAGTGTTTATTCTTATTTTATTCTTAAAATTTAAAGGTGCTGTCGTTTTCCACTAAATTTGTGAGTTTCAGATGCAAAGAAATCACAAAGACATACATTTGAAGAATTCTTGTAATAGTTTTTGAATGCATTACTTAGACTGCCAAAAGAAGTTCCTGAAAGAGTGATGTATGAGGGAAGTGGAGCTGGTGGGACACTGGTGGAGGCCATCAGATGGGTTTATTTTAAGCCTGTCTGTTAAGGTTGCTTTTATGAATTATGCTTCATGTAGTTTGTGACCCTCATGGAAGGGTTGCTGGAACTTGTGGTGTGAGGAGTGCAGGCCTGCTGCACCCCAGGAGGAGCAGGGAGAGCTGCTGCGTCTCAGACATGAAGTCTGCCTGGACATGTTAGGCACAGAGGGGGAGCCTGCTTCCTCCTCTAGCTGTCTGTCTTCTGCACATTCCACATTGACCCTTCTGCCTGGGAGGGGACGGGGTGGCTTTGCTGTGGTCTGTGACTGGTAGGATGCCAGGACTCTGTGGGCCATCCTGCCCTGTCTGCTCCTGTCTGCAAAGTCTTGGCTGCACATGTCTGGAGACTTCTATTAATGTTTTCCTAGGGGGTCCCAGTCATGCTTAGGTCATCCCCATCTTTTAGAAGTCTGGTGTCAGTTTGACTCTGGGAGCTGCTGCAAAGCTGGTCAGTGCAGTAAGGCCTCTGTCTGGCTGATCAGTCTGAGGAGACTCTGCTTGGTTCTCCTGTTCATTTGTGATGCATCTGGTCCTGAGGGTTGTTCATTCATGTTACAGTGTGATTTTCCCTTGGACTCATTGAGCATCTCCTAAAACCTAAAGTCTTAGGAACCCCCAAACTGGTGTGGTACATCACTTTCAGCCTCTGTGCCTGGCTGACTTGGAGATGACAGTAGCAAATTCTGTCTTTGTGCTGTGTTGTGTGTGTTCTTGAGGAGGCAGACAAGATCAGCTGTATCCAAATACACCTTGTGGATTCTGGGGTTGTGCCTTCCTCTTTCACTGCTTAGGCAGCTACGTAGAGACCACATGCTGTACAAAGAGATGCTCCCTCCCTTTTGGGAGGGAAAAGTCTCACTGGAGTGCTCAGCTCACTGGTTATTCACAGGAATGTTTTGCTTTGTGATGGCTTTTTGGAGTGAGCACACACACATTTCTCTGTTCTGTTCCCCCCTCTCAGGTCGTCACTGTGAGAGTGTGATAGATGTGTGTCCCCGGAAGCCTTGTCAGAACGGCGGTACCTGCGCTGTCGCCAGCAATATGCCCGATGGCTTCATCTGCCAGTGTCCTCCGGTAAGCACCGTGTCCTCACACTGCACTGCCTAGCTCAGCTCTACAGCTCTCTGGCTAGATTCTCACTGGTTCACTCTAGGTGAAGATCGGACACTCTTTACCCGCATCCCTTACTTTATCTACTTAGCAGGGAAACCCAGGCTTCCAGGTGCCCTAGGAGAGTGATGCTGCCTGTTGTTACCCCAAACAAGTATGGTCTTGAACTATCATAGCTGGCTTTTTTGTCTTAAACCTAGCATTAAATTACAACTTTTTTTTTGCAGTCCTGCGTTTTCTGTGCTTACTGCAAGATTCCCCTTGTTTATGGCTCTTCTAGGCTGTTTTCAAAATGTAACAGAGCCTTGTGATTTCCTAGTTTGTCTATGAGGTTAAGTCCAGAAAGTTACGGCTCCAGCAATGAGGCTAGAGGAGTTACAGGGGAGAAAGGATTTGCCCATTACACCTTGCCTCCAGTCCTCAGAGTGTTGAAGAATAAGTTTGAGAGACTGATTGTTTTGCCTTTTTTTTCCACCCCGTAGGGTTATTCTGGAGCAAAATGTGAGTTCAGCAGCCACAGTACTTGCGGACAAGTGAAATGCAAGAAGGGGGAGCAGTGCATCCAAACATCTTCTGGTCCACGGTGCTATTGCCCCAAGCTGTCTGTGGGAGAGGAATGCCAGACAAACCCGGGCTGTGCCAGTGCCCCCTGCCAGAATGGGGGCAGCTGCCACCCTCATTCTCAGCCTCCTTACTATTACTGTCAGTGCCCTGTTCACACCCAGGGCAGCCACTGTGAACAGCCCGTAACGTTCAGCCCGGAGCCGCGAGGATGTCTGGATTCCCAGTGTGCAGAAAAAGCCAGGGATGGCTATTGTGATGAAGACTGTAACACTCATGCGTGCCAGTGGGACGGAGGCGACTGCTCCCTGACAATGGAGGATCCTTGGGCCAACTGCTCCTCCTCACTGCGCTGCTGGATGCTTTTCAATGGACAGTGTGACGAGTTCTGCAACACGCCCGAGTGCCTGTTTGACAACTTTGAGTGTCAGCAAAATAGCAGGACGTGCAAGTAAGGCTCGATGCTGAGAACATTTTCTCTGTGTGACTAACATAGCTCCTGCCTGCTGCTCCCTTCTCTTCCATTGTTTCTCTTGCTGTCCTTGCTGAAAGTTTGGCATCAAGGAGTTTCTGCTGCTTTGTGTACTTCTCGTCTCTTTCTGGAATTTGTGTGCTGTGCACTAAGTCGATAACCTGAACAATGGTAATGTGTTAACCTGCATGATGGATGTGCCCTGCTTTCCCTGGAAATGTAAATGGGAGGCATTTCGCCTTGTACTAGATCTTAATAGTACTGCCTGCTATCCTGAATTTTGCTCCATACCAGCAATGCCTGTATTTTAATCCCAGCTGTGTTTGCTACCTCTGAATGTGTTTTCTAGCTTGTTTGTAGTGGCACTTCTTTCTCTTCAGTTATTTGTGACAAATGCTACAGCTTTGCAGTGATGATTCTCCCTTGGTGAGGTGGGAGGTGTTAGATATCTTAGTAAACAGAATAAGCAGTTCTCTTATGCTTTTTCCAGAATTAAATCATGGTTTCTTGACATGTTCTGTGCTTCCTATTTTTACCCTCTCAGGCTGCAAGCTTATCCTAGGATTGTATTTATTCTCCTTATATCCTGATTATGAGTGTTATTTTGCCTCAAATGATGACAGAGTGTAAAACCTGGGCCCCTAGGCTGCAGGTATGCTGTGCAGAGTGTGTCAGTCCTGTGTGCTGCCTGTAACCCTCTCACTGCTGCAGGTATGACAAGTACTGTGCAGATCACTACGCAGACGGGCGCTGTGACCAGGGCTGCAACAGCGAGGAGTGCGGCTGGGACGGCCTGGACTGCGCTGGGGACAAGGCCGAGAAGCTGGCAGAAGGCACCCTGATCATCGTGGTCCTGATGCCTCCTGACGAGCTGCTGGAGGATGTCCGCAGCTTCCTGCGCACTCTGGGAACGCTCCTGCACACCAACCTGAGGATTAAGCTGGACTCCCAGGGGAACCCCATGGTATTCCCATACTATGGGGAGAAATCGGCAGCGCGGAGCCGTCGATCGCTCGTGGTCGTTCGCAAGCACAGAGAACTGGAGCAAGAAGTCATTGGGTGAGTGGATCACTTTGTCTCCTGCTGGCCTTATTGTGCTGGTAACTCTTGCTTGTAGTTGTGTGGGTCATTCTAGACTTTCTAGGGCTGTAGATTGTTTTTTAAATGGGAAAATGTAGCGCTATTGCAACTGCCTGGTTCAGTGTTGGGGTAGAAGGATTAATGTAAAAGGCTGCTGCAGTTTAACCTAGTGCTTTGGCCTAAATTTCTGTCACTGACTTCTGTGCCCTCGTACTGTGTCTCTGCAGCACCAAGGTGTTCCTGGAGATTGACAACCGCCAGTGTGCAGAGGATTCGGAGCAATGCTTTCACAACACAGAAGCTGCTGCAGCTCTCTTAGCTGCTCAGGCCATCAAGGGCATGTTGCCCTATCCTTTCGTGTCTGTCCAAAGTGAGTAATTGCAGAAGAAAAAGTGCTTATGGAGAGAGGCAGTCATCAAACTTGGGCTTGCAAAATACTCGGATTATTGATTATCATCTTCTTGTGTCTCGCTGTTCAGTGTGGTTTCTGGGAGCTAACTTGGTTGTCCCCAGTTATAGGGATATGTTTGTGCCAACTGCACAGAGGGGACATCTGGTTAGTAAGATAGGACATTTAATTAAGAGCCCAGTTGTTTTAATACTTGTAGAATCAGTAATCTCTCGTGCTACAGCACTGCAGTGGTGATCTCTGCACTAAAACCATTCATGTGCTTTAAGCCATTAATTCAGTGGAAAAGGTGCCATTTAGAGAGAAAGGCTGGGAGGCATTCCTCAGTCCAGTCTACCAGATGTTTTCTCCTCTGGCAATATGTAATCTCTCTGATTTCTGCTCCCTCTCCTTCAGTGTGAGGCTCGGCTGCAAACCTGTACTAGAGTGGCATTGTTGCTTTTCCTAGTTGGGTCACGCTTGTATCTTCATGTAGATCGGCTCTCCCTGTGCTGAGGGTGGCTGGAGGAAGGAGCAAGGTCTTTGGTTCAGCAGCCATATATTCGAAAAAATACTTTGAGAAACCCGACCAAGGGAGGCCAAAAAGAAGAGATATGTGCTTAAAACAGTCTCAGTGAAGCCTAAACTCTCTATAGAGACAATATGCTCCCTGCGGAGACTGTGAGAAAAGAGAGTCTATAGATTGGAGATTGTTGTCTCCACTTTGTTAATCACACTGTATTTTAACTGGAATTTTTTTAGGTGAGCCCTTGTTACCACCAAAGACCCAGCTGCTTTACCTGCTTGCTGTGGCAGCTTTGATCATCCTGCTAATCCTTCTCTTGGGTGTGATGATGGCGAAGCGTAAGCGCAAACATGGTTCTCTGTGGCTCCCAGAGGGATTTATCCTGCGCAGGGATCCCAGTAACCATAAACGCAGAGAGCCCGTTGGGGAAGATGCTGTTGGACTCAAGTAAGTTTGCATTTAGGCCACTGACGTTCTGTTTATTAATGGCTTAGAGGATTTTGAGAATGTGGCTGATACATGTTTCATCAAAGGCATTTAACTCCATAGAGAAAGCTTCCTTTTAAAATAGAACTTCTCAGGCTATTCCTCTAAATTTAAAAACACCTGTTTTGGACAGAAGAATTTTAATTAACTGTAATGTATAAAATGCCAGCAAGGAATCTGATCTCCTGGTTTTGTTTGGTTTTCTGACACTGAGCAGTATAGATCAGCAGCCGAGTACTGTTTGCCTAATTTTTTCCTGGAATAGGTGAGATGTTTTTAGGTTGATAGATGACAACAAACTTCTGATATCTCTAGCTCAATGCATCAAAAATGTGACTCAGAAATAATGGCAAGTTTCAAAAGTTTTATGCAGTTTTGGCTTCCCACTGAATTAAACAACTTTGCAGTTCTAAGTGCATGTAATGCCACTGTTGGCTGCCTGAAATTTGTAATTTCTTGGTTCCTCTGTTTGTAAGCTACCAGACTTACAAGCAGCCTGCTGTTAGTCTCTGCAGGGTAAGTAGCAGAAGTAGCACCTGCTCAGCCTGCAATGTGATATGTCCTCTTTGTTTGTCAGAAATCTGTCAGTCCAGATACCAGAGGGTAACCTGGCCGATCCTGGGACAACTGAGCACTGGGCAGGTGATGGTGGGCCTCAGCCAAAGAGAGCTAAGGTAAGGATCTCCAAGACTCAAATACCATCTGAAACTGCTATTGAGACAAACATCTGCATTAACTTCCCTTGCCCAAAACCTCCCTTGGCCTAGGGATTTGTAATATATTATTAATGGTATCTGAGGAGCAAATCCTCAGGTTAACACTGCCACCACAGGCTGATGGCGAAAGTACCTTCTGTTCCAGCGTCCCTTCCCTACTGCAGCAAAAGGGACAAGAAGGTTAATGTAATGTCTTGCAGTTCAGGCCTGATAATGTATGGTGGGAGTATGAAAGCTGAGAATGCCAAGCAGAAGCAAATGGAGACCACCATTAGCTTAAAAGAAAACAAAACCCCCTAAAACAACGAGAAAGCAAACAAAATACCGAAACACAACAAAAATCCCCACTCAAACTCCAAGAAACCCTGCCAAAACTAAGAACACCCTGAGGACTTTCAGTGTCTTTGGCCACTTGATGGGTATTTTGAAGCAACTGCTTGTTTCCTGTGCCCAGGCTGAGGACCAAGCCTTGCTGCCAGAAGGTGATGAGCAGATAGACCAGCGCCAGTGGACACAGCAGCACCTGGAGGCAGCAGATGTCTGCGGGAGCACCTCACTCGCCCTCACACCCCCTCAGGCAGATCAAGAAGTGGATGTTCTGGATGTCAATGTCAGAGGGCCAGGTCAGTACTCAGAGTGTCTGTGTGTCCTGCCAGTCACCCACCAGCCCCCCCGTCTCCAATGGCTGGGGCTGCTAATGTTCAAAATTAAGTGGAGTGTGCAGGAACACCAGCAGAAATGTTAAGGTGCTCAAGGAAAGCACACAGGGTGCACTGCAGAAAAGAAAGCTGGAAAGGTTAAGCCATGGTCTGTAGCACATGGAATATCATGTGGCCAGGAGAAAAAGAGTTCACTTAGCAAACACCTGTAGAATCTCATTTATAACAGCATGTACCTAAGTGATATTGTCAGAAATTCTGAATGCATAATTGTGCTGGAAATAACCCCCAGTTTCTCCAGTTGGATCACTGCAGAGATCTATGCCAGACTTTTCTAAGGACCAACTTAGCAGATTTTATGAGGTGTCTGTTATCAGTTGTGGAAGCAACTGATGGCATTTTCCTGAATAAGATGACTTTTTGGCAGACAGTCTACCCTCATTAGCAGCGTGTGAGGTGTCTGTCGTGGAACAGAGCAGCAATGCAGCAAGATTTTTCATGAGTTTTTTTATTCCTTGATTTATATCTTCAGCTTATGATGATCAACTCATTGAATTCATAACAGAGCTGTGGACTTTGAAGGTTTCGATAACCTGCAGACAGGCTTGCTCTCCCTCAGTCCCAAATGACTAGATGCCCTGGCAACCCTCTCGTGCTTTTTATGAGTGTAGTACTAAAGCTGTATAAGCTGGTAAGGGACTGGGTGGGTCATCTGGTAATAACTGGTCTCTGGATTCTGAGAGGAGACAGTTGACCAATAACTTTATTCTGGTTGGAAGAGCTGCAAACATGGCTCTTGTTTGTATGCAGAGAGGTGATGCTGATGATATTGCTGTGATTCCTTTTTTATTGAGTTTTGTGGGAATATTTCCATGCAATTTAAGGATGACTGGACCCATTCTCTCAGTTCCTTTCTATTGTCTTTTCTGCTCATTGACCCGTTAGCTCTCCTAAATGCAAAGAGAAGGAGGGATTTTTGTGTAACGAGTGTGAGAACATAAACCATCAGTTTTCTGCCAAATTTAAGCTTTTCTTTATTTCCCCTATTGAATCTTGTAGTTGTGTGATAGGGTAAAAGCTTTCCAAGTACAGGCAGTAATGTTCTTAAGACTCTAGACTGCTTATTTTCATGTTCACCCAAAGCTTTGTCCAACAACAGCAATGAAATAATACTGACCTGTGAGTAGTTTTCCTGCCATCCAGATACAATTGTGAAGCTTGCGGCAAGCTGCTCTAAGTTATTTCTCTCTGTGGCGTCAGAAGCAAGCAGCTGTCAGGGGCAGAAATAATTTTAAAAGTCTTGAGAGATGTTGGAATTACAGGTTAGTAAGAAGGGGTAGGATTCCTCATAGTTAATGTGGCTCTTTCTCTGCCCTGGCCACCCTCACTTTTGCAGGCAGATGGAAAAAAATGGGCCCTTCTGAGAGACAGTTCCCCTCTGTCCCAAGAAGTCTGAGAACTGGAGGGTTCACACCCCAGTAATGTTTTGTTGCCCCTAATTAATTACAAAGGGCGTTCAGGCTGACTGACTTGAGTGCAGGTGTGTGGGCTGGAGCCATCTGAAGCTGGGTGAGTTAGATCCTGGCTGCAGGTGCAGGTTGAACAGTAGAGATCTCTTCTAGAGAAAGGAGAAACACCTTGGTATACCAAGGTGTTCCTGTCTTAACCCAGCACCTTCTGCAGTCTCTCAAATTTAGAGGGATCTAGGAGCTCCGGTGTCCTCCAGAAGCATTGCCTAGAGATTTTGCCTGTGGGTTCCTTACATCCCAGCTTTCAGTACAGTGTGCCTGACCTTCAGGTGTACCTGTCTGGTGAACTCCTGACTTTGCTATCTCACTCTGCATTTTACATGTACTCAGGGGCTGTCCTACTGAAAGACAGCAAACAGAAGAGTTTTCATAAAATGCTGCCACCACCTTTGTTTCCCCATGCTATTCTTTTACTGTGTCCCCCAGAGCAGTGAGGACATTCTTTTCACTGGACTTATTGTGAGTGTGTAACCAGGGAAATGCAATTATAGGCATAACTGGTAACACCACCTATAATTAAAATTGATGAACTGTCCCTATTATATGCCCCTCTTTTTTTTCAATTACTAAAACTTCAGTGGTTTAGACTGGAATTTTCCATGCTGGGTGTCTGCCTCCAGCTGGATGGTTTTGGGTTCTTTTCCAGCTCTTTGAGAGAACAAGCTGGAAGGAGGAAAAAAGACATTGTGTCCACAGCTTTTTTTTCTCTAGTAGTCCATCAAGCACTTAATTGTGACTGTCTAGCTGGATGTGCTTTTGCTAGCCTCGTAAAACCAACTGTGTGTGGCTAACTTGCAAGGCTATGAAAAGAGCTGCACATACCTGAGAAACTTTGTGGAGGGTGGCAGCTAATTATTCCAAGGATTTAATGCTGTGCTATAGCTGTGTCCCTGTGGAGCAGCTAGGCATGATTGTCCAGGACAACTGCAGTGATTGAGCGAGCCAGACCTATCCTGCGAATGGTTTTTCCCAGAGCTGTGGTGCTGGAGGAAAGGAAAGCTCCTTTCTGTGCTCTGTCTCTCTGCTCTTTGTGTTGTGGCAGTACGGAGGAGACCACAGCCTGACTGGAATACTGAGGAGTGTTCATTTGGGACAAGGGAGCAGAGCCAGCAGTGGGAGGGAGAAGCACAAAAGGAGGTATAGCTTTGGAGACCAGGAGAGAGGGTCTATAGACAGGACTGGATCTTGGAACTGAACCCGGGCCCATACGTCAACACTTTGCTGCCGTCCAGCAAATCCTGGGAAAGGAGCCGGGTGGAAGGCTGTGTGTCCTGTGGTGGTGAGCCACTAGGAGGAGCGTGCATGCTGCTGGAGCCCGGGCAGAGCCTGCTCCTTGCTGTACCCCGGCTGGAACCGTAGATTTCTATAAAGTTTTAAAATTGTCCTAAAGCAGAGAGCCGGGAAGGCTCAGCAATCAGAAGCTGGGAAATGGGAGCAGGGCATTAGAGCTCTGTCTGTTACTTTCAGTAGGAGATACCACCTTGTTTATGTGCACAGAACCTCATTATGTGTGGTGCACTGTCACTGAGAGCTGTGCAGGCAGAGAAGCTGTTGTTTGTCCCCTGCTTGCCCATGGGATAAATCAGGTACTTGCTGAAAAGATTGTCTTGTAAGTCTGCTAGTAAGCTCCAGTGGAGCAATTAGCACAGAGTGTGGTTCACTTCTGCTGCCATCTCAGTCCCTCTTACGTTCCAGGTGCCTCTGAAGGGTGTGCAGTAAAGCAGTAAAATCAGTAAGGAAGCATCAGTGTCTACAGCTGCAGTCTTTGGGTTTTAGCGAGTATCACGTAACTTTCAGAGGCTGCTGAAACTGAAGCACAGCACTTGGCATTTTTATGGGTTGCTGAAAATATGTGGAGGTGTTTTAAATCTTAGTTATCCTGCATCAAGGAGGGTATTAACAAGGGTGAAAAATCAGCAGCATGAGGTGGTCTTCCTCCACTGTTCTCTCTGATCAGCAGAGAGGGAGATTCATCCAAGGGAGCTAAGTTAAATTAGAGGTTTGGAGGAGCCTTTCTCTTTCCACTGACAATGCAGGGATCCTGGTTGGACAAGTGTGACGACTAGCCATCAGTGTGAGCCTGTCACTAGAGGCTTGGGGAGAGTAAGACCACTATCTCCTACAGTAATCAGACTATGTGAGAGTATTCATCCTGGGGCATTTGTCAGCTTTGAGTGCTTGACTGTCACAACTTCAGGGTCCTTCTCATGATAACCTTGCTGTAGATAGGAAGGCTTTTGTCTGCATTTCACTTCAGGTTAATATCCAAAGTGAATGTCACCACTGTCACCAATAATCAGTGGCTAGTTGCTCAGTAATTTTTCCTTCAGCTGTTTTCCCCAGGGATGTGATTAGAACATCTGTATGAACAGTTACATTAGTTGTCAGGTTTTATAGACCTTGCTTCTCTTTTGGAATTCGGCTAGCCTTTACTTTTTGTGGAAGTTTTCCACTTCAGCAGTGAAGCTTTTTTTGTCTTGCAATAATCTTAGTCCTTAGAGGAATATCTTAAGTTCTTTTGGGGTTGCAGTAGGTACTAATGTCCTGCTTGGAAGGAAAACATCTCGCTAACTCTCTTGGGCTTTAAGAAAAGAGAACAGGTCTGGGTTAAAGCAACTGGAAGGATTGTCTGTAGCTGTAGGTGCTCAAGGGGGAGGGATTGTGGGAAGGTTTCCATGCCTTTGCTTCACTGCCAGGTCACTATATCACCATCTCCCTCATTGCAGATGGATGTACTCCACTGATGTTGGCATCTCTGCGTGCGGGCGGCTCCGACATCAGCGAGGATGACGAGGACGGGGAAGACTCCTCAGCAAACATCATCACGGATTTGATCTACCAGGGAGCCAACCTGCAGGCACAGACAGACCGCACAGGGGAGATGGCTCTGCACCTGGCAGCCCGTTACTCCAGAGCCGACGCTGCCAAGCGGCTCCTGGACGCCGGGGCGGATGCCAATGCTCGGGACAACATGGGACGGACACCTCTGCACGCAGCCGTGGCTGCTGACGCCCAGGGGGTCTTCCAGGTATGGCCATTGGACAACTCTGGGCTCTGTGTTTATAGGAGCCTGTCCAAGCTGTGCTCTGTTCACTCACAGCCCTGCTCTCGTGCCTTCCACAGTGCGGTGGCCAGGCAGAGCTATTTTACATCCGGTTTCCTCGGGTATTCATAGCTTGAAGAACTCAGCATGCATAAATTATCTGGCATGTATTTATTTGGTCTGTTTGCCCCTGTCACCTATTTTCTGGGTCCTTGCATTTCAGTGCTCCGGCTGCTTTGTCATTGTAAAATTTCTCTTGAGATTCTGCCAAATCCTCAGTTTTGGTCTGTAGAGGTATTGAAAAAAAATCTGTCTTCCCCTGTTGTCCAGATCCTGATCCGTAACAGAGTGACAGACTTGGATGCTCGGATGAATGATGGGACGACCCCATTAATTCTGGCTGCACGTCTGGCTGTGGAAGGAATGGTGGCTGAGCTCATTAATTGCCAGGCTGATGTGAACGCCGTGGACGACCACGGTAATGTGGACACCACGTACCAGGCTGGGCAAATATTTGGCATGGTGTGAGCAGGGAGGGGTGGGTTCTGCTCTCCTAGAGTGGGGGCTGTTCATGAATTCTGTAGCTAAATCACACACTGGGCTCTCCTGCAAAGTCCCCCAGCGGTAATAAACTATAGGCTGCTGTGCAGTGGCTTGGTTAAACAATCCTGGAGGAGAAGCAAAATAGCTCCTTGGTTTGTTACTGAAGTTGTTGGGTTTCCCTGCAGGTAAATCTGCTCTTCACTGGGCTGCTGCTGTCAACAACGTGGAAGCAACACTAGTACTGCTGAAAAATGGAGCCAACAGAGACATGCAGGATAACAAGGTACAGTGTGGGGGTGCTCAGCAAGCCTGTGCTTCCTAACTCAAAGCATCTCTTTGCTGTTGATACTGAACTAAGTTCAGATTTTCTAAACTGGGTGCTCAGTGCAGGTCTTCCAAAGCCAGACTGTGACTGGAGTTATCCCCACGTGCTGGATGTCTTACAGGGGTTTCTGATATGGGAGAGCAGTTCTCTTCCTTGTTTGGCCAAGTGCTGGGCATCAATGCTGTCCTGCTTTCCTGGCAGGGAAGGAATGCAGTACACAAGTCAGTGGTGTGTGAGAGCAGCAGGTGAAGTGCTGCTGGTGTCAAACAGCTGGATTCCAGTTAGCAGAGAGAAAGATACCTGGCAGCACAGCAGCAGTTGTGTCCTGTCACATTTCCATGGATCTCAGTGCAGGGTGGATATGGGGACAAGCCCCTCTGTTTGACAGACTGTCTGCATTGTACGCATGTTCTGTAGCTTCACTATTAGTTTTTGTTGTGTCTTAGTCCTTGGTTTCTCCCCTCTGCCTAAAGTTTCTTTTTTGGGTTATTATGTATTACTCAGTGGATTTCAGGGCTACCAACAAGCTGCAGTTCCTTACTGGTGTGTTTTAGCCTTTTGTACCTTTCCTTCAAAGGGAGCAATGGGAGAAAGGCACCAAGTGCTTTCATGGTTCCTCCAAGCATCCAGCGCACAATAGTGCCCTTCCTGCTGGGATAGTTCAACCTGTGCTCCACTGATGTGTGTGAAATTATCTGTAATCTGCCCTTTTCAGTGGCCACCTCTCAGGGTGGGTGGGCCTTGGAGACTGTTAATGTGACACTGTATTCAGCAGTGCTTCCCAGGCTGCCACACCAAAAGGGGCTTTGAGCTGTACGTCGGTCTCCCCACACTGAAGCTGCTAATATATTTATTCTCTGTGTTTCCAGGAGGAGACTCCACTCTTCCTCGCTGCTCGGGAAGGCAGTTTTGAAGCCGCAAAAATCTTGCTGGACCATTTTGCCAACCGAGACATCACGGACCACATGGACCGGCTGCCCCGGGACGTGGCCCAGGACCGGATGCACCACGACATCGTGCAGCTCCTCAATGAGTACAACGTGGCCCACAGCCCTGCCGGGCACCCCGGGGCCATGCTGAACTCTGCCCTCTCCCCAGTCATCTGTGGCCCCAACAGGTCCTTCCTCAACCTGAAACACGCTTCACTAAGCAAGAAGTCACGAAAACCAAATGCCAAAGGCATGCCCACCAGCCTCACCAAAGATGCAAAGAGGAGAAGGAAGAAGTCCCTCAGCGAGGGGAAAGGGCAGTTTTCAGAGAGCTCAGTGACCCTGTCACCGGTGGATTCCCTGGAATCACCCCATGCTTTTGCATCTGAACCAACCTCTTCTCCTGTGTTGCCCTCACCAGGGGTGCTGCACTCGTCGCCCAGCTCGCTGCTGACCACTCCATCGGTGCAGGCTGCGCACACCATGTCCTTCTCCAACCTCCACGAGATGCAGCCCTTGGGACGTGGGTCCAGCACGGTGCTCCCATCTGTCAGCCAGCTGCTCTCGCAGCACAGAACCACCCCTCCCAACAGTGGGCTTGGCAGGCTCCGGCCAGGCAACGTCTCCACCGAGTGGATGAACCGCATGGAGGTGAACGAGTCCCAGTACAACGAGATGTTTGGCATGGTTCCCCAGGTGATGCATGCCCACCCCAGTGTTTCTCAGCAGAGCGGCTTGGTTCAAGCAGACGCGAAGCACCTGGGGGTGTCCAGGGAGTCTTTGCCGCCCATCATGACTTTCCAGCTGGTTCCCAAGGGCAGCATAAACCAGCAAGCACTGCCGCAGCAGGCCCAGTCAAACTGCGCTCAGAACATGGCTGGCCCTCTTAGCTCCATGTACCAGATCCCAGATCTAGCCCAGATGCCCAGCGCCTCGTTCTCCATGGCTGCCATCCCTCAGCAGGACGGGCAGGTGGCTCAGACGGTCCTCCCGGCCTACCACCAGTTCCAGAGCTCGATGGGGAAGTACCCCACGCCTCCCTCCCAGCACAGCTGCTACTCCTCGGCCACAGAACGGACTCCTAGCCACAACCGGCACTTACAAGGGGAGCACCCGTACCTGACTCCGTCGCCCGAATCTCCAGACCAGTGGTCAAGCTCTTCCCCACACTCTGCCTCTGACTGGTCTGACGTGGCAACCAGTCCCAGTAACAACCAGCGCGGGCCAGCGGCCACTCACATGACAGAGCAGCAGCGGAACAACATGCAGGTGTACGCCTGAAGGTTGCCCAAGGTGCAGCCCGACTAAAGCGGACTCCAGAACTCATGAAGGTCTTCCAGGATGGAAATGAAGAACCATTTTAGTATCCAAGAGTCTTAATGAGCCCAGGATGTTCTTTAATTGGAGGGACTGTGGTTGCTGTAGACTTGTATGCTTTTATGCTAAACAGAGAACTGTAGAAGCTGGTGATGGAGAAGACCAGCTGGGTCACTTCTAACCAATTCCCACACACCTTGGATGTGACTGCTGTCTGCACTGGATTCTCCAGTCTGCTTTTAAACATGTTCCACCGTTGCTTTGGGGAGACAGCTGTTCAGCTTAATACATCTTGTGGTCATTTCTCCAGAAATTTAGCCAAAACCAGCTTTGTATCCTTGTTTTGTTACTCCTTCTGTTACCCACATAACCTCTCTCTGAAGCACCTTCTACTAGTTCTCCTCGAGTTCAAGTTGCCTTGTCTTGACACAGCTCAGAGCTGCACCCGCGTTCCTAGACCCCCTCCTCCCCTCATCCACTCTTGCTCAGCAAGCGAGCTGGACCTCCCAAAACACCTGCAGGTCAAGTGACACCTCCTGTCACGCAGCTTCACCCTTTCCTCTTCAAGAGTCTTTGTCTTATAGAGACCCACTAACACCCCTTAGCGTTCTCACTGCCTGCTCCCCAGGTATTATGAGATTATATATACATATAGTCTTTTTAGGTTGTTTGTTTTGTTACTTGCCCTCCCGAAAACGCTGGTCTGACCTGGTCTTCTCACCACGGTGGCCCGTGGACACATCTCTCCAGTGTTGTGTGTCTCTTCCCTGAGACACCCCTGACCATTTTGACACACTACCCTCCCCGTGCCCCCATCCTGCCAGGAGTGTCCATGACTGCCTTCGTGGGCTCCCATGCCAGAAGAGATGCACTGCAACTGATACAGGCCTTTTGGGAAGCTCTTGGGATGAGCACGAGTGTTTCAAAAACTGGTAACACAAGCTCCCAGCGTTCTTGCACAGTAGTCCCCTCCCATCCATCCAAGGGTGGCTGTGTGTCCTGTCCTCCAGATACCATATGCTGCCTCTTTATGGTAGTATCAAGAAGTGTCAAACATGTGGTCACATGTTTCTGGTGTGTGTCCTTCTGTGTCAGGAACGACATCCAGCCCTTTGGAAAGTGTCCCTTTTGCTCCAGCCCTGGGTCGGAGCTGCCTTGTCTTCCCCTCCCAGCGCACAGAGGCTGCAGCACTGACTGACGAGCAGGCTTCCAGCAGCAGGAGCGGTGTGCCAGAAGCCAGGAGCTGGGCTGTGGCAGCAGACCAAATAGCTCAGAAACCATTGCCTCCTGCAGTTTGGTTCACAGGTTTGGGGCTGTCCTCTGCTCTCAGCTTCAGCCTGTGTCAAGATTTCCCAGCCGAGGTGCCCCACGTGCTCTGTGGGACCGCAGGGGCCGTTCGTCCTGCGGCTCCCTCGATAGTTTTGGAGTTGTGGAAGCCAGCTGTCACTGACCTTAGACAAACAGCCGCTCTTTCTGCTTTGTCCTCAAGAGTAGCGCTTCTCTGAAGGGCTCCAGACCAGCCAGCAGCCGAAGTGAACATTCGTGGGGATGGTTTGCTCCTACCTCTTCAGGGGAACGCTGCAGACACGTCTTCCAAAGAGCTCGGGGCTGTCGGCTGCTGCCAAAGGACTGAGGGCTGCTCCCCTCCGAGCAGGCCATCCAACACCCTACCATGTACAGTATTGTCTCTGGTGTTTCTTTCCATTCTCATCAAGAGTCAAAGTTGCTTTTTTTTTTTCCAATTCCACTCAATGGTACATGAAGGCAGGGCCTCAGGAGGAGCTGGTTCCCGG
Organism: Lycocorax pyrrhopterus obiensis; assembly: GCA_014706295.1. Classification (NCBI taxonomy): domain Eukaryota; kingdom Metazoa; phylum Chordata; class Aves; order Passeriformes; family Paradisaeidae; genus Lycocorax; species Lycocorax pyrrhopterus. The sequence goes on from JACSVZ010000013.1 coordinate 24,917,159, forward strand.
GGCCGTCATTTTGGGCTGAAGTTTTTAATTGTGTGTGAAGTTACTGCTTTTCACGGCGCACACAGCGTTCCCCGGCACGCTCGCTGCAGCATGGCCTCTGAAGTTTAGCTGCAGCCGACTCAGACCTCCAGGGAGGGGCCTGCAGCCTCCTGGGGGTCTGTCCAGGTACACGTTTCACTGCAAATAATGAAGTGTTGCTACATCGATGCTGAAGAAACAAAGGGCTTTTGCTCGTTAGCCCCAAATAACCAAGTGCCTTTTTATATATGTGGCTACCTTTTACATGATGAGTGCTTTCTGTGGAATGAAGCCGGTTCCGTGCCTGGCCTGTTAATACGATGGCCCTCTGCCTTTCTTCTCTTTTTTTTTGTTTTTTTAAACTACTTGTAAAGATAATATCTCCTTAAGGTGGTATTTTATCTCGTAAGTTGTAGAGTAACCATTCACACAGCAGCATTTTCCTATATTAATAATGGAAAATATTTGCTTATTTTTACATTTTTTATAAAAGTCTTTTATGAAAATAGTTGCTGCCAAATGTATAAGCAATTTTTATCCCCAGAATAAAAAGTATGTGCCCAGTGTCTGTGTGCTGCTGTTTTCATTTGTTTTCCTGGCTACTGTGGCACAGCCACTGGATTATAAATGAATCAGGGGTGCTCTGTCTCAGCACCACATGAAACCCCACCACTTAGCTCCACCCAAGGGAGCTGGAAGCAGCCTGGTGTGGGTGTAGCAGATGAATTTTGGGTCTCTTGTTTAGCTGAGAAGGGAGCAGTAACCGGCAGCCAAGCAGCTGGGCATACTGGGAAGGATGGGGAGGATTGGGATGGGCCCTTTCTTAGGCACTTTGGATAAGAGTTCTTGCTTGCCTGTGGGAGCCAGGGAAGGGCTGGGGCATTTGTGTGGCTTTTAGAAAGGTGGTGAGCGAGGGTGGGTCAGGCAGTGGCCAGTGGAGCTGTGGATTCACTTGCTCTCTCAGGTCCTACTTGCTTCCCTCGGCTGTTTCCTGTCCTTGCAGCAGGGAAGAACAACCTCCTCCCTGGAGCTGGGGCTGCCTCCCTGGTTTTGTCTCAGCAGTTGATGCATAGAATCCTTAAGGTTGGAACAGCCCCCTAAGATCATAGGGTCCGACCTTTAACCTGGTGCTGCTGTGTTCACCACTAAACCATGTCCCCAAGTGCCACATACAGATGGGTTTTGAACATTACAGGGATGGTGACTCCACCACTTTCTGGGCAGCCTGATCCAATGCCTGACTGCCTTTTCATTGACAAAATTTTCCCTCACATCCTCTGTAAACCTCCCCTGGTGCAACTTGAACCCATTTCCTATCATCCTGTTGCTTCTTACCTGGGAGAAGAGACCAACCCCCACCTGTTGTCTACAGCCTCCTTTCAAGTTGTTGTAGAGAGTGATAAGATCCCCCCTGAGCCTCCATTTCTCCAGACTAAGAGCATGAAGATGAGCGATTCTCCAGCCTCTGAAACAGGGAATCACCACTCCTCTGTACTGGTCTCAGGCTTGAGGAGTTTGACTTGAGTAGTCAGAAAACAAACTCAGTAGCTGCTGTGCTGTATTTGGAGCACGGAGGTGCCACTGAAGCCTTGGTGCTCACGTGGCTGTTTTCCACCTCTCGCTGTGGACTCAGATGGAGTCAGTAGCTGAATTACAATGCTGAGCTGGGCTAAAGCTGCTGGGGGTGTTTTAAGGGTTTAATATTCAAACAGTGCAGCTCCTTTATCTCCTGGTAGAGCCAGCTGGGTGAGTCCAAACCTCCAGAAGGCATTCATCCGTGTTCTCCCACAGCTTACACATCTGTGCCAAAGTTTAGCGAGCTCTGCTGAATCCCTGGCACAGCTGCATTGAGTTTACCGGTGCTCAGGCTGAGACTTGAAGCTGTGTCTCCTCGGGACTGCTCATGCCTCTTCCCCAGCCCGGGATGGCCAGGGGCTTGTGGAAACTTGCTGTGTTGCATCCAAACTGAACCACCCAGGCAGGGAGCCGCGGCATCCCTTATCTAACTGAGGAGCAGTGGAGGAGCCTCAGGCTCTTTTGGGGAGCTTTTTCACGGTTTTTCATAAATCAGGGTGGAGTCCTGTTTTCTGGGGAGTTGCTGTTTGCAGTGACATCAGCAGGGTTCCCCTATTGATCAGGGCAGCTGATGTGTGGTAGGTGTTGTTTCTTTCAGAAGTGATAGCAGGCAGCAGCTGTGTTTGGACACGAGAAGGTTTTACCCCTTGGATCCCAGAGAGTGCCTAGCAAGCAGCAGCAGCTGTATCCCGCTGTGTGGGTGAAAGAGAGGGGTCTGATCCTCCTCCCTCCCCGGGGCAGAAGCCAGACCTGCCTCTGCATGCCGGTGTGGAGCTGCTCCCTGTGGGTGTAGCAGCGTTCACCGGCTGCATGTTTCAGCAAATGCTGCCACAGAGGAGAGCCCGTGGAAGATCCGTGGGCTGTACGTGGCGACAGCCTGACAGCAAGCTCTCCATGTGGGGGGAAGCAGGGCTCAGCCCTGGCTCTGGATCCTCTTCACGTAGCTGCCTCCTGGGCCACACTAGTGCTGGTGAGCACCAGGCTCTAAAGGGCAGCTCTTCTCCTCCCCACTGGCCTCCACCAAGGGTTTTGGGGAAGGAGAGCCAGGCATTGGCCGGAGCTGGCAGCGGCAGGAGCCGGCAGCTTTGCGGGAGCCATGGGACGGGCGGCAGGATGATCTTTCAAAGCTGCTTTGGTCCATCAGGCGCCAGCAAAGTGACGCTCCAGAGCAGCGTGGTGGCAGCAGGAACGTGGAGAACTCCAGCTGCCTCCCACAGGTGCAGAGGACACACCGGGCCAAGAAGCAAGGACCATGGCAGAGAAGGCTGTGCCAGACCTTGCCGACGGGCTCCAGCTGCTGGGGCCAGGGGCTCATCTCTGTGGCTCCATGCCGGCAGCAGCCTCCCCGGGCCGGGGCTGCAGGGACCCGCCTGGGGCAGGGGCAGTGAGGGGCTGCTGCTGCGAGAGTTGCCCCTTCCTCCAGGAGGGACACGGAGTGACGAAGCCCTGCGTCACCGCCGGGCCTGAGGGCTGGGCACCCTCCCCGCTATCTGATGGCACCGCCAGCCCCCGGCTGCAGGCTGTTCCCACATCCCGGCGTCCCGCATCCTGCTCGCAAACATCTCCCGGCAGTTCAAACAAGGGCGGTGTGTGAGTGACGCATGGCAGAGCCGGGCAGGGCGCGGGGCCCGGCCGGGTGCCATCCCTTGGCTGGGGACAGGGGCAGTGCCAGGGGGTCGGACCCACGGCCCGGCCGCTGGCCGCAGGGATGCTCTGGCCGGGATCCGGGGATCAGCCCCGGGGCTCATCCTCGCCAGCCCCTGGGCAATCCAGGGATGGCTCAGCGGGCATCCCTGACAGGTGCCAGGCTGCTCTGGGCTAGAAGATTATATCTGTATCGCGGGAGCAATTAATGATAATTGCAGGGGGTTTATTGACCAACTAGGACAGGTTCTTCCTGTCTGTTTCTGGAGATATGTTAAACGCAAACAGAGTGGAGATCTGGGCAATTTTCCAGCGAAGTGGGGGAGATGGAGGGGGGTCAGCAGTAAGATTTTTATGGTGAGAATCACCTGAGTTGGGCAAACACAGGTGCTGATGAGCCCCAGGCTATAAAGGGCAGCTCCTCTCCTCTCCCGGTGACCTGAGACAAGCCGCTATTCCTCACCGTCTCCGGACAACAGGTGAGGAAGAGGCAGCTGGGGCCTCGGGATGCTCAGAGCTGGCTGGCGGGCGAACAGGAGCTGGTCCCTCTCCCTGGTAGCTGCCGGGGAAGCTGAGCTCTGCCCTCGCTGGATGGGGCAGGCTGCAATGATGCATTTTTCAGCCCTGCGTTGACTTTTGTCGCTGCTTCTTTGAGGGGAAGACGAGCTGAGTCTGCAAACCGGCCCCAGTGCCCAGGGATTAGCCCAGATAAAGGGGAACTGCGCTGATGCGGCTGATTTGCCTCCCCAGCCTGGGCAGCGCTACGCGCTTAGGGCGTGAAAATGCCGCAGTGCACGTAGTCCCTGCAGCCCCACCGGCCCCGGCTCTGCCTGTGCCATTGCCGCTGCTGCACCACGGCAGGGATGGGGTCCCCCGACCCGTGTCCGCGACAGCACTCTCCCCTTGTCCCCACAGAGCAGCTTGGCTCTCCCAGGTGCCTCCTGCCGAGTCTGGGACTGATGGGGCCAGGACAATCTGCTGCCAGTGTGGGCTGGGGACTCCAAGCCATGCCTGGGCCGTGGGGTGCAGGCATGGGGCAGTGACCTGTGCCGGGGAGCGGAGAGGGAGGCACAGCCTGTAATCTCCTGCAGGCAGCTCAAAGGGGCCAGGCTCAGCCCACAGCGGGGCAGGTGTGCACTCTCTGGGCACAGGTGGCATCCCCTGTCCCCAAAGGACCTTGCGTGACTCTCCCGAGCGTTTACAGGGAGTAAGGAGGATGGCGGCAGCGGCCAGACTCGCTCTCCTGCTGCTGGGCTGCGTGGGGCTCCTGCACGGAGTCGGTGAGTGCCACGGCTCGGGGGGCAGCTGCTTCTGTAGCGAGGCAAGGAGGGAGCCACACTCCTCTCCGGGCTGCGATGCCAGCTGTCCCTCATCCCTGCTCTCCCCAAACAGATGGCAGGTACATAAACTACTGCCCTGACGGCTGGTCCTACTACAGGCTCAGCTGCTTCAAGTACTTCTCTGAGTCCCGGACCTGGGACGAGGCTGAGGTAAGCCTACCGGGGTACACAGGTGGACAGGGACCTCCCCATCTCTCTGAGGAGCCCTGGCACTGACAGCTCTCCCCGCAGAGGCAGTGCCAGGACACCGAGAAAGGTGCCCACCTGGCCTGGGTGGAGGACCCCTACGAGGGACTCACCCTGGCAAGAGCCATCTCCTACTACCAGCGCGCGCAGCCCGTATGGATTGGACTCGAAAAGAGTAAAGAGGTGAGGTGTGGGCGGCAGGGACGATGGGGGGGTGGGGGACAGCAGGGCCATGCCCCTGAACCCCACTCTCCCTGTACAGAGCCAGGCCTGGCAGTGGACGAGTGGGAATAACTACAGTGTCGCCACTGGGCTGCCTGGGAACGGTGCCCGAGGGGGGAGATGCGCCATGCTGACCCACCAGAGCGGTGAGTGCCCGGTCCGTGCATCCGCCTCCAGTGCTTGGGCTCGGCCGGCATTCCCCCGCCTCCCTCCTCCTCCAGATCCCATGCCCTTGGAGGGCTGCGGTGGGCACAGCTGGTGCCCGTCCTCGCCGTGGCCCCCGCCAACCCCCGCCTGTCTCTCCTGCAGGCTTCTCTACCTGGTCCAGTGGCGACTGCTCCCGGAAACATCACTACATCTGCAAGTTCTACCCCTTTCACTGAGCACTGCCCCTGCCCCTTGGAGGACCCCGCGCCGGCGATGTTCCTCCCATGCCACCTCTGCCTCTGTTCCCGCAATTCCTATAAATACACCTATAAAAAAAAGAAGCATGCATGCTGTGTGAGCTTGGTGCTGGTGCAAAGCCCTGAGCTGGTCCGTGAGAGAGAGAGACAGGCTCTGCCCCGGCTCCCTGAGCTTCCCAGCTTCCAGGGGCTTCAGCGCTGCCGGTGCTGGCAGAGATGTTTGGGGGTGAGTCCCAGGAGCTGCGGGGCCAGTGGCTCTCCTGGCTGAGCACTCGTGTTTGCTCATACCAGCCCTCGGGTGCCCAATACAACAGGTGTCCCTGGGGAGCAGGTGGGGGGACAGGAGTGTCCCCAGGACGGGGATGGTCCATGGAGAGCTGGGGCACAGATGTGGGTGGGGATGGGAGCTGTCCCGGGTGTGCAGGCATGGGGACAGGTGGTCCCCCAGGTGCAGACAGCTCCACAGGAATCTGGGGGCTGCAACACTGCCCCGTGGCCACGTTGACAGCAGCACTGGGACCAAAGGTCTCTTGTGTGTCACTGTTATGTTGCCATAGGCATCACGTGGCTGTTTGCTCTGCGGCTTTGAAGACGGCTCTGCCCCCACCCCGCTCATGGGGTTTTTACCCCGCCAGAGCCGCGGCACGTGTCAGACGTGGACTGCGTCCCGGGCAGCACGGATGGTGCCGGCACCAAAGCCTGGCCGCCCTCTGCTCCCTCCCCAGGACCGCGGGGGCAGCCGCGGAGGCCACAGGGCGCCGTGCTCGCTGCGCGGTGACCGCGGCTGTGCCGGTGAGCCTGGCACCGGAGCTGCCACTGCCCCAGGGCAGCCGGGGCTGCGGGACAGCCCGTCCCGCTGCTCAGCCCCGGCTCCAGCTCCGCGTCCCCAGGCTTTGGGGCACAACACGGAGACGTCTCGCAAAGCTCCCCCCTCCGAAGCTCCGCTGCCCCTGTCGTGTTGGCTGGCGCTCGGTGACCTTTGAGCGCCAGGGTCCAGCAGGCTGATAAAGGCCGGGAGGGCTGTGCCGAGCTGCCCACGCAGTTTATAAAAGCACTACGCAAGGCCCATCCCGCTGTCCATCTGTCCGGCCGGCCGTCCCTTCGTCCGTGCAGCGGCCGGGGCGAAGATGTTGCGCTTGGTCGGGCGCGCCGCACGCTGCTGGGGGGCGAGGTGGGCACCGCCGGGGCCAGAGCAGGCACCCCGGGGCGCCCAGCATCCCACGGCTTGGCAGAGGGCATGGTGAGCACCCACATGGATCCCCAGAGGGGCTGGAGACATAACCAGGGTAGGGGTGGGGAGCTGGCTGAGCTCTTAAACCTTGCTGAGGAAGCGGAGCCTCTCCCTCCTCCCCGCAGCACCGCCAGGCACAGGGAACTAGCAGGGATTTGGGGTGCTCCCAGCCCGGGCTGCTCGCTGGTGGCATCTCCCCAGGGCCACCCTCTGTCCCCAAGGCTGCCATGGGATTGTTGCCACTCCCTCTGTCCCACAGCCTCTCCAGTGCCGCTGGGACAGGTGCCTGGCCCAAGGATGTGGGCATCCTGGCCCTGGAGGTGTACTTCCCTGCCCAGTACGTGGATCAGGAGGAGCTGGAGAGGTTTGATGGTGTGGAGGCCGGCAAGTACACACGGGGCCTGGGCCAGAAGCAGATGGGCTTCTGCGCCGCCCACGAGGACATCAACTCCCTGTGCCTGACGGTGGTGCAGCGGCTGGTGGAGCGCGGGCGGCTCTCCTGGGATGCCATCGGCCGCCTGGAGGTGGGCACCGAGACCGTCATCGACAAGTCGAAGGCCGTCAAGACCGTCCTCATGCAACTTTTCCATGACTCTGGCAACACTGACGTGGAGGGCATCGACACCACCAACGCCTGCTATGGGGGCACAGCCTCGCTCTTCAACGCGGCCGCCTGGGTGGAGTCCAGTGCCTGGGATGGTGAGTGCAGGCAGGGACCGTGCCGTGGGGCTGGACGCTGGGTGGGTGCCATGGGACAGGGGAAGGAGACAGGAGGTGGCCTGAAACCCGGAGTTACTCCCACTTCAAAGGGAGCCACTGCACCCTTCAGGCTCTCCATCACCCCTGTTTCTTGCCCGTCTTGGTGTGACACCTGGCAGCGTGGAGATGGGAACACACCATCTCTATGAGGGCCATGGGATGGAGGCATCCACCCACTGATGGCCCTGCCAGTCCCTCTGTCCTCCCTCAGGTCGCTATGCTGTGGTGGTGTGTGGGGACATCGCTGTCTACGCCACGGGGAACGCACGGCCCACCGGAGGTGCCGGAGCCATTGCCATGCTGGTGGGACCCAATGCCCCTCTGGTGCTGGAGAGAGGTTGGTGTCATGAGACCCTGGGGATGGCAAGCTGGTGGGTGCTGTCCCTGGGGACGTACAACCATGTCCCAGCCCCGGGCAGAGCTGCTCAGCTCCAGCAGCGCTGGCTCTGCCAGACCCTGCTGGGTACTCCAGGGTGCTGGCTAGCCACATCTCTGTGGGCACTGTGGAGTGACTCAGGGAGGCTGCTGGATTCCAGGGGTGGCATGGCAGGCAGCACCTCTGGGTGTTTGCCCCTGGGCTGGGACGTCCCGATGCTCTCTGACAGCTGGCTCTTCCCGTGCCTCCAGGCCTGCGCGGAACCCACATGGAGCACGCCTACGACTTCTACAAGCCGAATCTGTCCTCTGAGTACCCGGTGGTGGATGGGCAGCTCTCCATCCAGTGCTACCTGCGGGCGCTGGACCGCTGCTACGCCGTGTACCGACGGAAGGCGGAGACCCAGTGGAAGCAGGGTAAGTGGCAGCACCCCCGAGGTGCCCATTGCAGCCCCCTGGATACTGATGGCCCCATGTTGCCTCCCAGCTGGCATCCAGAGGCCCTTCACCCTTGATGACTTCAAGTACGTCATCTTCCATTCACCCTTCTGCAAGCTGGTGCAGAAGTCTGTGGGGCGGCTGCTGCTGAACGACTTCTTGGCCTCCCCCAACCCCGACACAGCCTCTGGCCTCTACAAGGGGCTGCAGTCCTTCCGGTGGGTCCCTGTGCCATGTCCCCCATCCCTCAGCCCAGCCAGGGATGTGCTGGTCTGGGGTTCGAGCTGGTCTCTCTCTGGGCAGCGATGTGAAGCTGGAGGACACCTACACCAGCAAGGAGGTGGAGAAGGCATTCCAGGCAGCCAGCCAGGACATCTTCAACCAGAAGACCAAGCCCTCCCTGCTCCTCTCTTCCCGCAATGGCAACATGTACACACCATCCATGTATGGCTGCCTGGCCTCCCTCCTGTCCCAGTGAGTCCCCCCAAAATGCTGGCCTGGGGAGAGGGAGGAGGTCATTTTGGGGAGGACGTTCCCTGGCTGGATAGAGGGCCAGAATTCATCTCCCAGCACTCATCTCCGCCTGCCTCAACAGGAACCTGATGCTTTCATTGCACACAACCCCCAGCGTGGACGCAGCCTGCTCCATGCCATCTCCTTGCCAGTCTTTTCATCCCAACTTGCTGGAGCTGGGCCAGTGCATAAAGCCCTTCTCTCATCACCAGGAGGATGAAAACCCCTGTTGTCATGCCCAACAGAATGAGTGACCCCACGGGAAAGGAGCCATGGGAACAGACAGGCTCTGAGGGGAACAAAAGCCTTGTCCTGGGGCTCCCTGGCACCACCACACTCCAGGGCCACATTCCCTTGGAAATGTGGCCCTGAGGCCCAAGGATCAGCCTGCCTGCAAAGGAGGCAACCCCCTACACTACCCCTACAGCCCTGTATCCCCATCACTCCTCAGCCCAAATCTCCTCTAAACCCCTAACCTCTCGCTGCAGGTGCTCAGCACGGGACCTGGCTGGCTCCCGGATCGGTGCCTTCTCCTACGGCTCGGGACTGGCCGCCAGCATGTTCTCCTTCCGCGTCTCGCAGGATGCAGCCTCAGGTGAGCCCCAGGGGAGTGAGGGACTGGGAAGGGAGGCCAGCGTGGGGCTGTGGGGCCAGGGCTGCCAGCGGTGCCATCTCACACATGGGGTGCCCGTTGCCAGGCTCACCCCTGGACAAGCTGGTCTCCAGCCTGGCTGACCTGCCCGCTCGCCTGGACGCCCGCAAGCGCGTGGCCCCACAGGACTTCGCCGAGATCATGAAGAAACGGGAGGAAACCCATCACTTGGGTGAGTGGGGTTGGGGGGATGTGACCCTGCCCAGCTGGGACCCCACAGCACCGCTGAGCATCACTGGCCTCTCCCTGCAGCCGACCACGCTCCCCACGGCTCCCAGGCGGATCTCTTCCCTGGAACCTGGTACCTGACACGGGTGGATTCCAAGTACCGCCGCGAATATGCCAGGAAGCCCATCTAGAGTGGGATCAGCAGAGTGGTGAGCCCTGCGGAGGGGGATGCTCTCTTTCCCATTGTCATCCCTGTTCATCCCTACATCCGGGGCTGGCCTCTGTGGGAAACTTCACTTTGGAGGGCTGGGGAACGGCCAGCCGTGACTCGGGCCCCAGAGCTGTTGGAGATGGCCGCATCTTCTGCAAACGCCTGGGCAGTACAGGGAATAAAGGGGTGGATGGGAGGTGGCAGCAGCTCAGCTCTGGCTCCTGGTCTTGAGTGGTCTCCTCCCGCCCCAGGTGCCTCCCTCTTAACAACCAGCTGGATCGCAGCCACTTACAGGATTTATTCCATGGTCACCTGCCCTGTTAGACATGGGAGTATGCCCTGGCATTTCGGGGGAGCCAAATAAGCCTCATCGCAAAACCCGTGGGCAGGAGGGCGCAGGTGACGCAGGGACTCACGGGAGGGCTCATCCCCCTTGCAGCGCTGCTCCCTGGGCCACGTCCCAGCACGGGACTGTGGCCAGACAGGACCTCAGCAGCCACAGAGACCTTTGCACCCTTCAGCAAACAGCAGCAGGGCCGGGGAGCAGCAGGGGCAGGAGGGAGGGGGTTTGGGGTTGAGGACTAAGGACCGCACAGACAAGGCACCACATGCTCTCTCCTTCTAGACCCTTTATTGAATGTGGGGCCACCCCAAACCCAGTGTGGGCATCAGGGATGGCCATGTGCGATGCTTTCCCAGCTGGAGGAGGGTCCAGGTGCTGCAGCCATGGGGAGAGTCCTTGTCAGCAGTCGGGGTCTACAGCAGGTGGAGCTGGAAGACTTCTGTGACACATGGCTTCAGCTCGCTGAGGTTGGGCAGGGGGGCTGAGAGCCCCACGATACTCCACTGCTCCCCTGCCACTGTGCTGGAGCTGTGGTAGGACAGGAGCTGGGCCCCTGCCTTGCTCAGCAGCCCTGGAGAGGAGGACAGGAATTAGGGACACAGGCTGCCCCACTGCCCCAGCAGCCAGTGGGGAGCTGAGCCTCTGCTCACCCCAACACCCTCAGAGGCCCATGATGCCGTTTCTTCCCCCACCCCAAGTCCTTTGCTCCACATCACACAACCCCCTGCCCAAACCCCCCATCTATCCATCTCTCCAGGCACCATCTGCTGCAGCAGGGGCTCAGCTCTAGGTTGGCTGTGGGTGCTCCCCAGGCTGTCCCTGCAGCTCAGGGCTGCCACAGGGACTCACCGGTCAGCGTGGCCAGAGCACTGGGATCGGAGGCTTTGGCTCTGTAGAGGAGGAGAGGGCTGGACAGCGGGGCTGGCTGCTTGAAGGTGGCCCCATTGATCTGCCACAGGACCGGGGTGCTGCCCTGCACCGTCCCCGTCACCTGGTGTGGGGTGCCCTGCAGGGACACCTGCACCAGACCAGTGCTGCTGTCGGGCTCGGGGGCCACATCACTGTGGGTGGTTGTGACCTGCCAGAGAGACGCGGCCACTCAGTGCCCAGGTCCTGCGTGTGGCTGGGGATGGGGAAGGAACGTCCTCAGAGGCACCCCAGGGAACATCCAGCCTGAATGCTGCATTAGCAGCCCGGTAGGGTGCCCCCAGGCTCATGCTGCTTGGTGGGGAAGGTGCACCAGGCTGAGGTGCAGAGCCCGGGTGTCCACGCACCTTCAGCCCAGCCTCTTGGGCCAGCAGTGTGGCGTTCACCAGGGTCACCTCCCTCTGTGTCCCTCCGGCCAGCATGCCCACGGCCACGGCAGGCATCAGGTAGCTCCCAGCCTCCTTCAGGGGTGTCCCTGGGGAGCAGGGAGGAGGCGTGGATGAGCCAGCAGCAGAGAGGCCAGGCCTGCACTGGAGTGGCCAGCCTGGAGCTGGTCCTTCCACCCACCCAATCCATCCACCCATCCATCCCTGCACACCCCTGGGCTCCAATCCCACCATCAACCACCTTCCTGTCTATCTGTTCTCCTGCCTGCCCATGGGGGTCCCCACACCCAGGCTCACCTAGGGTGCAGACCTGCATGCTACCCTGCACCTGCTTGCCCACCGTGCGCAGCAGCGTGCCCAGGGCCCTGGCCAGGGCAATCCAGGGCTTGGTCTGGGGTGCAAAAGCCTTGCTGAGAGCCTGCCCATTAACCTGTGGGAGAGAGTGAGTGGTGAGAGCCTGCCAGGGATCACACATGGAGCATTGCTCCCAATGCACCCATGGGTTACGGCTGGGGGGACTGAGGCCCAGAGGTCAGGTGCTGCAGGGGGACTCACTACACCAGTCAGCCCTTTCCCCGTGGCCATGTCCACGATCTGCATGGCGATTTCCTTGCCACAGCGGCTCTGTGCCTCCCATGTGCTGGCACCCAGGTGTGGGCAGGAGATGACGTTGGGGTGGTTCACCAGGTCACGGTCCTTTGGGGGCTCCTGCAGACACAATTCCATCCTGCCATCAGCTCCCAGCACCCACCTGGGAGCTCAGAGCAGGGGGGATTTACCCCACCTCCTTTGCAAGGAGAGAAGCTGAGAAGGGCTGTTCCTGGGCCCAACCCCACAGGGTTTGCCAGGCTGCCCTGCCCTCGTTTGGGCAAAATTAAGGTGATGCTGAGACAAAGCCAAGCTTGGGGGGTCCCAACAGCCCCACTCACCTGTGTGAAGACATCGAGGGCGGCCCCGCCGCACTGCCCCGACTGCAGTGCCCGCAGCAGTGCGCCCTCGTCCACGATGCCACCACGGGCACAGTTGACCACCTGCACACCACGGCGGCACTTGGCAAAGGTGCTGTCATTCAGGAGCCCTGCAGAAGGAGGGCTGTGAGCAGCAGGGGGCTGCCCCAGCTCTCCCCCAGCCTCCCTGTGATCATGCCCACTCCATACCCGTGGTGGAGGGCAGCAGCGGCGTGTGCACCGTGATGAAGTCACAGCGGGGCCAGATCTGCTCCAGCGGCAGCTGCTCCACACCAAAGGTGGCTGAGACATCGGGGGTGATGATGGGGTCGTAGCCTATGGTCTGAGGCAGAGCAGGCACTCACTCTTACAGCCTGGCATGGTGGCTCTGGCCAGGTCAGGGAGGTCCATGTTCCTCATCACTCCTCCCTGCCCTATCTCCTTACCTTCATGCCAAACGCCTGCATGCGGGTGGCCACCTCCCTGCCGATGCGTCCCAGCCCCAGCACGGCCAGCGTCTTCCCATTCAGTTCCATGCCCATGTACTGGGGAGCACAGGGAGAGTGAGCAAGCACACCCCACATGGGCACCCACCACCCAGAGGTGCTTCACCTGCCTCCTACCTTCTTACGGTCCCACTTGCCCTCCTTCATGGAGGCAGCTGCCTGTGGGATCTGCCTAAAAAGGAGGCTGGGGTCAGTGTGGGGCAGGGGGCCGTAGGGCACGCCTCTGTCCACATCCTGCCTTGTGCTCACCTGGCCAGGCACAGGATCATCCCACAGGTGAGCTCGGCGGCGCTGAGGCTGTTCCCAGTGGGTGTGCTGGGGATGGAGAGTGGTGTCACTGGTGTGTCCCCCGGGCTGACAGGGGTCTGTGCCCCGTGAGGATAGAGATACACAAGGTGGTGCCATGGGTGGGGAGGGCACCCTATTGAAGACGCCCCCGCCTCCCCAGGATCACAGGCACGGAAGTCCCCACACTCCTGCTCTTACTTCATGACCAGGACGCCCTTCCTGGTGGCTGCCTCTACGTCCACATTGTCCACGCCAGTGCCAGCTCTGCCTACCACCTTCAACCTCTCTGCCGCCTCCAGCACCTCGGCCGTGACTTTGGTAGCCGAGCGGACGATGAGCCCATCGCAGTCCTAAGGGGTGACAGACACGGCGAGTGGGACCAGGGCCGGGGCTGGTCGTCCCGAGATGGGGACAGCCGCTGCCAGGGTCCGGGATCTGCCGTGCGAAACCGGCCGGGCTCTTGCATCAGACAGGAGGCGGGGACCGGTCGAGAGGGCCCGCTGCCACCCGGGACCGCCGGCCTGCAGCTGTGCCCACCCACCCCTGCACCCACCCACCCACGCCTGGGTGCAGCCCTGCCTCACCCGGATCTCCCGCAGCAGCTCCTCCTTGCTCAGCCCGGGCTTCTCCTGCACCCGGAGCCCGCCGGCCTGCAGGATCTCCCGGCAGCAGGGGTCCAGGCTGTCGCTGATCAGCACTTTCTGCAGCTTGCCCAGTGCCATGGCGGGAGCGGGTCCGACGGGACGGGGATGGACGGCACGGGACGGGGGTGCCGGCTCTCTCCGCACGCCGCCGAGAGGCTGCTGCTGCCCCTCCGCTGCGCTAAAAGAGCTGCGAGCGGTGCACGTTTTTCGGGCTCATTGGGTCCCGTCTCCATGATCCCACCTCCTTCCCTTCCCCTCCCCGCCCCAGCCCGCCCGGTCCCCCCCTCATCCCCCCCGCTCCCGGGGAGAGGGAGGGAGGAGGCGGCGGTTGCGGGGCCGGGGCTGGGCCAGGCCCCCCAGCAGCCCCAGAGAAAAGGAAGGGGGTGCTCAGCCAGGACCCCGTTGGTCGGGGAGCCACGAAACCGGGGGGAGCGTGTCCCGACCCTGCGCACCGCGTCCGTGCCTCAGTTTCCCCGTCCCGCATATCAGAGCTCAGCAAGACAGGAGGGGGACAGCAGTGGCAGCCACGACGGTGCGGGTGGCTCCCCACAAAGCTGGGGGTGCCGCTGGCAGGAAGCAACCCGACCCCAGCCCATGGCGAGCCCAGCCATGCCCTCCCCAGCTCGCCCAGGAATGGGGGTTCCCCAGACCCCACAGCTCAGAAGTGAGGCAGAGCCATGGCCGCTGCCCACCCCCGACTGTTGTCCCGCTGTTGAGCAATGCCCCTGACAAGGGGCCGGGGACACGGGGCAGACCTCGCCACCGGCTCCCAATGACGTGGGGTGCATGGGAGCCACCCAGCAAACGCCCTCCATGGGGCAAGAGACGCGGCTGCGTCCAGTGACCTCGCCGTGGGAAGTGCTGGCCCTGAGACACGATGGTGAGGGGTCCATGAGACCGGGCACAGCCCGGCATGTGGATGTGGCCAAACCTTCACAGAGCACCTGGACCAGACACACCCCAGATCCCGCCCATGGGGAGCAGGGTCTGGCCCTTCCTTCCACCACTTTCCATGCACTGGGGGTGAGCAGATCAGACCCAGTGCTCCCAAGCAGGGTCCTAATGGGATTGGGCCCTTCCCCAGGCTCTGCACGCCCCAGGCAGCATGTCTGAGCCAAACTGCTCTGTGTGAGACCTGGGTGGCCCTGGAGGCTGTTAAACCAAGCAGAGCCCAAGTGACGGACCTGTCCCAGCAGACAGGAGGTGGCCAGAACAGGATGACTGTCCTCGCCACAGGCAGCGCCGCTGAGGTGGGAGAGCCCAGCACTATGCACACCCTGGAGCTGTGTACAGCCTGGCACCACGTACAGCCGGTGCTACACGGCAGCCACAGCCAGGGAACAACCGTGACGCCAGAGCGGGAAAAGTCCAGGGCGGCCAGCACGGGGTGAGAGATGCGGTCAAGGGCAGCGACTGGTGAAATCTGCAGCGGTCCCGAAATGGCCCCCCGGCACAGAACTGTGACCCGGGCACAGCGACACGGCTCCCTCTCCACAGCCTCACGAGTGGGGTGGGCTGGGGGCACCCACACTGCGGGACCTGCTGTGGCTGGAACATGGCCCGCTGTCCCGCAGCCCTTGGCACAGCCGGGCGCCTGCCCCGGCCTCTGTTTTAGCCATTAGGACCTTGCTCAAAGTGCCCGGAGGACACATCAGGACCTGTGATCCCGGTGCCCTGCTCCCCGTGCCAGCACCGCCCGGGCTTGCCCAGCGCCTCCGTGCCTCCTCTCCCACGCCTGTGGCGCGTTTGTGCGGAGGACACGCGTGGCTCCTCTCCCACGCCTGTAGCAGGGCTGTGGCATCGCTTTTCCCGGCCAGCTGGTGCCCTCTCCTGGGGATTGTGGCCAGACGCACAGCCGCACGGCACCCCGGCTCTCGCCGGGGGCCTGCTGGGACACCGGGGGTGCTGGCGGGGTGGCTGTGCCAGAAGGCATGTCCCCCCACTCCTTGCCCTCCAAGGGAGCCAGATGGAGGGGACCCTAAGGCTGGAGGGGTCCCAAAGGTGGCAGGGCCAGCGGGATGGATGCACGAGGACTCGGGCTGTGGTGGCTGATGAGTTACAACAGGGATGGAGTGTGGGGCTTATGAGGGCACAGCACCCCTCTGCTGACCCCATTTGTACCAGGTATTGCGTTTAGAGTAAGAAATTTGGCAGAAAATAAACCCACTTGTGTTCCAGCTGGTCCTCAGAGATCAGAGGGCTGGGGACAGCTAAGCTTAAGTTCTGAGAATAACCAATTTGGCACTATAGGTCTGGTTGTGTTCAGTAGGAAATTCCACGAGTGCAGCTTCACAAATAGTGCAGCTTATTGATCCAACACCATAGGTTTGGTCACATTCCATAAGAACCTTCATAATCAGAGATTCATGAATAGTGCAGTTTATCGAAGCAGCAGAAACATAGATACAGAATTGCTGTTGATAAATGCACCACTTGCAATAGAGCTCTGACAGTAACAATAATGTTGTGTTAACCAGGGTGATGATAGTAACAATTGTACGAAGAAACTTACCATGAAGGTGTCCCCACTTGGGAGGAGGGAGAGGAGAGTAGCGCACAGATAGTCTCCAAGGTACTTTTGGGTCTTCCTCCTAACCAAGTAAAATTTATACCCTCCTTATAACCCAGTCAAAACTTTTCCCCCTACTCCTATGTTATGTAGAGTATGACCTACGTGGAGAGTATGGAGCTTATATATGGTACCATGTAGTACTAAGCTTATTAGCATATGCAGGGTGCATATTTTCATATTTAAATGATCCTTAATCAGACAAAAGTTACATTTTTGGCCACTGTGTCCTCCAAATTTCTGGTCATATGGCTTTGTTCCATTTGTCAGAGCCAAAGCAGGACCTCCTCCTTCAGCCAACTCATCTTTTCTTGCCACCAACTCTGTGGTTCTCCATCCGCGCAGGTAACACAGAGGGTATGGAGAGTAACCCTTAGCCCTTGCCTGCCTCCTTGGTCATCCTTCCTCACAAGGGTCCTGGAGAGACTCTGCTTGGTGGCAGGTGGGGGGGAACCATGGGGACAGCTGGTTGAAGGGCTGTGGGGGTGCAGGAAAGAGGAGAATGGGGTCACGCAAGAGGGAATTGGGGAGAGGGTCCCTGCAGGGAGAATGGGGCTGGGGGAGTGTGAATGCTAAAAGCCTGGCTGCAGAGAGATTTCTCAGTTTTCTGACAGTGTCTGTGTGAAAGCCTTGCTTTCTCACGGACGCTATGGGAAAACAGTTGGGAGGTTTTGTAAACGATGATATTGTTATGATACCATAACAATGTTGTTGGGTTCAGCCAATCCCTCTGGGGGGTGGTTGCTCAGTGAACCAATAACCTTATGTCGGTGTCCAGCGTGCTAAGTATATAAGCGAATTTGTAAATTAATAAAGGGTCGGTTTCTTCTTGTCCTAAACCATCCATGTCGCTTTATTCCTCGGTCTCTGCGAGCTAGTGACAGGGGAGGAGTCAGGGGCAGCACTGGTATTGGGGCATCAAGCAGGGAAAGGAATTAGGGGCATCAAAGGGGACTGGGGTTATTGGCATTGGGACGGGGAGTGGCGAAGAAGAGGAAAGTGGTGGGGGAGATTTGGGGGTGTTTGGTTGGCATGGTGGGTGTTCAAGGGGGTTTATGGGGATTAAGGACTGTAGGAATGTCTCCGTGGAGGACTGGGAAGTCATGGACAATGAGAGAGCAAGTGAGGGTATTGTGGGGCTGGAGCGACACCCGGGGACTCATGGGGCTCTGGGGTGGCAAAGGGGATTGGGGGTGTCAGGTTGAGATGGAGGCATCCAAGGAAGAGGATGACCAGGACGACTGGGCACGTAACTGGGGTGTCAGGATGAAGGGTTGAGGGTGCCTTGGGGGATCTTGGCTAATTGGGTGTCTTTTGGGCAGACTGTGAAGTTGGAAGGATTGAGGAAGGGATCATGGATTGTTTCTGGGGGACTGAAGTGTGAGGAAGGATTGGGGCTCAGTCCAGAGGGACTGGATGGAGTGGGGGACTGGGGGGGGGGGGGTTGGCTGTGTCAGCCGGGACAGGATGGCGGCTGGGCGGGGGGGCTGGGGAGATTAAGGGTGGATGGGGAGAGGGATCAGGGAGAGAGCAGAGGGAGGGAGCAGGGAAGGAAAGATGGGGGTCAGAGGGGGGGATGGAGGGAAGGAAGGAAGGGTGCGGGGTCAGGAGGGAGGGAGGGATGCTGGGAGGCAGGGATGGATGAAGGATGGAGGCAGGGAAAAGGAGGAGGAGGAGGAGGAGGGGAAGCAGAGGCGGGCGGAGCCGGCCGGTGCCGCAGAGCCGCCTCCCCGGCGCACGCTGGGCCGGCTCGGCAGCGCCTGCGGAGACCCGGCGGCCCGGCCCGGTGCCCGCGGTGGCCGGCCCCGTGCTGGCCGGCCCGGTGCCGCCGGTGCGTGGCCCGGTGCCGCCCGGCCCGGTGCGGCGGAGCCCGGCGGGGCAGGATGCGAGCCCCGAGGCGGAGGTGAGGAGCGTGTCCATGCGCGCGTGTGACATCCGCGGGTGCGCGTGTCCGGGGTGATGCGGGTCGGGATGTCCGTGTGTCCGGGCACGCGGGGGGCTGCCTGTGCCCGGGACACCCGCGGGGGCTGCGTGTGCCCACGCTGGGCTGTGGTGATGCCGCGGCAGCTTGAGGCCCAGGTATCCCCCGGCATCGGTGCCGCCGGGATGCGGCTGGGATGCGGCCGGGATCAGAGTGTGCTCCCTCGGGGCTGTGCAGGGCCGGACACCCCCTGTCCCAAGCCCCATTCCCTTGGGCCGTGGGTGCCCCTTCCTGCTGCTGGGGTCCCGTGGGTTGGGGCTGGTGACGGGGCTTTGGGACGCCGGGTTGGTGGCTCTCTGGGCCCTGCACCAGGCAAGCCCAAGAGAACTCGGGAGTCACTGGTGTGCATGAAAGGGACAGGGGTCCCTTGTCCAGCACCGAGGGCACACTGGTGTTCGTTGCCCTGTGCCATGGGGACCTGTGGGTGTCAGGGCAATGTGTGTGTGCCAGATGAGAGGGCAGGAGCTGTACGGTCCTGTAGGATCCTCGGCTGGTGCCTGCACCATCACTAAGCTCTCCTCGGTGCACTGGGCATGTGAGGTTTGCTGGGAGGTGCCGGGCCAAGCATGGCCCTTGAAGGAAGGGTTCGGGGTGTTGGTGCGGGGAGCTTGGCTTGCCCCATCTGCGCAGCCCCGTTTTCATCCTGCCTGCTCTTCTCCTGACTCTGCCCGTCCCCGATTCCACGCTGAGCCGCTGGCCAGACCGTTTGTCCCGGCACCTATCCAGGGCTGCTGGGCCTCGGGAGCTGTGCCGACTGCCACGCCTGCGGTGCAGCGCCGGGAGCCGCCTCGCCGGGAGCGTGGGTAACCCCAGCCCCCGGCTCCCCCCGTGCTGCCGTGCTCAATGGAGACCTTGTTGCCGTGCCCCGTGTGCAGGCCGGTGGGTGGCCGCGCCGTGTGCTCTGTGCTGTGCTCACACACTCAGGCAGCCACCGTGTTTGTGGACGGCTGTCCCCGCTCCACGTCCTCCGTGGTGGCACTCCGCCCCCGCTGAGACATTTGTGCCAACGAGTCAGCAGGGAGCTGGGATGTGCCACGCTCGGCATCTGAGCTGCCACACTCTCCCTGGCCTTGCCTGGCCCTTGCCACAACCCCTCTGCCAGCCTGGAGCCACTGGCACACAGAGTGGCTGTTGCTGAGCACGGGGCTGGGGCCTGCCGTCCGTCCCTCCATCCATCCCTCTGTCCATCTGTCTCCTCGCGGGAGGTGATCCAGTAGCAGAAGGAGGTGAGTTGCTGTTGCTGGGTTCTAATGCCTGGTGCTTTGGGGATGCTTTACCCCAGGATGCTTTCCCCGTGGGCAGCAGCCACTCTCACGCAGCCCATGTGCCCTGGCCCTGGCTGCCAGCCCTGCGTTCTCCCCTCTCCCCGATGGCACTCTGGGGTGCTGCTGCTGGCAAGTGGCTGCAGTGGCCCTGGTGTGATGCCATGGAGATGCTGTGAGTCAGTGAGTGCTCTGAGTCAGGGCCGCGTGGTGCCCCTCGTGCCAGGGCTTGGAGGTACAGGGGGGTGGGCAGTGCTGCCCACTGAGTGGGGGGCCCCAGGGCTGTGCCCCCCTCATTCTGTGCTGTGCCAGCAGCTCTGCTCCATGCTCCAGGCTGGCATAGCCAGCATGAAAGGGCTCTTGTCCTCTTGCAGCCCCAGCAGCACTGCAGTGACCTCCCCTTCACAGCAAACAGATTCTCAGTGTTGGGCACAGAGACAGGGAGGGGGGACCCCCACTCAGCCCAGCCAGTCATGGCTGTGGCAGAGCCCTGGGCTCCTGCTGGCCCAGCATTCCCATGGCCAGGCATGGGGCTGCCATGCCACTCTGGCTGTGTGGGGTGCTGGCTGGGCAGCTGGACTTTGGGAAAGGGGGTGCTCTGCTCATTCACCCCAGAGCCCGCAGGCAGCCACTGCACTGGGCTGGTCCCACCTCAGGGTGGCCCTGTGCAGTAATATTTTGTTTCCCAGGCATAAGGTTATTTTTGGGTTGTTAATACCATTGCCATGGTCCCAGTCTGAAGCATTGTAACCAGCACAGGATGGCCTGGTATCAGTCAGTTGGGTATTCCCCCGAATACTCTCACTCTGTCCTTTCCTTTGTTCTTTCCTTATCTGTTCTCTTTGTGTCACCTCCCCACCAGGGACAGCAAGCCCTTCTCTAGATAGGAATATCTTGTTCCAGTGTCATTGAAAGAGTGGCAGCTACTGTCTAGTGCTCTCTCTGGCTCTTCCAGTCCCTTTTGGCACAGATTAAAATGAGAACCATGTTCACTGAACCTCCATTCCCCATGGATAGAGTTGGTCAGGTACATGGGACCAAGCTGTTGGGACAACCTCAGTTCTCTTAATAATTCTAAAGTGTCCAGAACTTGCTGTCACTCCTTTATGTTAGGTAGATTCTGCCCATATTCTGTTTTTTCCGGGGTTTGCAGGAGAACAGAAGTGGCTTTTTTAATCCAATAGACTCCCAGGAACTTAACCTCCTGCTTGGGCCCCTGATGCTGGGATGTAGGACTGCTCAAGGCTCACATTTTTCCTTGCAGGCAAAACCACCATAGGGTATTATCCAACCAAACTGATTAGAGGGATGGAGCACCTCTATGAGGGAATTTGAGAGAATTCTCTCTATGAGACAATTTCGTTTGTTCAGCCTGGAAAAAAGAAGGCTTCAGGGGGACCTAATTGTGGCCTTTCAGTACCTGAAGGGAGCCCACAAGAAAGATGGAGGGAGACTTTTTACAAGAGCATGTAGTGGCAGGACAAGGGAGAATGGCTTCAAAGTGACAGAGGGTAGGTTTGGAATGTATAGTAGGAAAAAATTCTTTACTGTGAGGGTGGTGAGACACTGGCACAGGTTGCCCAGAGAAGCTATGGATGTCCCATTGCCAGAAGTGTTCAAGGTCAGGCTTGATGTGGCCCTGAGCAACCTGGGCTAGTGGAAGGTGTCCCTGCCCATGGGAGTTGGAATGAGATGATCTTTAAGATCCCTTCCAAACCAGGCCATTCTGGGATCATTTGATGATGATGATGATGATGGTATCATTGATCTACTGATACATTGTAACCTTTGGTGGGGCAAGATTGTGGCTAAGACTTTTCCAGGGCTTTATGAGCAATAGTGGGAGAGTGTTTATATCCCTGGGGCAGCCTGTTAAAAAATGCTACACTCCCTTCCAGGTGAACCTGAATCCAGCCTTGTTGTGTTCCTGGAGTGGAATTACAAAAACCAAATCTTTTACATCCAGGGTTGCCATCCATGACTGGGGCACTCCCTGAAGTTGAGTTACCGGTTCCTCAATGTTTGGCACAGCAGTGGTTAAAGGCTCAGGACTGGCATCTTTTCTCCAAATCTGGTCCCACCCTGTCTATGCATCAGTAATCAACAGTTAATTGCCATCTCCATTCCAGTTTTTGGGTTAGCCAGACTGGTGAATTGTATGGGGTGAAAGTTTGGTGAGTTATTAATTGGAGCATTGTATGGGAATGGGCTTTGGCGTTGATTTGTGTTGTTTCCAAATCAGCTGTAACTTCAGGAGTTCAATTTTGTGCTGCAGCAGAGACTTGTATCATGGTACTTTAGTAGCTTTTGAATGAGGGAGTGTAAGTGCCATGTGGGGTGAATGCACTGTAGTATCTGGATTTCTTTTAGGGTCAGGGTTGAATGGGAGGACCAAATGTTGCTCTGCATCAGCTGCCAGGTTTGGCTGCTCAGAACATCGAAACCAAAAATGTTTTCATTGTGATCTTTTACTGCAAAGTGAGGGGAGGACATGTGCTTATCGCCTGGGAGCCATAAATTAGCCTTGGTGGTTTGGCATGTAGCACTTGCTCTGTTCACTCCAGTGATTTCAACTCTGCCCAGTTTTTCAGTGTCGTGCTGTGTTAATACTGGAATCTGTGTTCCCTTATCTATTACAAATGTCATTAATAGTTGAGGAGGCCCACCTGGAATCGGAATGTATGGGCTGTCATTATGTATGCATTTATAGGATTCCACCTGCTGAATTTCAGTCCAGCCTGGCTTGTGGCCACAGCACTTTTCAAACTGAATCAGACTGAATGGGATTGTTTTTCGGGTATGATTTCCCACTCCTCCTCAAGGTTCAGTTGTCTCCTCTGTTTCTATAATGCATCTGGCTTCATACTCAGGGGGATTTGAAGGAGACAAAGAATCATCTTCCCCCACTTTTCTGTCATTGGGGTCATCCCATATGTCTCCATCCTGTTCCTCAGGGAATATGATTAGTTTTCTAATCTGTATGATGTCAGGGGTATCAGGAACTCACACAAGCGTAATCTCTACCTTTTCTTCCAATTTTTATTTTTATCTCCTTCTCTTCCCCTAAATGTTTCTGCAGTTGCTTTTCCCTATTTTTCAGCTGTGACCAAATACATTTTAAGTTGCTCTTTTTCTGATTTCAAAGCAGTATATTCTACATCTGCCATATTTTAGGAGAGAGGGTGCTCTGATTTCCTTTTGCACACGAGACCAGTTAGCCCTCAATACTGCACCAACAATTGCTTTATTGTTGTTTTTGCAACATTTTTGGGCCCATTCTGTTCCCTCTCAGGATGGTGCACACTTGTGTTAACACAGTTAATAATAACAATAACATGCAGAAACCTAGCAAGGTGTCCCTGGCTTGGGACAAGGGAGAGAAGAGTAGCCCATTGACTGTCTCCAAGGTATTTTTGGGTCTTCCTCCTAACTAGGTGAAATTTTTACCCTCTTTATGTATAGCCCAATCTTATCCCCCTCCTCCTATGTTACATATGGCATGATCTAGGTGGAGAGTTGAGTAACAGAGTCATATATGTGGCAGCAGGTATTTCATTAAACTTATTAGCCTGTGCAATGGTGTGTGTTTCATTATTTAAATAAGCCTTAATCACAAAAAGTCACTTTTTTGGCCTCAGTGTCCTTCAAGGTTCCAGTCACAGGACTTTGTTCCGTTCTGTGCAGTTTTTCAGAGCCAAAGCAGGACAATCCCATCTCACAGGACCTCCTCCTTTGCCCAGCTCATCCTTTCTTGATGTTAACTATGCACATCTCCATCTGCAAATTTAACATGGAGGGTACACAGTGTAGGCTGTAGATAGTAAACCTTAGCCCTTGCCTGGCTCCTTGGTCATCACCCCACAGCATCCCCAGGATTTGCAGTTCCTTGGGTATTGTACTGTCCCTATGAGTATTCTGCCTCTGGGTATTGTGTCTCCTTGTGCATCAAGTGTTTGACTCCTTGTTTGTTGTGTCTCTGGGTATTACCCTTCTGGGTGTCGAGCCTCGCATATTGTGTCACTGGTTAATGTGCCTTTTTGGGTATTTCACCTCCAGGGATATCATGCCTTAGGATATCATGCCACTGAGTACTGTGCTGCCTTAAGCGTTGTGCATCCTTGTGCATCTTGAGTCTGGATATCGTGGCTCCTTGGATGTTTTGTCTCTGGGTGTCACACCCTGGGTCCTGGTCCTCCTGGGGTGTCACACCTCCCTGGACATTGTGCCTCCAGAGGTCACACCTCCCTGGATATTGTGCCTCTTGCTATCAAGTCTCCTCAGGCATCACACTTATGGTTATTGAAACGTGGGTGCCTCTGGGTTCCATACCTCTGGGTAAGATGCCCCTGGGCACTGCACCTCTGGGTGCTGTGCCTCCAGGTACAACACCTCTGGCTGCTTTGTCTCTGGGTATCATGCCAGTTATGGTGCCTGGCAGGGCACACAGCCACACCTTACCAGTGCCGGTGTGTTTAAAGTCATCATGCCTCAGTTTCCCTCCATGACAGGTTGTTGGTGCAGGGGTTGTGGCAGCCGGTGTCTGCTTCCCCTGCTCCCTGCCAGGCTGGCAGTGCTGTGTCCCCTGCTGCAAGGTGCTGGTGTGGTGTGCAAGGCTCTGGGGACATGGGCCCGGGGCCCCTACCATGGCCTGTGCCACAGGAGCATGCTGTCCCTACTTGGCTGTTGGGGCTCAGCCTCGTGCATGTGGGCAGGGCACCGTGCTCACACTGGTGCTGGGGCAAGTGCCCACCTCCCTGCTCATGGGGCCCCACCAAAAAGCCATCAGGCTGAGATTAGAAAATAAACATTCTAATTTCTTTAAAAGGAAAAAAACCCAACAGTCCAGGGTTTTTTTATTATTTGTTGGGGTTTCTCTTTCTCTCTTTCTTTTAAATCATGAAATGACTCACACTTCTGAGCTGAAAATAAACCCGATTACGGCTGCGGTGGGGAGCTGGTGAGCCATGACAGCTGAGAGGCACAGGGTCCCTCAGAGAGCAGCCAGGGCCAGCCCTGCCTCGTTCCCCCAGATCCTCCCTGGGGGCCGTGGTGGTCTGCTGTGGGGGCTCAGGTGGCCCTGACAGGGCTGCTAATGGAGCTAAGTGCTACTAAGGGGACACTGCCATCTGCACAGCCCCCAGGGCCTCGTGTCTTTGCACTCAGAGCCGCTGCCCGGCGGCTATGGGAGCACACACGCGCATCCCCACGTGTGCACAGACACCAGTGGGCCCCCCGCCGCCCTCCCTGGTCCCTCTGGCACAGCGCGGGGTGGCGCAGGGCGGGCCCGGGCCTGGACCCCGATGCTGTGCGTGACACGGCCGTGTGCTGCTCTCCGCAGGGACCCCTGCAGCAGTGACGTGCCAGCCGTGCTCCCCGGAGCCACACACATGGCGGGTAAGGCACCCCGAGAGCCCCCGGTACCCCGCATGCCCCGTTCCCGTGCCCCGCCGAGGGGATGGCCAGTGGCTTTCTGGGCCCCAAGGCATCCCCGTGTCTCTCCTCGGAGGCAGACGAGGTGTGGAGCAGCCACTTTGCTCGTCTGACTGCTGATCGCCTTTGCTCCCTGCCAGCTTCCCAAGAAGGGCTGTGGGGTGAAGGCGATGAGGACCCTGTGCCAGCCGAGCCGAGGGGGTCCAGTGGCCCCCCGGGTGCCCAGCCCCAGCCTGGCCCCTTGGTGCAAACGTGTCTCCTCCGGGGTCTGGAGATGGGTCCCCTCGCCCAGACACAGACCCTGCGGGACTTCGAGCAGGTGAGACCGCGGGGCGCTGGGACCCGCCATGGCATCGCCAGGGCCCTCCCGGCACTGCCGGGTGCTTGCAGCATTCATGGCGAGTGCCCTGGACACAGCAGAGGGGTGTGGAGTGCAGGAGGGGTCGCGGGCAGGTGGTGGCGGCAAAGGGAGAGGGGGCTGAGCCCGGCCGGGCGCCACGCTCCCCTCACCGCCCTCACGGCTGCGGCGCGTGGGGGCCTCCGGGGCTCGGGTTTCACCACCCGCTGTCCCCGCTCCAGCGATTCCTCAAATAGCTCTGGGAGGCGAAAAAAAAGAGGAAAGGGAGAGCAGCGGGGCCAGCGACGGGAGCTGCGGGCGGGCAGGGAGCCTAGGCTGTGTCCCGGCGGCGCCATGTGAGGGGTGCCGGGATGCCCGCCCCATGGAGCGCCGGCCATGGCTAACGGGTACCGCACGCTCTCCCAGCACCTCAATGACCTCAAAAAGGAGAATTTCAGCCTCAAGCTCCGCATCTACTTTCTGGAGGAGCGCGTCCAGCAGAAGGGAGAGGACAGCCGGGACGATGTCTACCGGCGGGTGAGTGCCTGTAGGGGACGGGGTGAGGAGGTTTCCTCTCTTTTCTGGGAGGGAATGGGGTCCGGGGAGTGTAGCCGGGGGGATGCCAGGGAGGGCATCGGGCACTGGGGCTGGGGGAGCTGCTGTGTGGGAGTTTGCCCCTCGTTTCCTTTGACAGGAGTGGGGAGAGGGTTGCGAAGGAGGGCGTCCCCAGCCTGGTGGGGTGCCCAGGGTGGGTGACAGTGCAAGTCTGGGGACAGACAGATGGAGTGGGTACACCCCATCCCGGCGCCGACGGGTTAAAATACCACCTGTGCCACTCACTGACAGGAGCACCCAAAGCCCTGCCGTGGGGTGAGGGTCCCCCATGCCACTTCTGCTTCATTCCCGTGGGCAGTGGGGCTGGGTGGTCCAGGCAAGCATGAGGGCATCCTACCCACCTCCCTCCTGCTCCATAGAACATTGAGCTGAAGGTGGAGGTGGAGAGCCTGAAGCGGGAGCTGCAGGAGAAGCAACAAGCTCTGGACAACACATGGTGAGTGGGGCTGGCCAAGCCCCTCACCCCGGGGCAGACATGGTGCCCACGCGCCACCTGCGGTGGCTGTGGGGGCACGGGGACGGGGGTGTCTGCCTGCACCCTGCCCATAGCAGGCAGTAGAGGGGCCTGCGGTGGGCCTGGAGGGGTTTGCAATGGGGCTGGGCACCCGCAGGGCTCCTCTTACAGCCCCAGCACCAGCCAAAAGTAAAGGACAGCACCTGTTTGGTGGGGGAGGGCAGTGCTGTGCCCAGGGGCCATGGCATGGGTGTCTCACCGTGGGGCATTGATGGCAGGGGGGCCAGTGGCACAGCAGCTGGGCAGCCCCTGGTTTTGGGACTGTGTGGGGAGTGCTCTGGTGGGTCAGAGCCTAAACATGTCCTGGTGCTGCCATAGGAGCCGTGTCCCCAGGGCAGCAGTGCTGGGAGTGTGCAGGACATGGGGGCAGCCAGGCTGAGGGCACCTGGAGTGGTACGGATCACCCAGCCCAGCTGGTTTGGGGTGGAGACTTCCACAAAGGCTGTGCCATGCTGTGCTATGCCATGCTGTGCCACACTGCACACTGCCAAGCCACACCATGCTGTGCCAACCCATGCCATGTCATGGGAGATGCCGTGCCACACAGTGGCATGCCATGCTGTGCCTGGCAGGGTGGCCGCGGAGAACCAGACGACCCGCAGCCAGGCCGCGCTCCGGCAGCAGTATGAGGAGCGGCAGCGGGAATCGGAGCACGTCTACGAGCTCCTGGAGAACAAGATCCAGCTCCTGCAGGAAGTGAGTCAAGGGATGGTGGGGGCCAGGGAGGAGCTGGGGGCTGGTGCCTGGGGGCTCACCCTGCTGCCATGCAGGAAGCCAGGCTGGCACGGAGTGAGGCCGAGCAGGCCACAGTGCTGGCCAGAGCTGAGGCTGAGAAATGCCGGGAGCTGACAGGGAAGCTGAAGGAAGTGGCGAGAACAAAGCAGGAGGACAGGAGCGACGATGGCTGCGGTGCCATGGCCCAGAGGTAGGTGTCCAGGACATGTCCCCTCTATGCTGTCAGCCTGTGCCCTGGGCTGGTCCTTGGGGACTACCAGGGGGCTTGTGCTGTGCACGACTGAGGCACTATGCATATCTGGTGGAGTGCAGGGGTCACCCCAGGGGGGGAGAGCTGGGTTGTGGGGAAGGGGGAGCAGTCCTGAGGCTGCTCTGCTTTGCCCCAGAGATTGGCCTCTGTTAGCTGTCCCCAGTGTCATCACGGGGCCAACCCAATCCCTGAGCATCCCATGCCCGTTTGTCCCTCTCAGGAGGATCGAAGAGCTGACCCAAGAGCTGGCTGCCAGCAACCAGCTTGTGGAAATGCTGTCAGCAGAGAAGCGTGACCTGCAGCAGCGCCTGGAGGGGTTTCCAGTCATGGAGGGGCAGGTAAGTGGGCAAGGGTGGGAGGACCCCAGGGAGGAGGACATCCACTCAGGGCTTGGCTGGTTGTTGTCATCCCTGTCCCCTTCTGGGGCTGTGGCCAGGGCTGTGCCACGTTCAGCCTGGCAGGGTCGGGTGATTGCCAGGAACTGGGAGGAGCAGGGAGGCTCAGAGGACACGGTGTGAGCTGTCAGGGGACAGGCCACCAGCCTGTGCAATCCTTCTGCGGGTGTTGGTCCCGTCTGCCATTTAAATCCCAAGTCTTAAAATACTCCCGGCAGCCTGGCATGGTGCCAGGCAGGATTTCAGGGCTGTGAGAGATCAGAGCAGCATGTTCCTGGCAGCTGCACAGCTCTGGCCATGCTGTGTGTTGGTGGCACGGTGCTGTCCCCAGCAGCCGTGGGCCACCAGTGCATGAGTGAGCTGTCTGTGTGGTGGTCCTGAGGGGACCCTGCTGTTTGCCCATGGAGTGGCATGGGCTGCTGTGCAGGTGCTAGTGGCACTGTGCTGTGGGGACATGCCCACCCACACTGCCTGCCGGGGCTGGGCACTGGGGCAGGCTGGCACTGGGATGTGGCACTGGCACTGTGGTGGGGGCCTGGCACTGGGACAGGCACTGGCATTGGGACGGGAATGTGGCACTGGAGTGAGGATCTGGCACTGGTACAGGTGCTGGCATTGGGAAAAGGGCGTGGCACAGGCATCGGGGTGGGAACCTGGCACTGGGACAAGCAGTGGCATTGGGATGGGGACCTGGCACATGCACTGGGGTAGGGACCTGGCACTGGGACAGGCACTTGCACTGGAGCCAAGCACTAGTGTGTGTGTGTGGGTGGGTGGCTCTGGCACTGAGACTGGACCCTTGCGCTGTCGCGTCGCGATCGATCGCTGTCGGTGTCTCTGTCGCGACCCCCGGCGTTGCCCGTGTGTCCGGGCGAGGCGCGGGCCGCCACTGCGCATGCGTAACGCGGGCGTGGCAACTACATATCCCGGCGGCCATTGCGGGTACTGCGCATGCGCGAGAGGCTGGGCTCCGCCGCCATCTTGAAATCTGAGCCAGAAGCCGGGCGCTGCCGTGGCAGGAGCATCATCGGCTCGGGGCGGTGGGGCCGGGGCGGGAGGGACAGGGGCAGCCCGCGGTGAGGGGCAGCTCCGGGGACGGGGGCTGTGAGGAGAGGGGGGCAGCATCGGGGGGTCGAGCTGTGAGGGGAGGGAGCAGCATCGGAGGGGCGGGGGGGGGCCAGCCAGGAGAAGGGGGCAGCCCAGGTGTGGCTGTGAAGATGTGAAGGAGGTGGTGTAGGGTGGGATGTTTCTGTTGCATCAAGAGTCCCGGCATGTCACCACCCTAAAAAGAGGAGATTGGTGCGGTGAGACGTGCCGGTGGGCTCAGGGATTGAGGGAGATGTGCTGACCTCGGGAAGGTCTTCTGAAAGCCCGCAGGAGTAGGTTTGGGGGCCAGGAGGGAGGGAAGATGAAGGAAAACTGCCGGATTTGTGGCCGGGAGCTGTGTGGCAACCAGCGGCGATGGATCTTTCACACGGCGGCCAAGCTGAATCTCCAGGTGCTGCTCTCCCACGTCCTGGGCAGGGAGCTGTGCCGGGATGGCAGGTCCGAGTTCGCGTGCAGCAAGTGTGCCTTCATGCTGGACCGCATCTACAGGTTCGACACTGTCATCGCCCGCATCGAAGCCCTCTCCATCGAGCGCCTGCAGAAGCTGCTGCTGGAGAAGGACCGTCTCAAGTTCTGCATCGCAAGCATGTACCGCAGGAACAACGACGACTCCAGCACGGAGGACAGGGCTGGGGAGGGGACTGTGGACCTTTCCAACCTGCCTGACGCACGGTACGCTGCCCTTCTTCAGGAGGACTTCACTTACTCTGGGTTTGAATATTGGATGGATCAAGAAGAGCATGGCCTGGAGTCACACAGCTGCCACCACTCTGAGGGAGCAGGGAACCGCCCGCGGCGCTGCCGGGGCTGTGCTGCCCTGCGTGTGGCTGATGCTGACTATGAAGCCATCTGCAAAGTGCCCCGAAAGGTGGCCAGGAGCATCTCCTGCGGGCTGTCCAGCCGCTGGTCAGCCAGCATAGGCAACGAGGAGTCATCTGTGTGTGATGTGGCCGAGTCTACAAGCTCCAGGGTGGCTGTGGATGGGGACAGCATGGAGGAAGGCACGCCTGCATCCTCTGTTGAGTCCCTGGACACCACTGTGGAGGCAAGCCCTCCACAGCAGAAGGATGAAGATGCAGATAAGGGGGTGAAAGGGAATGGGAAATGTGACGATTTCTCGGATGACCGCATGACCCCAAGCTCTTCACTGAGCGGGAACAGGCTGGAGCTGGCCCTCAATTTAATCAAGACTTTGGACTATAAACCCCTTCAGAGTCCCCGAGGCAGCCGACTACCTATTCCTGTGAAGTCCAGCTTGCCCCCTACCAAGCTCAGCCGTGACTTGGCAGATGGCAGTGCTTCTGCTGGCTTAGCGTGTACTAGTTCTGCCTTCCTGAACACAGACAGAAAATCGTTTTCCAGAGCTCCTTTGGGCCTTCCCCTGGAAATTTCTGAACTGCAGGAGCTGTGGGATGACCTCTGTGAGGATTATATGCCGCTGCGGGTACAGGTAGAGGTCACGGTGCCGCCGTTCCATTGAGCATTGTCCTCGTGGTCCAGTGCTGAGCCCACTGGGGATTCTTCTGTGCTGAGATAATGCAGACAGCCACGTGTGGCTGAACTGGGGCTAAGAATAGGCAGCCCGGTCCTTTTTAGGTGTGCTGCCTCTCTCCTCAGTCATTCTCTTGTCTCCCTTTTCCTCCCGGTGTTCTGGGAAATTAACCTTCCCCCCCCCCCCATCAGCCCTCCCTGACAATGCGGTCTGCTAGGTGGGTCTAAGCTCTTTGTCCTTTTCCTGCTGAGAAAACACCAGTTTCACTTCATCTTTGAGAAGTCGGTGTGGCTTTTATCCACAACCAAAGGGAGTATTTTAAGCTTCTGGGCATGTGTTTTCCAGCAAATGTGTTTTCTTTGTGCCTGAGTAATGGCTGGAGTGTGAGGAACGCCTGCCTCCAGCGCTGCCTCTGCAGGTCAGGCCTCCGACCTGCCAGAGCCGCCCAGGCATCTGTGGCATGTGCCCTGAGGAAAAGGTGTTTTCCTTGCAGGTGGATTTGTGCCAGAGGATGACTTTAGGGTTGGTATTCAAGATAATTGGTTTATTTTCTGATCCTTTGAAAAGATCTATCAATTAGTGCCAGGTGTTGCTGAGAGGTGATGAAAGCTCCTGCTTTCGGGATGCTGGTATCTGTCTTGATAGCAGTCCTAGCTCCAGGTTGCCTGTGGTTCGCTGGCTTTAAGGAAATGTTCCTTAGTATGCAGTCAAAAAGCTGAACTTGTAACTTCTTTACCACTTTCCGTAATGAATAGAAGGCCTCAGTCAGTTTCAATTCAGGAATATCCATGTCAGCCTAATTGCATTCCCATTAGCAGCCTTAGTGCTGCCTAATGCTGTAGGTAGCCTGGGGGATTAGGAGAATGCTCGTTTATTACTATGGCAACCGTGGCAGTGCTGAATTGCTCTTCCTCTTTAGCCGGAGCTGCTTGCTGCCCCATCTGCTCGGGCGTTTCCCGGAGCTTGTGCTTTTTTCCATAAAAGCCTGCTCAAGAAACGATGCTAGGGAGGAAAGTAGGAAAACTAGTTTTCATCTGGAGCACAAAGGCATCGCGCTGGCAGGCGGCGGCTTAGGATGTGAACCAGGGCATCGTGTCATTTGCTGATGATTTTCACTGCTAGGGATGTGTTAGCAGGATAAAAATGGGCTTTCTCTGAACAACGTGGCACAGTGAGCGTGGCGTGTTTACAGGTTGGCTTTGTGTCACACACGGCCATCCTCGTCTAGGAACTGTGTTTTGAAGAGTTTCTCCAGCCTCTGCCATCCGACCATCCCTGCCAGGAATTTATCCTGCGGGATTTTTCACTGCCGGTTCCTTGCCTTGACAGTAGCAGCTCTTCGGCACAGGGTCTGGCTGAAGGGGGAAGGGCTTAATCCTTCGGATGGCTTTAAGAGCAAAAATGGGAAGGCAGATGCAGCTGGTAGGCTAAATAGTTCTTGTATAAATGATTTTTCTTTCTCTTCGCAAAAGCAACACTCTTCCTATAAGTCAGGTGCTGCTGCCGTCCAGCGATTCCTGTGCATAAATGTGAAAGGAATATCTAAGATATAGAGGACCACAATTCTCTTACTGCTTTTGCAGTTCTTTAAATTTATGGAGCATTCTGGTGACCTTGTAGGTACCGTCTTCCTGGGGATTCCCCTGAACCAACAATTCCTCTCCTTCGCCACCACAGCCCCAGGGAAGTGGCACCAAACGGAGCCTTTGTGAGATGCTCCCGAAGCTGCCTGCAGTGCCGTGCTGGCAGCGAGGGAAGTGGTGCCCTACACATCTGAGCTCGGCAGGCTCAGATAATGCCATGATTATTGTTTTTTAAAGAAGTGTTCTCTGGGGGTCAGGGTGTGCTGGCACTGCTGGGGCTGTGCTGAGGAGAGATTGTCAGTAAAATGCTGATGTTGGAGAAGCCGCTGGGGAGCTCTGCTCCTGACATGGCTGCAGGGAGGCACGAGGGAGGCAGCTTGGGCTTTGGAACTTTGAACTCTGGAGCTGGCTCTGCTTTTCCCCTCCCTGCTGTTAGCTCTTTCCAGCTTTTCTGCTTTTTTTTCTTTTTTTTTTTTAACGTGAAAATTGAGGACATGTGTTTTTCTTTTTTTCCTCTCTGTTTTAATCAACCTTATTTCAAAATAGCTGCTGTGACAGATTCCAGCAGCTCTTCCTGTCTCACTCAAAGCCTTCTAGCAGAGAAAATTTGTAATCACCATGACTGTAAGTTTTCTCTAAAATCCTAACAAAACATCAGGGTAAAGGGAAGTGTTACTTCTGTCTGTGAGAAGCAGTGCACAGACCTGAAGGAGCTTCCCTGCGCTGCCTGGCTTTCCCACAGACAGCGTTTCTGTGGCTGCTGAAGAGGAGGATTCAGTCTGACAGAGCTAATCGGAGCTGACTGTTCTCGCTGTGCTGCACTGCCTGGAGCTGGTGCTCCTGTGTGTGCTCCAAAAAGCCCTGCCACGTTTCCATGGCCTCTGTGCTGCATCCCTGCAGCCCCTTCCAGGGCTCCCACCTAGAGCAGGCACCAGTGCAGTCAGTCTCGTGTCGCTGATAATATTCAGGAATACTGAAGGAGTCCTGTGAGGGCTAAGGAGATGGCTGGGATGGAGTGCTGCCCTAAGGAGTTAGCTCACTGGGCGGGAGACAGCGAAATTGTAAGGAGGGATGACAAGGGATTAGTGTTGTGCTCAGCCAGCCGGGTCAGGCAGGCCACGTGTCACAAAGTAGGCTGTTTACGTTCCCAATAAATGGGTTTGTGTCATGAAAAAAAATCTCAGCTGTGGCACTGAATTTGCTCCTGTTTGAGGAGCTGCAGGGAATTGTACACGGTGTGGGTGCTGGAGCACTGGGAGTCGTGAAAGAGAGCCCAGAAAATCACAAGTGGAGGGGTTCAGAGCAGGGGGTGACTGCTTGGTTGTGGCAGGAGGGGAGCTGGTGGGAAGGATTGAAGGTCGTAGGTTTGATAAAGACACAGAAGCTCAGCAGAACACGGGAACCATTTCGGTGCTGGCTTTGAAGCTTTTTTAAAACGCCAGCAGGATGCATGGGAAGGAGAGCAGGTTTCAGGGATATGGCTTGGGTGTGGGGAGAAGATCCATCATTAGCCCACAGACAGTGGTTAGGGCTAAACAAGCTGCTGGGTTTGTGGTGCAGCAGTGAGGAGAGACAGGGAGCCCAATCAGAGCCTCGGGGCACCAGGGCACGTCTGGCAGATGAGGCAGAGAGCTGCCAGGTGCCAGCCTGCCACCCGGGTGAAGGGAAACACGGGCAGAATAATGTATCAGAGCCAGTCAGAAATGCACATGGAGCGTGTTTAAACCCATGCTGCAGGGTCTGCAATGGCTGACAGCTGAATAGAAGAAGCCAGTGCAAGAGTTGAGCCATTCTCTCATTTTTCACTGTTTTTCTCCTTTCAGAATTTGCAGGATGAACGTCAGCAGCCAGCTCCAGGTAACCCTGCAGCAGGGGAGCACGTGTCCGATGTGCGTGCAGCAGAGCTGCAGGGCAAAATCCAGCACTTTGAAGCTGCCAACAAGGTATTTCTTCATGAACAGCACATCCAGTGCCTAGTGAGTCTGATGTGGTTAGTGTAGAGGGTGCCTTCTGGCCTGGCTGGAGGCAGGTACCTGCACCTCTCTCCCAGCAAGGGTGTGTGCTGCTGTGTGAGTCTCAGTGCTCTTGTCTGCCAGCTTGAATGAAAAGCATTTACTTTTTTTTTTTTCTGCGCTGGGCTGTGTAAATTTTCCATATTTAATTTTGCAAATCATTATTTTGAAAGACCTTTCCACTTGCCTGGTGAGCCTTCCGGGAGCTGGTGAAGGAGAGATGCACAGGGCTGTTTCCCTGTCTCTTGGATTTGCATGGGCTGAGCCTGGTGCAGGAGAGAGGGGGTGAAGGCTGCTTTCTGTTTTCAAGCAGCAAGGGAGATCAACGTAGAGAGGGTCCTGGTTTCATTTCTACTTAAATACTTGGAAAAGAAACATGTATCTGAGTTCTCTCGGGGCAGATCAATATTAACACCTGTTGAGAAGGGTATATGTTTTTAATGATGCTCTTGAACACTAAGGTAAATTATATGCTCTGGAAAAACAGGTTAAATGTGGAAGAAAAATCAGGATGGAATACTTATTTAAATCTGGGAATAGCCATAAGGTGCTGAAGCTTCCTGGACTGCAAAGCTTGACGGAAATAGAGACCCAAGGCCCAGTAAATGCAGTTAGAAGTGTTTAAACAGGTTAGGGGGAGTGTCTCTTGGAGAAGAGATAACAGGACAGGTGTGTAAGCTAATGAGCAACAAGAGGAAATTACGTGGCAGCACCAGCTCCTTAAGAAGTCAAGTCTTGAGTAAGTTCATACAAAGAGGTGTATCATCCAACTTCAAGAATGCCAAGAGGCAGCATGTTTAAAAATGCTGATGAGCACTTGTTTAGCTGCACAATATGTGCTGTGTCATGAGCTTTATGGTAAAGCAGCAAACTGTCCTGATACTGTTTTGAGTGGGTGGTATT
Organism: Lycocorax pyrrhopterus obiensis; assembly: GCA_014706295.1. Taxonomy (NCBI): domain Eukaryota; kingdom Metazoa; phylum Chordata; class Aves; order Passeriformes; family Paradisaeidae; genus Lycocorax; species Lycocorax pyrrhopterus. The sequence goes on from JACSVZ010000013.1 coordinate 24,952,121, forward strand.
TTCTTTAGGGTGAGAGTGTCAAAGGCAAAAGTTTCTCAGGTTGTAAACCAGCCACGGAGACCAGTGAGAGGTTCCCCTTTGCTTTGCAGCCATGATGTTGGCATGCTGGCACTGGCTGGGGTCTCTTGTGCTGAAGCCAGAACTTAATGCTAAATAAGCTACTGATTTGATCAGTGAATGTGTAGCTTCTCCATGCTGACATTTTTCTTTCAGATTTTTGGGAGGATTTTGGGCTGAAGCAGCCCCTTTCCTTTTGAGGAAGCAGAAACAAATGATAGAAACTGGGAGGGAGAGCTGCTGGGCAGCCTGAGTGAGACTCTCCTGGAGTATGTGGGAGGCAGTATGATCTATGAACCCAAGCCTGAAACCTCTGCCCTGCGCCTGAGGGAGCAGAAGCACTGGAATAAGTCCTCTGTGTGTTTACTCACCGGTCTCCACCCAGCTCCAACAGTGTTTACAGACTCTAGAGGGAGCCACGTTGATCTTGATGTGGTCAGCACCAGGGCTGTATAGAGTAAGGAGTGGAGGGAGTCTTAAGAGTGTTTACATAGAGCATTAGGCAGGATTAAATAAACCCAACCTATTTCTGTCTTCAGTTGTTACAGGAAAAGCTGAATGAATTGAATTTCGAATTAAAATCTGTCCAAGAAACATCACAAAGGCAAGATCGTACAATCCAGAGCCTGAATGAGGCCCTGAAGAGCAAAGAGAGTAAGGTAACAGTTTTGGGTGGGCAGGTGGTGCTCACCAGAACAGGGAACTGTGCTAGCCCTGTGGGCAGTGGCTGAAAAAGAATGCTTGAGCCATTGCTTGGCATCCTGCATCTCAGTAAATTACTTCTTGCAAAACCCTTTCATGTGGTGCTGAGGTGTCATAATCCAGGCTTGGGATGGGAGAGTTTGTGTTTGGTTTGCCACTGACTGGGCTTCCTGTGCTTGGACTCAGACAGAAGAGCTGTACCACATCATCGAAGGGCAGAATGAGACGATGGCCAAGCTGCGGGACATGTTACACAGGAACCATCTGGGACAGCTGCAGGTATGTCCTGGAAGGCCTCAAATACCTCAGGTTTCATTCTGCAGGGATCCTCGTTTTTAAATCCCTCACGTGAAGAGAATCTCTGAATTTCTCTGAACCCTGTCTTTTGGTAGGTGTCAGAGAGCCCACTGTCACCCCAGGAGCAGCAAATGTCACTGCTCGATCTCCAAAACACACTTTTTTGCACCAAACTGGAGGTGCAGAAACTGAACAGAGCTCAGCGCCAGAAAGAGCATCAGCTGGGTGAAGCCAAGAGAGCAACCCAGCTCCTGGAGACCACAGTCCATGAGGAAGAGCAGCAGAAAGAGGCAACCTGGAAACACAACCAGGTATGACACTTAGCCTGGAAGTTTCTGGGTTTACACAACTTAGAAGCACTGATGTAGTCAATACTCTGCTCTCATTCATCATTTCTGCTGACAGCAGACTGGGCACACTTGCCTAACCCCTTGTCACATGTGGCAAGGAAAATTCTCCAGCCTCCTTAGTGTCATAGCTGAGGAGTTAGAATCAGCAAAGACCCTTGATAGTGGATATGTTGTCACTTGTACATCTTTGGCTGGTGCAAATGTCCCATCTCTTTTTGTGATGTTCATGCCCCCTGCTGCACAGGTTAGCTGTGATTGACTAAAGCTCTGCCCATGGCCAGAGCAAGGGGTTTAGATGGATGGAGACCCTAGGAAATGAAATAAATTCAAACTTCACCATCATGAAAGTGTGTTTTGAGATGTGAAAGTTGTAGCCTTGCAGAGCATTTTTAGGTGCTCTTGGCTTCCTCAGACTGGCCTGCGTGTTGAGGACTGAATTCCAAGGTATGTGCTTTTTCCTTGCAGGAGCTGCGTGCTGTAGTACAACAGCTGCAGGCAGAGCTGCAGGACAAGGTTCAGCAGCTCCAGACTTTGGAGTGGGAGAAAAGCCATGAGCTGCAGGCCCAGGAGCAGAGAGTTCAGCGTTTGGCTCAGCAGCTGGCTCGCAAGGAGCAGCTTCTGCAGGTGAGATGCAGAAAGATCTGAGTTGAGCATAATTAAATGGAGTCCCTGCTCCTCCTTTGGTATTTGGCCATGCAAAAGCCTGTCTGTAGTTTTCATGCATGCCCTTTGAAGAAAGGAAGGAGAGAGAGGCCTCTGGGCCCCCAAGATGAAGAATAAGGCACAGGTATCCACGTACCTCAGCCCACAGCATTGCCTGGTGAGCCCTGGCAGGTGCTAGTCAGCCAGCCCCGGGTGCTGGGACTACCACCCTTTAATGTGAAGGCTAGAGCAAGCATAGAGTGGAGGTAGTTATCCCTGATTCTCCTGTGCTGCTCTCAGAGGTGGGTGAGGTTTCTGTGCTGTCAGTTTGAGTAGGGTGTGTGTGTGTGATCTCTAGGAATCCAGGGAGCTTCTGCAATGCCAGCAAAGCTTGGAGAAGAGCCCTGCAGCCCTGAATGCCATGTTGGAGAAACTGCAGCAGCGTGTCAGTGACAGGGATGCTGCTCTGGAGGTGAGCACACATTGTAGGCAATGTTTCAGTTGTCCCCGAGGCTCAGCCTTTGGGTTACCATCAGCCCCAGGCTGACCCCAGGGGTGACCATATCTTCTGCATGCTCTCCATGGCTCATCCTTTGAGAGGAGTCCCCCTGGAAGGGGGAGCTGAAGTCCAACATGCAGGGAGTGTTGGCTGCAGAGCCCTATTACCCCATTCTGAATGATCCCCTCTTTCACACAGCGAGCAGTAGATGAGAAGTTCTGTGCCCTGGAGAAGAAGGAGCAAGAGCTACAACAGCTCCATCTCTCAATCCGGGAGCGTGGCAGTGACCTGCAGAGACTGCGCAATGTCCTCTCCAGCAACGAGGCCACCATTCACGTGAGTGCTTGGGCCTGGGCCTGCAGAGTCCAGCATGGCTGTGGGGACGTGGTGTTAGACAGACCTTCCTGTGAATGCTCTGGTGGTTGCTGGGCAGCGTGTCTGCAGGTGTTTGGCTTCCGCTGGTCTTGTGTGTAGGGCAGGTTCCTGGGTCACTCCTGTTTCTGGGCTGGGCATAGAGGACACCTGGAACAGATGGGTGAATCTGTGCGACTCTGCTAGCAGTAGAGACTGGTATTTCCAGTTTTGCTTAATTAAGTCTCTGTCCCTGGTTGAGCTGCTTCTGTTGTGGTCCTCAGAGCCTGGAGAGCCTCTTGAAAGCCAAAACCCTGGAACTGGAGCAGGTCTCAGCAACCTGCCAAAACCTCCGCTGGCTCAAAGAGGAGATTGAGGCCAAATCTCGCAGCAGGCAGAAGGAGCAGGAGGGGATCATCCAACAGCTGCAGACCTGCCTGCATGACAGGAACAAGGAAGTGGAGGTAAGGCCTTAGCTTGGCTTTCTGAGCCTTCAGCCAGTTTGTCCATAGAGAGAGTGGTCCCAAACCAGAGCCTGCTGCCTCCCTCACCTAAAGCTGTGCTCAATGTTTGGAGGCTGGCTGCTTTTGGCCTCTGTACATACCTGTGCCTGGTGACTCTGCTCTCTCGGCTACACCCAGGCTGAAGAGTCCTTGAACAACTTCCAGTTTGATGGTAGCAGTCTCTCTCCTTTCCTCCCCGTTGTTCAGGAACTTACAGCAACTCTGCTGTGCAAGCTGGGCCCCGGGCAGAGTGAGGTAGCAGAGGAGCTGTGCGTGCGTCTCCAGCACAAGGAGAAGATGCTGCAGGATCTCCTCAGTGACCGGAACCGTCAAACCATGGAGCACGATGCTGAAATTCGGGAGCTGCTGCAGGCTCTGAGCACCAAGGAGCAGCAGAGCAGAGTGAGTTTTGTGCAGTGCCACAGTTGGAGGCTGAGGTGGGTGGCCCTGGCTTTGTTAAGCAAAGAGAAGCCCGTGAGTGGGCTGAGAGAAATGGAGGAGTTTGTTCCTCCGTAGGTGAAAGGCCGAGCCTCGCTGGCGAGTAGAGATGGGAAGGCTGCACTGGAGTGGGTGTGAGCGGCCAGGAGCAGTGGCTGCCAGGCTGGTTTGCAGAGCACTTTGAGTCTCGAGTGACAGATAAATACTGAGATGGTTTTCCTTAGTCTCTAAAGAAGAAGAGGGACCAGGATCCTACCCCTGGTCTTGGCCCTATCCCTAATTTTCCCCATCAATCAGGTGGCTACAGAGAAGATGGCGCAGGCTTTGGCTGAAAGGAGCTGCGAGCTACAACTCCTGCGCCAGCACCTGTTGGGGAAGGACCCTGTTGGGACCCAGTCAGCTGGTGCCAGGCCATTGAAGCAGGACAAACAATCCATACAAGTAAGAATCATGCACTGTGTTTCTCTGCTTGTGGCCTTGGGGCTTCAGAAAGAACTGATTGCCACAGAAGGAAATAGGAGAGAGAAGAGCACCACAGAGAATGATAGAAATGAAAGTGGGATTAGGGAAAAGACTTCCTATAAGAGGAGAAGAAACTGAGGAGCAGGAATGCTGCCTAAATGTTCTGATCTTGATTTCACCAGCCTTTGTCACTCAGTGTCTCTTTTTGTTTTGATGGAGCAGTAATTGAATCCTTGGGGCACGTGAGAGTATGAAAGACATCCACCCTTTGACCTTCCAGCATTGACCCACTCCTTCCTTGGGCTGGGCTGCCTTGCTGTATTGTAATCCCCTCCCTGACATTGTCACATTCTGGAGGGGACAAGAGAGCTAAATTTAGGTCTCACTAATTCTTGGCACAGCCTGCTGGCTGTTTGCTGTCTCTTCCACAATTGGAGTTGGTATTTTTAAAGCAGCTTTGCTAAAACCCCCTTTGAGGCTGAACACAGCTCCAAGGCTGCATATGCCATGGCTCCTACTTGAGCAGCTGTTAATGGTTTATTGGTGAGCTGACGTGTTGAATGTTTTTAAGCAGCTGTAAACAGGTTTCTATTCCCAGGATCAGTGAGCTCTAGAGACTTCCAGGGATGTGTCTTCCTTCCTGCATGGTCCCTTTGGGCCGCATCTGAGATGAAGATGAGTCTTAATTGAAAGATGGTCTTGCTGCAGTTGAGTGAAACCTGTTTAATCTTTACTGTGAAGACACTTGCTGCCAGCAGCTTCCTAGTGCCAAATAAAACAAGTGCCCTGTTCCCCACACATACAACTTCTGGGTGCAATTCACTTGTCTCTGCTGCCTGGCTATATCCCCTTCATTGTTTTTTCACATTTTAGAGGTGTCAACAGAACAGCCAGCAGCTTTGGTGCAGTCCTGGAATTCTGGGGAAGCTGTGTGTTCCCCATGAAAATGCAAACCTGCAGACTTTTATGTTTTCAGGAAATACTGCAAAGAGCTGGTGGAACTACAGTCGTTGCTGGATCCCCACAGGAGGACAGCAGCTGCAGGACAGAGGGAGGTGAGCGTGGGGCAGCTTCTTTTGAGGTCCCCAAATATGACCAGGGCTTTCTGCTGTCGGGGAAACATGATTACATAAAACTGTGGAAGAGTAGAGAACTTTGAACAAGAGAATTTTGAAATAAAGCTATGCCTCTCTCCTGGGTGATGTCTGAGGATGGGAGTAAGGGAAAGAGAAAGGCTGCTGTTGGGTTTGAGGTGAGGTGTTTCTACTCAAGATCTGATGCTGTCCACTAGAGAGTTTTTGACTGTGTTTCAGGCTGAGCTAAGTGTAACTGTTTTTTTGGGTTTTGCCTTGGGACCAGGACACTTGAACTTTGCCGGGGTAGGACAGCAGGCCTGTGATGTTGCTGTTGCTTTGGGCTGGTGTTGAAAGATCAAGCAGGGAAGAAGAGCATTTACTAAGACAGTGTGATGGGGAGCACAAGCAAGACAGAGAGGGATTGTGTGTGATCCTGGGGTCTGAACTGACGTATGGTGTTCCTTCAGTAACCAAGTTGTCTTTGCAGTTACAATGTCAGCAACAGAACTGGAGAAGGATCTTGTCAATGCCAAAGAGGAGCTGGAGCTAATGGCGAAGAAGGAAAGGGAAAGCAGGGTGAGCTTGTGATGGAGCCTGTGCTGATCTCCCTTATCTTCAGCAGACCTTAGGGCTGCCCCTCGCTGGAGGTTTTGGACCCCACTGTTGTGAGGGTACCCGCAGTGAGAGAAACGGGGCAGCAGCTTGCAGGGGGGTGTTGGCTTTCAGAAGTCTCTGACGGGCTTCTCTTCCCTCTGCAGCGGGAGCTCACTGCTCTCCAGTCTGTCGTGGCCACACAGGAGGAGGAGCTGCAGGTGCAGGCCTCGGATATCGAATCCTTGACCAGAACCATCCAGATCAAAGAGGACCTCATCAAGGTGAGATACTGTGCTAGGCTGGGTCAGTTCCACCTGGGAAGGCTGCAGAGGAGTCTTTTCATCCCACACATCCTCAGACCAGTGTGGCTGGCTGGCTGTGGATGCTGTTGCTGCTGGTTTGCCTACAGCTCTCTGTGTTCATTTGGCCAGAAGGCAAAGGCCACAAACCCTAAGACTGTTGTTATTTGGTGTTTTGCTCTTTCTGCACCAAACACCCTCCTTCAAGTCCTTTAATCAGAATGCATTGTGTCCCTTCTTCGTTCTCACTGCGGGCTATGGTTTGTGCCTAATCCACTCTCAGTGCTTTGGCATTCTTTTCTTAGGAGACCTGGATCTTTCCAAACACTGGAAACCTTTGGCAGTTGCATTCCAGGGAGGTTTGTGAAGGTCCAGCTGTCTTTGTTACTGATCCCTTCCTCACTGAGCCCTCCTGCTGTTTGTTGGTTTTCAGGATCTGCAGATGCAGCTGGTGGATCCTGAAGAAATTCCAGCTGTGGAAAGGCTGACACAAGAAGTGCTGGTGCTTCGGGAGAAAGTGGCCGTAGCAGAGTCACGAGGACAGGAGGCTACTGGAAACAGAAGGCAGCAGGTAGTGTGCCTGTGGGGCAAGCTTGGATGTGTTTGTATTTCTGCTGGTGCTCAGTTACGAGGCTTTGTTTTCAGCCTTTGCATATGCTGAGATATGCTTGTTCTTGGAAGCTGACTATGTGAATGGGGGAATACAGAGGGGATCAGTTCTCTTTAGCACTTGTCCAATGGACAAAGTTTTTTGGGAGTCCAGGGATGACATGGATCAACTTGGATACAAGCAAGAGAGGAAGGAGAATCCCCACTTTGTCAGGGACAGCTAGATACCTCCTTTGATTTCTGTCTCTATTTAAGAGCTGCATCTTGTCTCTTCTCTCTAACCAGTTGTTACTGATGCTGGAAGGGCTGGTGGCTGAGAGGAATCGATTAAATGAGGCTCTCCAGGCAGAGAGGCAGCTCTATGGCAGCCTGGTGAAATTTCACACACATCCAGACAGGTAAGTGAGGCTGCCTTGGCTCTATGCTGCCCTGCTCTGCTGCCAGGGCAGGTGTGGGTGGTCCAGTGGGGCAATCCCTGAAGCAGGGATCATTCTGCAAGTCTGAGAGCTTTTCAGTGGGGTAAGGAGGAGTGTAGGCAAAGGATCAGCCAAAAGCTTCTATGAGAGTCCAAGTTTTAGGCTGCCTTTTTCTCTTGAAGAGGCTGCAGTGGCCAGCTTTAAATACTCCCTAAACTCCCCCCATTGTCATGAGATTTCCATCTCTGTTCCTTGGCTTATCTCTTCCCAGCTCAGTTTTCCACCCACACTTGGCCACCTTTCAGAGACTGCTGTCAAATTCCCAGCCAACTGTTGGGTTGATAAGGATCCCTCTAGGTGCTTGTCCAGGCAGTTGCCTGTCCCCTGCATTAATCCCCTGCCCTTCACAGGGCTGCAGCCTTTGGGATATTTGAGCTACCTGATAGCAAGGGAGCACATAAGTGGAGTGCTTGGGAGAGTATTGAAGAACAGCTGTGACTCTGAGGTCCCTACCATGGGCTGGGGCCTTTTTTGGGGGTGGCTGTGCTCTGGAGAGGTCTGAGGTGAGGCAGGAGGTGGCTGAGCTGCCTGGGGAGCACCCGGGGCTGTGCCTGGCGTTGGCGTCCCCGATGGAGGGGCTGGTTTGTGTGCGCTGGCTGCGGCCTGTCTAACCCTCTTCCCTTCTGTGCCGTGTGTCCGCTTAGCGCTGCGAGAGACCACGCTCTGCAGGTGGAGCTGGAAGGGGTCCGCGAGCTCCGGGGACAGCTGGAAGAAGCTCTTGGAAGAAGCTTGGAGTGTTTGAGCAGGCTGGAGACACAGGGCGCCATAGGAGGTGGGGAACAGGAGCGTGTGAGAGTCCTACCCCAGCATGCCTTCTGAGCACTGGCGCTCGCCCGCCTGCCACGGAAACGGTTCACTAACCTGTCTCACTGACTCTAAGCTTTGGTACTTAGTGATGGTACGATAGAACTGGTGCAGGGCTTGTTTTTGTTTTATTTTTGAGCTGCTTTGGAAACGGCGATCAGTGCAATCCACCTGTGTCTCGTGTATGTTCCTGTCTGACCCACCTTGGTGGCCACTGATGTATTTGCACATTCTAATCATTCCATTTTAGTTATTCTCCTCTATCTCCCTTCTCTTCCCACCACCATGGGCCAAATAAAGATTCCCTATCTCTGAAGGAAACACCAGATGTTTTCTATCATCTCCCAAGTGCATGAGTGTGAGTTTTTGTATTCCCTCACCATTTTTCTTACCCAGTGACATCTACCCCTTGGGTTGATGGTGGCTGGCCCAAAGGGAGACAGTGTATGTGGAAAAGTATGTTCCAGAGATGGAGAATTCAAGACCTGGGGACACTTGCCTGGGCCTTTTACACAAGATTTGAGTGTAGAACCAGCAATTCAGTTTATGCTTAAACCAAATCCTACTCCAGTGTCGATGATTTTACTGACTGGCTATTTTTTCCTCATTGTAAGTCATTTCAATCTAACTTGCGAGTGCCTTCATGGGAGAGCTTCCTCCTCTTTTTGACAGACAGTTTGGGGGGACTGAGACCTGTCCCTGCTCCCAAGGTCTGGGCTGGGTCTGCTCCCTCACTTGTACGTGCACATATCCCTTACATGCTCCACGTGCCCCTTAGGCCATGGGCAGGACCCTATTTCTGAGGTGCTGGGGACTGTCCCCCTCGGCACCACTGCATACCTTTTCCAGGCCCTCTTCCACCTCCTCTGGGAGTGTGGGAGCTGGTGTGAAAGCTGAAAAACAGTAGCAACAACCTTCCAATGACCAAGGCTTCCTGTGCACAGTGGGCTGTGGATCTGCTGTCTTGTACTCAGTCACTTCTCAAAATGGCAGGAGAAAATTTTGCACCTCTGAGCATCTGTTTCGGCTTGCTGGGGAGGCTGAACTAGGAGCAGGCGGAGCAGAAGAACTCCATTGTGCTGGGCTGCACACCTGGACCTGTGACTGCTCTGCTGCATGGCTCCTTGCAACTGCTTCAGATGGCACCGCCTGTCCCGTGCCTTGTGCTGCACTGAGGGCTTCTCCTCCGTGTGCCACACGGGGACGGGAGGCAGCAGAGCTCTCCCTTCGCACGCAGCAGGTCAGCACTGCCCCTCTGGGTCAGCACTCAGCTGCCTCGTCACCGCAGCAGTTCCCCTGTGGCCTGAAGGGACACAGCTGGGAGCTGCTGGGCAGCTCTGGATTTTGTTAGCTTTTCCTTTCTTGTGTTTCATCTCATTCCCTTCCTCTCACTTCTTTGTGTAGCTCCATCTTCTCTTCATCCTTTTGCTTCTCACTTTGTAGAAGCCTTTGTGTCCTTACCTTTCCATCTTCCCTCTGCCATCCTGGCGCTGATGCCCAGCTGGTCCCTTGGGTACCATGGAGCCCAGGACCCAGCCCAGACTCATTGGCGTGGGCTGAGAGAAGTCTCAGCTGATGCACAGGCATCTCCCTTCTCCACCTGTGTCTGTTTTACTCTAGATCTGTCCCTGCCTCTGTTAGAGTCACGGCTGTGAAGTGCCCCTTTAGGGGCAGTGTTATCCTAGGCTCAGGTGCCCCACCTTCTCTGGTCTGTTCTTTAAGGCCTCCTCTGACCCCTGATATTCCTGGCTGGTCGTTCCCTGCAGGATGACCACCCTGAGCATTCCCTGCCTGAGATCACCCTCTGTCAAACTGTGCAGTGCTTTGTGCTGTCATAGCTCTTTGTGGCAGTCACTCCTTCCTCTCTGAACTTCCCTAAGGACCTTGCTTCCCTTACCTTGTTCCCAGCAGTGTGAAGACTCCCGTGCAGCCAGTGTACCTGGGTGTCCCGTGCTTGTGGGCCATGTGCAATTTGCAAGCATGTAACTAATTCTCTGTGCCTTCAGGCTGGGCTGAAAGCCAGAGGAGTCTGGAAAAGTAGTGCCGTGGTTGCATCTCTTGTTTTCTGTGTTGGTGGCACACACAGAGCTGAGCAGCCTGGTGTGCTCCTGCTGTGATGGAGGGGCACGTGGTGACCACCAGCCTGGGCACAGCTGCCCTGCATGCACACACCTCTGCTCCTCAGCACCAGCTTCCTCTTCTGCCCCTTGTTTTTAGTTGGTTTTGGGATCCTTTTTCCTTGAGAATTGCACTCCCTTTTACTCCTCAGCCCTGGAGTGCTGGGAGCCATGCGGAACTGTGGGCAGTGGTGAGAGGTGGGATGCTGTGCCCTGGCACAAGAGCTGGTTCTCCCATGTTCCTAGAGCAGCTGTGCGGGCTGTGTCACCCTGCTGTGGTCCCCCAGCCATGGTGACCCACCTTGAGAGCCACGTGCCCCTCAGCCCCCCAGCAAAGCCTGCGGCCGATGGTCTGCATCCCCTCATCCTTCAGGGCCCCACAGGCACTGCTGTCGCCCTGGCTGCTTCAGCAACCAGCGGGTTGTGTCCCTGGGGGCTCGCAGGGCTGCGCTTTGGCTGTGCTGAGTGCCACCTACAGGAGCTGCTTCTTCCCTCCGATGCTGCTGCCACTTCCAGCTGTTGCCGAGTGTTTTGCTCCAAGGACAGCATTTTTCCGTGATGGCTGTCCATGCTCCCTGGGACACGGTTGCTTCAGTGGGCAGGCCCCACCATGCAGGGTGATGTCTACCCAGGTTCAGCAGTGAGGTGCCCCACATTTTTGCAGCCTCATGGCAGCTGCTTGTCACATGTGGGTCTCCTGAGTGTGTCCCCATCTATGAGCACAGTGCCCTGTGCAAGCACCTGCCCTGCTCTAAAGCATGTTCCTGGCTGGTCCCTTCTTCCTGAGAGCCAGGTGCTTCCCCACTGGCTTCCCCTTCACCAGTGATGCTTGGCATCTCTCCTGACAGCACTTCTCTGTGTTCCCCTGCTCTGTGTTCTGCCTTGCCTGGCAGCTCCAGATTTGATGGTGATGGATTTGGCCACAGGCAAAGCAGTTACTGCTCCTTTGGTGCACAGGCAGCTGTGGAGCCTGGCCCTGCACAGCCCTAGGGGATAGTCTTGAGCCCTGTCTAAATGTCCCTCTCCCTGGGGAGAAGAGGGGCTGGGGATACACCCATCTCCCAGCTGCCCAGAAAAGGGGTTTGAGCCCTCACCCAGGGTTTGGCACCAAGGGGACAGGAGTAGAGCTGTGTGCAAGCATAAGAGCATGACCCCAGCTCAGCCCAAGCCCCCCATGCACTGTGGTATGGGACACAAGTGTCCTTTTACCTCTGCAAAGCCAGCACAGGGCTTGCAAGGAGCCCCAGGCCATGCCTGACAGCAGAGCTTGGGCACTGTGGGCAGGGTGGCTGCCCCCAAGCTGCCCCTGCCTGGGCAGGTGATGGTGGGGTGTGCACCCCAATCCTCCTGCCAGCTTGGAGCGGTGCCAGCGAGGTTCCCTGACTGACCTTGTGCTGCTGCTGCTGCTGCTGGCCGTGGCTTGTGAAGTGGCTGCAGGGTGGGCGGTGCATGTGTCTGTGTGTCAGGGCAGCCAGCACAAGATGCGGATGGGGCGGGTACCATTGCTGAGTTCCCATCCCCGGGGCTGTCCCCTCCCTCAGTGACGGGCCAACACAGGGTGCTGGGTTGGGGCTCCAGTATGCAGGGAGGGGGTGGCAGCACCCAGGGACAGCAGGGAAACCTCAGTCCAGCTGGGAATGTCCCAGTGCCAGGTGTGCATGAGAGCAGACATCTGCCCTGGGGCTGCCCGCAGTGACCATGGGTATCACCAGGGAGGAGGGGACAGAGGCAGTGCTGCCAATGCCGCTGCTCTGAGCGCCTCGTTGTGCTGTGCTGTCCCCTAGGTCAGGCCGCAGGTACACACACCGATGATACCAGCACCAACTTCACCGACAGCATGAAGGAGGAGGCAGCCCGTGGCTTGGCAACCCAGGAGGTGAGTCAGGGCAGCGCTACGCCGGGAACAGGGGTGGCAGAGCTGGGCACTGTGCCACTGCCAAACTGCATCCCAGCCCCTTCGGAAACGACCCTGTCACCCTCTGTCTTTGTCCCTCTAGAGCAAGCCCCGGGCCCGCAAGGAAAACGGGGGCACTGAAAGGAGCACAGCACCCACCGTGCCAGAACGGGAGCTGCGGGCTGAGGAGGAGCTGCGAGAGCTGAAGGCGCAGCTGGAGGAAGCCGGCTTCTCCTCTGTCTCCCACATCAGGCAAGAGCTCTGGGTCTCTGCAACCAGGGGTGGCAATGGCTGGAGGAGGCATCCTGCATCCCGGCCTCTGCCTGTCCTTTACTGTGCCTTGTGCCCCAGGAAGGCGATGCTGAGCCTGTGCCTGGAAAACGCCGAGTTGAAAGAGCGGATGGGTGAAGCCACGTCGCTGCTGGAGAGCGGGGAGCAGGAGGAGCCTGGGCTGGGCAGCCCCCTGGCCCCTGAGCCCCGTAGGCTGCAGCGGAAGAGCCGCAGCTCCCTCGGGGACCGCCCGGCCGAGGGCAGCGGGGATGGCCAGGGGTTCCCGGCAGAGAGGGGAACTGTGCCCACCAAACGCCCAGCGCTGGAGGCTCGATCTCAGGATGACATGCCCAAGAGACCCTGCCCTGGCAGCCCGGGTGGAGGGGACGGGAGCCATGTAAGTGCACAGGGAACCAGAACGCGGATGGAGATAGAGATGGGGAGGAGGGTGGAAATGGGGAGCTGACAGCCCATCTTCCCTGCGGCAGGGGGAAGGCTCCGTTCCTGGCGGGGGCTGGCCAGGGCTGGGCGCAGAGCTGCGCTCCCAGGTGGCACAGGGCCAAAGGCAGTGCCAGGAACTGCAGGATAAGCTTGCTGCCTCGGAGGCCACAGTGCGGGCACAAGCCGAGCAACTGGAGAAGTACCACGTCCTGCTCCGTGAGTTAAAACCCAGGGTAGGGTGGGGGTGTGTTCTGAGCCTGGCATGCCCTGTGCACTGTGCTGTGCACGGGGCAGGGGTGGTGAATCCTGGCCGGGGGGCCCTGAGCTGATGGGGCTGCCCAGCAGGTGAACCTCAGACCCAGCAGCTCAGCAAGCAAGTGCAGGTGGACTTCCAGGACCTGGGCTATGAGACCTGTGGGCGAAGTGAGACCGAGGCTGACCGTGACGAGACCACCAGCCCCGGTAAGGAGAGCCAGGGTTCCAGGGATCCCTGCGCTTTACCCACCTGGCGTAGAGAGATGACACACTGTGCTCTCTGCAGAATGTGAGGAGCCAGATGTATTCAGTGAGACCAGCCTGGGTGAGGAGCTGGGGTCCCTGTGCCAGCCAGGGATGTCCAGAGCAGGCAAAACTGCCCAGAAAACCATGGCCCTGGAGGATGTGGAGGCCCTGCACCAGCACATCCAGGACCTCAAAGCCCAGCTGCTCAATGCCAACAAGGTGATCCAGAGCCTGCAGCGCCGTGCCCGCTCCATCTCCGTCACCAGTGGCTACACCTCGGGTGCTGAGCGGCCCCTGCCAGGTCCCAAGGCCTTGGCATCCCCAGCCCACAGCCTCACGGACGAGGACGAGGGCTGGCAGTCAGATGGCCATGGCACGCTCTGCCCGCCCGCCCTGCGGGCACACCACGACCTGCAGAGCCTGGTGCACCGCGTCGCCCTGCTCGAGGCACAGCTGCCTGCAGCCAAGCATGGAGGCACTTTGCCCAAGGAGCTGCAATCTGCCACTTGGCCAGGGTATGGCCCTGGGGACTGGGACCAGATGGTGAGACACGGGGATTTCAGGGGTTGCCCAAGGATGGTGGCTCCTTGTTGCACGGTCTCCCTGCAGGCAGGTTCCTGGGGTGTTTGTATGGTGGGGCAGAGTCCCAGCAGTGGATGGTGCACAGACTCCCTCCGTGGCACCTCATCCCTGCTGTGCTCTCAGGGAGTCTGGCTGCCCTGTGAACACCCTGCTTGCCCATCTCTCCTAGGAAATACAACTCCTTGATCCAGGCACAGGCTCGGGAGCTCTCCCACCTGCGGCAGATGCTGCGGGAGGGCCGTGGGGTGAGCCGCAGCCTGGCCCAGCACCTGCGGGATGCCCTGCGGTCCTTTGAGGATCTTCTTCGTGGCACTGACATCGACTACTACCTGGGCCAGGGCTTTCGGGAGCAGCTGGCCCAGGGCAGGCAGCTGGCTGAGAGGCTCAGCGACAAGCTGGGCACCAGTAAGTACCTCTGGGGGGGCAGTGGGGCTGGATATCGTGGGTGTGCAATGGGTCAGGAAGGGATGCTTTGATGGGTGAAGAGCAGTAGACACTCACATCATGGGCTGTGTGGGATACCTGCTTTGAGCTGGGCTGTTCTGTCCTGCTATGGCTCTGTCTGGCACCAGGCATCCTGGGGCATGGAGACACTGACTGGCTCTTCTCTGGCTTGGTTTTTCAGGAGATCGACAAGATGGGGAGGATAAAACCAGTCACGAACTCCTGGCACAGAGGTTTGCAGGGAAGGGTTTGTGGGATGTGCTTGGCATGGCACCCTGAGGTCTATCACTGCTCTTGGGGTGGGGGCCCAGGGTACCCTTGGGGTCTCTTCAGGTGGATGTCCTGGGGCTGTCTCTGCTCTGGGGATGAGAAGCCCCATGAGCATTCCATGTCTCTGAGCAGCCTTGCATCATTAGTGGGACATGGCATGTGGGGCATCATGTAGGAAAGAGCTGTGGGATGGAGGTCAGACCTGGTGATGGACCACCTCTGCAGGCTCAGTCGGGAGCTCCAGGAGAAGGAGAAGGTGATTGAGAGCCTGGAAGTGAAGCTGCAGGAGCGCTCTGAGTCCCCAGGTAGCAGCTGCCCACCCTCGGAATCATCCCACTCTGCCAGCAGCTCATCCTTCACCTCTGAGGGGCTGGAGCCCTGCTCTGATGGGGATGCGGCCAGTGAGTACAGCCAGTGCCACGAGGAGCCCGCCCAACATGCAGGTACCTTATGGTGACCAGGGGCCACAACTGTGGTGCCTCTGGACACTGGGACTTGGCTTCTCAGGATGTGCCAGGGTCCCCAGTGCCCCAGGCAGGAGGGCTCTCTGCCAGGCTGAGCCAGAGCCACTGTAACCTCTCTCTCCTGTCTCTAGGCCTTCGCTTTGACTCCTTGTCCAAACCTGTTAGTGCCCCCCTGCCTGCCCTGACCCCTGGGCTGTCCCCTTTCCTGCCTGCCGGGCCCCCTCCTCCCGTGGCCCCGTCACTCCTGGGCTGCTGTGGGAATTCTGTCTGCTCCCTGGCTGAGGCACAGCAGGAACTGCAGGTGCTCCGGAGGCAACTGGGAGAAAGTGAGCACGCTGCCTCTTGGCTTGGGTTTGGTACTGCCTGCCCTGCATGCTGTGCTGTGATGCATCACCCCCCACCCTCTCTGACCTGCATGTCCTGCCCTTGATCTTCTCCTTCTTCTCAGGGCTATGGCTTTGAGGTTGGGTCCTGCTGCTCTGGCTGGGGGACAATGGGGACATGTGGCTGTCATGTAGAGAGGACCTGGTGGGTTGGATTGACCCATCCAGAGACAGCACTAGCCTGTGGTATGGGCACTGGCATATCCCAGGTCCTATAGGAAAAGGCTGATTTGGTAAGTTGTTGTGTAGGAGTAGGGCTGAGAACCTCCGCCTTGTGTCACATAATCATCAAGTCCTGGGAGAGCCCCTGCTCTTCAGGGGGAACAGGTTTGATTGGGACAGGAGGTCAGCGATGGGGGACACTGGGCTGCACTGTTGTGCAGAGCAAGAAGGGGACAAAAAGCAAATGGAAGGAGTGTGTTGCCCCATTCTTCCTCCCTGCTCATTGTCCTTCTCCTTCTCCGCACCTTGTCCTGTGCGTGCAGGTGTGACACTGCCCATGGCACCAGCAAAGCTCACAGTCCCACTGGGCCCCTTTGGAGAGGGCAGCAAAGCCCCAGCATCATTCTGCCAACACGGTGCACTGCAGGGCCTGGCTGAGCTCCCTGGGGCCACCGACAGCCGCGCCCTCTGGGATGTGCCCCGGCCTGGCCAGCTGCTCTGTGGGGCTCTGCCCCTAGGGTACCCCTCCAGCCAGAAGCTAACAGGTATGGCCCATGTTGGAGAGCACAGGGGCATCCCACCTGCATGTGGGGGAACTGGGAGGAGATCCGACACCCCAACAACTGTGGGACAGGGCTCTGCTGTGGGGATGGCAAGAGGCAGGCGGCACAGCCTTTCCTGCCCTGAGCTGTGTCCCTGGCTGTGGCAGGGGCAGACCTGCTGGAGGAACACTTGGTGGAGATCCGCAACCTGCGCCAGCGCCTGGAGGAGTCCATCTGCACCAATGACCGGCTCCGGGAGCAGCTGGAGCGCCGCCTGGCCTCCACCAGCAAGGCCAGTGGTACGCTGCTGCATGGGGCTCAGGCTGCTGGGGGCCAGGCCTTTGCACACCCCACTGCTCACCCCGTGCACAACGGCGCGCTGGGGAGAGAGACTCAGCGCTGGTTGCCTCCACAGGATGTCCCAATGATGTCTATGCCCAGACACCGGACCTGGGGCTGCAGCTGAGCAGGGAGAACCAGGCTCTGCATGAGGAAAACCGGACCCTGCGGCTCCAACATGACCACCTCTCCCAAGGTAGGGCTGGGCCGGCATCCTGGGTTGGAGTCCCAGAGGGCACTGGCTGAGTGGGGTGGCGGTGACACCTACATGCTCTGTCCCCAGAGCTCACACGAGTGCAGGAGACACTCCTGGCTGCCTGCTCCCGGGCACGAGAGGCTGAAGCAGAGCTGGGCCAGAGGCGTGGGAAGCAGCGGAGGCTGGCGGAGGAGCTCACTGAGTGCCAAGAGAGTGTCCGGCAGCTCCGGGATGAGCGGCGTGCTCTGCAGGAGGACAACAATAGGTAAGGTTTCAACCATTGTGGCCTTGGGGCCACAGGACTGGGTGGCATGGCTGGCACTGGACCCACATGTCACCTCTGCAGGCTACAGCACTCAGTGACGCTCCTGCAGCAGCAGAGTGAGGAGCAGCGCCTGCTCCTGCAGACCCTGCGTGCGGAGCTGCACGTCTATGAGAGCCTCCCTGGCCCCTCTGCTGAGACACGAGCAGGTATGGGACCCGTGCACAGCATCCCTGCCCAGCTCCTGCTCTTGGGGTGCTTGGCCCCTCTGCAACCCGTGGGTGGTCCCAAACACTTCTCCTGTGGCAGCAGGTGGCACACAGTGGCCCTGCTGGCAGGCAGAGAGGGAGGCCAGGACCCAGCAGCCCCAGGCACAGAGCCACATCTATCTACAGGGGCTCAGATGTTTCTTGTTCCAGGCTGCTTCCCATCTCCTCCAGTGCGGGATGTTGGCACTAACTCAGCAGCTCCCCTCTTCTCCCCACTGCCCTCTGACACGTCGGTGGTCCGACAGACGGACGGTGGGTACCAGAGCCTGCCCGCATGCAGGCCAGGCCTCAGGGGCTGCTGAGACCTGACAAACTCATGGCAGCACCCTTGCTGAGCAAGACTGCAGAGCTCAGGGCAGAGTCAAGTGCCTGGGATGGGACAGGGTGGGTCATGAGGGGAGCAGGCAATGGTCCTCACCTAGCCCTGCTTGTTCCACAGAGCCACGTGGGGCAGATGTGCTGGCGAGAAAGAGGAAGGGACTGACGGGGGCTCACGTTGTCGGCCGCCTGGACACGTACCGAGCCCTGGAGCAGCACATCGTGGAGGGGAAGGCCTTGGCCCGGGAACTGATGTGTCTCACGCGCCCGGCGCTCGGGCTGCCCAGCTGCCCACTCCCGGGAAAGGAGGTAAAGTGTGGGCAAGACAGGGCTGGCAGCAGCTGGGGGCCAGGCCCTCTGCACACTGTGCATAATGTGGCTCCCGAGCCCAGAAGCAGCCCCGAGGCCTGCAGGGCTGGCAGGAGTCAGGGAGCCTCCAGCCCAGGGAATGCTGCCGGCACTGCCCTGCCGCGCTGGGCTGAGCACTGCGAGTGGCCGGGTGCAGCGGGATGGGGGTGCCCCAGCAGCACCTGCTCCCGCACCCTTCTCCTGCAGGCCCTGGGATGGACGGGCACAGGGCAGGGGCACCTGTGGGGCAGCGCCAGCACCCTGCACGGCATCCTGGAGGAGTGTGTGTCTCTCCTCACTGCCTTCTGGAGCACTGTGCTGCCTGTGAGCCCTGCCCAGCACCAGGGCAAGGTGAGCAGGGACTGGGGGCTGGCAGGGCACTGGGGCCAGGTGCTCACTGCTCATCACACTCCTCTCGTCCCAGGAGCAGGTGCTCCAGGGTGAGATCGCAGCACTGCGGGCCCGGCTCTCTGAGAGGGAGGATGCTCTGCAGAGCACGGCCAAGCGTCTGCGCAGCACAGCCCAGCTCAAGGACAGCATGGAGCAGTTCATCGTCAGCCAGCGTACGTGGTCTGCGTGGCACGGCCAAGCTAGCCTGGTCCTGTATGCCTGATGTGGTTCCGCAGCACCGGGACCTCAATGACCCCGTCTCTCTCTCCTGCAGTGACCAGGACCCACAACGTGCTGCGCAAGGCCAGGACGAACCTGGAGGTGAGTTTGCCTTGACGGCCAGTGTGGGATAGGGGTGGGTGTCCCTGTCCTGATGCCCTGGGGATGGACACAGATGCCACACACCCTGTGGTGGCTGTTGTGGAGCACTGAGGGCCGGCTGGGTGAAGCGTGTGGGGGACACGAGGACACGTTTTCCTTGTCTGTCCTCAGCCAGCATGTCCACGTCCCCTGGGCACAGTAGTGCTCTTCCTTACTGCCACTTGTCCTCTCTTGCCAGGTGAAGGCCCAGCAGGCCCTGCCTGTTGCGTGAGCCCCATGCAGGATGAGGAGCAATGGCCCAACATGGAACAGCCCACTGGCGGCTGAGCTGTGCCGTGCCAAAGGGCTGGAGTGGACCCTGTCTCCGCTACTCTGAGGGCTGGGGTGGAAAGGGGTCTGGGGTGTCCAGTGCTACACAGTTAACAGGTTTGGGCTGCTGTGGTGGTTGCATGCCCTCCACCAGCCTTTGCTTGGCATGGCAGCAGCAGCTGCTGGCTTGGGCTTTGTCTACCCCATGCTTCAGCACTCGCTCCCATCCACCCTCAGTGCTCAGAGTGGGGTGACACAGCCCTCCACGCTGAGCACCCCCTGCCCTGGGACCTGGTCCCCTCTGTAACCCTGATGAGTCCCTGTCCCTGCTTGTGGATGTATGTATATGTATATAGACAGAGGTATTGGAACTGCGTTACGGGGACTCCCGGGCACGTCGGGGCCCCATCGCAGGAGGAACATGTAAGAAATGCCATATTCTGTTCAGTGGCTGAAGAGTCCCCAATAAAGGTTTCCTTTGGGTTGTGGTGTTTCTGGCATGCCTGTCTCTGCAGCCATGCTCCCCCTCCCCACACTACCTGCATCACAGGGTGCCAAAGGCACTGGCTGTCCCCAGGGGGGTGGCTCTGTGCCCTACCCTAACAACCTGAGGGCAGCTCTGTGCCGCACTGGGCTCTCCCTTTCCTCCTCCTGCTGTTCTAGAGCCCCTCTCCAACACCAGGCAAGTAGCACTTAGAACAATAAATATTGTAATAAATAGAGTACCCCCTGTCCCATGGCACTGCTGTGGCAGCAGGCAGTGCAGCCAGGGTCCTGGAGCGCTTGCCCGGCTCTGCTTTTCCCAGGCCCCTCCAGCGTGGGCAGGTGCCGGTGCCCCTCTGGCTGTGACAAAGTCAGCCCTGTCCCACAGAAGCACCTGATGTTTGGGACAGGGTGTTGCAGTCCTTGACGGTGCTCTCACAGCAGCAGGTAAGAGTGGCTGTGTCCAGCTGTACTGTCCATCATGCTGGCTCAACGCTGAACCTGGCAGAGGGCTGGGGCTGCAGAGCCCTCCTCAAAGCTGGTGGGAAGCCCCACAGCCGGGGCTGTGGGATAGGGGGCAGGTGCCAGGCTGGGGTATCACAGAGCCCCTAGCAAACAAGGTGGCCTTGGAGACTCATCACCAGGACAGCAGCGCAACCTTCAGAAGAACAGGATGTGTTCCTGGAGCCGGGACTGGGTGCAGTGCCAGGACCAGCTTGAAGCCCTCACAGGCTGGAGAAGACAGGCAGGGTGAAGCCCTTTCCGTGTTGGGCGTGAGGAGAGGCTGTTCTGGTGAGCAGCAAAGTGGTCCCAGAGACTCACAGAAGCCAAGGGAAGCTGCAGGTGGGCAGAAACCAAGAGCTAACCACGCCAGTAGGATGGGACAGTGTCACAGGCCCCAGTGGCCCTGAGCTTGTTGCAGGGGCCCGTGTCCCTGCCAGGTTCGAGGCTGGAGCCAGAGTTGTCACACAGTCCCGTGGCCCAGTGTGTGCAGACAAAGCGGCGTTTCGTGTCCTGCGTGGGGAGCGTGTGAGGCCCCAGCTCAGATGGGCTTGTACAGCAGCGTGGTGACGTACTTCTTCTTGTAGCGGTGTGTGGCACTGAGCACCATCACGCCGTCCTGCAAGAGGCACAGCGTCAGAGTGTGGGGCCGGGGCACCCCCGGGGCTCGGGGAGCTGCCCCAGCCTGTCCCTGCTGTCCCCAATCCCACAGCCAGTCCAATACACAACAGGGCAGTAGGGCAGAGCAAGGGCAGGGTCTGACATGTGCTCAGCTCCACCACGGTGCAGGGAGGCAGCTGAAGGGAATGGTCAGGAAGCCACACCCTCCGCCCCTTCTCGTGCCACACTTCACCAGGCAGCCAGGTCCCATCTCCACCCCCCGGGCTGACCAGGTTCTGCTCCCTGCAGGTGCTGCAGGTGCCTGGAGTCAGCTCCCATTCTCTCACCCAGCAGCCTCGCGGGACCTGCGCTTACCTTGATGGAGAGCGCGTAGAGGTGATTGAGCATGACGTGGTTGGGCTCGGGCAGCAGTGCTGGGTCACACTAGGAGGAGAGGAGTGTCACAGGGGAACAGCAGAGCCCTGATCCCCCAGCTCCTGCCAGCACAGGGAGCTGCTGTCTCAGGCAGCTTCAGCTGCCACTGTTTCTGACTGTTCTGAACAGGGACAGAGCTCAGCTAGGAGGCCAAATCAGTGTGGTAAATGGGAAAAGTGATGCTTTTCCTAGGAAATGCCGAGGGCCAGACCCCAGCCAAGGGGAGACCAGGCTCCCTGCAGACAGGACTCCCTTTCTGACCCCAGTGTGGCTCTCTCTGTGGGCAGTATGCTGGTACACACCGAGATGTTGGTGTCCTTGTTGAGGATGACCTGGAGGAGGTGAGGTGGGAGGATGGGTGGGGATTTGAAGCGCTCCTCGGGCCGGTATACATACATCTCTTGGCCATAAGGTCCCGGTGGGGAGCTGGATAAATCTAGAGAGAAGACAAAGGTAGAGACATGAAATGACTGAAGCAGGATGGGTGAACACAGAGCAGCTCCTAAGAAGCTTAGAAGAACTCAGCAAGGTCTTTCAAGCACCAACATCCTCCACAAGCCACGGGCAGGTATCTATTCTATAGCAACAGCTCAGCCTTTTCACAATAGAAAAAGCAGCCAGGTGAGCCCACGGCAATTCCAAGCAGGGCTGTACGCTGGTACATGCACTGACACAACACAAGCACCCCATGTTACCCATCACAAGACCCCTCAAGCACAGAGCTCTCAGCACATCCAGGTCCCTCTCCCTGCAGGAAGCAGCTGGCTTGCTCCAGAGCTGTGCCCTCAGCAGCAGGGGCACAGAGAGAAGGTTGCCCACGTGCTCTTGGTGCTGCCTGATGAGGAGGTCCAGGGAAGGCAAACGGGAACTCTAGACTGAGCAGCTGTTCCACACATGGGAGGGACCTTTGGAGATTGCAGGTCACTGGAAGCTGGACTGGCTGCATCTCCCAGCTACATCTGATCTGAAAATTTTGGACAGCCAGTCCCCAGAAGGGCTCCACCTCCTCGAGCTGCTGCTGCTTGCTGGCTTCTCTCCAGCAGAGTGTCTCTTGCCCGGGCTGGGAAAGGACGTGGAGCTGAGCTGTATCTGAGATGGGGCTGTACCAGGGACAGACACACGACTCAGCTTCCTGCCAGCATTTCGCACTGAGCCAGCACCACCAGTGCCGGCGTGGTAACCTAACCTGCTGCTGTAACACAAGCACACATGGAGGTTTGCAACGTGCTAGCACTGGTACAAATTACCTTGGCATGAAAACCAAGAGGAGCTGCTGAAAATAAACTGGATCCTGCTATCACCTAGCTTGTACCCCGGATCAGATGACTTACAGTTGATCAGACAGAAAGGGCTGATGTTCCTGGCATTTCCCAGTCCAAAATGGCTCCCTCAGCCACGCACAGGCAGCAGCTCTGCTCTGGGATGGTGCTAGCACAGAACAAGTGACACCAACACAGCCCCTCCAGAGGGACCAGGCCTCAGCTGTGGGCTGGGGAGGACATGCTGCCCAACACTACTCATCCCCAGGGCAGGCCCACACCTCTGCCAGGGGGTCTGTGCACCTCAGAGCAGTGAGTCTCAGAGGAGAGGAGGTGGAAAAAAGCACATGCAAAGCTGTAATGCCACAAAACTCACCCCGACCTGAGGTTTCTGAGCTCTCCAGGGAATCCACCTTCAATGCATCAAACACCTCGAAGTCAGACTTCTTGACGTGGATGAGGTTGTTTATTGTCCCCATCTGGCTGGTAACCACAGGCTGGAAAGAACTGGGGTGAGAATCTTCCTATGTTCACCTCCAACTGAGGCACATTCAATGCTTCCTACATCCTCCCAGCCCAAGCTGTCCTTGCTGCAACACTACCTCAGAGGCGGGTGGTGTCCCTCTCTGCCCTACACCTGTAGATCTCTGCTGTTTACCCTGGGAGGATTTTCCTTTATCCCACGCTCCTACATCACCTCCAACTTCCATCCTCCATCCTGCTATATGTCCATGGGTAGATGTGTTGTCCTTCCCATGCTGCTACTGCATGATTCAGTTTGGAAGAGAACCTGTGAGTGCTGACCTCATGGCCCATCTTCCCATGTAGCCAATTCTCAGTGGGACTTGAGGGCCTTCTGGCATTTCCCTGCCCTTTCCCAATGCTACCCCATAAAACGTGACTAAGTCCAGAGGAACCAGCCTCTGAAATGACTCAGGGGATGGAGGTGTGCCTTGTGTTTCAGTAGATAGTCTCCACTCTTCCTGTTCCCCCTCTGCTGCAGTTATATCCTGTCTAGCTCCATGAAGAAGACAAGATCTGCGGGGATAAAGCTTTGAGCATTACCTCAGATGGATCATGGACCCACTGGCCATCCACAAAAAATTTGTACTGGTGCTCTCCTTCAGGAAGGTCCAGGATAGCAACAAAGTCATTGTGGCTGTGCAGAGAGAACAGAGGTGCAACAGCATCACCCTGTTGATGCTCTGAATGCTGCTCTTCCATGGGGCCCCAGGAACCAGCACTACCCAGACCCTCTACCCCAATGCAGATGCTGAAAAGCTTTAGCAGAGAAATTTTCCAGCTTTCTGCAGCATTCTGTGAGAGCTCTGTGTTTCTCACAGAAACTATGAAAAACGTTGCTACGGGCTCTTGTAAACTAACTTTATCTTGCACCTGCTGTTATTCAGCAGCAGAGTTGCTATGGTATACTGAAGAAAATATTTTCAAATGAATGTTTTGTAGCCTCCACCAATCATTCTAGGAGGTGGATGATCAGTGACCAATGACCTTATGCCATGCTGGCAACCCAAGTTATATAAACTGATTTATAATTAATTAAATAAGTATTATTGCTCCTGGACTTGGACTTTGTGTCGTTATTTACCGCGCCGTTCGTGGTGCAACAGCGACACCCCAACACCTTCATGCAGGGTTAGGCTTGCTCATCATCAGTGACCCAAGGCATGGCCACAACAGGTATGAGCATTCCAAGCACCAGAATGGCTCAAACCTCTGGCAGCTGCAAGTGGCAGTCTAGCCCTCCATGCCCAGAGGAAGTGGATGCGACAGACACCCTGTGCAAGACAGGCTGGGAAGAATGCACGGGCAAAGCTCCTGCCCTGTGCTGGCATGGCAGGACAGGAGCAAGTCGGACAGCTCTGTTTGTCAAGCCTGCAATTGAGATAAACTCATTCCAGATGAATTGCTAGGATTATGCCCAGAGTCCTACATGAGCTTCCATGTAAGTCACAGATGTGTTGAAGAACAGTGAGAACATCATTAGGGCAGGAAGATACGTGAGGGACAAACAATTAACTAACTGGCAGCAATACAACCTGGCATGGGGTAATGCTGCAGCCAAAGGAAGAGCTGACAGCTTCCAGAGGACTGCTGCATATCTGGGCAGGGCTCTGCTGCCACGACTGGCTGCTGCGTGACATCCAGCTGGGCAAGCAAAGTGGACCATCCTGTCCTGTCCCTGCTTCACAACTTCCCAATGTCCCTGCAGCACCACACAGGGAAGGAGCTGACTGTGTATATGACTCAGACCCACAGCTGGGGTGAATGCAGAGAAGCTGGGTGAGCAAAGGAAAACATTCTCTGCACTGGAGCAGAGGAGAACATAGAGTAAGTGACTTGAGGGACTCTCGCTACCTCTTGATGAGTGGGATCTTGGTGCTCCAGTTGTTGAAGGATCCAGAGATGAAGACCTCTTTGCCTCCATCGGCCCAGCGTATGACAGTTGGACGAGCCTGTTGGGATGGTTTCACTGACTCCTCCAGATCCGGCTGCCACGACACAAACTCCTTGTCCCCAGGAATCTGGGCAAAGAAAACCAGAGCCTGACTGAGACACAGAGACAACTGTGAACACATTCACTTCCCCCTGGCCTCTACCAGCTCACCTGCACATCACAGACAGGAGCACCACAGAGCTCCTCCAGCCTCCCAGCCCCTCAGAGACCCCTCACATGGCTGGGAACACAGCCCCACACAGCCAGTGAGCCGAAGCTCCAGGGGGCAGGCAGGGAAGGGAGCAGCCAGCCCCTACCTTGGAGTCATGAGAGCTGAAAACGCTGGGATCGTCGGTGCTGCCCACCATGATCTTGTGCGGGTGCTCCTTGGCGGGGTGGGAGGCACCAGAGCCATCCGAGCGGTGGGACTTGGAGCCATGGCGCTCCCCAGACACCCGTTCGCTGGTGGTGTTCCCCATGACAGCTCAGCAGCCCCTGTGAGGGACAGAGAACAACACTCTGCCTTTGCCCACGGGCTCTGCCAGCAAGGAGAGGAGCAAAGGAGCCATCTCCCAATGTTCTTTGCCAGTGAAGACAAACAGCAATCCTAAAAAAGGCCCCAAGTTCATTTCCACTACCAAGTTTAGGAGCTGAATGGGAATTCAACAAACAAGACAGCTTGACCTAATTATAGCCACATCTCTAAGAACCATCACTCTAGTTAAGCTGGTAATTATTAGACTCCAAAACCAATACCAGTTCACCTGTATCCCACATCAGTCCTTGGCAGCTGGCAGAGTAGAGCTGATGGGAAAAATAAAGCCAACCTTTATTGGCAAATCAACTGCCTGGCATTAACAGAGCCTCTTTCACAGTCCCGCGGTTGGGCTCCACAGACAACCCCCTACATCCAGCAAGAAAACAGCCAGGGAGTGAAAGTAGCAGCTGTTTTACAGTCCCCAACAAGTCTCCAAGAGCTCGCAGGCAGAAGAGCAGAGCCTTGTGCCTGCAAAGGCAACAGGGAGCATTTCAAGCGTCCGAGTGGAATCGCCCAAGCTGGAGCTTGTCCAAGGAGTGGGGCTAATGCTGTGGTGTCTGCAAAAAGCTCAGCTCTCAGCAGCATTCACTTATGATTCACCAGGCAAGTCACCGTGTCAGCTGCGGCACAGCACAGCAAGGAGGACCATTTATTGTGACCTAGCCAGTGTCTGCCTGGCTGTCTGGAGCCACATGGTGAGGGAAGGGCAGCCCTGGCCACCTCGGCACCCCTCTGCAGCTGGAGATGGGCCGCCATCCCCAGTCTCACCCAGCTCAGAGAAAGCAAAACAGGAGAACTGACCAAGCCATGAACAACTACACACCTCTCAGGACAAACAACAAAGCCATTGCAAGCTACACGGGACTCTTCAGGCCTTACCCTCCTTCCAGGAGCCGAGATGGATTGAGGTTCTTGCCCACTTCCAGGCTTATTTTGCAGATTTCAGCTTACCATGGGCTCTGCAGGGCAAGCAAGGGGACAGCCAGCCTTGCTTCATGTGCTCACTTGTGACATTTGGAGGTTTGTTTAAAAGATCAAGTTATAGGAAGGGTGCCAAGCAAGGCTGCCAGCCAAAGCCAGGCTTTAGGATATTATGGAGCAGTTACTACAGTATTTCTTAAATCCTGAGGGCTAAAAGGCAGCTCAAGTGGACAGCTAACCCATACCCCCACCCCTCTCAGTGCAGATCAAGTGTACCTGAAGATCCAGGTCAGATGAGCTGCACCTCTTGCTCTGACATCTTCCCTCTCTGCTCTGGGGAGGCTCAGACAGCTCCTCAAAAAACTGCCCCTGTACCTCCAGACCTGCTGTTGAGGAGTTTCCTCCCACTACTCCCTTAATTCTCAGCTACAGGGAGGAAGGTAGGAAAGGCCTTCTGTAGCAGGACAGGCCTGAGAGATACGTGCAGGTGTTGACAGATGTGAAGCTTCCCTTTCTCTTCTCCAAAAGGAATCCAGTCCCTCTGTCCCTTACAGGTCACGCTCTCCAAACACTTCCTGAGGTTTATCCCAAGCGGTGGCTCCTGTCTGGCGTGTGCCATCTGAATCCCCTGCATCACACACACAGGCACCCTGCCCGTACCAGGACAGGTCCCTGTGCACAGCCTGCAGTACCTGGCTTTGCTGAATTAACTTCTACAGTTCAAACCCTCCTGCACCCAGACCAGCCCTTGCAGCACGGGAAAAGATGTGACACAGGTATGTCCAAGTCATGGATGGAAATGCTGCCCACACCAGCAAACCTCCACGCCATCTCAGCACATCCAGTCTGGCAGCAAGCCCCTGCCAGCCGCAACCCGCAGCAAGGTGGGTGCCTTCCTGCCCACCCCATCACCAGGGCCCTTCCGTTCCAGCCAGCCCCACGTCCCCACTTGGAAAATGACAAGTGAATTACACCCATTCCCCCCACCCCAGGATGTGCCATGCTTGCTGCCTCTCCCACCCGGCCAGTGACCGCGCTGGGAAACACTGGCAGGCAGCCCGAGGGGGTTTATGCAGGACGGATGGGGTCTCTGTCCAGCAGCACTGGGGAGCACTGGCAGGCATTCCCAGGGGCTTTTTGAGGGACGGATGGGGTCCAGCACCACGCCGGGCTGACACCGCCGGGGGCTGCCGTGGCCCGGGGAAGCCCGATCCGCCCGGGCTCTCCCTCCTTCGGAGACGGGAACCAGAGCTGAGCCCTGAGGTTGCCGTAAGGTTAAGGGGATGAGCTGAGAAACCGGGGGCGGAAAATCTCCCTCCGAGCAGGCAGGGCTCGGGCTCGGGCTCTGCTCGGCGGGGGCAGTGGCGGTGGCGGGGCTGTCACGGCGGGCTCGGCCCACGGGCACCCGCGGGTCTGCCGTGACCCGGGGGAGGAGCGGGACACACCGGCAGGGGCCGGGCCCTCCCGAGGGGCTGCCAGACGGAGTCTGCACCGCCGAGGGGTCCGGGACACCGCTACACCGCGGGGACGCGCAGCCACGCCTCACCCACCGCCACCCGCAGCGGCGCCCGGAGAGCCGCCACCCTCACACCCACCCACCCGTGACACCCACCCCGCCGTCCCCAGGCCCGGACCCGGCCCGACCCCACCTGCCGCCGCCGCCGCCGCCGCCGCCCCGCTCTCCGCCTCCGTCCAAGATGGCGCCACCCCCCGCCGGCCACTGCGGGGCGCTCTGACCCGCCCCCGCCGCGCTCCGCGGCCGCGCCCCGCCCCCGACCCGCGGCCCCGCCGCCGGGCACCCGCCATGTTTGCTGCGGGCGCTCGGCCCGCTCTTGTCAATGGCGCGCGGGCGGGGGCCGCGCTGCCTCAGCCGCCGGCGGCCATGTCTGTTGCGGGCAGGGCTGCGGCCGGGCGCGGCGGGGGGCTGCGTGGTGCCAGCGGCCAGGGTGCTGCCCGTGGGCAGGACGGACTCTCAGGATGGACCCCACAGACTGACGCAGCCAGGCACTGTGGTCCCTGGTCCCCGCGGCACGGGGACAAGCTTTATTGCCCTTTCCCGAGGAGCCCCGCTTGGGCACGTTCCCAGTTTCCCCACCAGCTCTGTGACCTAACCCATAGGGGCTGCCGGGCCAGGATTTAGGGAAGGGGAGTGATCCCTGTTCTCAGAGCAGCCCGTGCCCAGACTTGGTGGTACCACAGCGGGAAGGTGCAACAGACCCGGCTGCACCTTCATGGAACGACTCCCCCCGTGCTCCGGCACACCTAGCGACAGACAACAGACACAAGCCAGAAGTAAATGAATTAACAAGCTAAAAATTTTAGCAACAAAGTATTGAACATTTATTAGAAGAACAAAGGCAAATACAGCGCCGGGCGCTTAGCAATCAGCTAGAGGCGCAATCTTAGTCACTTTTCTGTGAGCTTAAGTATCCTCTTCAACTGTTACATATTCATTAAGCTTAGAAGATAATTTACACTTCACTTCTACTTACCAACCTCTTTGCACCCCTCTCCCGCCAGCAAGGCGCCTCTCCGGTCCTCTGGATCTTGAAGGATTGAAGGCAGGAATCCCCTTCTCAGTTGTACCTCAGTTTATTCGACAGTTTCTTTGGGAGGTGTGAGCTTTTAGTGAGATAACAGACTTCCTGGGATGTATGCAGTTTATCTTCTTTGTTTCTTTAAGATGTCTTGATCTCCGGCTCTGTGGTTTATCAACTTAAAGGACATTGATCACTATGCATTTACTACTACGTTTCTCAGTTTATTACAACTATTTCGAAGTTACAATTCACTCTAACCTTGTTTCTACTATATTTTACCTTAACATTATTTCTACCTAGTACATTATTACTTGTAAATGTTATCCTATTATATACAAAAGCCAACATTTATTATCCACTCATTTTTCACAAGCCCAAGGGAAAAGGAGAAGACTGCCGGGAGGACCCGCTGTCTCCTTCACTTTAGGCTAAGGAGAGAGCGAGACGTAGAGGAGGGTGGCCACGATCATGCCGATGCTGAAGAGCACCGTGAGGACGTGGGGCACGGCGCCGGAGCGGGCAGGGCGGCCGCTGGCCCGCGGCTGCAGGGCCCTGACCACGCGCTGCCGCTGGGTGAGGATGGCCTCCCTGGCGCCCGCCCACGCGCCCGGGCCCCGCAGCCGGTACTGGTACGGCGTGCAGGGCCCGAAGGCCACCTCCAGCGCCAGCTTGGGGTCCGTGAGGAACAGGGTGAGCACGCTGGGCCTGACCCCCAGCTGGCAGGCGAGCTCGTCCATGTAAGGGATGTAATCCACCTGGATGGTGTGCCGCTGGCTCTTCACGTACCTGTGGGCAGGGAGGGAGGGCAGGCGGGTTTGACACGGGGGCACGAGGTAAGGGTAGCAGGGCGGTGCTGCGCAGGGGCCTTACCGCTCAGCCATTCTCTCCTTGGTTTGTGTGATTTCAGCCAGCATGTCGGCGGGCGGTGGCAGGCCCTGCAGCCCTAGGCAAAAGGAGGCTGGAGCTGGAGGGTGGGCTGTGCTTCTGCCACAGTCTGCATGGCTCTGCAGCCCAGCCTGGCCTCTGTTTGAATGTGGGGCTTTTGGAACGTGCCGCCACGTCAGGAGCAAAGTGGGAGACATTGGCAAAGAAAGTAACAGGACAAAGCAGGAAAGGAAAGGGAGAATGTGGTTGCAGACAACAGGACCTGTTAGTGGCCCCCACAAGAGAAGAACAGTGCAAGAGTCGTAGAAAAATGCAAAGTGGGGGTTTGTCCTCATGAAGAAGCAAAAGGAGGATAAAAAGGTGAGTGTGGGGAGGCAGCGTATGAGGCGATGCCACCAGCAACAACCCAGTCTTGGTGTGGCTGGGGGAGCACAGCTGCATCCCCCAAGCCTGCTTGACTTACCCTTGAAGACACGGGTGGCCCAACGACACTGGAGCTCGGAGATGGGCATGATGGCACCCAGGGGCTGGATGAAACCGATGAAAGCCAGCGTTGGCTTCTCCAGGTCAGGGGGGAACACGAATTTGTAGAGAGGGATCTGGTTCTCTACCACCTTGAACCCCTCGAGGAATGGGAAGGAGAAGCTGTATCCTGTGGCAAAGACCACAGCATCAACATCTTCCCTGGTGCCATCCTCAAAGATGGCAGACGTCTCTGTGAACTCCTGGATGTTTGGCTTCACCCGCACCCTGCCTGAAATGATGCGGTTGGGCAGGTCATCGTTGATGGTCGGGTGCTGGTCAAAGACCCTGGAAGGCACAGACAGACCTCGTTCAGGCCCTGGCAGGGGGATGGGCTTCACTGGAGCAGGTACCTGGGGTGCTGCTGGGGCGCTCACCGGTGCTTGGGCTTTAGGCCATAGAGTGTGTGGTCAAAGCGGGCATTCAGCTTCCTCTCCACAAAAAAACTGATGATATTTGGAGGCAGCAGGTTCTGGAGGAGCTGCGTGAAGCGACTGATGTAGCTGAAGTCAGAGGGGTACCCGCTGTCTGCCACCCGGTGCAGCACCCAGGACCCACGCTTGGTGCTGAGGAAAACCTGGAAGGAGGGTGAAGAGAGGTGGCAGCATGGCAGCATCCTCAGACTGGGCTGGGCCCCGGCTGTGCTCCAGGGACAGAGAAGCCAGCACAGCTGCTGGGACCACAATAGCCACCCCCATACAGAGGGGATGGGGCGCTTGTGGCCAGGTGCTGGAGGGAGGGAAGCCCACAGGGGATGGTGGGGGATGATCAATGCCCTCTGGCGTCCCATTCCTGTGAGCTCCCCTAGCACACCTGCTTGGCTGCGTGGCTCAGCTCCACTGCGATATCGATGCCTGAATTCCCGATGCCAACCACAACCACCTGCTTTCCCAAAAACGACTGAGGGCTCTTGTAGTCCCGGCTGTGCAGGTACCAGCCCTCAAACTTTTCCAGCCCTGGAAGAGAGAGGGAAGCCATGCTGGGCTGGGGTGTGGGGCAGGAGGGTGGCTGCCCCCTGTTCAGACTGGTGGTGTGTTTTGAGAACAAGCTAGGACCAGTGTGACCAACAGGAGTTATGGAGCCCTGGGGTAGTGCCCAGTGAGGTGGTGGCATCTCCAGCATGGAAGATTCTCAGCATAGCCCTGAGCATCCTGCTCTGGCTTTGGGACTGGCCTGGCTTGGAACAGGGCTTGGACTAGAGAATTCCATGCTTCCATCCCAAAATTCTGCTGCAGGTCCTGTCTGGTGCCATGCATTGCTGGTATAGGAACAACCAGGGTCCGTGCCATCTCACCAGACCCTCGTGACAGTATGCTCCAGCCCATTCCCCAGCCAAAGAGGGTCTCCACAGCTGAAAACCCTCCAGGCGTTTTCCCCTGGCACCCAGAGGAGAAGACCACTGCCAGTGCTGAGCCCTCCAGCCTTGGTGAGGAGCTGGAGAGCCCAGCAGGTGCTTGGCTAGCAACATGGAGAGGGAGCCTGTCTCAGGTGGGAGAGGCATACTGGCAGCGGTGACATCTGCCAGCAGGATGCTTTGGATACTCATGCAATCCCACCTGGTGTGTTAAGCTGCAAAGGCATTTAGGGATGTCAGGGAGCAGGCGAGCAGACCACAGGCAGTACCTGGGAAGGAGCTGAGCGGGAGATGTGCGTTGGTGTGGTGCCCACTGCACACCAGCACGGCGTCGAAGACAGCCGCCTCCTGCTTCCCCTCGCTCTCCGTCACCACCTCCCACTGCCCGCTGCCGGCGAAGTCGGGGCGCTTGGACACGCGGCACACGCTGGTCTGGGCGCAGGGGGAGCGGTGTCAGGCACCCTGTGCCCCCCGCTCCCGCTGCCACCTCCCCCTCGGCCCCCAGCTCTCACCCTGAAGCGGATGTGGCGGAGCAGGTCGAAGTGCTGGGCGTACATGCGGAAGTACTCCATGATCTTGGAGTTGTGCATGTAGTTGGGGAAGTCCTCAGGGATGGGGAAATCGCTGAAGCACATCATCTCCTTGGAGGTGTTGATGATGAGGGAGCGGTAGATGCTGGCACGGCCATCCTCGGGGCGCTCCTGTGGGAGTGGGGTATGGTTCAGTGGTGGCCAGGGACTGCAGGGCCACCTGCCTGCTCTGCCTGGCACCTCCCCTGTGAGTGCAGGATTAAGCCACAGGTGGTTGTAGCACCCATCCTTGCGCCCAGCACTCTCCCATGGGTGAGATCTCCACCCCAAAAAACAGGGAAGAGGTAGATCTGGTGCTCTAGGTTACAATGCAAGATTTAACCAAAAGTATGTATTCTATTATCATCTTCACAAGCTGTGAGAGCAGGTGGGGCAGTGCTCCTTATCGCCTACCATGACTCATCCCTGATAACTCCCTCCCGCAGCTATCTCTGTTAATTATCTCTGTTAATGGGCCATCAAGGACCCACCACGACTCACAGAATTACATCAGCTCATTGTGAGATGCTCCGCCCAGGGGGAGCAACCAAGCATTCCCACCTGGATATAATCTGGGGTTTGGAGCAGCATAAGTAGCCCTTACCTACTGGATTCCCAGAGGACATGAGCTACATAACCACCACTGGACCTTCAGAGGAAGACCGGACCTTTCTACAGGATCACTGCTTCAACAGAACCACTTCAAAGAGGACTGCAGCCATCACTTAATGGGACTGGTACCGCCACCCTGCCCAGCAGGGTGTCAGGTCATATCCTGACTCTGTCAGGTGAAGCCAGTATTTCTGTATTATTGCCTTGTTACATATACTATTAAAGGACTGTTATTCCTATTTCTCATATAATTGCCTGAAAGCCCCTTAATTTCAAAATTATAGTAATTCAGAGGGAAGGGGTTACATTTTCCATTCCAAGAGAGGCTCCTGCCTTCCTTAGCAGACACTTGTCTTTCAAACCAAGACATCTGGACTGGCGGGAGCCAGGCAGTGGTGACAGTGGGTCATGGTGGTCTTGTGCCTCAGTTTCCCCACTTCCACTCCTTGCCTCTGTGAGGTGGCACATTCCCAAAGCTCCTGTGGTGCCCTTGCCCTGGCTGCCACATCAGGTCTCGCTGGCTGTGGAGCCAGCTCCAGTGCTTCCTGCTGAGTGGTTGCTCCTGCTCGCCAGGTCTGTGCCTTGGCAGCTGGATGCTGCTGCTCTGATTCTGCTGCACCAACCGTGTCCTTGACCCATCACAGGTATAACCAGCAGACTGTGACTGATCCACCCCAGACCCCACTCTGGCATGGTGCCACGTGTGTCTCCCCAGGGCTCTCCCACACGCATACTGGGCATGGTGGGAACACTGATCATCTTGTTGGTGAGTCCATGGGATAAAAGTGGGGGCAGAGACGAGCTCCAGGATTGCTCAAAGGCAGGGAGAGTCCTGGCACAGAGAAGGCAGCACTCCGTGTCTCTGTGTGGGCGAATGGCAGAGAAGCAGGGAGAGGAGCAATCTTCATTCCCGGAAAGGGCTGGGCAGGACAGAGACTGGGACAGACAGGGGGGTCAGATATGACAGGTAGGAAAGGGCTGGGAGTGACCAAGAGCAAAACAGCAGAGGAAAGGGTAGATGAGACTGGGACGGGAGGGATGGGAAAGGGAAGTCTGAGCTGGGGGAGCAAGCCATGGAGTGAAGTCCTTGAGAAGGCTCATCCTGCTGCTGGTGAGCAGGAGTTGGGTCCTATGTGCCTGACACACCAGCTGGCACCACGCTGCCAAAGCAGGTTTACTTTCCTGTGGTTTTCCTTGGAAACTTGCCTGCTGCACGCATGCAAAGCAGGGGAGTGGTTCGTCCTTATCTGCCTCGGAGCGATCCCAGTCCCGTCGTGCCACTGCCGCGGGACAGGCTGGCTGCGCGGGGCTTACCTCGAAGCGCCAGAGCCCCCCGACGTCCTTGCTCCTCTCAAAGCAGGTAGGCTCCAGCCCCTCATCCAGGCAGCATTTCAGGGCACACAGGCCAGAGGCACCGGCACCGATGATAGCTACTCTCCGGGCAGCCATGTCCCACGGTGTGGTGGTGGCAGGGATGCTGGAGAAGCCGTGGCCAGGAGCAAAACACACTGAAGGCGGGTTGCAGAGCCAGGCAGATCCCAGCAGGGAGGCTGCCCGGTGCTGCTTGGCTTGGGGGTGACTTATCCCTGTGCTTCCTGTGGGCGGCCAAGGTCAGCTGGGGTGTCACAAGATGTGTTTCTTTCAGACATGATCTACAGGTTTTCCCCACTGCTCTGCCACGCCTCCTGCTCTACCTGCCCTCCACAAGATGCACATTAAGTCCTGTAAACTCTTAACGATGCCGACGTTGCCCCGTGACTTGCTGGGCAGGGCAGAGATGTGGCTATGCTTCAGATTTGTGCAGGTTGTGGAAAACAGATTTGTCGCGTGGAAAACAAACCTAGGGGATGATCGGGGGGCTGGCATGACTGGTCCAGGCGTGTGGTGGCCAGGACCCCCAGCCTTTACCCACTCTGGGTCCCCAGCCCACCCAGCCACCTTCTGGAAGGGCTGTGTGCAGGGGACAAGGGTGGCACTGAGCTGTGCTGCTGTGACCACCGGGACCCGCTCTGGCAGCACACATCCTGAGAGAGGCTGTCATGCTGTGGAACCTGTGTGTGCATCAGCCTGTGCTATCGTGGGCTGGTGCCTCAAGGCCTATCTCAAACCCCTGAGCATTCCCACAGCACGCGGAGGGTCGTGATGGTGTCAGTAACAGGACGGACACTTGGCTGTTTAATGCATTTATCCAGTTAGAAAGTGTGCTGTGCCTTTGCTGCTTAGCTCTGGTGCAAGTGTAGCAACATTGGCA
The DNA here is from genome assembly GCA_014706295.1 of Lycocorax pyrrhopterus obiensis. Taxonomy (NCBI): domain Eukaryota; kingdom Metazoa; phylum Chordata; class Aves; order Passeriformes; family Paradisaeidae; genus Lycocorax; species Lycocorax pyrrhopterus. Next base: position 24,987,027 of record JACSVZ010000013.1, read on the forward strand.
TGGCTGGGTTACAGAAAGGCCCAGAGCGCTGGCTGAGAGGGACAGGAATTTAGCCTGCAGTGAGCAGGTTTCCTCCTCTGTCCCTGATGGCACTCCCCTGGGGGAGGTGCAGAGCAGGAGCCCAAGCATTATTTTGGCAGCTGGGAAGGCTCTGTGCATCTCGAGCTCACGGTGTGGTCACAGCCTCCAGGCAGGAGGAAGGGTTCTGCCACCACTGAGGTGCACAGGCTGCCTAGGGGCAGGGGTGGCCAGCCAACCCCCAGCACATGGCAAAGCCTCCCTTCCTGTGCTTGCAGGGCACCTACAAGTAAGCAAAAACAGCTGCCAGGATGGCCACAGCCCCGACCAGTTTGAAGATGAGGGGCATGGCAGGGGCCGAGGTGCTCTCTTCCACGTGCCGTGTCTGCAGGGGCTTGAGGATGCGCTGCCGCTGGGTGAGGATGGCCTCCCTGGCGCCCGCCCACGCGCCCGGGCCCCGCAGCCGGTACTGGTACGGTGTGCAGGGCCCAAAGACCACCTCCAGTGCCAGCTTGGGGTCCGTGAGGAACAGGGTGAGCACGCTGGGCTTGACCCCCAGCTGGCAGGCGAGCTCGTCCATGTACGGGACATAATCCACCTGGATGGTGTGCCGCTGGCTCTTCACGTACCTGTGGGCAGGGAGGGAGGGCAGGTAGGTGCTAGAAGCAGAGCTGGCAGACGCCCTGCATACCAGGAAGGCGGTATTGGACAGACTGGACTGCGGGTAGTGTGGCCAACCACATCCCTGCCCTGTGTTGGCACACACAAATGTGCCAGGATGCATCCATGGGACAGGATGGATGCCCATAAGCAGCTGTGCCAAAGGCAGCCCCTTGGTGCTCCCACAGGGATCTTACCGCTTTGCCATCACTTCTTTCTTCTGCTCGATGTCAGCCTCCATGTCGCGCCGTGGGGGCAGCTCATGCAGCCCTGGGGAGGATGAGACACAGCGGCCACTGTGGTGCTGCCCTTGCCGGGGTGCTGTGCCTCTGCCAGCACCACTGTGGCGTGTGGTCTGGCACCTGAGGCATGTCCAAGTGCCTGGGATGGGGAGGAGCAGCCTGTGGAGCTCAGGGTATGGATTGTCCCTGTCCCTCTCAGACAAGAGGCCATCTCACCATGACAGCTGCAAGGCAGCCATGCCATCACCATAGCCAGGATGGCACAACCAGCTGCTGTCTCCTTGACATGGCGGGGCAGCATCTGCCCTTGCTCCAGGGCTGCACCCACAGGTCAGGTTTGCCTGACTTACCCTTGAAGACACGGGTGGCCCAACGACACTGGAGCTCAGAGATGGGCATGATGGCACCCAGAGGCTGGATGAGACCAATGAAAGCCAGCGTTGGCTTCTCCAGGTCAGGGGGGAACACATATTTGTAGAGGGAAATCTGGTTCTCCACCACCTTCACGCAGCCCTCGAGGAATGGGAAGGAGAAGCTGTATCCTGTGGCAAAAACCACGGCATCAACATCTTCTCTGGTGCCATCCTCAAAGATGGCAGACGTCTCTGTGAACTCTCGGATGTTTGGCTTCACCCGCACCCTGCCTGAAATGATGCGGTTGGGCAGGTCATCGTTGACGGTCGGGTGCTGGTGAAGGACCCTGGAGGGTGCAAGGAGCCATCAGGGCACTGGGAAGGGAGCGTTTCTATTCAGTGTCCTGCTCCAGTTGCTGCTCCCTGCTCTGGGAATGCTCATCCCCAGGGATGCTCGACAGCTGCCCCTGCACTGGTGTCTCCAAGAGTCCTTGGAAGGGGCAGTGGTGGCTCCCTCAAGCATTGCCTGGGCACAACAAAACTATTAACCCAGCCCAAGCACAGGGAGCATGGAATGGCCAAACTGGGCAGGACACAGATGGAGGCAGACGGTCCCTTCTGGGCAGGGGGAGTGTTTGCTGATACCTGTGCTTTGGCTTCAGGCCATAGCATGAGTGGTCGAACCTGGCGTTCAGCTTCTTCTCCATGTAGTCACATGCCATGGATGAGCTGACCAGCTCCTGCAGGAATGTCTTCATGCGGGTGGTTAAGACGGTGTCGATGGGGTAGCCCCGATCTCCAACACGGTTGAGGATCCACGCACCCCGGCGGGTGCTGAGGAAGACCTAGACAAGGAAGAAAGATCACTTCCTGAAGGCAGTGATGGTCCTGGGAGGGCTGCCCTGTGGGGGACATGCCCTTGCCCTGGGATCACGCTGCTTTTTGCTGCCCAAGCACCGGGTAAAGACCCAGAGGGCAGAGGGAGCTGGTGATTGGCATCGTGCAGGGGAGTGGGACCAAGTCTCAATTGCCTGGCAGCTGGGATTGGCAGGTGCCAGCATTGCCAAACACAGCGAGTGCTGCCATGGAGCAGCAGCTGTACAAGTGCCTTGGTCCTGGTGTCCTTGTGGAGCTGGCAGTGTCCCACAGGGGCTGGCCTGCCTGCCAGGAGGACCCCACTCCTGCTGCTCACCTGCTGGGCTGTTTGGCTGATCTCCACAGCCAGGTCTGACCCCGAATTCCCAATTCCGATGACAACAACCGTTTTGTTTGTGAAAGCCTGAGCATCCTTGTAGTCTCGGCTGTGGAGGTAGCGGCCCTTGAACTTCTCAATTCCTGTGAGCAGGGAGGAGGGATGCTTGGCTTCCTGGTGCCAGGTTGGAGGATCACCCCCCTAAAGACTGGAGACGCTCCCTTGCCCCACCAAACCATTCCTGGGGAGCATAGGAGGGCTCCTGGAGTCAAAGCAAGGCAGGGAAATGCTGGGGCCAGGAGGGAATGAAGCAGGGAGAATAGGGACTGGCATGGACTAGCTTTCAAGGGTGTCTCCTCATGCCAGTGCACAGGGCAGTACCTGGGAAGGAGCTGAGCGGGAGATGTGCGTCGGTGTGGTGCCCACTGCACACCAGCACGGCGTCGAAGACAGCCGCCTCCTGCTTCCCCTCGCTCTCCGTCACCACCTCCCACTGCCCGCTGCCGGCGAAGTCGGGGCGCTTGGACACGCGGCACACGCTGGTCTGGGCGCAGGGGGAGTGGTGTCAGGCACCCTGTGCCCCCCGCTCCCGCTGCCACCTCCCCCTCGGCCCCCAGCTCTCACCCTGAAGCGGATGTGGCGGAGCAGGTCGAAGTGCTGGGCGTACATGCGGAAGTACTCCATGATCTTGGAGTTGTGCATGTAGTTGGGGAAGTCCTCAGGGATGGGGAAATCGCTGAAGCACATCATCTCCTTGGAGGTGTTGATGATGAGGGAGCGGTAGATGCTGGCACGGCCATCCTCGGGGCGCTCCTGTGGGAGTGGGGTATGGTTCAGTGGTGGCCAAGGGAACGACAGGGAAAGGATGGCTGGGGCTGATGAGGTGCTCCTTTTCATGGAGCCCCTGCCCTTAGTCTCACCTAGAGGATCCCACTGTGGCCGGTTGCCACTCCACCAGCCACCACTGACCCCTGAGGGTCACTGTGCTGACCCCAAGCAGGACACGTGGCCAGCAGGCTTTACCTCAAACCTCCAGAGGCCTCCGATGTCGCCGGTCCTCTCGAAGCAGACGGGCTCCAGCCCCTCCTGCAGGCAGGCTTTGATGGCGCACAGCCCGCTGCTGCCCCCGCCGATGATGGCCACCTTCTTTGCCATGCTGCGCCCCACCACCGGGTCTCTGCCTGGGGACAGCGTCGGACAGCGGGGCTGAGTGACCAGGGGTGCAACTGTGCAAAACTTCGACCCGGGTGCACCCGAGAGGTCCCAAGAGAGGGAGCCCCTCAAAAGTTTGTCTGGGGTTATAAAGCAACTGTTGTCCCCCACCAGGTGTGGACCTGGCCAGTGCTGGATTTTGCACTATTGTGGTGTTGCCTCTGGATGCCCTGAGGAGAATCCTACCGAGTGTCAGGGAGCCTCAAAATCTCCCTGCCCATGCCAAGTCCCGGCGATGGAGGTGCCCTGGAGTGCTGTGCCCTTCTGTGGGGACCGACGGCTCCCTCCCAGGCGGGTGACAGCCCCTCAGCCTGCCCTTTGCGCTCTCCCTTCCCCGGGGAGGTTCCTGTCGTGCAGTCCCGATGCCCGCTGCGTGCCGGCAGCGCGGGGGACACCCTTGACCGACCTGCGGCCGCGGGATGAGCAGCTCACGGAAGGCTGGCGGCAGGCACGGAGCCCTGCGAGGGTCTCTGCCGGGCTGCCCCGACCCGTGAGGCCGGACCGCGGCCTGGCTTCACGGTGGGCAGCGTCCGGGAGCGAGGCCTCCCCCTCCGTCACTCCTCCCACGGGCCCAGGGACAGGAAGCCAGAACTCGGCCGGCTCCCGGCCGCCTGCTCGGCTGTTCCGGCAGCGGTGTCGCCGCAGCCTCGGACGGCGGCATAAGGAGTCATCCCAGGCGCTGGCGCGGGGACACGGACACGCAGCCGATCCTTGTGGTTGCGTGCTTGGTAAACAAACGCTGTCCTGGACTTTTACCCTGGGATTATCAGGATCAGCCCATCCCCGGGTATCCTGGTACTCGGGGTCACACACGGCTCTGGCTGCTCCAGCCGGCACTGTATCGCCCACACCCCCTCTGCCCCTGGGCTGGGCATGTCGGCATACCGCCTCATAACCACGGCTCACTCCTGGGCTAGCAGAGTCCTTGGGGCCAGTGGAACCCCGGTCCGAGGAGCACCACCCTGTTGGCGTGTCACTGGTGTGAGGGTGGTGGGACCAGTAAGGAAAAGGTTATGCCTCACAGCAGGAAGCACAGACCAGGTGGATCCAGAGCTCTCTGCTGTCTCCTGGCACACTCACAGCCAGACAGCCCCTGAGGACTGCAGAGGAAATTTGCTCTCCCCTGTCCAGGGAACTTTGCCGTAGAGCTGAGCAAGGCAGAGGGGCCAAGCTCCGCAGCTGAAATGGTTTTAACCTTCTAAAACTCATAGTATGTTTGCAGTAAGCTTAATAAAGCTCTTTCTGTCCTTCACTGTTGGCAAGGGCTGATCTCTGCCTGGGGCAGAGGTGCTGAGCTGCCAACCCACACTCTGTGCCTGCCAGTCAAAAAGCATCAAAAGCATCTTACCAAGCAAGGGATCAGCACAGGAATGGAGAGGCGGTACCACTGGCAGTGCTACTCTTCCTGCTCTGCTGTCAGCCGGTTTCTTGCTCTTTTGCAAGCTCTGCACAAACTGCCCAAGGGTGACAGGTACAGGGGACCTCTCTGAGCTCTCAACCACTCTGCTGTGCTATAAAACCTCTGTGCATGGTTGCCTCTGAATTTGCCCTTTTCCCTACAGGAGGCTGCCTGGCCCTGGACTTTACCCCCCTGCATCTGGACTCATAGCCCAGACAAACTGTGCTGTCAGCCACCAGGATCATGCCAGGATATTTTGGTCAAGGCCAGCTGGTTAATACCTGTGGAAAAGTCACAGCTCCTCATACCTGGCAAGCACCCAGGATGTAGAGTGTGGACAGCAGTGTCTGCTGTAGTGTCTGCTCTGGGCTTCCACAGTGGGCAGAAATGCTGTGGGACAAGTGGAGCAGAAAGCTCCTGTCCTATCAGCGAGTTGGCACCCATATTGGAGAGCAGTGACAAGTGACAAGCACAGAAGGAGACCAAAGGGCTCTCTGGTGGAGCTGGAGAGAAGCAAAGAGGTCAGAGGGTGGCCAGGCAGCCTGTGACCCAGCAGCAGGGCTGTGCAGTGGTGATGGTGGGTGCCACCAGGACCTCATGGAGGGTCCTTCAAGTGAGTCAAGAGCAACTTTTGCCACACACATGTATGTGGGAGCCACAGATGCACAGGTTTGCTGCTGTACCCTCCATGATGTAGAGAGGAAGACCCCAATGGCTCTAAGAACACACTCTAAGCGCAGACAAAAACCACTCTGTGTTTTGGAAAAGGTAGAACAAAGATGTTTTGGCACAGCACCAAGCCCTGCCCACCCCAAACCCTGCCCACCCCAGAGTGTGCCACCTGCCTGTGCTCCCACAGCCACCACAGGGCTGGTCTCTGCCTTGGGGCAGGAGGGCTGGCCAGGGTGTCTGGATGTTGCCATGAACATGCTGCACTGGCCCATCTGGCTGCCAGGCATGCAGTGCAAGCCAGGGAATTTTATTTTGGTCACTGGAGCACCAACCCAGACCTGGCAGTTTCACTGGCTCACCCTGTCAGTGGGTCAGGGCTTGGCTCCAGGGCACCCCTGTTACGTCAAGCACTTTCATTTCAGCCCCTGTACAACTGACAGGGTGCTCGTACCAGCAGCAATCAGGCTGCTCCTGCACACTCCACCCGGGAGAACAGCACACTTAAACACTGCCTGCTCTTAATACGACTTAATTGGTGATTTCCAGGGCTTGAGTTTCACCAATAGACTTCAGTGACCACAGAGAGCCTCACCTGGGCCAAATCCCTCCACCCATATGCCAGCAATACTGTTTAAGCTCATTATTTGAGCTCAGTCCAGAGCCCTCACTCCCTGCCTGGCTGTGGTCCCTGATGATGTGCATTCTATGATCTTCTGGCTGTCTTGGCCCCAGCTCATTACAGAGGCTCCTTGTGGTCCCCTCCTGCCAAGGACCAGCAGCCCTCTGAGAAAAACAGGCTGCCAGTGGTGCCAGGGGAGGAGAGCCAGCCTGCCTGGAGCACAGGGAACTGTGGCAGTGGCTGGCAGAGCCAGGGCCTCTTGCTGCAGGAGGTGAAAGCAAGGCTCAGACCTGGGGCTGGGTGTATTTCTGGGCTGTGGGAAGGGGCTGGCTCTGCAGGACTCTCTCTGCAGCCTGGAATATGCTAACGATCAGGAATTGCATTGTGAATGCATCGTACCCCCCGAGAGACTGAAAATCCTGTGGAGGCAAAAAGGAACTGGGAAGCTTTAGACAAAAGCTGCAGGAGCAGGCGGCTGCTGGGAGCTGCTTCCCCTGTTACCCACTGGATGATCAATCCTTCAGTCCCACTATCCTTTCCCCATGGCTCCGGGAGCCACGTGCTCAATATCTGGCCTTAGTGCAGCACTTAAATTGAGAGCTATAGGGAAGAGGTTGCTTAGGAAGGCAAAGCTCTTTCTAACTGTGAGGAGACACCCCCACGGGTCTCCTCCAGGCAGGTGCTGTAGAGCAGGCCGTGCAGGGTATGCTTATGACAGCAGCATGATCAGTGTATTTACAGGATACAGATATAGGAGTGATTGTAGAGAAACCTCTGCAAGTCACAGCTACCACGTACACCATGGGCTATTGCAGGTGCCCAGCGAGAGCATGCAGATTCACAGTATTAGCAGTGAGCTGCCGGATGAGTGTGCTGAGCCCTCCCCAGGCTCTGCAGAGACCGGTTTTTGTCACCAGAGAACAGTCAGTGCAGACCCTGCCTGACAGCCGACCAGGAGGGCAAGACAGCACCAGACATCTGAGTGCAGGCCCTGGAGCCTGCAGCATCGCTCGTGTAGAAGTCTTGGCCGGACTGATGTGGTTTAGGGTGCGAGTTCAAGTCCCAAAATCCCCTCCCTGTGCGTGCTCAGAACACCAGCACACGGCCCCTGTTTGTGATGAAGCCAGCGGTCGGTCAGTGGCTCCAGAGCGCGAAGAGTGTGGGTGCGGTGGCCGGGGACAGCCAGCAGTGCTCCACCACGCCGTACAGTGCATAGCCCAGCAGCAGCCCGAAGAGCACGTCTGTCATGTTGTGCCTGCCCAGCATGACCCGGGAGATGCTGACGATGAGAGCCCAGAGCACCACGAGCACGCGCAGCGGGACGGCCAGGACCAGGTGGCGCAGGACGAAGCGGCAGACGAGAGCGGCCCTGGTGGCATGGCCCGAGGGGAAAGAGTACTTGTCCACCGAGATGGTGACGAACATGTCCATCTTGTTGTGGGTGGGCCGCGGCCGCTTGACGAGCCCCTTCACCACCGCCACCATCACCAGGTCCAGCAGCAACGCTGGGAGAGACAGGAACGGGGGGGTTACTGAAAGCAGAGCCATCGGCTAAGGGAGCGCTCGGCTGCTCCAAGCTGCCAGAGGGCGGCGTCATTCCCCACGGCTGCAATACCCACGCACGGGGAGCACAGCACTCCGCTGCTCTCGGTCTTCTGCATCAGCACGAGCACATCCTCCACCTCTACTCCTCTGCACACACCCTTCCTGCACCACCAGACCCCTGGCCTGCCACAGCCAACAGGGCTCTGCCCAGCCTGCACCCCGGGGCTCTTCTCTCTGCGCAAAATCTGATTTTGCCATGACTTGGGGCTCAATCTGCTCCTTAATCTGAAGGCAGCACAGGCATTAAATCCCCAGAGCTCCCTTCCTGGAAGTGCTGACTCTGCAGTGCTCTATCTACCCTGGTGACTGAGGTCAAAACAGCTGGGTGAATGATCAACCCACTCCACTCAGGCACAGGTCAGTAGGAAAGGCTCAGAGCTGGTGTGGTGCCAGGGCTCCTGGGGTCTGGCTTCTCCCTGCTGCTGGGGGAAAAGTTAATCATGCTTTGGTTTTCAAGAGATGAATAAAGGACAATTTATGGTGGCTTGCCCCCTGAGAGCTAAAGGCTGTTGTGATAGAAGAGGCAAAGTACCTGTGATAAGTGTTCAGCCAGTATTTGGCAAGAACAGCTTCTCATGTAGGGCAGAGGGTGCTTTCTCCATACCTGTTAGCTCAGCTTAGCACAACACTCACAGCCAGGGCTACTTCTTCCAGGGAAGTTGTGTAACAGACCAACTTCTATTTGTCCTAAGACTTGTTTCTGGACACCAAATCTTTTGGTCACTTCAGTTCATTTCCTTTGGTTAATCATTTAAGAACAAATTTTCTTTTTTTTTCCACATGTAAGTCTAGATCAATTGCTTTTTGTCTTTCTACACAGGATTTGGGAGATTCAAGTTGGACATGAGGGAATCCTCCTTCCCCACATGGGTGCTGCAGCCCTGGGACAGATCCCCAGAGAGGTGGGTGGCTCTGGCCCAGAGCATTGAGGTCTGGACAAGGCCCTGATGCTGGGACAGATCTCCATGGAGCAGAGGTTAGGCTGGAGGCCCCCAGGTCCCTTCCCACAGCTCTGCTAGATGAGAAAGATGCACAAACCTACGTTTCCCACCAAGCAAATTTCAATTCAAATTCTAAATGTGAGATCCTAATTATTTGCAACTTAATACAAGAGTAACAACAAGGAATCTGAGAAGGCCTGGTGCTCTGGAGGTATTACAGTTTCTAAATAAGCAAAAATGAGTACTCTCAAATATACCTAGGCTACTCTGTGTGTGGTGTAATACTGATTACTGGTGTAATACTGAATACATGCCAGATTAACATTCATGCTTTAAACCAAGTTTCCTCACTGGCTGGCACAGAACAATTCACCAAGGCCCTGCCTGCAGGGAACCAAGGGTGAACATCTGTGTGCCAGAGCAGCTTTCCAGGGAAAGGGCTGGTGTCTCAACACCAGGAAGCTGCACCTAGAATGTGCTGTTCTGAGAAGCTTGAACAGCTAAACGAGGCTTCAGCCCTGAGAGTTTTTTGTAACTGCAGGAGCAGTTTAGCTGTCAAGTTTCGCAGTGTGTGGCTGCAGCTGTGACAGATGAGTTGTACTGGTGCCACCATGCCCTTAAGGTGCAGAGTCACTCCCTCTGCTACCAGGCATCCCAGATGAGCCTGCACAGGTTGCTCAAAATCAGCTGCTGCCCTCGGGGCTTACGTTTACCCAGCTCTGCCCCGTCCCTCGGGCCCCCCTCCTCAGCCCCTGCCTGCAGAGCCCCCCGCCTCACCGAAGAGCAGGTTGAGCAGCACCTCCCTGGCCGCCGAGCTGTCACTCTGGCAGAGCCCGTAGAAGGTGCCGAGCAGCCAGGGGATGCCATGCCCCGACACCTCGATGACCTTCATGAGGGGGCGGGCGCTGCCCCAGGCCGAGCCCTCTCCAGCGCACACGCCCAGGCGCTTGGAGGCCCAGAGGTCGATGGCGAGCAGGGAGCTGAGGGCGATGCCCACGAAGGACGGGTTCAGCTTCATGCAGTCCTCCTCGGGCAGCGGGCCGGCCGCGGCGCCGCTGGACTCCTTGCGGCGGGAGGGGCTGTCGGGGGCGGCGGGCCCGCGCTGGCTCAGGGACAGGAACTCCAGGCGGCCGCCGCTGCCGCCGGCGCGTCTCTCGCGGCTGCTCCGGGGGCTCGGCATGGCGACGGGAGGCGGCCTGCGGGAGGCGGGCGCCGGTCACCCGCTGCCGGGCCCGCTCGGGACCCAGCATGTCACCCTGCCCGGGGCCGCCTCCCTCTCCCCCTCCCCGCGCCCTGCCCGGTACCCCCGCCCCGCGCTACCGCACCGCCGGGGCGCGGATCCGCCCTCTCGGTGCGTCCCCGGCGTGTCCCCAAGGACGCGGCGGCTGCGGCGCGCCCGCACTTCCCCCGGTACCGGGCGGCCCCGGCGCCGCTTCCGCTTCCTGTTCCGCTTCCGCCCGTGACGCACGTGGTTGCCGCGGAGCCCCCGGCGCGCCCCGCCCACCGGCGCGCACGTGCCCGCCCCGGCCGGCATACGGCGGCCGGCGAGGGCCGCAAGAGGCGCGGCGGCAGCGGCGCCTTCGCCCTGCCGGCGCCGGTGCGGGCGCCGTGCAGCGGGCGGCGATGCTCGGCGGGCGGGCGGCGGCGGGACCGGCCGCCCCCCCGGGCCCGCGGTGACGGCGGCTCGGCCGCGGCCATGGGGTGCCTGCAGAGCGTGGCCTGCAAGGCGCGGGTGCGCCGAGAGCAGATCGTGGTGTCGGACGTGTCGGCCACCATCGAGCCGGCGGCCACGGCCATCGAGGAGAGCTCGCCGGTGGTGCTGCGGTACCGCACGCCCTACTTCCGCGCCTCCGCCCGCGTCCTCATGCCGCCCATCGCCCGGCGGCACACCTGGGTGGTGGGCTGGATCCAGGCCTGCAACCACATGGAGTTCTACAACACCTACAGCGACCTCGGCGTGTAAGCACCGCGGGCGGGCACGGGGGGACGGGGCCGGGCCCCGGGCTCTGTGCGGCGTGGGCTCCCCGGTGCGGGCACCTGCCCTGCTTCGCCCGCAGGCACCGGCTGCTGCATCGCCGGCACCACGTGCTGCACCCCCAGCACCCTGTGCTGCATCCCCGGCACCGTGTGCTGCCCCTCTACCCCACCTCTGCAGCCGCAGCCACGCATGGGCAACACCTTCTCGCCAGCACCCGCTCCCCGACCCCTCAGTTCCTGCTCCTCGCGCCCCGCAGCGGCTCCTGCACCATGCCCGTGGCCTGGAGCTCGCCCTTCCGAAGGCTTTGCGGCCGCCCTCTCCCACCAAGCACCGTTTCTTCTCTGGGACTGGGACGTGAGCGCGGGCAGTGCTGGGGGAGTTGCTCCCTTGGCTTGTGTTAGAAGAGGGAAAGGTTGCGGTGCTTGGCAGAATTGGCGGCTGGAAAACAGCCTTTCCCAGGGCTGAGTGTGCGGGTGACTTGTGGGGATGCCGAAGGGCAAAGCTTTTGGCTGTGTCCGTGTCTTCTGCCTTTGAAAATGGGTGATGCAAGAGGGGAGATGTCCAGAGGGGTCTGTTCGGTAGCTCGCTGGTGGCTGGTGCCTCAGGTGTGGGTGCTGGGGGAGCAGCAGGCCCTTGTGCTGCCTGCCTGCATCCTTGTATCATGACAGATTGGTGTGCGTGGGGCACTGGAGCACTTAGGGACATTGGAGTGAGTGGAGGTCATCATTTGGGGGGAGGCAGAAGTGTGGCCCCAGCCCCTTTGCTCCAAAGCTGCTCCCTTGTAATTGCCACACAGGCCTTGCCGTAGCCACACGGTGTTGGTAACATGGTCAGCAGCAAAGATTTGGGCTGAATTCCGTCCCCCCAGCCATATTGCAGGGATTTTGTTGTGCCAGTGGCAAGGCATAATTGTGGGATTTAGTTGTTGTACGTGTCTCTGTATTTAAGGCATAGAAATTGCAGACCTCTTGCAGGAGGGGGCTGCTGACAGGCTGGGCCGTTGCCCTGGTCACGGTGCTGCAGCTGGTGGATGGGGAAGGCTGTTCTCCAGTGCAGGATCCGATTAAAGAGAGAGTGACCCCAAAGAGACTCAGCAGTGGGTTTTGGCCCAGTCAGTTTAATTGCAGGTTAATTAAAATGGTATTGTGTTGGCAGAGCAAAGGCTTGAGCTGGACATGTGGGTCTCAGTAAAGGAATCAAAGCTGAATTTGTTCTTCAGGTTGTCCCTGAGAGTTTGCTGCCGGCAGGGAGAGGATCCCTGTGTTGCTTGCTTCCCCATCCCTCGCTGGGCACTGTTGCTGCCATTTCCCTGCTCACCTTTCTCTTGCTGTTCACTAGGTCAAGCTGGGAGCTGCCCGACCTGCGAGAAGGAAGAGTAAAAGCCATCAGCGATTCGGATGGCGTGAGCTACCCCTGGTATGGAAACACCACAGAAACCGTGACCCTGGTCGGGCCCACTAACAAGATCTCCAGGTTCTCGGTGAGCATGAATGACAACTTCTACCCCAGCGTGACGTGGGCTGTCCCTGTGAGCAACAGTAATGTGCCGCTGCTGACCAGGATTAAAAGGGACCAGAGCTTTACCACGTGGCTCGTGGCCATGAACACAACCACCAAGGAGAAGATCATCTTGCAGACTATAAAGTGGAGGATGCGAGTGGACATTGAGGTCGATCCCATGCAGCTGCTGGGGCAGCGGGCACGGCTGGTGGGAAGGACTCAGCAGGAGCAGCCGCGGATCCTCAGCAGGATGGAGCCCATCCCACCAAACGCACTAGTGAAGCCCAACGCCAACGACGCCCAGGTCCTCATGTGGAGACCCAAGCGAGGGCAGCCCATAGTTGTGATACCTCCCAAGTAGGGCAGTGCCGGGCATGCACGTGAGGACCTGGGTGCCCCCAGCCTGCTGCAGACGAACAGGGTTTCCGAGCCAAAGCTGACCTCTCGGGTTCTCCTGCCTTTGTTGTGGTTGGAAACGTGGCTCCTCAGTCAGAAATAGAGCCTGGCTGGCACAAGGGCACAGAAGAGGGTTTGCTGAGCTGGAGGATTTCCCAGGAAGCAGAACCGAGTACTTGCAGCTGGCACAGAGGCTGTCTGACCTAAAGGACTTGTCTTTCCTTGTGGGGCAGTGCAAGGAGCATGAGTTTGGTTGAACCGTGCCCGTGGCAAATGCTGCTTTCCACCCAGACGGAGGGAGGAGCGGAGGCTGTGCCTGCTGGCAGCGGGGGCCACTGCGGTGACCCTTCCTGCCGGGACGCCGTGTCCATACCTATGCATTTCAGATCGATAATCCACCCCTCGCCCGCCCGCTGGGACCGGGCGGGAGGGCCGGGAGTGGGGTGGGAACGGGGAGAGCTGGGGGCTGATCAGAGCCCGGTGCTGGCTGGTGCCACTGCCCGGGAGGGTTTTCCGTAGCCCAGGGGGAGCGGGACACGTTTTGCATGCGTCTGGGTGTGTTTGGAGTAGTTGTGAATGTAGGAGATGCCATAGCTCTTTTCCGTCTTGGAGTGAGATCTAAGGGCAGGTTAGATGTCCTTTTGTTTTAAGGTGCACTAAGTCTTTGCAGTTCCTCTGCCTCCCCTCCCAAGTCCCGCTGACCTTTCTCTTAAGGAAGCAAAACCGATTCTCAACCGAGTGAGAAATGGGGAGCAGTGCCCATTCTCCCAGCCTAGGTGCTCGCTGGCTCTGTGTGTGTGGGGTACCCAAACCAGCTCAGAGGTATCCCTGGACTCGCTTCACTGTGGACCCCAATCCCTGCTAGAAGTCGGGTGCTTGCTCATTTTCCATGCAAATGCTGGCTCACACGGAGACCTCCTCTTCCTCAGCCACCCACGGAGCAGGGTGGCTACTGGCTAGGCCACCAGTGGAGGGGACGGCACACCTTGTGGTAACTCTCCGGGCTCTGCAGGGATGGGCTCTCCTCCCAGTGGGTGGAAGGCAGGGATGTGAGTGGAGGCTGTTCAGGGCAGGCCTGGGTTTGCCTGGGAAGCCGGAGGTGAATGTGCTGCTTGGGGGCTGCCTCCTGCTCCTGCAGTGCTTGGGAGGGGTAACAAGGGGATTTCTTTGCCTTTCTCTTCACCCCTTGCTGCCTGGATGGCTGACATCGGCTGGTCCATGGGGCAGCACGGTGCTGTGGGATGCAGCTGGCAATTCCCAGGACCTCACCCTGGAGTTGCAGCAGAGGCATAAACCATGGCTGTGCTGTTGCTGCTCTGGGTGCTCCATCACTCCTGGGCAGGTGGTTACAGCTTTTGCTGCTTTCTCTGCTCTGTCCTCCCTGGCACGAGCCCTGCAGCTCCTCCAGCTCGCAGCCCTGCCTTCACACTGCGGGGGTTTGTGCTGCCCTGGGGATGCAGGTCATTCCTGCTGGGAGGGGGTCCCGTGTGCTGTCCCGCTGGCAGGAGAGCCTGGGGAGGATCGCTGGGTGACGCTTCCATGCAAGGCCTTTCCTGAGATGCTGGCAGTGCTGCCCTCAGCCTGGCACTGGGACGCCCAGCCCGGTGCTGCCCAGCTCCCTGTGCCGGCACATCCCCGCGGCCCCGCTCCCGCAAAGCTTCCAGCGCGGCTCCTGTTTTCCAGGGCGGGGTGTGCACCCCGGGCCCCGCCAGCACAGGGGCTCCCGAGGCATCTTAGACCAAAAATCCCTGTGAAATCCCCGTGCTATTTATTGTCCTCAGTAGTGTTTGCTGCTGATCCAATTCTTTATTTATTTTTCCTCTGGGAGTGTTGCATTTTGACGCCTTGACGCAACATTTCCCTGTGCCGGGGCCGGCGCTCCTGCTCCTCCCACCCAGCCTCGCGCTGGGCTGGAACCTGCTGCTTTCGGTGCCTATGTCAGGGTTTTGCAGGGGGCTACAGCCTTGCTGTGGGACAGGTCTGGAGGGAGAGAGGGCTTTGAGCTTTGGTTTGCTGTGTTTTCTGAAGCAGAGCTCCCACAGGGAGCTTGCTGGTGTGGGAAGATGTCCTGCTCTTGTGAGACTCTGTGGTTCTGTCCTGGTGTGGGACTGGTGGCAGCTTTTGCAATCACTGATGTTTTGTTTCTCAAAAGGTGTGTGTGGAGATGGGTTAGAAACTTGAAATACAATTTTCCTTAAGGATTGGGGGAGGAGGGGTAAGTATCTTTTGGTTTGAAGTAAGGCAGGTGTATACTTTTGACCCAGGGGGACAGAAGCATCTCTGGCAGCATTAGAGCTAAAATGCCAGAGAAAGGGGTTCCACTATAAACAGGTAGCTCCATGGTGGGCTTCCTGCTGGGAGAGGATGCTGTGTCCAGAGGCTGTGTGAGCCAGCTCCCCAAAACCCACGGGAAAGGGCTGCATGCTGGCTGTCAGCCCAGGGAGCTGCTGTGGCACCACCGTGGTGCCCAGAATGGGGATGCTGCTGCGGGGATGCTCTTGAATTCATTGCCATCTTTTGGGATTTGCTGGCCAGTCTGAGCCTTGGCACATCGTTTGCCATGACACTGAGACAGCAGTAGCTGAATTTCTGTCCATGAATGTCTGCAACATCCTGGTGCCAGTGTCAGGCTCTGTGCCTGGCTGTAGCCATGTGCCTGAGCCCCCGGGGCTGCCCCAGCCTGCAGGCAGGTGTTGGCTGAGCCCCGGGGCCATGCCTGTGTTCACCTCTCCAGGCTTCTGCCAGGCTTCCATCCCCGCTCCTCTGACGGCTGGATTTGATGCACTTAACTCGGTTTGATGCATGGGTTGTCTTTGTGGGCATTTCCCGGTTAAAAAAAAGAAGGAAAAAAAAAAGGTTTGCAAGAATTGTTTGCAAAGAAACCCGTGCAAACAGTGTTTACAGAAATGTGCAGGCATTTTGCATGTTGGCAAGAGGTGTGTGTTCACACCTGGGTGGAGGCGCGGGCTGAGCCCGGCTGTGGGGCTGGTGCTGCTCAAAGTAAAAGGGGGGAGGTGGTGGGCGAGAGCTCCCGCGTGAGTCTGGGTTTGGCTCATTCCCCGTGGCTGGATGAGCACTCAGACCCCTGGGCTCGGTGTTCAACCACCCCATGGGGATGCCTGCCCTGCACTCCACTTCCCCACCAGCACCCCATCATCTCAGGGAGGGGCAGCTCATGGAAATGCCCACCCTAACGCTCCCTGTGCCCTGAGCCTTGGGGTGCCCCTTCCCTCCTTCCCATCCTCGGGTCACTTATTTATTTATCTATTTATTTATTTAAGTTATTTATTGGTATTTATTGACAACTGGAAGTCGGGGGGGGTCATTTCTGCTGCACAGTGGGGGGCAGCTGGGTCTCCCCCCCCACCCAGCCTCCTGCATTTTGGGGTGCTGCTGGGAGCACCTCTTGGGAGGGATGCTTGTGGGTCTTCACGCTCCCATCCCCTTTTTGTGAGGGAGAGGAGTCACACTGGTGCCTGCAGGGAGGGCACCGGTGCTTGCCCCCTTCCTGCAGAAGCTCAGAGCCCCCGCGCTCCCTCCCGTGCCCATCCCTATTTATTGACCCGGCCTCCTGGCACTTCTCTGTCCAGCTCCCACTGGATTTGCTGTTTCCAGTTCTTGGAGATGGTGGGAGGAGCCAGGACGTATGATTGTCACTATGGAGAAAAGACCAAACCAGGTATTCTGCTGCCGCGTGGGGAAAATCGGAAAGAGAGGAAAGCTGGTTTTGCAGAGTGCCTTAAACACAAATGACTTTACCGAGTAGGGGGCTTGGACTTCTGGCTCTGGATGTTATTACCAACTCGAAAAATGTTGCATTTCACTTCTCTGGGATTAAAAGAAAACTACTCGAGCTGTACTGGAACCAAACCTTGTGTTTGCTTGAGTCTCTCTGGCTGGTTTGTACCTCTGGGCCCATGGCAGCACCGTGAAGCAGGCAGGAATTCATGGAATTTCAGTCATCAGCCCCTGCCTGCCTCAGCAGTGGGACCAGTGGCTGTCCCTGCTGGCTTTAAAGCCCTTGGGTCTGGTGACAGGATTTGTTCCACTTTGTCCTGACTTGCAGGTAGCTTCTGTGGTGTCCCAGAGAGGTTGTGCTTCCCCAGTGCCCTTCCCCTGGGGATGCTCAGAGCAGGCAGTTTGCACAAAAGTTGCAATGGGGCTGTGTCCTTCCAGAAAATTTGGGCAGTTGGTTGAAAAGCTTGGAGGAGGCAGACATTCCTTTTTTTTCCTTAGGAAACCAGATCAAAGTGAGGGAACAGCAAGAAAAGCAGGAGTTCATGCAGACCAGCCATGGGGAACTAGGAAAGCTGCCCAGCTTGATAAAGCTGAAAAACTACATAGAAAAAAGATGTTTTCCTGTTGAAATTGTAGATTCCCCCTCCCCTTCTTGCAGAGTGGAAGAGTGAGAACAAAAGTCAGCCCAGAGACCAACTGTTCTATCTTCTAGTCAAAATAATACATGGGAACAATACAGAGTTTCGTAACAAAGGTTCATTTAAAAGCCATTTGGGGAAATACGCCAATATTCACTGCATAGTTCCTGAAGGCAATTAAAAATTAATAAAACCCTTTTATTTTGGGGGGGATGGGTGGGTAATGAAAGAGGGTTGTGGGTGCTGCCCCAGGATTAGCCTGTGGGGTTCTGAAGGGGGATCTCTTTGCATCTGGTGCATTGCCTACCTTGAACATCAAACCTGCCAGTCCCCACTTGCTGGGGGGGTACATTTGTGCCCCAAGACAGCTGATTTCTTCAACAGCTGCTCCTTTTGAGTGTTGCTGGCTGTGCTGGGCACTGAGGGATGCTGGCAGCCAGCCTATGAGCTATTCAGCAAGCAGGTTTCTTTCCTACTGTTATACTAAAACATTGCTCATCTCTTGAGAAATCCCTGAGATGGCGGTGTGGGAGAGCAGGCAGGAGTCTGCACGGCTCACGTCGTGCCTGCTCATGTCCTGGGAGCAGGGAAGGGCCCCCTACCCAGCAGCTAAGGGCAGGCCAGGCTGAGACACATTCTTCCTTCCCAGCAGGGGCAGCACAACAGCCTTGTCCGAGACCGTGTGCCCTGGGACAACCTGTCTTTCCAAAATGCCTTCCTTACAGAGCAAGAACAAGAGCAGTCTGTGCTGCTGCCACCCCCCTCGGGAGCTTGGGCACAGATCCCAGCTGCATGGCCACAGGGAACAAAGTAAATGGTGCAGGGTGTTGTGGGGGCCAGCACAGACAGACAAGGGACACTGCAGGTACTACTGAAGGTCAGTTTATTTGCTTGATTCCCTCTTCCATAAAACCTGCAAACAATCACCTTCCAGCAAGAGATGAGAAAGCAGTAAGAAGTGAGAGATTTGGCTCTGCAGCTCCTCCCCTACTCATAGGACCAAAGGTGTGTTAGACAGCTGCTCTGAAAGGCATGCAGCAGTTTGGAGCCCCCAAAGCTCCCTGTCCCAGCAGGACACCCCTTCTCACCATGCTTCTGGAAAAAGCATGGCCCATACCAAACAGGAGAGATGCCACAGCACAGGCCCTGGAGTCCCCACTGGTCTGCTCATCTCGTCCCTGCAGGGCTGGTTCAAGGCAGGAAAACACCCAGGGTTTAGTTCTGAGGGGATGTGGGGGGTGAAGGGGACAGGAGGGTTGGTTTAGTACTGCAGTGCACCAGCAGCGTGACGGCACGAGGCTGTGGATCGTGTGGTGTCGGAGGGGCAGGAGCCGGGCCTGGGAAGGCTCCCGGCATCCCGACGGGATGGATGGACGGACAGACAGACCCTCACTCCGGCTGCGGGGTGTAGCGCAGGTACTTCTTGCCCGACGGGAGCTCCTTCGTGAAGACCCCTTTGGGGAAGAGCTTCTTGGCTTCCTCGTCAGGCAAGGTGGGCACGACCATGACGCTGTCACCGGGCTGGGGAGCAAATGGGGACGGTGAGGAGCTGGCAGGGTTGGACACAGGTGGCACTGCCTCCCCATGAATGCTCAGCCCCAGGCACGTCCTGTGCAGCTCTGCCTCGAGCCAGCAGAGAGGGCTGGGTGGGAGCTACATCAGGAGACACGGGTGATGTCCAAAGGGAGAGCTGTGCCATCTGCCAGCCCTGCCAATGGGATCCCACAGCCCAGCTCCTCCTCATGGCACTTCTGTGGGAACAGGGAGTAAGAAGGGGGGAGTTTGAGCATCTCTGCGATGCTGGATGGACCACAGCTTGCCCGAGTCTGCTCATCCATTCCTATTGCTTAGGCACCCCTGGACAGGTGGTGCTGGCTCCCCCTTGATTCCAAGCCCTGGGGAAAGGTGTGCTTTCCCAGGAGGTGGGTGAGCTGGCCCAACCCACTGGGAGCTTATGCTGCAAGAAACAGGAGCCTTCAGAGGCAAGGCTGCCTCCACCTGCTGCTTCCCCTACCCTGTGGGTGCCCCTCCAAGGGAGGCTGGCTGCCATTTCAGTGCCTGTTTCCAGTGCCCGGCTGTGAGCTTTGCTCTGCTCCTCACCTTCCAGTCCACAGGAGTAGCAACCTTCTTGTATGCTGTGAGCTGCAAGGAGTCCACCACCCTCAGGATCTCATCAAAGTTTCTCCCAGTGGTGGCTGGGTACAGGATAGAGAGTTTCAACTTCTTATCCGGGCCAAAAACGAACACCTGAGCACAGGGAGACAGGGTCAGGGGCTGGGCAGATTTGTCTGAGTGCTCTGCTGGATCTGCTCAGCCCTGATGTTCCTTCCTTTCCTGGGAGGTGGCCTGCTTGATCACCGGTGTTGGGATGGGGGGGGTGCCATCTAGAGAACAAGTGATGCCCAGGGAATGTGTTTTTGCTCTGGGAGCTCCTGTGTCCAATGCCAGCTTGTTTTGCTACCTGTGCCCTTCTAATGCAAGCACATGAGGGGAAAGACCCACCCATCCTGGGAAAGACCCAGGATGGGTGGGTCGCCAGCAGGCCAGCGCTGCGCTGCCTCTCTGTATGACACAACCCATGGTTCCAGCCCAAGGAAGTCATCCCAGCTCCTGAGGACGGCCATGTCCATCCAGGTAAGCTGCCCCACAGACACAGGGCAGGATGGCAGGCAGTGGTTCTGTACTGCTGGGAAGGCACAGGTGCTGTGGGGACAGGCACTCACCACGCGAGCGGTCAGGGGCATCCCATCCTTGTCCAGCTCATCTGGGTCCAGCATGCCCAGCTTGACAGCCAGCTCCCTGTTCTTGTCAGCAATGATGGGGAAGGGGAGCTTCTCCGCAGGCTCTTCCCCGTTGTAGGCGTTGATGTCCTGCAAAGACAAAGCCATGGGATGTTCCTGCTCCTGGCTGTGGCACCATCACAGAGACAGAGGCCAGGCAGAAACGTTCAGCAGCTGCGCTGCAGGAGCTCGTGACTTGCTTGGTCCCAAGGTCTCAGGCTGGCATAGCACAGCCAGGGCTTCGTGGCCTTCCATGAAGTTTCCAGAAACCAGGTGACAAACCAGAAACCTTTGTGCCAGGCTGGACTGTGCCTTGTTCTTGGAGGTCAGTTCTTAGGCTGTCTACACTCGCACCCTGTGGACCAGCTGCTTTGCCCAGGCAGTGGGTACAGAGCAACAGGGAATTCCTGCCTGTTAGTGACACAGGTTTAACCACCTTTCACTGAGAACAGGGTCCCTCTTCCAACTCTCTCCAGGTACAGGATCTAGAACTGCTGACAGATGTGTTGGTGTCACACCTCAACTGGACTGTGCTCTTAAGGAATTGTTTTCTCTAGTGGCAGAGCAAACCAGCAACTCTACAGCTAACAAAGGTCCAACACTTCACAAGTCTTGTGCAAGGAACCAATTCCATTCAGTGAGTCACTTGCAGCTTACTTAACTAAAGGCTCTCAAAAAACAAGAGTGGAAGCCTGAGTGCAGGTGCTGGGACACTGCTCACTCCTTTCTGAACTATGTCTGGGACAGGAGAGAAAACCATCCCCCTCCACAGCCCTGCAGGCTCTTCCTTGTGACCCTGGTTTATGAGGTTCCTCCTTCCTGTACTAGTTCAAACTTGAGCTGCCTCACAAATACAGGGAAACTGTATTTTGAGCATCTCCAAGCCTGGTCTGGACTTGAGCAGAGCATTTAAGTTACCCCTGGAGTTTGCAGTACCACCCTCACAGGCCACACTGAGCCCCAGCAGTGCTGGGAGGAGCCTGCTCAAGGCAGCACAGGCAGAGCAGCTGCCAGCATCAAAGCAAGTGTAATTCAAGGTTCCTGCCCCAGAACAGGGCAGCCTGTTCCTTCCACCCTTTTCATGCTACAAGGGGACAAAACTAACTGCAATGCTGGTGTCAGCCTCCCTCACACTGCTGTGCTGCATTATCAGCTCAGCTGATAACTTCAATGTACAAATCTCTCTGCCTTCTCCAGGCTTTGAACATGGGGGAGCAGGGTGGGCCCTGCTCAGAGGCAACTCAGGGAGGGCAAGGTCAGAAATGCTGCACCTTGGCACTGCTCAGAGCACACCAACAGCAATAAGAGCAGGCAGGCCCTGCACCCCTCCTCAGCTGATGGTGCTGACAAAAGGGGCTGTAGTCCTGACCCAGCTGCTCAGGATGCAGCAAGCAGGTCAAGTGGTGCACACGTGGCCAGATGTTTCCTTTCCAGCTTTTCTCTTTGCTTGTTTTCTCCCCAGGCCTTTCTGGGTCACCACTGCTCTGCAAAAAGGGGCTGTTTATCTCGGCTGGGCTCTGGTCAGGCCTGCCTGGGAAGCAAGCAAGCAATCAGTTCTGTTGTTCTGCAAACCTGGCTTGTCAGAGCAGAGCAGGGAAGGAAAGCAGAGCTGGAGAGTTCAGCTGAGGAGAAATGCTGCTGAATGCCCCACAGAGTCACAGGAGGCTGCAGATGGACATCAGCAAATGAGACCCACCCACCCCTCTCTTCAGAGCAGGGGCTGGAGGACAGAGAGAGTTTCTGAGAAGTAATACCTGAATCCTATGGACTGTAACTCGTTCCAAACTGCACGTAACTTCATGACCTGGGGAGCTCTAGAAAACAGCCTCACAAACCACACCCTGTTTTGCAATAAAACACCCATGACTCACTTCCCTGTTAACTAATTTTCTTTCCTGAGTCCAAGCTGAAACCAGGCATCACTGGAGTGATTCATTCACCACCGACTCACCAAGGCGCAGGTATCAGTGGCCAAAGAGAGCACTGAAACCTCCGATGTGCACAGCGTGTGCCAGCCAGGCCTGCTTCAGGAGCTCAGGCATTCATCCAGCCCTTGGAGAAGCAGCACACTGACTGGGGAGGTCGGAGAGTGGGATCAATCCCTGGCTGAGCTACAGGCTTGTTCCAGGTCCTGGAGCAAGGCTCTGTTTTTTGACTAGGGATGGCTAAGAATAGCTGTGACATCTCTGGTTGGAAAGCACAGCTGCACAAAGTGGCACAAGGATTTTTGGCTACACTCTGGCCCCACCTTTCCAGGCCCCATCTGCCCACTGAAATTTGGCAGCAAAGCAAGCAGAAGTTTCTTTATTGTTTCATGCAGGATTTCGGCCACCCCTCCTGCCCACTTGCTTCCTTGCAGGCTGTGCTCCAGAGAAAAACAGCTTCATCCTCTCACTACTGCTAGGAGCATCATCCAAAGGGAAAGCAGAGGTGTGTTCAGGAGTGCTGCACAGAGGGTTCTGCCCAAAGGTTTGCTCACTCCTAGGATTTCTAAGTTTAATGTAGTGAAACACAGACTGCATGGAACACTCCAGTCTTCCGCGGATTCGTCCTCACCAATTGGATCTTTTGTTCTGGAGGACTTTCACCTGTTTCTTTCTGACAGGTGCTGAGCTGACACTTCCAAACCTCTGTCTCCAAGGCTTCTCTCAGCCTGACAGAAAGCTCACCACACCTTGAATCACTGCATTCTCTGTGGTTTTTCTGGAAGGCTTTCCTACTCTCCCTCCCCTCAGCCAGGATCGAGAGGCTGATCTGCAACTTCTCCTGGTTTTACCTGAGGTTGTGCTGAGTAATTCCATAGCATCAGCAAAGTCAGCTCGTTGTTCATCTCTTTTTCAGATCACCTGAGTCTGCTGAACCCCACATGTCCCTGCAGGCCTTGGAGAGAGCTCAGCACTTCCCTCCCTTGACACAACTTAGTGCTTTCCTGCAAGAAAGAGCCTGCCCTTCACAAAGCTGCTTTCGTTGAAGAGCTTCTTGCAAATTCAAAGCCTTTGTAGAAGTCAGCAATACCCTAACACAAAGGGCTTTAGCCAACCAGGAGATGAGACTCCCTTACAAAAGCACAACCCAAACTCTGTTATGCTTAATGACACGTTATTTGCTAATTTGACTGCTGGCTTCAGCCAGTTTGACCAGCACAGAAACCTCATTTACTGGGATTTGTACATTGCTTTTCCCAGGCCCTTCTGAGGACAATGTCCCTTGCTGGGACATTGGCCATGCACCACTCAGGTACAAAGGTCAATTTAAGCAATAAGGCAATTAGCTAATTTCTAAAGCCAGTCAGTCATGAAATAATGTCCAAGTGTACACATTTCTCACCTTTAATGCCTCTTACAGCACGCCTCTCTCACCCCTGGAAAATATGTGAGAACATTCCCAATTTTAAGAGCTAAGAGAGTGGCAGGTAATTCACCCAGGGGTTTTTACACTCTGGCCATTTCTGCCTGAAATACTCATTTTAAACCCCTACCACCTCTAGCCCTGGAACCATTCTCCCTGGCAGCACACAGGCTCCCTTTGAAGTTTGTCTTTAGTTCCTTTCAAGTTCCTTCACCAAGTTATTCCACTCCTATCTTTTTTTAATACTCCTCCATGTTTGTTCTACATTTAACATTCTCCTGTTTGTGGTTTTATGTTTAACATGTCCCTGTTTGTCCTCTGTTTTCTCTTCCCAGCCCAAGCATGAACCAGAATTGCCTCCTCACTTCTGATGCCTCTTTTCCTTTCCTGTTTTATTACATAACTTTCTGAGGGTCTATGGATAGGCTGCCTTCCTCTGAGGTTTTAGCATCACCTCCACATGATTTAACCCTATCAGCTAGTGGTGGGACAGCAGTAATATTGCTTTCCTCTTGTATCAAAGTGCACAGAGCACCCTGGACTTTGTGGGGTGCTCCATGAAGATGGAGAAGACCTTCCTGTTCCTGCTCTGAATTTTAGCACCCCCATGCTTTGGGATGTGACATATGTAGCTCCAAGCCTGTGTGGGCTTCTCCTGTGGCCTTTGGAGCAAGGCAGCAGCTCAGGCTGTCCCCCCTGCACTCCCCACACCCCATACCTTGCACCAGGAGAGGTGGTCCTGGACGCTGTCGATGGAGAGCGCGATCATCTTCACGTTGCGCTTGCTGAACTCGGCTGCCAGCTTTGCCGCCCGGCCCAGCTCCGTGGTGCACACAGGGGTGAAGTCCCGCGGGTGGGAGAACAGGATGCCCCATCTGGAAGGGGAGGGAAGGAGCTGGTATGAAGGTGAGATGTCATTCTGGTTTGTGCTGCAGACAAAAAGCTGTACAGATTGCATGGCGTGGAGTGCAGGAACAGCTCGTCTCTCTGATAAGGAAATCCTGCCCTGGGAACTCTTCCTTCCCTATCACTAGAAACCTCCATGAGATAAGCCCTGCTCTCAGAAACTCCCTGCACCTCACTGCCCACTCTCCCTCCAGGATCCCACAGCAGATGCTGGAATAGCCCGTGGTTCTTGACATGGAGGTGGACACCGGGCCATGTGAGGAAGTTTGGGGGAGCCACGTGTACACTGTACCCAGAGACCCCACGTGTGAGGGGATGCAGATGCCAACCTGCCAGCCAAGTTATTGCAGAGATGGTCACTGATTCACGAGCCTGGCTACTACCCCCTACACCTCATCTCCATGAGGAGATGCACACGTGTATATCGTGCAACTCAAAAGAATGGGACAGGACCAAGCCTCAACCCAGCTGCTGCTGTGAGCTGCTAAATGCACTTCAGGAAAAAGTAAGAATTAATCAACTAACAGGGGAGGCCAGAAGTTAGCATCATATTGTGGCTCTTGTTACGATGACACAGCCACCTCGCTTTTGCCCACAGCTTGGCAGCAACGGATTTTGAGTCTTTAGAGCTGGCAAATACTAATCCTACACTCACAGGTAAGGAAAGCAGTGCACAGAGAAAGGCAGCAATGCAGCCCAGCAAGCAGCACGATGGGCTGGAGCAAAAAGGCTCTCAGGACTTCCCTGGGGCTAAAGCAAAACCACCCCCAGCACTTCAAATTCCCTGCCAGAGACTTGTTGCACCATTTCTCAGCTCAACACTCACAGATCTTGCTGCACCGATCTTCACCTGGCCCCCAGCACCACAGCAGTGGGGGAAAGTCCTGTCTGAGACATGTGGGAATGCAGTTGGAAGGATCAAGTGACCCTGCAGCTCTGCCAGAGCCGTGTGACTGCCACGGGTCACCAGGACTTTACAGGGCAGTTACCTGGCCACTGGGGCTGAGCCTCTTCATACAATAACTAGGATCCTTGAATCAATAGCAGCAAACAACCGAGGAGAAAGGTGCCACGTGTGTGACCAGGCCGGAACAGCCAGTTTCAAAAGGCCTGCAGCTAAGAGGGCTCTTTTCTTCCCCGTTTGCTCAAGCTCACAATGCCGACAGAAGGGGACTCAAACGCTGATTCAAGCCTGCCAAGCGTTGCCGGGAGTGAATCCCAAACACGCCGTGCTGTGTCAGAAATGGAGCAGCTGGCTGTGCGGGAAATGGTGCCCGAAGGCACGTGGCTTTCCAGGTCGGGCTCAAGCAGGACCAGAGCCCTTTGTCACCGCACACCTTCGCACGCCCGGGCTCACACTGCCGGCCTGTACGTGACACCCGAGCTGGTCTCCGGGACTGGCCTGGGCTAAGCGCTGCTCTGGCAAGCCTGGCTCTGCCGTGCCCCGGGCTCTGCCTCTTTCCTGTCCTCCAGGGACGCGCAGACGGGGACGATGGGGACGGCCGGCTCTCGCCACCGCGCTCCCCGGGACCTCCGCCGTGCCCACCCCCCCGAGCTCCCCGGCGCGGGGCTGCGGCTCCACGAGAAAAACCCACATTTTTGGAGCAAGCCCCTGGAACTGTGCCGCGTGCCCGGCGTGGTGACACGGGGTTCACCCACGTGGAAGGAACGCGGTGAGCGGTTCCGCTCCGTCCCTGCTCCTCGGGCACCGCCGGCGGCGCGCACATCCCACCCCCGGTCGCGGTCCCGCCGCAACCCTAAGCACTCACGAGTCTCCCAGGAAGTCGTGGAAGCGGATGTGGCCCTGCGTGGTGTCGGCCTCGAAGTTGGGCGCCTCGTCCCCCAGCAGCAGTCCCGGCATGGCTGCGGCTCCCGCGACAATTCCCGATGCGCTTCCCAATGCGCTTACAGCTGCTGCTCCCGGAGCCGCCGCCGCCTCTGCGCCTGCGCGCCGGCACCGCCCCCTCCCCCGCCACGTGACCGGCGGGCACGTGACGGCCCTCAGGCGGCGGCGGTCGTGATGGCGACCTACGTGAGCGAGCTGGAGGCGGCCAAGAAGAGCCTCAGCGAGGCGCTGGGCGAGAACGTGAAGCAGTGAGTGCCCTCAGGGAGCGGGGGATGCGGGCCCGGGCCGTCCCGCCCGGCTGGATTGGGGCTGTTCGCTGCGCGACCCGCCCGGCCCCTCTCGGCCTCTCCCGTTTGTGCCATGTCTGTGCAAAACCTCCGCGCTGCTGCTGGGTGTGGGAACGGTGCTTTTCCTCCGGTGTCTGCACCGTTCCTAGAGGTGCTCAAGGAAAGACTGGGTGCAGCACTCAGTGCCGTGGTCTGGTTGACACGGTGGTGTTTGGTAGGTTGCACTCGATGATCTCGGAGGTCTTTTCCAACCGAATTGATTCTGTGATTCCCTGCTCTTCCCTAGGTACTGGGCCAACCTGAAGCTCTGGTTCAAGCAGAAGATCAGTAAGGAGGAGTTTGACCTGGAAGCGCGCAGGCTCCTCACGCAAGACAATGGTAAAAAACCACCTTGTGTTCATTTCCCTGCCTTGCCCTGCCAGGTGTGGGAAGCTCCTCCCGGCTCCACGGTGCTTCCCGAAAGCGGAAAGTGCTGTGGGGGAAATAGGAGCGGCCAGGGCTCCGGCAGCAATGGAGTTAAAATGGTGGGAGGTGCTCTGGCCTGGGTGGGGAAGTCCCTTTGTAACCCCGGCACTGACAGGCAGTTTGGCCTTGTGTAAATGTGGTAAAAATGTAAAATGTGCTGTTACAGCAACAAAAAGCCATTTTTAACGCCACTGTGGAGACACAGTCCTTTCTGTATTTTATATTTGGTTGTGGCTGAAGTAGGGGAGGGAACCCTGAATTCACCTGGGTGAATTTGCTGCAGGAAAGTCCTTCCTGGCCTTTGGGAATGGCAGGTGGGAGTGCGGAAGGGTGGGATTCCTTGATCCTTGCTTCTCTGTGTGTCTGCAAACACTGGTGGGCGTTGCTGAGCTCATTGTGGGGGCTCCTGGCTTCCACATTCATGATCCCTGTAGGGAATGGCAGGGAGTATTTTGGTGCTCAGACTCCAAAGAGGATCCTGTAACCCTCTGATCCTGCTTATGAAGTTATTTTCACTTTCTCTAGTGCACAATTACTCTGTTCCGGTAAACCTCTGCAAGGAAGTTCTGTTTTGTTAGAACCTCTTTGAGTTGACTTCATCTTTGTGGGGCTGATTCTCATTTTGGTGGATTGTCTAGCAAAACCAAAAGCACTGCAGTCTGGTGCCTGCATGGCAAGAGGGACAGCTGCTCCTCCTCTTACTGGTTGAATACACAGAGACACGTCAAATAGCTGTAACACTTTGTGCGTGTGTGTAACACTGAGAAGTGACCTAATTGTTTTCCATGCTGTGTGTAGTGTCTTTTGTGTTGTTGTCATAATAGATTATAGTAGATTCTTGGCCCAGTAGAAGTAAACTCTCAAAAAAACTTAAATTGAAAACTCTGCCTTTGTAACTGAGCAGGTGGGGAGAACCCAACTGTGGGAAAGCTTAGGGAGCTGCTTTAGGATGGCTTTGAGGGGGTGTCTGTGGGCACTGATGTGTTGCTAATGAGCTCTCTCTCTCTCCGCAGTCCACTCTCACAACGATTTCCTCCTGGCTATTCTCACCCGATGCCAGATCTTGGTTTCCGCCCCAGGTAAGTCCTGAGAAGCCTCATTAAACACTTGGTGCAACACTGTGCCACTTGTGTGTTTGGGGTGTGTGTACACAGTACCCCAATTTTCTGAGCCTTAATATTCATAGGGTTTTTTCCACACAAGCAAAAAGGTAGCAAAATAGCGATTCAGCTGATTTCAGCAGAGATACTTCTATGACTAAGCTGTGTGTGCTTGGTTAGAGGCTGATGCTGGATTGCTGCCTGTGATAATCTGGTTTGATTTCTGGATTGGGTGTCTGCTGTGAGTTGAAGGGTAAAGGCAGATGCAGCTTTCTCTTTGATCTGCTTTGCTTACCACTTTCTCTCTCATCTGAACTTTGTTCCACTCTCTGCTGGGGAAGTCATTTTGGAGAGCTGCCTATTCCTGACTGATCTTGATTTCAAGTACATATCTGATAGAAAAGTGCTTACAGTGAGCCTTGGTTGAACTATGGCCAATTAACCCAATTGTCTGCAGACAGTTAACATTTTAACTTTGTGAGGATCTAGAGTAACATTTTAACTTTGTGAGTGTCTAGAATGGCTGTCCTCAGGGTTGCAGGGTGTGTTTTGTTTGGTCTTCAAAAGAGCTCTCAATGCAGAGCTGTGGTAGCAAGGGCAATTGAGGTGCAATTCAAGACACAGAACTGCTGTGTAGGAGGGGAGGGAAAATTGTTACAGCTCATATGGGCTGAGACCTGAGAGATGAGTTTTTTGAGAGGAGAGAATACCTGTTATGGAGGTGCCTGTTGTAGCTAGAGGAAGTAAAACCTGAAAAATTCATAGATGCCCGCAGGTTTTTGTGTTAGAGCTGGTCTTTAACTGTACCAGCTGTGCTATTTAAATGTTAATCACCCCTACCTGCAAACTTGCTTTGTTTGCTCTTGATCGAACTTCAAAAACACCTTGTGTGTCCTAAACTTGTTCCCTTTAGGGGTCTGGACTCATGTAAATCAGAAGGTTTATGTCTGAATCTGCTGCTCCTTGCTTTTGACTTAATTAATTACAGCTGGATTGTAAAAAGAAAGCACAAGAACAGTGATTCTCTTGATTATTACTTGGAGCAGCTAAGTCTAAATGAGGAGGGGGAGGGAGACAGTGTCTGTTCTCTGAGCTCAGCGCTGAGCTGCTGTGAATGTTGGGGTAGAGTTCATAGCTCAGAGGTCTTGCTTCTGAGAGGCAGTGGTCAGGTTAGAGCCTCTTGCCATGTGACTGAGGTTGGGGTTGTTTATTCCTGTGTGCACACTCTGGGCTTAGCTGTATTGAATGTCATTTGTCTCTTTAGCCAGTCTGTTTATGCCACTTAGTCATGGCAGCTCCTCTGCAGCTGTCTGGTCAGGATTTGTCAGCAAGTTCTCCCAGCTGTCCCTTTTTCAAGGCTGTTTAGGAATGTGTTGAAGGTAGGAGCCTCAGCAGAGCAGGATCCTGCTCCACAGGTGCCTTCCATATGCTCATTATTTCCTGCCTGACCTTTAATTTCAAGTCCTTGGAAGTAGTTTTCTCTTGTCCCGTTGCAGCTGCTCTCTTCAGAGCCCTTGAAGAACCCTGGTTGTAGTGGTTCAGCAGGTCAGTGACAGCATGTAGTGGTGAGCCAGCTGGCCACGATCCTTCCCCAGTGCTGGTCACCTCCAGGGCTTTCAGGCAAGCTTTGGCTGGCTCTGTGCCCACAGGTTGCATAAGCCAGCTTGAAATAAGTCAGTTTAGTCATGGGTGTGTGGTCTTAAAGACATGGTTTGGTGCTGTGGAGCTAACAGTGCGTTCTGCTAGTCCCTTCTAGAGTCTCAGTTTTGCTGTCCACAGATGACTGCAGAGAATGACAATGATTTGGGAGCTGGGCTGAGATACCCCTTTCTGGGCCACTGACTGGTAGATCTCTTACGGGCAAGATCTCACTATCAGCTGTGTGTGGTGCAGGGTTGTACATGCAAGCCCAGGAAAATGCAGTACAAGTGGAATACTAGATGTTAACATCTAGATTTCTTTTTCTTCCCCTAGATGCCAGTCTGACACCTGCTAGTTTTTTTTTGTTGTGGTTTGGTTTTTTTGTTTTTTTTTTCTCCATGTAAGAATGGAAAGCTAACAGGCTTTTGTCTCAACCACTGTATTTTGGGTAGAAGGTGTTTACTTCATGATTCATGGAAACAAGTAACTTTAAAGAAGTGTTTTTGAGGCACTTGGCATGCCATCACAGGGGTTACTGATGCATGTACTTTCCACCTTTGCGTGAGAGACAAGGGGAAAGAACCATCCTTAAAATGCTATTTTGTATTAAAAAATAATCTTGTGGTCAGTGGTAAAATTGTGCTTGATGTTGTGTTGTATTGGAATAAGAACCCTTGGGGAAAGTATTTTTTAGGAGTGATTTTAATATATGTTGAACCATGCAAACAAACCCATCTGATCCCAATTTTGCTACCTCTTGTAGTAGTGGTTCCACCTGGGATTTAGGGGAGCATTGGGTGAATGTGACCCATTTTGAGAATGCTTTGCATTTCCCCCTCTCATCTGCTTAGGCTGTTGGTCACCCAAACTTCAAATCCCAGTTCCACAGCCTCTCTGGCATGGGACATTTAGGCCTTGGCGGTGGACAGGGAGGGAGTTGTGTTGTCTAATCTGATGTGAAGGATGACCATTTGGGGTCAGCTCTCCTGGCTGTGGCCCCTCCCAAGTCCTTGTGCACTGCCAGGCTCCTCGCTGGTGGGATGGGGTGAGGAGCAAAAAAGCCCTTGACTCTGTGTCAGGGTTGCTCAGCAGGAATGAAAACATGCCTGTGTTACCAACTTTACTCTTAGCACAAATCCAAAACACAGTCCCATACAAGCCAGTATGGAAAATATTAACCCTCTTCGACCCCAAACCAGCACACTGGGATTTTTTTCTTCTCCAAAAAAATCCATCAAGAGGAACTCTGGTTTAAATCCTTTCTTAACCTTGCATGGACTTGCTCACTAAGCTTACCTTGTTTGTTGGACAGTTGCAAGCACTCAGGTTAGCATGGTTTCTTCAGTTAATATGTGTCTTGCTTGAACTGTTATCTCCTTTCTTAGCTAAATGTTAACAATAACCCTGAGACAATTGCAAACACTTGAATTAGTGATGTAAGGATTTAATTTATTTAGTAGTAGTCTGGAGGCAATTAAAAGATGGTTCAGTGAATTAGAACTCATGTGGAATAACAGGAGCATTTTATTTTATCAGGTTTGTCCACAGGCTTTACTTAGAGGGCTTTCAGCTGTGAGATGAGCTCAGGTTGCTTGTGTTTGCTTCTCTCCAGAGTGCTGAGAAGGGAGGAAAAGTAAGAAAACGGGAGTGTGAGTTTTTGGCAGAGGAGAGCCAGCAGAATATCAGCCAAATAGCAGCAGAATACCTGACCAAAACCCTTGTTCCTGCAAGAAGATTAAAACAAACAAACAGTGTCCCCAAACTGAAGATGAAGTAAACAGGAGTGGGAAATGTGTGTTTTCTCTGCCTGTCTGCTTCCTTCTGTGGTGACTTTCTCTGTATCTTTGTCCTTTCCTCACGTAGCACGTCAGGAAAACCTGACAGGCTCTGCCTGGACTGGCTGGTGCCATCATGATGGTGCCATGCAGATGTGGCAGCTCTTAGAAAAATGTTTTTATCTGTTGCTGGTCTTGGAAGGCAGAGCAACAGCCATTGCTGTGGCTTGTTAAGGTCTGATTCCTTTGCTAGCAAGATTAAATGAAAGCTGCTGACATCTTTCACACCTGAGCCAACCCAGCCTTGTCATTTGTGGCTGCGAAGACAAGTACTGGTTTTCTTAGAATGCTCGAGGGAAATTTTGCTTTCTTCATCTAGTGCATCAGGCTTGGTAATATGAAAACCTGGAAAAGGAACCAAAAATTCTGCTATGGGCTCATTATAGTGGGGAATAGGAGATTGTATCTCACCTTTTCCTTGTTTTAAGCTGAGTCTGGCTAAGTTCTTGTTAAATGTGCATGTTGAGATTCAATTAAGTTGCATCTTTCAGATCTGCTGTCAAAGCCTAAAAATTTAGTTGCCATTTAATTTAAATGCTACTGTATTATTATTTTTTTAAAGGTATTTTGAAAATTCAGACTTGGCTGTAACATTTTATCTGTAGTACATTGTCAGAGAAAAGAGTGTGCAATTTCCATCTCCATCCACTGTACTTTCTCTGGTCACACAGCTGAGGGTACTGTCACAAGTGGAGCTGTGTGAGACTTCTGACAAGGAGGAAGGGCCTGGGGCGTGGTGACATTGGGAGCTAGAGGTGTTCTTGTATTGAGAGCTCTGGAATAGCACAGGTCATTTGTTTGTCTGTCCTTAGTGCACCTAATCCCCCCTGACTAGAAGGGGTCTGACCTGCTATGGAGGAGAGGAGGAGGAAGAATAAGACCTGTAAAGACCAAAACATCTGAGAGAAGTAGCACTGTTTTGATGATCCTGAGATCCTGACGAAGGGCAAGTGTGGTCTTTGACGTGGTTCTCCACAGTGGTTTCCTATGCCCCATTATTAGGGCCTCTCCTGTGATGTATTGATGAGTAGTGACACCAGCCTTATGATTTTTGGGGAGGTTTTATTTATTATCTTTTAATTTCTTAAAATGACCAGTGGATTTTGATAACAGGGTTTGTAGACTATGGGTTTCCACCTCTCTGACAGGATGTAGCTAAACTTCATGGTTAACTTTTTTTTATCTAGGAAGAATGTGCCATCTCTGTGTGTGTAGGTTGTTTCTAATACCTTCTTAGCAGCTGACCATTCAAAAACTTCACCTGAGTCCTCTAGTTTAGCCTGATCCTTACAGTGATGTATTAGAAATTTTTTTCCATGGCAGAGAATACTGTGCTTGTGCTCCAGCTGTGAGCGTGGGAAGCTCCCCATAGCCAAGGTTTCTAGCCAGCCTCATTCCTTACAAACAGGGCTGTAGTATGACTGTATTTATGAATTCCTGACTACAGCAAATTAAACATATTTAATTCTTGATTACAGCAAATTAAGCATAGCTGGGACAGCCAGAGATCAACTCACAGATTGGTGTGAAGCTGGTGAGAACTGTGGCAGCCTGTTGGGAGCAGGAGAGAACCACAACTGGGTGTTGGTCAGTGCTCAGTGAGTGTGCCTGAGGCTAGCCAGGTTGTGGGTGGTGAGATGTGGAAAGGCTGCTGTCACTTCTTGTCCCTTCTAGAGGAAATGGCAAATTCTGGCTGAGGTGTGGCCAGGGAATGCCTAGGACATTGCTGTGCTGTCGGAATTGCCTGGCAGCAGAGCTTCAGCCTCTGCTTTGGAGGCAGCTGAAGTCCCTTCAGAGCTGAGCTGTCCCTGGAGGTGGGCAGGACCCAGCTCAGGGCATGCTCTGCTCCAAAGGAAAAGGATGCTCACTTGCAGTGCAAAAGCAGGGAAGGAGGGTACTGGAGGCACAAAGCAGAGGCTGCCTCTGTAGCCACGAGAGGGCTGTCCAGTCTCTGATTTGCACTTGTGCACTATCAGCGAGCGCACACACATCCAGTGCAGTGCTGTCTTAAGCCCCAGAGTTCCTGAAGGAATTAATTGCTCACAGGTGCTGTAAACCTGTCAGCAGGAAATTTGCTAGGCTGTCCTTGCCAAGAGCTGTGTGATTATCAGGATGTGGTTTGGCCTATTTTAGGTGTAGCTGTCAGACAGTATTCAGTGGACTTTTGAGCTGATGATGTGACCAAATATATTTTTTTTATTGGTACTAAACAGTAACGTCTTTTTCAGCTGTTCGCTCACTGGTCACATTAGTGTCACCCTGCTCCTGGGCTCAGTGGCCTCTGCAGTTTTTCCCCCCTCTCCTTCTCTTCAGTGTAACAGAACAATCAGCTGTGGTGTTTAATAAGGATCCATGACAAAGCTTGCTGAAGCAGAAGGAGGACTGGGGAGTCAGACTGCTTAATCCAGGTGGTTTAACATCTGACCTGATCCAGGAGTTGGTGGGAGGAGAACCCACCTCCAGGCGAGCTCTCAACAAATGACATTTTCCTTCCTTCTGGCTTTCCTAACAGGCTGTGTTTGTCTCTCTCCTTCCACTATGGGTTTTGTGTGGACAGAAATTGCTACATAAGTCATGGATGATGAGTGAGTCAAACTAGCAAGGGGCTGACAAAGGAAGAGAAGGGCTACCAAAAGTGTTCTCCCCTCAGAACACCTTCCTCTGGGCTATGGCTGTTGATTTAGGATTGAGGCTTAGCAGGTGCCCAAATGTTAAGGATTTCATCCCGGCCCTAAATCAGCAACACCAACTGAGTGGTTTTTTTGTTTTGTTTTATTTTTTCTTTTCCATTTGTAGAAGGTGCTGGATCTCTGCCATGGCCAGGTGGCTCTGCAACTAAACCTGGAAAACCCAAAGGGAAGAAAAAGATTTCTTCGGTTCGCCAAAAGTTTGATGTAAGTGTGTCTGTGGTTATCTTTACACATCTGCCAGATTCTTAAAGCAAGTGATTTCCTATTTATTCAGGCAGTCAGACAGAATTCTGTGATTAACTCTGCAACCCAAGGTGTTAGAAGCAAGATATTCCTTGGGCGTAATGTCTGTAGAAGGTCCAGTTGTTTCAGAGCTGGAGATGCTTTTCAAAGGTGCTGTCTTCTGATGGGCGGCACAGAAATGTGCACGATCCAGTTCACTTTGCAGCAAAGGCTCTGTACCTCCACCCAGCACTGTCACACCCCTGTTCTGCAGTTGTTTCTGTGCTGCCAGACCAGTGTGGAGGGGCCTGGTGGGACAGAGATTTGGGATGAGGCACTCTCTTCAACAGGCAGGGTTTGATAAAGGTGCATAGAGCCCTTCTAGGGACTGTGATTAGGCACTGTGTGTGTGTGCTTGACACCAGTGTACCAGAGGGATGCAAGTCCAGCTGAAAGCTCCTTGTATTTAGAAATTGTTGAAATACTTTGCAGTGCTCACAGCTGCAACCTGAATTGTGATGTTCTGAATTCAGTCTGTGTTACCTTGTCTGTCTTAAAACTTCACTGTAACTCTTCTGTTCAGTAGCAAGTAGCTGAGAGTTCGAGAAGCAAGCTGTGGTGTAGTGGAAGGCTTAGAATTTGATTTGCTCAATACCCCTACGATACACCAGATTTCTAGTGTGTGTTTACACACGTGTTCAGGAATGCTTGGCAATAAGCACTGTATGAAGTGCATGTTATGATTAATGGGCTTGTCTGGTACTAGTGGAATTCCTGGGTAGTGTGAACTTGGGAGTGCCTTGGGATTTTGTAATGTTTTCCTTACTGGTCAGAGTAACAGCTGTGAATGACCACAGGTCCATTCCAATTAGCTTCTGCTCTCCCAAACCACATTCCTCTTGAGAGTTGCTTACGTTTTGAAGGTCTTTTTTTCCAGGCATGTGACTTTCCTGTAATGAAAGCATAAGTCTTTACAATTATGGGGAGGGAAACCTGCTTTCATATCAGTAGTGGGTGGATTGGTTTTTCACTCTGAGTTAAATGCCACACTGTCCTTTGACTAAAGCAGCCCCCCTTTCTCCCTGGAAACTAAGATGTGAGAAATCCACTTCGCTGCATGTTCATTGTTCATATTTAAAGTCTGTGTTTGTCCTCATGCCCCGTAAGAGCCTTGCAGCAATCTCCATTCCAGAGCCATGGGAGAGCAGAGGGCCAGGAGTTGTTGGGAGTATGATGAGTCTTGTTCCCTTGTGGGTTAGAGCTGGGCCAAGCACATGTCTGGGCTCAAGGATCAATAAGTTACATTTGCTTTGTTCCCCCCTTTATTTGGGGACTGAGGAGCCACCACAGGCACTCAGAGCTTGAGACACAATGCAGCAAAGGATTTGTGCTGGAATACATGTGGCCTGGGAAATGCCACCTTCTGGTATGAATTCCTGTTCTGTGATGAGTTTTTCTCCCTAAATAACCGAGTCAGTTCTGAAAAACAGTCATAATCCATCTCAGAATTAGTGGCTGCTCAGTAACACAGCTCTGCTTAGAGTAGTGAAAGTGCACAGGGAGACTGGAGTATGAAATTAGGGCTGGAATTGGGCTAAGTTTAAAGCATTAGAGAGATGTAAGAATCAATCACACAAGTTTAGAATCATGGGTTTTAATCTAGAGGGAAACTGTACAGAGAGTAAGTAAAAATATACCCTTCTGGACATGAAATGACTAAATAGATGAGAACTCTTCAGCATGGAAGGAGGTGTCTGAGAGATGTGGAAGTCTAGTCACTGGCCTGGGTAATGTGAAAGGAGATAAAAAGGACAGTGGCTGACCATATTTGGGACTCACAGGAGAATCAAACAAATCTAGCAGGTGGGGAGGTGCAGAGCAGACCAGAGCAGGTGAGTCTTCATGTGGTGTGTAGAATTCCTTGCTGCAGTGTGTTGTGGATACCCAAAGTTCAGGTGGTTTGGGGTGCTGCTGGACAAGTTCAGTGAAAGGACACCAACACTGACTTAGCAATTTCTTCAGTCTCAAGTCATTGGAGGTTGGGAGAGTATCCTGGGGAGGATTTTTTGTATGTTTTTATAGGTGTATGCTTTCTGCTTGGAGAAGGGATGTCCCCTTGATGAACCAAAGGGTCTGAATGAATATTATCTTATGCTTTAATGTTGTGTTCATGACAGCACCGGTTCCAGCCTCAGAATCCACTGTCGGGAGCCCAGCAGTTTGTGGCAAAGGATCCTCAGGAAGATGATGATTTGAAGCTGTGCTCTCATACCATGATGCTGCCAACACGTGGCCAGCTGGAAGGAAGGATGATTGTAACTGCATACGAGCATGGGCTGGACAATGTCACCGAGGAGGCAGTGACAGCCGTTGTTTATGCTGTGGAGGTGAGGCTGGGCTGGGTGGCAGCAGTGGTCTCATGACACCAGCAGCAAAAGGCTCTGTGTGCAAGTCTGGGGCGTTGTCCCTCAGCATGGGGAGGAAACCTGCTGCTCTGATTGTTCTCCAGTTGCCCTTTTGCCCCAGAGTAATGTGAGAATAGAGAGGCTTCCAGGTTTGTAGTGCCCTAGATGTAAAGTCTTGGACTTCTGCATGCAAGTGTTAATTGTGAAGTACTTGCACAGTACCCCAGGCATGCTTAAGTAGCTGTTGTGGAAAATACTGTTGCTATCATTTAAAAGCAGGGACAGAATGGGAATGCCAGTTTGACCAGTTCTATAAAAAGCAATCTGTTACAGGCACAGTGTCTGGCCTGCCTGTGAAGCAACAGCATCAGGCGATATCTGCAGGTGAAGCCCTGGTTTGGCTTTGGCCATTAGTGGTGCCTCACTTTACACATCCCAGGAATGACACAGCCACTGCTTGGAGCCTTGATGTGTGGATGGCTTTCTGCACTCAGGATGTGGAGGCCAACCCGAATTCCCCATCTGGGAGTGAGGCCAAATTTAGAAGTTATCTGCTTGTTTTTTTCATACGATTCCTTCTCCAGCACTTTTCAGGCAAATGAAAAAGATGAGTGAGTGGCTTTTCACTGTCATTTGAGGGCCTGTATTTCAGTTCAAGTATAACATCTAGTGTCAGTTATGAAATCTTAACCTTAATCAGAGGTTGGGAATTTCCTAGCATTGAAGACACCCCTTTGACATTTGAGGCAGGACATCACATATTAAAGTATAGTTCTCAGGCTGATGCTTACAGTACTCACAAAGTGCCATGTTCTCTGTATCCAACTGCTGGATAATGAAAACATCCTGTAGCTTGTCCAGATATTGGGTTCCTTCCATCTTTAGGTCCTTGTGGTCATAGCAGCACTGCTTCTGTCTTGCCAATTGGTGAGGCCCTTCTCCTAGCCATGAGTGAATAAATCACCACATGTCCTAAGATTTGGTTTTTGTTGCAGAACCATCTTAAGGACATACTGACCTCTGTGATATCCAGGAGGAAAGCCTATCGTCTGAGGGATGGCCATTTCAAGTATGCCTTTGGAAGCAATGTCAACCCTCAGCCATATCTGAAGAACAGTGTTGTTGCTTATAACAATTTAATTGAGTGGTAAGGAGCTCTCAGCACACTGATAATGTAAATGGATTTTGCTAGTCTTGGAATAACTCCATGGTTCAGTTTCTTCTTTTATTGTTTTGCTTTCACACACTAGGAAGGCATTGGTATGGAGGATTGTACAGCTAAACAGGGAGTTGAGAATATGGGGATTTCCCAGCACTGGATTGTAGGACAGTGTTAGATCTCTGTTCCTTACCTCTGCTTGTCCATCAGTTTATTACTGCTTTTTGGAAACTTCAGTAACACAGGAATTCTCTGCCTTTATGGAGGCATGGCTGTTGTGCCATAGGATTGAAATGTCAGTGAGGACCTGCAGGATGCTGCCATCCTGTTATTTCCTGCATCCAAATGTGTTTATGGTTCCTTGGCACATCTTTCCAGTTAGCAGAGCTCCGAAGTCCTCTTGTTTGGAGCCTCAGTGTCAAAGAGTTTGTGCAGTGCATCTGGCAGCATGTGCGTATGAGAAGGCAGTTTTGTTTGTCTGTGGCAGCTTCTAGCAGTTGACAGGAGGTCGTGGGTGTGTTAAGATTTGATTATAGCACTACAAACAACTCTGCCTAACGGCCAGTGTTTCAGTTTAATGTTGTGTGTGCTTTAATTTTTATGCTGGATAGAAACTATTGGCTGCAAGGAGCACAAGTTGCACAGCTGAGACCATTTAAGCAGTGCTGAGGCATGTTGAGGATCAGTCTGCACTCTCTTTATTAGACTGGAATTTTAAAGAAATTTTTATTAGAGCTGAAATAATTTTATGTACATGGGCCACATCAGCTGGTGCAGAAAAGCAGGGCCCCTGCTGTGTGACTGCCACAGCTGGTGCTGTTTTTGTGACTGGGATGTCTTCCTGCCTGCTCTGCCCCCAGCCCCCCGAGCAGCGCGACGCCCTCCGCAGGTCAGGGCCTGGCCCCCCTGCCCGCTCCTGACGATGCTGAGCAGCAGGCAGCCCTGCTCCTGGCCTGCTCTGGGGACACTCTGCCAGCATCGCTGCCTCCAGTCAACATGTATGACCTCTTTGAGGCATTGCAGGTAAGCTGGGTCGTGTCACACCTTCGTGTCACAGGCAGCGCTGTCCTGGGTGCCAGCTGCCAGTCTTAGACGTGGTTTACATGCATGGAGGGGGATTTGTTTTCTCCTCCTATAGTCTCTTTCCTTCTTTGCCTCTCAGATTCTTTGGGTTTGGTTTGTTCCCAGTGTTAACTCATGGTTTAATGCCTGTTTTGCTCCCCTTGGTCACAGAGCTGACGAGGAAATCCCTGTCTCACAGCTGTGCTAGAAGGGTGAACTCTTCCTCTGCAGCAAGACTGCAGTGATTATATCAGAACTGAGCTAGACAGGTTTTGACAGTGCTGCAGCAAAATAACTTACCTGGCATGTTCCTTCTTACTCCTCATGTTCCACCTGGGTACTTAGAGGAATACTTGGTCCTGGCATGCAGGCCACTGCAGTGGATTAACTATGATCACCCCAACCCTGGGGAGGCATTTAAGGTCAGCTGGGTGAATTTTCATTGGTGATGTATGGCTGTGGTTCCCTCTCTCTCTGGCAGCTGTGGGGACATTGCCTACTTTGAATGTCTAAAATTAGCTGTGAGAAATTCCCCCTGGATGATCTCTGCTGTTGTGAACAGGCCTTAGGATTTTATCTCACAGCTGTGGATACAGACCACAGAGCTGTAATCAAGCAGCCATCTCGTGTTTAGTCAGAATTGTTGTTTCTAAGGTTTTGATGACCAATTATTGATTACCACCCCAAGAGCAAAATGACTATTTCCTTACCATGCCACTCCCTTAGAAAGTGGTGTAAGTTGGCTGGTGTGGCAGTGCTGGCAGGAGCAGCTCTCTCTGTGAGACAGCCTTTATTCCCACTCTGCAGGGCTGGCACCCAGAGCATCCTGGGGTAGAGGGAGGTTATTCCCTGGGCAACGTGGGGAAATGTCTATGGAAGCGTGCAACTTGTTTTCTGACATGCATTTCCAGGTGCACAAAGAAGTTATCCCTGCACACACAGTCTATGCTCTAAACATTGAGAGGATTGTCATGAAACTCTGGCATCCAAACCACGAGGAGCTACAGCAGGACAAGATCCATCGGCAGCGCCTGGCGACAAAGGAGGGCCTCCTGCTCTGCTAGAGCTGGGCCGGCCCTCAGGTGGCTCCAGCCTGTTCCTGGGACTTGTCATTCGGATGCTCCTTACAAACCTGTGTCAGCATCTCCAGGATGATGTAATTTATGAGTCAGCTTTTCCTATGGAAATGTGACTGAGTTGTGGGACACTTCCTCTGCCTCCCCAGAGTCATGTGCCATGGAGTACTTGCAGCAATGCCACTGAATTGGAAAAGAGAAACAAGACACATTTGCAAGGACTGTTTTTAGGAAAAATAAACGTGAGAGTGGAAAGAGTTTTTTTTTAAAATAAGGTGTGCTTTTGTCTTCTTTTGTGAGCATGGAGAATCTGCCTCCTTGCCCTCCTCTCTCAGGTAGTTTCCCTCCTGAGCTCAGACTTCAGAGGCCTTGTCCAGCTTCTGTTGCAGCTGGTGGGATCCTTTTCATTAACTGGTTATGGGGTGGCCTCTTGTGAAAATGAGCGATTCTGTAAGCTGACCTGAATTGTTCCTCTTTTGCCAGGGGAACTTCTGATTAGAAACTGTGACAAAACAAGGCAAAAAGGGAATTGTCTTCTTGTTGGAGACTTCTTGGATTTGCAGCATGAACAAATTTCTCATATCACGTCCTTGTAAAAATATGCAGCCTTGTATTACTTCATTATAAAATTATGCAGGCACACCTCTCCACGTGGGAGATGTGCAGATCACTGTGTAAAAGGAGAAATTCCACCTGCTGGGTTTCAGGTGCTCTGCTGTATTCCTGAGTCAGCTGTGGGAACGAGCTTATTATAACATGAGAATTCCATTAAAGTGTCTTAATTACTACATGACCTGGTTTTGACTTCACACATGGAGGTACCTGCTGAAGTATGACTCACTTATTGTGCCTCCAGATTGGTGGAATTGAAACAGCTTCTCAGAGGGAATGTGAAAGGGGAAGCTCATGGTTCCACTCCATTCTGGTTTTCCTATTTGGAATGTATTTGGATAGGAGACTTGTCATATTTCTTGTGAAATTTTCTCCTGTAGTTTTCTTCTCTGCTGTACCCCCAGGACTGAAGAGGGTGCAGATCTGTGATGTTTCTTCCTGGTTACTGTTCTTGTAACTTTCTTTCCTGACCCCCAGGGCTGTTCATGTCAGACCAGCATTGTAATGAGGGGCTGCGCAGCTCTCATTGTGTTCCTGGCTTTCCTGCATCCCCTTTGGGATGTGCATCCCCTTTGGGAGTTAGGCAGGGCAAGAGGCAGTGTCTGGGCAGGTATTGGTGGCTCTCTTCATGAGAAGATCATTTTAGGATTATAAAGAAACTGGGAAAGGCAACAGCAGAGAACTGCAGGAGGGCCTAGCAGGATGGGAGCAGTTGTAGGTAGGTCTGGCAGTATGTGGTTAAGAGGGGAGTGGGAGAGAAAAGATGGATGATTTCTTTTGGCCCTCTTCTTTTGACTGCTTTGTTTTTCTGTATTTAAGCTGGTCAGAGAGAGCCTGAGCTTAAAAGTTGATTTCAGTGGCTTTTACATGACAGTTTTTAAAAGCAGTGTTTAACCTTAGTAACTGTATGATGGTGACATCATCGAGCCACCCAAAATACAGACTGTGGGGTGTAGGAGGGAGATTTCCCAGATACTTGTGATGCTTCTGGTATAAAACGAAAGCATTAAGTTTGTTTGCTAGAAACTCTGGGGCAGCTCGCAGGATCTCAGATCTGAAGAAAGCACCCAGCCTCCAACAGCATCACAGGCGGGTTCTGAAACAAAATGCTGAGTATGGCACTAGAATCTCACTCCTGTTTGCCTGAGCTCTGTTCTGAAGAGCCAAGTCATCTCTTCCACACTGAAAAAGTGGGTTATTTGGTATGCCTGCTAGACAACAAAGGCTCGAACAAGGAACTCATGTCAGCTGCATTTCAGAGATCTGAAAACTGAAAGGTACACATTCTCAAAGCACTTTCCCATGAAGTCTGAGTTTTTGTGAGAAACAATGCTTTACAGGCTTCTTGGGTCATGGAGCTGCAAGGGATCACAGAATGTTCTGAGTTGGAAGGGAGCCACAAGGATCAGGAGTCCCTCCCTTAAGTGGATGGCCCATATGGGGATCAGAACCATTATAAGCATCATGCTCTAACCAACTGAGCTAATCCCTGTGGTTGGTGGGAGGCTGCTTTGTCCACCCCCTGCTGAAAGAAGGGCCAAGTTCAAAACTAGAGCAGGTTCTTTATTTCCAGAGATGAGACCAGAGAAGTTGTAATTTCCAGTTCAGTGTGTGACCACGTGGCCAGTGAAGGTTTTCCTTGGAGACCTGCCCTGAGAGCAGGGTGATGGTACTGACAGGTATCACTGGTAGGCTGTGACATGACATATGTCTGTCTTCACTACAGTAGCCAGCCCTCTAAAATGGATAACTGCTGAACTTCAAAGCAGCACAGAAATTAGTTTGGCAGGGTCTGTCTTGTGCCCCAAGATCCACCCAGAACCTGCCAGGTGTGTGGCAAGCTGAGCTTGAGCAAAACTGTTCTTGACAGATGCTACTTGATAAACTTACAGTGGGACGTCAGAATTGTCTTGGGCAACCTGGTGTGCTTTTAGTGGCCTTCACCGCTGACAGCTTTTTCCTCTGACCTGTGCCTCTTGCTGCAGGCCTGGAATTTGTTGTAGTCATCCCAGAAAATGGAAAGACAGAAGGGAAGGAATAAGAGATCACCTGCCTTGTCCTCAAGAGTGAGAATTGCATCTTATGCTCTTAACCCAGTAGGAACTGTGCAGTGTACTGAAAGTTGCCACTTTTGGAGTTTCTATTGTTTCTGCTTCCACTTCTAGATCTGTAGTGAAAGACCACTGGCCACCTCATGAAGAGGGGGAAAGAGTGCTCAAGAGCTTCACTGGGCTTGCTTCATGGCCTGAGTTGGGGTGAAGTTGTTCATCTCATTGCAGACATGATCAGTGTGATCTGCATCCCTGAGAGTGTAGGAGACAGAAAGAAAATCTGTTACTTTTCAGACAGTTTCAGCCGCCAGACCTGGCTTAAGTCTGACCAAGCCTTTGAAGTTGCATGCCAAGCAGGATCCCAAGGGTGTGAATGCAGCCCTCCTCAACACTCCCAAACAGCCAAACCCTCGCTCTCCAGGCTCATGAGCAAGAAATATGTTTTTTGTTGCTGTTTCACAGCCTGTGAGCCACGTCTCCAGCCCTTGCCTTGTGAGTCACCTGCTGGGAGCTGTGCCAGGGAGCAGGGCTGGATGCCTGGCTGGGAGGGTGCTTGGCAGCTTGCTCTGCTCCATCCAGATCTGGTGCCCAGCTAAACACAGGAATCATCTCTGAGGAGGGCTTCCTCAGAAAGAGGATCAGCTTCAGCCTTGCCTCACTGGGGCTGTGTTGGTTATCATTAAAAAATACTGTTTCCATTTGAATTTCTGAACGCAGTTTCCCAGCGGTGGGCTGGGTTTTTAATTAAAGGCTCCCACAATCAGATATCTGCTTCTGTGCAGTGACAGCCACTTCTGAAATGCCACTGTGATAAGAACAACGAGCAGGAGCTGGGGCTGCTTTCATCTCACAGGAAGGGCTGCTGGCCTT
Organism: Lycocorax pyrrhopterus obiensis; assembly: GCA_014706295.1. Classification (NCBI taxonomy): domain Eukaryota; kingdom Metazoa; phylum Chordata; class Aves; order Passeriformes; family Paradisaeidae; genus Lycocorax; species Lycocorax pyrrhopterus. Next base: position 25,030,545 of record JACSVZ010000013.1, read on the forward strand.
TCCATGGAGCACCCTGTAACCTCTTCGAATCCTTTGAAGGCTTTTAAACCGTGTTTTGGGCTGCGTGGACTGTGTCAGCAGGGCTCCTGCCCAAGTCCTGGCAGATGGGCGTGTTTCCCTTCTCCCCCCTGCTGCTCTCTCCATGTGCACAGCTGGCCAGCTCTGCATGCCAGAAGGTGATTGGGCCCTGGCTGAGCAATCTTCCCTGTGCTTCTATTTATATCTCACAGAGATGCTCCAGCTGGATTCAGCAGAGGAGCAGCAGGTGCTTGTCTGTGCAGTGTAGTCTTTCTGTGAAATGTAGGCTTGATGTTCAGATATTTATAGTTTGTTGGTGTATTGTTGATGGGAGCAGTTACTCTGTTTTTCCCTAGAGCAACATAAATATTTCATACTTCTTTTTTGCACTGAAACTTTAATTTCTCACTAAAATACTGTTTTCCCACCAAAAAAAAAAAAAAGCACAAGGCAGCTCAGCCTGCTTTATTTTTGCCTCTGTCTCCAGCCTCTCCAAAATACTCACCAGAAGTTTGTTCCAAGTTTTCAAATGTGGTTTTTAACTCTGTAATAAATAGAGTATTGAATAACTCCTAATAAATGGCTTCAGAATAATTCTTATCCACTCTCTGCGTTCCTTAAAGACAGGAAAAGGGGGAGCAAGAACCTGGCTCTGCATCTGTGCCCTGGGAGTGCCTGGTGCAGGTGCAGCCTTGCTGTTTTTCTGATGGCTGATGGCTCACACCCGAGGATTGGTGCTGCAGGGTCATTAGCAGCTTTTCTCCTTCCTTACATGTTAGAGATTCATCTCTGAATTCCTCCAGCTATGCAAAATACCTCAAGTGGACTTCGTGGTTTCCCCTGGAAGCTGTGAGCGGGGGGTGTGTGAGAGCTGGGCTGGACCTCCATTGCAGGCAGTAGATGCCACAGTGTGTGGTGGCCCTTATTCTGCCAGTACGTCCCCCAGGAGTGGAGGGAGGCAAGACAGAGAGGCGTCTCTGGCCGTGAGCCAGGGACACAGAGCAGAGCTTTGCCTTGGTGGCCCTTTTGGAGCTGTCAGAGGCACTGCACAGAGCCCTGGGGAGCCATCCTGGGGAACAGCAGCAGCTGCAGATCACAACTCTTTGTGTTGGTGGTGCTAAAAAATGGGGTGGAAAAGCCATTGGGGCAAAAAAATCAAGCATTTACTCTGCTGCTCCAAACCAGCTTGTACACACTGATGCAGCAAGTGCTAAATCCTGTTAGAAGAGAGCCAAACCACGTGTCCTTGCCCCTGGGACAGCAGGGCCCTGTGCAGCACATCCCAGTGTGGTGAGGCTTCCCATTTTTTTAAATTAGAGATGTTGAAAAAGCTAATATGGGAAACAGACAGGAAGGAAGGATAGAACCTGCTCTCCAAACCTCAGGAGGCGTTGAGGGCAGCCTTTGCTCAGCCAGCTGGGTGCAGGGAGCAGTGTACAGTTGTGCAGCAGCTCCTGTGGTTTTCTGACCCTGTGACCTCCCCTTCAAAGGATGTGGGGATGGCTGGGAAGCCCATCACCACTGCCAAAACAGTTCTCTTGCAATTTCCTGGAGCTTCCCAGCAAAACACAGCATGGAGGGCTTGATTTAGGGTATTCTCTCAGGTGAGACACCTTGAGCCACAGGTGCAGTTTCTGCCAGAGGGATATGTCAGTGCCTGTCAGGGCAGCTGCTCCTCTGACCTCGTGGTTTTGTGAGTTCCAGCTCCCCTCACCCTGCTCAGACAGTGCCATTTGAGTCTTCAGGACACCCACGAGTGGAAAAAAAAAAAGAGAGGCAAAGACAGAGACCCAGTAACACACACAGACACAAAAAAACACCTGAGCACAGCCCAGCTGTGGCTGGTCAACAGCTGTGGGTGACAGACACCCACCATGTTCGTGCCAGGAGGTGCCACTCTGAAAGTGCTGTGTTTTGAAGGCTGTTGCTCAGCCTGGCTGTTCCCTGCTGCGTGGGGGGTGTTACAGCTCATCCCAGTCTCCTATTTCCAGCTCCTGAGGACTTGGTGTGCAAGTAGTGGATGTATTTGCAGCTTTGGCATTGTAGAGAGCAAATCCATGCTCTGGATCCATGTAAACTGGCCTCCTCCACATCAGTGCTCAATGGAGGAGCTAACCCTGCACACTGCTGATCCCATTAAAATTATACTTACGCATCCACAGCCAAAAAATAAAGGAATAAAGCAAACAAAGTCTGAAGAGCATCGTTAATACAGAGCAGCCACAGCTATTTGGAAATGACACACTGAAATACTGATATCGAGTCCCTCAAGATTTGAACCATCTTTGCTATTTCTTTTTTTTAGTCATTAATCAGCGGCTATAGCTAGACAGTTATGATTAAGCAATTGCACTGTGAACGTTTTAGGCTTGGCTAATCTTTTGTTTTAAGGAAAAGAAAAGACAATCCCAAGATGAATGGGCTGTCTAGAGGAGAGACACCAGCAGTGAGGCCAGCAGGACTGAGCAGTATCTTGGGGAAAGGTAAATTCTGACCACCGACCCCTGCCCCATCTTGCAGTAATGACACGAAGGCATGAGCAGAGGAAGGAGCAGCCTCCCCAGTGCCTAAAGAGGCTCAAGTGCCCTCCCACCCTGTGGCCCCCACCCAAACCCTCACCAGCTCTTGGGAAGGCGGTGATGGACAAATGGGGCCATGTCCCCTGTGTGCCACTCTCCTGCTGGCTCAGCTGGCCACAGTGGGGACAGGGAGGGAGCAGGGACATGCCTGCAGCCAGCCAGGCTGCCTGGATGGCAGCGATCAGTTCACCAGAGAGCGGGCTGGGCATACCTGTGCTCCTGCAGTAAAGGGGAGCTCCGGGCACCCCGACCCAGAACCTCATGTGCGACATCAAAGCGGCTGAGGAAGGCGCACGATGCAAATGAGCTGCACCTCAGAGCTGGTGCTTAACCACAGCTGTGCCTCTGCCTGTGCTGTGCGAATAACCGGATGGGTCCCCTTCTGCAGCTCCTTGCTCAACCTCCAAGGTGCTCGAGGTCCACACCAGGGCTTCGGTCCCACTATTGGGGCAGAGGTGTCAGGCCAGGCGTGAAGCCAGCTTTGTGCAAGCACATCCTGCATGGTCCTGAGGGGCTGATGGAGACTGGGAGAGGAGCAGGCAGAGCACGGCTCCCATGGGCGCCTTGGTTGGCATCGAGGTGAGGACACACATCTGCTTCCCTTAGCACTTCATGGCTCTTACTTTTGCTGCTGCTAGAATGGAATAAGTGACAAATAAAAGCATGGGCCTGACTGCCTAAATACCAGATTGTCCAGGCGATGGAGGAGCATCTTGGCACTCCCAGCAACCTCACTGCCTGGTCTCATTCCTATTCCTGTAATTGTTTTTCGCTCTGATATTAAACTTGGAGGAAACTCAAAGACCATTAGTCATGGCTTCTGCTTTCTGGGGCTTTAGTTATTTATTTGTTAATGTTTTCTGAAAATGGTAACCACAGGGGAAAATGTGGTCCTTAGCCAGAGGCTGGGCTGAACTGGCTGGGCTGATTTTGACCATCATCGTTTTTATGAGAACAAGATTTCCAGTTCCTGCAGAAACATGTCCTTGGTCTCACGCATCCCTCTCTGCTGGGCTGATATCAGTGCTCCAGGGCCAGGCGCCATGGGATCCCAGTGCCCTCAGGCATGAGAAAGCCTTGGGCATGGGTCTGTGTTCCCTGTCGGTGTCACAGGTGAGAGGGAGGAGCAGGAGCTGCTTTTCAAACTGAAACTCAGGACAAAGAGAAGCACTAAGGGTTTTTTTCAAAGAGCAGAGCATGAAGGCATGTCTGGAGCATGTCTGAGGCATGTCTGGAGCATGCCTGAGGCACATTTTCTTCCCTGGGAAGGATAACAGTGCTGCCGCCTTGTGCTGCTATAGCAGAGCAGGTGCAGGCTGCCCAGCTTGCTTAAAGCCTAGAGAAGTCCAGAGGCTGAGCGAGCAGGAAGAAGTGCAGCTGCTGGCAGCCACGCAGGAAAAGGCTGTGGGCAGTGTCCATGCCTTTCGGGAGGTTCACAGGGAGCTGGGGACCCGAGAGGCTGCGCAGAATGGGGTTCCAAAAGCCCCCTTTTGCTGCGGTGCCCAGGTGGGAGGTGGGGCTCAGCCTGGAGCAGGTGTCTTGTCTGAGCCACAGGTGTCCTTGCTCCCAGCAGCAGTCCCAGGGCTTGTCACAGCTGGGCAGTGCCTCACAGCTGCATTGACCCAAAAAACCCAGGGTCAGGTATGGCAGCTCCACTTGGCATCACTACCAAATCCAGAGCTGCCACTCCAGGGACCCCAATCTATTCCAGGGGCCAGAGAAGTGGTGGGGAGCCCAGCCCGAGCTGGGCACACAGGACAGCTGGGCACAAGGGGACAAGGAGGGAGCGGCCACCCCATCACCATCACTGAACAGCTGGGGAAGTACTGGGCTGCACATGCACAGCCTGAGCATGATGCCACGTCACATCTCCTCCCAGCCCCTGTGGACGCCAGGGTATGGCCAGTGTCTCGCTCCACTGCGCACAGCTCACTGAGTGGGCACTGTGGGGCCATCACCAGCTGTGCAAATGAATGCCCACAGTGCTGTGGGACCAGCCCATGGCGTGCTGCTGCGGGAGGCTCCATGTCTGTGCTTGGGTCTCCTGGAAATCCCCTGGCATCGTGGTGGGAGGCTGGCAGAGGCTGAGGCAGGGGCATAAGGGAGATCAGGGAGGGCTGCGGCTGCCACCACATCTCGCTCTGTTGGGGAAATTCCTTGCCAGTTTAACAATATCTTCACATCATCCTTATCTATGGTTTTCTGCTCACTTCAGGAGTGAGTTTTCTATTTAAAGCACATCATCTAAAGTCTAATTCCTTCCCAGGACCAGCAGGCAGAAGCCCATCACCCTTCAAGCACAAAGGCTGATGTCCCAGTCCCCACTGTTCCCCAGCTAAGAGCTTGCCTGGGGAGGGGGTCTGGCATCTCACTTGGCACGAGGATGCTGCTTTTCCCCTTGTTGGGCTAGGCACAGTCAATTACATGTCCGTGGAATAACAGAGAGGATTCGGTGGTGTCTGGGTAAACAAGATCCTTATGTGCCTTCTCCTGTAGTGTTTGTCACAGAATCACAGAATCAATTCGGTTGTAAAAGACCTCTGAGATCAGCCAGTCCAAACTCTGACCCAACATGACCCTGTCAACCAGACCATGGCACTGAGTGCCACGTCCAGTCTTTCCTTAAACACTTCCAGGGACCGTGACTCCACCACCTCCCTGGCCAGCCCATCCCAATGCCCAGTCACCCTTTCTGTGAAGAAATTCCTCCGAATGTCCAACCTGAACCTCCCCTGGCACAGCTTAAGACTGTGGCCTCTAGTCCTATCACAAGGACAAGCCTGGGAGAAGAGGCCGATCCCCACCTGGTTACAACCTCTGATCAGGGAGTTGGAGAGAGGAATAAGGTCACCCCTGATCTTCCTCCACACTAAACAACACTGATCCCTGGGGACACCCGTGGTGCCTGGATGCCAGCTGGATGTGGCACCTTTCACCACCACTCTCTGGGCCTGCCCAGTTCTTAACTCAGCCAAGAGTCCACCTGTCCAAGCCATGGGCTGCCAGCTTTTCCAGGAGAGCGCTGGGGGAGACAGGCTTTGCTGAAATCCGGGTAGACAACATCCACAGCCTTCCCCGCATCCCCCAGGCAGGTCACCTGGTCATAAAAGGAGATCAGTTTGGTGAGGCAGGACCTGCCTTTCCTAAGGCTGTGCTGGCTGGGTGTGATCCCTTGGCTGTCCTGTGTGTGCTGTGTGATTGCACACAAGGTGATCTGCTCCATAACCCTGCTGAGCACTGAGGCCAGGCTGACAGGCCTGTAGTTCCCCACATCCTTCTTGTGGGTGGGCCTCACACTGGACAACCTCCAGTCATTTGGGACCTTCCCGGTTATCCAGGATTGATCGTAAATGATGACGAGCAGCTTAGCAAGTTCTTCCTCCAGCTCCCTCATCACTCCAGCATGAAACCATCCAGTCCCACTGAGCACTTGAGCTCAGACTTATCTCAGTGAGTCATGGAACCACAAGAGTACAGGAGATTCACCAGTGCAGGCCCCGCCGAGGCTACCCCTTGACAGGTGCTCTCACAGCCCCTGGGCAGTCCCACGTGGTGGGAAATGCTCCTCCAAAGCCTGAAGAAGCCACGATGCAAATACCAGCACGGGGAATTCCTCCCGGCCCACTCTCACAGCCCATCTCTGGAGTGCAAGGTTTACGTGCAGCCCACCAGGACTTTGCTGAGCATGTGTGCAGAGAGCTGGAAGAGACAGTGGGGATGCCTGGGGGGAAACGGGCTGAAAAGGGGAGACTGCAGTCAGCTAAAAGCTTCTCTGAGGGCTCTGCGCCCACGAATAGGGTCCACAGCAGGCCTCATACGGCGGGCGCATGACAGAGCAGTTGCTATCCCACTGCTCCCTCTCTGTGAGCTCATTTCCAGCAGTTTATCTCCTCTTGGGCAACTTGTGTGCTGTAAATCATAGAATCATTCAGCTTGGAAAAGACCTTTAAGAACATAAAGTCCAGACATTAACTTGGCACCGTCTCAGAGAAATTTCACATCCGGTAACTCAAATGTGTTAATTTTGCGGGAATGCACAGGAAACCTGAGAAATGAAAAATTATTTCTTCTGGAGTCAGCACCAACCAGGCCATGTGACCTGATGCTGTCTGATGGCATATGCAAGCTCCAGAGAGCAGATGAACTGCTGCTCCCGCAGGGCCCTTAAGTCATTACTCAGTGCAGAGATCTGCTGTCAGTGAGCTGGCTCCCCAAACAGGGAACCCTAACCCTAACCCTGACGCACCGGCTTTCCAGAAGTCAGTAGTCTGAAACCCATTTCATTAACTTTATTCCCTCCATTCCTCCCGCATGACCTCCTGGCGCAAACCATGCTTCATTCACAAGGTGGTCACCAGAAGGCGAGTGAAGCTGATAAGAGGGTCCCAAGATTTATCAGCTTGTGCTGATTTTGAGCCAGGGGAAGGCACAGGCAGCCATCCCAGCAAGCCATCCAGCCCAGCCGCTGCCGGGGTTTCGCAACCATGGGTGATGCTTTTCGGCACTTAGCAGTCATTAAATTAGTTTAAGCTGATCATTTGCTGGATTAGCTGGCAGACAGCAGATTGCTGCAGTATTCACACAAGGGCGTAACTCCGCGCCCAAGATGGAGAAGTGCAAAGTGTTTATTGCGCAGGAAAATATTCCCTAAATACCAGCACCCAACAGGATATCACATCATATAAACAGGAAAGATGTTCACCTCAGTGTCCCCCAATCACCTGGGGTAGTGCACAGACATTGCCTATTATGGTAACAGGTAAACAATACCCTATAAGGTCACAAACTACAATTGTCACTTCTCATACGTCCAACACTGTCCAGAAACCCACAATCCTCTCTCAGCCCATCCCTGGTGACCTGGATGCACTCCCAGGGTCACCTCCGGGTCCAAGAAAGAGGCTCTGTCTCCGGCCCTCAGGGCCTATCTCTCTTCCAGCACATAGGGCACCTCAACAGATTGCCAAGAGATTTTTTGAGCCCAAGAGGCGTCGGCTTGAAAAGATGTCTCAAAGAAGCACAGAAATCTGGACTGGTGGGGAAGAGAGGGGAGACAGGCATGGTCAGAGTGGGCTCGGCAGTGCTGCACTGTCAGCTTGTGGCGAGATGGACGGAGCGCAGCTCGCAGGGCTCACTCCAGTGGTTCCCCTGCCACTCTGTTTTGCTGGGGGCATCACTGGGTTATGGCTCCAGGGAAATTTCTCCCTGCTTCCTGCACAGCAAAACTGCTTGTTGTGGAACCCAGCTTGTCATTCTCTCTTCAGCTCTCATGATACCCAGCATAGAGACCGAGGGAACAGTATTTCCTGCAGAGGCAAGAACTGCTCAAAAATAAGATCTGCCCAAGCAATCTGTGGTTTGAGACGCCAGGTGCCCGTGGTACCAGAGAGCTGCAGCTTAGATGCTCTCGGCTCTCTGATCCTCCAAGGCAGCTCTGGCTGGGCACGGACACACAACTCCCTCAGCTGCTTGACTCCTTTCTGAGGCCTCAGAGCAGTGCTGGGGTTCCTAACAGGCTTTGAAGCTGACCTCAAGCAGCCCCTGCAGTGAGGGCAGGATGGAGGACAGCACTCCAGGGACAAGGCTGTGTCCCTGCTCCACAGGCAGTTCTCCTCTCAAGGACCTGGTGTCCAGCACAGAGAAATGTTCTGCCCCAGAAGCCTGTCAGTATCTGACTCGCGGGGTTTTGGTTTTTCATCGTGAAAGATTTCAAAAGTCTTGAGGATGCTGGATTGCTTTGACTTTGGGAAAATCACAGCCTTAAGTATTGCATTTTTACCCCAGATTTGACTACATTCATACTGTTTTATTAAAAGCCTACAAAGGACTCTTTATGGGAAGAAGAAAGGACACCAACCCACAACTCCCAGCATCAAATCCCCCTGCTCAGCTTGAGGGACACTGTGCTGAGACAGCAGGGACCAGCTGGCACCCGCTCTCTCTGGGGTGTCTGTCTTAGAACCATATAATGGTTTGGGTTTGGGTTAAAGATCATTCAGTTCCAACCCTCCTGCTATAGTCAGGGACACCTTCCACTAGACCAGGTTCCTCCAAGCCCTGTCCAACCTAGGATGGGGCATTCACATATCCTCTGGGCAACCTTTGCCAGTGCCTCTCCACCCTCACAGTAAATATTTTTTTCCTAATATCTAGTCCAAATCCACTTTCTTTCAGTTAGAAGCCATTCCTCCTTGTCCTTGCAAAAAGTCTCTCTCTGTCTTTCTTGTAGGCTCGTTTCAAGTCACCCCAAAGCCTTCTCTTTTCCAGGCTGAACAATGCCAATTCTCTCAGCCTTAGGGGAGCAGTGCTGCCCCAGGTTTGGGATGTTGGATGAAGGGGCTCCCAGGCTCCTGCTCTGTGTCTACACCTCTGTCAATACTTTCAGTGCAAAGGTACGGGGAGCTGTGCTCAGGAGTGCACATTTATGTACCTGCAGCCAGAGCTAGCCAGAGGCTGACAAAGCTCCTGCCCTGCATCTGCCTCTCTGGCAGCCCACAACCCCCTGGCTTTCATTTCAGCAGGACACACGGCTGAAGGAGAAACAGCCATCTCCATTTTAGAGGCTGGAATTTTTCCTCCACCTCTGCTTTCTCCACCCCAGGGTCTCTTTGTTGGGGTTGGGCTCTCTCTGTCTGCCAGGGTGTTTTTGCACTCGGGTGTAGCTCTGGGGCAGGGGTGGTTGTGCAGCTGGGGCTGCCCATTGTGGTGGGCTCCTGGGAGGCAGCAGACACACTCTTCACCTAAAAATTTCCAGCTGACTTGAGCAGTTTCGGTTTTTCCATCCTATCTTCTGCCTAAGTCATAGCAGTATTGATGATATCACAGGGTGGGGAGACATGACTGCACTGCTCCTAGCACTGTGTAGATGACTCTGCCACATTATCAGCTGAACTTCTCCGGGATTTTTTTTTTCTTTTCTCTTTTTTTTTTTTTTACTTTGTTCTGCCACTGAATACCAGAATTCTTTTTCCAAAAAACCAAAATAAACAAACCAAAAACACAACAAAAAAACCCCAAACTGATTTCTTTGCAGTTAAGCCTAAACCTAACCCTAAACCCATACCAAACTAATGCTAGAAAGCAAAGGGACCAAAAGGAAGCCCTTCAGACACTCCTGTTGGCATGATAAGATGCCAGGGAGACAGTGGCTTTAAAAGTCTTCCCTTCATTCCAATGAGGAGGTGTGGGAGGCAGGGTGGGCCGTCAGACAAGGCTAAGTATATCACAACCTTGGGGCTATATTTTCCAGCACTAACCCACACCTCCACCCAGATCTACAAGGATTGAGTAGATGGCAAGTGTGCAACTACCAATGAGTCATAACCACAAACATTTTTATCCATTAGCAAAATTAGCCTGCCAGGATTAACGCAACCACAGAAAAATCAGTGGAGGAAGCAGAAAACTGACTGGGAGAATCTTTGCCTGAAAGATGGGCATGAAACCTGACAAAGCACAGCCCAAACCATTTGAGATTTGATGGTACCTCACAGCTAGGTCTCCTACCATAATCCACCATCGAGGCAGACGGGACAGCAGCTTGGAGGCAGTGGCCTGCTTTCCTCTCTGTCCCAGAGCCAGTGGGCTCGCTCCCATCGGGACTCGCACAGCTTTCAGTGTCCATGGGGAGCTGCCAAGGGCATGTGCAAGAGTGAGCCTAAGCGTGGACAGATTTCCCACCACTTCCGTCTTCAAATCGGGACTGGAAAATGTCACAGATCGGCGAGAGCCTGTGGCATTCAGAGCAGAGAAACCCCCGCTTTCAGCACGGCTGCCTCCCTGCTCAGTCGCTGTCTGCCTCGGTGACCTAGTTGAGTCATGGGGGGATGGCAACCGGAGACATCCTGCGCTGTGGTTGGCACTGACACTCTGGGGAGAGCAAGGGGCTTCTCCACAGGGCCACTGCCCGCCCCACGGAGGTGGGGGAGCAGGGCAAGAGGGCACCCGAGGCAGGGCCAGCTCTTGTTTGCATCTGCTCCCCATGCTGCAGTCCAAGAGGTTTTTGTGATTTATCTTCCTCTGGCCAGAGTGAAGGATGTGGCTGGCAGCTCCCTCCCAGGTGATGTGTGAGAGAGACGGCACAAGCTGAAGGCGCAGGTTGGGTGGTGAGGAAAGAAGCCAGGCTCTGGGTGAGCTCCTGCGGGGCCTGGCTGGGTATGAACCCCCAGTTCACGCTAAGTGTATTCAGATATGTGTTCACTGCTTGCAGGTGCTTTTCTTGCTCAAGTTTCAAAGAAAGTATATCCATGTGTTGAGTCATTGCTTGGTGTTTTGTCTGATCATTATCACCCCATGGAACCCATCCCATTCCCGCATGGAACACCATCCTCCTGGGGGCAGGACATATGTTTGAGCACCTCTCAAGGTGGTTTGAACCCAGGGCAGCGGAAGGCAGGTGCTGCTGCCACTGGCTGTGGCCCTCTCAGCACCCCCCACAGACAGGCTTTTTCCTGGGAAAAAGCACATATTTATTGCTGTTCTTGGCACTAAAGATTGCTCAGAATTGCGAAAGAAAGGCTGAGACAGACCCTTTTATGTTTTTTCTCATGTTTTTCCCTGAAATGTCTTTTTTTTTATGTGTGCAAACTTTTTTTTTTGCAGGCTGAAGGCCTCTCCAGCTATAAAGGGAGCAGGGCTGGGGCTGAGGCTCTTTCTGCCTGGGGGTTTCTCTGAAGCAGAGTCAGGACAGCAAAGCTTCACCTCACCTCTGAGGTGCCACGGGTGGGGTGCAGGTGACCCCCTGCAGCCATGCCCCGATGCTGACGTGCTCCCACGGGAGCTGGTGGGTCTGGCCACCACTGCTCCCTCCCTGCCTGGGACAGACACCATGGAAGGAGAAGAGATGCTGTGAAAAACAAGGTAATCTGGGGCTCTTTCTCCCACACCCAGCCTTGAAGGGAGCTGAGAACGTTGGCAAGGAAAAGCTGTCTTAGGGGAATAAACTGTCTTGCTCAGGTCTGAGTTACCTGTTGTGTCTGTACTGAAGATGCGACTGAAGGAATTAGTCCTTTTAGATTCTATGAAGCTGCAGACACTGAAAAAGCAAAGAATCCTTGAACACGAGATGAGGAAGAGATAAATGATCAAGATGGAGATGTTGTCAAATTCCTGCATTATAACTTACTGATTTTGCAGTCATGCAATGAAAATATTTAAGAGCCGTTTGATGTCAGCGTGGATGTCTGCCCAGAGGACCTGTCTGAAGGAAAATGAAAGGCATCGAATGCTCCAATAATCTGTTTCACATGTGAGCTCTGGTGGACTGGGAGGGAGAGGACACTGCCTGGGTTACTGTATCTGCCTTGGTGAGGAGCTGGGAAACCCTTCCCATCTGCCAAGAAAGGAGGGTGATCAGCCAAAGGCACATGGAGCTCATTACAGGATGCTGGGAAGAGCCTTCTGAGATTGTACAGGACTTGCTGTGGGATGTCTGGGGAAAGGGATGAATCAAGGTAGGAGGAACCAGTGTAGGAAAACAGAGGGAAAGGGGGACAAAAGGGACTGCTCAAGTGCCTGTCTGGCCATGCCCTGTGCCTGGCGGTTCCAGCATGTCCTATCTGCTTTCCAAACTCTTTAGCTGTTTCCCTGCTGAGAGTCTCTGCTCGCTGTGCACAGGCACGTGTGGAGGTTGGAGTACCTGTGATGGGGGAACACCATGGGGCAAAGCAGCCTGTGTGCCAGGATGGCAGCAGCCAGAGAAACCGGGGTGTGGGTGGGTATGTTGGCTAGCAAACAGTGAGCCAGGCCAGCTGGAAACTAGGATAAAAGGCTCAGGAGTCAGGAGGATAGACTGCAGAGACTGTATATCTAACACCAGCAGCTGAAGGAATTTATATTGATTGGGCTTTCATCCTGGTACGCCCGAGAGGGGAACAGGATGAGGCCACCGGTGTTGCTTGTGTGAGGAATGTGCATTTTCTGCCTGTGCTGCCGGTGGCACACTGGTATGAAACCTGCTTGCCTGCCCGCAGAGAAGCATGCCCTCTCATGCTCCCCCAGGGGATAAAGGCAAGGGAGCCCCTGAAGCCCAGATTTGTCTGTGTGTCTAGGGGAGAAACAAGGCTGGGCTGTTCATTTTTCACCTACGGACTAGTGAAAGCGGCAGATGGAGAAGAGAACAAACTCCGATCAGCTGCAGACATCAGTGGTGAGGGGCTGACTGCTCAGCCTGCCTGGGTTTCACACTGCTGGCACCCCTTGACTCCTGCCCGTGTCCCTGGGGGCTGGCAGCGCGGCACAGGCAGGCAGAGCGTATGGGGGCTCCGGTGGCAGCCGCAGCCCGGTGCTGTGCCCCGGCTGTGAAGGCTGCCGAGCGAGTGCTGCGGTGTGTAAAACAGAGAAAGCCTCTGGCCGGGGTTACTCATCTGGGGCTCTCGGTGCTGCCTGGCTGCCCCCCGAGCGGGCGCTGCCAGGGGCCGGGCGCACTCATCCCTGGAGCCCCTGCCGTGTGCGCGAACGCAGCCACGGCTCTGCTGCCCGTCCACAGCACCCACGGGCGGCTCCTGCACGGCCCCGGGCGCACCGCGCCTGCCTGCTGGGCTGTAGCTGTAGGAGAACGGCACAGCAGCCGGGAAACGTCTCCTGCCCTGCTGTGCTGCTGGTGATGCCTTAGGTTTTAACTTTTATATTTTTTAAACTCTGTGCTGCTCAGTGTGCAACTCTGAAGCTTCTTGTAGCCTGTTACTTTCTGCTCTCTCCTGCTAGTTAGACACAACAAAGCCTCTCCGGACTGCTCTTCAAGGACACCTGGACCATCCTGAGCCCAAGGGGTGTAAACCAAGGAGTCTCTGAAGGGGGGGTAGCTAAGGGGAATTACATCATTTAACTGGGGTTTTAATTGGAGAATTGACCCTGATATGCAAATGAACCAAACCTATAAAAGTGTGGAAAACTCGTGACCTGTTGTCCATCTTGGGGTCCATCTTGGCAATAGCCTCTGGCTCCCCAGGGTGTACCTTGAAGGCCCTTCAAATAAATACCTAGTTTTGTTCCTTTACTCTGTCTAGTCTCTGTGTCTAGGAGGCCTGATAAGGCATCACTGGTTCATGTCATGCCGGCAGTAAGGCTGAGGACTGAAAGCCTCAAGGGGCACCCTTGGGTAAGGGGCCAAGGACTGCCTGATTTTTGGAGATATGGGCCTTTCCTCATCTCGCCCAAAAAGTTAAGTGTAAGCCTATGGGAACCCTGTTGTGATAACAACTTTTCAGTCATTCATTAAAGCTGCATCTAGACAATTCAGTGTTTTGCAAATAAAAGGATTAAAAAGAGAAAACTGGGCTGTTTTTTTTCCTTGTGCTGTGTTAAAACAGAGATTGGCACCAGGTCCCAGCAACCTTCCCCCTGCAGGGTCCAGAGAAGGGAACAGTGATGCTGCTGGGAAAATCTCCATCAGGACTCATGTGAGACCAAGGAGAATGTTGGGAGAGTTTACAGTGGTTTCAGATGGACATTTCCTAATATTGAAATGGTTATACTGGAACTATTGTACTGGATGCAAGTGCTATATTTGGGGGGTTTCAAGTGCTGAAGTTTTTTAATTGCCGAAGAAGTGGTCAGGGCTTAAGGTCACTAATCAGTGACCATGATCTGACTATAGTCAGTATGAGTAAAAGGAGGACAGCCCCAGCCAGTAATACAGCTACTAGGTATTGCAAAAGAGCTAATATAAGTTAGGGGAAATTATGAGCCAAATTGACCAGGTGGAAAGAACAATAGCTAAATGACTGTGAATGGAAAGTTAAAGAACCCTTTAATATGTATTTGAGAGACAGTGAAGGAAACAATTTAGCCAGAAGCTTAACCTGACAGCTGTTAGAAATGAGAAAAGAATATTGAGAAAACAGAAAAGTTTTCTGTTCATAGAGGGAAAGGCTATGAAGCATCGCTCTAATCAGTGTGGTTTTATTGACACCAGATCCTGATTCAGCCTCTGAAGTTCCACAGTGATTGGATTAACCTTTGCTGATGAAGCTGATGGTGAGAGGCAGGTGAAGAGGTATTGCATGCATCCTGATCAGCAAAGGATGCTAAAATATCATCCCAATAAAACACTGGCAAAGGAGTGAAGTGGCTTAAGCAGGAAATGGCACTGCACATGGATCTTTCTTGCTGGGCTTGTCTGGGGCAGGAATAACACCTAACCCTTCTCCACCTCTGTAATGCAACAGTTTGAAGTAAATGCAGTGCCATCATCACTGATTAAAAAGCACAAGTCACCCCAAAACAGAGGCTGGGATTTGCAGACAGAGCTGTTGCAATCTCCAACCTGTCTCTATCCTAGAAATGTCACTAGCTCTTAACTCCCTTTCTTCCTACTCTACTTGCCTACCACCCAATTGCTCATGCTTCAGCTATTTAAGGGAAATAATAAGGCTCATAAAAGGAAGTACCTCTGCCTGCAAATCTTTCCCCAAACTCTGCTTGCAATTCCCATCAAGTTTAAAAGAACTGAACAGGTTAGAAACACACAAGAAGACTCAAGAGCTGCAAAAACCCTCCTTTTCAGAAGGAATAACTTTGGGACCATCTTTGCTGGTCCCAAAAACCTCCCACAGGGGTGATTAGGGGAAGCAGTCAGGTCAATGATGGCAGGGCCAGATAGGAAGAGAAACCACTTCCTTAACCCAGAGCAGAGTTGTATCTGGGGCATCATGGTCTTCATGTCCGTCTTGGGGGTTTCTAACACCACAGGAATGAGTGGGAATGGAGCTGGGCCATCCAGCAAGATCTGCAAGAACTCAATTTCTGAATGTCAGCTGTAGAATTCTTTCTTTTGTTTAAACAACAGATTGTTTATTCTCTGTACCAGGAAAATGTCAAAAGATGTATCTGATTTTTCTCTCCTGATATCTTACAGTAAGATGGTGCGTTACGGTGGGATTTCTGACTGAAGCAACTGTAAGACATAGGAAGGAAGATGTGTGTGACTAAGTTCACCTCGACCTTTCAAAGGTGCCACAGTGAATGCTTAGCCCCAACCCACTCAGCTGATGGCTGATAAGGGAAGTCCACTCCGAGGAACAGAACAGCACAGTCCACAGCGGCTCACGGCGAGACAGAGACAATGCGCAGGGCAAAGACCACCACCAGCAATGGAGAATCTCCTGTCACATCCAAAAAGGGGCAGCAGCTGATCTTTGGAACCTGATAAGTCCAGTGTGAATTGTGGTGGCTGCCAGCTGAGGCAAGGCTGACTTTGGCTTGCTGGGAAGGCTGCACTGCTGCCCATCGGGGCTGTGCTGGAAACTACAGCACTGACATGAAAAACCACCACTAAACACTGGGCTCTGCCCCAGTCACTGTGTCCACTTACAGGTCCCACCAGAACAGCTGCCAGCACTGCCAGGGGAGCAGGTCCTAATCCTGCCTGACTTTGCTGTGCCCAACGCAGCCGGTGCTCGGCACTGGGTCCTCTTGGAAAACAGCCTTCTCTTGGCCCAGGGACTGTGGCAACCAGGAAAAATGACTCTGCACACTGCAGTGAGGCACCAGCAGCTGCTGGAGGAGTGCCCTGGGGAATCCATCCACTGCTCATGTCCCTGCTCCCATAAAGTGGCTTCCTAGGAAAACTACCAGTGCAGCACTGTGGGATGAGGCACAGTGTGATTTAACTCAGTGAAGTGATCATGCTCCTCTTTGGGGATCTTTCCACGGAATCCTGGCTCTGCCTAAATACCAATATTTTTCTTTGTGACTTCACAGCATTTTCACCATTTCTATCTCTAATTGACACTGCCAAAAGTAGCCTGACTAACGTGAATTCCTCCTTACTGGCTCAGTGCCTTTGCTGTCAGAAATCCTTGACACACACACATATCAGCCAAAAAGTACACAAGGAGCAAGAAAAAGCCACATGGAAGTGAAATTAATCACAGAATCATAGAATATCCTGAGTTGGAAGGGATCCACAAGGATCATTTAGTCCAACTCCTGAATTTTTAGAGGGCTTCTCCGCCTGCCACTTCCAATAACCTTTCAGCTCAGATTCATAATCTATTTTAGCAATGGAAAAATAGATAATATTTTTCCAGTTTAGGGTGAACTGAGCAACTAAAATCAGTCAGGAATCAACAGATTCTTGGTGTGCTGAATGTGAAAGACATTGGTGTCTTTTGCTCTGATGATCAAGAGAGAAAAATAGTTAATGTGGTTCAGAGACACTGGAGCAGGACTCCACAAACCTTTTAGGCAGAAGTCCTTGACTTTGATAAATAAATCTGTCTTAATTGTAAAATACTTTATTTCTGGAGTGAACAGAGTCATTAAACAGCAGCAGGGGGGGTACATAAAAATCTTGCCTTTGTAACACTTTGCTTTTCTCCCCCTCAAAGGCTTCCTTTGCTATTCTCTACTGTTTTACTAACTCAAGCCATGCCACCAGTTATTCCTGAGGCAAGGACAGCCTCAGTGGAAGACAGGCAAACACACAACAAGACGACCTAGCATCAGGTGTAAGTTGTGTTACTTGACTGCAGCGATGAGAGCAACAGCACTGCTCTCCTGGTAATTAATTTCAAGTGCAGGCCAAGCCCTTAAATTATAAGTAAAAGCTACAAGGAAGGGCTGAGATGCCAGATCTCACCTGTGAGCTTGTCCCCCCTCCTGCTTGGCTTGCCAGAGGATCCCCAAGGAAAAGGGCACACTGCAGAAGGGCGGGAGGACAAGGTGCTTCCTTCTGTTTGGTTAACAAACCATCAACAATCACTCACTCAGCTCCCCACCTGCTGAGCAGCAGTTTCACACAGACCATGCCTCACAGGTATTATGAAAAAAAGAAATAAGACTATTGCTGAAGGTACAGTGCATGCCCACAGCTACTCCTCTGCCCAAGAGTTTTCCTTGCCCCACAGATAACATCCGGTTTTGTTCTTGGAAACCCATACTGCTTGCTACTTGTTTCCTTTTTCCTTGTAGCTGTTTACAAACAGCTTAACTGGTTCTTCCACTGTTCTTCTGAGAAGTTAAATTCTCCTATATAACTCCCCAGTTCCTCCTTTTGAGGGGATGAGAGCACTTTCCCTGAGAAATGGGAGCTGAATAAAGGTGGGTGCCAGTAAGGGCTGCCAGGTCTTGGTTAAAGGCTTCTGCTCTGTGGCTCTCACACTCAGAGCGCTCCCCACGAGCCAGGGGCTGTGGTCTGCCCCCCTTCCCACTGACCTGGAGCACTGGCAGGCCGGGGCTCCAGCTGAGTCCTGGTACAACCATGACACTTTAGCAGGATTTAGCCTTGACTGTAACCAACACGCTTTAGCCAAAGTTCTAAACCACTCAGCTCCCCAGTCTGGGAAAGCCCATAAATGACAGACTAATGTACGAGTCATTTTTGATTGTCATCAAAACCAAACAAACTAGCATGCCTTGTTACCAACTCACTCTGGCTTCCTTCAGTCCTTGCTGGATTAAAGTTCCTGCATGTGTCACCGAGAGGCATTTCTTTGGCAAACTAACAAGATGAGCAGAGCACCAGCATGCCCAAAGCCATCCCAGCCTGTCTGCTCACTGGAATGACTTGATGACTGCAAGGGGTTGAGGCAAACCCCAAGAGACTCCAGCTTTAGGGCCCCTGTGGAAGAGAGACCAAAATAATTTTGATAAACACAGCAGATTTTGGCAAATGCTGGGTGTGTGCAGCAGGTCTGCGATGTGTCAGGATTCCAAAGGCCTGGAAGGTTTCCTCTCAGAGGGAGAGCAGGGCCTCTGAAAGCCACCAAGTAGCATGCACTTGGGTTTCCATATGCAAGGCAGGAGGAGAAGCTGAAAGCAATCAAAACCACGGAAGAGTCTGTGCATGGGTGTTTGTGATGCCCCTGAATGAGCTGTCCTCTTTCCTGTTTCAGATACAATGCCAGGGACATTACTTGAAATGCAGCTTTCGATCCTCCGTGCTGCCAGCGCTGCTAACTCAGGCTGAGAGACACTTGCACTGGGGGAGCACAGAAATGACAAGACAGTTTCAGAAACACAGAAGTACAACCCACAGGATTTTTTAGAGTTTTAGAAACAAAACCAGTACAAAATCTAGAGTCAGGGAGAGACGAGATGGAGACGGGTAAGAGCTTGCATCTGGTTCAAAGGCATGTGTGCAAAATGTGAGAATTACAGGCTTGCAAGGGTTTGGGATGTCTTAGCTCAGCATTCTGGCATTTTTGCGGAAACTAAGCAGTGAGCAGCAAGCCCAAGTTTCTTTTCTTGGAGGAAGCAGGTTGGGACCACTCAGAGAAGCTTTCCTGGGGACCTCATAAGCCCTAGACATGACATTGCAGATCCACAGAAGCAAACAATCTTCTTCATATCCCTCCAGCCCCAACAGGCCTCTGCAGCACCTCAAGGCATCACTTCATTCCTCTGCAGGGCTTGGCCAAGCCTGGGTCCCATCCCAGCCAGTGTTCCCAGGTGCTGTGTGACTGCTAAAGTGTCACAAACACCAAACTCACACTGCCTCCAAACTCACACTCTGCATTCGAGGGAGCTCTCTGGGGCAGCACAAACCCTCCTTGCAGCTGCAGTCATATTTCTGGTTGAGGAAGGAGGGCTAGGGCTGTTCCCGGGGCCTCTTCATCGGGCTGGGGCTCAGTCAGGAGCTCCAGCACACCCAGGCGAGTGACCACCGGCGGGAGGGGAACAAGAATTTCCATGCACTCAAAAGCCAGTGGAAGATGTGAAAGCTGAACCTTCTTCGCTAACTTTCCACGACCTGTGGTGTGTTCTCCAACAAACACCAGAGGGTATTCCTGACTCAATCCACCATCAACTCAAGAGCAAGGGCAGTGAGCATGGGGTGTCCTCACGGCAGGTTGCCTACCCAGCTGCTGCGCTCCCCTCCGCATTTGGTTTGTGTTCACAGGAAATATCCTTGCCTAGATGGGAAAACACATGAAAGAACATTACTCCTGCTTCCTCTGCATGCAGGTTACATGTCAGGACACGTGCCTTGTGACAGGTTAAGAGGGCACAATTTGGGGAAGGGAAACTTTCTGACAACTCATCCCTAGAAGGCAGGCAGGTAATAATACTCCCAATGGGGTCCATCCCCACCAGGAGAAGGCAGCACCTGACTTCAGTCATGATATGGTAATTTACAGCAGCAAAAAGTCCAGCAAAAAGAGCAGTGGAAAGAGCAGTGCTGGACTACCCCCAAAAAGTGATGCAAAGTCTGTCACCCAAAATAAGCACAGGAGATGGTCCCTGCTGCAGTCAACTGACATTCGGCAGCTCTGGGTGTCACAAGCAAAAGTCACAAAGAGACCAACCAAAGGGTTGTGCTGGTATCCCAAGGGACAGGCTTCCCTCTTCCAGGAGGGAAGACTGGATGGCCAGGGAATGCCTCTCTGGAGGCATTTTCTGGACTACAGGTTTCCAAGCGTGCAAAAATGGAAGTTGTTCTCCAACAGTTCTCCATTTTCTCCCTCCTATGCTTTGCACAACATCCCACGGCTTTAAAACCAGAAGAAAAAAGTGAAAAGGGAAGTGCATATTTTCTCTCCAATCCCTTATGCTATCCACCTGTCCCATATCCCTTCCTATTCATTATTTCTTTACAGAAAAGAGATTTCATGAGCATTATATGATGCTAGCAAGGGAGAGAGCCAGCCCTGTAAACTCCCCACCTGAGGCTGAACAGAGAGGTGAGAGCTTTTACTGACAAAAGACTGAGTGAAGACAAGCACTGTCCACCCAACTCTTCGCTATTGTTGGAAAGAACACATATCAAGACATCCACAGTTGAAGCTATGAAAGACATAAACACCTCTACTTTCAAAGGCCCTTACTCAAAACTGAACCGGGATGCAATAAATCAGCCCCCACATTCACACAGAAAACCAAAAAAAAAAAAATTAAAAAAAAAGAAAGAAAAGAAAGAAAGAAAGAAAGGAAGGAAGGGGAAATTTAGATTAGTCACAAAGAAGTTCCCCCGCCTGCTTCTCTGTGCATAAAGCAACCTCCTGAAGGCACTGTCTTCACTTCGTCTCTGCTCCTGGGACGGGAGCTCATCAGTCCCCTGCTCCCTCTGGCCTCCTGCTGTGTGTGCTCCTGGTGCCTTCCCCAGCAGCTGCTGGCAGTGAGGCCGGGATGGAAGGACAGCCGGAGGCAGAGCCAAGAGATGGAGAGCAGATGGAGAGGGAAGCCGTGGAGGATGAATGGAATCGCTGGCAAAGAGGACAGGTTAGGAACACGCTGCACCTCGTGTCCGCGGTTGCTCAGTGGATATTGCTGCTTGCCTGCCTGATTTACCTTGGTATAGATTTTCTGCGGCCCTCAACGGTAAGAGCTCATGTTCAACCCTTTGTCTGCTGGTCTGTAAAGCTTTGTATGGGCTTTATTTTCTTTTTTTTTTTTTTAAGAAAATAAAGAAGCTTTAAGTTTATCCCTATTCAAATCCCAAGTTTTTAATCCCTTCTGTATGAAAGTAATTTTTAAATTTTTTTTTAACTGTCTGTCCTCAAAATAACACTCACTATTGCCCAGTGCAGGGTTTGGGGCCAAGTTTCCAGCAGAGTGACTGTTGCAAGAATGTTTTTTTCACTGACCTCTGGGGGAGGGAGGTCTGACTCCCTCCCACTCTACCGCCCTCCTTGCAGTGACTTGTGCGTATTTCCATTTAGTTGCATAAGATCATGTGTGTGAATGACAACCCAATTTGCTCATAAACACCTCTTGAACTTTTGAAGTGTACCAAATGGCAGGCAGATGCGTGAGAAAGCAGGTTACCCTGTGCCAGCTCTAGCAAGACCCCCTGACACATTTGGGTGCTCTCAGCCTGCCCATAAAGTGGGGTTAGGAGCAGTCATCCATGTCTGTGCGTATGTGAGAAAGGCTGGTGTGTCCAGAGAGAGTTTCATGTGCCCATAACACCAGAGCAAACAGTATAAATAACAGAGATGCTTGAAGCTCACAATACTCTAGCACAAGCTGCAGCAAAGACATGTTTGCCTCTCTCACGTGCTTGCAGGCTGGTGGATTGTCAACAACCTTTCACTGCCACTTCAGTGCTGCTTGTGCACTGGTGACTTCTCCTCCCACTCCTTCTCCAGGAGCTTTGTACCACTTTAAAGCTTGTTGTGCTTTGTTTTACCCGAGTTCATTCTTTCCTCCCACCTAGGCTTGGCACAGAAGCAAGCCAGGCATGTAACCATGCAAGAGAGGGATGGCCTCATGTTTCAGGTCCTCTGCTGTCTAATGAAAACCCTTGTGCTTTGCACAAGTTTCACTGACCTGAGTCTCACAGCAATGACCCTGGTAACTCTGAAAGATAACTCTTGTCATTCAGGTCAGTTCTCTTCTCCTTCCACTAGTTTGGGAGAGAGAAGTTGCACTGTAAACCAACAGAGGAGAGCAAGCAATCACATTGCTCAAGGTGCAGAAACCTGTCCCAGGTCACACTGTGGCTGTGAAGCCTCATCTCTCAATATCTGTCTCTTCTATAAAAATGTTTCTCTTCCAGAGGAATATTGCAGGGTCTGACATTGCTGCCTGTGAACCTTACAAACCCAAGAGAGCAGCAGCAGGCAAGGGGACACAGTACATGCCTGGAGTTTCCCTTCCTCAACAGAAACAACTGAAACAGGGTGCTCGAGGAGCAGCAATGGCAACAGATGAGAAGTCCAGGTCCTGGGAATCACCAAAGGACCTTTTCAATTTTAAACACTTGCTAACTACAGGGTTAGGACTGGCTTCTATTATTTTAACAGACAACCCTGGTGTCCGGTTTGGAGTGCACTGCGCTGTGCAGGAGTGCTCTTGTGGGCTGTACATGAGGGGGATTTCATTGCAGTGCAATTACAGGGCTCAGCTGGATAATCATGAACCGACCATATAAATGTCTCCTGAAGAGGCAGCAGCACTGATCTGACTTGACTTTTGGGCAGTTTAGGGAGATGGACTTTATAGAAGTAGGGGCACAGCAGCATGAGAGTGGCAGGCGTGGGAGTGCTGGTCCATGGGAGCGAATGAGTGGCTCTCCCTATCCTTGGGAAGAGTCTCCTTCTGTGATTTTCATAGAAATACCTGTGATTTTCATAGAAAAACCATATTTGATTCCTTTCCATTGTCCTCATGGAACATGGCTCTGAAAAAAAAAAACAAACCCTCCTGGACTGTTGTGTGAAAACACAGCATAAATAATGTCATGGCACATACTCAGGAAAGTCAGCATCTGCAGCCCAGGCTGTGCTTAACAAAAAGGGACAATGATCTCGTTTCTGTCATGATGCCACTTGGAGAACAAACCTCAGCTGAGATTTCTGAATGAGGAAGTTAAAACAAAGGCTAGTGATAGCCTGCTTTTGCATCTGCAATTCCCACCTCTGCTGGAATTACCTTCTCTTGCCACACCTTTCCTCTTGCATGTGAGGTAAAATCCATGATCCTAATAGCTCCTGGTGAGGAGAAGGTACAATCGACTTCCAGAGAATGATCACTTGCCACCTGTGGGACACCTCCACGTGTGACACAGGCAGTTGATCACAGCAGTCCCCTCAATCAGCCCCCTGAGGTTTGTGCTTTGTGAGGTACAAACTTATTCCTGAAACTTCTGCCACATGGCATGGCTCTGGACACAGTGTCCCAGCCAGGAGGAAGTCTCCTGTTCGGGGATCCAGACCAGGCAGAAAGGAAGAGTCTGTGTGTAAATGACACAGGGAAACCTGAAGCTGTCAGTAAGAAGCACCTCTGTGTCCTCAGCCCTCCTGGCACCCTTTCCCACATGCCATACGAAGGCAGAACAAAGAGACGTCACTAACTTTGGTACGAGCTCCCAGAGTCCTTCCAGTACCACCAATACATCGTCCCCTCAGCAGGATTCACAGTAGGTACCTGCAAAGTGCTTTGAGATCATGCAATAACTGGAAGAGACACGTAGAACAGGTAATTTGCATTAGTGACAATGGGGCTGATATTCTTGTAAGTGCAACAGGTTTGCACCCAGGCTGTCTGTGTTTAATACACCCTGTCCACCAGCAGCCAGATTGCACAGATTGAGGTAGTCGTTGTTTGGCCTCAGACACTCAGTGCTTTGCTACTGTCTTGCTGAGAAACTACCTGGGAATCCCGGCTGTCTGAGCCAGGAGAGAAATGCTCGCGCACTCGGGGGCCTAGAATAAGAGCAAGCATGAGATTCCAGCTGAGGCAATGGCTCGGGATGGTAATGCCAAGGGAGAGAGTTCCACCAGAGTCACCGGGCGATTAAAGCTTCTGTTTGTCAGTGGTACCCAGCCGTGCCGGTGGAGCCGGCGCGCAGCATCAGCCGTGGCAGCACTAGAGGGTGCCAGAGCAGACCTTTCCCGGCACCGGCACCCGCCTCACCTCCGGCACGGAGCACACCGGGCAGCCGGGCTCCCGCCGCCTTCCCCTGCCGCTTGCCTTTGCCCTGAATCTGCAGACAGTCTGTGCTCACACTCTGCACATTCCCTGTGCGCAGGGCTGCTCTGCCCCTGTAACACCTGAGGCCAAATACATGATAGTCAGCCCAATCCACACGTCCCCGGCACCCATTCTCCCTCAGGAAGCCTTTGGCATAGGTAAAGAGAAGAACACAGAGCACTGAGCCTAAGCTTTCACTCTTTAATCAGGCAAAACACTGAAGACTTGTGGTTGTGCGGAGACTGCAGATTTGGGTCTCCTGTGGTTATGACGAGAGACAAGTTTGAGATGCGAAGTTCAGATTTAAAAATCCAATACAGAAGCTTGGTGTTTTTGTATCTGACCAGTAAGATACACACTTCTATATTTGCATTCACTTTCTCTGTTACATTCATAAAATACAAATCACAGAATGGTTTAGGTTGGAAGGGACCTTGAAGATCATCTCTTTGCAACCCCTCTGCCATAAGCAGACAGGGACACCTTCCACTAGACCAGGCTGCTGAAAGCCCCATCCGACCTGGCCTTGAACACTTCCAGGGATGGAACATCCGCAGCTTCTCTGGGCAGCTTGTGCCAGTGCTTCCCCACCCCCACAGGGAATTTCTTCCTGATACCTAATCTAAACCAGCCCTTCGTCATTTTAAAACCATTCCCCCCTCTCTTATCACTCCAAGCCCTTGTCAAAAGTCTCTCTCCAACTTTCTTGAAGCCCCTTTACGTACTGGAAGATGCTTTAAGTTCTCCCTAAAGCTTTCTCTTCCTCAGACTGAACAACCCCCCGCTCTCTCAGTCTGCCTTCATAGGAGAGGTGCTCCAATAAATTTTAAACCCATCTCAATGCACTTAAGAGCATCTGAGAGACACACATCCAGTAATAGCCTGACCCAAAGTACAAGGAACAATAAAGCCAGACCCACCTCTTGGTGCCCTGCAGGAGGGTGAGACAGCACGCCAGGATCCCCGCTCTGCGAACAATGCCTGCCTGCCAGGTGCTGTAAGCCAGACTGTAAGCCAGGCTCGAGGAGGTCATGCAGAAAAGACTCTGCACCCCAAGGTCCTTCCTTGCTGTCTGGTCTGACTCAATTACACACACCAGCGTGGTTTTCTAAACAAAACCAACACTGCCCGGGGTGCTCTGGAGGGCTCGGCACCAGGCTGGAAGTCGCACTGGCTGGGAACCACGCTGAAACAGTATTTTATAATAATGATATAAAATCAAGTCCAGATCATAGCTGGCTGGCAGCAGCTGTGACACCGAGGCTGCCTGCTGTGCTTTTGGAGATGCAGCTGCTCTGCCCTTGTAGGGAATGAACAATCCTGGGTGGGAAATGAAAGTGATAGCAGCAGCAGTGAGGTGCCAGCCCCGTGCCTTAATGAGGATTTATCTTCTTTGTTTTCCAGACTCAGAGAAACGAAGTGCCGTGGACCCACATCCGGTACACAGGTGGGTGTTGGGGTGGGGGGACCCTGGCCCTTTGATGATACCCGAGTGCAGCAGCCACCACTGTGCCACATTCCCCTGGCACACTGGGACTGGCTCCCTGACTCCCCACTCTACCACAGTCCCGAGGGACCTCCACGGCACCCAGTGGCTCCTAAAATACCTAAATGGCTCTTATGTGCTTTGTGCTCCAGTGATGGCTATTTCTTCTGATGGAGGACAGGTGCCAGGCGAGCTGTCAGGGGAGAGGAGCCAAGCCTGCCCCAGTGCTGCAAGGGGCCAAAATGAAATAAATGGGTTTTCCCAGAGCACAACAAAAAAACTGGAAATCTGCATGGATTTCTGCAACCCTCACCTATCTCCTAAAACAAGCTTTCACTCTGTGAATGAACAAGAAAGGCATTTTTGAGAACCTACTAAGTACACGCGCCACGCTCTTTGGGTATTTCTGAAACAAGTCAATGGTTTCCTGATTTATGAAAAATGTAAATGATTTCCTGGGGAAGAGTGGGTGAGAGCACACACCATATCAGATGTACTCCTCTGCGTGCCAGCTACATTGGATGTTTGTCCAATGACACACCTCAATGATAAAACCAATTACTAAAATTTTTAAATAATACTGAAAATACTATTGACAGTTTTACTTTCAGCTAAAAATGTGAGGCAGCAGTGAATCCAGCCTAACAGAAACTCATGCTCTTTAGAGGAAAAGCTTGAGAAATCTGGCCCCAGCCCAGAGGGGCTGTGCTGCCTGCCTGGAGACCTTTTGGGTCCCCTGGTCCCAGAGGTTTCAGCTGCTGTGCTGAAAACCCAGGGGCACAGCCAAGAAACATGACCAGCATAGCCCCAAGAACTGTTACTGCTCATTCCAAGAGAAAGCCTTTCATGCTAAGTTCCAGTTGAATTTCTCCTTATTCTGCTTAATTATTTACTTCTGTTTCTGTCTCTGTGCTGCTCTTTTATGCTGTCTTCTGTTAAAAAAAAACCACAGCCAAACCCCAAGACAAAGGCTTATGTCACCAACATCTCCACTTTTTGTCTTCCTTCCAGCTCTGAATGCTTTCTCCTCATCTTATTTACTGTCTTAATTTTCCTGTTCTTTTTATGAACCTGTGTTTCTAAACTCACAGTGATGCTTTACTTACTGTATTTTTCTGTATTCTAAGACATAGAGTAAGTAAATAGTGCATAAATAAAAATTTGGAGGAGTAATGCATATAAACTATGTGCCAAGAGGCACAGCTTAGTCAAGAGTGAGAACCTGTAAGTTTTCACAGTAGATGATGTCTGTCTAGAGTAGATGGCATTCTAGCTCTGGTCTGCCCTGTTCTCTAGTTCACTCTCCCCTTTCTTATATTTTTCAATCTTTCCTGCAGTCAGCGGGTATAAAACTACCCATTTCCAGAAGACATTTGTCATCATGGGATCATCTTTGCTTTCTTCCATTCCAGGTAGAAGCATCAAGGGGGTAGCCATGAATCTCACTGCTGAATTAGGCCCTATTCAGATCAGAAACAGTTCCATCGTGATCCCCTGTGATGGCCTCTACCTTGTGTCCCTGAAGAGTTCCATCTACAAGGAAGATGAGGACTTGCTGAAGCTGACCCTGCAGGGGACACACAAGACACCCAGCAGTGCCCTGTGGGAGCAGACCGTGCAGAGCGGTGACGACTCAGTAAATCTCACCACAGTGCTCTTCTTGTTTCACGAAGACAGAATCACTCTGTGGACCAACTCCAACGCCATCATCTCGGATCTGTCATTTAGCCTGGTGTTAGTAAGTGACACCAAGTGCCGGTAGGAGCTGATGGATGAAATGCAACATGGAAAGTACAGCCTTCCCTACCAATCTGTAGGTTTTGTACTTGTACAGGCAGACTGCTCTAGAATCCCTCCCTGGGGCTGTGGAAAGCCTCAGCGGGAGTGCAGATAAACCACAGTGCAGACGGGCTTTATATAGTGCATGCAGGGTTCACCTCTTCGGAGCTCTGTGCAGCTGATTTGCTACCTAGGATGCAACTTTCCAACCCTGGGGAAACGGATGCATGGAGCTCTTGAGGAGAATAGTAATGAAAGCCAAAGAAAGTCACCCAAGCTTAGCTCATATTCAGAGAAACCCTGGGTTTCTCTCTTTACTTGACAGTATCTGTATATAGTAGAAATGTGCTGTATTTTTTCTCAAATAAAAGTCTGGTAAGTCAGGAAGATACCTCAGGTGTCTTGAAGCCATTGGGAGTAGGAGGAGCACAAGTCTGCTCAACAACCCTTCGCCTGGCAAGACGGAAAACTGGGAAGAGGCAGCAAGGGAATGCCTTTGGAGTGATCCAGATAAAGGCTGTCTGACAGGAAAAGGCCATGAAAGAAGGTGTTATTTTGAAATGAGCTGACAGGACTGCACTGGACAGCAGAATCACAGGTCCTGCACTGGCTGTGGGGTTTTGGGGAGCAGCCTTTGAGAGAGGAGCCCCACTGGCTATTCCAGCTATCTGCAGACTACTGAAGCCTGACCCAAAGGAATATCTGGTGGGACATTTACATCTTGAGATGTAAGGTCTCAGAGGAAAGTCTCCTTCAAGCACATACACACACACACACACACACACACACTGGCTTGACCCAAAAGTGATCCAGGCACATAAAAACTTGAGAAAACATGACTTCTAGATTTGGTGAGTTCTCTCTAATGGATCAAGTGAAACCTGCAGGTCTGTGCATCCTTTCCTCAGGGAGGACTAAGATGGTTCTCGTGACTCCCCTTGACTTTGTCATAAAGGTGTGCACCGGGGATTCACAGGCACGACCTCCACGAGGCACCTGTGCACACCTGCCTGGCTCTTGCTGAAGTCAGACCACTCTCAGTGATCCGGGGCTGCTCATCCCTGTTCTTGTTGCATCTTGGGGCTACCGGACACAAGTCCTGCCCTGCCCACGCTGCAGGCAGCACATGACCTCAGCACAGCCAGCAGCTGTGGGATTTTCAGTCGAAGCGAGGCAGATTTTAAGGGCAAGTTGACTACATGTGTCCCAAAGAACTCCATCAACATTTCAGCATGTCACTGCTGGCTGTAGACTCGAAAGTCTTTTGTTGAAAGTATTTATGTATTTAAACGATAGGCGTCAGAATGTTACATCAGATTTCTTAGAAACACTGGGAAGGGTTCAGACCAGGTTGTCAGCACTGAACTCCTCTTTGAAAATGCTCCCAATGCCGTGGACTGTTCCTGCTTTGCAGGCACGCAGACACCCAGACCATGGACTGACCCTCTCATGGCTGAGCACTCCTGCAGGCTCAGGCGCTACAGGCAACTAAGGAAATCTTCCAGGCCTTGGAGAGCTTCCCATGTACTTTAGGCTGATGAACTTCCCTACCTGGGCCAAGCCAGAGCCTCAGGGGAAACCTCCGTGGCTGAAGCAGTTACTCATGTAGTGCCAAGAAGCAGCTTTTCTCCTCTCAACTGAGAAGCTGTGGCTGACTTGCACCCACAGAATGCTCATCATTAAAGGATATTTGGGCTTATAACTGTGGCCACGCTTACCACCACAGGGAGTGAAGGCAGCTGCACCCTGCCCCCAGGCTGGAGATTGTCACACTCCCCAGCTGAAGTGAGAATATGTTTCTCTTCCTAAAAAATAATAAAATTTTCCTTTGTAACATTTGGGCTTGTAGTGTCCCTTGAAGGTGGGGGCTGGGGGAGAAGGAGTTTGGCAGTGACTGGTGAATTATACATTCAGTGTTTGAGCAGACATTTCCACTGGTATGAAAACTATACGCAATTTTCACATACTTCCTTTTTTTTTACAGTTCAGCTTTTGTTTCAGCTCTCCACAAGGGTATGCAGGGCTGGTGCTTCCCAACATGTGCTAACACAGACAGGGCAGGCCATGTCAGTGGTGTGTGCAGGGTGCACAGGACAGCAAGAAAGATTAAGCCTAGAGAACATAGACGGATTTGTTCTTTGGAAGTCTGCACCCTTTCTTCTTGTTTAGAGCAGGAGAGGGCATTTCACACACTGGTTCCACTGCACTTCCAGGCTGAACTAGACTGGCCTGCATACATACACATACATGCACCTGTCTTGAAATAAAAGTTGAAACAATTCAATTCCTGACATTAATTACTTGAGGGACTGACTGTCCTCATCAGTAAGTTTCCATACCATCAGCTTTTGTTTGTATCTGGAGACCCCTTTTTCCACAAGGTTAAAAGTCTCTTTGATAGGAGAAACATTAATTTTTGTTCCTGGGGTTGTTAAGGCCTTGTAGGAGCTTACAGATGGTGCTAGAGTCCCATCCTACAGCTCTGTTCAGCCAGGTCAGTGCACTGAGGGTTTAGGTCACCCCTTGAAGCCGGAGGTGTGGAAATGCAAGGCTGGACTAGGCAGTTTCTGTAGACAATCCCTAACTCCAGAGGGGCAGCACATTCTGCTTCCTGTACTTACTGTCACTGAAAGGGAACCTTGTGGTCTGTCCTCCACAAGGCTTTCCATGAGGGCCATTTCACAGGACACAGCCACCAGCTGGGTCATTACTGTGTTTTTTGTCTAACACACACTGTTACACAAGCTACAGAGGTGGCCACTGTGTACTCCTTCCCTTCTCTCTCTTCTTTCCCGTCTCTCCTCACTCACATTAAAAAAAAGGGCAGGGTGACAAAGCTGATGTACGAGCCATGGCCACCCTGGGGAACGAGCTGGCTCGCTGCTCCCATCAGAGCTCTTGCACTCCAGCTGAGAAGGAACTACTGAAGGTGACGCAGAGCAGAATGGGATGCAGGCTGCTTCTCCTTACTCAAGAAATTATAGGAAACATCTAAAGTCCATTCACATCCATTTTCTACCACATATGGTTATCAGTAATAATGGATGATGAGCCTGTGGTTTTTCAGACACCACTTACATTTCATCAGCCAGGGTGAGTCACAGCTATTGCCTGTCAGCTTTGCCAGCCAGAGAGAACGAGAAAGGTGAAGTGTGTTTGGCAAAGTGCAGCTGACTGCTGCTGCTGTAGAGCCAGCATTGTCAGCTCAGGCAGCAGAAAGCACAGGAATTTAGTTTCCTTATTCAACTATCAAAATGGGGAAGTATGGCATAGCCTCCTGCAGTAACTAGTTGGGAAGGTTTGATTTATTAGACTTTTCTCAGCAAGTTCAATCTCTAACTTCAGAGCTGTTCTCTGAGCTGGCAGTTGGTTCCTATTTTCCAAGGGATCCAGACCAGCCGCAGAGATGCTTGTTTCCAGCTATGGGGTAATCCACCAAAATAAGCAAATTGAGCAACACACTCACTGAGGACTGGGAGGAGTTGGTGCCAGGCCAGAAAAGGACAGTGGCAGCAGAGTAGAAGGATTTATCGTCTGCAGCCTTATATGCCCTAAGGCCAGGGGAGGATCAGAGAGGTTATTTGCTCATTTTCCAAGTGGATGAGGAAGGCTGTTAATAAAGGTTTCATTCTCCAAGTGGATGAGGAAGGCTGCTAAAGGCTCAGTTCTCCAAGCAGATGAGTAAAGCTGTTAAGAGCTAGCAAGCCGAGCAAGCAGGCTGGAGACTGGGGGCACATCTCTCCATGGAGATACCAAGCAGTGAGGCAACTTCGTGGCAGCTGCTCAGCATCCCAGAGCAGAACATACCCTGTTGGTACCCCACACGCTGTGCTGGGAGAGGCTCTCTGTGCCCACTGCACCAAGAAGGAGGAGCCTGAGGACTAGAAAACCCACAGGCCAGGACAGAAGAGGACAGTGGGGCTGGCTGACCTGTCCCAGGGGAGCAAGGACACTGGGCACAGAGCTCAGGCAAGCACAGGGAAGGAGAGCTCAGGAGAGATGCGAAGCTGGTAGCAGGTCCATGGATTGACCGTCTTTAGGATTTTGGGACTACAATGCAGGAGTTGGAAGGCAGGACTAAAGGAGTGTTTCTCCTGTGAGCTCACTCTCAGTGAACCAAACCTCTGCAAACACCTAACCACAGCCACTGCCTCCTCAAACACCCACTTCCTCATCTTGCACAATTACCTTCTAAGTATGACAGCTCTGTAATCTTGCTCACCTGCTGTCCCAAGGGGATTACAAGTCCCAGCTGCTCACAAGCACAAGAGCACTCCCATTCCTAGACCTGCACTTCCTCCAGCCTCTGCAGTTTGTGAGGGCTGGTAGCCCATGCTGTTCTTTGGTGGCCAGCCAAGGCACAGGGTGCAGAACTGGGCCTCCGGCCAATGTGCTTGGATGGTCTGTCAGTGCTCAGAGAGTAAATAGGACATAGTTTGGGGCAAGATAAAACTTGATGTGGTCACAGATGTACTTTCCTAATAATTGCATTCATTGTTTGCTTTAAGGCAAAATTCACACCTATTTACTGGCAATCCAGAGACCTGTTTCATTTCTTTATAAAGAAAAGGTGGTGCTGAACACACTGCAGAGATAAACATTTAAGCCAGCATAGGATCTGATTCATAAAGGAAACAGCAGCTCTATCGTTTCATCACCAAGTACATGCCTGAGACAAGATATCACTGGTGTTATCTCATGGAGTTCAAAGGACTCACTTTCCTTTGTCTTCTTTTGTTAATTTAAGGTTTCTGTTACTGCCAGTGTCTGCTTATTTGGCTTACTGTCACCAGCACAGAAAGTGAGCAGAACACATACATCCGATGGGGACAAACAGAGGAGATTTGGTTTCAGACATTTTTAGGGGTTATGTGCAGCATTCTGAAACACTGGTTGATCTGCTTCTCCCTTCATCACTTCCCATAGGACCCAGAGACATTGACACACTGCCAACAAGAAACTTCTTTAATGTCTCATATGTGCTAGGATAACAGCTGGACTTGATAGTCAGAAAGTCTTTTCCAACCTAAATGATTCTATGGTTCTGTGTGTTCCACCCTTGAAAATGTGAAGAACTAACTCTGGCAGCTGTTCACCTACTCTGAAGAGCCTCAGATTGTACACTGTCCCCAGCAGTATCCACACTTTACAAGAAAAGGTTTGCTCCAGGTCACAGGAGACAAATCCCACTGGCATTTCCAGTTGGTTTCAATAACTCAAGTCATCTCCCAGGTGTGCCTTGTGTTATGCTCGATCCTTTTTCCAAAAATGTCCTTTCTAGAAGGAGGGGTAGGTGCTGCCTTGCCGTGCCAGTGCTTCATGGCCCATGTGCCAAATCCTGATGTTTGCACTGACTGTGCTGTCACAAATGCAGCCAGACACCTCACCTGCCCCATTCCAGAAAAAGCCAGGAGTCCTCCTTGCTGTGGACTCCTCCTTGCTGTTGTGGATACAGTCACATCCACCTCTGTCCCATGCCTGGGTTTGCAAAAATAACTGCAAGGAAACAGATGGAGAGACAAAACCCTCCACTGACCCTGCAGACCTCCACAGGGATCCACACACAATTTGGACCAGAGAAGCTCTAGCTGTCTGCAAGAACTGTGCTGCAGGTGGTGTTGGTCTGAGCTGAACACCAGTCACACCATAAATACTCCAAGATTTGAGGTCAGCGCAACAATGCTGAGTAAAGAAAGCTGTGTTAGACCAGTGAAGAGGCTGAATCAGTGATCAAAACCTAAACTTGGTGGAAACAGCCGGTGCTGTATAATTAACACCTGCCATGCTTCACATTGTAAATACAGCTGATCAAAAGAGCAGAGAGAGACAAAATCACCAAAGGGTGCTGAGCAGGGAAAGCTCTGAGGGGTTTTCCAAGCAGATTGTGAAGATGGCTTTGTTGAGAGACAAGTGGCTCCTCCGTGTGTGTTGGGTGCAAGCTCTTGACCTGCAGATGAGCATTCCTGTCTGTGGCTGGCAGCAGCTCCTGCACACAAACTCCCCAGGACAGTGTGTTTCGGATCCTGGGAAAACCACACTCACAGACCATATACATGAAGAGCAATGAGCACTGTTATTGGCCCTGGAAGGCTTCCAGGAAGGACAGGCAGGCTGGGAGAGTACCTTGGCTTAACAGCAGCCCAAGGCAAAGTACTAAATCATACAGCATCAGGAGTCACTGTAATACAACATATCCTACCAAATGGATGTAAAACCACATTGTTTGAAATAAGAATTATTGTGATTGAAAAATAAGCTAGTTTAGCTGGAGAACACAGTCATAAGACATAAGGAAAGAACACAGTTCTCTCAAGTAATGAAAAATGACCTTATCTATTGAGGGTCACCTGCGTAAGCACATTAATTAAGGTGTTTTGTTCAGCAGTGATGCCTATCAGATGTCTCACTTCTTTCATATATTTTCCTTGGGCCTAAGGCTGTACTATAATCCCACCCTGAGGGAAACATTTTCTGGCCTTGTAATTCTGGAGCACAGCTCTGAATGAGTGGCTTTGTCTACACCAGCTCTGTCCTTGAGACACCAACACTCTCTGGTCACTGTGGCCCCAAGGGCATGTGAGACCAACTTGGTTTTTTTGCTTTGTCCTGTTTTGCACCCTCTCTCCCAAACTGAGCACAGTGAGTCAGGCCTCGAGGTCTGAAACTTTGTTTTGCTCCTTGTCCTCCTGACCACGATCATCAAAAGCATGAGTATGTTAAAATACTTCAAATGAAAGTACATTTGGTCTCATTCTTGCAACACTTCGACACACTTGCACTTTCTTCAAACCCAGGAAACTGCAACAACGAATTAAGACATAATAAGCACGGACTGCGGTTATGGGTATTGTGTCACAAGTATCTGAGGATTGTCCATCTCAGTTTAGCTATTTCTAAGTCTGTTCTGCAATGCTTGCACACCCTGCAAACACACGTGCAGATATGCCAGGTGTACCACGTTTTCCTCACAGCCCCCGTAAGACCAACTTCAGCAAATAGCAAGGCATATGAATTCAGCAATGTGGTGACAAAATGAACCTCAGGCCCAGACTCACAGTTTCGTTTGAAATGGTCCTGAATTGCTGTGGTGGTTTTCCCCAGCTTGAAATACCAGACTGGCCACTGGGGGGTTGCAGGGATCACTCTGACGCTGTTCAGACGATGAAGAGTTTTGCTTGCTGCTGTTCTGGTCGCAGACAGCAAAGGGATGAAAGCAGCAAGAGATGACACAAAAAGGCAATGGGAAGAAGGCACCCTCAGACAGGGGTTAGGGCAGGTCCCCATCAACCACAGAGAGCAGCCAGTACAACCATGACTTCTCACACACACACACTGCCAGCAGCCCCCGTGGCCCTAAGCCAAGGGCTGGGAGAAAGGAGAGGTTGTGATTGGAGTTCTGGTCTCTGTTCCTTGACCTGGTTTTGGTGCTTATCAAAAAAAGGGCCTAAAGCAAAATTCATGAAGGATGTGGCACCCATCACAGCCTTGCAGCTGGAGTTGGGATGCCTCTGGCTTGTTCTCCCTGTCCCATCACCTTTGCATGGTGACCACCCAAGCTCAACAGGAAGGTTGAGATGGCTGCCATGCAGCAGTGAGAGAGGCCTCATTGTGGGTGCAAGTCTTATCTCAGGCTGAACGGTGCCTGTTGCTTGTCTTTCACATGTGATTTCTTTCCCATGCAAAAACAGGCCAACAGCAGAATTCAGTCTTTGCCTGATTTTTCAAGTTTCCCTGGGAATGAAGGTTTAGGTTATTTCCCATGTCTATCTACACTGCAACAGAACTTGAGCAGGGTGAGAAGAATCCAGCATTGCTGAGAATAGGCACACTGAGTCATGTCAGGATGAGAAAATTAGCTGCCCAGGGAGCTTCAGGCTCAACAGAGAGACTTCTAACTACAATTCATGCCAGTAAGCTTGGGCAGTCTTGGGGGGAA
The DNA here is from genome assembly GCA_014706295.1 of Lycocorax pyrrhopterus obiensis. Taxonomy (NCBI): domain Eukaryota; kingdom Metazoa; phylum Chordata; class Aves; order Passeriformes; family Paradisaeidae; genus Lycocorax; species Lycocorax pyrrhopterus. The sequence goes on from JACSVZ010000013.1 coordinate 25,065,700, forward strand.
AAAGGTGCCTGGGGTACCCCTACATTTATGAGGTCTGGCTATCTCCTGATGTGCTGGCAGGTGGTGTACATACAGGAAGTGGGAGCTCGTATGTGTGGGGGAAACATCTGGATCTTTGTAAAAAAAAACAAGCACTGTGTGGATGAGGAAGTGGGAGCTCCCAAGGGATTGCTTCACAGCAGGAGTGAGAGGGAATGTCACAGCCCTGCAAGGCTGCCCTGTCATCATAAGACCTTTCTTGCAGCAATTTCCTGGGGTGCCCTGAAGTCAGAACACCTGCAGACATAAAAATACCCTTCCTTTCTTTCCTGCATCTTCCCTGCCTGCTCTTCCTCTCCATGCCCTCACCTCAGGAGAGCACACCACCACATGAGACCATCCTGCCAGGTGCTGTGTGGGCAGCTGAGATCTGTCAGCAACCTGTCCTGTTTGTGAGCTCATAAATGACACTCACTTAAACAAGACAAGCAGGAAAGGAATTTCAATTCTTTTGCCAGGGGACACTGATGGGAGAGACTTCCAAAGGGAGGTTGATAATTAAACAGGGATGCAACAGGTGCCAACTGGTAATGCCAGCTCATTGGTTTCTGGGCTGGGCAGAAAACCTAACTATGGCTGCAAAATTTGCTGAAATCTTAATTTTTCTTCTGCCCGAATCCCAATCAGCTTTTCTGTTCTGGTAGTAAATAGACAAGGCAGCTGAGTAAACAGAGACGGTCAGCTTTCACTTTCAACCCTCCAGGCACCACATCAGGTAAACTGCAGTTCAACTGCTTGGCTCTATTCCACAATGAGCTGTGCTTGGGGAATTGCCTTGTTTTCCCAGCTCCCTACTAAAACAAACTCACTCGTGTAGGTAAGGGTGTGCAGAAGCCAAGCATAGGTTGCTGTAAAACCTACCAAATAAATACCCCAGTTGGCGGGGAGAGGTCAGTGAGCAGGGGTTTGAGTACACAGAAAGTGGTGGATCTTGACACAGTCTCTCAAGCATCGTCCCTTTGAAAGGCCCACTGACAGGTTAGATTTTAGGACAAGGTTGGTGACTGTCCTTAATCGGAGCAAACATACTTGATTTGGGTGAAAATCCTTTCATCTCTGCCAAAGCCTCCAAGCCCGTTTGAATGCAATTCAGTAGTTGGATAAAAACATTTGAAGGGTTGGACTGAATCATATTAGCATAATTTTGACACAAATAAAGACACATTCCCACAGGCAGTAATTCTCTCTTAATTCCTATCAAGATTAATTGTTTCCATGTTTCACGTAAAAACGAGGCTCTATTTCAAAAATAACAGTGTTTTTTTTCAAAGCCAAACAAATAAAAGCCTTATGAGCAAAACAAAATGTCATACCCTTATGTCTGAATTCATAACATTTTTGTCTGCAAGGAAGAGCAGATGTTTTTCCTTCTTGATCTTTACAAATTTTCTGTTCATAAACCAGTCAGTCACACACTTCCAGGGAAGGTTTTCATACAAGCCATGGGGTCTGTCCAGGACATCTCCCAGATGTCAGGAAGTCTGTGCAAGGAAGCACAAATCTGGGGAACTTCGCAGTGATAATGCACAAAGGCGCCCAAAGGGATGGATTTTTTCCTTGCTTCTGGTCTGGGCTGAGAATGACTCATGCGTTTCTAAACCTTGCTGGAGACAGCAGTAACAGAAACTCAGCTCTGGGGAGACAAAAGCAAACGTGCAGAGATGGTAGGCAGCAACCCAGCTCGGTGGGGAGGCTGCAGGTGTTGGGTGGCAAAACTGGCTGAGCCCCAGGCCAGTGCTTAGATATCTCTTCCCCGGCTTCTTGGCAAGCATGAGAGGGAAAGGGACTGCCTTGGGTGGTTGATGGGGATCCCCAGCCTGCTTTCCTCACGGCATTTCCATTCTGCTCACTCTCCTCTGGACAGAGCTCAGAAACCATCTGCCAAGTAAGCATGGGAAGGAAACTCCTGCTGAGGAATTCTGACCCAGAGCCACGGGGTTTCTAACAGCACAGTGCATTAACAAGCCACCAAGCCAAATCTGTTCAGAGCAGGAGAGGCTGCTGTGGTCCCAGCCCACCAGTCAAGCCAGCCAGGGGCTGCTCACAGCATCTCAGGCGCCAGCCACACGCGTGTGCATCCTGTCCCCAGGGAGCAGGGGCAGGACGAGGGACAGGCGACTGACATGTGCCTGCTGGAGCCTGTGGTCCTTTTGGAGCATGTTTGTGAGGGCATGGGCCACAGCACAGCGTGGCTGCTGTATTTATGATGTAGCTTGCTCACCACAAACTGCACAGGAGGCGCTTTTTGCTCTTCTGGATGGTGCAATGCTACAGATTCCAAAGAACCCTGCACTGGGTTATCCTAACTCCTTATTCCAAAGATGTTTCTCCACCAGATCCCTGCTTCTGTCCCAGGATCATGGATGGTCAGAGGAGAAAGGAGCACCCTGAGCTGCATCACTCCAGGACGACCAAAGAGGACCCTGAAGCTGCAGGACCCTGCATGGGCCCTCGGATCCACAAGCATCAGGAGGGTGACATGAGATCTGTGCTGGCTGCTCCCTACAAAGTGAGCTCAGGTAGGAGGGAGCATCTCATTAAATGGACAGCAGGATTAAATGGAAAACAAGGTCTTCTAGAAGTTTTTTCATGCCATAGGCAAATAACCTGCTGAAGTCATTGCCATAAGAGGAAGCTAAAAGGTTGGGCAGGCTCAGAAAGCAGCAGATTCACACACAAGAAATCCCTCAGAAACTACTGAAAGGAAAGAAACAGAATACACATCAGACCTCGTGTCTAAGGCGGGATACCACACTGGCTGGGCCTCTGAGCCCACTCGACTTAACCATTGTTACACAAGGTTGAGTGGAAAGGGCAATACTTCAAAAAATGGGTCCCCAGAGCTGAGTAGCCAAACCACAGCACTGGCAGGCCAGGCTGCCTCCCCTGCGTGCCTGCAGGCCCTGCGTGGCCAGCTCTGTACTGTGTGCCAGGGCCGGATGTCCCTGCGGCAGTGCCCGTCACCTGCTGCCCTGCCAGGGCAAGAAATCCCCTCTTGCAAAGCTCATGTGATTAAGGGCAGGGAGTTGTGCAAGGCAGCACTGGAGGTGCTGACAACACAGCCCCAGCTCCATCATAAGGCAGCGGTTCCTCAAATGCATGGAGGAAATAAAAGCAGCATCTGATGATGCAATGTGAAGAAAGTCAGGAGGGGGAAACTATAAAACCATCCGTGCGCAAGGATAAGAGAGTACAATTAGCACAGCCACCCTTGAGCTTTGCTGTGGGGAGCAGGGACAGCCCAGGGCAGGGGCTGGGGGCTCACCCCACAGCTGGGCTGTGCCCACTGGGGAGCCCTGGGGAAGGCAGGAGGTGCCTGGCTCTTGCTGCACAGCACCCTGACATTGCTGAGCTAACAAGCAGCCCAGGATTTCAGCCAACATTTTCAGAGCTGGTCTCTTGGCAGGCTGGCCCAGAATGGACACAGACCTCCAAGATGAATGACAGCAAGAGCAGAGCAGTTTCATTTCACCAGGGAGGGCAGAAGCAGAGAGAGGCAGGCTGCCAGACGCTGATGGAATGTGAGATTCTGAGCTCTAAGTCTTTCTGAAGAATTAGAAGAAGAAAAATTTCTGTGTCTGGTGGGTGATGCAAGCCTCCCAGCCCTGGGCTGGAGAAGAACCATGCCAAGGTTTCACAGCTTTCAGAGGGATTGCTTCTTTCCCATCCCAGCAACCTGGGATCTCTGCCAGAGGAGGAGTAGGATGGATAAATAAACAAAGAGTACTTCACTTTCCTAAAGCAGTTTGTAAGGCAAGTGAAAGAGCTGAATGAGGTAACGACTGCTCTTTTTCCTCCACTTCTCCCTCTGGGTTCCTTGCCACAACATGCCCTGAGTATGCCAGGCATCCATGCACTCCACAGCATGCCCAAGAACTCGGTAATGTCACACAAAAACCAAGTCCCATCCTTCTGTACACAACCTCCCACACTAGAAAAGACATTGCTACATACTTGTTCCATGCCAGAACATCACCACCCTCACTGTAAAAAATTTCTTCTGTATATCTAGTCTGAACTGACCTTCTTTTAGTTTAAAACCCTTACCCCTTTTCCTGTCTGTCTAAAATGTCAGTCCTCACCTTTCTTATAAGCCCCCAATAAGTACTGAAAGGGCTCAGTGAGGTCTCTCTGAACCCTTCTGTTCTCCAGGCTGAACAATCCCAACTCTCTCAGTCTTTCTCCATTGGAGAGGTGCTCCATTCACCTGATCATTTTTGTGGCCCTCTTTGGACTCACTTCAACAAATCCATCTTTGCTGAGCTGAGGGCCCCAGAGCTGGATGCAGCACTCCAGATGGGATCTCACCAGAGCAGGGGAAAGGGGCAGAATCCCCTCCCCTGACCTGTTGGTCACATCTCTTTTCATGCAGCCCACATTTTCCTACAGTGAGAGCCCACTATCCATTTGGATTAATGTGCTATGTGCAGGACTGGGTATAGAAGTACAAGTGTAGGCTCTCAAGCCTGGGCACAAGAGCAAGAGTGTTACAGAAGGGCAGGGTGAAATTCACATGGTCTGGAGAGGGTGTCTGAAAAACAAGGCACAACTGAGGAAGAAGAAAGTGTGAGTTCATACTCTGCACAGGCAGGAGTGATCTGCAGTAGAAATGCAATAAAGAGTGAATAATTTGTGAGAAAAGCATCTGTGGACACATCCCAGTGTCCTGGGACCAGGCTGAAGATGACACTCAGTGGAAAAAGCAGAAATCACTCTGTACATGGAAACTCGAAGGTGCATGTGGGAGGGTTGTGTCTAGAACCAAGTATCCCACTTCCTGAAAGGGCATGAATCAGTCACATATAACTAAAAGGAAAACTGGGATATTTGGAGATGTGGGAAACATCTCCCAAGAGTCCCGTTGTCCTCTGCAAAGATTTGTCCATAAATGACTGATGCAGAGAGAAAGGCATAACCTGCCCACGGTGAATACGAAAGGGGCCACAGGCTTGATCTGGAAGCCCAAGGGAGACTGAGGACAAACTCCACATTTTTAAGGAAAGCGAAGCCCTAGAACAGAGGGCCTCTTTGGGGTCTTTAGTTAGACAAATTCCTTGCAGGTACCATGCAAGAACCAGTTGGTGCTCCTGCCATGGGATGGGATGGGATGGGATGGGATGGGATGGGATGGGATGGGATGGGATGGGATGGGATGGGATGGGATGGGATGGGATGGGATGGGATGGGATGGGATGGGATGGGATGGGATGAGGTGAGGGGGCAGAGGACCTCCCTGGGCACATGATGCTTGCAGCTGAAGGAGAGAACAAGTGTCAGGTTTCTGCAACAGCTTTACTGAGACATGGAAAACCAACTCACCCATCTATCTGCAAATATCAAACAGATTTTCTGAGACTGCTGCAGAACCACTGTGATTTTCCAGATTAACCATGATCACTGGTACTCCCTAGGTGAGGAGAGTGCAAATATGAGAACAACCACTTCTTTATTTGGTGTCTTTAGAAGACCACAATTAGCACTTTTTCATCCTGTCCCATTCACATTGTTTCCACTTACGCTCGTGGTCTCATGCCACAGCTCCCCCGCCTTTGCAGCAAGAGGAAGCAGAGAATGAGGTTGCACTGCTTCTTCCAACCGCAGTCACAAGGGCTGAGAAATCAGGAAAGACTCTTTACAGTTTTGGACTAGGCAAAGCACCATTTTCCTACAGGGTGTCAGACAGAGAACTATCTCCCTCTTTGGAGTCCTCTGCTCCTGTTTTGGTTTGAGTGCAGGACTTGGGCAATTGGAATGAGACTCTCAATCTCTTCAACAAATTTGCATGTGCAATGAGAGACCCAAACTGTTATCCCTGCAGCACTGACAGCTTAGATGGCCCTGGCACCCTTAGCCCGAGCAAACCTGCAGCAGGTCTCCTTCCACTTGCATCCCTGGCCCAAAGGGCAACCCTTACCTATCACTCACCCCAGCACATGCAAATCACAACACAATCAAAGACAATATTGCTCTACAACTTCTCTGGGTTTTACTCTTTTTCATTAGGCCCATGAAGACACTCAACCCTTGTGGCAATATAGCAGGATCCAACCCACATGGTGCTGCCACTGCCTTTGTGCTGCTTGCTTCGGAGAGACTTCTTCCTGTTACGTTTCTGACAGCTTGCAAATTGGCTGCTTCAGCAGTCAGTGTTTACAGGCTGATACCACTGAAGGACACAGAAGAGTTAAGTAGGGAACAAGGAAAAGAAAGTGGCTAAATAGAACCGCACCATCAATCTGTGTCTAAGACCTCCATCTTCATAGGAAAGAACTTTTGGAAAATCCAAACCAGGAACATCTGTTGTGCAATGGAAGTAGGTCCTCTGGAATTACGAGAGCCTGCTGTGACCACTCGGCCCCTCTTCCCACCCTTCCCAGTCCCACAGCTCTCCCAAGAGGAGGGTACTCTGCCCATCACCTCACGGCCTGGAGCTGCCTCCAGTCTGTTTCCAGGAACTACAGGCTTTGCTGGATTAAGGCTCCAATCACAAGTCACAACATCAAACACCTAGACAGCAAATTTCTAAGATCCCATTTAACATGAGACCATTGCTTCACCCAGCCCTGAATTCAGTCACTATTAATATCATACCCCTCACCAACCTGGCAGCCAGGGGCTGAATGAAATACAAATGGACAGAAAACAAGGGCAGACAATGCAGGAGAAACAAGCCAGGACAAGGTTCCAGTGAACTCCAATCACTTCCTTCACTCTTAACACCCTGGATTCTTACTGGGGGACTCACCACTGTGGTCCCCTCATGCTGGCACTGTGCCCACTGCACAGACTGTGGCCCTGAGATGTGAGACTCAGAGCGCCCAGGGGCTGCCCCAAAAAGGCATCCTGCCATGATTTCCTACTGGCATTTACCCCATGGATTCCCAATTTTTTTCCATTTTTGCCCATTTATTTTGTTGTGTCCCCAAAACACTCAGTTTGGGAGAAACAAGGACAGCAGCAGTGCCCAGACACACAGTGCAACAGATAGAGCTGGAATTCAAATGAATCAATCCTCCTCTTTCTCTGCTCCTGCAGACTAAGGCTGAAACTCCACTAGAGCTTTCCTATGCTTCTTAAGCCTCTCTCATATTCCTGGAAAGCTGTGACAGCTGGAAACATGCCAGTCTTCCCACAAACACACAATAAAGGCAGGCTGCACCACAAAGTAAAGACAGGGCAATCTTTGTTTTGACAGAAAACAAGCTGGTCAGGACTTAAGAAACCTACTTCGGGGTTAAAGCAAACTTCATCCTTATACTGGATGGTGTCTTATCTGATGACGAAAAACGCAGTTATTTATGAGACTGCTGAGGCTTTGGAAAGCAGCTGCTCAGAGGACGGGCTGCAAAGCACAGTTCGGTGGCATCTGAGCAAGAGGGGCTGGGACAAACATGCTAATGAAGGTCGTCACAGTGCCACGAAGAGTCATGGGAAGTTCCTGCCTGAAAAGGCGTGTGGTAAATTTGCTACTTCCAGTCTGTGCCTGAGACATTACCACAAGTCCCCAGGGCTTTGCAGAGGAAGTGAGGTCCACAATGGAGCACATGATACTCCCTGTAATCATTTTAACAGATATTTCATATTAAGAAATTGGCAGAGAGTCAAACACCTGCACCTAGGCACTCCAACACAATGGAAATTCAAAACCAGAAATTAACTTAATGTATTTTGAGCTGTGACATTGCTGGTGTGAAGCCTGCCAAATACTTGTGTTCTAAAGATACCAGAGGAGGGAAGTAAGGGTGAAAAGTCAGGTAAGAATCATACCCTGCTCCTAAGAATCTTAGAATCATTTAGGTTGGAAAAGAGCTCTAATACTGTGGAGTCCAACCGTTAATCTAACACTGCCAGGTCCAACACTAGACCATATTTCCAAGCACTGTGCAGAGCACAACTGCTTCTACAGTAGATTTGTGTCCATCCCTTCCTAATGGGCTGTGAGCAGGGAGAAAAAACAGAAAAGGAAGGATGACAACAACATACAGTGGGAATGCTGTCAATATACACACTGGTTGCAAAACCCCATTCCGAGAGCTGAGGCTGCTTTTGAGAAGTGTAGGGAATGAGGAAGAGAACAAGCCCAAATCTGGTTGCGATTGCGTCTTCTGCTCTGCTTAGCCTGAGTCCTTTTTTTCAGCTGAGAGCAACAAGGTTAAACAATGGCTGAACAAAAACGTCTGGGGTCTGTAGGGAAAATACAGCTGAGATAACAGCCATAAATCTTCTTGCAAGTAGAGAGCCTTAATTTAAACAGTGATTTCACTGCTCCTAAATCTGGCTGAGGCTGGTGGGACCAGCAGAATGAAATGCTGCTTGCTGACTCCTGCCAGGGCTCCTCCAGCCCTGCACAGGGCTTGTGGCATCACTGGGGTGCTGGCACAGGGCTGCAGTGCCAGGGCTCTTGCCCCACCATGCACTGGCAGTATATTTAAAAATAACATGATGGAAAGGCAGATTTACAATCCCTGGCCACTGCCCTCCAGTGCTGCCCCTTAACAGTGGGTCACATAGGCAACTGTATCATGCTTAATGTAATATGATATAATTAATATAAAATAAATGTAATACTAGCTGGACTCAAGGTAGAGTCCAGCCTGTTCAATATTTGGAAGCATTCAACTCCAGATCCTTTTTGATCCTGTATGATTCCCCCCCCCCCTTGTGTGTCATTCCCATTTTAACCCTGTATTTATCGAAGTAACTGGCAGATTTTGCATCCCAGGACTGACATTTTCTGCCCTGAGCTCTATTTGTGGTAGCAATAATAGCTCTGTGTTTGAACAAAACAAGTGGTTGTTTTGCAGGTTAAAAACACCTTGATAGAACTTCTTCTTGTGATATTTTCTTGGTTTGGTTTGGTTTTTTAGTATACTTGGTTTTAGATCCTTTTCTGCCTCTGCTCTCTATGGGATGTCACAGGAAATCTCATTTGCATGCTTTAAAATGAAGACTGCTTAGGTCTCTTTTTGTGGTCAAAGCGAGGAGTTTAACAAGTGGTGTTTGGCGTGTGGGGCCGCAGGGCTGGAGCCGCAGACCAGCGCAATTTTGGGGTCAAAGCGAGACTTGTGAGTCCTCAGGGAGCGCTCAAGGAGAGGCAGGCTCTGCGTGCTGCTGGGAACAATCCCGGCTGGCGGGCTGTGCTCGTCACACTGTCAGCTGCTGCTTTCCAGGGTGATAGCAGCACTTGGTTCGTCTCCGAGGAACAGCTGGATAATCCCGGGCTCTCGCAGCGCTTAAGGAGACGATTTTTAAGGGAGAGAGGAGCTGGTGCAGGCACAGTTCGCTCTTCCCTGCCGTCGCCGCAGGGCAGGGCGCAGAGGAAGGCGTGTGTCACACAAGTAAAGAGGTCTCTCCACACAGGCCAAGTCCTTAAATGATTTCCTTTGGAAGGAGTTTGTGGAAAGTACCTTGCCTCCTTGACATTAATCGTGTGAAATCGCTACTAAGTCAGGCAGAAAACATCCAGGGGCTGCGGGGATGACACAGTAAAGTCACACGGAGGCTCCCCGGGGCTTTCCTTGTCCACGGCTTGCCCTAAACCTGCCCCCAAAGGGTGTCCTGAAGGGCAAACAGCCCTGCCAGGGGCCAGCCCCAAGCAGGCAGCTCGCAGCTGCCTCCAGCACTGCCCTCCCGGGTTTGGCTTCACTCAACTCCCTCCCACTGTGCCGCGGGGAAGCTCCGGGTTTGTCCGCAAAAATCCGGGAGAGGGCCGGCGGCTCTGGGCTGGCACTGGGGCATCCTCCCGTGCCAGCACCGGCACAGCGAGGGGCTCCCCAGCAGCTCGGCACAGCTCAGCGCTGGAGGCAGCACAAGGAGGTTTCCCTCCGGCACAGCCCAAGTTTAACCTGTGCTGAGCACCCACTGAACCACTCAGTGAAAATTCGGAAGACGAAGCAGGGTATTAACAGCACTTCAGGTTTTTTAGTTTTGTTCTTGTGCCCTTTGCAAATTTCTGTTTCTATTCGACCCCTCTGCACCACACAGATATTTAATTTTGGTTTTATGCAGCTGGAAGAGTTGACGTTTCACCCACAGGTTGGGAAAAGGAAGAGATGAACCAAGACTAAAGTTTACAAAGTTTATTTTTTATGCATTCCATCCCCAGAAAGGGAGTGCAGAAGACCTAGCAGAGATCTCTTAGTGACATCAGAATTTCTTTTTAAAATAAACACCAATGAACAGCACTTTTTCATATTAAAATAAAACTCAAAAGAATGTACAGAATGTAAAAATAGAAACTACTTTCAAGGCTGACAGTTAAAATTATATTTTTTTAGTTGTTTTATTTCATTTATATTTGTTTTTTACTTCTCAAGCTTATTTGCCTTCCCCCCCCTTTTTTTAAACTTTATTTTTGCCTTCTCCTCACAACACTTTAATCATAATTTTGTTCCCAAAATTCAAAATGCAGATAAGAAAAAAATAGGAAGGGAAAAGATAAAAATTATTTTAGGAAGACCTTGAACCTCAGCTAGCTCATTTCAAACTGCAAATTGAAAGCCATTTACAAAATCCTAACGCTTTTCCTACTCTTCCTCGTCCTCAAGTGGTGTCAGGGGGAATTGGAGCCTGCCAGTTCGATTCCATTTGCTGTTTCCATTTGCTACCAAGACTATTGCATGGCATTGCATTTTTGAGTGTGTGTAGTTTCACTTTTACTGCGTGAATCACGTCCTCCCATCACTAGCGCTCGGATCTGCTATCAAAATGAGAACCAGATCCAGTCTCGTGCCAGCTTCTCAGCTAGAAAAAAGCAAACACTGGCACCTTCAGAGACAGTGGCACACAGGTATGGTGAGGTTCCTGTACTTGGCACCTCATCCCTTCACTTTGTGTTCACTGGAGAGTTTGCAACCTTGACCCCTTGTGTTGATATTCCGAGGTGGTTTTTGGAGCCCTGCAGCCTGTTGCTGGTTTCATTTCAGGCTTTCTGGGCCAGGAGCCAAATGAAAGTTCCCTGCCTCAGTTTCGTGAGGAAGTGTTAACTCACTGCCTTTTAGCCCGGGCTGATGATGAAATCCCATGGCTCCTCCTCTTGGCCTTATTAGCATGGGGAAATCAACAGCATATAATCGTGTCCATGTCCCGCTGTGGCAACACGGACCTCCGTAATTCTGGCAGTGCCTTTCTCAGCCGCGGCGCTGTTCGCATCCTCATCTCCAGCTGTACCAATGACAAGCACCATGGAAGCACCAGCCATGCTGGAGAATGGAAATGTTCCACAGAACAGGAAATCCACATGTTTGCGAGTGGCTTTTTACGCTCTCATATTTGTGTTGATTATTATTTCAGCTCTGGTTTCTATACTCTTCTGTTTGCTCCATCACAAGCAGGTAAGGACAAAACAAAATTCTTAACTCTGGAGTGCAGTATTGCTAATTATTAACAGTGCTGTGTTGATGCTATCAGCTAACTTCAACCTAGTAATTCTTTCCTCTTTTGAAGACTGCTAATGCTTTTAGTTTCCAAGATTTCAGCTGATAATGCTTTCACCAATCCCTTATTGTCTCACCAATTCCTCAATGTCTTCAGCATTTTCCTTTCATTTCCATATGCTTAAAAAAATCAGGTTTTATTTCTCTAGTTTTTCTTCTCCTGCACCTACAATGTGCACTGTTCCAGTGTGATATCAAGTGATGATGCTCTGTAGGGACCAGAGAGGCTGAGAAATCATGGTAATTCACCAGGCATAAAGCCTTTTGACACTTGGTTTTACCAAGCGCTAATACAATCCAGCACAAAAACCAGTTACTGTATCAAGTTCTGTTCTGCGTTTCACGAGCTAATCCCAACGAGCTTTTTCTAACTGTACACACAGTACTGAACTGAAATACAGGGTGAGCCAAGTGACTCATTTGCTGAAGGCCAGCTTCTTATTTTCTGGTTTCCAAACCATGAATCTGTGTCCTGGAGGAGCCAAGTGCTAATTTGGGATGCCGGTTTGATATATCCCACTGTAATGTACCTCCCTCTGGTTCCAGTTCTTCAGAGGAAGACACAAGGAAAAGGTCCCCTCCTGTTAAGAGGAAGGATGGTTTGTTCTCATGGTCTGGGAGCTGCTTGGGGCATAATGATTCCAGGAACCCCTCTGAGGACTGATCCTACAAGGCACTGATTTTTTTTTTAATAAAATATGAAATCTGCTAAATTCCCATAAGAGAGGAACCTTCTCTGCACCTTATAGCAGAAAATATAAAAACCCCCAAAATAAATTAATTGCTTTTAATCCACTCTTAGCCCCAAACCCACAGCTTCCATCACCTATTTGGGAGCTGCGAAGCAGCAGCTCTGTGACCTGCAGTCACAACTGCATCCCTCTGATGGCGATGAGCACATAGACTTTCACATATATTCCACTCCTCCCCTTCTTTTTTTCAGAAAAGTTACTTTAGTAAGCAGAAAGTTACTTTAGTAAGTGAAAGAACTGCCTTCAGTCCTGTTGATTCATATTAATTGGGGAAAGCAGGACTGGGCAATGAAAGCCTTTTCCTGCAAGGGAGCTGACAACCTCCCCAGCACTCAGGACAGCAACTTCCTAGAGGAAGGAATGTGGTTGCGCTCCAATAGCAATTTTAAGCATTTCAGAGCTTGCATTCATTAAGATCTGAGAGATGTGAGGCAGAATTGGGTCCCTGTATCTGTAAGCTGATCCCAAATCTGCTTTTTATAGGCTCTGGCCAGAGAGAACAGAGCTGCTGTGTAGGAAGAGCATGAGTTCCATGAGCAAAGACCAAGCCATGAGTCACGGGAATAGACTGAAATCTCTTACCACTGACAGTTTACCACTGGGGCACCCACGGAGACACCTCCTTCCCTGGGCTGGAAAGGCACTGCAAAGCTGACTACTGGATCAGAAAGCCCTGTGCCTGTTGCCCTGAGCTAAGCATGGTGCAGCAGCTAGAGAAGTAGGCTGAAAAGTCAGCAGCAATCCTCCCTGTTCTGCCTATCTTGGGTGATCGTGCTGATTTTATTTGCCTAAGTGATTCCAAACTACAACGCACAGAAGGAGAGGTTCATGGGTTTAATGAGGGTGAATTAGCACAACACTGTGCAGCTTCCCATGTATATGCACTGGCTTTAAGTCAAGTCCTTGTCCACAGAGTCATTGCTTGTAACCGTCCTCAAGAGCTGAATCCAGAGATTAAATCAAATCCTGTCATCCAAGAGGAATGTAGGACTTTCACCAAGTCTACTGCAGGTCACTGCTGATAGATTGTCTTTTTTTTATTTTGTGAAAATACCATCCAAATGGATATGAAAAATATTGGCCTATTTTAAACATTTCAAACTTTGTTGGAAAACATCTGTTTTTTCATAACGGAACAGTGCTTGTGTTTGTAATGGTGGATAGAAAGATAATTTTCCATCCTGGGAGAATGCTTTTGGGCCCTTGTAATGATAATGCTCCTCTGCTGAGCTCACTGATAGATGGAAAATTACAGCAGAAAACACTGACCAAGCCCTGCTTCTTTCCACAGGCACCAGAGTCATGCTGGGCACATGGATCTTGTAAGTATGGAGATTCTAGACCTGCTTTCTGGCTTTGTCAGACTTGTGCAGTGACACAAGATGACTTTCCGACAGGCCTTGTGCCTGTTTAAGGACAGGTGTCAGTACTGCCAGCAGAAACAGAGTCCCTAGGGCACTGTGGCCACGGCAAATAGACCTCCCCAGCTCTGCACCCAAGGCTGTCAGCCAGCAGCCATCCCTCTCTGCGTGACTCAGCTACGTGCGCCTCCCCAAAAATGGCCTGTAAAATCAGCACCACAAGGCTCATCAAATTTATTGCTGCTGGGTGCTAATCACCAGTTCTCTAAGCAAACCCCAGGGCGGTTCTAAAGTAATGCCCCACAGAGTAGCTCAGACCTTCAGAGGGATTTAATTAATTCCATGAAAAACTTCTGCATGCATAACATTTCAGCTAATGACTGTTCGCCTCGTGAAGGACTGTAACCACAGCAGCCAGCAAGATTACTGTAACCCTCATCATCCTCAGATCCAGCTGAAATTCCACCTACAAATTTTTTCTTATTAGAAACCAGCTCAGACCCTCAGTCTTGAAGATTCCCCATCTCCAGGGTGCTTTCCACAGCTAAGCTGACCTGGCAGGGAGCACCTCCAAGCCACCCATAGCCACAGAGGTCCTTCACAGCCTCTCCTGGCAGATTGAGACCCCTTTCTAGCACTTCTTAGAAGCTAGTAAACTCAAAAAGAATGATCAATAATAATTATAATAACAGCAACTAGAATAAGAAGTAAATAATAATTATTAGAAAGTCAAGAAGTGAATGGGGAGCGAGAGGCATGAATGGGAAACAGTCATAAAACCTGATCATGTACAGAACAAGGTTATCTTTGGACATAATTAATCACCACACCATTTTGTCTGTGCTTTCCTCAGTAAAACAGTCTTCTACACAAAACTCAGGAGATACGAACTGGGATTGGAAATTAGAGCACTGCAATGGAATTGTGCAGGACCAAGGCCAGTACCTCATAATCGAGCAGAGTGGCAACTACTTTATCTATGCTCAGCTCTTCCGCCTAAACAAAGCTGAAGAGCCTTTTTCACTGATGCTCTACAAACACCCAAAAATCGCCCTCAACAATGCTGTGGGACATGACAATGGCACAATAAATTTTGCAAGACCCTTTTTCCTGGAGAAGGGAGATAAGGTGTACTGTGAGAAAAATGCTAAGTCGGACAACATTCTGCTAAAGAATCAGACTTATTGGGGCCTGTTTAAAATGTAGCAGGATCCTGCTCTGAGTCAGCTCCTCCCTTATTCCCTCCAGGAAACCTTCGGTTATGGATGAAGAATCTGCAATTTCTGTTTGGGTGAAATTCAGCTTGCTGGAATACATGCCATAGTAAGCTTGTGTCATGCAGTGACAGTGAACAGCAAACTTTGGTAATAATGGATGGCTGCTGATGGACATAAAATATGAGCAGAAGACAGAGGAAAAAAATCTTGATGCATTATGGGGAGAGATCCTGGAAAAACAAGTCACTATATTGAGTCTGTTCTGAGCTGGGGAGGAGCTCTACTCTGCAGCTGGCTGCATTTCAGAACTGGGTACCTGTAAGTCTCTCGGGTCCCTTCTAACAAGAGGTGCTACATAAAGACAAGATATTTTATATCCTTTACTCACAACCTGCCAGTGAAGCAACGTGTCCACAGCAGAGGGATGAAATAGTTCAGAAACAACAGAAGAAAAGCTTCTCAGCCCCATCCACAGCCTTGTCACTAGCAAGGGAAACACGCCAGGGAAGCTTCATCTTCATGGGTAGATCAGAGCACAAGGACCTTTCCGGTGAAGTACAAGCAGTGTAAATCCATGCCACGGTCCAGACACGCACCACAGGGAGCCTGTGGAGGCAGTCAATGCAGATGCCATGGGGTGATGGATCACTGCTGGCTGAGTAGCACAAAGTCAAAGTTGCTGAATGTAATAGAGATTGTGGAGGAGAGCTAGTGGTAGAAAGATGTGTTTGAGGAGGGTGACCACGGAGTGGAGAGAAGAGGATGGAGGCTTGGAGAACTGTTCCCTGAATTTTTTTTCTATGCTGTGTAGTGGGTGTTGTAAGCAGGGCAGGGCAGACACAGTCCTGACATGAAATGAGGAAGGGCTGAGCATCCCTCCCTGACCACCTCCTTCCCACAGACAGAGCTTTAACATCCAGCACAAAGCACTGCCACCAGCACCACAGCAGGGAAAACACGAGCTAGCAGGGAAGCGGGACACGCTTCACCTGCTCACTTCAGGGTCTGTCTGCTGTGCTTTCCAAAATGAGCATCGAATCACCTCCACATCACAGGAACACCTCAAAACCTCAGCAAAGGCCAAGTGCTCTCAGAGAAGCAGGCAGCTGTGGCTGCAGGACAGACCAGCTGCCCCACAGCCTGGTTCCTCCTCTCCCTAGCCTGGGCAGGCTCCCCCAGGGGCTCTGTGCTTTGCTTTCCTGTCTCCCAGACCTTCATGGGTGACAACTCCTATCATTCTTCACAGCTTGTCACAGCCTTTTGCTTCATGGGAAAGCAAAGCAACTGAGAAGTTGGATGGAAATAAATAATTACTTGGGGTGGACTGAGGCATTTAGGAATGCTATTTGCTCTTATAATTTTATATTCTATGTATTGTAACTTCAGAGAATGTAGAATCAAGTTTTTGCAGACACGTTTGCAGTTCTGTGTTCAGTTTCATATAAGCTGATATCAATTAAAATTATACTTTAGTTCTTACATCGCTTTGTTGATTTCCTTAATTTAAAATAAAAAAAAAACCAAAAAACACCCTTACAAACCACAAGCGTGTCTCAGTTCTTTGATACGGGCTGAAAAAATAACTGACTGACACATTTCTCTACCCTTTGTCTACTTTCACTAAAGGGCCTCCTCTGCTCCGAGAGGCTGGCAGTGTCAGCACAGAGTAAGATCAGTTTGCATTGCACAGTCCCAGGGCAGAACTCAGTCGTGTTCCCAGCACACAGGGGAGGCTCCATGCAGCCCAGCCCAGGGGACAAGGGAGGAGGGGGGACACCAGGGCACCTGCACCTCGGGCTCCCCACACCCAAACATGTTAAGCCTTGATGCAAGTAGGAAAAGAACAGTCAGAAGTGGTTCTGTCAAGACACTCATACCACCACCCTCCCAGTTACTTTTTGAGGCAAAGCAAGCCCAAAAGGGTCTGCTGGGGATGAAGAACTTCTTTATCTACTTGTCAGACCAGCAAAATCCCAGACCCTGCAATACCTGACCTGAAGATCTGGGCCCAAGACCCCAGTGATCAGTTAAGCCTAAGGAGAGGAAAATCATTACACTGCACCAGTTCCTCCTCTCTTTTACTTAACGAGGAAAAGATCATGCAGGCAGCAGACCTGGAAGCAGTGTCCTGTACTTTTAGAGACACCAGCTAAGTCCTTCCCGGGATGAGAACAGCCCTGAGCATCCCCAGGCAGAGAGGCAAACCAAGGAGCTCCAGGCTCTGCAGGGGCAGGGTTCAGAGTCCCCCTGGAGGACCCTGGCAGAGACAGGACAGGACAGGACAGGCTGCTGGCTCACCAACCTGCCTGGATCTGGGTCACAACCTGTGGCAGCTGGGTCACCAGACTGTGGCCAGCTGTGCAAGGATATTAATGGTTAAATGCTCCAGAAACAGCCTTGGTGCAGAGCACGCAGCTTTATCCAAGTGGTCTTCCAGCAGGAACTGAAGCCACCACAGCCCCCCACCCCAGCCACCCTGTCCCAGGCACTGTCTCCTGCATTTATTCTCTTGCTGGACCCCCACACCCATTTCTTTCTCCCTCTCCCTCCCAAAAGGCAGGTAACACCCTCCCTTTGTGTTTCCCTGGATCAGCCTCAGCCCACTTTTCTTGGGTCCATCACCTGCAGAGCTCTCCTGGTCAGACAGCCAGGTACTCACCAGTGCTGCAGACACAGCACCACATCTCCAGCTCCTTTCAGCGGGAGACATTCGAATGTGCTAAAAGGGTCATGCTGTTAAAACAAATATTCCCAACCTAAATTTATGAAGTACTGCAAAGGGACAGAAATGGGAATGCTGCAGCATCCGGAGCCTCTTTGTCCCCAGCAGCTGCAGCATGAGGTGCCAGAGCACCAGCTGCAAAATTGGAAGTTGCACACATGGCAAGCTCCTGCTTGTCCCTGTCAATTCTGAACAGTCCAACTGGCACTGCTGGACAGCAGCACATGGTCTTTTGGCTTGAACATTGATCCTAACCTTAACAGAAATCCAGAGACTACAGTGCATCTACTCCAGGGAGCATCTGCATTCCCTGATTCAAAAATTACTGTTGTATCACAGCACCAAATTCCTGCTGCAGCCTGGAGTGGAACCTCTGAAGTTACAGCTGATTTGACCCCATGAACAGCTGCAGATCCAGTATTGCCACCCTGACAGCCACACTACAAGCAGCCCCACAGCTGGGCACTGGCAGGGTGGCAGCAGATGTGGAGGACAGAGGTGTTATCCCTCACTCACACTCATTCCCCAGTCTGGCCTGTGAAAAAGCCAAATGGACAGTGGCAGATTATGGTTGATTACCAGCAATTGAATGCCAATACTAATTGCTTCTTTAGGAGTAATCATTGCTAGCATGAACCAAATGACAGTGTTCGGATTCTTTCAACATTTAAATATTTCTCCTTCCCTTGTCCCTAGCACCTGGGAATGCACAGCAGATCTAAAAGACACGTTACCCCACATACCTGAGAATGGAAATGCTGCCTCTCTGAAAATTCTTATGCAGAACTGTCAAATCAATAATTTACATAAAAAACCCTCTTTTTTTCAACATTTTGAAATTAAGACTTGCCACTTGGAAAGCCTTTTCACTAAGGTATGGGGTTATGGAACAGTAGCGTATTTCTTTATGTCATGACTCATTTTAATTAAATGTGCTTCCAAATCTACGGGAAGTGTAATTTATAGGAAAATGAATGCATCATGAGATTGACTGTATAAATAGATAGTCATGTGCCTTCAACCATGAAAAAAATTGTGGTTTTTTTAACAGGACTTGGGGATTTTTCTGCTTTCTCAGAAGCTTACTACACTGCACAGCCTCCCCAGGATCAGAGATGCAAATGCCCCTTGAAGGAGACATTTCAGTCTCTTTAGAAGTTAGCCAGAATGTAGCCCTAAAAAAGAAATAATCAGACTTTTAAACAAATAAATACTTGAATACAGGTAACCACAATATAATCAGCAGTTTTTCTGTTCAACAAACAGCCACAGCCGCCTATCACCCCCACACCTCACTACATTAGACTCTCTCTCCATAGTCAGTAGAGGTTGTTCTAGGATGATCCGAAAGTTCATTCAGAAAGTGCCACAATGCACATCAAAACCAGCACAGTAGGCGACACTTTAACGTGCCTTAATTGAGCCTCCCCTGATAGAGGAGGATTCCCCGAGCCCTTGCCTGGGCTCTGCAGACGAACGGGACTTTTCCACGCTTTTGCTCTCAGATAGTTGTTTATTAAGTCTTATCAGAAAAGGGAGCCAAGGCACGAGATGACTCACCTTAGAAAGCGCAAAGGAGAAGCCGAATTATCAAGATAACACTGTTCTTTTAAAGGTAAATTAACCAATGAAATCCCGAAATGAAAGATATTTTTACTTTTCTACCAATGTTCAATAAATCCTTCTGTCACATGAAAGGAACTGCGGCATTTTTCACCCAATCATCTCAATCCACTTTTGCCGCAGAAAATGGAGTAGAGAAAGAAAAAGGCCTAAAACAACAACAATCCTCCATTTTGAAGGTTTTGTTTCTTATCTATTTTGCTATATTAACAAACCCAACACCTCTAAATTTTCACCCTGTGACAATCTTATATAATGTTCTATCACCTAATTCACACCAGTGTAGATTCTGCTTCTTCCCAGAGGGTAGGTAATTTTCTCCATGGACGAAGGTCAAAGACAGGGTTGTCCAGGGGGTAGAACCTCCCAAAACAGGCAGAGAAATATTCCCTGCACTTTGGACTCCAACAGTAGGCAGAGACATTTCTGATGATGCTGTGCAGACACCCATTGTTGGGGATACTTCCCCTACAGGGGCTTCTCAGGCCGCCCTCAAAGTCACTACACCAAGCCCGGTGGGGCAAAGCAGACTCAGTTCTGAACTGCCCAAAGACACAGTGGTTTCTGCCTGTGTCTCGAAAACAAGGGAAATTTCAATGGATCAGGGAAATGAGTGGATGGTGCCGTCCTCTGTTCACACACCATGAGCCCAACAACAGAGGTGTGTTGATTTGGCACAGCCTGGTTTTTTGGTAGCAGGGGAGGGCCACAGAAGTAGCTTCTGTGAGAAGCTGCTGGAAGCTTCCACCACATCCAACAGAGCCAATCTCTGATGGCTCTGAAGATGGACATGCTGCTGGCCCAGTTAGAGAGGTTGGTAACGCCTCTGTGATGACATTTAAGAAGAAAATCAAAACAGCGCAGGCGCAGTTTTTTCCAGGGCTGGCAAGGCGCCGCTGCTCGGCCCATCCCGGGCAGCGCGTGGCAATGTGCTGCTGTGGCCACCGCCATCTTGGCGCGGCCCACAGAGAGCCTTGCCTGCCTGGCCGCCCCTAGGCAGCCATGCTGCGGGCAGAAGGGCAGGGGCAGCGGTAGCTTCTCCTTCCCAGTGCCCCGCATGAAGAGAGGCATCGAATAGTGCCAGCTCCGTGGTGACTGCCACTGCCCGCACGGTGACGGTGGGGCCGCCTGGCCAGCGGCAGAAACAAGGCGAGCAATTCCCTGACGCGGAACTTAGCTGAGATCAACCTCTCGGCGCTACAGGATGCTGCAAGAATCCTTGAATTAGTGGAACTTGTTGGCAATGGTACCTACGAGCAGCAGTTTTTCTTCTAGTCAGAGAAAAAGAGAAAGTGAGGACATGTGAGGGAGAACAACATGGTGTCACCAAGGTCAGTGGAAAAAGAGGAGGAGCAGGTGCTCCAAGCGCCAGAGCCGAGATTCCTCTGTGGGCCGTGGTGAGGACCATGGTATAGCAGGCTGTCACCCTGCAGCCCATGAAGTCCACGGGGGATGCAGAGATCCACTCACAGCCCGTGGGAGAAGTGCTCACGCCGGAGCCGGTGGATGCCAGAGAAAGCTGTGATCCAATGGGAGACCTGAATGGATATAGAGGGCCCCGGCTTCCAGAGATAGAGGGCCCTTGCTTCCAAACTAGAGCAGCCTATCCTTAGAGGACTGCACCCTGTGGACAAGTAACCCTTGCCGCAGCAGTTTTGGGAAGACTGTTTTTGCCCATGGGAGGGAGTCATGGCATAGCAGGAAAAAGACTCCTCTCCCTGAGTGAACAGAAGAAAATCCCGAGTGATGACCTGACCAAACCCCCATGCCCTGTCTCCCTGCGCTGTCAGTGAGAAGGAGGGAGGGGCTGGGGGGGAAAAGGGTGTTTTACAGGCTTATTTTACTTCTCATTATCCTCCTCTGACTCTGTTAATAATAAATTTACTTTATACCTTTAAATTTCAACCTGTTTTGCCTTTAGAGGGTTTTCTCCCAGTCCTCATCTCAATTCATGAGCCCTTTAATTTTTTTCCCTCTCCTCTGCCCAGCTGAGAGCAAGAAAGGGTGAGCGAACAGCTTTCATGGGTGTCTGGCATTTGGCCAGCGTCAAACCGCAACAAGAGGAAAGGTAAATGACAACCTTTAATTTGAGTTGCTTCAAGCAAACTACTGAACACCAAATTTCACAGAGTAGCTTCTACTGCGTAAGCAGAGCTATCATTAATTTTGGTTCTAACTTCCAGTGCTCAAGACTCCTGCAGCTCAGTGCAATAAAATGATGCAGATAAGGACATTGCAGCTAAGAAATCTGGCTTTGGTCCTGGAGGGAGGATGGCTGCCACAGCAGGGTGCTCTGAAAAGCCTTTCCTCTGGACAACACAACCCATGCCTCCAGGACAAAAATGAACTGTCCCAATGGGATCTTTCCAGGGAATAAATTCAGTCTGGCACCACAAATTATGCACTGGTAATTTCAGCTGTAAAGATAAGTGCATGGGAAGTTCAAAACTGATGGAGAGCCAGTGCAAGTATAACTTTGTTACTCCTATTCCTGCAGAGTGACAATAGCTTTCACCATCTAGTTACATACCCCCTAAATCCTCTTTAGGGGAGTGAAACAGATTCTTGTGGTGGTCTTTGTTTCAGAGCTGAGTGGAGATTTAATGGTGCAACCCAAAAGGCACCAGGTTTCTGGTGACAAGTCACACACCCCAGCTGAGGCACAGCACTTTGGTTTCCTGCTCTCTTCTCCCAGATTAGAGAAGGGCTTGCACCATACACAGCTTCCTCACCTCCCAGGCACACCAAAAGCTGCCTCACCATGTGAGCTGACACCAGCATATGCTGTGTGAGGAACCACCCACATCCAGGTTTCTCTGTGCTCTGGTACCTCCTGATTCCAGGGGTCCACCACTGTGCTGGGCACAGCACCTTTGCTTGTAATAAAAAAGATCATCACAGATTTTAGTCTAATAGGCAGAACAGCACTTGGAGAGGATGAAAGAATTATCAGCACTTTAGAGATAGGGAAGAAAGTCACAGTAAGATGATGTGATTTTCTTAGGGTCACCAGAAGTGCGCAGAGAAGCAGAGATGAAACTTGACCACGGGACTCGGGGGAAGGCATCCTCATCTGTTATTAGGAATAGTGTGGCCAGCAGGACTAGGGAAGTGATTCTTCCTCTGTGCTCAGCACTTGTTAGGCCACACCTCAAGTTCTGTGTCCAGTTCTTGGCCCCTCAGTTTAGGAAAGATGTGGAGATGCTGGAGCATGTCCAGAGAAAGGCAACAAGGCTGATGAAGGATTTGGAGCACAAGTCTGTTGAGAAGCAGCTGAGGGAGATTGGGGTTGTTTAGCCTGGAAAAAAGGAGGCTCAGGGGGGACATTATCACTCTCTACAACTCCCTGAAAAGAGGTTGGAGCCAGATGGGGGTCGACCTCTTCTCTCAGGCCGCTTGTGACAGGACAAGAGAACACAGTCTTAAGCTGTGCCAGGAGAGGTTTAGGTTGGACATTCAGAGGAATTCCTTCGCAGAAAGGGTGATTAGACGCTGCAATTCGATGCCCTGGGAGGTGGTGGAGTCGCCGCCCCTTGAGGTTTTTGAGGAAAGACTGGATGCGGCACTCGGTGCCATGGTCTGGTTGACAAGGTGGTGTTGGGTCAGAGCTTGGACTCGCCGGTCTCAAAGGTCATCTCCAACCAAACTGACTCTGTGATTCTGAGATTCTGTAACCAAAAATCCTCATCGCGGACCATAAAAGCAGTGATAAGAGCACTGAAGAAAATAACCCAGAGAGTGTCAGATATGGACTCGATCCTCAATTTTTTTTTTCCTCTTTTGAAATAAATGGTACATTCAGAATATCCCAGAAATGGACCCCAAAAAAAAAAAAAAAAAAAAAAAAAGGGTTCCAAGCAGCAGAAACGTGACTGTGGTGCAGCCTCGGGTGGTGTTACCAGGCTGGCTAACACAGTGCTCACCCACCACTTCTTCTGGCCTCCTTGGACACCTGCCTGTGCTATGGATCCCTGGACTTTCTCAAGCTCAAGAGCAAAATCTGTTTCTGCTTCAGGTCTTTTGAAATAGGATTTCACATTGAATGGCTCTCCCAGCACAAATTTGGCAAATCCCACGTTTCATCATATTTGAGATGAAAAAACACAAAAGTGTTTCTTTCCTTTGACACACAACTTCAGTCTGCGAAGAAGAAATTCTGATTTCATGCCATTCCTACACAGACCCCAGAGCTGCCAGTGCCTGCACAGCAGTCACTGGGTACTGCTACCATAGCCTTTATTGCACAGGGCAGAAAACACACCTGCGTTTGGACTTTTTGATAAACAGTACAACGAGTCCCGACTGGTTCTGGGTGAAACTGCTTCATGGTGGGGTCCTGCTGCTGTAGAAGGCATCTGCTGACACGGCCAGCAAGCTGCCTCCCCTTCTGGCAAACCTCTGAAGAAGTAGAAAGGATTTGGAGGCAACACATCCTGTATTTGCAAAGTAAACAATTCACAGAAGAGCCACTGAAGGGAAGTCACAGGGGTATGAGTCACTCCTTGTATAAAAATCAGACAAAGTTTTACATTACATGATACTGTAAGAGGGATGAGCTGGATGCTCTTTCATCCTGCAGTCCCCAGCTCACTTCTTGCTATCACAGGTAACACCTTCCCCCTTGTTCCATCCTTGTAGGTTCCCTGGTACTCTCCATTCCAGCAGAAGGGCTTTGGGTCATTCAAGTCCTTCAAACATTTCCAGGAGAGGGATGGTTGATGCCCTCTCCTCTGTGAACAAGACTTCTGCTCCCAGTACTACTTAACTCTCCTGGAATGGTGACAGCTCACTGCCACCTCTCCTCAAACAGTGCCACAAAATTTTAAACAGAAGCCTTGCCAGTGACTTCCCACAGCACCAGCTACCAGCAATGCAGGTTTCAATTAAAGGGTTTGCTCTTCTCCTGAGAGGCTTTGGAGGAAAATGAAAAAATAAAAAGAAAACAAGGTATCAAAAGATTCCAAGATAGCAGAAACTAAGTATTTTGCTTCTGATAGTCTCCAGATTTTATACCTGCTTTCACAGTATTTGAAGCCTTCATCAAAATTTTTGAATATTTGAGATTAGCAATAATAGAAGATCAAGTAAACCATATTAAAAATACTAGCAATATTAGGTAAACACTTAAATGTTCCCTGCTATGGACCCCATTATGAGATTTAACTTCGAAAAACCTATACAAACTTTTGAGATGTATGGAAGGTGTGTTGCAAGATGTGGTGAAGAGAGGAATACAACAACAAGCTCCAATTTTAGCTATTTTCGTGCTCATTTCAGCAGCTCAGGAATTTACAGTGGGGGGTCTTGAAAAAAAAGCCAGTCAGGAAAAACCCCCAAATTCCTTCAAATGTGTGTCATAACTGTGTAGCTGGAGCTGATTGATGGGAAGATCTTTCAAATTCCAGATCTAAAGCTAATCCAGGAAGTTGCATTTTACAGCCAGGGTGAGTAATACCACTGGCTTTTGATCTTCATCAGATTCAATTTTTAAAAATATTTGCAGATCAAGTTAATTGTATGTGAAGCCCTTCTCCTAAAGGGTCATGCAAATTCTTCCCATTCTTCCCTCCTAAACATTCCCTTCACATACAGCAAGTCTACACCCATGATAAGAGAAGTGAAACAGGGACAGGTAGTTTCTTATATGAGGGAGAGCAAACACCTGAGCAGCAAGTCAAGGCCTTTGAGTGGATGAGGAAACAAATCATCAGCAATCAATCAGTGAGTCCCAGAAACTCTGCAAGCCCACCTTTATAAAAGCAGGTGGCTTTCTTCAAATACTGAAGCCTTTAATCTGAGAAAGAGTCAGAGTGGGTGCAGGGCAGCCCCTCCAATGCTGCCTTTCTGCAGGTCTCTAATGTAATTCATCTTTGCAGCTCTTCTTTCTGCCTTTTCAGGAGATCAGGGCCACAAGGCAGAAACACCTCACAGTACCTCATGAACCGGCCAGTCATTAAAACACCTGCCTGAGCAGAAGAGCTGAAATTTGGGGATGTGTTGAAGTACTTTTAAGAAAAGGGACTACAGAAAAACTAGTGGGGATGGAAACCAGGGGTGAATACGTAACAGTTAAGTCTCGTTTGGCACAAACTCTTTCTGAGAAAAAGCTGGAAAATCTTACAGTGCACAATAAAAAATTAGAGATGGCTTAATCCTTTACCCCTTGGTGTGGGGGAAAAGCTTTGGACTGCGGGAACTGCAGCTGGGATCTAGTGCCGAAAATAGATACAGCTCTGAGAGAAGCCCTTCCAGAACTTGGAGCTTACACTGTCCTGTGCAGTGGAGTTCAACCACTCCCTGAGCTCTGTCTTGTACTCATCAGCCCTGCTGTGTCAAAACTATAGCAACTTGGAATGATTCCCCTTTCCAGCTGAGCTGATACCAGCCGTGCAGAACAGGTGGATTATTTGTCAGTACAGAGGATACAGCGACACATGCAGAGAAACAGCCTAATCTCAGACTCCTTCTAACCCCAAGGAATATACATCTCTTTCATGCAACTGATGTTGAAATCTTTTCTGGAAATTTGACACTTTTATAATCTTTCTATTCTCAGCATACATATGCCTTTTGAGCTGATGTTCCCCTTTATATGGAGAAGATGACAATTCATTGTAGCTTAGTAGGCTGTGAAGAAACATCACGAGATCAAACATTTGGAGATCTAGAACAACATTTACCAAAATCTATTGTTCAGCCACATACTGATTACCTGTCAGTGGGAGCAGGCATTTCTCCCTGTATTGTTAAACACGCTGCTCCATAAAGCCCACATTACAGACTGAAGGCTGGTGAACATTAATAGCAATGTTCACATTGATTTCAGAATGATTCCTTTTGGTTCTCTGTACCTGCCACAAAAACCCTGCAGGGAATTGTCATCTCACCCCTCTGGTGTGGCTGGGAAGACTTCAAATGACTTGCAGTCACTCTGCCCCAGCCCTGCCACTTACAACCATACTTATATGCTCTCATATTTACACTCCCTTTGTATTCATACATTAATATGTGTATTTTCTGCCCTAACAATGGAGTTGCTCTGTGCTATCCTTTGTGCCAGAGCCACTGAAGAACTGCTCAGTTTACTGATGAAGACTCCACAGCCAGATCCAGAGAAGCCAGCTAACCGCCAGCTTCCCTTTCCTCACTGCAGAAAATTGTCTAGACAAGCATGAAGCCACAAGTCAGACGGGAGTAAAGAACAGAAAACCCTGTGCCATGAGCTTTTCCTGCCACTGGATGAAGAACAGACCTTGTTTCTCTCCCATCTGAAGGCCCTCAGTGCTGCACATGGGATGTTCTGGTGTTACCTGGCAGCTGTAGCAGGCACCAGGACACCACAGTGAAAGGCTCCCATCCTGCCTGAAGGACACGACCAATGTTCAGAGATAAGAAACCTTGCTTTGATTCTCATCCCCCATTTGAGGTGTTCCACAAAGAATGTGCTTAGATGAAGCTGCTACCTCAGACAACAGAGGTACAAGCCCTTAGATGAGCCTCAAAAGAAATTCAGTCCTGCTCCTCCCTTCTCTGGGATGGAGCCTGTACCTCCAAGATGGGCCAGTACCTGAACAGGAAGAGCAGAGACAACAAAGACATTTTGAGAAAGCACTGAAAGAAAGACTGTCCTAGGGACCACACCTACATCAGATTTTGATCCAAATCACCATGGATTTTTTTCATTCTGAACATGAAAATGCCATGAGGTGCTTTAGGCTTTCAAGACTTCCAGGCTTCACCACAGGGAGGACATCCAAACCCTGCTGGGCTGGAGCCAGCCAAGTGCAGACCTCAACCCTGATACACAGCCGAGCTACTGACAAGGAAAGGGAGGATATCAAGGATTCAAAACATATAGAAGTGCATCTATTGCAGGCTGGCTTATAAAATCACTTATCCCAGTCTAAGTGAAACAATTTGTTTTCACTGTTGGGGAAGATCTATAAGAAATACTTTCCTGGCTGCCAACATGTTTATATGTATGTTTTTTAAATATGATATTTGTTTATGTGCCAAAATTCAGATGGTTACACAACAGCCTTGACACTGAAAACACAAGCTGGGTTATACACTAATATTATTTGGTGGGGAAATCCGTATAAACAATTTAGCTCTAACTGTTTATAGCAATTCTTACGTAAGAGGGGGGAGACAGAGGACATCAGTCCAGTTCAGTAACATCATCTTAACCATGTGGCCTTTTAGTATGTGGGGGCTGAGGACACCATCCTGCCCTCAGCAGTGATCCTCCTTAGCTTTGTGTTGACGGTTTATCTGGATAACTTTAAAAGGAGTAGGAATTTAAGTATGCCTTTAAGGGCAAAGTCTAGACTAATTTTTTACTATTAGCTATTAAATAATTGTTCAGTTGTTACTCTTAATTAGATGAGCAAAGAAATGCAATAAGGATACGGTTCCTATCGTTACTTCAGTGATTTTTCCTGGAATCCTATTGGAGTACTGCAGCCCAAAATGGAGCTGTCCTGACTCTGCTATGATGAACTTGGACCAGTGCTATGAACAGAAGATCAGAACTGAGAGCCAGGAGACATTTCTACAAAGAACGCTCAGAAATTAGAACTGAATTCCACAATTGCTAGAATTTGCCTGCATACTTCATCTGAGCTCTGCTTGCTGGATTAAGCAGGTAACTCAAGTCTAACTTGGTCATGTCTACTTGCTCGATTGTCTACTTATGGCACAGGTGGGACAGTTCCTGATGTGCCTGGAGGGATCCCTCCCTCGTGGGTAGCCTTTGCCCTACTTACTTTGCTGCTAGTTCTTTATTGGTGCAGTTTCAGTAAAAGGGCTGTGGTAAGTGGGACTGCATAATCGTGAACTCCCTGCCAAAAAATGCCTTCTGTTCTAAGTACAGAAAAGGGGAATTCACATTCCAGCTCGTAGGGAAACAAAAGTGGTTAAGTGATTAGCATGAAATCGGATGAGCTGAAACAGATCTGGAATTATAGCACATCTGCCTTGATTCCTGAGCCAGGACTTTAGTGATATGGTGATGGCTATTTACCCACTGTCCACCTTCCCCTCAAAGATCTTTATCTCACTTGTTTGAAGACAGAGAAGAAAAATGGGAACATACAAAGAACATGAATGTCTAATTTTCAGGTGCAGCCGGGAATATGCAGAAGACGTGATCCCTGCAGCACCCTGCATCTAGCCTAGCCACTAATCCCTTTTGAGTAATACTAAGCAGCAAAGACCACATCTTCCACAGAGCATGACCTTCTTGTCACTGGCTGTGGCACTCAAAACTGGCAGACCGGGAATTTCAAGCTGCTTTGAGAAGACCCCTTGCAGTAAAGACATTCACATCATTTGTCCCATCAAGGCAGTGCTTGGGTTTCCTTGTCCCCTCATTCAGTGTATTACCATTACTTCCCTTTGTGTGTGATCTCTGCGGCTCTGTGTTTGGAAGGATTCAAAGTTTCCCCGTTTTTCCTCCTATATACTTCAGTGTGTCTGTTTCCACTGGGCTGAACTACATGAACAAAGCACATAAACGGGATTCTGTAGGTCTGCCTCCTACAATTTCCTGGGAAAGTAGTTTAAAGTAGACAGCAATTTCTTCTGAATGCCTGCAGCTGTTACACATTAGCAAAAGACCCCACAGGTGGGGAAAATGCACGGAACTGGAGATGTGCCTTCCTGGGGCTTTCCCGCTCGCCTTCTGCCGTTTCCAGAGTGGAGGTGACAGCCAAAGAGGGTCTCTGCTCTCTTTAACCACAGGCAGTTAGCTTCTGTCTCCCCACTTGGCCAAAACTTTCTTCTTTCAAGATCCTGAAAATGTCTGCTGGATAAAGGCCCCTGGAGACCCTGTAAGCCAGCAGGCAGGTCCTCCTCCACCCCAGGACTGCCAGTCCTGCTTTGCCTCTCTTTCAGTGTTAATACAGGGGTACAAAATAAACATTTTAAAAGATAATATTTTCACGTCATCAGCTCGAGTATTCAAAGTTTAGGAAATATTAGAATGCAAACTGCTTTGCAAATGCAAAATATACTTCTAGTTATCTGTGTGCATGTGTACCATGATACACCATGGCACATTCTCAGAACACCAGGTCTCATGTGCTGCACAGCAAATATCATCCATTAGGGATGGATCTCATCCAGTAAGAAAGGAAGATCTAGTCTGTCTAAGCTCTACTATATTTGCCACAGAAACTGGACCACATGTGGGGCACGGAGCAGAGGACTGCAAGCTGACAGACAGCAGACTCACGGATGACTTCAGGATAGTATGATCATTTAATTTTATCCCTCCACAAACAGCATATCTGTGTGTTGTTAAGCAAATAAAACCAAAACCTCTTAAAAGTGGCTGCAAATGGTACATTCCTCATTCTCTGAGATGCCTCTTATTTTTACAGCTACATGGGTCCAGTGCTGCAGGTTAGATGAAAAGTTCATTTGCACTCCAACAAATAAAATAAAATTAAGGAACATCCTCATCCTTGCCCTGAAGGCAGTAAGATCCCAGATCATGCAAACAGAGCGAGAACATGACCAGTGAATAAAAGTTTGCCCTGATTTCTGTACACAGCAACCAAGCCAAAGATGCAGGGGCAACTCTAAGGCTGCGTTTCCCAGTTTGTGAATGCTTGACCCATTAGTCTTCACAGTAATTTAACACACAGGTGCAATCTGAGGTATTTAACAGAGATTTCTGCTTTGAATTTGATGTATAGACAGTGGCCATTGCTAATTTTAATTTTCAGTTCTTTTGTAGCATTCTTAGTATCAATGTTGATTCGACATGTCTCGCAAAGATTCTTATTGTGCACAGAGACCAGCTTACTCAGCATTTACAAACAAGAGAAGAATGGTCTCTGATTTATAACCCATACTGAGAAGGAAGGGTCTTGTCTTTTCTAGAGGAAATGCATAGGTTACTATTTAATTACCAGGTTGAAGAATTTCTCTCTACACATTTCTCTAGATCCCACTTCCCATGTAGCCCCACATGCTGTCCAGTGCTTCCAGCTATTGGGTTTGGACTATTTTTGCAGGTCTGCACTATTAGCTGTGTTTAAGGCAGTCTCTTTATAGAACAACTATACCTGTGCTCTGCTAGCTCAGCTCTAAATACAGACATTAATTCACATACAAAGCAAAGATCCAGTCTTAGAGCCTACCTTCTGCTAAACTGATACTCAGGCATGTAAAATTAGACTAAATTTTAAGTCAAAGACCTTAATGCCACCTCCACATCCCGCTCAAACCCCAGACCGCAATGTCACACCCAAACACTGATGACACCTTTCTAGATGTGAAGTGGCAGCTGCCTGTTTCACTTGTAGTTTGAATGAAGTCTGTCCTATTGGCATACGTATTCTCCTGTCCAAAAGTACCACCAGCCCCTGATCAAGCAGAATCCTTCTTCCTCAAGCCATTTGCAGCACCAGATATCAAAATTTCACCTCCCTTCTTCCCTGATCCAGCCCTACAGGGATCATTTCAAAGAATAAAAAAAAAAAGAAAAAAAAAAAAAAATCCAGTGCTAATTCTTTACCCTAGGACAAGCTGGGACTCAGTGTTCTTTTTCCTCAGTAAACAAAGCCCACAGCAGTTTGAAACAATTAAGTGTGGGTGTTAATACCCAAACACAGGACAGACGTGAATCACAGACACAGTACTGCAGCGCCAATAGAGATAACTTTGGGATGACAACTGCTAATGACAACAGGGATGGGGTTTTGATTTCTGCAGGGTCTCACCTACAGTGGAAACAGTGCAAAAGCTCGGAAGAGTTACTCCTGTGGGGAGGCATTTGCTTATAGTGCACCACTTGCATCCAAGTTAGCACAGGTATCCTTTCAGTTGGCTACATTTCATTTACACCAGAGTTGTTGTTCCGAGAAGAGATTTACTGCTTAGGGCACACAGAAAAATTAGCAACTTCAGCAAGATACTGTGAGTGGTTCCCCTTTCAGATCCTGATGAGATAAGATTTGTTACATTCCTCTGTTCACCATCATATGGCTTCTCTGAAACTACATATGAGAATCAGGGACCACCAAAACTTCACAAATGATTGGCTCCTTTGGCTTATGAAAGTTTGTGACCAAAATAGATAACAGCATCGAACAGCACACCAAGTGACGGTGAGACTCACAAACAGTACTGAAAGAGAAAAACATACCGCACTTCAAACACAGAAGCTTTCTATGTTTAAATCTCAGGTCTTAGGTTTATTCAACATGAAAATGTCTCAAATATTTCACACCCTGTAATGTAATGACTAAGACTAGGATTGCAGGACAGCACATAAAAGAGGTGGAATTAAAAAAGCCAACTGAAATTGGAAATCACCTTGTACTTTTAAGCCTTTTTTGAGCATTCGTTTGGGTTTATTTTTAAAAAGGCTGGTAGCTCTGAAACAATACCGAACGGACATGACTAAATTCTCTGTTTCACCTTGCCTTTTATGGCTCAAATCCATCATATACAAATTACTAATGTTAAATTTTGAATGTACTTATCTAAGATTTTAACTAGTTTTAGGCATACAGTATTTGAAATAGTGGCAATGCATTATCCTAAAATCCTATTTTGGCTAGCAGCAAAAGGATCATCAAGGAAATTATGGCAGATCCTGATGAAACAGTAACGGTTTTATCCATCCCTACAACTGAAATTCCCATAGGCCTAGAGCTGGTCTGTGAATCAGCAATGCATTTGTGCCAGGAGATGTTTATTCAGCCTCTGTCTTGTGTGTGTCTCACAGCTTTCTTCCCAGTACCGTTGGCTGCAGAGAAGTTACTTGACTAGGGGCCATCAGTCAGATGGTGCAAAAAATCCTCTTTTTCTGGTAAAACAACTCTTCTCAAGGCAGAAAAATTATATTTAAAAAAACACAGAACTTTTAACACGCAAGGCCAGGTTCTCCTGCAACAGCCTCAGCAGAGCTGTGAAAACTTACACAGGCTGACAACTGCTTCATTTAAAAAGCTTTCAGGGGAATGCAGGGGAACATCCTGCCCTGGAATTGAAGGTTCCTCAGGGATATTCTGGCTGGAGACATTTATATTTCTGCCTCATTTCCAGCCCACCACCATTCCTGGCCTTCTCTGCAAGGAAGAAATGGGTCTGAGAGCCAGACTCATTTCTCATTCATTGTCATAAAACCTTTGTTTATTGCTCTCACACCTTCTTATTGCTGGAATTCCTCACAGGTTTCAAGCTTGCATTACTCATTGGGATCAACCTGATGGAGGAGCAGAAACCAGCAGGTGACTCAGGATGAAAATAGGGAAGGGATTTGTTCCCCATCAGAGAAGGGAAAGCATAGCTGTGATGCAGTTTGTAAGGGCCTTCCCAAGGACACGGCCCATTTGTACGCCAGATTTTAGAAATAAAGGTTAAAGAAGTGCCTGTCTTTCAGAGTGCTGAGCAGTCTTTAACAGCTGCAATATGGCATGTACTAGAGATCCCAGAAATATTTGTGCAGATCAAAACCATAACAGCAGCTCAGATCAGGGCCTTGCCATTGCCAAAGGGGGTCTAAACTTAATGTCTCTTGCTGGAGGCACTACGGTTGACCTTAGGTAGGGCCTCAGGGGTGAGAGAGCTTCTGGGAGAAGAGATCAGGACCTGTCCCTGTGTTGGACAGAGAAGAGTCAAGAGTGAAATTGAGCCTGGGAAAACAGGGGTGGGAGGAAGATTTTTAAAATTTTAGTTTTATTTCTCACGATCTTATTCTGTAATTAACCGGCAATAAATTAATCCAATCATTCTGAGGTCAAATCTGGTTTTTATGTGACAGTAATTGATGAGTGATCTCCCTGTTCTTATCTTCACCCACGAGCTCTTCCATCTTATTTTCTCCCCGTGTCCTATTGAGGAAGGAGAGACAGAGCACGGCAGGGTGGGCACCTGGCAGACAGTCAAGTTTAACCCACCAGAGTCAGCAAAATGCACACCAATCCCTAATCAGAAGAGCAGTGTTCTCCCTCATCTGAACTATGAGGTAATTTGAGTCACATGGAAATTACACTCTATCCATTTTTTTGTTTCATTTCTGTAGCTATAAGACACTTCTCTTTGATTTCAGGGTATGAAAAGGTCACACCCAATGGGGATGAGAAAACAAAGAACATGTTTAGAAGTCTCAGCAACATCTCAATAGAGGCCTAGAGAAGAGCTGGAATTGTCTGTGGCTGTCCATGTCTGTCTGCATTATTGCACAACTGTCCTGCGTAATTTGTTATGATTATTTGGATCCCGTGCCAACTATTTCACACAGTGCAGTAAGGCCATTAGTCACAGAAAGGCACATGGAAGTAGGTCTGCCTCATAATTATCTACAATAAAACATGAGAACAATAATTAAATCCTAATTTCATCATCTGCTTAAATAAGTGAGGCTGAGGAGCCCTTTTTACTTCTTGAAATGCTGCTTTTCTCTTGAAGCCTATATTTGACAGGTTAGCAAGGGAGTAGCACTCTGAGTACAAACTAAAGCCTCCAGGACAGTGACAACATTCCTCAGGGTATAATTTAATTCCTTATTTTACGTAGTTGGAAAAAAAGGAAGTAATTTGCACAGGGGTTTTCAAAGCAAGGACAAAGTAGGAAGGCATAGTATGTTTCAGCATTGCTTCTCATGCTCTCTTTTCCTCAGAAAATAGAGAGTAAGAAAGGAAAAACAAGAATTCTTTCAAATGGAAAGACTGCATGTGGTGAAGCCAAAGGCTGAATGTGCTTCCTATGCAGTTGATTAAATTTTTAACAGACTCAAGTCCTCCTCTTTTCCACCATTCCCAGATTCCAAGAGTTTCCAAGAAATAGCCCCCATTCTTAGTATTGGCAAAAAGAGAGGCCTGCTGTTACTGAAGCAAGTCACCAGGTTAAGAGATGCTTAGAAACAACATGTTCTCTATTTGCTTGGCAACAGAAGGAAGTTTTTCAGGTGGAGCTCCATGCCTGTGGCTGGGACGTGTCTGTGTTCCACACTGCAGTTGGCGTCAGTCTCAGAAAAAAATTCCCTTTTCTTCTGCAATACGGCCATCTGCCAAGTCAGAAGTGCATGTGGAAGGCACTGAGCATCAGAGCCTCTGATTCCAGCAAAAGAGCCAGCACACTGCAGTCTTCCTGACTCCAGTGGTTACCCAAATCTTACACTGGCCCCAGATGCAGAAATCAGCTTGCACCAGGAAGAAAAACAGGAACTCCAGACTTCAGTGGGTGACTAACAGAATCCCAGAGCAGTAACAGAATATCAGTATTAGCAAAGATTAACAACTTTTAAATACCTTCCATCCCTTTCTTACCACGACTAGCTCTCCTGGTAGTCCCAAGGATTGGTACCATTAAAATTTCCACCCCTTATTCTAAGATTACCCTTGGATTATCTCCTCTTTTAAATCCCTATAAAAGCAACCTCACACGTCTCCCAGAAAGCTGTTCAGAATGGTTACAAAACTTTTGGCAATTTTCAGCTTCATCTATCAATAAACTATTAGTTTTGGCATCAGAATTAACCTTAAACTGAAGGAAGCACCCTCTTTATATGTTTATAGAGAGACTTGGCATGCTTTGTAAAACTACCATCTGCTTGGCTTTAACGGCAAAAACCTCCCGCTCTTTTATTTCTTAGAAATGAACCTCTGAAGGCTGACCTGGCCATCCTAGGAATCCTTCTCCACCATTCAAGGTAATTTAGTTATTTAACTGCTCTTAAATATCAGGGATCAAAACTATACACAGTACTTCAAATAGGGTCTCCAAACAGCTTCTACAATTATACTAATACTTTAAATTTGTTTCTACTAAGGAATTAAAGCCTTATAAGGTCTTCTTACATCTGAGCCACAAAGGCAATCCATCCTTTACTCTGCTACTCCACCCTCTCTTAGGAATAACTTCCCAGGATATTGCAAAAGTTCTTTCTCCTTTTATCCTAAAAAAGCAACTGGACACTTCATGTTATTGCCTTCAATCCTCAGATCAAAGGAGCATAATTTAGTTTTGTAAAAAAAACAGTCCTCCACAGTAATGACAATCCCAGCTGTGTCATCTGCAAACTTCATAGCCAAATTTCTGTATAATGAAGGAATATAATAAATAAGGTCAGTCCTAGCTTCAGTACTCCTGGTGCCTAACTTAGTCCATCTTTATCTCGTAATTTCCATGATTATTTCTTCCACTGAAGAGAAGATCCTCATGGAGGCTAGAGATCAGTGTTTTGCTTGACTCTCGGTTATGTCCATAGCATTACCCTTTAAGAAGTCAGTCATCTTTTTGCAAAATACATTAAATTAGTTCTGAAATGACTGCTCTTGTGTGCGTCTGTGTGAAGATTTTTTCTTTAGCCCCTTCCACTGCCTCCCCACCCTCGGTCACCCTTCCCTCTTCCATTTCAAGAGTTGATACATTTAGCAGAGAATTAGGAAATGTATAAATTTCAGGGCAGAAGAGTTTTCCATTTTTGAAGATAGGCACGGTATCTGCCACTTCTCTGTTCCCGAATTTACAGTTTTTAATTAAAGTCTCTTCAAATCCATCTGCAGTTTCAAGTGCCATTTTTTTCAGTAGCCAAGAAGAGAGCTTACTCAGGGACCATCGTATTTTCATAACGATTAGCCTAAATTTTGCTTCCATTCCAGATGTTAAATTTACCTTACCACACTTACATTTTCACTATAGACTCTAACATTAACTTTATATATCAGCCTACTGAAAACTGAGTTAAGGCATTAATTCAGGATTTGGGCAATACCTCAACCTACACAACTGCCTTCAAGTACATTATCTCGACTTCCTCCACAGCTGTTCTCCTGCTTATGAGGCCGAATTTTTTCCCTCCGTTACTCTTTTTTTTTTTTCCACGTTTCATTTCAGTTTTTTATCCATTACTAGTCTGAATCATGCGTGGTCCTTAGATATTCATTCTGCCCTTGCACTCTGTGTAGGTTCTGGATTTACCCTTGCTTGGGGTGTTTGCTCAGCTGAGGAGGTCCATTACTGTTCTTTATGGTACCCTCTTACTTCATGGAAATTAAGCCGAAGCCTTGTGATTTCAGCTGAAATTCTATGTCCTGTCTCCAGAGTCTGATAGTCCCACTTCAGTTTAAGCTCAGCCAGATGTTTCTGTGTGCTATTCCAGCCTCCCATTAGAACTGACAATACCTATTTGTGCCAGGACTTTCCCCTCCACCTGCCATCTACATGCAAAGGCCAGCATCCAGAGCCTTTTTAGTTAGACTAAATTTGTTATGATAGACAAAGCAGTATTAACCTCACCATGGCTATTCCCAGCCAGCCACTTCTCTCACTAAGGCAAACAGCTCTTTCTCACAAGTGTAAAGCAGCACCAACCAGTTGTGAAGGAGCAGGTCTGATTTTCATCTTAAGGCATCCAAAAGAAACCATGATGTTCATATTCTACAGGCCAAAGGCATATTTGGATACAAAACCAGTTTGGGCTTAGCACTTCATGGATCCTTGCTGAAATTAATCTCTCTAATCAGAATTAATTTTTCCTTTCTTGAATTGTGTTTTTCTTGAATTTGTGATTCCTTGTAGCGGTAACTCAGCCCATTGGCAGGCCTGAAGGCATCCAGTAGGTTGACTTCCCCACTCATGACAGTGGTTCTGAGGGCGGCACCGAGGCCTGAGGGTTCCTCCCCCTGGGTGTCACCCTTAGAGGCATCTCCTCCCACTATTCTAGCTAGTTCTTTGTTCCTCAGTTCTCAATTGGTTAAGTTCCTTTTGCATATTCATGTATCTCATTGCTTAGTTAATTATGTTCTAGAAAGTTCATCCTGTTGTAAACCCCATTGGCTTGCCTATGTAAGTTCCTCCCCTTGTTATTCCCCATTGGTTCTCTGTCATTCCCCATCAATTCCCTATTGGTTCTTCCCTTGGATCCACCCCTGAGTCTCCCCGGTTTGAAAACTGCCCCGCAGCCTTTCTCAGAGCTTGTCCTGTTGCTTCTTCCCCCGCGGGAATAAAGCGGACACTGCTGCAACGAAGAGCCCTTCTCTCCTCCTTTGCCTCCGTCGGTTGCTAGGCAACACCCAGACTGCAGCCCGCTCCCTGAGAGCTGAGGGCAGAAGGCTCCCTAGAGAGCGGATTCCAACCGGCCTTGCACCAAGTGCT
The DNA here is from genome assembly GCA_014706295.1 of Lycocorax pyrrhopterus obiensis. Taxonomy (NCBI): domain Eukaryota; kingdom Metazoa; phylum Chordata; class Aves; order Passeriformes; family Paradisaeidae; genus Lycocorax; species Lycocorax pyrrhopterus. The sequence continues at coordinate 25,102,966 of JACSVZ010000013.1, forward strand.
TCCCCCTGACTGGGACACCATGGCAAGTCGTCTGCCAGGCCTCCGGGCGGCCAGTGGTCAGCGCGACAATTCCTCCCTAACATTATTCCAAAATAATTGATGAAAAGGTAGGATATTACACAACAAAACATCTAGATAATTTTGCAGCCCTCGTATTCTTAGCAAATATGATGATAAACCACAAAGCAGTCACTTCTACCAACAAAGCACTTCTCTCTCCTTTATATTCCTTAAAGCTTTCTGGGCCTGGTGGTCTTGCAAACTGTTTGGGGTCAGTGCACAGGTTACCTAGCTCTCCCTGCCTCACCTGAAAGGTCAAACTGATGAATCACTCCCTTTTAAAATACAAATTCAGGAAGTTTAGCTGCATTTTTTTCCCCACTTACATCACAGATTCTCAGCATCAAAGACCTCAGGCTGATCAGCCCAGGCTGTGTGTGGCACAGCATTGCACACACTCCTCCATGGGCATCCAAGCCCAGGTGGTGTCTGCTGACATGTTTTCAGAAGCCATGGGACTCTACAGTGTTCGGATATTAGAAAGGCACAAAAATGTTCCATGGTAAGAGAAAACCATAAGAGCAGAGCATTAGAAGTACCTCTGTTGTGAGAAAGAAAGCATTGGATGTTTCCTCCTGTCTTGAAGGCTGATGCAAAAAGGGATGTGAAAAACAGTGACTCTGCTTTGGGAAGGATGATCTTGGGTGGAAAGGTTTAGGTCATGTCCGTAGCATTCCAGTTAAGAACACCCAAAGTGAAGAACTTTGGCAGCAGCTTCAGATGAAACAATAAACCCACAGGAAGCCAATAGTTCTGAGACTCTCTCTTTCTGGCTTTGGCGATCAGGAAGGTTGAAAAGGGCAAGTTTATAGACTACACCCCTCAAGTTGGCTCTGTCACAAAGAGGGTCAGAGACAGACCACAAGGCCCTGAGACCTTTCTACCCCAATGAAGATCAAGATCTCTCCCTCATTTCCTTTGATCACCTTGCTGATTTTTGCCCACCCATCCATCACACATCACACCAGTTCTGTGGCCCACAGCCCTTTCTAAAGGCATGTCTCTGCTGACACCCTCAGCCTGTCCATGTGGCAGTTGCTCATCTCAGCTGCTCTGTGCCAGTTGTGTCCTGTCTTAGGTTACAATGCAAGATTTAACCAAAAGTATGTATTCTATTATCATCTTCACAAGCTGTGAGAGCAGGTGGGGCAGTGCTCCTTATCGCCTACCGTGACTCATCCCTGGTAACTCCCTCCCGCAGCTATCTCTGTTAATGGGCCATCAAGGACCCACCACGACTCACAGAATTACATCAGCTCATTGTGAGATGCTCCGCCCAGGGGGAGCAACCAAGCATTCCCACCTGGATATAATCTGGGGTTTGGAGCAGCACAAGCAGCCCTTACCTACTGGATTCCCAGAGGACAAGAGCTACCATTGGACCTTCAGGTGAAGTCCAGACTGTTTCTACAGGATCACTGCTTTGACGGGACCACTTCATCTGGACTGCTACCACCACCCTGACTAACAGGGTGTCAAGGTTGTATCCTGACTCTGTCAGTGTTCTTGTACTATTGCATTCATTTTTAATTTTCCTATTAAATTACAGTTCTGACTTGCGATCTCCCACTGGTTTGTTTTCAAACTAGTAGATGTCCCTACCCACAGGGACTCAGATCTGTACACGACTTCTGTGTACTTTATACCTGAACCACATCTCACACAGGGTCTCAACCTCGGCCAAGGCATCCTGGCATCACTGTAGCTTGAATGTTACTGGTAAAATCATCTTTACCACTACCCAGTTTTTTAGCCTTGGCCAGACAAGTCTAGACTCTCAGACGGTGAGGCCCAGCAATGGAGTTCAAGTCCCAAGCGCTTTCAGGGAAGTATTAACAGAGTGCCAGGGTACACCAGATTCCAGCAGCTCCGACCTAGATGATTTTCTTTTGCTGTATTGCCCATGACTTTCACTGCACTTGTTCCTTGGACTACAGCTGCTGCTTTCCTTCCCTAGCTTCTCCTATCTCCTTTGAGATAGTCACACTTGCCATTTCACCTGTGTCCTTTCCAGCCCTTTTGATCCTCACCTAATTACAAAGCACCATGGAAGCACCAATTCATTCTCATGCTCCTGCCACCCTCTTTTCAAAGGGCAACTGTGATGTCTCCAGATTTACTGACCTAACCACAGATAAATGCTGCCATTCAAGCCAGGACAGCGAACAACTGAGCACGTGAATGCAGGCAGCACAGAGAAGCTACACATAGATAAATCCTTTTGGAAAGTAAGGGTCATTCTCTAGTAAGCTTTGTCCCTAATGTCAGTGCAGCTGTGCTTTGTCACCCCAGGCTGCACGCACAGCATTGATCGGGGGGAAAAGGTCCCTTGTTCCCCGGTAATTCTGTGCACCAACCCAATAGTGCAGGTTTCTGCTATGATTCAGTCCTACGAAACATCTCAGGGAAAAAAAGAACACTGAATCAGCAAGTTTGCCTAGAAAAGTGATTCAGGACGACATCACCAACTACAACCCCAAAGCTCTCTGCTCTTACCACATGTAGGGGAACTCCCTTGGCAGAAGACTGCGAAACAAAGACAACTTCTCCAATCTCCTGACTCCCTTCTAGTCACTTGGCTCCCACTGCCTGCATTTCTAATGCTCAGCTACATTCCCAAAAGGAGAAGGAATGTGGTCCTCAGATAGGAAGTTAAATACTGCTTTCTTCAGCTTCTGCAATGTAAGGACTTTAATTCGTAAAGACTTCAAGATGGATAATGGAAGAAAAAGCATCCAAGCCCAAGGAATGTAGGACATAAATACTCTACTAGCCCACAGTAAGATGATCATGGCAGGTATCAGTTACAGGATGCTTGGCACAGTCTCTGTGACTGGAGTTCTAAATACCCATCCTCTCCACTCATGGATCTGAATCCAGATGTGTTATGAACCACCAGCCTTCTTTGGCTGCAGACTCTATTTGAAGCCAAAGGAGATGAATGGAAAAGCAAAAAGAAGTGTTAGGCAGAACAGCCCCATCGCCTCATTTCCCACACCAAGTCTTTGTGACTGAAAATCTCAGGACAAATCTTATCTTTCCTTAGCACAAGCGGGCGCTTGGCTGCGTGTGAGTTTGGGACAGGACTGGTCTCCCCAGGGACACAATGTGCCCCCATTTCCCTTCATTTCTGCCCAGGGTTGTACCTGGAGAGTATGATCCACCCTCTGAATGTGGCAGCACAGAGCTGCTACCAGGCTCAGCTTAAAAACCAAGGCAAAAATATGAAGAAATCGTAGAAAACAGAAGCACTCCCACTTGCCACTGCCAGACCTCCTTCCTTATCACAAACAGGAATGCCTGCTCTGGCAGAGTGGGCATTTGGAGAAATGCAGACACGTTACAAACCACCCACACACTGACACAGTTTTACCACCGACACAAAAACCGCCTTTATGCTGACTTCAGGTTTTCTACCCTCACTTCTCCCCATGATGAGACAAAAGCCCGTTGGGCACAGGGAAGTTTGTGGGATGAACACCAAAATGCTTGGAAACCACTGGCCTGGTCAAGGGGTCACTGCATAGAACTGGGAAGATTTGCAATCGGTTTCTTACCAGCTACTGGACCTTTTGGTGGTGGTCATGACCTTAATGTGTTTGGGAGAAAATTATTAACTCCTGGGGAACAATTTATGGGGATAGGTGATGAATGGCCCACTTGGTGCTTTTTCATTCAAGACTTGTGTACCCAGCAAATACTTGATTAATATAAGCATAAGCTATGTGTTTTGAACAATCCCATTTAGTACCAGAATACTCTGGTTTTCATCACTGGCCAGCTCTCCAGCTGGGCAACATTTTGTCATGCAGGGCATTTCAAAATCCCCACTCAAGCTGTTGCAGAGTAAACAGCTAATTATACTAAAAATCCCAAGACTCATTCAGATCCATTTTTTAGATCCAAACAATTCTGAAAGCCAAAGACCAAGACATGTTTGTGCTAATGTTAACTGCAAACAACAAAGCAAGAAATTTTCTACGACTTGGGGATGAATTTCAGCATGGACACGTCATATTTGCCGCTATCCTTTTTGCAGTCATTGCAGAAAGTTCTGAGATGCATCAAATCCAGAACCTAAGTGAAAAAAGAAACCAAAAAACTAAGCATGCAGAAAACTGAATTACGTAATTATTGTTACTGGCACAGGAAAAAGAGAAATGGATTCTTTCTGTCAGTGTCAAAGAGGAGACGCTGCAGACAATGCAGCTTCAAACACAGGCGATGGTAAGGAAGTATAAGCAGGATAAAATAAGCAGCTGATGCAGCACACAGCAAAAAGGACAATTCATCAGGACACGAAACAGAATGCCCAATTTTAACATGAATATGATACAACCTATTCTGAAATCAAAACAATTATACTGAGGAAAATGAATTGGTTTTGGCCAATGCTGGAAATCAGATCTTTGCTCTGCAGCCCATCCCCACAGAGTAACACGTGACTTAACAATTCTCAAGATAATTTGCATAACTAAAATCATTAATGTTGAAGTGATAGCAGGGAAAAAAGAGTTGGGAGGTTGTTAAAGAAATAGAAAGCCACATCAAATACCGCAGAGTGGCACTACTCTCATTTCTGCCTAGCTTGGGAGAGGGTTACCTGGAGGGTGACCTGCACAACTCTGCCTGTACTTCTTTCAGTGCTGTACGTGGGGAGCCTCCTGCTTTGGCTCAAGTCCCCTTCATCCTTCCCTGTGGCAGAGGTTCTGCTTGCCTGAGTGCTCTTACAGGGAGACCATCCCCAAGCCTTCCCAAAGTGCCAGAAAGAAAAAGGATTCAAAATGAATTGGATGTTATACACTAGAAAGTGGTTACATTATTATAAAGATTAAAAACACAAGCATAGTCAACAACAGGATACTTAATAAAATAGACAGAAAACAAAACAATGCAACCAGAACAAGGAATTAATAGGACTTGGAGCCCGAATACCTGTCCCTCCAAGCACTGCTCAGCTGCCTGTCTGCAAAGCATCACAGCCCATGAAAACAGCAGAACACAGGAACCCTCTCCCATTCACTTCATTGCCAAATCACAACTCTGAAACTGATAAACATTTGTTTTTTTCGCAGATGTCAGAGGACGTCTGAGAATAGTACATTATCTGGCTAATAAAAAACCTCCTATAAATAAAACCAGGAAAAATCACATACACTCTTAGTTTCTTTAGCTGAGCACACCAATAACTTGTTTTAACCGTCACTAACTCTTCTGATGTCTGAACCACTTCGGCCATATCTCAGTAAAGAACAGGTCTTCCTCAGAGGTATTCCCAAAGAGCTCAGTGCTTGCTGTGTTAGTGACTGTGTCAGTACATCGTGTTTGTGACCTCCAGAACACCTCAACCACATGGCATTATCACACAATGGTCTTGCTTGTTTGAAATGTCAGGGCAGAATTTGACCACTGATCACCTAGGACAACTGGGTCCACATTCAAAATTATAGTCCTTAATATTGTGTGGCCAATACAGCCTCACCTATGCTGTTAAAATTCTGGCAGTCACCAGGTGCTTTATCCCCAGAGCTGAGATGCATTGGCTGCATTGTGGTTACAAGTGATAATCAGTTCAAAGATCATCAGCCATCAAGCTCAGCTTGCAATCAGATAATTAGGGATGGGCAAGCCTCCAGACTAATTCCACGTTTAACAACTGGAGCATTAACCAACTCTTACAACAATGAAATGATAAGCATTTGATGGGCGGAAGCCTGGGTTAAGCCTGGGATGTAGTAGAAGGGTTAAGAAGAGCAAATCTGAGAACAAGAAACCCGTTCAGGAGTTGTGGTGATTCACATGTGAGGTCCTTACATATGTGGTCCTTACAGCAGTTTTGGTTGCAGGAGACAGTGGAGGATTAGACAAATGTGGAAGTGGGCCTTTCCCACTGTATTTTCAGACCTTTCTTTCAGCACTCTGCCAAAGCCATGAAGAAATTCTGGGCTCACAGACACGGGAGATTTTCCAGCTCATTCTATCTTGCAGCCTGTGTACAAAAGCAGCACCATGCAGTCTCCCACATATTGCAAAGAAATTTTCTTTCCAAAGAGGCTGAGCACCTATCCCTGGTGGCTCAGAACACCTTGTTTCCAGGTCACTGCTTAGCTTACACTGTGGCAGTTCCACTTCCCATGCACAGGGATATTTTCATTATCTCTTTCCCTTCCACACTCCCACATGATGAAATACTTGATAACAATACAAAGGCACCAGAAAAGCAGGACAGACTGCCAAAGGACACATAAGCTGTTCTGACACTCTTACTCATGCCAGGATCTTTTGCTGCACTGTCACTTCTGAATTTATTTGGAAATTTCCCAACTCAAAAAGGGAGTGCATATGTGCACACCTGCACGGGCTTAGCCCAGCAGCTGGAGGGGAAGGGTTTCGTTGATGGAGTGTCTCTTTTCTGTGCTGAAATAGCAACAAAGGTTGAAATAGAGAAAAGAACAGCACCACAGTTTCACATAAGCATGCACCGAGACACCAGGACATGAAGAATATAGGGGAGTTTGTGATAAAGGAGAAAGTCTTGCATAAGAGAAACCAAACAACTCAGAACTTCCTAATGGAGAGAAATCAGTGCTAAAAGGGCATTCTGCCTTTGAGAGAATGAAAGGGATGAGACTGCAGCTGTATTTTTATGAGCATTTTTATGTGCCCTGTGTACAAGCAACTGCACTTGCCTTGTCCAGAAAAGCTGAGACATCGGAGCCTCAGCAGCTGCCGTGGATGACTGATGACAGTGCCTCACCATCCTTACTACTAGAAGACATCTCCTCCAGCTCATTACCTTTTTTCCCATCCACAAAGGAGTTGGAGAATAATTTACCTTCCTGCACATGCTTATTTGCTTGTTTGAACACTGTTCTACCTCTACTCATCCTTCTCTTCTTACATAGAGTAGTCCCAGGTAATTTGATCTACAAAAGCATATATTTAAGACCTCCGTGGAAGAATAAGCAAGCTCCTGTTCCACATCAGAATCAAGACTTGTCAGGCTGAGTTTCTAAGGCACGGTCTTTATTTCTAGTGATAACATGAGCTGTGAAAGGAGCTCAGGCTTCAGATCTTAACATGAAGTTAGTAGATAAGAAGCTCTTCCCTTAAAATTAAACATCTTTGATCTGAAGTTAAACACAGACTAAACATGGAAACCCAGACTCATTCCTCTCTGCAGGATCTACGTCAGGCAGGTACATGGGAAATGTGTTGTTGACAAATAGAAAAAAAATGAGCCACTAGAAGGAATGAATTTATGCTTCTTGCAGCTATTTCTGGGTCCTGAATTGCTAGCACCACTCAGAAAAATATGCAGGTGGGTTGTTTCTGAAAGTTCAACTAAAACAGCTGCTCAGGAGACATCTGGAAGCAAGGAATGTCTTCTGATCAGATCAGAAAATTCAGCCATTACATAGTCTGTGTATCGCAAAGGTTGCGCAGCACTTCATCACTGCACCTCCCAGCCAGCTCTTCCTGACTCCTGGCTTGCTCCTGCCCAGCTCCAACGCAGCCCTGACCCTCTCCATCTCCCCACAGTGGGACCACTGCTCCTCAATAACCTCACCGTCAGTACCAGCTCCCTCTCCCAGATCCACAGACACACCAGCACCTCCACACTTCCCCTCTACTGTGCATTTTATCCTACTTGCCTCTATATGATTTTCCCCTTTTTAAGGAGGGAAAAAGCTGGCAGCATTGAGAGTCCAAGGCAACCTCTTTCCCCTTGGCCCCATAAAAACGAAAATTGTTCGATGCAGAAGGGAAATGACAGGGCAAAACCACAGTCCAGACGTGGAGACAGACTCCTTTCAGACACAGACATGCTCACAGCACTTGGCTGCCAAACAGGAACGGCTGAGGAAATGCAGACTGGTCCTCTCAATCTGGTGGGCTTTGGATTTGTTTCTGCTTTACTCAGAAGAGCATGCACAGGGTTATCCTACCAAATTCAAATGCGCATTTGAGGGGCAGAAGGAAAACCCTAATCAGTACAGAAGCTGCAGAGGAAACAGGCTGTTCTCCTCTGGGCAGAGCTGGGCAGTGGCAGCTCGTGTCAGTAAGTTTGGCAGACTGACAACTAACTGAAAACAGCATTTAATCGGAAAGTATTCCCATTTCACATTACTTCCCAGCAACAGTTGAAATGCCAGGAAAAAGTGTAGTAATTGCTAATCACCTACTAATACTGGAAATTTCATGTGTTTGTACACAGTTCTAAAAGTAAGAAAAACTCTCAAAAGTCTTTACAACTGACAAATAAGTGGAGGGATTTGTGAATGCTTGAGATACACCTACCCATACCAAAAGTTAGTTTGGGATTTCATTGTGGATAGCTCTGAAAAGACACTGACAACAAAATAAGACATCAGGGGCTGAAGTTTAAAAAGGTCTCTTTGCCCAGAGGTTTTCAAATAGTTTCAAGTTTTCAATATTCTAGTTTCAACAGGTGAAATGTGTCCTCCTCACATTACAGATCAATGAAATTCAGGGTGATGAGTGAGATGATAAAGTTTGCTCAAATATTCATAATAGTGAAATCTGAATGTGAATTTGAAGAGTCACAGAGGGCTCTTGTGGGCCAGGGTTAGTGAACAGAAAACCAGCAGACAAAACTCAGCATCAGTAAATGCTATGTAATACAACTGGGGAAGAAAACCTGCCAATGTACACGCATGCCAATAGTTACTAAATTAATTTGGAAGGAGAACCCAATGTCCTTACACAGAACACTGACGGCAAAGTCATGACTGATGTGAGGTAACAGAGCATTAGGAATTACCCTTATGGAAGAGACACTAGAGTTAGGCAAAGAGAGGGGCAGCTGAAAAAGAAAAGGCTTAGAAGCTGAACAAGGATTAGGCAAAGAAGGATTTTTTAGTTTGGAAAGCTTTACTATAGGAAGAAGAGACAGCAGATAGACATATGACTATAAGTGACAAGAAGATTCCTCATCGCACAAAATCCAGGGACAGCCAATGACTTTTTCAGGGAATAGATTTATGAGAAACAAAATGAAATGTTTTGGTTTACTGCATACTGCTACACAGACTATGTAAGCTCCCATGGAAAACTGCAAAGGCTAAAAAGAAAAGACGGTTTGCAAAATAGTTAACATCATCCTGTAGTCTCCCAAAATCCATAAACATCATCCTCCTAAACCAGAGACTGATGTACTGTAAACCGGAGACTGCTGAAAGTGAAAGAATCCATATGCTGCTCTCCTCTGAAAACATCCCCCACCATCTAGAAGGGCAGGATGCTACAATGCTGTGTGGGTTGGAGGCTCTCAGAAGAGCCCTCTTCCTCAACACTGAACATTTCCATGTGTTTCCAAATTTGGTAAATAAATTCTCTCTTTCCTTTATTAAGCACAGTTATTTACTCAGCTTGAATTTTCACTTCCTTGCGACTCCATTGTGGCAAGATAAAGCACCTATCTCCCAGAGAAGGGAGGTGGCTCTTGTTACACACATGCAGATATAAACCTATTTTTCTGAAAACAGCTACTTCCACTAGAAAATGCCTTTGGGATTTTTGAAAGCTCTGGCTGATACCTGAACACCAATTTCTATTGTTCCTACTGGAGAGTTAACACCATCTCTTACCTGGGAGGAGAGCATGGACTGTGGGGTGCTCTGTAGCCTGTATTTCAGAAAGGCCATTAGGTCTCAAAGAGAGAAAAACAAGGAGACAGAGAAGAGTAGGTACAGAGAGACACCAGAAGCTGAACAATCATGAGATCATGAAGCACCAAAAGGCTAATTTTCTGTGGATGAAGCTGAAATATTTTTCAGGGAAAGAGTTTTGCAAAATTGTCCAATCTCAAACAGCATTTCAGCCTCAAAATAGCTGCCCAAGTAATAGAAATTTGGAGGAAACTTCAGCAGTTGAGAAGGGGGATGAACAAGTGTGCCTTGCTGCCCACTCTGCAGAGGCTGGGTTGTTCCTCAGGCTACCCCAGTTTCAGTACCTTGGGAGACTCTGAAGGCCAGACGTTGTGTTTTGGTTACTCCTGAGGTCTAAAGAGCCCAAAACAATTGGCAAGGCTTTGTTATTAGTGTTCTCTTGACAATACGGAGACATTCTTTTTGGTTTGGAGAGGGATTGATGTGAGTCACTCAACGGCAGAAGGAAGTCTCCAAAGCAAGGTGGAGCACCTCACTTCCCTTTCCCACATCCCAGCTCCTGCCATGTGCTGATGCACGAGCAACCTGGCTTTTATAGCTGCAAGGGTTTGAGCAAAGTCTCAAACTGCAGAACAGAATTTCTTTTGTGTGGAAGGAAGATTCCAAAAAACTGTATGTTAGTAAAACAAGTGAGTGGAATACTAAAAATCTCACCACTGCCAGGCCAATGACCAGGTTAAGCTTTTTTCACACAGCTGGGGATCTGTCTGACTTTAGGACACATTATAGGGAGCACTGGGAGGAGGAAGAATTCAAACAGCTGCCTACTGTTGTGCCAGGAAAAGAAGGCCAGTTCTCCCCATTTCCAATTCTGACCACCACCATCATTTGGTGACATCCACCCACCAGTGATAAACAGAGAAGGAGGGAAAGCAGAGGTGTCCTTTCACAGACAACCATGAAATTAAATTGTCATAAACTCATAGCAATTCCTAAGCACCAAATCTCCAGAAGACCTACCAGCAATGCTAAAACACAACAGAAATTTCCCTATGAATAGGGCAGGCCCCCATGAGATACGGAATTCCTTAACACAACTTCAATAGGAGCATTTAGAATTTACTGTATAAAATACAGAACAAGTCTCAGATTTACTCTTAGGATTCCTTAGAGACTTTCAGAACCAGTGAAACATGGGAGGACTGAAACTAGAGTAACTAGGAACTGAAAAGCACTGCAGAGTAGTTTCATGACAGCTAAAATGCATTTCACTACGCCTGCCACTACTAAAACAGAGCAGGTGAAGTCCCTTCTCTCAAAGGAAATCAGGGGAAGTTTTGGCATTGACCTGAGTAGGGTCAGGATTACAGCCTATAAAATTAGAGGGGCAGAAGATGTAGAAAAGCTGATGTCCAGGTGATGCATTAGTTGTAGCAATTCAACACTGCACTAAGCATTTAAAATTTCTGGTTTGTTTTGCTTAGCTTTCTTTAAAGGAGAACTGATGTGTTGCTTCTTAAGGTTGGATAGAACATATGGCAATACAATTTTCACACAGAAACTGATGTTTCCACAAAAATCAAAAAATCAAATTCCACCCCCCTCTTTTTTTTTTCCCCTTTAAATTTTGTTTTTAATTTCTGTGAAGAAATTTGTAAAGCAAAGTTTTGGTCAGATCATTCCTTTCTAATTAAATATTTCACTTTGTTGACCTGTGCTGCAGCTATTTCATTTCCAGACAATATTAGATAATGCAGGGCTACACCTTCCTTGCAGTCTGGAAAAAGTTACTTCCTAAGCTCTTTGGAGGACTGTATTCCTTGTAGAGTGTTTAATTGACCCAAGCTGTGTGTACACAGGCTTTGGCAGGAGCCAAAACCCCCACAGACAAAACTTTATTAAAGGCTAGAATGGCAGCGGCATAATCCCAAGATGTAACTTGTGAGCTAAGAGGGTCTTAGAAAGATTATACTTAACAGTGAACTAGAAGAAAATACACAAACCTGACTCAGATTTTTAAACCAAAAATATTTTTATCTGGAGAAACATCAAAAATAGCTCAGCAATTTAAAATGGACTGGTTTTTCCTGACACATTTCACTCTAATACAAACATTTCAGAGTTTAGACTTGGTGTGGAAATTTAGAATTTTGATCATCTTATTTGGTGATTTTGCAATGTATTGTGATGGGCAACAGACATAATCCAAACAAGGCATGACCCTCTTAGAACCCACCTGGACCTCTCTGACCTTTCTCCTGGGAAGAGAACGAGAAGTCTCTCCTGAGGCCAACGTATTTACTGTTTCAAGGCAATCAACAGATTTTCTTTCTCAATAGAATCATTTCTGGGACGTATTTATTCCAGCCGCAGCAGGAAGTGTACAAATTGCTTGTGTAGACAGGAATGCTGTGCTTAAGAGAAGCTGCATGTGGTGGCTGAGAAGCAAACAGCCTTCTGCTCTGCAAACTCACCTGACCAGCAACTTCCCCCTCCTCTTCTGATAAATCACTGGCAACTCTTCCCAAATCACCACACAGTCCCGCAGCCTTATTTGGACTAAACCCCACAGGACTGCTGAGTTGTGTAACTAAAGACTGTCAGTACTTTTTACTGTTAGTCTTCCCATTTTTTAAAAGAAATTAATGGAGTCTTTAAAGCCAACACTCACATGACAGTGGCTTTGCTTTGGGCAAAGGCACAATCAAAGACTAAAAGGAGAACAGAACAGCAATAGTGCCCATCTTCTGTGGGACAGCTTGGGGATTAGATCACTTGCTAGATCACCAAAGTGACAAATCTCACATCTACATCTCATGTCTAATCCCAGGGAAACCCTTCACTCCAGTGCTCGGGGAATAAAAAGAGGAATGTGTGATAACAGAAGAGCCAACAAGTGAAATTAGTCACAAGTTATTTTCCTTACTCCCTCAATTCTTCCAGATAAGTGGAAATATGACTGGAAATAGTTTCCTTACAAAAGAAGATCCCTGAGTGAGAAGAATTAAATAGTTTCATTCTAGTTAAACACATTTGTACAAGGTAGACAACAATTGAATCAAAGAATGTCTTGTACATACAGTCATTAGGAAAGCTCACCACAAAACGGCGATCAGCAACTTCCAGGCTATTTCCAGAGCTTCTTGTTGAAGAAACTGGAAGATAAAGTCTCTTTTCCCTGCACCACCCATGTCATTTTCCATGGTGGTGGTGTTCAAGGGGATGGGGCTGAACACAGGGCATGAGTGATAAGCTGTGATGTGAGATGATGTGTCCCAACACTGCCACTCTCCCAGAACCAGGAGGCTGTGGGTGGCAAAGTTCTAGGTCATCTTGGCAAGGATGATAACTCAACAAGAGTACAAGAGGGGAAGAGAAAAAATCAAACACCTTCTGATGCTAAAGAAAAACATGATTTCCAACCAAAGGCACAGTTATCCAGCTTAGGACGTGGGCCCTGCAGCCACACCAGTTACCACAGGCAGCTCCTGCAGCATGAGGTGCCCTGGCTCACTGCACCTCCCTGCTCTGCAAAACCAGGCTGGTAGGAGACAATGCCAGCTGGAACAGGGAGTTTGAGGCTACCCTTGATATTTTGGGATGCTGGGCTTCACAGAGAGAGTTCTCAGAGTATGTCAATATGGTCCCTTGATCTTCCACGCACACCAATGAGAAGGTGAGACAGGTTTCAGGCCTCATCCTGCCTTACCTCTTCTGAAAAACCTGTTGAGTCAGAATGAGTCACTGTGCCTCTGCCCAATCACTTGTTAAAAAAGAAAAACAAAAAATGAACAGACTATACTGCTCAATGTCAAAATTAAGCATAGTTCATTATTTTCATGTTCTGAGGAAACAGAATAAAAAGCTCCAACTAGCAATAGAATAGAAACACTGGAATAAGACCAAAGCTGGAATAAGACCACAGAGCTGAAGAGCAGTTGTACAACCCAAGAGAGCTTTTTCTGCCCACACCTACCAGACTGGTGGGCTCCAGCTCTATTTTGGAGACAGCCTGGAACCCGTATGCAGGACCAAACTAAGGATACTCTTAAGGAAGTCACCCTGCCCAAGAAAATCCTCTCAAATCCTTGTATCCTTACCACACAATAGTAGCCCTAAAGAAACTAAAGGATGCAGCCCTAACTGCCCCCTATCCCTGACAAGGTGAGCAGCTGTAACTTCAAGTGGCAAGAGCATGAGCTGGATTTAACTGAGCAGATCATGGCAGAAAGAGACAGCTCAAGGATGTCCTCCAGAGACAAGCAGAATTAACTGAAGAGTCTGTTCTCTGCTATTGTCTTTAAGACTGGTGGTTAGCAGAAACAGAGTCATGAGCCAGAAAGCAAGTCATCAAGAAATATCATCAAAAACCACTTTTCATCAGAGCAACCACAAAATGGTTCACAAAATGGTATTTAAATATGATTTCACCCATACACTTCTAGTCAAACCTCACAGAAAAATAAAACCACAGATATTGCTCCTCATTGTTGAGGAAAGCTGCTGATATAATTCTCCTAGGCCTGGGTCAGTGCAGCTTTACCACTGCAGAGAAAGAAAGGACTGCACAAAGACTCGCACAGAAAAAACTTCTTGGACAAAAAGACAATAAAGAAAAACAAGGATCCTAGCAGCAATACAGCTTCTCATGGGAAACTTGTGAAAGAGAGAGGCAGATGAGGAGAACAGAGGGTTGCCTAGTTAACAGGAAGCAGCCTACAGTTTGTCTGGAAACATTTAGAAAATGAAACAATTAGAAAAACAAACAAGCAGCGTGAGATCCCAAAACAATGTGATAAGCTTATCACAGAAGCCTCATCAACCGCGCAGGATCAAATCTACAAGGGTGGAAGGGATCAAGACAGAGCTGTGTTTCCTCATGGAGACAAGGGTCAGAGGGAAGAGTTTATTTGGAAATATCCCTTTAACAGGAGAGAGAGAGAGCCATCAAGGAGGTGGCTTGGACACACTCAAAGCCTGCAACACAGGCCGGGTCTTCTCTATTCTGCTGTTACTGCCAGAGCTGCCAGAGGAGGTGCACACATGACCAGGAGTGGATGGCACCAAGGAGGCAACAGGTGGAACTGGAGTCTGGCCTTGTCAGGCAAAGTTTAAAGGACAAGAGTTTCACACAGCTCTGCATGGGTTAAGCCCCACACAGGCCACACAGGGCAATCATTCCATTCCTGACAACTGAAAATGTGCTCTGACCATCCTGGAGGGATGAATCAGGTAGAGAGAACTCTGGCAGGCAACACGAGGAAGGGGCATCACAGCCAGAGTTCCCAATACAAGCAAGCAAGATTCAGGCAAATCACAGAATCATATACAGTTGTCCTGCACCTAGAGCATGGCCCTGGTGCCATGACCCAACTGTTGACTTCAGGTGGGGTCAGGCAATTTCCAGCAGGGCTGAGAAGGAATTTGTGACCCAAAAGGCACTACTGTCTCCTCAAAACAAGTGAGAGACTGGAGCCAGACCAGGCACTGAAGAGAATTCAGACCTTTTCCCCTGGGGAACACACTTCACAAATAGAGGGGGGAAAGAGCAACACAGACTTACAAATATGTCAGTAACAATGTCTGGATCAGAGCTCAGCTTTGCTGGAAAGGCTTGGTGAGACAAAGACCTAGGAACTCCTGACCCCAGGAAAAAAGGGACATGAGGCATGACTTCAGCCACTCTTTCCAGATGCTGTGCCTGGCTTAGGGACAAATGGCCTGGGCAAGTAAAACTAGACTAAAAAAAACAAGCAAGAAATCTTGTCTGTGGAGCTTCCCAGCAAGGTCACCATCTATGATTCCTCACATTTCTCATTAGCTCAGATCTCAGGAAGGCAGAACCCTGGATGTTTCCAGGCACCCAGAAGGAAGAGAGGAACACATTCCCTCCGTGCATGAATAGCTGAGGAGTAGCAGAAGCAAACAAGCCCAACTTCGGTGTTTGGGAAAAGTGTCATATTAGAATATGACCAAATTTGGGTTACGCAACAAGGTCATAATTGAGCCCGTGTTCCTCACTAGCTGAGAAACTCAGTTCCCATCCTCTCACATGTTATCAGCAGAGCTGAGTGCAATATTCCCAACACAGCCACACCCCACAGTGCAGACATCTCCTTAGGCTACCTCTGAGGTCAACATTATTAAGTAAGCCTGAAATCATGGCTCTTACTCACTTGGCTATGCAAAGTAATAATGTCTATTAGTACATCACTGTTCACCTGAGCAGCAAAACCCCCAGGTCTGCTGATGTCTTAGTAAGGAGCATTTGTCTTTTCCATTAACAATTAGGGTCTTTGGGGATAGTTTTAGTTTTCTTTGTAAAGGTTCAGAATACACACATATACACACATACATATATTTATAAATCTGACTACTACATTCAAATTCCATGATCCAAACCTGCTATATCTCCACTTTCACCAGCTCCACTAGGAGCTGTGTGCCTGCTCTCAGTGCAGAACACATGCCTCAGCCACACTCATTTCCATGTGACTGCAACATACCTGCTGCTTGTTCCCCCCCAAAATTTGCGCCTTGATACCTGCTTTAGCTCGAGTAGCGTATTTCCAAATCAGTGGGTTTATCGTTCATATAGGTACTTGGTAGCTGCTGAAATAATTAAACGGTGATCACAGCTTTCATCTGAATTTCTGCTGGTCTCAAAGACAATGTGGAGTGGGATCAGCGACCTACGGAAGCGCAGGCATGATAAAACTGCCCTCTAGTGGGAAAGCACCAATGGCATCTACAGCCGGCGTACAGCTGGCACCACCTCTTAACTGGGGAAAAAACACTGAGTGGAAGCACACTGAAAAAAAGATGGGTAACCATCGACTGGCAGGCAGCTCAGCATTGTTAAAAGCCTTGCACTCACATGGTTCCAGCCCTTGGCCGGCACCAGAGCTCAGTACACATCAACACTGACAGCGGAAACCCTAGAGACTGAGAAGTATCCCCAGGGCCCCATCCAGAGAGATGCCATCAGGCTGTATCAAAGAGCTGAGCACCCCCAAAACCCCCACTCTCCTGCCACGTGCACCAGACAGTCCAGAGCCTTAAAGATGTTCAGTGTCACTCCTTTTTGCAGAACTGTGGGCTGGGGCATAACCTAAGGCTGGAGATGTGTGTCCAATACCAGCCCAATACTGTTTCACAGAGCAACACTTCATCTACTAGAGGAATTATACAACAGCTAAGCTTCAGGAGGCCTGAAAGAAAATTAAGTCCAGATAACTGTATGGCTCAATAGTGAGCACTTTTACGAGAAGGTGGAAATAGGAATAGAGAAATGATGGCACAGAAACAGATTGTGCAATGGTTATGTCGTCCCTCTGCTTCCAAATAGACCTTACCCATCTTTAACTTTCAAAGCAGAAATTCTGGAGTTTGGGGGGGGGGAATCACACTCTGTATTTACAAGGAAGCAGTGTCTCTTTCTGCCCATAAATGCTGTCTGGCTGGTTGGACTCATAACACACACTCAAATCAACTTTCCTTTGCTCCTGCAGGCACACACCCAGGAATTCCTACACTCCCCAGACGTATCCAACATATACAACCCACTTCTGCCTCAGCTATGCAGGCCTCACCCAGAGAAGTATGGTGGTCCTCCTTAGTCCATGGAGAAGGTGGGCTCAGTTTATATAAGGCTTTTCATTAGCAAACCCTCACACACGGCATCTGTCATGGTTTACTCTTCTGGGAAACTGGGCGATTAGCTCCAGTGCCCCTCACTGGTGTGACCTTCTCAGGCTCCCAGCCAAAGAATTCCAAAGGTTAACCAGTTAGTCCCTCTCCAACCATCCCACAGAGGATCTCCTATACCCACAGGCAAGCTATTTAAGCTGGCACAGGATTGGAATCCTTGTTTTCACCACTCATACCATCACAAGGTCATTCACATCCCTCCAGCAATTTCTGTTGTCCAATAATATTCAATAAAGCCCATTTCAACTAGACCACTTCCAAACAACAGAGAAGTAAGAGGGATGGAATAAGTGCAAGGCCTAAAACTGGGTTTCCTTGGGATAATCCAAGATTGCCACACTACCTCCTCTTCCTTTGTGCAGGGATACATGGAGAAATGAGAGTGTATTTTTGGCAATGTGAGTCAGCCCAGTAAAGTTCCTGCTTCCATTAGGTTGTAGTTAAACTCCAAACCTCACATTTAAATGTGACCACAACAATGTCACACCATTCCTCCCCATCCCCTTCTTCCTGTAAAACAAAGTGAGAGCAGAGCTCAGGCCACCAGGGCCCTTACTCCCCCATCCCTTAGGCTTCTCCAGGGAAGCTCTCTTCCTGGACCAGGACAATAACAGGGCAGTATTGGCTGATCCTTCACAACCGGACAATGACCTCAGCTTGACTCTGCTTATTATTTTTACCACACAGGATCCGAGGGCTCTGGCCCAGACACCACAGAGAGACAGAGATTTGCAAGTCCTGTGCAGGACCACCTCCTAACAAAGGTTTGTTCACAGAGCATTCGATTATAAAAGACCACCATAGCTCTTTCCCATAAACCTTGGGATCTATCACCCTGAGCAGCGTTCCTTCCTTCCTCCAAGAGCCTGGGATCAGCTGTGAGTGTGCTAAATTGCTTACAAATGATTCCCGTCTTGAGCTAAAATAGCCACTGAATGGAATTACTAGTTACTACTAGGACTAGTTTCACACTGCCTGAACCCTGCAGTTGAATTCTTCAGTCTAGTTCAAGGCTTATTTTTTTTTCCCCTCACAAACTTATACATATTTGCTCCTGTCTACTTTAAGACACACCTGCAGGCTGTGCCGGTAGATCCTTCATGACGACAGTAGGGCACAAGCTGTTAGCATTAATCTTAGAACCGAAAATGCTCAACACTGACTGGGACAAGTTTTCAGTGTTTGACTCCAGAGCTTCTGCTCACCCACTTGAGCAGGCCACCAAATTAACAAACATTTGCAAAGTGGAGTCACTTCAGCCGGTATTTCTAGGCTGTTTACTGTTCCAAGAGGGGATCGTTCTTACCACACATCTGGTGGTTTCCTTTGATCCTGATACGTGATAGCCCTTTGGGAGCAACCCGGAATTGTCCTCCAACTTAATTCAGAACCTGATACGATCAAATGACACAAGACAATTCAAGCATTCAGATCCAAAAGGGGTTTGCCTCAGGCTTTTGGCTACAGCTGTAGAAGTGGCCATTTTATAGGGTGATACCACATGGTCAACAGCCCTTTCTTATTTGAGCATTGATTTTGGCAATGGCTGTAACCAAGTGTTCTTCAGGTTAAGCAAAGGCAAGCCCCAAGGTCTATGCAAGTACTTCCCTGCTCATTGTGTGCTCCTGAGAGTGGCTTCTGCTCCGCAGTAGTTAGGGCTAAAGCTTGGACACAAAGATACAATGCAATAAATCTATTCTGCAAATGAACTGAGCTTGCAAAAAGGAAGATGTGCAAGCAAACCTTCACTTTTCCCTCAGCTCAGAGTTAAGTCTTTTACTGTCAACTTCAAAATTAATTTGACAACCAACAAGGAAGAGCTTCGCCCCAGATTTTGTCTCCACATTTGTGATTTTAGAATGAGGTTTGGATTAAGGTATTTCAGTGTTCACTCCTACATACCCTTAGAATTTAATTGCAGAAGTATTTGCCTGATCCTCAGGGGACCAGTGTATTTTGCAATATGAGGGTTTCAGAATGAAGAGGGTGTCCTTTCTCCAACAATGGAGACAGACCAATCTGACATATTATTTCTTATTAGAGATTTGCTTTGCCCAGATCATAGCTGTTTGTCTCAAAACATAACTTAGTAGCATTCAATCCAACTGACACATCTCAACAGAAATGCATCCTGACTTACTACATAAACCAGACTAAGCCTATTTACTGCACTGACTTGAAGAGATAAGGTGTTACTGGCACTTCTTCAGATCCCCTGGGTGAGCTCCCATCCACCCTGCCAGCTCCACTGCCCCCCTCAACAGGTCTGCACTGGGGACAGAGAGGAGAGTGAGCAAAGAGTGACCTTCTGGACCCAACAGTGGTGTCTATTTCCCTCCTTCATCAAAGGCAACATTTGCCAAGGGACCTAGGACATCAGAGACACTCAGGAGAATTAACCAAGTGAGTGGTGGACTAGAAGTAACAAGATCACACAAGGTTTCATTGTGACTTCAGCACCAGCTCAGCTCAAAGTCATTTTGAAACTGCCCTGTACCACAGTGGGAAACTCCTCAGGGCTGGCAGAGCAGCCTGGCCTGCCCTATTTGAGCAAGGCACTGTATTGCTTATATCTTAGTGTCCAATGGTTTGGGAATCACCAGTGCATGTCAATCTTGCTTTCATCTCTTAGCTTTCCCCTCAGAACATAAATATGACAGGAAGATTGGGTGTGGGTGTGGGGTACAGCCAGTAACAGTGAAACTCAGATGCATGAAAGCACTGTTGTGGTTCTGAGAGCTTTTCCTGAAAGGACAGCAGGGAAGACTGAAGGAGAGGCTGCTAAGGGGACCAAAAGCAGCATTGGGTACTCAGTCCAGGATGGATACACACTGATAGCAAGAGGCTCACTTTAAAAGGGCAAGTCCTTGGTCTGCCCTGGCATTTTCATCACACTGTGGTGGCTGGGCAGAAAGGGGTACCTTGAGCTACAATAAAATGTACTTATAAACCGACTTTTATTTAGAATGTGCTCAGCTGCAAGTCAACTCCCATTGCTGTTTTGCCTGCTGAACATCACACCAGAGCAAGGATTTCCTCTCCCCTGCTCTCTGCCCTGCTTGCCCTGTAGCAGAGAAAAGTAACAGGTGAGGAGATCTCTTTCATCTTTCCTTTTAGCCAAAGGGCAGAAGCAACGAGAAGTGCTGCCACCAGCGGTAAGGCACAGATTCCATGTCACCAATGTCAGTCTATAGGAAGAGACAGCAGCAGGTCAAACACAGTGAGGTATCAGCACAAAACCAGAGAGTTACAAGGACACCAGTATTTGACCCAGAGATACTGCCACACAAACAACAGGAAATACATGCACTGTGGATAAGTAAGAGGAAGCAATAACTTGGAATGAAAAATCAGAAGTCAAGATAAGTACATAACTCCTACACAGAAGTGGTTTGTGTCAAGCAAAAGTGAGGTTTTAAAGAAGCTGGAGGAATAAGGGAAGTGAAGACAAAAAAAATAATTTTGCTCTTCCCATTAAGAGATTGTCTCCTTTTCTAGAAGTTTGACAGGGCAACAGAATGAAGGCAGTTTTTTCATGGTTTTGGGGTTGGTTTCAAGAATAAGTATTTGCTCATTTAGAGTAGCTCTGCAAACCTCAGGCAGTATCACAGTGTGACTCTCAGGTGGAGAGTTTCATTAGTTCACAGAATTGGGACACGTCCTGGGTGGGAGAAGAAGGTTCAGTAACGGGAGTTTCCAAGGTTAAGGGAATTTTTTTCCTCTTCTGAGAATATATCTGAAGAGAAAGAGCTGTGGCAAGGATGGAAGGACTCCCTCTCCTAAACCATACTAACCACATGTAACAACATGCAATTAATAGCTCATAAACAGAGAGGTGGGGCTGTCAGCCTGCTCAAAGCATTCCTTTGCTTTCAAGGAAGAGGAAGGAAGATCAGCCATTTATATCACCTGATACAGGAAGGGGAGGAAGAGTTCCTATCTGCATCCCTCTCTGCCACACTCCCTAGAGCTGTCTCCTCCCTCATCCTCACAGGCACCTACCAGCAGTAAGAACATCCCAGATGGGAAAGCTTGGTAGCACCAGTAACCATGAAGCCTTCCCTGAAATCTAAAGCCACAACAGGATTCTGCTTTGCAGTCATGTGGCCATGTGAGAGATGGACACAACACTAGAGATAAAAAAATTACCTCTCTGCAGGTCATAAAGTAAAAAGTGTTGTTGTTCAGGGAAGGGAGGGATTGGTTATAAAACAGCCTGTACCTGATGCCATGATGATGGCCTTGATTTTGCCTTTTCTTTTTATATACCTTTCATGTATTCTCAGTATTTTTAGCATATGTACTTGTAATTCTTTAAGCCTGATATCTTAACAAAGTCCTGGTATTCTGCTAGGCCAGAAGACCAAACATCCTAAAGGCCACACAGGTGGAGGCCAGAAAGCCTTTCGCTATCCTGAGAAACCAAGGTTCTCTCTAGAACGTATTCTGTAAACTAGGATTAAACCCGTCTGGAAGAGAACACTTTAGAATAGGGAGATGTCACACCATTCATTTAAGCTTCTCATTGGGGAATCTTTGTCAAATAGACTAATGTCAAATAGACTTTGTCAAACAGACTTGCTAATTTGCAAGGTCTATAAAATTGTATACGTGATATACTGTGTGTGTACATTTTGGCGTATTCCACCTTGATGAATTGTTGCACCATAAAGATCCTTATTAAATACCGAGGTAAAAACCCTTTTATCCCTTAACCATGTCTGACTCTTAATTCTAGGACCAGAGAAAAAGACATCAGAAAAAGACATCACGTCCATTTGGATTATGTGTCACCAGCCAAGAGTCAGTGCAGATTTACAATGCAAGAGTCACACATCCAGCTTCAAAACAAACCATGAGACAGGGTGCAAGCACCACTGCCTCTCAACCTCTGTAGAAGGGACTTATCAGTTTTTCTGGGATTTCCCTTGGAATCACCCTTGGCTACAGCAAATGCTCTCATAGCATTTTCAAAAGTCATTAGCACATATGAATATGTCAATTTTCACTTACCTTGCTGAAGACACCACAGTGAATCTGATTTTCTAAAGGTCCACCTCTCAGCACTCAGTGAGCTCCATTTCAAGTCTTCTCACCTGGGCATTCATCAGGTATGGCTAAAAAGCCCTTCCTCTATCACTGCCGTAAAGATGAGATAATAGCATAGGCCCAGGGAAGGCCAAGCGTGAGAAGGACAGCCCTAAACACTCACTAAATTCAGAGGCAACTTCTGCACATTTGCAGATTAGCTGCCTCGTTAAACTGGTGTGTTATCATCCAGTGCAATAAGAAACGT
The DNA here is from genome assembly GCA_014706295.1 of Lycocorax pyrrhopterus obiensis. Taxonomy (NCBI): domain Eukaryota; kingdom Metazoa; phylum Chordata; class Aves; order Passeriformes; family Paradisaeidae; genus Lycocorax; species Lycocorax pyrrhopterus. The sequence goes on from JACSVZ010000013.1 coordinate 25,125,664, forward strand.
GCCCAAAAATTATCATTGTCATGTCTTAGTCTTGCATTCTGCTTAACACAGCCAGAATTTCTCCTCCTGTTGACTACTGATTTAATCTCATTTGAATTTTAATGCAAATAATGACACCAGCATTAAGAAGAGAAAATACCATGTTCTTTCCATCCCTCTGCAAGATAAAAAAATACAGAGAAGAAGTGAAATTCCTTTGCTTAGCAGTGAAAACACTTCAATGAAGATTTGCCACACAGGGTAAAGCTCCTGCTATGCCATCAGCTGGACTGCATCGAGGCAGGAACCAGAACATCAGGTAGGTGCAGTGTCAAAGGAAGGAATTAGGAGCATGCTTTTCCTTTCCATAGTTCATGGATTAGACACATGGACATCACACATATCTGCAGCATCCTCAATGTCCTGGGGCTGGAGCTGCCTCCTTTCCTAACCTGCTGGCAGGAAAAGGAATCACTTAGCACCCCCTGCACAGGCAGTCATGGAAAGCCAGAAAATAACCACTGCACCTCTTTCAGAGCTGTGCATGAGGGCCCTGAGCCTCAGTGAACTCCAACCAACCCCAAAGAGAAAAATACTACAGCTTCCAAAAGAAAGGAAGCTTGCCAGGAAAACTTACACACATCAGAATAAACCACAATCCTTCACTGTGGTTCCCCCAGTCCAGATGCAGAGTAAGTTCTTTCTGCCCAGGTTCACCACCACCAAAGAGCCCTCTGCTTCTGGAAAGGGGCACAGCATCACCACAGTGACTACGTTGTAAAGGTTAAGCATGCAGTAAAACACTCATATTCCTCTTACTAGGCTGCCCCAAAGTTCCCAGCTGTTTGCTACCTGTTAATAGTCACCACCAATGAAGAATTTAACTCCAGGCTAAGAACAACAATAAGCAATCTCCCTGCAGAACAACTCAGCAGCTTCTCTAAAGTTTCCTTCCCTTTTCACTTAGGCAATTTGTGGTGGTCAATGATGAAAATGGTACCCTGGGGTAGATTAACCATGTGCTTGATTCACTCCAGGGACACATCCTGATACACACACAGAACTTTCTTCAACTGCTTCTTCTGCTCTCACAATGAGTAATTGCCAAAATATTTTCCCATTGCCTTTTCATCTTCCAGCCAATGATCTAAAAATGCATTACAAGTATTTAATAAGCCCCACAGCTCTGTCCGGTAGAATAAACAGATTTTAGCCCCCCAGAAACTGAAAGAGTGGGGGAAAAGTCACTTGGACCAGACCCACTTGCAAAACTACAGGGAAACAGGCTAGAAGCACAGCTTCATTTGTTTTAAGTCAGCAGCTTAAGATCCTCAGACTAACAGGCAGCACACACAGTCTCACCCACAGCTGCTGGCTTTGACCTGATACTCTCCTGTATTGCAGAAACCACACAATTCCCGGCAGGTCAGAGGTGGGAACGTTCCCATTTCCCAGCACTGGAAGCCTGCACTGCACACAGCACTCAATCCCCACAAGCAGCAAAGCCCAGTTCCCAAAGCTGCACATGTGTTTCCCTCAGAGACCAGGCACTATTTGTAGCTCAGTTACCAGGTACTGCAGGCTGCCACACACACTGCATCTCTCATGGGCATGCCTGTCTGTCAATAAATGGGTGGGTGATGGTGACCTCCTTATACTACAACAAAATGTGAAGGGGGAAGAAGTGAAATATCTCCCTGATTCCAGCACTTGAAAACCTGTTGTCACTGCTGACTCTGTCAGGTGATGCTGTTCCCCGAAAAGGCTGCAAACCCAAGGTATGCTTTGCATTGCCAGACTGGTCGTGCTGCAGAGCTGATGCAGCTGCACTGATTCTCCTGCTAAATCATGGCATCCCACATCACAGCAGGAGAAATCCCCGCTGCTGGAGCAGGATTCATAAATCTGTTTGTCACAGAGGCAGCTGAAGGATGAGTGTTACAGCTTGGGGCATAAATGGAGATTTCACACAGCCCTGAAGAAGAAAGTTCAGTAAGCAAATACTTTAATTAGAAAGATTACTCTGACAAAGGTCAAACATTACTGCCTCATATTTTTCTCCACTCCTTCCCTGTCCCTTTTTCCTCCCTCCCCACTTCATTCCTCTCCCATGTAACACCTCAGCTAACACAAGTCTAGCTAAAGGGCAGATTAAAAACTATATTTGATGCTATCTGCATTAGTAGATGGCAGTGACAGATTCTGTGTCAAATTTGTAGCTGCTAAAACTGAAGGAAGTACTGGTCCAAGGTATAAGTAAGGATGCCCAAAAATAATGCCAAAATAATATGCAAAATTAAAAGAAGGTAGTAGTTCTAAGTTGAGGAGTTTGTAGTTCAGGTAATAGATTGCTACAGAAAAGATTCCTAACTATGTCTGTTTCAGCGTGTTAGGTTTGGCCAATCTGGACACAAGAAGAAGCTCTCACCTTGCTTGGATCAAATCCAGGACCAAATCAACCAAGTCTGCCCAGTGGCTCAGGGCAATGGAGACTCCCTGTCAATCGTAGCTGCCACGTAACTGCTCTTACAATTTACCAAACTCCTTCATTCTTGACTGTGTGCAATGCCCTGCTGTTATACAGCAGTAAAGAGAAGGACAAGGATAAAAACTCACCATGGAGAAGAGGAAAGGGTCTGACGGAATGCTATTGGACACAGAACTTTTAAGTTATCTCTTTCCTATGGCCACATTAAAACTGAGTGCTGCGGTCACTACTGAAAACTGTAGAACAGCTGCTGTTAACAGTTCTGTTAATGTTTCATCAGTTTTGATAGCAGCTTCTGGGAAACCCTTGTGCTGATCCAAGGAACAACAAGTCCTGTGGCAAGGGCAGGGAATTCTGAAATGTAAACACTCCATATTCAGCACTCACTCAGCCAGATGCATCTGTCCGCGTGCGGCTCGGCAGGCTCCCCACACGCCACAGGGGGTGATCCATGAAAAACCCGCTCGTGACATTTGTAGCAATTTGAAATCTATCTCCTAAACACTGACTGCTAAACCAGAAGAAAGCCTGCCCATTTCTGGGTGCCCTGCTTGCTGTGGCTTCAGCTTGAAATTCACTCATGAATCATCTCACAAGAAAACACAAGACAGCATATACTCCACTCAAGGCAAATGACAGAAGATCTACCCCATAACTGAGCTTCCAGACAACATGAAGAATTGTCTTCTTGCTTAAGAGAGGAGAAAGTCCCCAGCTTTCAGAATGACTGTAGATCATGTTCAGGCTGCCAGCATGGCCCCTGCCAAGTGCAAACCACAGCACTCAAAGGCATTGTGGTGAGGGATTCAAACAAGCAAGAGCTGCTCTGGTACCGTGCTGAGTGAGCAGCATCTGAAATGCACACAAAAAGACAAGAGGCCAAAACACACGGGCAGTGGGAATGCACAGATGTGTGATGCTCTCAAACCATTAAGGCTGGTTGCTTAAATGTGTTATTAGAAGAATTCTTTTAATTTACCATCAGATGAATTTGAAAACATAACTTCGTACCTTGAAACACATTACCTCAATTTACTTTGTAAAACGACAGACTGGTTAATTGTTTCATTAAGCTCCAGTTTTATGGCTTAATTAAAGCTTTTCCTCTAGAAAATATCTTAAGATCACAACAAAGCTCATTTCTATGCTACTTGCCTCCATTATTAGCTGCTCTCTAATAAAACAATGTCTCCCAATCTCTTTTTCAAACTATTTTTTGTTAGATCTTTTGATATTTAAGCTACTAAATTCTTTTCTGAAAGAATGATAAAAATCTGCATCAGGAAAAGGCTGCAAGAATTGGAAAAAGCTCATCCGACTGAGACCACATTCTTTGGAGCTTTGCTGTACAAATGTATTCTGGATATTTTCTTTTTTCCTTTTTCCCCCACCCACTGTAATTCTCTGTCCAAACCAGGTGCCAAAACAGCATAAAGCCATAAAGAAGAGCAGTATTTGAGGCCTCCTAATATTTTTCATGAATCACCACTTCCCACCTAGTTTTTCCCTCCACCATGGTGAATATGGAGGTTCACTGATTTCATCGTAGAATAAATGCTCCTCCTTAGAGCTACTACTCCAAGGATGTGCTGGCAGCTCTAAAAATGTGAGAGAAACCTATTTCTACTAACAAATCATAGAAGCTACATCAAAAGTAGGTAAAAGAAGGTTTTCACATGATGGGGCAGGTTTGTTTCCAACTATTTTAAAATTTCTATTGCTCAGGCTAGAAGAGAATAAAGAATGATTTTCTGTTTGTTTGCTGACAAAAGACCAACACGAAGCCAAACCCCATAAAACTTCTAGATTTTTGGGAAGGGCTCAGTTCCATGGGCAATTTATTTTTTATTTAATCCAAAGTAAATAATTCATGCCTGCTGTATTAAAATATTCTCATCCCTGTAACCTTATCATAAGAAAGCCATTACCAAATATTTGGGTTTATATTTAGAATACAACATATTTACAAGATGACATTTGTAAAATGCCTTGGTACCAAAAAAATATTGCAACATAGGTTAATTTCCAGACACATCATAGCCAACATATTTTGTCTAAGATATGACAAGCAACATTAATCACAAATGAGCAAAATGAGCAGTGATCATCATCACCATCGTTTCCAAATACATTTTAAAAATTCTTATCAATCCTGAACCATGAAAAATTGTCTGGCTGTTGTGGGTGTCAGGGTTTCTCAACCCCTAAAGGTGGTGAACTGGGGTGACCTCCCAAAGCACAACAGGAAACATTTATTCTTGTCTAGGTTAACTTGCAAAGCACTTTTTAATTCTTTACATAAAATACACAGAATAAGAGAAGCTTCCCATGAATGCACAGCCCTTGGACAGGGATTGCTGCTCTCTGAAAAATGTGTATAAATGGCAGAGTAGATGCTGCTTCTGCAGGCATCACAGGAAAGCAAGAGAAAGTGGCAACCCCAGAATTATCACATGTAAGTAGGGGAAGGAGATTACTTGATGTCACTAAAATGGAAAGAGGGAACTTCCATAAAGGATTCTCCTGTTTGTCAAAACTGCTCATTCAAGCAGCAGCGCTTTGCACAGATTCAGGCAGCACAGGCTGAGCACTGGCCCAAGATGAAAAGCTCCTCAGCTCTCAGCTGGGGGAATTCTGTGCTGCTGGGCAGAAGGAAGCACAGAGGTGATGTGAAAATCCAGAGGCAGGAGTAGGAAGACAGTTGGATATTGTGTCCATCTAAGCCAGCTCCTAAAATCCTCTTTTTCTTTGGCATTCACATAAGGAAGAGCCTCATTTCAGAACCATGATCCTTATTTAGAAACTCTACTGCTTTGGTAATAAACTGGATAAAATAACAAAACAGAGGGACTATTCTTGCCACTAGAACACATTTCTTACAAGGCTGTCTTTCTTAAAAAGTAAGAAAGATGTAAATAGTTCCGCTTAGGAAGTGAACAAAAATAAGGCTACACTGGAAAATTATTATTAGCAATACAGGATCCAGGAAACACCTAAATTAAGTTTGCCTTTGTCCCTTCAGTTTGGCTTCACTTCACACACTCATTGTACAACTTCCAATTACCCCTAAAAATAGTGTTTTTCCCTAAGCATCATCATACACAGAACAGCCAAAAGATCATTTGCTGAGTGTTAGTTGTCATTTGTCACTTCCTCATTGTTCAGTATAAAATCCTGATCTTATTTAAACCCATTGCCAACTTCCACTGATTTAAAACTATTTAAAACTCCTAATAAAAAGGAGTAATGATTCCTCTCTTCAGACAACTGGCTATAATTGTCACTATACAACAGCAGAGAACTTTGCAAGCACTGTGAGCTGCGGACAGACGTAAGAGCAGGGAAGGACAGGACAGTCTGGAGACGGACAGAGCAGATGTGGCACAGCACTGATGCAGGTGGTTTGCCCAAAAAAAGCCAGAGCATGATTTTCTGGGAAAGTCCTGACAGGAACAAGGACTAGGTTGCAGGCAGCTCCTGCCCAGCACGATAGATGGGCCACACCAAACAGACTGAGCCGACCTCAAGGCAACGCAACCCCAAACAACCCTGTCACAATGCAAGAGTTCAGGAACTCCCTGGCTGTGATCCCGTCCCACAGCCATCTCCTTCCTTTTAGCCTTTGAACAGGTCTGCTTTGGCACCTGCTATCCATTAAATCCAGATAGGTCTGGACACAACTGGTTTGGTCTCGGTTTCCTGGGAAAGTTCTGCCTCAGGACAACTCACAGTATTAAGTTGCAGCACGGGTAGTTAAGATGGTCCAAAGTTTTAAAAAACTGAAAACCTAAGTTTTCCAGGCTGAGCTCTCAGCTGTTTCATTAAAAAGAAACCATCCGCACCTCTACCTCTTTCCAAGAAGTCAAACCATTGGGGAAAAAACCCAGTGTAATTCCTACTTTCACAAAGAATTGACTCAAAACAAGTGAGGATGGACACACCTCAGATTTGAAGCAATTCTCCTGCACTGTAGAATACTTCCCTCCTTCATGTTTCCCTCACAGAACCTGACAAAGACGCACAGTTTAAGCCCTGCCCGACATTTGTCACAGAATCAGCTGAGGATTTGTAACATGCAGTCATCTGTGGAGAAAGAGGATAAGAAGAAATTGCTTTATCTTACAGCAAACACTATCTTCCCACAATCGACCCAGTATGGGAAGCAAGACATGTCAGAGATAAGTTTATTCATTCCCCATTGCTACTAATTCCAAAAGACATTCCAAAGTCCTGATGAAGTCTTATGCTCTTCCCTTGCCTTCAGGCTGATATACAGGCATCAAAACATACACAAAAATTAAATCAAGAAGTTCTGTTCACTCTGATGAAGAAAATTCATTTTCTTAATTAATCTCTGATTGCCTGAGTAGTTTGTATCTGAACTTCAGTGCCCAGACAAGAGGATAGCTACAAAGATGCTACTGCTACTTCTGACTTCCCACCTTTTAGGGCCCTATGATTCGCTCTTGGCAGTGTGAGGTCAGCAGCTGGACTCGATCTCAAAGATCTTCTCCAACCTAAATGATTCTATGATCCCAAGAGATTCAGCTGCCCTGAGGACTGACCACTGATACCCTTTAGGGCTAAGCTAGCTACGCTTTCACTCCAGGTAAGCATCATCCAGGGTAGTTTTCAGAACCTAAAGACTGCTCAGTGATTTTAATTATCATCCTAAAGGCAGAAAGCATATATCCTTCATGACAAAAGTTAAACCACATTTATGCTGATTGAAAGCCACTGAAGGCAAATGGAACTTTATAAAAAATAAGTCTGCAATAGTTCATGTGCAATGAAACCACCTCTGCCTAGAAAACCAAGGCTCCCATCTGCAGAAACATTCTTTAATGATTCTGGCATGCAGAATTCAGCCAGGGTTCTCAGAGACAGGTTCTGATCAAAAAGCTTGTTGAGAAGTCAATGAGCAGCAGCAAAACTTACAAAAAAGTAGGTACAATTCTGCTGGACTATTACACTCAAAAACCCCCCCAGAACTGTTTTCCTGACTTGTTTCCATTTATTAGAGCAGAAAATTATTCCTATTAACACTCTTACAGCTATGACCGTTCAAGGACATCTTTGCTGCCCCTGTCCCCTGAACTCCTTCCCACTCTCATTACTGCCCAGGGAACTGTAAGAGTAAGCACTGGGAAGCAGGATGACTGGGAAAGAACCCAGCACCTGTTTGAGAGGACACTAGGGAACTTTTCCACTTCCTTTCAAGAAGTGTTCTGTCTCTTGACCTTCCTGCTGAGGTACTCTAGCACAGAGAGAAAGGAGAAGCTTAGTTTTCAAGTGCCTGTATCCTAACAGCCCACAGTATCATCATCCAACAACATCACACATTTTCAAGGCCCACATGTGGGTCTTTCAAACAAAGCCATTGACAGGAAGAACACCCTGTGCAGCTGAGTAAATCCAGAGCTGTGCTGCAGAGGGCTCAGGCAAATCCCCCCAGCAGAACCTTTGATCTCAGCATCACCCACTTCACAGCCCAGATGAATTCTGCACACCCACAGCCTGTGGCATCACACTGTGGGGAGGAGGCCTTGCTTTTACCCTGCCAGGGCTCCCTCACCCTCTGAACAAAGCGCACAGGGGAACTCCAGTCTCCAAGACCCACGCTGAGCTCAGGCACGTAACGCGTAGCGCGGTCCCAGCCGTGGTCCTCGGCTGCCAGCTCCAGAAACCCTGCTTGTCACACTCTGCAGATTACTCAGCAGCACACCACTGACACTGTTCTCGGGCACAGTTCACACAACCATGGAAACAGAGCCAGGTCACACTGCAGGGGAAGGATGTTTCCCTCCATTCCCATCTCCTACTCCTCCATACAAATCAACAAATGGTCATGAAGTGTGTGAGAGGTGGGACAGACTGATACAGACTGAAGGTATTGGTGCTCCTTGGAAGGGAACACACATTTATCTCCCACAGGGTCCCTCCTTTCTTGTTACCACCACGACGTTGCTCAGTCCGTGGTCTCCTAGAAGACACATACCTGGTGTTCGGGATGAGATTAAACAAGGCATGAATTCTGAATGCTTCAACAAAAAATCTCACATACAACACAAAACAGAGCTTCCCCAGCTGATGGACACCAGCTTACACTGTGGCTGATTTAATTCTTCAGTGGAAGCCAAGATCTACAACTGCATCAACACAAGAGAGAGGATTGGGCACAGACAGAAGTAGGAAATGGTTCTCAGGTGTTACTGAGCAGGGAAAGGAGTCTGCCATCAGCTGGACCTCCACAAGCTCCTGGCTTCCAACAGAATCTAAATTGTAAGTCCCTGAAAAAATAAAGAATTATTTGAGCTTATCACTATGACTGTAGGGCTGGTAGACATCTTCCAGCTTAGATGGGCTGACTTCCTAAAACTCTAGCTCTAACCATTCCAAAGCAAACTTCCAGCATTATCCTGGAGTGATGAGCTGTTCTGTCAATACACCCAGAGAGCTCCAATCCTGCTGTTCATCCTCAGAGCCTTCAACCAGCAGATTACTCCTTCCACCTAAAGACAGACAAAGGTTTTGTGTTTCCCTACCATCTGTTGACCAGAGTCAATGCAGACCACCCAGGTCATGTCCAGATGGTTCATGGAGAGGCTTTCAGCCACCCAGACTTTCTCTCAGGATCCAAGGAACCGGACAATATTATTCTATAAAAACATATCCCTCACAGGTTCTCTCTTCTACTTCCCTCATGATAAATGCAGGTTTAGGCCTGGAAAAATTCTCTCAGGGAACATTTTTCTTCAGAAAAAGCATAAAATGCTCAAATTTCTCTAGAAAAATCCCCAGGTTTTTTTGCCTCATAATTTTTTGTTCTAGAAAGCCCAAGTGACACACTTCTAGTTAGGTTTTCCAAAACAGAAAAGTAACACTTTCTTGAAGTGCTTTTATTCTAGGTCAATTTTCCACCCAGATACATCAACTTGAAAGGCCTGGATGAAACACCAGGGCTGTCATCCAAGAGTTTTACTTGTTCATTTTTATGAGCAGAACAAGGCTCCCACAATGCACCACAGCCTCCTCTTCCTGGTGTGAGACTTTACAGGAATATCTCCTGAATGCAAATTCCCCCACACCACGTTCCCTGGAGTATCCTGAAGCAAATTATGAGAAAGGACTCCTTTCTGGGAGATAACAACATGATGACATTTGTCTTGAGGACAAGGCAATTTTCAAGTAACTGTTGATATCCCACTTCCACAAATCGTTCTGAGATTGTTTATTCTTAGAGTACAGGACAAAAATGGGTATCTTTAAACATTCACATTTTCCGTGGGAAGAGGGGAGATTTTTTTTTTTTCAATGTAACCTCTGCAGTACCCTCTGCTTCTGCAGTGTGATTCACACCCCCATTCAGGGACAGACTGCATTCTCTGCCAAGCTGGAGGCACCAGCTGGTCCATCCTATGGGAAAGCACAGTTTATCAACACAATGCTTGTTCTCATCAATACAGTTATTAAAGAAGGCATTAATTTACCTTGGATGAGGAAAACAACAGAAGTGATCCATGCCTAGGAGAACAGAGCATCTCCTTTATTTGAGCTGTGCCATCTCACCTGCTTTGCAAAAGTACTGTGCCTTTCCATGACAAAACTTATTTGAAATTCCAAAAGTATGAAAAGAAAATAAAATAGTTCCTACTGTTCCAAAGTTCTGCTTACACAGACTGTTCTGAAATGCTCCACCAGAAATTCAGGTAGCAGAGAAACGTGCCAAAAGTGCCAACAGGCATCACACCTCAGCAGTGGAAGGATGACGCACCAGAACTAAGGATAAAACTTCCTTTCAATGCCCACATTTAATAAAAGACTAGACATATAAGATAGGATTGATGTTCTATGACAGGATATTTTTCGATGCTGTCACACCTGTTCTACAGTTCACCATAATTTCCCTGGAATATGAACAACAGCACAGCTCTAAAGAAGGACCAGAGCAAGCACAGCAGTGACAGGGCAGTGTCACACAGCAGTCAGATCACACGCCTGGATGCAAAGGATGCTTGTCTAGGTGCAACACAGCACTCCAAAGCGTCAAACCTCAAGGCCAGGAGAAGTCTGGATGGAAAGCCACAAGGTTAATTAAGTCTGTCACAGGACCAATGTCTGACTGCCTGATAGCATCAGAAGAAAAGAGGAGAAATGAAGACAGAAATGACTCTCAAAGAACAACGTCTGCATGTGCAGCAATAGATTCTTGTAAATATTTGTGCTTGGCAACACCGATGAGAAGAACAAACTCACAAGAAATAACTTAGCACCTCCCTCCAGTCAGTAAGAGGCAATGCTTCTGAAATAGAAAATAAAACTGCAAAGATGTAAAGGTAGAGGAGGAGAATCAGGCCACAAAGTGACAACGGGCAGAAGGGCACAAGTTTTGGCTGGCAGCTCTAGGATAATAACTCGTGATTTAACTTGATCTCAGCCACACTGCTCCTCTCTCCAAGATAAACACATTAGAGAAAGTGATTTCAGAGGTGGCTGTTGCACCAGGAAATTGATCCTGAGGTAGGTGGAGCACATTGATCACACACTGATAAGGGCTTAGTCTTGTGTTTACTTCACAAGAGCTTCAAGGCCAATTTAATCTAAGTTCTTTCATTCTTCAGATACTTCTCTCAGTATTTCATGGACTCCAGTGGACATGTCCCTCATTCACATCAGCGCAAAAAAGAACAATCAGGCTCACATAGCTTCTCTCAAGTTACCTTACTTTTCCCCTCCTCTGGTCTAATGCCATCCGTTTGTTCCCCAATACACACTGTGCCAACGTACATTTCCTACTTTAGACCAGAAATGTTTATACATACTACTCCTAAAGGCCATTTTGAATACGTGTTTACCCAACAGTCAGAGCAAAAGAGTGACGATCATCATATTTCTCTAAAGCCAAACTTAGCAGGATGAGGGATACTCCAGTCTTGAACAATTGCACAGAAAATGAGCTCGTACGTGAGAGCAATGCCAAAAGACAATCACTGATCACACAAAAAGCTGAGCTGCTGGCAGCACGCGAGTCCCATAAATAAACACTTCCATACATATAAGGGATGAAGAATTCCCAGCTCAATTCCTTAATTCATCCTCACAAACTCCATTTGATAGCATTTTTATAGTGGAAGTGGGAAGCAGAAGTCATCACACAAGCATCTGAGTCAAGCTGTTTTTTACACAAGTGTGTTTTTTACACAGAATAATACCCAACTACAGAGTCAAGACTTGAGAAAACCGCTAATAAAAGGTCAGAGTCCCTCTGGAGTGAGTCAGCACACTGCTATGTCCTTCCAGAGAGACTTTGTAATCACCAGCTTTCTTGTAACTTGACAGCTAGAGGTATACTTGTTTGGGTGGGAATGCTAGGCAACAAACTGAAGAGCAAAGATGATAGGATAGAAGCCTATTTTCCCCTATTGCAAATATCCAGTGTAGGGAAACTGGAAAGGACAGAAACAACACCTCAGCTCCCCAGATTTCAGTAGACAAGTGAGATGAAAAACCAAGTCTTCACTCTGCCCCTCTTCAGTATCATTGCAAAAATTATTTGTATGGCAAGAAGTAGATCTGTGCAAGCCACATCCATCAGCCACTTTCAGGGCTCTTGTACAGATTTAGGAGGCAACAGATCTTCTGCTAGCAAAGTCACACAATCCTCTGAAGAGTGTATAAAGCTACACACAGCCCTCCACCCACTGTGTGATCATTTGGCTAAAACCTAAGCAGCTTTCCTTCCCAACTGTACTTTCCAGCCCTTGCAATTTAGAGATTTCAGCTTGGAATAAAACTTTTCATCTCATGTGGAGCTTTCTTATCTCCCTCTGCTGCTCCATCCAGGTCTGTGAGAGCCAGAGACCCCGTAATTTGTGAGCAGCTTGTTGGCTGGAAGAACACACCCGCTTTCACTATGGTTCCAGTAGTCCAACTGACACAAATCCACTTTGAGGGTGAAGAACTCCCAGAAACTACCTTCAAAGCAGGCAGTGGAGTTAAACATCAAACACAAGTGAAGGACTGACTGAAGCACCCCAGCTTGGCATGCAAAACCCCAGCTGGGAATGGCAGATCCAAGCATCTCTCCCTGCACACCTGCTTTGCTGCACTGGAGAACTGCGCTGTTGTCTCAGCCATCTCTCAGGTAGAGCACTCAGCTTCCTGCAAGACAGTCCCCTGGCAGGAAGGGGAGATAAAGCAGATCTTCACTGATGACCACTGTGTGTCTATATCAGTGCACAGGATCAGACAGTAAAGGGTAGTTGGGACGAGAAATCTCATTTACGTCATCTGCCTCCAGCAGCAGGAACCACCAAGCGCTTTAAATTATATCAGGATCCACATGTAAGATCCATTTCTTGGTGTTGTACAACACTGAAGCAATGAAATCCCCAGGTTAACCACAGATTCCTGAGACATCTTCAGCCCTTTCTTAGGAACCTCACGCAACAGAATGACCACACTCTCCATAAGTCATAAATATATGAAAAATTACCGGAACACCAGATCTGTCTTCTGAGAGCAGCTGAAAATTCACAGCACAGGTCTGAGGGGAAAGCTCACAGGACCAGGGAACATCTATCACACCCAAAAAGGGCAGCTATTATCCCGAAGAGAGGAGGATATCATGCAAACAGGGGAAATCTGGCTTCTCTTGTGGGTGAAACCACAAAAAACTATGTGAAGCTTTTCCTTCCTTCCTCTTCCTCTCATTCTGCCCACACACATCCTATGCAATCCAAGCATGACAGCAACGAACAGAAAATAACTGAGCATTATAAGGGGTCCTCTCAGAAGAAATCTCTGCAAAACATTAGACATTAAGAAGTTGCAGGCTGATTAGCAGGTAATTCCTGTTAGCAGCCAGCAGCTGATAAAGTTCCACTGGTTTATTCTGAACACATGCTCAGCTTCCCTCAGTTATTCTCCTACAAGATCCTCTGCTTCTGCATCTCAGGGTTCATGCTCCATGCTTGATGCCATCAAGGAGAATGGGGAGCAGGTTGGGACACCAATTCTTTTTCCCTGGAGTCCTCAGTGTGTTAATGCACGTGCAAGACTGTTGGCTTGATTTTTCACTAAGATTTATAGGTAGAGCTTGTGTAACCTTTGCTAATGTTTCCGTGCTCACAGTACAAAGTGCCTGCAGAGGAAAGGAGGTACCAGTATATTGTGATTAAACACCTCCCAAGAAACCGAGACATCCCTTCAAAGCTATCCATACAATGTCACTGACCAACAGAGTGCTCTCAGTTTACACATAAACAGGCTCAGAGTGGCCCTCATCCAGGACAGCTGGTCTGTCTAACCCAATAGCCTCTTTCTGATAGTGCTAAAAAGGGGTTTTCAGAAAGTATAAAAGGTGATGTGTGCACAGTATGGGATCCTGCTTTTTCTGTCCCAGCAAGCAAAATTTGGTGACTTCCTAGGATGAGAAATTTAAGTCAGTCCTACATTCCACAAATGTAACTAACCCCCATGACCAGGTACATTTCTGGCCTCAAAAATATCCTGTAGCAATTCACTGCATTTGGATTGGGTATTATGGAACCACTTCCTCTGGCTTACTTGCAGCTGAATCATTTCACCATGTGCCTCCCCACTTGTGTTTCACTCATGATTGCTTGTAGCACATTTCAATTCTCTGGATAAATGCACCTCTCCTCAAAACTGCCTCTTCCTAAACAAAGAAGCTTTGTGTGGTCACCTTGCATATGAAAGCTCACCACCCTAGTTGTCCATCTCTGCATTTCCTACCCCTCTGCTACAGTTTCTCAGGCTGGAACTGCCATCAGCATTGCAGATGTGGGCAATATGGATTTATGTTTCACTTTGCTCTGAATTCTCCCTGTTTGCCTTTTCTCCTTCCACTGAGAGCTGCAGTGAGGTTTTCAGCAAGACATACGATTCCAACAGCCTTCCAGAGAGGAAAGAACTAATTGCAATGTCAATTTACATGTGCCTACAGCAAGCCCTTATTTCCCACACACATCACTTTGCAGTGATGGGTCATAAACTTCGTTTGCCATATTCTCATCCAGTCACATGGATTTTGTCACATTCTCTGGAACCCTCTCTGTTAATGGGCAGACTGATGCAACTGCCTTTGTTTTGCAAATATTTGCGGGGGTTTGCGTTTTGTTACTCATTTCCAAGGAAAGTGCTTTGCTAGGAAAAACCCACATTTGTTAGTAGATAGCAGTGGTGGTAAATACTTTAAATAGTCTAAATCCTCACAAACTTATTTCATTACTTCACTATTACCAAATTTCTTTTCATTCCTATTTTCAGGCACCCTAAAGAGAAGCAAACAGTATCAACAGCTAATGAAGAAACAAACAATGAAACTATAATGAATAGTTACAAATCAAACCACAGCCCAGAGCAAACTCTAAAAGATTTCCACCTTCCCCTGAACTGCAAGGATGTGCCTGGGAAAAGCTTCCCTGGAGTGTGGCACCTGTGCTCTTCTAGCCAGATTCCCAGGATTTTAAGCATCACACTGAAGGTTACTCCATGTCAAAACATCAGCCATGAGAACTGCAAAGTTTAATAACCATGCTCAGGAATCCAAGGACTCCACCAGCACCCAAAAAATCACGACAGGAAAGAGCTGGCCCAAGATACAGGCCACCAGCTTCCAGCTATTCCTGATTAGAGAATTCGACTTCCCTTTCCAGTGGTCTGACAGCAGGTACAGCTTCTTGAGCCACATCTGGAAGGAGTCTCCCACCCCCAAGAATGGAAACAGTAGGGATACCACACTCTTTGCAATATCCCTGGGAGAAACAAGGTCTAAGCCTGCCCCAGCTAGAACCTCCTGGCATTCCAGCATCCTGCATTTTTGCAGTCATTCCTCCACTGATGTTCATGAGCTTCTGCTGTTAAGGAAGTCAAGGAGCAGCATGTTAGGCACTGAGTTCACCCTCCTGCTTGTACTGCGGTGCCAGGTGGAGCATTCTTTATCAGCTCCTGTGCAACTGGGGATCCCTGTTTCTGGAAAACCAGATATGCCTGGCTCATTTGTGAAGCTTCCTGCTCACAGCTAAGCCACATTGATAAATACTGACTGTAGCCATCATCACAAGCCTGACAGGCTCCCTTGTGTGCTCCAAGTGAATCTGCAGCTGAATTGTGGTGGCTTGGTCAGCCTGGTGGGGTGGGGGACAGCATCGGCAGCATGTTGTGTCCCTTATCACCAGCAGCCAGGGACCAGACAAAGCTCACAATCCTGTTGGGATCTGCTTTTTCACATGACAGTGCCAGCACCATCCTCCCAAGGTCTCTGCAAATTGTTTGGACTCCAAATGAAAAGCAGAATCAGAAAGACCCCTGGGGTTTTCTCACCCACATAGAAAGTATTTCTGCACTGAGATGCCATGGGAAGAAATCCAAGCAGATAAAACCAGCAACGTGCAGGACTCTGAAATAACTCTGTGTCAGAGTCCAGGCATATATTTCCCCATCACTGGTGAGCACAAAGTAGCAGGCTAGGCAAAGAACAAAGTTCATGTGTGTATGTTTAGGATGGGGGACAACTGGCAAGTCCAGAGCCTCAGTACAGCACTGTTGCAGTAGAACTTATCTGCAGGGTACTGGCAAACTAAAACAACAACAAGACAACTTTCTTCCCTAAGGAATTGCACATGGAAAGCAAATGCAATATCCGAGTTGTTAAAAAAAAAAGAAAAAAAGCATTTCCTTTCCTGCTGAATCTGTTAGGAATTAGTCAGTAAATCCTACATAAATAGCAACATAATCATCACAGTTATTTTTGGTATCAGCAAGAAATCAAGAGGATTGCAACTGTACAGAGGAAGATTAATGTGTTGCAGAAGGAAGATAAAGCATAAATACTTAAACAGAGGCGATAAATCCGTAGGGAGCTTCCTGCTTTAAAAGTAATTTGGCTCATCAACTGAATTTGATTTAAAGGTGATGTGTGCTGGTTTTGGCAAAGGCACCAATGCTTCGCTTGTACTTACTATGATATTTCAAGACACTGCTTCTGGCTCAGTCCTGCCTGACTCGCAGCACCAAACGGCCTTGGGGAACAGCAGCATAATCAGGCACAACCACAGTGGCAGCCCCCGCATTTCTGCTGGGCTGCCACAGAACAGATCACTGCAGGCAGTATTTGTTCTCGCTACACAGGACATTGAAACCCAACGGCTTTAAGAGTCAAAGGTCCCTGTATCCTGAATCACCCCACCACCACTGTGTGACTGCCCTAATCACAGAGGGGAAGTGCTGCCTACACAGAGCACATGCTGGGGACAGGAAGATTGTCTCTGAGTGATCTGCAAAAACCAAGAGTTACACACACGCAAAAATGAAGCAACTGGAAAACTCTGAGCCGTGCTGGAAACCCTGTGAGCAGAGCCAGAATGGTCCCCGCAGCTCCAGCATCGTTTTCTGCTCAGCAGTTTTCGGGAGGAGCTGAAGCAGGGCAGCAGTGGGAGGCAGCCACTGCATGGGATGGAGGATCTGCCCCAAAGCCACCCAGGCAGGTGGCTGGGACGCGTCCAGGCTGTGCCTGAGCCCAGCTTGAGAGGAGGAAGAGCGATGAAACAGCCTCTCACTGGAGAGGCACTAGCACCAGCCTGCCCTTCTGCCGGCAGCGTGATGGGGCTGTAGGTCTGGGTCTGCAAAGGACACGAGCAGCCTCTTGGCATTTACAGATAAATACAGGAAAGTAAAGATATATCTCTATAGACAGAATATTTAATTTAATTTACAAACATAGAGTTAAAAATATAGATATATTGAAATAGCAGGTGGAGCCACTCCCCAGTTGGAGGCAGAGCTGCCAGGTCTCACATCCCTCAGAGGGTGCATAAGCAAGTAATGCATCTGTCAGGAACAGCTTTCAGGAAGCAAGTCTTTCCCACAAAATATCCCACAGCCTGGGAAAACGGATCTAAGCTTTCCCCGCCACCGACGTGAACGTCATGACTTCACCAACCAAACTGATAAATGGCAGGAATTAACTGAAAAGTCATCTATTACTTGGGCAAGAAGTCAAATATGCACTCAAGAGGGTGGCCAGATCCTCTTTCCTTTGTGCAACAGACGGAATTTCTGTTTGATGTTGCCACCATCAGTTGGGATGTCAGCCTGTGTATATTAACCACTGCAAACCCAGGTCAGCTGCAGCCCAGGCACATCTGAGTCATTTCTTCCCGGCAGCAGGAGACACCTTCTTCCAGTGCTCTGTTCTCAGTGCCACCAAGGGAGCACTGGATCCCATCGCCAGGGCTCCAGAGGCAGACTCAAGAAGCTTTGAACCACACTGGAAGAAGAGGTGCCAGCAAAGCCACAAATGGGACCACAAAGAGCTGAGCAAGCTGGCCCTGCCAGTAGTTATCCCTCTGCAGCCAGAGCACAAGATATCAAATCTGCTAAAACTGCCCACGGGTCTTGTGCGAGGAAAACAAATACCAGTGCACGCTCTGGAATGAATAATTTGAAATAAGCACATGGATTCTCTGCATCAAATTTGGGGACAAGGATTGTCAATTTAGGCACAAAAATGACACAAAACCCTTTGCAAAGCAGCAGCGCATTGATTTGCATGGAATGTCGGGGCAGAACCTACAGACATTTTTCAATCAGTCTCCAAATTCACCCTCACATTTCTGTTCATAAGAAGGTAAGCTTAACTGTCCCTGTCTCCTAGGACACTGAGGGTATCAGATTTGTGTTGGATTTGCTGAACTCCCAAGCAGCTGCCACAAAACAGTGGGGCAGGTGAAGGAATTGCTCTTCTCCCAGGAGCAGACACAAAGAGGCACCTGAGCTCAGGGCTACAGCTCTCAGCACAAAATATAGGTTAAAATGACTCCCAGTGCCAAGTCAAGCTAAGATGGCTGTGAGAGGTTATGGCAGCATCCCTAAAAAGCCTTGCAGTTAGTCAGGCTCATCTATCCAAACCCTCAGTACTGCTGGCCCAAAATACCTCCAGAATCAGAACCACACAGCTGAAGCTGGCAGTTATTTCCATATAAATACCCATGTACATAAGCAAGTGCTGATAGTCTAAGCAGTCTTTCTTTTTGCCAGAAAATAAAATACAGAAGGCTTACAGTAAATAAAGATGACGGTTTAATTGTCTTCTGATAAAGTCTAAGTTTCAGTATGCTTCTTGGTTTAATATTAAAATCACACCCAGTTCAATTTCTTTATCTGTAACAAGCTAGACCACATCATTAATATCAAGCCACAAGGAATGTATTAGTGGTGCTGTTTGAGCAGAGACTTGGTTTCATACCGTGACAGTTTACCATGTTACATTGCCGATTTATCTGTAATTTCTCACTGTTTGACTGGCAGCTATGAAAAAAAAGCCTCTGCTTTGCTAAGTGAAACCCTGAGCAATTCATATTCTGTTGCTAAAGAAAGCTTGACCTGTTTAGACTTTACTGTAGAAAAATCAACCTTTTCTGACCCAAAGAAGCTCCTGCACTCAATTTTCAGGAAACTAACAACAAACTCAGCTGATTTACCATGACTGACTCTCTAGTAAATCTGGATGATTTCGCTATCTGGATCGGGAAAACACAAGGTCCAACATGTACTTTGGCTTATAAACATTCTCCCAAAACAAAAACAAACACACATGCTATTAACCATTTCACCTTGGAGTCTGAATTTCACAGGAACTTAAACAAACAGACTGCTCCCTAAAAGGGGCTATCCCAGCACCTGTTGGCTCAAAACTGTATCAAGAAAGGAGAGTCTTCGTGGTGTTCCCATAAAAAGAAAAACAGCCTTAGTCAAAGCGAAATCCTAAACTTTCCAGTGGTTCTTTTAAAAACAGTGGCTTTAGGAGCAAGCTTGATATTTGACAGTTGCTACACACAGAGAACTGCATTTAAAAATACAAGAGCTGCTCCTGATTTTACTCACATTGAGGGGATTTAGAATAACTCAAATGAACTAAAAGTTACATCTCAGAAAGAAGGATGCAAGTGGGAAAAGAATAAAGCCCACAAAGAGACTTCCCCAAATGAGAATTTCTGTTTAAAAGCCATTTCTATGTGACCTATCCAGCACTGAGTCACTAATATGTGCCTGTACAGCTCCAGCCAAAATGCACCTCCTGTTGCTAAATCACAAACCCAGCTCACTTCCTTCCAGCCCTGCTCAGATCAGCATTTTCCAGCCCCTCCAAACAACGGTACCACTTCAACACAAACAGAAGCCAGGGCTAGGCAGCCACTGCTTTGCCCTTCTATTAAAATCAAGAGCACAGATAAGGTTCTCCCACACTGCTTCAGCAGCTTCCCCTTTGTCTTGCCTACTCCTACAGGAAGCAAACCAAGGAAATGAGCCATGGAGAGCAGCCCAGAGTTCCCAGCTTTTCCAGCTGCCTTTTACAGCCCAAACCACTATCAGCAAACACAAAGGTGGGGACATCAGCCCTGCTTCGGCAGGACCCCCTAGCTCTGACCCAAGCTCTGTGCTGTTTCCAGAGGGTGGCCACAGTGGCAGCACAGGGGGCTGGAAAAGGCACCCACTGGAAATAAATTCAGCAGAAAGCAGCACTATGAGAATGAGCCACTTCCAGGGAGTTTGGAACAATTCTCAGAACAAACAGAAAACACAAGGAATGATGATGATTTAAAAAAAATTAAAATTTGCTGGGTTTGCTAAGGGACAGCCTGCTAGACATCAGCTTTGAAACAAGTACTTTGGGTTGCAAGCTTAATATCCACAGGGAAGGGTGAACAGTGCCCTAACCCCACACGACTGGAGATGCAAGCCTGTATTGGCAGATCAGTGGATGTCTGCTTCGTGTAAGAGCAATTCCGATGACAGGGACACAGACTTTGTCTGGAGCGTGGCTGTGACAACATCAGTTCACAGTGGTTGTGACTACACACCACTCCAGCTGTACAGGGATGTCTTCCATAGGCTTATGTTCAACATGCTCTTGTGTAATAAATGCCCAAAACCTCAGACATCCCCATCATAATTCTTCACAACTGCACCGTGCAGGGAACTAGGGCTGGTCACAACTCACCTGCTGGATCCTCACACTAAGTTTGCCTTTTTCACAAGAACATAATATTGATGGCTTGTAGTCATCCTGTGATCAGCCAGTACACGGACATCTTTTCTCCTTCTCAGTATTTTCTAACTGATCAGGCTCCTGCTAAAGAGCAGTTTTTCATTATTAGTCACTGCTGAGTTTCAGCCCTTTTCTTCTACTCTGGTCTCAGCATTCCTGGTATGATATTCTAGCTCTTTTCCATGCTGAAGCTGCTTCCTAACTTCTGTCCAAAGCATATTTTAACCAGCATCAGGTTTTCAATGCAGGGGAATTAAGGAAAACAGTAGATAAGGTTGAGCCCTCGGGAGAACCCCTCACCTTATCTGATCAGCTGGTCAACTCACTGAGAGGGCCAGTCCTGTATTCTTACAGTAAGGACATGCCTGAGAATGACTTCTCTGCTTTGGCAGATGGGAAAGACATGACATGGAGCCAAGGAAACCACTGAATAAACATTCCAGATACCCTGGACCCAGGCCTCATCAACCTTCAAAATTATGTAGGAATAGAGATGCTGTTCTGTTACTGAGACAGAAGGTAGAGCTTTAAAGAGACTTCTTTGGATTTACTTCAGAATTTAGGCTGCACTTTCTTCACAGTCTTCTGAAAATGTTGCCAGATGCTCCCAAAATCACATTTTTATCAGGATCAATTTTCTCTTCCCAGCTTCCTATCTGGTTTCAAAGCTACACAAAACACAGACGAAGTTCACATGCATTCAGACTCAATCCACCAATCACACCATGCAGGCTGATTAGGTTATGCTCAAACTAGTGATGCTGGGACCATCCTTGAGGGATTTTGCATCTGTTGATGCTGAAATGACCCACATGCTTTAGCCAAGCTCCCTTCTTTTTGTGCCATGGTGAGGCACAGCAACTCCTACCCAATGGAGGGGACAAAGGAAGGATCTCCCTGGAGAGGTGGGAATGGCTACAGAACACAAAGACCACTTGGGCCTGGAGCCCTAGCAGAGTTTCAGAGCTCTAGGCTACTGCTGCAGTCAAAAAGAAATGAAGTCCCATGGGCACAAGCCTCCTGGGCTGGGAGAGGCGCAGCTGGGGAACTCACTCATCTGCAGCCCTCACAGCAGGCCTCTCGTTTTGACCAGGGACAGCCTGCCCTGCAACCAGCAGTTAAATTCACTTCTCCTTAAAAATCACACTGTCTGGGCAGAACCAAGGCCCCTGCCATTGCCCATCCTGCAGCACTGGGACGTTTTTCTCTGATGGCCAGCCCACTCCACCCTGAGAAAGCAGCTTCCTTTGTTACAAACTTAGTCAGGTGTGACACATGTACATAAGGGGTTTTTCAAAGGGCAAGCGGACGTGTTAGGAGGGAATGTTTTCCTCTCTGCAGTGCAGTGTCACTGGGGCCTCGCTGAGCTCCCCAGCCTCTTGGGATGGGAGGCAAGGCAAGAACACTGGTTTCAGTGGTGTCTGCAGGAACTACCAGCCCACATAAGGGACCATCAGCTGCCACAGCTGTTATGCCTGACAGGCTATTAATAGCACCCTAAAGTCACCTGAGACTGTGACTTCTTACCTCAAATATCACCTGTTCCCAAAAATATCTACAGCATCAGAACCTCATGGTGCTCTTTGTTCTGCACTGGAGCTTTCTTGATATCTCATCAGATATTGCTGGTTGGTTACACGCAGAAAAGATAAAACAAAATGAGAGAAGCATGCAGGAGCCAAACTAACAGCCTGTCTGCCTGGCACTCCAGCTGAAGACTGGGAAAATCCTTTAAATTCAGGCCAGACTGATGAACAGCCTCAAATGCTGCCACCCATACAGAGGCCACAGCTCTTAACTTCTAGGGTCTTTATCTGTCAGTGACAGGCAAGAAAAGCTGGTAGTCACAGAAGAGGTGCCTCCCTACCACCTGCATGGATGAGGGGAAGGATTCTGGAAACGATCCCCAGAGCCCATGTGGCACCAGCAACAGCAGAAGCTGTTAACTGGTGACAAGATTGCCACAGGAAATCTCAATCCATCCTTCGGCATCAAACACAGGGTGCAAACTCCGTACTGAAGTCCTTCCCCCTGCGCCTGCCAAAACAAAGCCTCTTGCAACTGAGTAAGAGATAAAGGTCACAGCAAAACCAGCGAGTTTCACAAAAAACAGATAATTCTAAAAGAAAAAAGGAAAGAGTTTTGTTCATTTCAGTGAATCTGAGTCAACTTTTCATCTATGTTTTTTGTGAAACTCCTCTGACTTTCGGTGACCTTTCTCAGACAGCTGCAGAGCGCTGCCAGCCTCTGATATTGGAAGTTATATGCATTATTGCACAACACAATGAAAGGAAATGGGCCAGGCCCTGGGAGATGGATCTGAACATTGCTCAGGCCTGTGCACCAGAGGTCTCAACCCCCAAATCCATAGGGATGCAAACTCTCTGCACTTCCAAATCAAATTTGCCAATAGGAGCATAGGGCACCTATCTACAAGGCAAAAAGGCAAACACAGACATTTCTGTTTCTAAGGGTCTCAAGTGCTTGACACAACCAAAATATAAGAAAACATTGCAGAAAAACCTTGGCAAGCTGAGGAGTCCAGCCCCTGGATATGCTACAAAGATTTGGCTAATTTGCTTCGCATGGCATTTTTTTATCCTCTTTAAAGTAGGCAGCAGAGGACTATGAACTCAATGGCAGGAGGAAAATACCATAGAAAAACATCACTCCCTTTCTGGAGGAGCTAAAGAGACCCTTCAGTTCAAGAGGATGCTCCCAGTATTCCCTGGTTTGCTGCTTGTCTGTCAGGGTGGGATCAGAAGCCAGGTTTTAATGCTGACATTACCTCCTCTCCAAGTGACAGTTTTATGGGAAATCTCTCAGAATCTTTACAAAGTAAAACATTCACCTTTCTTAAAAAAATGTTTTAATTTTATTCCTGTTTTCATAAGAAATCTCTTCTCAGATTGAGTCTCAATTCTGGGTGACTTCAACCACCAGTTTCTATTTTTCACCTCCAGCTGCACAAATTCCTTTTGTTTGTGCCTCTCACTGACCAATTTTTGTTTCCTTGGGTGCTATTTTGGAGCAGAGCTGCAATCCCCTTCTCATCTAGGGCACCCTCTTTCCTATCATCCTCCCACTACAACTCAAACACCCTGCACATCTACTACCATTGCCAAAACAACATCCTGTATCTCTGGCTACTGTTCAACAGAGGAGTGAGGAACTTCCATTGCTGAATAATGGGGTCAGACCTTGCTGAAGGCTCCTCTTGGTGGTTCAGCTGGCTTTGCTAACTTGCTGCTGGAAGCTCAGCAGCATTTGGGCAGAGGGGTGAAGATGCAGTTAGGACAGCACAAGAGACAGTCAGACAAACTACAAGTTAGTGTGAGTGTGCTGGGAGGACCCTGTTGTGCACCAGCTCCTGTTCTCAGGTACCTTCTTCTCTAATCAGCATCTTGGTTCATCAACTGTGACACATTTTTCATAATCATCCTGCTGAGTCAAGAGAGAGACCACTCCTAGGCCTGTGTGATTCATGGTCCTTCTCTGCAGATGCACCAAACTCACCTCCTTGTGGCATGCACCTCCAGTCCAGTCCAGCATAACAGGACATACCATTTCTGAGTGAGATACCTCAGGGTTTGGACCAGCAACAGTGTGGTAGCTCCAAACTGTACCTGCACCCACTGGACCCAGGCTCTGACACAGCCATGCCTGACCTACAGTTTAGAGAAACCAGGGCTCCTGCAAACTTTACTTCCCACTGTTTGCTTTGCCATGTTTTAGCAGAAGAGGCTCTGATGTTCACACCATGTTCCAATGGCAGTATCATCTGGCCCCTGTCACTGGTGTGTTATGGCTGGTTTGGCAGGTTGGGACACCAGGGTCTGCCTTTTACTATTTACTTAATGCACACTGAAAGGGCACCAGTAGAGCAAACATCTTCAAAGCCCCCAGACTGTGGGAGGTCAACACCAGGACTCTTTGAATCTTACAAAATTCAAGCTTTGCAGCAACTTGGCAATGAAGAGGTGGTAATTGGGCAAGTGAGGAATGAGACTGGCTACCGTCTAACCCTGGGGAGCTGGAGCCCACAGCAGCTCAGTGCAAAGGCTGTACCTGGTGGGGTGTCCCTGGGGCTGCACAGGAGTGCTGGGCTCCACAGTGGGCTGCAGCAGCACCTGGAGGCCACATACCCATCCCTCCTGTAGGCACAGGGACCCCTCAGGTCAGGCTGGAAGAAGTTAAGCCTCTCAGAGTCTCTCTAGGGTACTTACACACATCATCTGAGCAAGGTTCACACCTACCTGTGAAAGTGCACTCACTGGTGATTCAGAAAATCAAAAGCACAGGAGGGCCACATGAGCAATGTTACACGTAACCACAAACCACATCAGAGCCAGCCAACCAGCTCATCTGGTGGGAGAAGCTACAGTTCTGAGCTTGCTTGAATGATGCTCAGAGGAATTAAAGCATTTTTAGACACTGAAAGAACTCGCTGAAGAGCAAGAGTGAATCCACCAGAGTGATCGAGAAATGGCTAGAATGGTTGTTGGTTCACAGGGAATTTCAGCTGGTTCTCCCTTAGAGCAAGACTTTTACAGGATGAAGAGTAAGTTTCCAAGCTCACCAATAGAAAGGTGTCAGCAGCTGCCTTCAGATGGGAGCCCATCCAGACTTGCTCAGCACCACATTTCAGAAATGTCAGAGGCACTCAGTGCAGGACACTGGGTGTTGAAGGTTTTGACTCATTTCACCAGCATGGTTTGGGTTTTCACACTCATGGCTGGCTCTAACCTGGCACTTTCACAGTGCTGTGAAACAAGCCTTGTCCGGGCTGGATGCTACCCCAAGCTTAGGGGCAAGTCATACAGCTGTGAACTTAGTTGGCAAGGCCTCACAAGGTCAGCTGGTGAGCGCAAATTCTCCCACTTTCAGCTCTTGATCTCACCCTAAACCCCCGAGAAGGTTTTCCCTTGTCATCAACATCTCCAAACAGAGGTCACCTCACCCACACATGGCAGAGCAAGACCGGGCTTACAGCAAGTCACTGAGAGCTTGGGTGATCCCCTCCAGTCCTTTCCCAGCATCTCCAAAGAGAATGCCACCACAGCAGTGATGAGGCCAGAGCACAAGAACAGGTCCCACCTGGCCACAATGTGCACCCTGCCAAGATTTGCTTGTTGGGCACAAACAGGCCAGAGGCAACTGCTCAGCTGTGGAGGCAGTAACCAAAATGATAGAACAAATATAACAAAACAGGGTGGGTGTTGAGATGGGACCCCCAATCCAAAGATGGGAAATTAGTCATGAACTGGAAACCAAGCAGAAGCCACAGCTGCAAGCAGTGACTGCAAACATTAATCAAGGATTGCAACCCCAGACCCTGCTGCTGTCAAACCTGTACCAAATCACCATGGTAGCAGCTTGCTCATTCACTAGTTACTGAAAAACCTCCTCAGCTGGGAGGCAGAAAATACGTCTCTGACAAGCCACGGAATACAGTTATTTGCCCTCCTTGGCTCTGTTGTGCTCTTAGCTGCCCCTGTTTCCTTTCTGGGTTCTCTGCTCCTTCTGGCTAGGTCTCCTTCACAAGCTGGAAGTGCACCCAGCCAAGCCATGGGAAGCAAAACAGAGGCTAAGGTGCTGGACAAAGAGGCTTCCACAAGAAGAAAGCTCAAAAGGATAGAGGCAAATCAGAAAAAGGAGAGGGCACCTAGCAAAAGTACTGCAGGCTTCTGAACTCCCTGGTATTATGTGACACCTCTGCTCAGCAAGAAACAAATCATGGCTTGCCCATCACACAGCCTTACTGGGGCACCCACCAATTTCAGTGGTGGAAGAGGCATGCTGTCCCAGAGCACCCACAAAACCAAAGCAGTTTTCTACCTCTGCTGCTCTGAGGAGGCCTCAGAGTAGCAGCTCCCAGAGAAAGCAGCTGTGGTGCAGACTCAGTGCTGGTGTGACACTCTGCCAGCAGCGTCCTGCACGGAGATCCAGAGCTGAGCAAGTCTCACTTCCTGCCTTTCCAAAGGCTGCATCAAGCACTGGCTGGAGGCTTCCACTCCTCCAAGAGGCAACTTCTCTCAACTCCTGCTCACGCAGTTATTCTGCATCCAGCTGCAATCTATTCCTGCCATTTAGGAGACTGCAGCAAAAGGCACTGTTTTTCTGGCTCTTAGTTTTGGATACAGAAGGTGGTCTAGTACTTCCAGAAAGCACAAACAGTGTTAACAATACATCTGTTTGGCTTGGGAGTAAATCCAGGGCTTAGAGATTTAAAAGCCTGACTATTATACAGCCCAATACATCAATCAGTAGAGCTTTAAAGTTATAAAAAACATCTCTGTGTGACCAGGCTGCCAGAGGACACACATATCCACGCACAGGATGCAAAGTCCCAGTCTGGCCCAGCCCAGCTGCAGAGTAACCAGCTGAACCTTAGCCCTGCCTCCACTGGGCTCCATACTCTGCTCCCAGCTGTGTCAGAAAGGCAAGCGTTCAAAATGTATTTCCTATGAAAGAAATATAGTCCATTCCCCTATACTTTCCCACACCAGCTGGCAAATGTATTTTCTGGATCCAAAATTAGGTGCAACAGTGAAGGACACACAGGAGCAAGCAGTGGTATCTCCCCTGAAGCGTGGATTATTTGGTTTCTTCAAAGGGTACATCAGAGGTTGTCCAATATCCCGATTCAGACAATTCATTTGGAAGCTTTCTGTCCAAACTTTAGTGAGAATGCCTTGCTAACTGGAATTAAACAAAAAACCAAAAAGCGAGGATCCCCAAGAGACACATGGTCTGCTCCATACTTTACAAACACTGGCCCTGACAAACACCATTGAGCAATACCCTAATAGGGCACAGACATCTGTAAGCAGGATCTTCCTGAAAGCCCAAGCTTCCTTCAAGAAAAGCCAGATGAATGTTCTTTTAAAGGTTAGGGCAGGAGACAGGGCCAGCTTTGCCCCATTACTCCCTTTCCTCCTGCTATGGCTCCGATGCCCCCATGCAATTCCCGAGCTTCCTCTGGCTCATCCTCCAGCTGCAGCCCACTCTGGCTGCTTTACCCTGGGCTCTGCCAGCTGCTGCAGCGAGCAGGGGCCTACCAAGCATCTCCAGAGAGCATAGCTGCATTCCTGGGAACTGGGGAGACACCCACAGCTCTGACCTTGTCCTACTCCCAGCCAGAGACAGCCTCCACCCACACCCGGACCAAGTCCCTCTGCTCAGGGACTTCCTGCACATGTTTGGTGTGGCACAAGGAGCACATTTAGTAGCTATCTTCCCATAGCTGCACCTCCCCTTAGCCCTGCTGAGGGGGATCACAGGCCAGCTCCCCCCAGCCACAGGTGCCCCTTGCACTGGGCCCCTGATCCCCAGTCAGGGGACACGGTCCCTTTGCACTTTGCCCTTTCCTACAACTCAGCACAGCCAGCATGAGGGGGACACGCTACTCCTCCACTGCCACACTAAAGTATTTTCTGCCTTGCACAATCCTCCTGCGTTTTGCAGCTCAGAGACTCACACTTTGAGCTCAGCCACTGAGCTCTCCGAGTTCCCACGGGCCAGAGGCATAAAACACCAGATGTTCCATGCACAGCGGCTGCTCGTCCCTCCCCGAAGCAGCCTCCCCGTTCTCTACAGCAAGGCTGAGCATCCCGAGCAGAGCGCTCCAGCCCGGGCTGGTGGAGCAGGAACAAGGGATGCAGCAGGGTGCAGCAGAGTAGGAAGGGTCTAGGTGGATGACGGGAGGTGTCAGCGGAGCAGAGAGGGAGAAGATGGGATTTCTCCTGCCCTCGCCCGGGCTGCAGCAAAAGCAGCTTTCCCCAGGACTCCGTCAGGAAGCAGCCAGCAGGATCCTGCCTCAGGTGCAGGATCTCTCACCGCAGGGAGAGCTGAGCTCTCTCCAGCAGGCTGGGAGAGCTCCCTGCTCTTTCACAGAGCTTTCCTGCCCTCTAGTGGGCTTAGAGGAATTGTGCGAGAGGACAAGCACTGGGAGAGCCCCTTCCTTCTCTGCCCCCCAGCAGGCAGGAGGGCAGCTCCCCTCTGGTTCTGGCAGCACCCTCCCTTGCAGGGGCAAAGCAGAGCAAGCTGCTTTGGCAGGGAAACGCAGGGACGTGGGTGGGACATGGGTGACATCCCACACCGGAGGAGCTGGGGAGCAGAGACACACGTTGTGCTGCCAGTGGTGAGAGAATGGGGAGTAGGGCTCCTTCTCCCCACCCTGGCCTCTCTTTCCAAAGGAACCTGCGAGCCCCTGCTCGGAGCAGTGCCTGTGCTCAGAGACACAGAGCTGCTGTGGAGAGAACCATCTGAACCTGGAGCTTTGCATTTCCTTCTGTGGCCCAGAGTACTCGGAAGGTTCCATATGCACCTTAATGCCCATCTCAGGGACACTGCAAGCTGGGAAAGCACCTTGTGCCCTCTGAAAGCACAGCTGCACCAACCCCTCACAGCAGAGGCTGAGCTGTGCCGTGGAGGTGGCGTCAAGCCTGCGACTGGAAGGATTCGCTACAGGCAAAGAGCAAAAGTCTCTTTTTCCATTAAGCAAAGCAAGGCTTTTTGGCAAGGGACAGATTTCACTATGGTACAGGGGCTCCTTGCTGTGAGTTCTGACCACAATGGCACATCCCACCACAGCGCTGCGAGGTGGTGGCATTAACTTGGCCCCAGGCTCCTTCAAGCCACCTCCTGGCCATGCACCATCCCCTCCGTGCTGCAGGACCTGCCTCTGACCTCCTCCTTCACTGCCACCCTTCTGTGGTCTCCACACGAGGCTGAAATTTACGAATCCGTGCTTCATCTCTGCTCTTAATAAGCCAATAAACTCGCAGCCCACAGCTGGGAACGCTGCTTGTCACAGCCTGGTTCATACAGACATCTAGTGGCCTGTGCTCAAACTCCACCAGGGCCACCGCGCAGCAGCACCAGCACCATTTATCTGCACTGCCACAGCAAAACAAGGCGTGTCCCCGTGTTGTGCTTTCACGCACTCAGAACAAACCTGCATGACCCCAAGGAGCTGCCAGTTAAATAAGGGAATTCCTCAAATCCCACCCCGTCCTGCTCTGCTCCCCTGCCACCTTTAGGGAGCCCAAATGATTTCAGATCAACCCAGTGCTCTGGGCATTTTTGAGAGGTCAGTCCTTACAGCAAGAGAAGGGAGCACACAGTCTGTATGATGCACATCTAATAAATATTTATGCATCTCTCCACACAAGAAAGACAACGGATGTCAGTGTCCTGATAACACTAATCTTGCCAACCCAAAATAAAAAACACTGAGGAGTGACAGGAAACCCAGTAACGGCAGATTTCAGCAAGCACAGCCCTCCAGAGTGGTGGGACTGAAGGCATCACTTAGCAGTGATGAGACCTCAGCTCTGCTCTTCCCTGTGTCCTACAGGGATTTTCGCCAAGAACCAGAGCATGGGCCTGGACCCTGACAGCTTTAAAGAGCTGGTATTTCCCTCTGTGGCCCGAGGTACTTGAAAGGGTCCCAACACACACCTTAATACCCATTTCACAGGGAAACTGCTAGCTGAGAAAGCTGTGTCCTGCAGGGCATGCCCCAGGCATCAACATGCTCAACCTTGTCCCACACCCCCATGGCTGTGACTTTTGGCAGTCATCCCCTGGTGGGATGAAGATGCAGCACTGAATTCACACAGAGCAAGGCAGCTTTGAACACACTGGATACTGACACATCTTGCTGAAAAGTAATATTCACACCGCCCTGACAGATTCTTTGGAGTACCCAAACAGGCAGTTTCAGCCTTAATTTGTGTTTCTATGCCTCCACTCTGAAATGAGGATAGCCTGGCTCTCCCCAGCATAACCCGATGCCAGCAAACTCAGTCTTATTTCAGAGTCATTTCCACAGGGCGGGGGGAGCAGATGGGAATGACTGAGGGTTCACACCTGTTCACAGCGTTTACAATCAAACACCACGGATCACCAGCTGGATACCAGCACCAGGCCTCCAGGAGAGACAAGAGAAATCCTGAACTCCCACTGCTTTGCCAAGCAAAGCAAGTCTCACGTGAAAAAAGCAAGAGCTCCGATGGATTAGAACTGCCCTGGCAGCTGTGTGCACACCAGACTCTGAACCCACAAACTGCCTCGGTTTTCTGGAGTTATTTAGAGTGAATGTAATCCCAAAATAGAGACAGCCTTCCCACGGCTCCTGCAGGCCCTGTTCCTCCCACCCTGCTCTGGATATCCCCATCAGGCTTCCCCCCAAGGCATCCTCGCCTTGTTCTGCACAGAAACACCGTGACTGTGTGTGACAGTGTGTTACACGCAGCTCTCGCAGAGAAAGGGCTGGAGTACGGAAAAGCCCTCAAAGGGCAGCCCAGCCCAAAGCAGCAAAGAGGAAAGCCACCTCCGGGAGGAATCCCCGCCGGCTCCGTGCAAAGGTGACCCAGCCTCGGGCTGCGGAGGACGAGCTCAGCTCTTTGATCTCCTGAGCACATTTGAATTTGAGGAGGTGGGGATGCCCCTGGAGCTGCTGCGAGCAGCGTTTGGGAGGTGTCGGAGCACCTGTGAAGCTGAGGAGGTGCTGCTGTTATCAGCTACAGCGAGCTGAGCTCTTGGTTTCCTGGAGGGGGACAGCGTGAGTCACTCAGCTGTGGGAGGGTGGTTTCTTAACGCACTCGCTGGAGCGGCCGAAATGTAAAACACGTGGGCAGGGTAAAAACAATGCAGATGCAAGTGATCACGGAGAGGCAGAATCACCGGGAGGATGGTGTTTTTCCCACTTACCTGGGTATCTATGACGCTGATGGCATCAGCACAGCACGCAGAGGTGCCTGCACCTCTCCCTGCCCCTGTGCCAGGACTGATAAACGCAGTGCCTTTGTCACAGAGTTTGGGGTCCTTTGGTCTGCTCCAGCGCCTTGCTGCCTAGCCACCAGCATTTCCCTTTCTCTCTGCTTGCCTGCCATCCGGGGAGCCCTCTTCTCTGTGTTCCTCCAGAGAATTCACCCTCCCTCTTTGCAGCCCTCAGCCCAGAGCAGCATGAATCGTGCATGTTTCCTCACACCAGGTGCCACTTTGGGCACAGCAAGCAATGCCACCCAGATGAGCTGCCTGCTTGCTGCAGGCAACATTCATTTCCCCACACCCTTGGCACCAGCAGCATTTTCACCAGGAGCAATGTTCACAGAATTACAAATTGACACAGTAAAAAAAAAAAAATCAGAAACATGGTGCAAAACCTCAGAGGAAAAAGCATCACAAGAATCTTGCTGTTCTAACAGCAGAACTCCGGCTAGAACAAAGATTTTATACCTTTGTGGATGATTTTGCAACAGATTTTTTTAAAAAAGTCTCCCTTTACCAGCCGACATGGGAAAGTAAGCCGCTAATGTGGTTTTCAAACAAGTCTTCTGTTATCTTGGAAATAAACATGATGTTGTCCCCCACGCTTGGTGACAAACATGCATCCCTTGGCAAAAGACCAAATGAGTAAGCCTGGCTGGTAGCACTGCTTTTGCCCAGGCAGGGAGTTTTTAGAGCAGGGCAGCAGACCTTTGAAAAGAGAAATGGCATTTCTCCCACTTATCTTAAGTAAGTTCATTTCATACATGAAAAATAACAAAATACCACATCTCAGAAGTGGCAGAAACCACCTCAGCACAGATGAGAGCATGAGGCATCACAGGATGGAGACAGTACTGCAAGGAACGAACCTTCCTCACTCAATACCTTTCAAAAACCTTCCCAGGGACTTGTGGGAAGAGGACTCCCACTATCCAGGCTCAATAACCCTGGAAAAGCACATTTAACACAGGCACTGTGTCAGGAGAGCCTCACTCTGGGCACAGCTTTGGGGTCCCTATTAAGAAGATGCTCAGCCTTTGACATTCAAAGAAACCAAGGGGAGAACACAATAGTTAAAAAAAAATCCAAAGTAAGTGAAGGAGAGGGCTTTGCATTTCCATCCCCCACAGCTAATCAATAGACACACAGAGCTTCTCTGCCCTTTTGCAGCCCCACTGCAGAGAGAGGAAGGCTAGAAGCACACTCAGCTGCGGCACAGCAGGGCAAGACGGGGCACAGGGTGAGTTAAAAGACCTATTTATGCAGGGGCTGCTCACAAACAGTGCTGGAGCACCAGTGGACACCCATTCCTTCTGAAGCCTGCTTCTGTTCCATTTCCAATGCAGGCTACAGAGCAGTTCTGGGCTGGTGCTAGACCCTGGGTCAGCACTGGGCTTCAGTTCTACCCACTCAGCCCTCCTGCCTCCTCTCATCTCCCTCCACAGGGGCATGGAACGAATGTGGTGGTGGTGGAAAAGAGATTATTTTCTTTTATGTCTAATGGAAATGCCTCCCTCATACCTTATCTCCCCAGATCAGCTTTCATTTGTACTGCCTCTGATCAAACAGTGCTGAGGAGTTTGAGATGAATTGCATAGAGGTGTCCCCCAACACCACTGCTGGACCCAAAACGCACCAGGCACAGCACCCAACCCCACCCTGGAGCAGGAGCCCCTCTCGCCCTTACCTCACACAGCAGTGTCCACAGCCAGCTCCATCCAGCTCCCGCACTTCCTCCGCTCCAGTCCGGTGCATCTCAGGCTGTTCCCAGTGGATTTGTGGCAGGAGAGCTGGGAATGCTCCCTGTTCCCAGTGGATTTATGGCAGGAGAGCTGGGAATGCTCCCACTGAGGTGCCTGTGTTGGGGTGCAGCCTTGCACTTGCCTTTTAGTCCCTCTGGCCTGTACGTGTCAGGCAGCAGCCTGGGGGAGCGACCGTGCTCGGAGGTGCAGAGAGGGAGCACAGCTCTCTCATCAGGTAAAATCTTCAAGGGTGATTTCTTAGGTGGCTTCCTTTCTTGTAAACACTGTTTGATCCCTGTGTGACTGCTGGTGAGCCGAGTCTCACTCTCTGTTATGTGAGATTTAAGGTTCGTGTTTTGGTTTATGACCACAGAAAAATATCTTTTGTGACCACAGTCCTGAAAATCTTGTAGCCCTGAGGCCTGCAAATAGGGCAACAGGGAGCTACCACAGTAGCCAAGGTCACTGAGGCACTGCTTTCACTGTTTTTGCAGCTGGGCAGCCTAGACAGGG
Organism: Lycocorax pyrrhopterus obiensis; assembly: GCA_014706295.1. NCBI lineage: Eukaryota > Metazoa > Chordata > Aves > Passeriformes > Paradisaeidae > Lycocorax > Lycocorax pyrrhopterus. The sequence goes on from JACSVZ010000013.1 coordinate 25,159,238, forward strand.
CTGCAGATTTTTTGAGCCAAACCAATCCCTCTGCAGTTCAGGTATCAGCAACAGAAGAGGGAAACAAAGCATTCCTTGTTGACTGAGATTCTTCTGCCTTTGGAGTTTGTCCAGCCTCTGTACCACCAGCTGTCCCAAAGAACCTCTGGAGATGTGGTTCCAAGCAGTTACAGTGAGAACGTGATATCCACACAGCGCTGCACCAGCTGCTGGGTCACAAAAAAGGTCCCCTCAGCCCCTGCCCACCCTCTGGCACTATCCAGAAGCAGATATTTGGGGCCTTATTAAAACTCCAAGCCTCCTTTTGAAGCACTGTCTCAGCAACCAGAGATGAATTAGCACAAAGCCAGGCCACTTTCAGACACACACAGAAAACTCAAGCCCATACACTGCCCTAGGCCCAGACAGGAACATTAAGTTGCAGAGTTTAAAGCAGAAAGGCAGAAGAGCACAACTGACCTGACTCCCAAAGTCACCTTACCCCACTTAAGTAGTTTGCCCAATTAGCGCAATTAACCTTTGCTGCACCTTGTTCTCCACACAGGTGTGGAGAATGCACAAATCAGAATCCCTCAGCCTAATTAATCACCAAGTGTTTCATTTTTCACCCAGATTAGGCTGTTTTTCACCGGTGGATCTCAAGCCTTTCTCTAGTAAGGGTAAAAGCTTTCTCTGTTTTTTTCCAAGAATGGTAACTGTGAACTAGAATTTAACTTCTTCTCAGCAATTCCATACACACTACAACACTAAACTGCAAAAGGCAAAGGGAACGGGGGTTGTGGTCAATTCACCACACATCATCTCTGCTGTTTCTTCCTCCTCAGGGGTTGGGCTCCTCATACTCTTCCCCTGCTCCAGCATGAGGTCCCTCCCATGGGAGACAGTCCTCCACCAATTTCTCTAACATGAGTCCTTCCTATGGGCTGCAGTTCTTCACAAGCTGCTCCAGCATTGCTCCCTTCCACAGGGTGTAGCCTTCCAGGAACAGACTACTCCCCACAGGGTCACAAATCCTGCCAGCAAACCAGTTTCTGCATGGGCTCCTCTCTCCACAGGCCTGCTCCAGAGCAGGCTTCCTGTAGGGTCACAGCCTCCTTGGGGCATCCACCTGCTCCAGCATGGGGTCCTTCACGGGCTGCAGGTGGATCTCTGCTCCCTCGTGGACCTCCACAAGCTGCAGGGCCACAGCTGGTCTGCACTCTGCTCCAGCACCTGGAGCACCTCCTCCCCTCCCTTCCTCTCTAAGCTTGGTGTTTCTCACATAACCTCATTCCTCTCTTCTCCAGCTGCCAGTGTCCAGGTTTTTTCCCCTTCTTAAGCACATCATCCCAGAAGTGCTACCACTGTCACTGATGGGCTCAGCTTTGGCCAGTGGCAGGTCCATCTTGGAGCTGGCTGGGATTGGCTCAATCAGACAGAGGAAGTTTCTGGCATCTTCTCACAGAAGCCGCCCCTGTAGCCCCCCTGCTACCAAAACCTTGCCATGCAAATCCAATAAACTTCTCTCACTTCTTCCCACTTTTCCTGCTTCCCTAAATAATGTAGTCCTTTCCAAGCCTATGACAGTTTTGTTACAAATCCATGACTTTTTTGGGACAATTTTTTGCATGCTGAGCCATGAAGAGAGCAGTGACCCATCTCTTGGCAGGGACATCTCAGTTAAATGGGTTGTCAACAGCAGAGGAAGAGCAATGGAAAGCTGAAAACCATCCAGGTATTGAAGGATTTCTCTTCTGTGTGCACAGGCCCTTTGCGTTCACATAAAAACTGAGCGCTTCGCTGATGAGCCAACCTAAAACTTTCAATTTGATACACTTCATATCACACTCAGCCCACACTGGTCCCAAGAGATCTATGTGACAAATCTTCAAAAGAACTGGGAAAGCTCCAGCCCCTAAGTAGTTTAATATTACCTTGTTTGTCTAAAGCTCTTCAGGGGTACAGCTGGAAGTAACATCACTGGGCCTACCTGGGGAATAGTCCCTGGAACACAATACTGGCAACAGCCACCTCCAACTTCTCTGAACTCAGCGGATGCTTATTTGGATCTTAATCTACTTTTGAGTCTCCTGGGGATTTTACTTTTAAGATTACTCCAAATTCAGCTTCCCCCTTAACATTCTCAAAGCAGTCCGGGTATGATTTTGCCCGAACCCTCTTTGATATGGTTACATCTGGTACCTGCCTCCAGAAGTCACATATCAACAAGTCTGAAGATCTGCAGTGTAAAGCAGGGCGTTCGTTTAAATAGTGCCCTTTAAACCTCCTTTCCTCAGCCTTCAAGGCCCCCATATATTTTATCACAGCAGTTCATAATCTGCCATGACTTCAGATTCTTCCCTGCAGAGCTGTTTCCTGACGGTGCTCATCCAGCCATGACTGGGAGGTGCAGGATGCACAGCAGAGCAGACTCTCTCACCCCTGCTCCCCCTCAGAAAGCCCTTTGATGCTCCTCCGTCAGGGAATTAAGGTTGTGACAATTCTTTGGAGCAGCAGTGCATCACCACCACCACCACCAGAAGCACACAACCCCCCGCTGGCTGTCCTGTCCCTGTCCTCAGTAACCTCTGCTTCCTGCCCAACGTGGCTTGGTTTCCTGTAGCTGCCTTTCCACCAAATAAAGAAGAAACATTTTCTGTTTGTATCTGCTGCCCTATTAAGCCCCGAGCTGTTTATCACCATTGCTACTGATTTTCTCCCTTCCAGGTGGCAGAGAAGCGTCACTGGGGACAGCCTAGCACAAGCACCTACAGCTGGAACAAGCTCGTCACCCCAAAGGTGTCTGGAACGGGGAGGAGCTGTTCATCCCCTCCTGCACATCCCCTCTTCCTCCCTGGCTGCTGGAGAAGGGTTTCCCTGCCTGAAAGCATCACCCTGAGTGCAGAGACACCGCACAGAGGAGGGACAGTTCTAGCTGGGACCTGGCACGGAGCCATAGGATAAGAAGGTGAGAAAGGCTCTCCGGAGAGTCCCTGTCCAGCCTCCTGTGCCAGGCAGGGCTAACAAATAGAGCAGGGTGCTGGCATGTGTCAGCCCACCCTGTAGTTCCTGCCCCCGCCACCACCAAGCGTCATGGAAGCCTCTGGTCATCACCTCCCACCCGGCAGGGAGCAGCAAGGGCGGTCACCATGGCCCTGCAGGGCACACGGGAGCTCTCCAGAACGGGGAACAGACTGGCCTGCAGCTGCACAGAGGGGAGCCCAGCCCATGGATGCCAGGAGGCAGCGCTGGACACCCTCAGCACCATCCCTGGTTGCAGGGAATGGGCACTGCTGCAGGATCAGGCAGGCACCTTGCTCAACAGTGTGGAGGAAGGAGCTTCCAAAAGGTCCTCAGCTCAGCACAGGCCGTGGAGCCAGAGCACCTGGGCCAGGGAAGACTCCACCAGCCTTCATGGAAGGATGGGCTTTGTCCCCCACCAGCCCTCAGCACCACCAGCTGTGACTCACCCGCCCCAGTGAAGAGTGGTTTGCAGAACGCAGATGCTGATGAATCACCTGGGCCCCCGCTGTCTCCAGGCTGTTTTGGAACGCCCCTGTGTCACAGTGCCACGCTGCCAAGGCAGCTGAGGGGGATGGCACAAGGCCTCCTGGCAGCACTGCACGGCAGAGCCGAGGAGCACGGCCAGGACACAGGGACACTGGGTTGGATGAGTGCTAGTGGCACACATGCCAGGCAGCCGGGACCTGTTCAGCTTTCCCTGTGCCACCAAAGAACCTGCTGGCAGACCTGTGTCTTCACTGAGCGTGGAGACCCCTGCCAATGGCTGTCCAAATCCTGGGCCTCCCCTCAAGCCCGTGGCTCCAGCCCCTTGTTTCAGCCTGCTCATTTACTCCAGGGTGTGCAGCCACGCCTTTGCCCTGCTCCCCTTCTGCAGAAAATGTAACTCACAAAGGGCACACCGAGAGTCAGTTCAGAGCAGCGTCCCCAGAATACCAGGTACTGAAGGGAAACCTTTTGTATGTGTTTTGTTTTCCCTCCTTGCTCTGAATTGTTCCTTACTAAAAGGAAGCATTTCTTAGTTTCTATTCAGGCTTTCCTTTCCAGCCACTAGCACAGAAATTTAACTTTTGACAGACTTCAGACCACCACCCTCTCCTCAACATGCACATAAGGACTTGGGTCCATGTATCTCCAGCAGCTCAGGTGGCTCCAGCCAGAGCCACAAAACAAACAGAAGTCCCCACATAAGTACTCCAGGCCTTCAGGCTTTAAGCTTGATATTGGGGAACTCGCTAACATAGGAAATAAAAGCATTACATCAATTTCAGAACAATTACATTCAATTTCCTTGCAAATTTAAATACAACAAAATTCAAGGGTCCTGCCTAAAGTGCTGACAGTTTTACCTGCCCTGGCTGGCTGCAGGTTGTATTATGGGTGGGTTTGCTTCATTTAAGGGGGAAAATGCCTGTCTACAGACATAGATAGCACTTATTAATGAGCAATGAGCATCACTTCCCACAAAGACCGTTTCCCACTGCCGGCCGTCTCTAACACCTCAGCCACACGTCATCCACTGTACCAGCACAGCCCTGTCTCTTCTCCTCCACAGCCACTTCCAGCCCCTCCTGTGTGCCTCACCCTAACACCTTCCTTCTCATTAATGCCTTTCCAGGGCGTGGAGGGATGCACACCATAGCAGGGGAATGCATGAGGAGGGAGGAATGGCAAGGAGTTGTTTTATCAGCCAGCTGCAGCCACAAGGGGAGAGGCAGAGGAGCTGGGAATGAAGGCATGAAGGGGAAAAAAAATGGGTTGGAGGTGTGTGGAAGGCATTGCTTTGTCTTTGTTTCTCACCATCCAAACCTCTTTGAATTGGCAATAAATTACTGTCCCACAGCTGAGTCTGTTTTGGCAGTGAGGGTAACTGGTAAGTGCTCTACCTGCATTTATCCCAACCATGAGCCTTTCCAACTTATTTTCTCACCTCTGTGCTGTTCAGGAGGGGGAGCGAGAGTGGCTGGGTGGCCATGGGGGAGCCGATTGAGGTCAGCCCACCACAAGTACCCAGCACTGAAATTTCAAGCACAGGGAGGTGTGTCCAGCTGGCAGGTGTCTCTTCTATAGCACACTCCCGGTGAGACTCTGAGTACATCACACAAGGCTCAGCCCTGCTTGCCCCATTCAACACACAGGGATGCTGAGAGGGAAAAGAAGCATTTCCATCTGCATCTCTGGCAGAAACATATTTGGAGCCCTGGCAGGGCCTTTGGAGACCAGGCAGTGGCCTGGGGAAGGAAGGATTCCCAACAGACACTGCCCAGCTGACCCAGCAGCTCCATGCAAGGCTGAGGGTTTACTGGAAGTCACCACAGAGCCTCACTGCCCAGCTGCTCCCTTTTACATTCAGCAAGAGATCACAGAGATACCTCGGGTTCACATTTGTGTTCAATGTACTCTTGGAGACCACAGGAAATTGCACTTTTTAAAAGTAGGTCTTCAGGGGAGGGGTAGCATTTTTTTCTCTTCTCTTCTCTTCTCTTCTCTTCTCTTCTCTTCTCTTCTCTTCTCTTCTCTTCTCTTCTCTTCTCTTCTCTTCTCTTCTCTTCTCTTCTCTTCTCTTCTCTTCTCTTCTCTTCTCTTCTCTCTTTTTTTGTCACAGAGGAAATTCGAAGCAAAGAATGAGATGAGTAAAAAGCGGTTAAAGAAAGACTGAATTTCCAAACCAGTTATGTGATGAATTCTGCTAGCAGGTGATTCAATGGTTCTGCAAGAGGTTTTCACACCCTAAGAGCAAAAGCAAAGTGTTCAACAGTGGTACCAGACTTACAGAGGGGACAAACCACTAGAAAACAGTTGCAAGAAAACAAAGGAGAGCAGTTTGGTCACCAAAAAGTTCAATCTTCCAAAGAAGGCTATACAAAGAAGCAACACTTGCTGTCTAAGTGATGTTCCTGGAGAGTCAAGGGTTTAAGACAAAACCCATTAGTTTCTTTTCTCTAAGCCACGTCCTTCCTTCATATAACGTTATTCTCTGTCTCAGTGTGCTGGTTTGGACCTGGCTGCGGGCTGGTGGAGGGGACAAGCTCACCCCTGTCACCATTTCCACACACACTTCTGGTGCTGGGCCTGACCCCAGCACAGGCACTGCGGGAAATCAGCCGGCTTCTCTTCAGTGCCCCGCAGAGCCGGGGTTTACAGGCAATGAGCCGAAACACCGAGAAACGAAAGCGCTGCTGCCAAGTGCCAGTTTTAGGGTTTGGGGTTTTTTCAAAGAATTCAGTGGTTGTATGGCTGCTGGCAACTCTGCCTTCAGCCCCAGTGCTCCTAACAGCACTCTTGAGCATGGTAGCCTCGATGCCTGCCACCATGTCCCCATGTTCTCCTGCTTTGTCCCCTCAGTGTATCCTCCAGCTTCCTTCAAGCACCAGGGCTGGATTTTTCCTTACTTTTGTCTGCATGAAGATAAAGGATGGCAGTGGGGGGAACAATTTCAGCTGAAAGGCTGGTCAGGACTTTCAGGTAGTGTCCTGCAGGAGAGAGGAATCAGCACCTGGAGGCAGAAGCTCCCAGTGCCACCTATGGCCACCACCAGCCCACAGAGAAGAGTCTGGTGGCAGCAGAAACCTGTGCAGGTGGTGCTCTGTTCCTTCCAGGGGTCCTGTGCACAGCACTGGCATTTCTCCTGTAGCACTGGAGATAGTTCTACCAGCTCTGGAACATGTTTAATCTGTGACTTGGAGAGCTCTGGACACATGGATGCACAGACTGGCAGATGGATCTCACCCTGTCCTGCTACTAAAGACCCCCATGTGCAGAATAAAATGCATATGGTGACAAAAAAAACTCTTCAAGGGCAGGGAGACAGGTTCTCAGGATGGTTCAAATTGGATTAAGAAATTACCATCCCCTTCTTTCCATTGACAGCCTTACCTGTCACCTCCTCCAGCACAGCAAGCAGGGTCTCTACAGGATGTGAGTGGGGAATTTCAAGCAAAATGATCATTCCCTTCTGCTGCTTAAGGATAAACCAGTCAGCCAACCCACCCTCACTCAAACCAAGTGCAGCAATGGGATTTAACTACTGAACGGGCTGAATTCCTCCCAGTCCTTCACTGCTGATATCAGGCAGGGAATTTGAGAAAATTGCATCCTCTTTGTGCATTTTTGATCTTCCGTGGTTTGGATTTCTCTTTCAGGACAGTAACGAAAGTTAAATCTTGGATACCTCTTCTTCATGCAGAAACCTTATTAGGAGACAGAAATGTTCCTCTCTGATGCCTTTTTCTCTAACATGTTTTGCCTCTGTGTTGACATAAACCTCACACTAGTGAGGAGAAAGGAACATCAGGAGAAATGCGTGTCCCCAGCACAGAGATGAGGTGGACGTGCAGTCCAGTTCTGATAGTCATTCAGATGGCTCAAAAGGCCAGCTATTCCCCTGCCAGCGCAGGTTTCCAAGCTGAAGACCCCAGGGAATTAGATGATCAGCTTCAGTCCCCAAGAATGACCTGACAACAGGGAACCAGAGGAATCCCCAACAACAAAAGGAATCTGGACAGGGAGACTTTTTCATTTGTTGTTGAAGGAAACTGGTTGTGGAATATGGGAAAAAGAGAGAGATGTAAAATATCTATGATGGTTTGTAAGGGGGGAGAGAAGTTGCTTCTCTCATAGAGAGGGCTGAGTTGTACAGACTGTGCTGAGGAATGAGGAGGCAGCTGAGGGAGAGGAAAGCATGTTGTGGTTTGGTATTCCACCTGGAGCTTTTAGTGTCTTTGCTACCCAGAGGAATGAGCAGCTTATTTTCAATAAAACCTGTGAGTCTCCAGAGCAGAAAGGCTGTGTGCCTGTTCACACAGCTGCTGAGGGCTTGGCAGGGGCAGCCAGCCAGACCAGTGCCTACAGGCAGGATCCTAAAGCAGCATTGCTGGTCACACCACAGGCTGCGGACTCAGCATCTCTTCCCAGCCCCACCTGGCAGAGACACCCTTGCAGACGCTACCAGCCACCTCCTGCACCACAGGCTGCAGTCCCACATCTCCTGGGACAGGTCATGTGCAGGGAACAGAACACCTGGCTCTCCTCATTACCCCAAGAGATGAATCAGCAACAAGACATGAAACTTTTCTTCTTCTTTTCCCTTTTTTTTTAGTAATTAAAAATCAACCAGAAATTCACATGCAACTTGCCTCACATTGCAGCAAAATTACTCCTCTGTCTTTACTCATCTCATCCTCTCCTCTGTGTTGAACCTCAGTCACTTAGTCATGCCTAAAATTACACTTCTGTAACCATGATGTAATACACCCATGTGTCAGAGCACTAGGGCAATAATAGCAATATCTAAGTCTACCCCTCTTCCCTTTTTCCTGTCTCTAACCACTAGACAATGCTCCTTCCCAACCTGGTAAAATTTGCCAGAGTCTGTGCATCTCCTTGGGCTGGAAGAAGTGACCCCACACAAGAGATTGCTACAGAAACTCAGGGAGCCCAAGGCTGGCTTCAGGTAAAAAAAAGAGGTAAAAAGAGATTTTAAAAAGAAAAAAAGGAAAACAATAATCAGCCTCCAAAAAAGCAGCCAAAGGACCAATAAAACCTGTGAGATCCAATAGAAGGTTGCTGCCTGCACTCACAGGACTTGAGTGGCTTCAGACATACCAACTCTTCCATTCTTACTCACGCTCTCTCTCCTCCCCGGGAGGCTACAGAAACAGTCACCTCTCACTCCTCTCACCAGTGCCAGCACCAGCCTGAGCTGTGAGGTTTCCCAGCCAAGCCGTGTATCCAAGGAAGCCTGCCAAGAGTCAGTCCATGCTGCGGCTCCATTTCTCATCCCTTATTTCCTACACCCTGATGCACCCACCAGGGATCAGCTGGGGATCAGCCACTGCTCCTTCTGCTTTTGCTTTACCTTTGCTGTGCACCAGCCACCTTCCTCCCATCCTGAGCAGCCATGGACTGGGGAAGGGTCAGGATACACGGATGCAACAGGCAGTACTGGTGAGGGGGATGCTGGCCACAGCTGCCCAGGGAACATTCCTCCCTCCCTGACCAGGATTCCCTTTGCTTCCCCTGCGCTTCTGCTGTGGAAGCAGCAGTGGCCCCGCCCGTACAGCCCGGTCTATGATGCAGCCCCTTCTGCCACCTTGGTTACAGCACATCCTGAGCCTGCACAAGGTTTGCAAAGCACTGGCACCTGGTCTCCCTTTTCCTCCACCAAGGCGTGTAAAAAGGATACAGCATCTGATACACATCGACCACATAGAGGCCGTATCTCTGCCAAGCAGCTCTCTGAGCTTGGCCACAAAGCAGAATAAACATTTGCCATGCAGAGCCCTGATTTGGCCAGCTGCACATCCAAGCACATGGGCATCTTCTGGGGAGGGTTCAGCTGCCCACAAGAGTTGTCTGTGTCCTGAGCAGTGGGAGCAGACCAGAGACCTCTTATCAGGAGATTATCTGGGCTCGTCGCTTCTTGTCAGCCATGTTCTCTGCAGAGGGGGTGTCTCTGGAGCCCTGTCAGGTAGTGCTGAAACCCTGAGGCCCCTCCACACCTGACCCAGACTGCTCCATCAGGAGAGAGGATGTCAGCTCAGACCACTGCAACCATGGCCTGCAGGACAGAGAAAACCCAAACATCCACTGGGTCAGTCCTGCTGATGGACCTGGGATAGCCTTTCTAGTGCAGAGACCCTTCCCTTCGTGGGGAGGGAACAAAATACTTGGTAAGCTCAAATTAAATTTCAATAATTTATTTTTATTAAATAATTTTAAGTACAGTCCAAGGGCTATTAAAAAAATCACAGAATAGTTTGACTTAAAGATAGCTCCAACCCCTGTTTATGGCAGGGACCCGTTCTACTAGACCAGGTTGCTCAAAGTGCCATCCAACCTGGCCATGAACACTTCCAGGGATGGGGCATCCACAGCTTCTCTGGGCAACCTGTGTCTCACTACCCTCGCAGGGAAGAATTTCTTCCCAATGTCCCATCTAAACCTACACTCTTTCAGTTTAAAGCCATTTGCCCTTTGTCCTGTCACTCCAAGCTCTTGTCACAAATCCCTCTCCAGCTCTGTGGGAGCCCCTTGAGGCATTGGAAGGGGCTCTGAGGTCTCCCTGGAAACTTCTCCAGGCTGAATAACCCCAACTCTCTCAGCCTGAGAGAGCCTAATGTCAGAATTTAATACTCATTGAGTATTTAATGGTAACAATTAGCGAAAATTTCTTTAAATGAACAGCTAATTAGCTAGATAAGCAGATGACTTTATTAAAGTCAGTGTGGCACAAGCAGCCTATGAATTGACTCCATGCAGCTTGCAATTGTGTAATCCTGTCATGACCTCACTTCCAATCTTTAGTCAGAGCACACAAGCAGTGGCTTTGCTCTGGGCAGTTTAGAGGGATATTTGAGGAAGGGATCACAGAGCAGAAGCGTCTCACGGGCAGCTGTGCCGCTGACTGTGCGCCGTCACGGCTGCTCTGACCCAGGGCGAGCCTCAGAGCCCCAGCTTGATCCTGCAGGGATAAGCCAGCTCTGTCCACCTCAGGAGACCCAGCACTATTTATAACAAGACTGTCCACCCCACTGTGCCACTGCCTCCAAAACATGCAGGTCTGTGGTGCCTTTAGCTTTTCAGATAAGGACAGATCTTGTCCCTTCCTGGTGCACAGCGAGTGCAAGTGCTCATCCTGCCCCAGAGCTGACTACAGCCACAGCCTGCATGAGTTACTGTGTGCTGACCCAGAAAAGCCTTTGGGATCGTTCCAGCCCTTCCAACACAGTACTAGCAGACAGAGTAACCTCAGGGCAGGTTTCCTATGGGCACGGAATGCCCTGCTTCTCTCCAGGCTGCTTCCCAGTAAAGAAGGGAAGCACGTGATGTGCTCGGCTAGTTTGGCTACAGAGACAGCTGCAAGCTTGCAGGCACGTGTACATGCAGATTCCCACTCCCCACTTGGATGCCTCCTCACTAGGAGAGCAACACAGCACAAACAGCAATCAGAAGAGGACAGCAATTTCCAGCCTTTCCTGGCAGGGTCTGGGTCCAGCAGCTCCACCTCTGCGCTGTGCAGTTTGCCCCTCTGATACATGCAGGGGCAAAGGCAGTGAGAAAGAATCAGTCAAGCCATGAAGTCCCTAAACTTCATCCTTTTGAGATACTTTCCATCCTGAGAAATGCAGTGGAAATACCAGCAATGGCTGCATGAAGAGGGGTGCAGTTTTCCCTTCACACTGGCCACAGCAGCAGCAAGACCCCTGAGAAGATTCGAAGAAATAAACTTCTCTGAAGCAAACAGCACAAGCCACAGGCCACAACCACCAAGCTGAGAGCAGCACCATGGAAAAGGAAACAAATGCTTCAGGCTGCTGAAGAGCCACGTTCACTGAGACCAACAGCAGAGCTGCAAGAAGGCAGGAGCACAGGCAAAGGTGATGATGTACCACAGCTGCAGCCTTTGTGTCCTGCCTGGTGGCAATGTGAGTGACAGCCCCAGGGTTTGAACTCCATGGACCTGACCCAAGGATGAACAAATAGGGTTTGGGGGTTTTTTTACACCACTTCATTTCTTTGCTCTTCAGACCACTCTGTGAGAAGGGCTTCTGGGGCCAGAGATCACACACGTGGTGCCTTTGGGGACAGCAGCACTTCTGCTCAGCCAAAAGTGCCCGGCTCCATTCAAGCTCAAAACTGTGGTTTGAGGTCAGGCCCTTCCTGGTGGTCAACATGGGCTTGGGCTGCCTGGTCTGTGCTGCCCACATCACACCTCCCTCGTCCCCAGATCCTGATGTTTCGATGCTGGAGCTCCAAAGCCTCATGGAAAGGATGCTGGGCACTGCCAAGCAGGCAGCAAGTGGGATAAGACTCCCAGATTTCTGCCACACTGCTGGAGAAGGAATGAGGTGCTGACCCCTGATCACAGAGGCCTTGCAGTCCTTTAGCCATGGCAGAAGCCTGTTGCACCAAATCAGGAGAGGACAGTACCATTCATTAGAAAAATATATATTTACCATCTGTGTTTTTCTCAGGAGAGAACATCTCATGACAAGGGGCCCAGCTGAAGTCAGGCAATTGACAGATGCCAGCATGTCACCACCTGCATCATGAAAGGGGCGGAAGACCAGACCTCCATGGAGGACTCTCATGTGCTGCAGGGGCAGGAGGGGGGTTTGAGATGCTGCTTTCACCTCAAGCCCCACTGCTTGGCACTGCTGTGTTGCTTGGATTACATCAGCAGAGCCCGTGGCCACCCCACCCTCCCCACCACCATGGTGTGGTCAGGCTTTCACTTCTGGGACACCTCTCATGACACTGCTGCTTCTGGCATGTTGGGATGAGTTAAATAAAGGGGTTAGGGAGCATTTTCGGGATGGGAGTGGTCGATAACTTAACACAAAATGAACACAGCACCTGTTCTGGCCCAGCTAGCCAGCAGTGCCTGTGGTACAGCAGTCACAGTGCTGGGCAGGGTGGCTAGCCATGGCTTGGGGGGAGCAGTTGTTCATGCTACTCATTCCCACACCACTGTGGGGTCATGGCATGACTCAGGCACCTCCTTAACACCCACCAGCTGTCCTCATCAGGGCCGTGACACCACGTGGAGCAGCAGGTCCCAGTGTCTTCTCAGGTAGCAAGTAGTGAGCTCCAACAGGGTCTTCAGCACGTTATGTTTTGAGTTTGTCAGGGGTTTTGTAAGGAGGATACGTGCAATTCTCTTCAGGCTGATGCAGTACAGCCCTGGTGCTTTCCAGGTGTCTGCTTTCAAGCCTTTACCAGTTGCTTGAACCCCATCCTGCTGAGACCCAAATGTGGTTTCTTGTTGAGTTTAGTGGTGCCACTGTACCCAGGCAGCACTCACCCCTCACACATCCGTGTGTGTGTGTGTGAAGGGGCTGCCAGCCACGCTCCATTTCAAAGCTTAAACAAGCCGAAGAAAGTCTTGGATTCCTCAAAATTAACCAGAGCGATTTTGGAGACGTTGACATGCAAACTGTCCATCTTCCTGAGCTTGAAGAGAGCCCCCAGGTAGCTGTTCCGGGCCCACATCCTCTGCCCTGTGCAGTAGTTGATGTCTTTGTCCTCCATGAGCACGAGGCTGCCCGGAGAGTTTGGGTTTCTCTTGTACACCACGTGGGACAGGACCTGGCTGTCGCAGGCGCTGCCGCGGAACAGGACATTGGAGTACACAAAGTACAGCCCGGGCTCGTTGATGACCAGCCCCCGGTTGCGGTACTGGACGCCACTGATGTAGGCATGGCCAGAGATGGGCTCCCACTCCAGAGGGAGGTCCCGCTGGGCTGGGTTCCCTGGAAGCCGAAACAAGACAGAAAAAAGGTGGTAAGTACATCCAGTTGTGTGTTTTTCCTCAGGTCACACCCCACATCACAACAAGGCAACCGTTCCCCAAGCCTTGTCTGCAGCGCGGAAAGTCCTCCCCGACCTCACACCTCACCAACGCCAGCCCCCAGTGACAGCTCCTGCCCTGCACACCCCAAAACCAGGCCTCATTCAGAAGCATAAATGAAATGAGGGGGAGGGTTTTATCTGTGGAGCAACTTTCCACTGTCAGAGCAGACCTGTTACCCAAGGAAAACAGGAAAGCCTTGTGAGGTGGGCTCCACACAGCTACAGCCATGCCACCCCCTCATCCCATCACACCTGCCCATTCCCCTGCTCCCACTCCTGCTGCTCCCTCAGCACATACCTGTAAGATGGGCTGCCTTCCTCACTTCCTTTCGCAGTGACTGCTCCTTCTGCCCTGCACAAAGATAGGGAAGACATTGGCCACGTGCTCCATGGAAAAGTCAGCCCAGAGAGGAGTGGGAGAGCCAGCCACAAAGCTGACACCTGAGATCCTGCAAACCATCCCACTGGCCAGGCAGACCTTGTCCTCAGGAAGGCAGAGCACAGCTGGGAAAATCTGCCTTCCCTGGAGGGCTGAGTTCCTTTTAGAGAGATGGGCCAGGTCCAGTGACTCAGTATCTGGATCCCATCCCACTCCATCCTTCATTTTTCCTCAACATCTACTTCATGTTCTCTAATTTTAGAAGCAGCCTTTTCTTTTCTCAAGCCAATTAAATTTTCCTCTCTGCTCCCCCTTCTCCTTTACACTATTACCCTCTTTCTATTTATTTATCCAGCCCCCTCAAGAAATTCAGGGTTATTATTTATGTTCAGCTTCTGCTAAAGAACAGAAGATCAGAGCACTGAGCATCCAGTTCAAATGACAGCTCCCCTTCCCCTAAAGGGGAAAATTTATTGATATAGGAGTTGATGAGAACCAGGACTGCCCTTTCCCAAGAATTTTGCTATTTCAAATTTGTTTTGATTCAGTATCAGAACAAATTTGAAAATAAATTAACTTTTCTAATAACCAAAATCCTCCAGGGGGGCAAAAAAAACCTTTTCATATCTAGAAAAAACTGTCAAGAGAGCTGAAAACTTCTTTCTGACTTGGCCATTTTGTAAAGGATATCCTCACTTATAACATTAACATGGAATGCAAAAGAAAAGCAATAGTTTGGAAGTTCAAAACACAACTTTTAAATTGTTCCACTCAAATTGAAACTCTGGGTTTTTTCCTAAATGAAATCTAGGAAAATTGGCAGGTTCTTGTGGAAAGCTTCAATTTCACTGGGTTCCTCCTGCAGGCACAGACTCACCCGTGAGTTTCTCCGAAGCTGGAGGGATGTGCTCAGTGCTGGCAGACTGGCAAAAGAGAAGAGGGACACTGGCTTAGACTGAGAGCAAGGACTGTCTTTGACAGTGGCTAATTCTGGGTGCCCATGGGGAGCTCCAAAGTGCTAAGAAATACACAGGGAGAGACCTGGCAGCACCCAGCAACACACAGAAATCTAGATAAATCAGTCACCAACCGAGCAGTCCCTCACGGGAACAAGCACCCCCCTTCCTCTGCCACAGCAGACACTGAAATGCCGCCATCCTGTCCCTTGGGGTGCTCTGCACCACCTGAGCATCTCAGACTCGATTCCAAGTGTTTCTTTTTCCCTGTTTCCCCAGGGACCTGTGACCAGCCAGGCAGACCTCACCTCTCTGAGTTCATCCAGTTCCTTCTCCAGGTGAAAAATCTTAAATATGCACAGCCCCACTCCAGTGAAGGCCACCAGGATCAGCAAGAACATCACGAGGAAGCCGACGCTCCTCCTTTCCCTGTTGTTCCGTGGCTTTCTGCTCCGGTCGGGTACCGGTGGTGGGAAAGGAGCCACGGGGGGTGCCGGGGGGCAGGAAGCACCTGCATCAGCACAGCCGTCCACCCAAAAGATCTGGGGGTACACGTAGTTCAAGTTCTGCTGCATGGCCGGGAGCTGGATGGGCTGGACATGCCTGGTGCGCTCTTCCCTGTGGCACCCCAAACCTGCCGGGCTTGGCCCAGCCTGAGCCCTGGGGGCAGCCCCAGCTTTGCCCTGGTACGGCTGCATCCCTGCAGCGGCGGACACCCAGCTCGGATGCTGCGACTCTGAAAGCCGCAAGCATCAACATCAAACCTCTTTCCGGGCCGGGCTGGCGGGTCACGACCCCCCCGCTCCTCCCACAGCTCCTTCTCGGGACAGGCGGGGGCTGCGCTGCCGCCCGGGGCTCAGCAATCCAACACCCTGAGCAGCAGCCCCAAAGGATACGGGCGGCTGCTTTCCCACTGCCCGTCCTGGACCGCGAGCAGAGCGAAAGGAACGACAAGCTCTCAGGCATCCTGCACCGCAAGGGAGAGACAGAGCTGAAGATTCCTGCCCACAGCAGGAGGATGAAGAACCAATCCCAAGTGGGATGCTGGGGAATCGCTTCATTCCTTACCTGTCCGTTGTGCATCCCCCCCTTTCCTCGGCAGCTCAGCAGGCACGGATCCCGGGGCACGGAACACAGACGCTGTCTTGCCGCGATAAAAACCTCAGTGAGAAGAGGAAGACACTGTGAGTGCTGCAGCCTGAGCAGAGTTGCCCCAGCACGAACAGCCCAGGCAGAGCCAGCTCAGGGGGCTGCCCTCCTGCCTTCCAAGGAAGAACCCAGAATCCAGACCATGCTGCAAGGGCCAGCACTTTTAAGAGCTCATTACAATATCCTAATGAAGAGAAACAGGGACATTTCCATTTCTCAATTTCCATCCCTCATTTACTGCAGATTTCTAAGCGGTGACAGTGAGATTGCCCCACAGATTTACAGGTGCATGCAAGCGATTATAAACAATTTTTCTTGCATTTTACAGCCCCATGTTGAAGTGTGTATTTGTATGGGGTAGTGTTAAAAAAAGGAAATGCTTAACACAAGAGCAAACTAGAGATTTGTCTCAGTGGCTGAAGGAAGCAATCACAATGCGCAGGCTTTGATCTTGAACATCAAAACTGGGATCCGAAAAGAGCACATTTGAACAACCTGTGTGCACTTATTTCTCTGAAGCAAGGGCTCAGCTTTGCCTGCAACCATAGCAATAAACCAGACATGCTGACAAAGTCTTGCCTGCACCACCAGACATCCCACTGCTTTTTGAAGATACCCACCAGCCCTTTTCTTCAGCAGTGCCCCACAGCAGGGGTTTCAACAACCCCATCTGGCTCTTCCTCACACTTCTGGTTTTAAAAGACACAAAGGCAACATAAATCCAACACTAACAAGTTCGAGCTTGGTCATGCCTACCCTGGCTCAGTCATCCTCTCTGCATCCCAGAACAGCGTTCCCCAGCCACCCAAGGACAGGTCCCCATCCACTCCCACAGCCGTTATGAGAGAGGGTCACACAATGGCTTTGCCCAGAGAGGATCCACTCCCAAGTTGTTCCTGATGCTGTGTTTAATGCCAACAGCTTATTGAGGTGGGATTGAAGACACAGTAGCAGTTCCCCTTAAATGTCACAAGAGTCCTAACTTCTCACCGACTGCTTCCTATTATCACAAAGATGCTTTTTTAATGGATGGGTGAGAAGGAAAGACAAGGAAACCAACTGAAGCAATTTCAGCTGCACCTTCTCTTTCAGATGCCCAGATCAAGAGCCTGCTACTACCACATGCTGTGGCAAACCAAAGATTGGGGCTATTTTACCATCAAAAGATGCTTAGTGCACAACATGCTTTCAGGGACCTCTCCCTCTGCTGTGCGGGTCCTGCTGTCACACTCCATTTTCCTGTCAGCACCTGCAGACACCACCAAGATGACACACTCTGGAAGATGGTGTCAGGCAGGGCTGTGTCTGCACAGCACATCAGGATCAGAGTCACAGAATGGCTGGGGCTGGAAGGGACCTCTGGAGATCCTCTGGTCCAAAAAAAAGTAGGTTCTGGTGCCTGCAGGCTCTGTGTTCTGCTGGCTTCCTGCTGCTCAAGTGACACAGGATAGTAACAGGGCTATTGAAATAATGGCAGGACAATTTGCTGTAGTCACATGAATTTTGCTAAAGGCCTAGAGTCAGAATTTAGACAAGGCTGAGCCCTCCTAAAATGTGGGGCAAGGACAACTGGGCAGGAAAACAGGGCATGAGAAGGACAAAAGTGGTGACAGATTTGCCTCCACCACCCTATCCTGCTGTTGAACCAGTCTGTACACTCTGTTTCCAGCAGCCCTATTACGTCATTTGAATGGGAAGGAATATTTTCCAATGGAAATAGCTTCCATAGCCCTTACCAGAGAATTGTTTCCCTTTGCCAAAACCGAAAAAAAACCATAACACAGACTGAAAAAGAGGATTTGCTCAGAAGAACACTCTCCAGCCCCAATTCACCCTCTCCCAGAGGAGAGGTGGGAGCTCTTATTAACAAGACACACAATTATGCTAAAGCTGATGGCAGAGAATCAGCCAGTAGCTAAGAGTTTGTACCAGCAGGATTTAGGGACAAAAGGATGAAACCCTGCCTGAAACACCCCAAAGAAAGCAGGACTTGAATGATCCAGATCTAATACTTGACAGAAAATAAAACCTGAAACTTAAAACAAAAACTGAAGTGTGAACCTCTGTGTAGGAGAGGCTCTCACCATGTTTTGGACAGAGTCTCTCTGGAAGCAATTAACAAATCTTTCCTATTACACTAACGATTAGTGGAAATGCTAAAAAGCAACTCTTGAAAGCCAACAGGGCTGCAGAAATTATACCCAAGAGCAGCTGAGAAAGTTGAAAATCGTTCTCATTCAAAACCACAGGATTCAAAATCATGAGGACAGAGAATTGAATCAGAAGAAAACAAGGCAAGAAACAAAGACTGCAGATCAAGCTCTTTGCGTAGAAGACAATGTACTAGAAAGAAAACAAGTCTGCAACTGAGAGGCTCCTCAGCTGGACACGAGCTTCCAGCCCATGGGCTCCCATGAGAGCTCACATACAGCACTAGGCAGCTACAGACACTCCTGGAACTCACTTCACAAGTCTTTGTTCAACTTCAGAGAGGCTCTGGAAGATGTTGCAGTAACTGTTGGACAGAAAAGAGGTTCAAATCTGTCTGTTTAAGAGCAGATTGGCAGGGAGGGATGGACAGTGTGTGGAAAACCTGTAAAAAGAGGGATTATTTCCAGCAGCAGAGAGCTCTCAAATCTCACAGAATAAAAAGCTTACCAAGGAGCCACTAATTGTGAGCCAAATCTGAAGGAGTTTGAAAGAGATGGATTTTTGACTGAACATTGGTTTGGATGCTTGTGAAAGCTGCCTCCAAAGGGAGAGGACCTTCATCTGCTGAAGCCTGAGAGGGCTGTGGGAGGCGCCAGAACTCACCCAGCCTGTGCAGTTAGCACTGGCATCTTCATGTTGGTTTTTTTATTACATGTTTTTTAACAGCTTGGTTTCTCAAATGAGGGTGATGCTTTTCATTTCCTGAACAACTACTCTCCTTGCTAGGAGCATTTGCAGCACATGTAAAGCCATGTTTTGGTGCCATGGCAGGGACATTCAGATATTCATACTCAAGAACAGGTTTTAAAGTCCACTGTTAACAGCCCTGGCCTGGCATTACAGTGCTTAGTATGTCCCTCTTCCAGTGAGCAAAGTGCTGTCCTCTCCTTCACCATGATCACAACAAGCAGGCAGCAGCCCTGAATTCAGCAAAAGAGGGCTCTGTCCTGAGGTGAGAGAGAATCCAAGGAACCAAACTAGACGAGAAAAAGAAGAATTAAAATATTACTCTGCTGCTTTCATTTCTTTTGTGCCTGTAGTAAGTGCAGGGAAATGACATATAGTGGTTATGAGGTAATGGGATCTATTCTGAGAAACAGAGAAGCAGGTCATTTCATATTGCACAACAGCTTAGTCAGGGGCAAAATGGAACAAGGTGCTGTGGCCACTCACAAGTTGTGAGGAAGACCAAGAGAAAGTGCAGGTGTTGCGTTCCTGTCCTCCCCAAGTGACAGTTGAGGGGAGGACAGGACATTCACAGGCCCTTCCGCAGGGTCCATGCCCTGCCCCAGCCTCTCAGCACAAAGGCAGCCTTGGCTCTGGAAAACACCAGCTGGCTCTGCTGGCCAGGGGGGCCTAGTTGGTACTTGACAACTTTATTTCTTCTTGGGAGCAGCCATTCTCAGCCCATTCAAGACAAAAACTGTAACCATGTCATTACAACTCATAGAAGCTTCAGTAGCTGCTTCCAGTTATTTTTCTGGGAAAAGAGAAATAGCAGACAGGGATTCTTGTTTGCTGCGAGTTCGCAGAGGGCCCTGCAGCTGGACAGAGGCTCCAACCACATCTAACAAGGGAGAAAAACAAGCCTCAAGGTGGCAAACGTTTCTTTTCCATCTCTAAGTCCACAAGGTGCAGAGTTCACTTCCTCTGCGTTGCCTTCTGAAAGCCACCCTGCTGCTGTGGAGTTAATGGCAACTCTAATGGAAACCAGCAGAGTCAGGGCCAGTTGCAGCTCCCAGGCCCTGTGTCCAATATGAGACAGCAGGAAGGCAGCAGAAGGTGCCTTGGAAGCTTCTTTCAAAATTACTCTGCTGAAATTAGAGAAGGGATAAGTGAGAGATTGGTGAGTTTCAGTACCCTTTCCCAACCTAACCTTTTATCTGAACAAGCTCTTGGAAGAGATTCTCGTTGAGCTGTCACAAAGCCCAGCAATATCTCCAGCAGCACCCACTGCTGTTCGACACTCAGGGTTTCCAGGAGATGAGCCACACAGGGCCTGCCTACAGCACTTTGTGGTCAGGGCTCTACACTTTAATTGTTCCAAATGAAGTGGAACATGTTTGTACCTAATTCAGCAAAACCTCCTAAGCTGTTCCATCTCATGCTGTAACTTGGCAAAAGCAGAAGCCACACAACACCTTAGACTTGAGCTCTCTGCTTACATCACCACACAGGTGGTAGAGTTTGCATATTTAAAAAAGCCTGGATTTCCACTCTGATGCTTAATGTATATAACCTAAACACCTTACTTTGGCAAACACAGCCAGCAACTCACACAAGGTGTTTGCAGCTATCCATCTTCACATGGAAACCTCTGCATGACTTTAAAGATTTTTTTGACCTTGGGCTCAGGACCTGCCTGGACTGAAGGACACCATCCTCACTCCAGCATACATACTGGCTTCTTTACACCAACAGCTGTCCAACCTTAGTTTGCAATATCACAAGATTGTCCCTCCATGTAAGTATCCACACCACACAGGAATTTGAGATGTATAAACTATCTTCATTAGAAACTATTATCCCTACACAAAGTCTATAACCAATTTAAGAGACTTGATTCTAAAGAATGAAATTGTGAAAGCTAGATTGCATGACATTAATAAAACCGCAAGTAGAAAATGACTCAAGAGCCCACATGAAAGGAAAACATTAAGCAGTAATAACCTGATGATAAGAGAACTTTTTTTTTTTTAAAGTGGCTAGAGATAACTAAAAGCTTCCACCAGCAGCAGGTGGAAGCTGTAGTTCAGCCTCCAGTCTCTTGCCAGAACACACTCTCAAGTCTGCAAAAGCATAATTGGCCCTTGTAGGTTCCTTCAGATGTGTTATTCCCACAGCACACTTCCCACGTGTTCATTACAGGACAAGCTTTATCACTGGTATTTTTCCACACAATGCATCAACTCCTTAGACCTAAGTCATGCTCAGTTTTTAAAACGTATCAAGAGAGCAGAGTATTAAGAGACCAGTTTAGAATGCATTTGGTTTCATATCTGAAATTGTTAACTTGTGAAATCTGAACATGTGCTTAGGATTTCAACATGCAGTCTCATTTATCAGCATAGTGTAGATCTGAGAGTCTTTAGTTCACAGCCAGAGAGTCAACATGGGCTGTTTTAGAATTCAGTCACATCCAGCTTCAGGTGATTCTTACTGAAGAGAAAAGCCCAGTGGTTGCCTGGGCAATAAAGGTACACGCTTTGTAAAAGTGACATATCAAAAGGAAGGAGTAAATAAGAGAAACCCACATGCTCCCCCCAAAAACACCCAACACTCTCCTCCTTCAGCAAACTCCACCTTCAATTCTATTTTTAAGTCATAGTGCTATGATGAAGCAGAGAGTCCTGAGACACTCAAGTGAAAACTCAGTGCTGGGGAGGTCTCCTCTGACAAGCAGATGCTGGCCAGCCTGTGAATTTGGCATTTGGCTGCATACCGTCCTGCTGTGCTTACCAGAAGTTAGAGGGGGAAGGACCAGTAAGGGGCAAACTTCAAGCTGAAAACTCTGGTTTGAGATAATGACTCTATAACTTTCCTTTCATGGCCTTTTGTATCCTTCACAAGCCTTACCTCTGAGTACCAAGAGGTCATTTCATGCAGTCCTTCTCACAGAACACCACCACATGCAGGGATCCCCCAGGGCAATTATGAACTGACCCTGCTGGAAACCTCTCCAGCAGTTTCACAGGGCCACAGTTCCTGACCTTTCAGACAAAGCACCACTCAGCCTTCAGAATCCGCTCCCCCACACTTTTCTTTTTTTAAACAGAAAAACACATCTAGGCTGACAAGTTTATGAACTCCTTACTACAGCCCAAAGGATCCCAAGTCCTAGCCCTGGACTGAAATTTAAAGACTAGTCCTTCTCAAAGAATGTAAGCCACAAGTTTCATTTTCAAAGGAAAAAATGCCAGTAAATGAAAGACAAAGTGTTCAGATTTATTTGGAAATTCACAGTTTCTAATGGCACTACAGCTCTGTAGTTACATACTCTTGCTCCACAACATTGGATGCTGCACTCTGGTGGTATGAATTTTCTTCATCCAGGTTTGACACCCTTCTGAATTCACGTTCAACACGTCTGGTTCATGTGCTCTGACTGGCTAATTGTGCAGATCAACTCTGAAAGTACATCACTTTAAAGTATTCATAAACTAACAAGAAAGCAGCAAAAAAACAAAGGCTTTAAATAAGTCACATTACATACAATACCCAGGAAAGGCATTAGATCTGTTAAAAAGGGTACCACTAAAAGTGCTCAATAAGTTAACTTATTTTGTACAACGTGAACCTGTAACACCTGTCAAAAGGAATAACCTTTTGTTCCACTCACTCAGAACCACACTCAACAGTTTAGCAACCACACATCCTATAGTATCCAAATATACAGTCACAGTCAAAATTAAAAACACTTGAGTATGAAATACCAACCATACCAACACTGCACATTTGTTAGCCAATACAAAAGCAAACGTTATGGAAACACCCACTGTGAACCAGCCCAACAGCTGCGGCTCCCAGGCTTTGCAAACTCAACACATCCAGAGCAGGCTCCGAGAATGCACCCTCACATTCTTCAGCTGAGCATTCCCCAAGCTCAGCGCAACCACAGTGAGCATTCCTCACCCACTTCCTCCAGAGAACTGCAGCAGGCCATGCAGGTGACAAATGCATTCCTCAGCCTCAGATTCCATTGCGCACAGGAAATCCTGAAGAGCCACCGTCACTGATTTCACACATCAGACTAAGCTCCGGTTGTGACTGAAGGTGCAAATAAACACAGTTGCCATCCCTGGTGAGAGATTTTCCTCAACAGAGTTTGCAAAACAAGAATCTAGTCAGGCAAGTTCATCTATTGGTATTTTTACAGTATCCAGTCCACATTACTAAGTCCAGCTGAAGGCCGACACATGTCCCTTTACAGCACTGTAGTGTTGCATCTTCAAAAAAAGCTAGAGAAATTACAAAATAAATCAAATGACAAACAATTGTATCTCCCCTCTTCCAGTGGCATTATAAATAGACAAAAGGCACATAAATATGGGAAGGTGCAAGAAATAGGAACAAAGCTAAAGGAAGAGGATTAGGCTTTTATCCCTATTCCACCCAACAAACTGGGTTTCAAAAAATCTCTGCCCCAGGAACTGTGAAAAAAAACCTTTATAAAACGAACCCTGCCCTCCCTCCCCCCAAGCTGTTCTCATAGGAAATTATCAGCCTCGTAAAGCTGCAGCTTATAGCCAAGATTGACACAATCCCATCTATTCAAAAAGGCAGAAACCAAATTTCTGAATACTTTCCAATGAGTTGAGCTCTTCGTCTCCCACTATCCTCCCACAGAATACCACAGACTGTTCTCAAACGAACAAACACTCTCCTGTTTGAGAAGTTCAGCTAGGTTTAGATGTGTCCAGAAACTGTCGTGACACCGAGTGTTCCCACTGTTATATCTTTGTTTCCTTTGATTATGTCATGCAGACTTGGCATTGACCCCGACTTAGTCTGTATTAGAGTTTTTATGAGCTTCCCTTGGTCTGAAACTTTCGACCGTCTTCGTTTTATAGCCCTCTTCTCAGTTTTTGTCTTTTGGGTCTGCCCGTTGCACAGACTCGTACACGCTGAAATGCCACAAAAATAGGACTCCTCAGACTGCGACGATGTTTCAGAGCTTCCTTCGGATGGAGGGCCCTTATAGGAAGAGTGATAAACCTCCCCAATGTTAGAGAAGTCCCTCTGGTTCGTGAAGGGCTTCCTTCCTTTGATCTCCCCGTTGGCTATTGGGTGCAGAGGCTCTGTTGTCGGCTTAAGAGTCTCTGGTTTTTCACTTTTGTACTTGCAACGCTTCTTCTGAAACCACAAGTGAAAAAAGAAACAGTGAAGTTCTGGAAGTCAAGCAGAGCATCCAAGCCAAGCCTAGGAACCAGCAGGGAGAGCAGCTGAGATGTGCACCACCTGCCAGCAGAAACACCTCAGCCCCACCAGCTCCCTCCCCACAGCACAGTACCTTCTTCTCTGGGGAAAACTTCAGGGGTTCCACAATGTACAGATCCTCTGGATCCACTGTAAGACAGGGAACACACACTCAGCAGTCCTGACACTGCCAGCTCTAGAGCAACACAATCCCAACTAAACAGCAGCACGACAAAATACTCCACTTATCAGGCACTTTTCTTCCTCTCTCCCTTTGTAAGTTAAGGGGGCACAAACACTGAAGGTAAAGTCAGCACACAGAGAAATTCCCCTGTGCTGTCATGGCAGCTGTCAGTGACACACACTTAAACACTTGGCTTTCTGATAGACATGGCCATGGGAGAGGTAAAGAGAACATCCTTTGGGGAAAAGGAGCAGGATTCAGCAAAAGTTGAAGTCTAGGAAAACAAACTGCTACCAGTGTAACAGTGTTTAATGTGCAGCCTGCCCCTGACAGCACAGAGGCAGATGTTCAGACTGACATGAGACCAGCAGGGGAGAATTTGGGAAAAGTGTGGTTTTGAAATAAAATAGTTTAGGCCTTAGTTAGTGTTCACTGCATCACATTCCCAACTCAAGTTTTAATGCAGTTTTATTCACAGTACAAAAACCTGTGAGGCAAGTTTGCTGCACCCAGAAGAGCTGTGTCAGCAGCATTCTTGGTAGTTACTGTGATCTGCAACACTTGGTTTTGCATGACACTCATGGCCTAAGAAATCAAAATCAGTTGTCCCAAGTCTACCATAAATACTGAAAAGACCAGATCATTCCTCATACCCAAGCCAAGATAAATGGTCTAAATTTTCCTACTGAAGTTGCTAAATTTGAACCCTAAATACCTGCCAAGTTTAAAACATAGGCTATCAGGACTTCAGAAAAGTACGACACTCAGACTTCCCACGTCTGGCATTTACAAGAGGGAAAAAAAGCTACTTTCTGCAAGCTTCGCAGACCTGAGTGCCTGCATTGACTGCTCCTAACCCCCAAAAAACATTTGCAGAGCAAAATGTAACTGATGACAAAAACTGCATTTAAGGTTTTAGCATAATTCAGCTCAGTTCTGTGAGCAGTTGGTAACTTGTTCACAAACCACCTTATCTTACAGAACACATACACGAACTACACACACATTGTGCAGCACTAAGAGCAACACCAGAGACCAGATGTATGGTATGAATAATACCTTCTTTACCAGCTAGCTGAAAAGACTGTGATCTGACCAGTGGAAAGGAAGTTCTTCTTTTCAAATTCATATCATCATAGGAGGAAAAACACCTAGGAAATTCCAGAAAGCTTTTTAAACACATTTTTCTCAGGACTTTGACATACACATTTCTCATTAAGAAGCATTCTTGGCAGAAAGACAGAACTATTTGCTGAGGTGCCCAAGAAAGCCTGGCAGATACTGTGCTTGCAACAAGTTATCAAGGCATATTTGTTAACCACAGGAGCCCCAAAATGCTCCTAGGAGAGAGTTATGATTGATAGCTCTTTGCTATCAATTCTCAGTGTGCAGAAAAAAACCTCAGAATTAAAGCAGATGTGTCAGTATCACCAGACTTAGGAAATATAAAAGAAAAACCTGAAAGAATAAGTTTCAAATATAAATATCTTACCTTTTGGGGCTAGGGTAGTGATTGCTTTTGGGAATTTTTGAGAGGTAATCTTCACAGAACTGAGAGGGGCTCCTGCACCGCTGCACAAAAAGCACCAAGCCCAGAATGAGGCAGAGAACCAGAGAAATCACCAGGTAAGTCTGGCGATCAGAAACCTGCAGGGATTTGAGACAATTGTTGAAGACAGAACAATTCCATGATACTGCTATTCTTATGTTTTA
This sequence comes from Lycocorax pyrrhopterus obiensis, assembly GCA_014706295.1. NCBI lineage: Eukaryota > Metazoa > Chordata > Aves > Passeriformes > Paradisaeidae > Lycocorax > Lycocorax pyrrhopterus. The sequence continues at coordinate 25,185,099 of JACSVZ010000013.1, forward strand.
AGCTTTAAAAGACAAACGCTATGTTCTCAATTCACTTTTCTTTAATTTCACTGAACACTTGTTGACATTTGAGTAATTTTTCAGAGGTTTGATGCAGTCTATTGGCTGTGCAGCATTCAAGGAGTGAAGGCTGAATCCCATTAGCTGCTAACAGGACAAGATTTCCCTGCCTCCAGTATCAGCATAACTACAGAAGCTGCCACCCCTTGCCAAGAGCATCCAAACCTCCCTGAAAGCAATACACTTCCCATAAGAAAACATGCTCAGAAAGTAACTTCTCTGGTTCATTGCTGACATGGATACAATACTATGGCAAATCTAAACTATGCTTTTTATCAGCTGACACTGCAGTACTTCACAGAATACCATTATAATCACTTGATTCAATGTGGTTTCACTAACCACAGCACTCATAAACAGGAGCTTAGCCAGCCAGGCATCAAAGGAGGAGTCTCGCTAAGTGTCAGCTCAAGGGAGGTCTTTGGCAATAGGTACAAAATATAGAAGGTTATGTTTATAGTACTGCTTATTATCAAAATGCCAGGCAGGCAGAACATAAACATTTGAGAGAAAACATTCCTATTATTGTTGCCAAGATTCCCCTAATCTCTAAAGATGACAATAGCCAGTGAGGGAAGGAGAAGGGTGCCTTAGGTCAGACTACAATCATGGGGCCTAGTGGGGCTGCAGTAATTATTACCAATTTTGTTGTGCACAAGACAGCCCAAGTTACACAAATTTGTAGCTAAAAGTTTAAGATAAAGTAGGCTGAAAGCAACAATACAGACAATTTAAAACTTCATTTGAAGACTCTGGTCTTTTCAAATAGAGATGTGTTTATGCATCTATTTCCTTTGAGTTCTCATGCCACACTGCTGAAGTGTGATTACCTCACGTTTTAGTTCCGCCACAGTCGCTGACAGGTTGGAAGCCAGCTGGGTCATGTTGGTGAGCTGTGCTTGCAACAGCTGGATTGCCTCTGTCTGACGCTGATCCTGTGGCGAAGAGTCATGGGCATGCTATCAGTTGCCAGGTTCCCACAGTCTCATGCACTCATAGCTACAGAATTAGTGTTCTGTTTGACACAGCCAGGCACTCAGTAGCCACATGATCTGTCCAGCGTTGTTTTCAACAGTGTTCATGTAACATTTTTATTTGTCAAGTAGCATTTCCTAACATTATGCCAAGTGCATTTTATTAGAGTGACTTCTGCTGTCCTCACTACAGGCAGAGTGAGCAGCCTGCTCCACACAGTCACCGTCAGGAGGCCACAGAAAACACACACAGCTGACCACGCAGAGCTCCAGTCTAAGGGCTGATGCACAGCTGCTGTTCCAGGGCCAGGCAGCCAGTCAATGACAGGAGCCCAAAACAGCCAGGAACAACTCATTTGCAGCTAACAACTGCTCCCTAGGAAGAGCCCTAAGAGGTCTCTTAATCCTATGAGAAATTAAGGAAGGTGAGCAGAACACCAGGGAGACTAACCAAGAGGACCACCTCAGACTGACCAGTGCTGATACTCTTCCAAAAAAACCCAAACCCAACCCAGAAAAGACAACACATGAAAGCTGCTATTTTCTTCACTGTTGATGGATGAACAAACTACAGGCCTAGGACTGCATTTCAGAAACTTTCAGACAGTTTGGGATCAAGCCTGCTATGCCACATGCACAGCTGCTTTAGTGAATGTTTAGTGCAGCAGTTACTGCCCTATTTCACAGCTGCTCAGGAAAGCCAGGATGGCAGAGCAGGGAAAAACCACATTTTAAAGAATGAATTAAACCTTTTGTTACATTACTACACCTTTAAATGCAAATTTGGCCTAAGCCATTACTGGACCCCTCTGCCTTTCTACAGGCTCAGTATCTTCAGCAGCAGAGGGAAATTGTCAATCCATAATTTAAATTAGTTTTCAAAAACCAACCAAGTTAAAAAATTTGTTTTGAGTGCAGTCACAAGCAAGAAACAAGGGTTGGAACTGACCTGGATAACTTTTTAATTGACAAAGACATTGAAGAGTTTTAGCCATTGCCAGCTGACAACTGATCTTTTCTTCAAGTACAAAATCAGAAAACAGAGCTGAAAATAGCTTTATTCTAAAACAACTGGGAACATGTCTAGAAATCTTATAATGGAGAAAAATAGGGAAGCATGGAATGGATGCTTTTAAAGGCAGATATACAGCTCAACTGAAAGAGGATTTCTGTGCAACTCTTCATTAAAACTAAGCCTTCCTAATTAGGAAAAGACTTAAATACTCCAAACAAACCATACCTGCTCTTCTGCTATTCTTGAGGTGTTCTGAAGTTTTATTATTGTTTTATTGAAAGCCTTCTGCATTTCTTCCATTTGTTTTCGGTACCTAAAACAAAAAGTGTTTAAGGCTGAAATATTAGCACACAAAATTCCTCAGCTTAGACTTGTCTTCAGAAAACATGACCATGCCAGCAAAAACCTTCTCTTTGCCCAAAGAGCTTTATTTAAACGTCAAGTGGTATCTGCTTTTAAGTCTCACAAATAAAACAGATGTGTCTTTTTCTATGGTTGTGGGTTTTTGTCCCCCCAAGGTTATGGTCAAATCTATTTCAACACCTTCAAGCTTAGTGCCAATTTACTGAATTCACTTTGCACAGTAAATATAACTGTGAAGCCGTTCCTTGGAACCAGTTCTGAAATGGGTACATTTCCCCACTCTCCTGTGGCTAAGGAACACCACAGATAAACACTAATACACAGACACATCCTTCACAGAAAGCTCTCGGTTCCCTCTCCACAGTCACTTATTCAACCAGAGTTACTACAGATAACAGGGTACTTTAAGTGGAAACAATTTAATTAAAAAGGCATTGTAGGTCTGTGACATTCAGTTCAACAGTAACCGAAGGATGTGCCTTTTGTAGAAAGAATTATGGACAGGATTAGTGCCTTCATCCTGACAACACTTTATCCTTTTAAAAACCCCACAGCAATATTCCTCGAAATAAAATAAACGGGATTGTATCTGAAAAACAAAGAAGGAAGTTACACAGAGTAACTCCAACAGCCACCTAGGCTTGGGTCCTTTTCTCAGTTTTCCATAAAGCTTTACACTGTGATCTACACTCCGCCTGACTTCCCCTGTACTATTTTTCATAGGCTGGACTCGTACCAATCATCCTCAGACTCACCTCTGACTGAGTTCTTCCAAGTAGCGGCTGCTGAGGGACATGTTGACTTCCAGGGCCTTTATGCGATTGTTCAGGCGCATGAAGACTGACTCCTTTTGATTGGATCCGTGAACAAGGTTCCCATTGGCATAGCCCAGGTCTGTGGAATTCTGCAGCTCAGCATAGAAATCTGTAGCTGTTCTCTGAGGTCCCCCCGAGACCGGAATCGCCATCAAAGCTTCTTCAGCTGCCTGATCGTCCTCCTTTGTCTCGCCAGATACCGGAGACTCAACAGGAGGCAAAACAGGTTTCTGCACTTCTGGAACGCTCTCCTTTCCTTCCACAGCATCGCTGGCTACTATGTCCACTGTGCTTTCAGGCTGCAGAACAGTCTCTGTAGGCTTTGAAATCACTGGAGTAGCAACAGTCTCTCTTGTGCTCATCTCCTTTACCTCAGTGGCCACACTGGTCTCAGGGCTTTCTTCTACAACTGAGCTCTCAGCCTTTTCTGTTTCAGTGCTGAGCTCAGGCACATCCACCTGGGGAGTCACCCTTGGTGCTACCTGGCCTGAGTCTTCTTTTGCAGGCTCCAACACCATGTCTGTTGTGGGGGATGGCTTAACTTCAGAAGTAACTTCTAGGAGGAGGGACTGAGAGACAGTTTGAGGATGGCTTGGCTCCAGCTCAATGGACTCTGTGGTCTCATTACTGATCTCCTCATGGACTGCACTGAAGTCAGCTGCAACAACAGACCCAGGGGGTTTCTCCGCTTTGCTGTCCAATTGCTCAGGCAGAGGTTCCTCTACTGCTGTCTGGGCAGATTCAGTCAGAGCTGGCTGTGGCTGCTGCACATCCACAGGGTAACGTGGCCTTTCCTCACCTCCAGTTTTACTGTGCTGCCGGTGCATGGCTACTGCAACTGAGCACCACTTAAACAGGTATTCTGAGAAGGTGGAAATACAGCACACTGCTGCCATGTCACAGCAGTACTTCTCTGTCTCCAGTTCAAACCATGCCGATGCTTCCTCTTCCTGGTCATCACTGGACAGCAAAGTTACTGTGGACTGGCTTGTATCTTCTTCATACTCTTGCACTAGCTGAACAATTGGGCTTTCTTTAGTCAAATCCACCATTAATTGCTCTTTCTCTATCTGGGGAATATCAGTAGTAACAAGTCTAGAACAGAAGAGTTAAAGACAAAGTGTTAGTTCAACAGTTTTACATCCTTGCTCTAGAAGACTGGGAAAACAGGACCTTTCAGAAAATCAGCAAAGCTTAGTCCAGTGACCAAAGGCCAGTCTGGAGATCAAAATTCTGCAAGACAGTATTTCTTCTGGTGATTTTCAGTCCCAATAGGCAAACACATTATTTCAATCCCTGCCGCTTAAACAGCAAGCCTTCTCAATTAGATATTGCCCCTTCCCTCACCCCTGAAAACTATCACCAGTTCAAATACCATTTCTTACACAGCAAGCATCTTACTCTGCTGATGCAATTCTCAAATGCAACAATCGCAATGTTCCCATTGACCTTCCTCAGTCTCACAGCAAGAGTGACAGAAAACCATAAAAGCACTAAATACAGCACAAGTCATGTCTTAAGAGGTAGGGTCTTGGCCCTAAGCAGCCAAATTATCAGCAATTGTAATCAACTGAAAAACAATAGAAAATCTATATAGAACTTCTCTTCTCAACCTCATTCTGTACACTTGTATATGTATTTTCATCAAGGAAAGTCTACCGAAGTATAAACTTCTAAAACAGAATTTTGTCAGTATAATTTAACTAAAGTTTCAGCAATACAATTTACATTCCTAATTAGTCTCCCTTGCAGAAGACCACAAAACCTGGAGCAATATTAAGTCAGTTTCTGTGCCAAAACATAACATGTCATAATGGAAATAGCTATAATAAACAGTAACTAAAACAAATTTCTCTGGTTAGTGCAATTACCATATTTACAGATTTTACCAAATACTTGCCTTTTCACTTGTTTAAGTCTGCATGCCATACCTGAGCATTCTACTACCAAAGACTGCAGACTGGCACATGTTAGTCTCTGCTTGGAGCACATTACAAAAATGCCAAGAGCAATCACTTACTCTGGTGAAGGAACAGGTGTTGGTTCAGGCAGTCTTGGTGCAGCTGTTGAAGTTGCAGGGGTGGCAGTGACATTTTCAGACACACTTTTGTTCCCTGCTGCAGGAAGGAGGAAAATGTGAACATGGGAATTCAAGAACCATCTTTGTTTTCAACAAATTCTGAGGTTTGGGCTTATTATTTGGGGGATTATTATTAACTGCACTACCAAATTAATTGCAGATGTCATCCAAAGTTATTTACATGAAAGTGCTACTGATAGTTTATTAATGTGATATTGTGGACAGTCTCAAAATACTTCCAGAAAGAAGCAGCAAGTTAGGACTTTACAACTTAAACTGGGTAAAATAGAGAGTAAAGATCTCCAAATAAACCTGAACAAGCATAAGTGTCATCTTTGTAGGGTTCTTTTCTCAGCAAATTCAGCATCTTTGTTCCACTTTTCACAGTCACTAGGTTCTATGGCACTAATCAGGTGTGCCACAAGAGGTGAAAAGAAGTCATTTAAACATAGACCATCTAACTCCTCACCAAAAAAAACTTAACAAAGACATGAAAACTTTCCAGAATGCTTTTCATCTAAAAAAAACGACACTACCTTCAGTTTCAGATGACTCTTCCGTTTTGGCTCCAAGCATATTAGCAGCAATGTTCACCATACTTAGGATAGCATCTAAAAGAGACAACAACTACTCAACAAGGGCACTTTCAGAGGGCCCAGAGATCAGCAGCACTGAGAAATCTGCTATTTCACAAAACTTGCTTGAAATGAATCACAGTGTAAGGACATAAAAATATCTGGTCATTCCGTTACACTGGAGGCATCTGTTTCTTTTAAAGGTAAGCGTCCAAGCTAGAAACCTCTATTTGAAAACCTGTACTGTAACATCCACAGACCTGGCTTACACATATATTTATTTTAAGAACCTGTTAAGTACAACAGTTTCTCTCCCCTCTGAATTCACAGAAGTAAATTCCAAGAGGGCCTGCTCTACATCAGCACAGATATTAAATACAGCTACTCTTTGGTCTTGATACTGAAAACAAACATCATTGCTAGGCTTATTTAGAAGATGAGGATCAGGTAAAGAGCACCATATTGTACACACACAGAAGCTGGCTTGATTTTGCCCATTTCTCCCCCACCCACCAACATACAGCAGTGTATGTCACATGGCCAAGGTTCTAATGTGAGAGAGGTATTTTAGTAGTAATGACAAATTCCTTGGGCTCCAGGAAGTTGTGTTCAAAACTTTGGTTCTGCCTTTCCTCCAGAGCATGTCAGAAACTGCATTCCTGATATATGTTATTTATCTGGGTTTGTATTCTGTGAAAAGTCATAATAGTCAAAAGATGCTAAACATGAGCTATGCATGGTTTCTTACTATTGATGGAGAGGCAGAAAATGAGAGAGAATATAGAGTTGGTGGAGAAGCTTTACAATCTGGGAGAATGGCAGGAGAAAGAACAGTGAGCCACCCTCCTAGGTTAAGACTCGTGGAAGACAGCAGAATGCTTCTTATGAGATTAGAAGTCTGAGAACCCCTCCCTCAGAGGACCCTCTTCCTCACTGTACATTTAAGATGCAAAATAGAAGTCTGTCACATATGTCTATGTACATATAAAAAAGCCACCAAAAACCAATACCCACAAACTCTCTCCTTCCAAAAGGAGCACACTGACCACCCTGCCAGAGGAAAGGTCTCAATAACAAAATCCACCAGCCAGAACTAAATAATGGTCACTGCAATGTTTCAGTGCATTAGAGACAGCTGAGCACCATCAGCAACAGGTGTTTCAAATCTTTTAATCTTAGCTTTAGTAGTCTAAAAAATTAAATGAAAAGTCACTGCACTGTTCAGACAGTGAGTATAAACTTGTAATACTGCCCTTGCTGACAGATCATGTGAACATGCATCATCAAGACAGCTTCAAGATAGAAAGTCTGAAAGTCACAAATAAGAGATAAGCAGTGTCAGGGAAGAATCTACTGCTTTATCTCATCTGCGAGAGGCACACATTTAGAAATAAACTGCTTTTTCCACTATCTAGTTCCCTTCTGAAAACTGGTCTAAGCTGTGACTATTCCTAGCCATGACCTTCTTATTCTCAGGAGACAACAATGTTCTAGAAAAAAGTATGAAAGGTTTCTGTAGCTCTGATCCACTAACTACCAGGATGAAAGTAAAGCCTGACACCAAACAGCATTAACTGAGTGCAAATCTACACTGCAATAACAAATCTTCATTAGCTGGGACAGAAGGAAGAATCATACAGTGCAAGAGCGCCTTAAAAAATGGTGTGTGGAGGTGATACTATCCTGAATAATTCAGCAGTGAAGAATATCATTAAAACTGAATATTCAAGTGTTCTTAGCCAAACAAACCCTATACCTGGAGGTTTTCCAATGGGAAAACTGAGAAGAGACAGTCAAGAACCTTTAGTTCTCTCAAAAAACCACACAGCCCTTATGAAGAACATAAATTACAATATTTACACAAAGCCTTCTCAGAAATAGTATTCTCCATCCTTCCCTCCCCCTAAAGTTGCACAAAGTAAATCCTTATATTGCCTCCTGTAAGTTAAGCACTTTAATGAAATACAGATTTCCAAGTTCCAAATAATTTCGGTTCTACAATACTTTAGTACTGGCCATTTACAGCCCTATGCAACTTTCACATTATTTTCAGTACACAAAATCCTTAAGTACAGAAAACAAGTTTCCACAAAAAAGATATCCTTACAAATTGAAAATTCATTTTTAGAACCCTAAGAATGATCCCCCAACTTCAAACTTTTAATTATTCCTATGGAACTAAACAAGAATCACAATAAATCATTTCAGCAGAAGAATATGAAAGTTGTAGATGTTGCATGACAAAATAATATTCCACTTTCAATTAGCACATCTTGTTTTAAGCACAGCAACAACTTTTTCTAATAAATCATACTCACTTGTAGCAGAACCAAGAAGATTTTTTGAAGATTTTTCTTCCCCTGTGTTGTAATCCAACAGATAATCTATGTATAAAAAAGAACAACTCATGACTATTAAAATTTAATGTGTCATAGGCAAAGAATATAAACCTCAAGATTTAACATGTAATTCAATGATGTCAATTTGACAGTGTGGAAATAAAACTACAGAGGGCAGATTACAAACTGAAATGGACACTAAGAATAGTTCTGTTTTGTGTGAGCTGCTTTATTTTAGTAATCCTTTACTACTGTCAGCACATGAAGAAATTGTCTATTCTGCCAAGTAAAACAGACTTATTACTATAATCCACATAGCTACATCAAACACATTGTTTAAAACTTAAAGGGATTGTTGGAAAAGCCCAGAAATACTGAGACACTGTCAACAAGCAAATCTTCTATCATACACAGGAAGTGATGAGCCACCAAAACCAGCACAAGAGCTGTCTGAATGGCTAAAAATGCACAAAATATTTGCTTACCATAATCTTCATCAAACAGTTCCTGTCGTTCAGACTGATACTGAGAATCAGCTATTTCTTCATACTCTTCAACCATGCTAGTACCAAATACTCTATGATCAAAGTTTTAAAATAAAAGCCTATTATTAGTAATTATGGGACATAATTGATAAGCAGTATTACCTTTATGTAACAAATAAATTAGAGATACAGTAGTTGCAGTCAGTTAACTAAAATCAAGCAGCAGGGATGTTTATTTTCTCTAAGTTGTATCTACAAAGTCCACCGCAGAACCAAAACAAGATCCTGTTTTTCATTCTAATTCCAAAGAGTCTTTTTTCTTCCTTTTAAACTCATACCTAGACTTCCTTGTCTTTAGCTTTTCCATGAGTTTACACCTCCTCTTCAGCTTCACCTTTGCCTTGCTTTACAAGTATCTATTCAGAACTACCTCACTTTGCATACCATATTCTCTTTGACCTATTCTGCCAAAATTAAATCAAAATAATCCAATTTAAAGCAGTTTTGTGAACTAAAAATATGGCTTGACTTCTAACACTGAAGACCTCCCAGGTTCAAAACCTGTTTTTTAGGAGCAGGACAGAGGGTGATGGTTCTCTGAATTACAAATTCACAGGTGTTTCTACTCAGATATTCCAAGCATTACTGACTGCATGCACCTGTGGTGCCAAGCAATGCAGCAGCTTCCCAAAAGCACTCACCACACCTGCTCTTTTTAGTTCACCACTTGTTCCCTGTTTTTCTTGGTCAGCCTTGAAATGCTCACGTCCTGCTGTAAAGCTGCTCAAGGCTCCTGTTTCCTCCCCTCCCCCCCACCCCCAATATAAACTATTCCTTACATACTGGAGAAGCAAACAAAAAGACTCACAGCTTCTTTAAACAGATGTGAAAGACACTACACAGAAGGCAAATAAGGCAACGACTTCAATTCACAATACTTACAAATAACTGCAACTGAAAACTGGAATTGTTGCCCAACTATTATGAAAACAGACTAATTCTCACTGCAAGGAGGTAGAAAGACTAGGCAAAACACAAAGTATTACCTTATAAGACTTAATGGACAAAAATGTTCTGATCCAAAGTGTGATATCAACTCCACCTAAAGAATAAAAGGTACTTAAAACCTCAAAGATTCACAGAGTCAAGAGCTCACTTAACATATACATTCAATCTTGAAATTGCAAGTTTTGTTTACTCAAGGGACTTGCAGATTGCCCATAGCAGAAAAGACCAAAGATTTATTCTTGCCATGCATTAGAGCTGAGCCGCAGCAGAGAACACCCCCAGCCCCATGCATCCATCACTCCAAAAGAAGAGGTTGCTAACCTTTATGTACTTGATGAACATCTGAAGCGAGAGAAAGGAAAGGAGAAAAAAAAAAAAGTAGATGTCAGTACAAAGGCTGAACACATGCCACAGGCAGCTACAGAGTCCTGTTGGGTTTAATTCAGTACTATAAATGCCTAAGATGACAAGCTGACAAGCTGTGAAGGATTACGTTGTAATACTACTTCATCTGCCTTGGGTAGCAAGATTTCATTTAGCCCTTGTACCTTGCAGATTGAAGGTAACATGCAACAAGTGTTTTATTAGGGAATTTAAGTTATTCAATTTTTTAGGGCAGCATGATTGCGGATAGAATACTGAAGTGTGTTAAATGTACTAAGTGTATTTTTCCCCTTAAAGAGCACAGATTACAGAAAGTGACTCAAAAGGAAAAACAAACCCACGTAGCAGGCACTCTTATGTGTACTGCTGCTGCTTCAATTCAGTATAAAATACTTCAACTTAGAGAAGCACAACTGCAAGAAACAGAGCAGCTGATGACAGACTTGGAAGCTTCAGTCATCTGTGTATTTCTAGTGCAACCTTGACTACACACTGGTATTATTCAATCTGAATTAATTCGCAAGTGTAGAACGCATTAATTAAACCACTATGTAGACACAATCACTGAAGGACTGGAGTAATCTGCAAGTGAGACCAAGACAAATATTCCCATAAAATCACGCTTACAAAAAATTCCATTGTTTTTGATACAAGTTCACTAAGCCACTTCAAAGAATTTTACTTTTTGAAAATGTTTTGGACTCCTGTAGACTGGACATACTCAGAACTTGTTTACTTTTTGCACTATAAAGTGAAAACATTACAAGAACAAACCTCTGGAAATTTTACCATGCTGTATTATTCAAGGCAGAGCACTGCAACCACCAAGGGATTAAGTGCTGCAGCATCTACTGGAATTCTGGAACTTCAGTGACAATGGCAGCTACCTTAAGGCATTAATTCAGCCAGAAAACAGAATTAAAAATAAATGAAATCTCTATTCTGTGACTCATGCAGAATTTCTGGGTAGAGAGGTTAGACAATTATTCATAGCTACTACTTCATAAAAGCACAAAGCATAATTAAGGAGCACAAACTAATTTTTTTTTTGGCAATACCACAATTGGAAGGTAACACATCACTGAAGAGGACCTAAAAGGTCTGTATTTTATTTGAATTTAAACCTTTGCGACAACCCAATATTTTCATAAAAGCTTTTATCCAAGTTCAAGTACCACATTAATTATTTATGGAGTGTTATTCCCTTTGAGTCTCCCAAGTAAAGATAGCTTAATGCAAACTGTTTTGAAGGTGGAGGTATCATGGCAATGCTCCAGTAGCAGTGAGAATAAATAATTTGCCTGAGTCAGAGTTATGACTGAATAACTGCAAAACTGCACTTGGAGTCTATTAATGAGAACCAAGGTTCAACCACTCACACGTTCAGATTCACTGAAGTGTACAGCACAACACAGTACAAAAATACCAAGAAATATGCATATCCTGATCTGTGCTCCAGAGGGTGAGTGTGCAGTGTGTGTGTATATACATTTATCTATCTATCTAGATAGATACACATATATGTATATATATGTAAAGCAGGTACAGCTGAGAAACAAAATAGGTCGAGATTCTTCTGATCTTACATTCAGGGGACAGTTGGTTAAGTCAAATAGAACAGAACATTGTCTAGCTTTTTTCTTAATTCAGGTATCAGCTAAGTATGTACTTGGACCCAAGGGGCTTCCCAAGATCCTCTCAATTACCAAAGTGAGGAAGGTAATAGGCTCATGACTGTAACAAGGATTTAGCACGTAGACAACCCCAGCGGGGCCACTAATTAACCAAGGGCAATTAATGGTAAGGTAGGCTTTGATAACACATTTCTCTGGATGCTGTTATATAGGGAAAACCCAGCAAACCCTTCCTTCCCTGAGGAGCACGGATGCTTTTGCAGTATTAAGTTACCTTAACATATTTTGCATACATCTGTTCATCCAGAGGAAAGCTCTGGACATTTCTCTCATCTCTGGCATGGAAAGTACCTAATTTAATCCATTTGTTTGTTGGATACCTAGAAAGGAAACAATGGAGTCAGGTAATGAAATGCAGGAATTCACTGTTTACAGATATTTGCCCAAGTTTCCCTTCATGCCTTTCCAGAGAAGAAATACATTTTGTTCTTTCCAGCTGCAAGATAGCAGCAATGTTCCCAACACAAAACCTCAGCAGAACCTCCTCACACACTTATAGCAATATGCAAGCTCTTGAAGCACAAAACCCCAGACTTGATCCAATTACTGAAATTCAGCCAGTCTACAATGAAGCCACCCCAGATAAGAACACAACACGACAGGTTGTATTACTGTAAGCAAGCACTAGAAAACTGAGCAAAGCAGAGCTAGAACTACACAACAGACCAAGTGTTGGAAGTCTAACCCTACATGCTTTAGGCACCCAAGAAGAAGGGGATTTTTTCTGAAGCACTGTGAATGTCTGCTCATTCACAGACCAGAATTATCTGCTCACTGCAGAAAGCAGTGAGGGCACAACTCTGCCTAAATCATCATAAAGCCAACCCCTAAGCAGCCATCTGGCCAACCTGTAGCACTCTTACCCCCTTCCAATTTCTCAATGGTGTACTACTCTTTTTTCTTTTTAAATAATTTGCATATTTTTGAACAGAGTTCAGCATTGAAGACAGCTCAAACCACGTGAAAATGGTCTGAATGACAAGGGAGGAGACAGCCCAAATCCTCAGTAGCATTTTATTAAGGAATTTTATAATCTGCCATCCACTACACAGCTACTGTATAAATTCTGCTCCTTCATTGATACTTGTCAACAAATTTTTCCCCTTAATTTTTAAGGTGGCAAAGGAAAAAGACTGCTAGCAACTGACAATATACACAACGAAAATCTGTGTGACTTCACAATACATTACACTTTGCATAATAACAAGCATACACAGATCATACTTAATAAAGCTTTGCATCTAATAATTATTTCATTTTTTTCATTCAGAAGTATGAGTTTAGATAACATACCTGTCACTAATTGACACCAGAAAGTCTTTAGGAGTGGAAGAGAATAATTCATGATTTGCAATGTCAAACTGCTTTACTTGGACTGGTTCACAGAGCTCAACAACAAACCTTAAGGACAAAAAGAAAATATTTTTTTAAGAAAAGACTTTTCCTTCTGCAGTTACAATCTTCAGCCCTTTACCTCGGTACCACATCCTTCACTGGGTATAAGGAGGACACTACAAAAATGCTGTACCATAAGAATCACTGGTGGTGTTTTCCTGAACACCTCCTTTAGTAACTCTAGGTAACACCTGCAGCTACAAGAGCTTCATCCATCTTGCACTCAAAGGCATCAAGTCACAGAACTAAAAACTAAGGACAGCAAACATAATTTAAATCACATCTGAAGTACTAATTAATACATGGTAAATTCTGTTCACCTGTCCTACAATTATTTGACGGTCAGGGAAAGAAATCAAAACTCTTTATTTGAATGCTCAAGTGATTTATCTGCCATGATAATTATGCAAAACTTACACATATTAAGGTAAATAAAAATATCACCTTAATATTAGTTCTCAATACCAGAGCTACATTTCTATGGGAGACATAATAAAACATCTTGTGCTAATTCTGTCAAAGTTCCTCACACACTCATTCCAAGCAGCAACACACCAAGGTCAAGTCAGTCCCACAGGACACATTCAGTCCCACAGCAGTGGAAAATTGTAATCACTCTTGTCATAAAAGTGAACCTCAGGAACCTACCAGATTTTAGTACTGCAAGGATTGAGCATATAAAGGTCCATATTTTCCATCAAAATAGCTGAAGTGCTCTGCATAAAGAAAAAAATTAGTATTTTAAATGGCATGGTAGATACCAACAGCACCAAGGATTTTTCCCCTCTTTCCAAAAATAAGTTTGAAATCAGGTTTTTAGACTAGTATCAATTTTTACAACACTCTAAACAAGGTAATATCCAGGACACAGTATGCCATACTACTTTGGGGCAATCAGATTATTTACTGTGGTGAGCTCTTTGAACAACTGAACAAAGTTGTATTAATTTCTGTAGGAAGTAGACTCTGCTCTCATTTTCTGAATTCACTTAGAAAGACATCAAGTTCTCTATAGCAATCCCTCTTAAAAAAGGCACAGATCACTGTTTAAGTCCTATTTGTATAAATTAAAATCCCAATAAACCCAAACGTAGAACAACAACTTCACAAATCAGTGTTAAGTGTACTTTGTGCTACTTGTTGCATAACAGTACACTAAAATAATGCACACTAATAATTAGTAAATGCTTACCTTTGCCTCTGGATTTGCTGCCAAAATTTTGGCACCACACTCTACAGATGCGTAGTTATTCCTGTTTTTCTGGACCTTTTTAGTGGAATGCTGCCCACCAACAGCAGAAGGGTGCATTGACTGACCTAGGAACAAGAAAATATTGCTCCTATAACAAGCCACACAAACAAACATTATTTTCGCTGTCAGGAACTTCTGCTCACTGCTTTTATATAATGAAGGCTATTAATTATGTAGTTCTAGCAGAAAAAATGAAGTTCCAGGCTGCATTCCAAATTGAGACAGTCTCACTATTCAGCTCTAGTACAAGATGACAGTGGTCTGTATTTAGCCCAAACTAATGAATCCTGAACTTACTCTTTTCTTTCTCCACTTCCATGACCTTTTTCTTCCATTCATCAAATGTTGGAATGTCTCCAGGGTCCTTTGGAGTTATTACTGATGTAGGGTCAATTTCTCCTGTCTTCTTAAAGTCTTTCTGCAGAAGAAAGAAGCACCGATTCTGAATATTTTTCAGGACCAACAATGAAAACAAAGATGAACTTCAAAAAACAAAGCATGCTCTGATCAAGTCAAGGGCAGACACATCATTTGCACCCGTGTTAAAAACTTAGAGCCAATGTAAGCAAGACTATAAGCCAGAAAAAACATGTGATGATTTTCTCTCAGAATTACAGATTATTCCACTGAAATACTGGCAATTTTTGTGGCTAAGCTAATACATTTAAGCCTTCTGTCTCCAACACCTGCATTTTCTTCCCAATTTTTGCTTTTCCTCTTCCTAATGAAGAAAGTGTTCCCTGTAGCAAAAATCTTTAAACATGAATGCTTATCATGACAGAATTCCAGAGGTTCCCTGGAATTTCTGAACATCTCAAAAACAGCAGAATGATTAAACATTAAAGAAACCATTTTTAAATATCTCAGAAATAATGTTTTGGACTTGCCTGGCAAAGCAAAAACCCTGTCAACTAAACTGTATGTTATTCTATTTCATATCTTAACTCGTCTTTTGTACAAACACATTTTCAGCACACCATCAGATGAGTGAAAAATTTTTGGTAGACATTTCAAGTGTAGAGGTTATTTTGTAGACAATATTTTAAAGGTAGTCACCAAGTGACAGTTTAAACACAATCCTAAAATAGCAAAAAATGGTATTGCCATGGCCTTGGTCTCTGTGTTTAAAAAATACAAGCTTTAGGAAGTACCTCACAATCAGAGCATGAAAAAAATCATACAGTTAAGCATAGAAGGCCTGACTAGCTACATATCCTACTCTAACAAGAGCCAAGTAGTACTTCTGGGACAGAATAAAAGCACACCACTTTTTTTTCTCAATGGTAATAACCTAAAGGAGGGCTTTAGGCTCCTGTATGTACTGAGGGGATACCAGCACTGCTTACCTCCCTTTTTAAGTTCTCTGAAGCATTCAGAGCAGATTTTTGCTCATCCGCCCCCTTTTCAGCTGCTGAAACTTTTGACTCAAACTCAGATTTTGTCTTCTTTCCCTTGCCATGTGAAGATGATATGTTCTCTATATGTTGGCCTGCAAGGCTGAAAGTTTAAAGAGTATCAGGATCTATAACATGATCAGCCACATGCAATTAAACACACACACAAATATGTAGATAAGCAAGCACATGCAAATGTTTGTTGCAAAGCCAGCACAGAAAAGAACAGCTACCTTTAAAGTATTCAGAGTCACACACAACCTGCTTGGATACTCACCTCTCTGGTGGACTGACAAAAGAGGAAGGCTCACTCTGAGGGTCAGCCTCAAGTGTCCCACCAATATCACAGTCAGGTTCTGACTGCTCAGCTTCACTAGAGCTGACTACAGGGATATCAGCATGAGAATTCTCTATTGCACTGAAGGGAAACAAACAACATGCTTTTTTAGCCTTCTGATAATACAAGTAACCCTGAAAATCAACCACAAAGATATTTGAAAGTTTTAATAAAGCAACAGTCTCACAGAAATAATTAAGAAGAATGAAGTACGCTGTACTTGTGGTATTGCATTCTCAGTTGTACCCATGAAAGATTAGAATTTCCTTTTCCAGCCTGTTTGTCCCAAAAAGGAACTCAAAACAGGCTTCTGATCTCCCTGAACTCTCATCTCATATCTTATTAAACACTTCCCATAATCACTACAAACTAACAACAGGTTCACAGTCACCTGGCTGCCAGCAAGTTTCTTTTCCCTTTCAACAAAGGAAACAAACACAAGACTGAGTTCCCTCACTAAAAGCTCCTCATGTTCCCAAGTCAAGAGGCAGCAGTCAGAACAGAACTTGGCTAAGACTGGAGGAGAATAGGGGGGAGAAAAGTAGAGCCAGACAGACTTCCCCTCTACTTGATTTATTTCTTTTCTGCTAGTGTAATAAAAGCCAGGTAACCCAGCAGACCATTATCCAAGCTGTACCAACAGCCCAAACCAGCTCATCTGCCCACTGCTTTACGTCCTCTCTCCCAGAAAGGCTGAGCACACCTCATCAGACAAATACTGAGGCACAAACCAAACAGAAAGCCTCCCATATGCTCTTTAGGAATGATGGAATGGGTGGGGAGAAGAAGATGGACAGATGGAAGATGGAAGTATCTGTCAATTGGTAACTTCTGACTGTCCTCTCCAGCACAGGGATGACTTCCAGGCTGATCCAGGCTACAGCCAGATCTAAGTAAAAGCTTTACTCTGCCTTCTAAATTTCAACATAAGCTTTCTTTAATGTAAGCAGCAAACTAGGTTAATCCGATATCATGACAGAGCTGCCAAAACACAAACAGCATGTCAGCAACTTAAAAGGGGATCTTTTTGGTTCTCTGACTGCTACAATTATCAATAGAAGCAGCTGCAACCAACCCAGGGAGACAATTTTAGTACCTTTCATATGATAAATTTCCTGTGGTATAAAACAAAAAACTCATAGATATTCAAGACTTTTTGCTATGTAGCAAAATCTAACAAACATGAATACAAGAATTTATTAGCTATAAACAGGGAGTATTTTCCCTGAATGCCCCAAAATGCCTCTGAGATGCACAGTGTTTGGGTGTGCATGCAACTCTCTACTGACTAAATAAGGCTGACCATTACACTTAAAACTGAAAAGCTCCACATATTCTCCATTTCAGTGGGTAGGTGACAGTATGAATAATTATCAACTGAATAAAATATGGGAGAAGAATGAACTTAAAAATTCCTTGCTCTCAAGGTGTACCTGACTGGCCTCAAGTAACTAATTTTGGCAGAAGGTGACTCTTAAAAGCTGTAGTGTTCTCTCTCCTTTGGGTACCTTGATTTGCCTTAATTTTTAAAATGCATTATTAAGCTCGCTTTGCACAGCAGGTTCTTTACTTCCAGACAAAGAGCTCAGATTATTTTTCAATAATTTTTCCTCAGATTAGACTTAGGTAGAAAAGTTACACTCAGTGCTGTTCTAAAAAAGGATTCATTACAAAGTAAAACTTGTTTGGAACAAAATGACTTTCAAAATATTTTGACTAAGAGGTTCTGCTGAAATATTAGGCCAGTAACACCTGAGAGAGCTGGACTTTGTTACACTGTCAGGAATCAGCATCTAAACCAGGAAAAAGATAACAAATGTCCGAAGATAACAAATGCAACCATGTCTTGTTAAAGATCTTGTTTAAATATGGAGCTGGACCACAGATGGTTTGGATATTAATCTGTACATTAAGAGATCACCTATGACTATTGAAAGCTGAACTGCAGTTTGAAATAATGTATAAACACGCTTCTCTGCTACACCAGTTCTGCCCTTTCTTCCTGTAAATGGCACTGGTGTCACAACACCACTGCTCAGCATTAACTCATCCATCAGGTGCTCCAAATCAAGTTTCTATTTTCATTCATTGCATAGTTCAAGTCTTCAGAGTTCACCACTCCAGTATTCCCCAGCTATGACAGCCAGACAATTTCCAACAATTACCAGACACCAGCTGAATGTTTCAAAGAAAATAATATCCTGTCTCCTTCTAAGATGTGACAACAGTAGAGCTTATAACACATTACACAAACAAATCAGTGGAGTAGTCAACAAAAGCTATAAAAAGAACAGGCTGGAGCAACATTCCAGTTTTGCTTTATAAAAACTGCAAATTTTGGAAGACTTCCAATTAAAAGACACTGATGAAGTACCAAAATGTGTTTAAGTGTTAGCCCTGGCAGACTAGGCAAGATCAGCCAGCAAACAAAATACCCATACCTTTTCTATGGTAAAGAAATTAAATTTGGTAAAGCAGAAAGACTGAACTCTTAAAAAACCCAAAACACCAAAGACAAAGTCTATTCCATTTTCAATGTGTTGAATTTTTATCTAACAAAATACTTCATCTTCATCAGCAGTCAGAACAACATAACTTCCCTTAGCACATCAAAAAGCCCAACAGAACTTTGTGAAAATCCTTGGAAGTCTGCACACATGAATTTCCATACTACAGTTCCCATTTGATAGCACAACACCCCGCAAGAGAAGGGAAACAAAATGAAGTACATGGACTCCAGAAAGCTGCCTGCAGCAGAGGTAGCTCTGCAATACACTAAGCATTAGAACTAAACTGCCTTGACTGCATTTATACGAGAATTTGCTATTTTGACACAAGTCTCTTACTATCGGAAGTTGAGACTCTCTAAGCCCCGAGATAAAAGTCTGCAGAGTTCTTCCTTAACTGAAAGCAGAGGCCATTGCTGAAGCAGCCTCAATGCTTGCTGACACAGATGTGAAAGCACATTTGTGAAGGGCAGAAATCCTAATGGTAAAGCTCTGAGGGCTTTTATAATACAGATTATCTAAGCATGTTGGCTTTTTCTCAAAGCAGCAGCTTAGAAACTGATCATGGCAATAGTATTCCACTTCATGAAAGTATGAACTATTTATCCACACACGGACTAAATGGTGGCACACTCCATTAGCACTGACACCATAAACCAGCAAAACAATTGTGCAGAGCAGTCCCATCTTATCCCTACTAAACATTTTAACAAGAGCAGAGTAAACGATATTCTCCCAAAGACCAAAACAACGAAACTGAAAGAGCTTACTCGGGCTGTGAGACTGGAGGTATCTCTGAGGTAGGTGAACTGGAAGTGTTTTCAGTGCTTGGAACTATGCTGGAGGAAGCTTCATTTACATCTGCTGAAGGTGCACTCACAACTTCAGGCTGCCTTGTTTCACTTATTTCTGTTGTCTGTAAAAACATTCCAGGTGAATATACATTTTTCAACACCTGAGTAATAAGAGCATTCATGCAATAACATCTAGTATGGAGTTCTAACAGGTCAGTAGTTCAGATTTCTGTCAGAAATTTTGTTTCTTCCAAGACCAAGGTGGCATTCTGTGCTACTCTGGGATAGTTGCAATACTCTTCTGTAGTCTGAGATAATAATGTAAAAATATTAATTGGAGCGGGCCTGTGCAACAGCTTCCTTAATGATGTGTTCCTATAGAGACTGCCACGAGAAAACCAGCTTGAATATTGCAGCAATCGAAAGAAACAGTTCTATTTGCATGCTCCATTACAATAAAATTTACTATTTTCATCCTAAACTAAATTTCGGAGAAGGCTTTCAATTTCATCACTCCAATGGAGGTACAAAATTATTTAAAGCCTACTCCATGCTGTAAGTGAACAACGAGATAAATTACTTTTCACTTTCAAGTGTTTAGTAGTCCTTGAGTTTTATTCGTTCTAGGCTTTTCATAAGCACATTCAAAATAAGGCTTTGTAAATCTGAAAGAGTACATAACCACTGAAACAGGCCAGATTAACTCCTGCAGCAAAAGGAAATACTATTGTACAAAAGTCTCTTGTCAATAGCTAGATTACTCCAAGTCATCTAACTAAATGTGAAGAGGTCTGGAAGATTTGACAAAATTAAACACCCAAACCATGAAACAAATATTCTCAAGTATGCCTGTCCTACGTATGTTGCCTTGTAATCTACAAAGTAAAAATGTGTAATCAAATAAATCATCTTTAACAGTGGGCTTTGGTAACATTTAACACCAAGCCCTGACTTAACAGTATCAATGGCATAGAGCTGAAATTCAACCCTTTTCCCATTTTAACAAAGGAAATGAAACTGATAGAAGTCATGAAGGATCAAAGCTAAAATGGACTGCTATAATCACCAAGTCTGATCTATATAAAAAGACCTTAGAGAAAAGACTTATGTTTTATTTATAAATAGACATCCATACCTACAACATCCAATTTTAATTTACCTTGGAAAGTTTTTAGTCAGTACCTACAGATACTAAATTACTCATTATTTATGCACATGGGAAATGCAGGGTCTGTTAGCTCACATATTTTCTCTTTTACTGGAAACACGAGTGACAGCAACCCTGGGTACAGGTGAAATGTGATAGATGGTTACTATGAACTTTTGATAACCGAAATGAAAAACTGAAATCCAAGAAGCATTTGAAGACTATACGAAGACAGTGAATGAAATAAAAGCCTTGCCTGATCAGATTTTGTCAAGTCATTGAGTAGCTCTTCCATAGAGTAACTCCGTGTACTTGGGTCTGCATGCTCAGGCTCCAGTCTGGGACCAGCCTCTTCCCCCTAGGACATTAAAGGTAAAACAACAGTAAGTCTGCAGTCACACCGGCCTTCTGTGCTCAGCCAGAGGAGCTACCTCTGGGACACACTGAATAACAGCACTTCTTCCACCATCAAAACATCAAGAAACTAAGCTACATTAATCTTCAGAACCACTACCCACCTATGTTTAAAATCTTATCTGCACAAAGACTACAGCAAGTTGAAACAATTAAGTCTTCCCTGAAAAGACCATTTTAGCACTGTCTTAAATAATTCTGTTTGTTTGCTAAGGGAAGTTCATCACTCTGCTATGATTTCCCATGTTGACAAATCCTCCCCTGTCTTCTTGCTGACCAAAAGAGGAGAAGGAAAAAAAAAAAAAGATCTAAGATGACTTGCATCAGACAACCATTAGAAAATAACACGTGGCATATTTCAGTTGTAGCAGTCTTATCAGCAGAACTACAGTAATTACACAAATTTGCCACAACCGCTTAAAGCAACCTTCTCTCCTACAACTAAAAATTCTCCAACAAGTGCAGTGAATTCACAAAATAAAAAATATTAGCACTTGAGAGGAAAAGTTTTAAACCCACCAGACTAAAACTGGCAAGCATTTACACTTGCCCTTCAAGCTTTTTAAAGTTGTGACTACAAAATATGCAACTACAAAAGTTGCTTTTGAGCAATACTTTAAAACACAGCAAGAAATGTGGTCAAAATTTACACCCACCTTGTTTTATAAGGGCTAGCTAAAACCCCATGGCCAAATACTGCTAGTGTACAGATCCAAAGTGGGCTGCTGTGCTATACAACACTACATGGTATTAATTTGATAGAATTAAGGCATGCACTGAAGATCAGGAACTACAAATCTGAGCTGACAAACCTTGAGACAACTAAGCAACATTTTCCTCCAAATATTATTAGCTCACATCCAAGTCCCTAAGACGAAATAGCATCAATGGCTGGGAGAGACAACTGATCTAAGGCAAACTGATCAAGGGCTGCAGAACTGCTCTTTTTGAGCAGGACAGCTCCAGCAGCCTAATTAGGAGTAAAAGACACTTGCTTAAGATTTCTCATACACCCAAGAGATGTTCTTTAATGAGTAAAAACAACAGTCTAACATATTAGTTTTCACACCTTTGGCTTTAAGTTCAGAAATCTGCTTAACAATGCAGCCACATTAATAGAATGCAAGGAAGAATGTTGCAGAGTAGGAAATCACACACCAGTGGCTTCCCAGTCTCAAAGCTCACTTAATCTTTCCAGTATTATTGCATCAGACACTAAATTCAAGCAGAATTTTTTTTCAGGCAGCCAGAAGAATAGGACTGAGTGCTATTTGGCTGTACAGGCTGGCAAAAAAATATAGCTATCCTAGTTGTAAAAATGCTTAAGAAACCCACAATACTTAAAAGGGATTTTTTATGGTCAGGCAGCTCTCCACTTGAGTCAGCTAGAATGCTCAACACACAATTTCCAAGTTTGGTGTGGCATATAAAAGCTTTTTTGGAATGAGGACCACGATTAACACTACTACAGACTTCTGGAGGAGATAGGAAAACCAACATAATACTACCCATGTTGAGAATAGGACTGATTCTGTACCTGGGTAAATAAGTAAATGAAATTACCATGACTTTCTGACTCAACAGCTTGGGAACTCACTATGCAATGCAATATGCAGAAACTTGTAATGAGTTAACCAGGGTGGGACAATTACACTCAGCCTAAAGTGCTGAGTAAAGTAAAAATGAAAGGGACCACATTTATTATACCTTTCATAAACATTTTAGCCTTGTTAATTTTTATTGAACAGAAGGAATACAAAGGGATAAATACTGACTTAAACCAATTAATCTTAAATCTTCAATTTAGGATAGCAATCATCTGTACGCTGTTTTTAATACAACGCAGATGGAACTGGTATAATGAGGCCTAGACTTACCCAGTCCATCACCTCCTATTGTGGGCTCTACAGAGCCACCCACTTTCCCTGATGCCCACTTCTAACATCTGGCCCACAAATAAAAAAAGAAAAAACAAGCCACTAGTAGCTTTACTATTTATTCCTTCTCTTGCCCCAAACTATCCACCTGAATTGTTGCATAATAATAATTGTTGCAACAAATGAAGCAAAGGAAAACAAAAACTTGGGAAGATATCACAGCTCACAGAACAAATGACTACATTAAACATTCTGGCCAAGAATTCCTATGAAGAATCGTATTTTAAAATTTAATATCAAGGCAGACTGAGTAATTAACATGATGTATGCAGCATACCTTTTCCTGGACATTTTCATCCTCAGTGGGCAGGGCACAAGCATCACCTGAAGCATATTGCACTGCCGATGAAAGACTGTCTTTACAAAAGACATTCCAAACAGGAAGCCTATTAAAAAAAACACAAAACCCCCCCTTTATTTAAAATGAAATTTTAGAATTCCCTTAGCATTGTCTCCCTCAATCTGCTTCAGCTGTTTCCATGAGGCATCTAAAAAATACACATGTACAGTTAATGGATTTTCATTCATAAAATCCATTTGAGGATTCACTTCAAGAAGTTAGCAAGAGAAGACACTACAAATTTACTACCTCCAAAAGAAAAAAGTATCACCAAACCAGATACCCAAGTGTTACCACATCACTAAGTGAAAGCTGATACAACTTAGTTTAGTTACTGCAAGTTAGGAACAATTTGAATCAACTACATCCTTTGTCACATAGCAATGACACATTTTTAGCAATAATTACTACTAAGCAAAAACTTAAGCCACAGACTAAAAAGCTAAATCTCCTTATTCTCCTGTACAAAGCCTACCTGAGAAGATTTTGCATAGTCAACGTCATCAAGCACATTTAAGAAAATTAGAGAAAATAAGTACATTAAAAAATGTACATTATTACATTAATAAGTACCATGCAAAACCTCTGAGAATTGTTTGTACTTTTTTTTTCAACAGCTTTGGTTGTCAGTAGAAATGGATTTACTTCTGCAAAAAAGCAGCCATCACCTACACAAACACTTGTACCAGAACAGCATCTTTTTTTTTCTTATCATACAGGGTCTCTTCACATCCTAGAGAGCATCTGCATAGTGAACCATTAGGCTTGGAGGCCCAAAGGTTTTCACACCGATTTCAACTAAGTCCAACAGAACATTAAACTAACTAAGCTTTTATGGAGTCTTCAACAATTCTACAACACCAGTTATCCACCACTTTAAACACACACATTTTCCATTCATGAAATACCATTTACATAACAATCAGGTGATCAGAATGACCTCCTGTGAACCCACACAAACATCACCCTGTACCCTGAAAAAAAGAGCCACATTCTCCTCAGAGGAGAGAGAGGTCTATAGCATGGAAAAATCTGGATGCAGCAGCCTTCTGAAAACAGTTCTGAGAAATACAACAGCCCTACCATTAATCATAACAGTATAAGATTATTAGCAGGTCATGATTCACTTAAACAACTGGGATCACTATTGCTTGGAATCTGAATTACCAGCTTTCTTAAAAACTTGAATATCAACTTTATTGGGAAGTCTATGCAGTGTAAACTCCTCCACTAAGAAGGAACCCATGCAACAACAGACCACAGACAAGTACTAAAAACTTTTTTTAAGTTTCGTGCATATATACATATGTATATGCAGGGACTGTCAGCAGGCATCAGCCACTCTAAATGCAGGACTCTCACCACAGAAGAAACAGTGGACAAGAAACTTGTGGGATCTGACATGCTGTTATGGAGATGAGCAAATAAGGTGCTCCACCTCTGTCTCAGCCCCAAAGCACCACAGTAATTTCTCTTATCTTTGAGGTAGCACCTTTCCTCTATACTAAATGAAAGCCTTCAAGTCAGGCAGAAGCAGCTGCAGCTGCAGTTACTGGAAAATAAAGAACTGAATATAAGGCATGAAAACACTAACAACACATAGTGTAGCAGGTACAAAGCCTCATATCTCAGTTGAGAATTAGGCATATGCTTCTCACACATCTTAAATTCCCATCCCATCATGTAATTACTTGCTTGTATTGAGTTTTCCATCAAATCTCTGTCCTACCCTATGCACAAGATGCTCATTTCAGAGCATGAATGAAATGTTACCAGACTTCTGTGGCCTTACTACCTAGCTCTCACTCAGAAAAATTAGTTACGCAAATACTTCAATACTTCTGAAAAGGGGTTTCAATCATTTCATGATGAAATTCTCATGCTCTTAATTCCAGCACCTCTGGTCTCTCCTTACAGTTGTAAGGACTCCCTGGTTCTTCACAAAAATACACCAGAAACATCAAAAATTATTGAGCATACTGTAGCTCATCCCTCCCCTTCATTCCACAGGCACACACATTTGTTTCCTATTTTGCTTCCACTCTGGGGGGCATCTCGGGTGAGCTGCACAGAACAACAGTAACTCCTTCAGTGCAGAAGTGGAAAAGATTTCAATATCTGTGAATCAGCATTTTAAAACACAAGGTCTAGCCTCACAAATGCATTAATAACTGCTTCAGCACAAAAAGCACAGAAGGCATATATTTCTTGCCTTAATATACTGAGAGATCTCATGCAAGAAATCAGGCTTTACTAGGGCACCAACACAGCTTTTAGAAGAATGCAGTTTGGCAGCTCAGATTTAAGCTACTCTGACATAATCTGTGTCCAACGTCTTATTTGCTTATTTTCCAAAATTCTTCTTGGTCTACTCCCCAACTCCAACATGACACCTCAAGTCTCCCAAAAGCCCTCCAAGCTAGGGAGGGGACTGAGAACTCATTTTGTGTGTGTGCATGCACCCACAGGAAAACCAGATCCCTACTGCAACAGAGCATGCAGCTTGCAGGATGTATCACTCACTACTGCCAGCAAACTCTGACAGAGCACTAAGAACACAAACCCACAAAATGCCAGGCCATGTGAGATCAGCCAGTCTGGGAGAAGTCAAATTAATAACCTTATCAAGACCACCAGCAGTATGTTTTTCTTTTGACTTTTAACATTTTGCATATTAATTCAACAGGCTTCTTTAGCTGGAAGGATAGACCCCACAATGAAAATAAATTGCCAAATGGCACAGCACCTCTGTTAACCATTAAAAAAAGAACCAACAAAAATGAGAATCTAAGTGTTAATTTACAGAGAGCAAAATTCCCCTTGAGTTTAATGAACTTGCAGTGTACATCTAGTGAAAGCACAGCAGCTTCCGCATCTGCTAATCTATCTTTCCCTTTCTTGTGACCCAGGAGTATTATTTTAATGCTGACTCAGAACCAAGCAGACCTAATTCTCAAACAGTGCTGGAGATCAGTCACTAGAGATACTGTC
This sequence comes from Lycocorax pyrrhopterus obiensis, assembly GCA_014706295.1. Classification (NCBI taxonomy): domain Eukaryota; kingdom Metazoa; phylum Chordata; class Aves; order Passeriformes; family Paradisaeidae; genus Lycocorax; species Lycocorax pyrrhopterus. The sequence goes on from JACSVZ010000013.1 coordinate 25,211,399, forward strand.
TCAGGTACAAGGCAGATCTTCTAATGAAGAGATTGTTCCTAACACGTAACCCACAGTTAGTGACCTACGTGGATACAGAAGTTTTCAATAGTTCCATTTTTGTAAGTATGACTCAAAACACCACCTGCTATTAAATCTCATCAAGAACAAAGGAACTTAAGCATGACTCTTTGTCCTATCATTAATGCAGTTTAAAAGCTATTTTCTCTAATACACCACAAACTTTCCAGCTTAATGTGCACAAACCCAAAAGCAAACGGTACAAGCTCAGACAAAGGATCAGGGGTGGGTGGGGGAATCTTTACATTTCTCAGGGCAGGCTCATGCTGTGGTTGCCCACTGAAGCAGAAATGCTGCTCACCCCGATCTGAATGGTTCACTACACTCATTGCTATACAAATTGGCCATGGTCTGCTGATGCCTGTTCTGCTTTTGGAAAAGAACGCACTGAAATTCAAAAGTACAGGTGGTTTTGAAATCATAGTGTAGGTTTCATGTGAAAGACCACCCACTTCTGATTTGGCTGAAACTCTCTAAGTAATTGTAAAGGAGGCTGCAGAAAACTGTCAGAGATAGTGAAGCTACGGATACCTGTTCTGACAGGCATAAAAATCAAGCAGAAAACAAACAATTGGTAAGAAAAATTAATCATACAACTTACAGCTAAAAAAAAAATTCCAAAATATGAAGAGGAGTTTTTACACAATTTGATCTTCCCAGAGGGAGACAGCTTAGCCTTTCCTTTCCAAAGACTTCATACAACACTGACACACAGCTTCAGTTCAATCCTCTAAATTATTAATTTCATAAATTTTCCCCAAACAAGACCTATTTCTGGACACTGGAGAGTGAAGTAGTTCAGAACAGTTTACATTTGACACCTGCAAGACAGAAGAATTTGAAGCAAAGGGAAAATAAAAGGAATTTATCACCAGTGTACCAATTCCAAGCCCTCCCTGCAGGCACAGGGAACAGTCTCCCTCCAGGGTAAACACTGACATATCTCAGAGGGCTGTATTACCAACAGGTGCAGATGTGCCAGTGCCCAACAGCTAAGAGGGAGAATGAAGATGTCACCGGGCCTGCCACGTGACAATTCCCTACTCAAAATATTCACAGATCAGTTCAGATAAGCCTGTGTGAGAGGAGGGGCTTGGGTCAGGGGTAGAGAGCCAGCAGAGCAGGCCTGTGAGTGGGGAACAGGCACCTGTTTTTTGAAGATCACCTTCTTCATTACAGAGTAATTGACTTCAGATTAATGAAGTTAAAATAATGAAAGCTGTGAAAGGGCAAGGAAGGTAGCAAAATACCTTTTGCTTTGAACAAGTCCTACAGGTCTGTGACTGCTTTCACCAGCTAATTGTCAAAGAGAAAGACTGCAGGAATGAGGAGCTCAGCAGATCCACAACCAAACTCTCCAGTCAGCAGGAACCTGCCTTGCAGCCACTGGCAACACAGGAAAAACAGCAAAGGCAGGAGGGAATCCTCCCTCTCTCCCCCAGCAACTTAATGGAATCAATCTTTCCCTCCCAACAGTACAGCCAGGGGGACTTGTATTTAAAAGAGCCTGGGAACAAAGTAAATGTCATGGAAAATGAAGACCAGGACATTATTTTAACCAGTCACAGGAGGAAAGCCACTCGCAAGACACTGAACTGCTGCAGCACAACTTCCCCAGACACTACACTCGTTTCTGCATGAGAAGTGGAAATACATCTTGATAAATGCAAAGAAGAACCATTAATCTTCTTCAATACAAGTAAAAAAAAAAAACCAACAAAAAAACCCAAACAAAGCAAAAAACACCATTCACTTAAGGAGCCATTTATTACCACAGAAGAGCAGCATGTGTTAACTACGATAATTTTGAAAGTTATGATGGACTTTTAAGGGAGAAAAAAGCTGAAAACTAAAACTATAGCTCTAGACTAAGCAAGGATGTTGCCAGCCAGGCACTGGTATCACCTCATTTCCTACCACTAACTTAATCCATATGCTTAAAATAACCAAATGCAAAACATCTGAAATTGGAGCTTTTTTTGCATATCCTTTACCACTCCGTGGTATTTTGCAATTAAGTTTTTAATAGCTTGCCCACACTTTGCAAAGAATGTATTCTCCAAACAGTTATTTCACTTACTCAGAGGAGCCAAACACAAAGATACTTCTGACAATACTGAATTTCATAGCTACAGACAATGAGATTCCAACCATTGGTTTAAAATAGGGCCTTCAGCATTTTAAACGCCATTAGCATGCAAAGCCTGCAAAGGGAGGTTCCAGGAGCACCAGATACTTCATCAGATTTAACTGATTTACTGCCTGAAGGGGTAATACTGCATCCCCCCCTTCAGCCCACGGGAATCTGCACCCTCTGCTCTGATCTGGAGATCATGGATACATTCCATTAAGTCCTGGGGGGGAGGGAAGAAAGTCAGCTTTGAGCCAAGGTATGCTCATATATCAAATTCGAGAAGACAGAGGGAGAACACGCTATTTGTTCATGATTGTCCACTGTTGTCCCAAGTTAAGCAACGGAAACCAACTTCATTCCTTGCTTAAAGTGCTCCTGGCATTCCTCCCATACTCTCCTGGAAAAGGCTGCTGAGATAAGAGCACCCTCACAGGACTCTGTGGACCATAACAGACAACAACCTACATTAAATGCATGTTCCAATGTAACACTGAAACAAACACAAACCTCTTCTTTCTTGGAAGGAGTATCCAGGTGCCCTATTTCAGGCACTTAAAGCAGGGCAGAAGTCACTCCCAAAAGGTGTCCCTCTGGAAGCACTCAAAGGAACATGCTGTTCCTAGTGTTCCTTGGAAACAGACTTCTGCAATACTGAACGAAGATTGCAGCTTATGAGAAGCTCCCTGCATTCTCAAACTCTAGTCATTTTCTCTGATGCAAGAGTTTGGGGAAGAGCACACATTCCAGAAAAAACCCACCATAAAACCTGATACTGACCACAAAGACTACAGGAAAACAACAGAACAGCCATGCACTGTGAGTAAATTTTAAGGCTTTTAGAGTGTGTAGTAACATCTTACTTAGACACCTTTCAATACTTCCTTCATTGCTTAAATTCATAAGCTTGTCTACATAGGCACAGCAACAGCAGTCTCAGAACCAGCAGCTGCTCTGCACCAACTCCTCATGCTAAAAGCCCACCCTAAGTGCAACACAGCTTAACAGTGCCAAGGAGGGGAACGTTACCGTAAGTTTAGCAACATGAATTTCACCACAAATCATTGTAAAGCTTCTATCACCTGCCTCACAGATATTGTATAATGTCTTTTTAATAGGCTTCTCATCTAGAAGAGATTTCAGCAGTATCTTGATTGCCATTTCAAAACCAAACCAAGCCAAGCCATTGCCATTCCTTTGTGCACCGGAACTAATTTTTGAACTGTTGGAACCTTTTACTAATATTCCAATCCAGTTTGTCATTCACATCAACATTTTCACTCACCCAAGCTTTGGAATGAGTCTGTCTGTTATACCAGTTCTGTATTTCCACCAAGAATTACACGGAAGTTTTTAGATTTACAGTTCTAGGTTACCCTGTTCTTGGTTAATTTTTTTCATGCACAAAAATAACGCCCTCTCCAGGCAGAGGGCTGTAGTACCTTCAGAGTTAACTAAAAGACACTGTGTGTCCTCCCCTTGAAAGATACACAGAACTTCCCAAAAGATGGATTAGTAATGAAAACTAAAGACGAGAAAATAAGACTCTGTACAAGACTCACAATAAGAACATCAAAGGGAAAAAGAACTAATAGCAGGTTAGAGAAAGACATTTCAGAAAGAGTTCAAATTAAGTGCTGAAGGGAGGCACATTTCAGGCAACAGGCAGGGTCTTCTACACCAACACAGCAACCTTGTGATGGGGCAGAGGCCACTTTAGTACACTATTTGCATAACAAACAAACAAACAAACTTGAAGTTTCTAGGACAAATCTTTTAGAAGATATTGCATGAAAGCAGTTCACTGATTTTCAAATAATTTTAGAAGGTAAATATTCAATAATTGATTGAGCCAAGCAGTTGTTTTGCATAAGACACCAGGGCCCCTGCTCACATACACCACCTTCAACTTGAGCAGGTTGTAAGTTGGGCAGATTCAATTGTCATTTTTAGGAGCCCAAGAGTTCCAGTGCAGCTTTTGTCCCAACCTTAATCACAGAGCAAAGACACTTCCAAACAAGATACTCCATACCTAGGAACATACTTTCCATTCTGAAATCAGATGCCTGGAACAACAGTTCTGACTGTAACAGTGCCCAAATAATTTCATTTCTTCCTGCTATAAAATGCACACGCCCAGTGTTTATTTTAGTATCAATCTTCTGAAGGGATTTAAATACACATGAGGAGAATCACTAGATAAAATTGTGAGCCCCACTACAAGCAAGTTACACTCGCAGTCCTATCCAGATCATTAGGGCACTGTGCTGAAAAGAGGATTTCAATGGTAAGAGGCACATTACACTGGAACACAAACCTCTCACTCCCCAGCTCTACCATTCACACCTTTCTGCTACTAACAGATGCAAGCTCGAGGTTTAAGCCAGAAGTCAATAATGAGGCAAGTAAACGTTCAATTAGCAAAACCTCCATTCCTGTGATCCCTAATGTGATTTGCACAGCTCTCACCTGTGCAGCAGGAGCACACAATAAACCTTGGTGATGTTATCACAGTGCCAGTCCAGTAGTCTTTCAGAGCTCCTCTTGCATTGCAGCTTTCAACAAGCACACCTTCAAAACCAGATAAAACTGAAAATGCAAACTCAAACTAGAAATATTTTCTCTCATTAAAATTCTCATGAATCTACACATTAATACGTGGGAATAAAAACCAGTATCCCTTTCCACTGTACTTGTGCCTTATACAGGCTTCATTCCTGCCTGTGCCAATCTGACAGTTACAATTTTCAGGGTACATTTTCACAAAATCAATTACAGTTTTCATGGTGGACTTCAGAGTCAGAGCTCCACCATCAAAACCAGCACATCTTGCTGCTACACCACTTTGACACAAGGCATTTCCTGATGCAAGATACTCACAGAGTAACAACTAAAGGATCCTGAAGTGCACATGCACTTATTCCCATCTTCCTTTTACTCACAGCTGTAAACCCAAGTATCAGAGTTAATAGAAGCTAAGTAGGTCAGGATATGGCAGTGAACTTCCTGGGATAGAAAGACAAATTACTTTATGCATGATTTCTTTATTAAGCTCACAACTAACACTTTGGAAGTGCAGCTTCTGGCAGGCAAAAGCTGATGTCAGAATAATTCATACAGGTTACTCTTCAAACAGCTGTCACAGCTGGTCTCACTTCTGATAGTGCTGGTATCCTACAAGCTTCTAAATCTACTCCACTTACTCAGCTCTGGGTATTGTCAAACTACAAAGCACTCCACGTTTTGAACGTATTTTTTGTATTATGATCATCCACACAAAGGGATTAACTGAAGCATTAAGAAGATCTCTGAATTCAGGACAACAAGAGTCATTTGTCATGCAGAGTCGAAGCTGCAAACTGCACAGATGCCTATTATTTTTAGAGCACTACATTCCTAAGCCACACCTCCATCAAAAGCATTTCCCTAAAGCCATGCAGCCATCCCGCTCTTCTGAAACCTGGAACAATCTTGTTGGCTCGGGTCTGTCAGAGCTGTGTCTGTTCCAGCTTCAGAAAGCCTCAAGTACTGATAACTCTGACCTTGCATTCCCAAAGAGCATCACATCCCCTTTATTGAAAAGGCTAACAAATCCCTACTCAAGCTTCTGCATTCTTCTGTATCTCCTAATACACAGTAGCATTTTTAATATACAGGGTGACATCTTCCAGTTAAAGTGTCTAATCAATTATTTCTCCCACCACTTGATGCCACTTGACTTTTACCAACCAGGACTTTCCCACTGAACCAAGTTCCTTAGGTGAGCTTGAAAAATGCATAATGAGAGATTTAAAAAATTCCTATTTTAAGCTTAGTTTCAAACAAAGAGGCAACATCTACCCAGAAAAAAAATAAAGACCAGGTCAAAAAAAAAAAAAAAAAAAAAAAACCACACCAAAAAAAAAATAAGGGAGTCCAAACACCCCCACATGTTCTTTCAGCAGCTGTTTTGTCTAGTGGTTTTTTCCCTGCCTTTTGGGGCTCCATTTGATCATCTGTTGACGAACAGTTTCACCTGTAAGGAAAAATATCCCTCCTGCTAGAACTAAGTCTTTTGAAAGTTACATTTCAAAACAACCAAATTTAAAAAGCCAACATTTATAACTCAAGCCTTTCCATTTGCTATTTGAAGCTCCTTAACTGCTTAAGTGAAGAAATGCGCTGATTTTCTTTATAGTAAAAGTTAAATAAACTCACAACTTATCAACTTATATAGTCCACCAACAATGCGGGAAGCAACAGACTTCAAGACTTTCTAATCACAACTCTGACATGACTACTGAAATTAAAACAGGTCCCAAAGCCATCCTGCACACAGAGGTTTTCAAACTCTCTAATGTGAATGCATATTAGGACAGCAGACTAGGAAACGAGTTGCAGCCCTCAACATTTAAATTAATCCACTGGCTCCTAACCAAAAGCAGCCAGTGAGCAGGCTGAACACATAACGTGAAGCCTTCTTTTTTAAGCTGTAAAAGGTTTGGGATATTCCAGTCCAAACTCTGAGATCAGTTAAGACATTGCTTGAAAGATCAATCCCTTTTGAAGAGTAAGACAAATAAAAGCTCAATTTTTCTCCTAACCACACCGAAGAGGAACACAGAAGTTGTCAGAGATTTACAGAACAAATATATTATTCCAACAAGATAGTTAAACATGATAGTCCTTCATTAACATGGAATAGATGCCTGAACTTTTTCACAAATCAAGTTCTGTTGAAACAGCAGACTGAGAATACAGCAACAAAAAAATCAACCTGACCACCTATTGATCATTAAGCTGAGAACCTCTTCCACTAACAAATTACCTGGAGGCAGGAACAGATTATCAGCCCTCAAGACACTCAAGAAACAAAAACTGTTTTCCTAAAAGGAATCCTAGCTATACAACTAAAACCTTCTGCCAGAAGAAACTTTGCTGTCCAAGGAGCAAAAGCAAAGCTGTCTGGAGACAGTTCATGAGGCTCACAGCTCACCTGATCAAACCCACATGGCCAGAAGCTTTATTTGTTTTAAATTTTGCTAAATGTAAACACAGTAACCGAGTTTCCAAGCACTTTTTAGATTCAGTTTTGTCTCCAAAACCCAAAAATGTGATGACACAAACCAAATCTGCTTCAGGACTGTTCGAACACAGTAACACAAGCGTCAGCACAGATTTGCAACTGATTGTGTAGACAGAGATGCCTGGGCTCCCTCTCCGTCAAACTGTGAGACAAGCCAGAACTTCAAGATGATTTCTTTTTTTAAGCAGACTATCTGAACAATCTACAGGAACTGTACTATAGTAATACACCAGACTCTGGCTGTTCCATTTGCAATATTTGCAGTTTGCTGTTCAAGCTGGCTATCAGTTCTCAAACAGTGAATCACCAAGTCCAAAGAGGGCCAAAGTTTAAGGAGGCTGGAACTTACCATACAGAAATATATTCTACTAATATTTGTGTTCTGGTAAATGTCATCTCTTAAGGAAGTTTGAAAAGAAAGTAAACAGGAGATGCTGGAACAAAGTACGGTTGAGATAATCACTATAAAAAACACTGTAAAAGGCATAATCAATGAGAAAATAAGACGATTTATTTGGTTTAATTTAACCCTACTCCCGACAGACTCAGAGAAAGGGTTTAAAGAATAAGGCACCGTGATCTTCCGGAGGATAATGCAAGAGCTCAGCCTGGAACGGGAAAGGTAAGGATGCCTCCGGTAAAAGCACGGAGAGGTAACAACAACACACACGTAACTTTGAACACCGGTGTGTGGGTTCAACCCTCACCTGACACCGCCGGGTGGCTACTGCCGCTCCCGGCAGCGGGAATCGCCCTCCCGAAAGCTGTCACCTTCCCTACGGGAACACCGCATGCTGCCAGCTGGAGCACACATCCCGGTCCGCCCAGAACGAAGCACCTTCCCTTCCTAGGGAGGTCGTGGGGTTTCTCTCTCTGGAGGCGTTCAAAACCCGCCTGGACGCGCTCCTGTGTCACCTGCCCCAGGTGACCCTGCCTGGGCTGGGGGGGCTGGAATGGATCATCTCCAGAGCTCCCTTCCAACCCTGATGTTTCCGTGACTCCCCAGGGCCCCAACCCCACCTCCCGACCCCCGGCTCCCGCATCCCGCCCAGGGAGAGCTCCTCGCCGCGGCAGCGGGCGCGGCCCAGGGTCTCCAGCGGCGGTGGGGCTGAGAGGCCGGCACTCACCAGAGCAGAACACAGAGCAGGAGGCAGGAGCCCAGCGCCAGGGGCCGGCGGGGCGGCTCCCTCATCGTCTCCCCCGTCTACCTGGCGCGGCCGGGGCGAGGCGGCGCATCCTCCTCCGGGGCAGCGGGAGCGGCGGCGCCGGGACGCGCGGCGGGAAGCGCTGAAGGGGAACGGCCGCTGTTGCGCACAGCCCCTCCCCGCGCGCGCGCGCGCGGCCGTTACTGCCCGCCGGGCCGGGCCCCCCTGCCCCGCCCCGCCCCTTTTACCGCCTCACGCGCTGAGCTGGAAGGATGCGCGTCACACGCTCCGCGCCGCCAGCCAATGGCCGGAGCGCCCCTCGGGTGGCCCCGCCTCCCGGCCCCGCCGACTGGGCAGCGGGCTGGTCTTTCCCCGCCCCCCCAAGGACCCAGCTCTGTGAGGTGTCCCCGGCAAACGAGCCGTTGAAGGGAAATCACCGTAGTGATAAACGACGGCTGGCGGCCAAACCACCGGCGGCGAGGCGCCCGAGGAGCGCCGCTGCCTCCGTTTCCAGGGACACTTCAAGCACCGGCGCTCCCACATGACAGCTCTTAATTATTTTTTTTATTTTGATCAGGCCTCTCTGCAGGCTGCTGAGCGCTGAGGCCCGCAGAGGGAAAGCCGCGCGGGGGCTGCCGGGAGTTGTAGTTCCGGGGCGGACGGGACGCATCGCGTGTCTCCGGCCGCCATTTTACGGGCGCCCTGAGGGGTCCGTGAGGGGCAGCGGGGCTCGGCTTCACCCCCTGCTCGTGGGCACACCCGGGATGTGTCACCGCACGTTTATATCCATTGTGGGAGCGGGGGCCGAGCACAGCCAGGCGCCAGCAGGGAGTGCTGCTGGGAGACGCTCAGGGAATAAAAGCCAGGTAGCGTCTGTGGGCGATGTGGGACAGAAGAGAGGAGCCTCCCCTGGCACTGCACTGGTAGAAAAGCACCAGTTGTTACCAAAACACGAGGCATTTTGTGGATAACCCGGCCCAAATCTGCCCATCTGCAGCAATGGTCTTTACACTGAGCCAGGCGAACCTTCCTTGCGGCTCACTCCTGCCAAAAACACGCTCGGGATCGGGGTTCCCAATGACGGGAAGCGCGAGGGGAGCCAGGGCGAGCAGCAAGGCCCGGCACAGGGAGCCCCGGAAGGCACAGGTGGATGAGTCATGGGGATGCCACGCTGGAAACGTGCACATGTCAGGACTCTGAACGAGGAAGGACAGCTCAGCCTGCAGGGAGGGTGTGAATCACGGCAGTCCCGGCAGCAGCAGGTCACAGCTGCTGTTTTCCCCGAGCAGCTCCAGCCCCATGACCCGGCCCTTACAGAGCTGCGGGGTGGCATGACTGGAGTCAGTCCGCTGCGGGTGAATGTTCCCAGCCAGCAGTGGAAACCTCTGGAAAGGTTCTGTGTCTGTTCTTTTCCTGATTTTTGACGCTGTAACTTTGTGCCTTCATTAACAACTGGCATCCTCTGCCCTTCTGAGAGCTCCACGTGCCACAGACAGCAGCCAGACCCGTGTGCCAATGCATGGAGAAGGCATAAGGGAGACTCTCCAGCTTTGTGCCCCATCTCTGCACAGGTTGGAGTTTAAACCACCCTCCCAGCAAACCAGGGGTCATCCTGTGGCAGAAACAGCCTGTCCTGTAGTGCCTGAGGAGGGGGCTATTGCAGAAGGATCCCGGGTGGATCCCTACTGTGTTTGTTTGGAAAATGGGGAAATAACAGCACAGAAGGCAAGCAAGGACCCAGGGTGCAAAGCAATACTTGCTGGCGCACACTTAATCCCAAATTGTTGGGGTTGGAATGGAGCTCTAGAGATCATCCAGTCCAACGCCCCTGCCCAGGCAGGGTCGCCTGGAGCAAGTGACACAGGAACACATCCAGGTGGGAGAGAGAGAGGGAGAATCCATGACCTCCCTGGCCAGACTGTTCCAGTGCTCTGCCACCCTCAGAAGAAAGAAGTTCTTCCTGTTGTTGAGGTGGTTTAGTTTATGGCCTTTGCTCCTCATCCTGTCACTGGGTAGCACTGAAAAGACCTGGCACCATCCTTTTGACACCCATCTTTGAGATATTTGTATGCATTAAGGAGAAGCCTGGCTTGGAGCTGCTGGGAGAGGCCGTGACTCGTTAGGGAATTCCTGTGCGAGTCACCGGTAAGTTTTGGAAGAACCCCATGGAATTGAACAGGACCCTGTAGCAGAGGAAAACAGGCTGACTAAACCACAGTATGGATTATGGGGAGATGGAAGTGTCTGGGAGGGCGGCTCTGGCAGCGGCTGCGCCTCGCGTACCCGGAGGCAGTGCCCGCTGAGGGCTCTCCCAGCGGGTCCGTCTGACCAGGGACACACCTCTGTGCTGGCCACAGGAGCTGCCCCAGTGCTGGGAAACTCCCCGAGGTGTGGGCGCAGCGGTGCAGGTCCCACCCGCTGCTGTTTGAACCAGGTCCGGGAGTGCCTCTTCCCCGCCGGGGCTGGGGGATGCCTCGGGGCATTTCCCCATCCCAACAACACAGCCTTGGCCACAGAGCACGTGTTGGGGATGGCCAGGACCAGAGCATCCATCCGAGAAGCACTGGAAATTCAAACAACTGCTTATCTGGCTGCTGGAAGAGCTGGTAAACATTCATTAACCCATTGCTGAGCACTGCCAGCCAGAGCTGTTGGCCTCAGCACTGCCCCAGGGTATGGCTGGGCCTGTCTCCGGTGTCAGCCTCTGTTGTGCTCCCGGGACAGGAATTCCTGCAGCCTCCTCGAGGACTGGAGAAGGCTGTGAAGCCACACTGGCTCAGCCCATGGGGCTGCTCCCTCCTGGCACAGCTCCCACACACGCTGTGATCCCATTACCAGCTGGGGAGTAACCACAGCTTAGACCAAACACAGCCAAAGAGCTGCCACGGAGGACATATCATTTCAGGGGAAGCTTCACAGTGCTGGGATCCTGGAGAAAAAGCCCCTTTGAGTCAGTCCCACCAGGTATGAGCATCCCCTAGAAGAGCCTGGATCAGCCAGACAGGGTCTAGATGTCCCCACCTTTGCCATACCCACATACCAGTGCTTGCTAATCTTGTTTCTCAACCACTGATAAGATGAGCAATATGAGTCAAAAAATTACAGATTACCCAATGTCCCAACTAGAGCCCCTAATTAACCCAAAACCCAATGGACTGTGGGGTTACCAGGGAGCAGATATTTGCATGGGATTCTCAAAAAGTGCTGCACATTTGTAGCAGGGTTTTTTTTTTTGCTTGCTCTTGGCCAAATTCCTCGTGGAAAACTGCAGGACGAGGTGATCTGGTGCAGTTCCCATGAAGTTCTGGAGCTGAATTTGAGCCACCACTCACCCTGTGTCCCCTGGGCAGGGAACATCACTCTGCTGGCCGGGAATAAAACCTGGGTTGTGGTGCTTGGCACCCCGGGTAGGGAAAGCTGGAGGTGGCCACCCACAGGACACCTTCTGAGCAGGAGGAAAGAGAAGGTGCTGCTGTTTTACGTGCACAGCAATGGGGCAATGCTCGTCCATTGCACTCTAACACTCCAACAAGCCTGGCTGTAGAGTTATCTCCCAGAGATTTGGGCATTTTGGGACTGGCTTCTGGAGAGACACCTGATGCTGGGGTACACCCTGGGCCTTTGCCTTTCAGCACTTTCCAGCATTTGTTTGCTGCAGTGGCAAAGCCTTCTCTCCCATTCATCCCTATCTGCTCTTTACAAAGGCTTCTTGTTTTCCCAAGTGTTGCCTTTTTTTTTTCACATGTGATTTAATTCACACAAACTCCTTCCTCTTCTGACTATTGATCTTGGCTCCTTACTGGTTAAAATAAAGTAAATCTTTCATAAGCAGGTTCTGACAACGCAACTTTTGTTCCTTCCAGACACAATTTCCTGTTTAATTTCCTGACTGTTTCTTACTTGGTAAAGGAAAAGCTGTAAATTGCAAAATTGGTTCAGAGACCTTCCTCTGACTTCAGATGAACCGTTAACCACTTGCAGGAGAGAATCCAGCAAACCAGTATAAAACTTGTAAAAAAATCCTCAGTTTCTTTTACTTCTTCTGCGATTGACACCAAAAGGAAAGGTGTGCAAAAAATAAAGGTTGGAATAATTTTCCTTGGAAAATCAAACAGGAGCAGCTCTGCCTCGAGCTGAGCTGGTAATTGCTCTTTCCTCACTCCGCAAACTGTCTGTGACACATGGGCTGTGCCTCTGCGGTCCCAAATGTGGGCATCCCCCTGCACAGACGCTGATTCCCACTCCCACACTCCTTTAAATCCCAGGAGATGCCGAGAGATGACCGCGGTCACAGTGACCGGCTGATCCAACGGCAGATTCCCGCAGGCGGGGTCAACGGAGCGCTCTGTGCACGGAGCCTCGTTAGGGTTAATTATCCTCGTTAGGGTTAATTAACGTGGGCTGGCGCCGGGCAGCTCTTGGCAGGCAGGGACACGGTGACACCCGGCTGGGGCTGCGTGACCTGGTGCGGGAGAGCCACTGCTCAGATCTCCAGCCAGCAGCCCCGACCCTGCCTAAAGAGCCTCTGAAATCCGGCACAGGTGGCACAGTGCCACGGCTCCCAAAAGCACGGATGGAGCCAGGACCACCTGTGACAGCCCCTCGGGCAGCTCTTGGGGGGCACAGCCAGGTCCAGGGCTCCTCCACCTGGCTCTGAGCCCCCTCTTTAGTGGCTCAAAACCTGGAAGTCAAAACTTCATGTAAGATGAAGAAAATGAATTGAGGTGGGAATGTCACTTTTGAAAACATTTGTATTTCGGTTTCTCATTTCATGTGGCTTCATTTAAATTTTAACTTTACCTAGAATTAGGAGATAAAATGATTGCTCCAGCGGAGATGCCCAGGCAGGGTACAGCAGGAAGCTGCAGCATCTCCTGGCCCTGTTTCAGAACCACAGAGCCTCTGCATGACAGCAAACACGCTTTCCTACAGCCAGTGATTGGGAATGGATGGAAAATGGCTTCCTGGAGAAGGGACCCACCTTATCCTAGCCTGGCTGGCAGGTGTTCCAGGCACAACCTTCAGCAGCACCTTGGCTCAGTGCTGTGACACCAGTGCAGAGCCCACTGTGTGCTGGAGAAGACAAACATGGTTAGCCACTGGAGAGCTTCTCTTGCCATCTGATGGGGCTGATGGAACGGGGAAAGTCCAAAGGCTGCTGACAGCTGAGACACAGAGAATCAAAATTAATCCTTGCTCACATGATGGAAATGTGGTGTGGGACCAGGGGCTTGCAAGGGGGTGAATCACGGTGGGTGCTTCCCAACAGCTGCTGTCTGAGCTCCCCTGGGAAAAGAAAAACCAAATTTCACTGCAGAAACGAGAAACAGCAAAATTCATGATGAAGGTGTAAAGCTTTTTTTAGCCTTTATTTCTGGGAGGACAGCGTGGGCTGAAGCTTCCCCTTCCCTCTTCACTCTCTCACCCTTCGAGAGGAGGGGCTGGGAAAGCACCTGGTGCAGCCCAGGGCTGGTTTCCTCTATGGCCATGTGCAAATCAAGGCCACAGTGGGGGATGTCACAGGCACCTGGTCCAGCAGGTCAGTGCATCCGTGGCTTTCTCAAGACAAACCCAACCTGAGACCCACCCCCACACATCCCTGGGGCTGGAGGGCGGTCAGAGCCCTGGGCAACAGTGCCAGGAACACGGGAGGGTGGCACAGCACACACAGGAGCATTGGCACCTCAGCTAGATCCAAGTGGTGGGGATGAGGGACCCAAAGGGCTGATCAAGCACACACAGGGAATGCCACAGGCTCAGCTGCTTCCCTTCCCCTTCCCGTTCTTGCCGACTACTAAAATAAACTAAATTCTCACCCGGCTTCATCCCCTCCCTGCCAGATATTTAAAAATAGGGAGAGGGGTAGGGGGTGGCTGGTAGCAGGAGTGTCACTCCTCAGGGACTCACAGGGGAACAGGCATGTCCCACAGCGCCCAGGCAGGCACCCCCTCCCTGTGTTTTGGGGCAGGACGAGCTCGTGTTGCAGGGAGCACTGTCACACAAGCACTGCATGTGTAAAACACTCCTCAGCCCCGACATCACGCTGCTCTTACGGAGCATGTGGGCTCCTGCTTGGAGGCTCCGGGTGGATGCTCATGGAAAGAGGGCAGGGAGGGCTCCTGGCATGGATATCTCCTGGGAAATTGCTATGGTTCCAGGCTGAGGCCATGCTGTGTTTAAACAAAGACTTCTTTACTTCTTTACTAGGCAAAAGGGAAGGTGAGCACAGAGGAGGAGGATCCTCTTGCAGCGCACCAGGCTGAAACAGTGAGTTGCAACCTCTTTTTGACCTGTGTACACCAAATTTTTCCTCAGCTACACTTCCTATAAAAGCCAACAGTGTTTGCATACATGGTTTCATCCAATATCCCCCTCCCCATTTATAGACCAAAAATATCCCCTGGGCAGCCTGTAAAAACCTTTTCAGGAAACTCTGAGTCCCTTCACGCTTCTCACTGTGTCCCAGAGGTGCAAGGGGAGGGAAGTGGCTGCTGTAGGAGGCTCAGGGTGGGGGAGAGCTGGCACTGGGGAGCTGGCATGTGGCTCCAGCCACCACCACCCTGAGGGGACGTTGCTTTTACCCTCTGGGCAGTTGGGTTTTTCAGTGTTTTGCCATCTGAAGCTCTTGATGCCTTTTCACCAACTGTAGAAGAGTTGGGTCAGCACTTCACATCCCATCCCTACGCTTCAAATTTAGAGCTAAACAAAGAGGAACAGAGTGAGAAATCACTTGGCAAAGCTTTGTTTTAGAGCCCCAGCCCTGCTCTGCCAGATCTTGGAGACACCCATGTGGACCATAAGACCCTTCTTGTTCCCAAATCTCAGTTTTCACCTTCCAGCTTCCATGACAACCCATGCTCAGGTCCCACGGGCAGGTTTTATTATTTTACTCCCAAGGTCTGGTTTCCTCCCTGCATCTCTGTGTCAGGGATGTGCCACATACAGCTGAAGGTTGAGCTGAGCTTACCTGAGCAGCTGAAGTTTGGACTCACCCCACCCTGGAGCACCTTGCAACTGGCAGAGCGCATTGCTGATGTCATTTTTGGCTGTAGTTTCCTAGGGATTTTCTTTTTTTAAAGCAGACTAAAAACCAAAAACATCTTTACTAGGTGACAGCTTGACCCTCATGGAGTTCCCCTAGAAAACAGGCCCTGCTGACCCACTGCCCTGGAGCTGGCCAGGCCCTGGGCTGGGCTGGCTCGTCCCTCTTTCCAGAGCCCAGTGTGGGTGGTGAGGAAGGTGTTTTGCCAAAGGGCTGCAGTGATCCATGCTGACCGTCAGGGAATGCCAGGAGCGAGGGAGCTCAGTTTCACAGCCACCCCACGTGCTGTGTGTTCCAGAGGTCACAGCCCTGCAAGCATGTGCCTTTCCACATCACACCTCTCCTGACTCACATCCTCAGCTGGTTCCACAGCAGCCTTCCCATCTTTCTCCCCCTGCAACAGCAAATCCCAAACCTCGCCCTGGCAGATGCCAGACTGGTGTGGGCTTCTCAGACCCAATCCCAATTTCCTGGACTGCTCTGCCCGGCTCTGAGCAGGGTTTCTCCAGCAGCTTTGGTATCTCCTCAGCTCAGCTCAGGAAATCTGCCCTGCACACAGGGAAGGGAGATGCCTGGGAGAGCTGGAGCAGCATCAGACTCCTCCATGTCCCGGCACTGCAGGGCTCCCAGGGCAACCAGCCCTGTGTGCCGCAGTATCCCCCCACAGGGCTTAGCCCAGCTGCAAGGCACTGGGCTGGTATCGTCCCAGTCCATGCTGGGGACTGAATCCAAACAATTGTTAAAGAGGTGGTTGCAGGAGAGCAGACACAGCCCGTGTCATGGGGCCTTTTAAGGCAGGAGACGATCTCTGGACATGGAAAAACGCAGCAGCTGGAGTTGCGCCAACCTCCCCCCTCCCTGAAAAACATTCCTGCGGAGGGAGGGTTTGGCTCCAGGGTCAGAGGGGAA
Organism: Lycocorax pyrrhopterus obiensis; assembly: GCA_014706295.1. NCBI lineage: Eukaryota > Metazoa > Chordata > Aves > Passeriformes > Paradisaeidae > Lycocorax > Lycocorax pyrrhopterus. The sequence goes on from JACSVZ010000013.1 coordinate 25,227,751, forward strand.
GGCTGGGGGATGGCTTGGCAGAGAAATGAGGCCCAAGAGTCCATAGCTGTGCTGTGTCATCCTTATGGGGTGACACGCAGGGATGCAGGGGAAGAGCCCTGGCTCAGGTGCAGGATCCATCCTTCATCCATGCAGCCTCAGGCCAGCTCAGACCCTTAGCAGTGTGCTGTTTAGTTATTTTGAAGCCTACTTCTGGAGCACAAGAGATGGTCCCATCCCGAGGGGAATCAGACACACCTGGAGGCAGCCCTGAGCCAGTGGTGGGGGTGCAGTGCCTGTGATACTTTGATATTCAAATATCTCCAGTGGAGGTCTAGATCAATCCCAGCTATTCCAGTCCCAGCCTGTCACCTTTTCCAGCCTTCCTTCCAAACAACTTTAGCATTGTATTCAAACATTCAGAGCCAAAAGACACTAAACAAATCTGCACTGGGGTCCCTTTGCAAAGGGCAGGGCAGAGCCAAGCCTCAGCATACCCAGAGTTTGTAGTGCCATGGCATCCAGCTCCTCATTCTTGCATTTTGGCAGAGGAGCTCAAAGCACTCGCCATCCTACAGCCACTCCAGAGGCCAGTGACACTTGGGGACACCTAATTGTAAGGTGAGGGAGGTCTTGTGGCACAGAACCCAGAGTGGGAATTTAGATGCTCACAAAGGACTTTTGCATTCTTGACCTTAGCTCTTGCTTATCCCTGCCAGGAGCGCTCCCAGGAGGGTGAGGGATGACTCCGCAGCACTCCTCTGAGCAGCAGGGCCGGCCAGTGACGGTGACGTGGCGGATGCCGTGGTGGGTCCCGTGGGGACAGTTGTGCAGGCAGGAGAGTCACTGCCTGGCAGCAAAGTCTGGGCCACCTGGGCAGGGCTGAGCTGCCCTTTGCACCGTGGGCGGTGCGATCGCACGTGGCAGAGCACACGCTGTCCCCTCTCAGGGACACAGTGCCAGCACAGCAGTGGCAGCTGCTTCTCCCCAGGCCCTGCTGGGGTCTCCCAAGCACCAGGTGGGTGCCAGGCCCTGTGGGTCTTGGCAGTGGGCTGGCACTGCCAAGTGTGCAGAGCCAGCACCAGAGTGATCCCCTTGTCCAGGTGGGCACCCCGTGGGGGGCTCCAGCTGCTGTGCTGGTATCTCCTAAAGGGGTTTTGCTTTGCTGCCACCACAGCTGGCATCACCCAGCATGGCTCAGGAGTGCTGTGGGTCACTGACCAACCCCAGTCTCCCACCTCTCCCTGCCTCCAAAGGGCACTTTGCTGGCTCACAGCAGAGGAAATTTCAAGGGGCACAAGAAGTACCCCTCACCTCTATTCTCTCCACTCCACAGGGGTTTCTACATGGACCTGATCATGTGGAAGCAGCCTCAGGAGCCAGCCCAGCCTGCTCTTCTTGGTCCCCAAAGCATTACAGATGTGCACAAGAGCCCAGGGCCAGGTCAAACCAAACTTGGTGTCACCACTCACAGCGAGAGCACAGCATTGCCCTGCCCATGCCCATGGCAGGTGGCATTCCTCTTCTGTGGTGGTTGTGGCACTTCTCAGAGCAGCAGGAGTGGCATACTGCCCTCCCCGCTTTCCTCTTGCATACCCCAGCTTTACTCCATGACTTTGGGAGAACGACATTTCATTCAAAATCTGAAGTTCCCAGGCCCTGGGCACCAAGCAATGCCAGCAATCACTGGAGCTGGCAGCACTCTCTGTCCCTGTGGGCACTGGCTTGTGCACATGGAAGCATGTGCATGGCTCTATGCAAAGTGTGGGGCTGGGGGCTTTTAGGGAAGGCAGCTAAAACTGAGCCCAGCTCCATCCTGGCTTGGAGCCTGCTGGCACCACCCCTTGGCATGGGGTACCTGGTCAGGGTGAGCAGCTGCTCCTGCCCTGCTGAGCAAGTGCAGTGATATGGGGCTGGGAGGTGGCACGTTTTAGATGTCACTGTGGTGTGGCTCAGCCTGAGGGCCCCCCACAAAGGCGCACCAGCAGTTGTGGGCATTACCTGCTGCTCTGCACGTATCTGGATGAGGTGGGATCTGTTTGGAGAGTCTCCTGTGGCAGGCACTGGGGTGAAAACAACCGACAGTTCTTTTGCCTGCTGCTGCTGTGACAGGAGGGCCATGAATGCCCCTTCCTGCAGCACAAACAGGGCACTGTTCGGGGCTGCTTTGCCCTGGGCCAAGGCCTCTCGGGTGAGGCCAAAGTAAGCAGCTCCTCAGCAGCAAGCACCTCTCCGGGGCTGGGAAGGCTCTGACCCGAGCACAAGCAAATGCAGACTTAGGGAAAACACCTCTGGTCTCTGTGAAACCTCCTCTCGTCCCTTAATATGCCCCTGTCCCCTTGCTGCACATGCTGAGCCCCTTTGCTGTGGAGATGGGCAGCACAGGAGATGGATGTCCCTGCAGAGCTGCACCTCTCCAGCCCTGTTTTCCTCCTGCTCCACTCTCGAGCAGGGCAGGACTAAGCTGTGAGCAGGCAGGAGCTGCAAGGGGAGGGCGCCCTGTACTCGTAGCATCACACCCACATTCCTGGCCTGGCTGCTGGAGCCTGGTTTGGCCAGAAAAGCAAGTGCCTCTCTGGACCGGGACAGGGAGTGGGGCTTGCAGCATGGGCTAGGGTCATGCTCCCAGCAGCAAGGCCGGGCACGTACCGGGCTATCCAACCAAGCCCAGACAGGACCTGGCTAAATCCCATCGACCGGATGCGCCCTTCTCGGCGGCTGCGTTTGGGCTCCAGGGGAACAGCCCTTCACCACGGTGCCGGAACCATGGCAGGAGCATCCCTCCTTCCCGCCGGGCCGGCCGGTTTGTACGGCCAGGCAGAAGCGAGGCAGCCCCCAGCACGCACTGGCAGCAGCCTGAGTGCAGGACAAGGACCTGTGGCTCTCGGGATGAGCAGATCCCAGCATGGAGCCGGGGTGTACCCTGAACCCACCCCCAGAAGCTGCTGAAGCTCACACGGAGCGGGGAGCGCAGTCCGGGGCGGGGGTGACCCCTGCCAGGCGTGGCGGTGCCCGGCACCGGGAGCCGGCACCGGGAGCCGACCCCCGCCCGGGGCTCCCGGCGCGTGTCCCGCGGCTCCGGCCGGGAGGTGGCGGCCGCGAGCGCCCCGGCGTCCCTTGCGCCACCTCCGGCGCCGGCGGAGACGCGGCCGGGCCGGGGCCGCGGAACCCTCTCGCCCGCCCCGGGGTGATGGAGCCGGTCCCAGGGCGGCGGTGGCAGAAGGTGCTGTACGAGCGACAGCCTTTCCCCGATAACTACGTGGACCACCGGTTCCTGGAGGAGCTGCGGAAGAACGTGCACGCCCGGCAGTACCGGTACCAGGCCGTCGTCTTCCAGTCGGGAGCGGTGGTGCAGCAGCTGTGCAGCGTCTGCGTCTTCGTGCTCACCTGGTGGTACATGGACGCCGGGATGCTGAGCCCGCAGGGGCTTTTCGGGGCGGCCCTGGTGTCCTCCTTGCTCGGCTACGTCCTGTTTGACGCCGTGGATGGCGGGGCCGGGCGCTGGGCGAGCGGGCGGACGCGCTGGGCTGACCTCAAGAGCACGCTTGTGTTCGCCGCCTTCACCTACGGCTTCTCACCGGTGCTGAAGACGCTGACCGAGTCCATCAGCACGGACACCATCTACGCCATGTCGGCCCTCATGCTCCTGGGTCACCTCATCTTCTTCGACTACGGCGCCAACGCTGCCATTGTGTCCAGCACGCTGTCCCTCAACATGGCCATCTTCGCCTCGGTGTGCCTGGCCTCGCGCCTGCCTCGCTCCCTGCACACCTTCGTCATGGTCACCTTCGCCATGCAGATCTTTGCCCTGTGGCCCATGCTGCAGAAGAAGCTGAAGGCCCGGACGCCCCGGTGCTATGTGGGGGTGACGGTGCTCTTTGCGCTGGCAGCGCTCGCAGGGCTGGCCACGATCTCCAGCGTGGGTGCCGTGCTCTTCGCCTCCCTGCTGCTCGCCATCTCCTGCCTCTGCCCCTACTGCCTCATCCGCCTCCAGCTGCTCAAGGACAACATCCACGGGCCGTGGGACGAGGCTGAAATCAAGGAGGATCTCTCAAGGTTCCTCATGTAGGCCTGGGCCAGGGGGACCCTCTGCTGTGAGCAGTGCGAAGGCCCTGGCTGGGGGACAGCCCTGTGAGGGAGGACACCGGACCCAATAAAGTCTCTCACACAGCAACGAGGACCACTTTTGTGTTCCCCTCAGTACCTGTTCCCAGACATGACATGCGTGCGTTTGGTGAAGGAAGGAGCTGAGCCGTGCAGCGCAGGGGTGCAGACAGGCAGGGAGGTGCCTGCTCTGGCCATGCAGATCTGTACTTGCATTTGCAGCTCAGGATGTATCCCCTGAGCCACTTGGAAACGCACATCTGGCTCAGCTGTGCCCCACGGCAATGCCCACGGAGTCCTCAGCCCCAGGACCCTCAGTGTGTGCTGGGGACTGCCAGCACTTCCTGGGGAGGGGCAGGGGGTGGGTGCTGATGGACCTGCAGGGCCAAACACGAGGGCGCCTGGGCGGGGGGCAGAGCCCTGCTCACGTACACCCCTGCAGTTTTTGGTTGCCAGAATAGCCTCGCACCACTGCCAGACAACACATTACCCTGAATCGTTTAGGACATGACATGAGAGGGCATCACGCCTTCCTCTCGTCTCTAAGTCCTTTCCAGAGGCAGATCTGGCCTTGCTGCAGGGCCAGACCCCGAGCCAGAGGGATGGAGCTCAGCACAGTCTCCCATGGGTGCACGTCCACCTGCTGGGGAGATGCCAGGCTGCGGGGCCAGCGGCAGGGCCCATGGAGGTCCCATCCGACACCGTCTGTCCGGTGTCCGTCTGTCCGGCACCGCTCACACCACAACAGAGGGCGCTCCCGGCAAACAAGTCCCGCTGGAGGCTTGGCCAGGACAGCCAGCCACGGTGCCTGGACGGCCTCCCTGGCGCTTTCCCTTTCCCTATTCCCATCCCTCGGCACCCCCAGCCCTGCTCCGGCCAGCCGGGGGAGCAAAGCCCTCCAGAGCCGGCACCGCAAGAGGGAAGGGATGCCCACACCTGCCCCAGCCCCATCTCCCAGGGCTGCACTTGGCATCACTCGGGTGTTTATGAACTTTTTCTCTTTTGGAAAAGCTGCATGAGTGCAGCTTTCTGCTCGATTTTCCCCATCCCAGCGAGCAGGCGCTCTTCACGTGCTCCTTGGGCTTTCTCGGAAATGAGCAACCCTCGGCGGAGTCCCCAACACCTCCAGTGCTTTGTTACTGCTCTTGCCAAGTGTTAAATGTTGCTGTTGTCGTCCTGGTAACGACTACAGCTCATTTTGCTTTTAATTAAAACTTGTAGAAGTTTGGAGCCCGTGCTCAGGTCTCGCAGGGAGCACAGAGTAGCCAGATGCTCAGAGTCAAGATGACATTTTTTAGCTCTGCAGAAAGGAGACTGTTTTTTCACAGGAAGGTTTCCCAGAAAGCTGCTCAGCGACCAGAATGTCCCATCTGACACTGAGCTAATGCCAGTGTAATGCTGCCATCCCAAGCAGATTCACAGAGCCCACTGGTACAGGCTGGAATGTAAATCAAAAATAAATCAAATCTCATCTGCTTGGCCCCTGTCACAGCAGAGGCTACAAGAAAGCAGAGTTTCTGTTGCACTCACTCCTCCACGGAGAAATATTTCCCCCCAAAATATTTTTCCCAAATTCACACTGTCAAAACCAGCTCTGGGTTAGGAAAACTGCAAGCATTGACCACCCAGACATTTCAGATGGTGGAGATGGGCACAGGCTGCTACCATCCCCTCAGCCGGAGCAGGAACCTGTGGAGATCTGAGGACTTTGACTGATGGCAGCAGCTCCATCCGCCCAGCTGCAGGTGGATGCAGACTGTGTCCCATCCTGCTGCAGGCAGCCTCAGCCCTGCCCACAGCCCCAGACCTCTCTGCTCTGCCCAGCTCCCTCCCTTCATCTCCTTAGAATCGCAGTCATAGAATTCTAGGATTAGATTAGAACAGCCTCAGTCCTTGCCCAGAGAGCCCCTGGGGAAAGGCTTAGCCTTCTCTTCACTTGCCCACAAAGATACCCTGCCCACCTAACCCAGGACAAGAAAACAGAAGTCCAGAGCCTGGATGCACAAAGGGACCTGAAAGAAGGAAGAATGCAAAAGGGAGCCAGGGAGAGGAGAGGAGGAGACAAAAAGGGCAGGCAGGGTTTCCCTAGGACTTCCCTGACCTTCTCCTGAGGACATGTGCTCTGCAATGCTGTTGCTATTTAAGCTGCTGTATAAATGGCCATTATTAGTATGTCTGCATGCCTGAGGTCAGCATATCCTCTACAGAACAGGATTTTGCCATAGCTCTACACTTATCCAGTAAAGCTGGATGCCCTTTGGAAATTTGCTACCTGAAGAAACTCACACCGAGACCCAAGAAAGGGGTCCTTGGTTGATGATGCAACAAACACTTCATCAACCAACCCTAAGGAGTTAAATGTTCTTTTGCATAATGTATTTCTTTCCCTTAAGGTTCAGTCCACTGAGATCAGTCCTTCAATGGGACATTTTCTTTTGATTTGAAGCTGGTCAAATGTGAGTAGTTGTACAGTGGCTGGGGATAAGCCTTGCTCCTGGGGGAGCTGCTGACACGTGCCGGCTGGAATCTCCATCTCCTGCCTCTGCTGCAGGGAAAGGCCAGTGTCAGCCACCCACACCGTGCTGTCAGGGGGCCATGGCCTTCCGCATGTGGGAGACTGGATCTGGGAAGCCTGCAAAGAACAAAGTTTGAGTCTTTGATCAGGAAACCAAAATAGGGTTTTGGTCCTAACCCATCCACTGAAGAGCAGTCTTGGACACAATGTCACTGGTGCAGCACCGTTGTCCTTCTCCACTTGGCCACGGAGTGAACACCAGGACACGCTGGAACCAGCACAGACGAGGTTAAACAGCTTCTTCCAAAAGTCACCCTGTGAACTGATGCTAAAGAACGTGTTGGGGTTTCCCAGCCCACCAGCTCCTGTGCCTTTCTACTTAAGAGATTTTAGAAATGTCTACCCTAAATCCATGAAATTTGGAGTCCTATTTTCAACAATATTTTTTGCCAAATATTCCATAAGAAGGTAAAGGTTTGTGTGGAGGACTTACCACCATAAAATGCCCCAAGAAACCAGTTTGTGCCTCCCAGCTGAATGCATGGAGGCCAGCAGGCAGCTGGGAGCTCAGCAACAGCTCCTGGGTGCTGTGGGCCAGGCCACTACGCTAAAATATCCACCTTTTATCTCTTGTTGGTACCAAGCTGTACCACAGAGGGATTGCAGGGAGAGCTTCCCCCAGAGCAGAACAGATTTTTGAACAACCTGGAGAAGAAGCAGCTTGTCAAGTTCAGCCTGTCCCCCTTCCCTCATACCTGAGGCATGGGCAGAACCTCCTCAAGAGCTCACCAGGTACAAACACGTAGTAACTTCTGTAGTTGTCCTGAAAGTGCACAATTGCTGAACTCTGCTGAGGTGTTTCTGCCTCAGCACCTGATGGCGATGGGTTCCACAGGTGAAAGCTACAGCCCAGCCTCAGCTACTCCATTCTTGGGACAGTTGTTTTCCTGGAACTGTAGGTCTGCATTGCTCCCTATCTCAGGGTACTGGGAAGCACCTTGCCCAGTTCCAGCAATTCCTAATTTAGCACATGCAGTTCAAAGGTATAGCAGGGTTCAGGTTGTTTCCCCACTTTTTGCTACACAGTTGCTGTTTCTCTCTTCTACTCTACCAAAAGACAAAGTCTGAGAAGAAAGAAAAATCTCTCTTACAGCTCTCTGGGTTTGTATCCCCTTGTATTTTGAGCAAACTTAGTGTCTGATATTTACCAGCTCATGCAGGTGGTTCAGCAGCTCCCTGGATATTTGAGAGGTCAGCAGGAACTAAATCAGCTGCAACAACAGGAATTGCCCAAATTCAGCAAAGCTGCATCAGACCGGGCTTGAAAACAAGCACAGGCTGGGTGTGGTCAGGCCCCTTCTCCACACACAAAGTGATCTCCTCTCCTCCCCTGCCTCCATCCCGAGCAGCACTGCTGCAGCTCCCTCTCACCATCACCTCCCTAATACCCAGAAACATCTTGTTTGGGCCCCTGAAACACCAGGCTGGAGTCCAGCGCTGAGTGGTGCCTCCTGAGTTACCTGCATGGTTTGTGAGATACCCCCTTTGCTGTCCTGGGAGGAAAAATAGTCAGTTAAACCCATCAGTTTCCCCTTTTTTTAGACTGACTCTTCATAGCCTTCACTGGCACACAAAAAAAGCACATCATCTAAATCCCAGATTTTATTTTTCTCATAGGGACGGACACATTTGGAATCCCAGAGGTAGCTACTTACAGCTGTTTGAGCTCAGATGCTCCAGTGAGGTTGGCTCGCAAGGAATTCAGAGGTTTAGCTTGAAGAAAATGGTCAGAGCAGCTGAAATTTATTTATAATTGTGCAGATTAATCAGTCTAGAGACTGTCAAGAGACTGCTGCAATCTTCTCCTTTGAGTTTCCGCTTGGCCAGGTGCTGCTGCTGGTGCACTGGACATGTTTTGGAACTCTGCTGGCTGTTCTTCCTGCTAATGCTAAGCCAAAGCCATTTATATGGAGCAATCATGGTGGCTAATGAATTCAGAAGCAGTTCTGGAATCTCAGCAGAATTACACCACAACCATCCCATCCTTTACACCACAACCTTGGAGGGTGGGAGCCTCCACAGAGCCCGGGTAATTTCTTCCACAGGGTAAGAATATCTCCATTTGAGAAGGAGTGAGTAGACCCTTCAATAGAAACACAGGACACACTCTTTTTGTAGTCCGAATTTTATTTTCTTTACATCCAGGCTTAACATTAACATCTGAAAATAAAATCTTTCATTTACAAATAGGCTAGTGCAAATTAAAGGTAATTTTGGATTTAAAAAAAAAAAGACATTGCATGTAACACAAAAGAAATGTGTGTGTTAGGATGATCTTCCTGGAACAGCTGGTGGAGGTCGCCTAGGAAAAAACCAAAAAATAACCCAAAAATCACAGGGAGAGGGGGAGATTTAAAACAAAAGGCCAAGATACAATAAAATGACTCATATACAAAATTCTTAATAAAATGGGTTAAGAGAAAAAGGGACAGAACATGCATATTAAGGAAAAGAGCAAGAGCAAGATTAGAATCAGCTGGCTCTCAGCAGAGCCTGGCTTTCATCCTCACCGCCTCCCTTCTGACTTGCCAGTGCCAGAGAACCAAAACAATCCCATCCCAGGTGTGCAGGTCACTGGTCACAGGCTTTCTAATTTTCTTGCAGCAAATTATACCCTCTGGAAGAGCTTTTCCCCAGGCAGCTGTAAAATTCTCACCACTATCTGCTTCAAACACTGTTCTTGGAGTAGATCTTTTGTGAGATTCTGATGAAATGAGGAATGATCAAACAAAAGGGCCTGTGGGGTGGACTGGGGTGTCTGGAGGGGACGTTGCTGGGAAAGGTTAAAAACGTAGCTGGAGAGCCCCGTGGCAGTGAGGGCCCAGTGCAGAGGAGCAGCTGCTCCTCCTGGTACCCAGCACAGAGCACTCAGCCCTACCTGACCAACATGCCTGGAACCAGGCTCATCCAGGGTACGTGATGTGCTGCAGCCAGAGGGGACCCGTGGGACACTGCTGCTCCCTGAGGGGGAGTGCACACAATGCCTCAGCCACAGCCATTAATGACTATTAACGATATCTCCAAATGTTACAGAGTACAACGGGGATGTTCCTGCTGTGCTCATCCCACCTTTTGCTCCCTCCTTTCCCGAAACCTAAGGACCCACTTAGCAACTGTGGTGTTCCCACAGGAAGCTGTTGTGCTCCTTGCGCCATACAGACTGTCTCCAAGCACTGATTGCAGCTACTTGGCTCATCCTGATCTGAAGGAGGAACTGAGTAATCAAGACATCTGTGCATTCGTACACAACCGCTTTGGGGGAAATCCCTTTCAGGCACATTTTAACTCCAGCTCCTGCTCTGGAGGGCTCAGTCTCTGAAACTCCCCAAAACATGCTTTCCTCAGCAATGAAGAGAATCCCAGGTACTGCTTGTAAAACATTCATCCATTTCCCAGGAAAACATCTCTGCAGCACTCCAAGCCCCTTGCAGGGGAACAGGCTGAATGCTTCCCAACGGGTTACATCTCCCCTATAATGACATCTCCAGTGATCTCAATGCAACAGCACCTCCAATAAATCCTCCCTGCCATCCCCACCGAGGCAGTGTGGAATGCTGAGATGATGGTGCAAGAGACAGAAGACACCACTCACACACATCCAGAAAGTAATAATAAAAGCCCATCAAGAATTATAGTTTATTTCAGGTTCAGAAATGCAGCATAACATTTTTACAGCAGGTGTATGTGATGCTCAGTAATGACCACGGTTTCGGGAATCCACTCGCTGTGCTCAAAGGTCAACCAGGAACCATTTACAGATTACGAAACCAAAGGCAGATGTTTCAGCTCACACGAAGTAGGGCATTAACATACAGAGCAAAAAAAATCAGAAAGAAATTAAGCGTTTGCTTCTTACAAAAAAGAAGTCATCGTTTACCCGTCCTGGAAAAGTAAAGAGACAGCAGTAAAGCAAACAGCCGGCAAGACAGGACAAATCATAGGTCAAGCAAGAGTGGAGGACTGTCTGGACGGGAGGAGCCATCGGCATCAGCTCGCCTGCAGACAAAGCAAGAGGAAAGACAGGCAGAGTAACATTCATTTACACAAGGGAGCTGTTCTGCAAGAGCCTGGGAGGAGGGGCAGTGCCACAGCGGCAGGAGCTGTGCCAGAAGCGCACCGAGAGGCTCCCAGGTGGCACAGAGACAGAGCAGGTCTGCTCTCAATTCAGGAGGTTTGGACTATTTTAAGACAGAAGGACAGAACTAGTCAGGAATCTCAATATGCTGTACACATCATGGTTAGCGTAGCTGTCGGGAACAGAGAGGATAATATTTTCTATGTTATACTTTAACACGAAATGCCATAACCTATAATGTATCTTCTTTAATATAATAAATAATCTACTTTTAGGAGGCTTACTCAGAAAGTGCAACAAGATCAGCAATAAAATAAACACACATTAACTATGTACATAATCCTTTCTGTTGAACATACAATCTTTTTAACCCTAGCACAAGATCCCTTGAGATCCAAGGCCGAGAGCTATTCACAGCACGCGCAAGCTCTTCAGCTGTTGGTCAGCCATGGCGGGGTGAAGTGGAACATGTTCTCTAGGCAGAGACCCAGGCCCAGCCTAAATGCAGTATTAGATAAGCACCCTCCTGAAACTTAGCAACTACATCACCCAGATCTTTATGTACCTCACGTAAGATCAGAAACACCGGTGTTGCTTCATTATTGCTCCACTATACCCTGGCAATCTGAGCTGTGCCAGAGGGAATCAGAGAAAGGCAGAGCAACCTGCACTTCTCAGATACGGAGTTCAAGCTTGGCTCATCCCACGTAAGTGGGTCTGCAGAGGTGGTCAGTCCCTCTTAGCAGATCCACAGGGTGCTTGTCCTGCTTTCCTTCGGGCATGGAGTGACTTTTGCTGCCAAGGCTGCTCCTCTGAGAACAAGGGACAGGATTGACGGGACTTGCCAGCATCAGGAGCGAGCAGGACAAACAGACCCGTTCCGGGCACTGTACAGCAGAAGGAAGTGGGCCAAGGCTGGAGGACAGTACTTACTCAATTGGATGTGGCAATTTCTTGGCAATTTCTTAAATGTTTTTCCTAGAAACAATTCTATGTGGTTTATGCTGACAAGTGTATATGCAAGAAGAGGTGAAATCATCAAACCGTGGATTCGTGCTCACTGTTATTTATTAACCTGCACACCTAATAGCGTTGCATTTAGGGCATGGCGCCAGATTTAGATGAGATCTGAATGAGGATGCAGAGGAAGGAGGGCTGTGCAGCTGTGTTCTGCACCCTCAGCATCAAGCACAGAACCAGATGGTGCTGATGCCTTGCTGCCACCTCCTCTTTCGGGTAAATCCACCCTTGAGAGCTTTATTTACAATTCAGGATTACTGCTGAGAAATAGTTTCTTGGGGGCAGAGTTAAGGACAGTGCTGAACTGTGCCACCTACTTCCTTATGCTTGGCAGAAACAGTCAGCAAAATAAATGAGGGGGTCTCAAGCAGAGAAGATTTAAAAGTATGTTTTTAGGCCAGGATCTGTGTCATCTGATTGAGGCTCCTAACTTACCAGCATTACCCTCGTGTCCCATGCAGCCACACTGGTCTGAATCACCTCCTGGAGGTGACGCTCTTCCCACTGAACAAAGGACAGCTGAGCCGAGGCTTTGGGATATGGTGGGATAAACCCAGACTGTGGCCTTGCAATATCATAGAATGGATTGGGTTGGAAGGCACCTTGGAGCTCATCTTGTTCCAAGCCCCCTGCCATGAGCAGGGACACCTTCCACTAGACCAGGTTGCTGAAAGACCCATCCAACATGGTCTTCTATCACCAAGTGAATATCAGAATCTGGGGTTAAAGTGATTTCTGTGGCTGAGGCATTAAACCTGGCTTTCAATCAGCAGGCAGCTGCCAGTCAGTAACAGAGTTCTGATAAACTATATACAGGTGTGCTGGTGAGGCAACAGCATGGGCTACTATGGCTATTTACAAAAATTATATCCAAAAATTATATGCAACAGATGCATCGCAGGTTACAGCAGAGAGCACTAAGCAGTAGAAAGCTGTATAGAAGACAAGATGAATCATCAAAATATGGGGGGTTTTTTGCAGGAAAAATTAGTATGACTGTAGTTGTGTTTGCAACCTCTTTTTCCCTTGAAAGCTCATTCTCTGCACTTGGCGGTGGAGATGTGGGCCTGTTCCCCAAACAAACACCAGCCACTTAAGCAGTCTGCTGAGATCAACAAGATGCCAGTGCTCTGACAAACTCCATCTTCACTGTGCATCAGATGTGACCTCTAGACTCCCCAGGCGTGTGTCACAAGTATGAGGTTGACAGGAAATTAAAGTTAAGCTAACATACAAATCATGATGCTTTCCCAAGCTCGTCTCTCTTCTGCAAGCTGAAACATGATTTGCTGCACTGGTGAGCACAGCTAATCAGCAGCCTGGGAATACTTAATAGGCTAAATCCCCATTTGTTGTGGCTCTTTGATTGGATTCTTCCTAACCATGGGGCTACAGCATACTGGAGCCCTACAAGCAGTCTCAATAAATATATTTATTAGACTGATTATACTGGGGGCCTTTGAAACCACCAATTGCTTTGCCTAGGGATCTGTAACCATAATTGTAATAGCAGCAAGTCATATTTTCTGAAGGAACAAGGCCAAATTCCTCTCTAGTTTCATTCTGTTAACTCAGTAAGTTCTAAGCTTTAAGGGTGACACTGACCCTAAGTGTTTAAAGTGAAGTAATGCAGTTAAGACAAAAGGTTTTTATAATGCATTAATTTGTAACGTGCAAAACAAGAGGCAGAGAGGACCTCTGCAAGTGAGCAGCTGCTAAAATAATCCAGGATGCACGGCTGAGCACTTCCCAGAACCTAGCTGGATAAAGCGACGGTAAACCAAGGTGTGCATGTAATGCAAAGAGAAAATCTTTACATAGGGGACACAAGGGAACTTTATCAACTGGCATGTGAAAATATCACAAATATCTCACATCCAAACCAGACCCTTGGGAAGCTCAGCTGCCAGTCTAGGCTGGAGCTCTGTGAACTGGCTCACACGGTGGGCAGAGGAGTGGGAGCCCATTCTCAGCTTTGCATGTATCTGTATCTCTATGTCCTTCTGTGTCACAAAAGGACCAAAAGCAGTGCTCAGTTCCCTGGATCCTGCCACACAGCACATTTCCATGCACTCACCCCCTCCAGGGATTCCCAGGAGTGCAGTAGGAGCAGGAGTGTAAGCAAGCACTGGCAGAGGACAAAGGGAGCTGGCACATGCTGCTCTGTCACACACCAGCCCTTCAAACCACCCTCTCCCATCCTGGCTGCAGGGTGAGAAGGCTCCACACCAAGCCCTGCGAGCTGGGGCACCCCAGCCTGCTCCTCACCAACCCTACCCACTCGGCATGTCAGCTGCCAGGGTGCAAATAAAGCAAAACATGCCTTGTCCCATGCACACCCTGCTCGTTTAACACTCCTTAAAACTAAACTTTGGATAAGGAGAATTTATAGGAGAAGCAAGCCCCTTGCAAAAGAGACCTGGAAGTGTGGGGCCTTCAGAAGAGCTTGGTAAGAAACCACATGGTTTTTCTTTGCCCAGTTTAGCCATTACAAGGGAAAACAGAAAACCTGGAAGGTATAAATAAAATAAGAGCAAGACTCCATTTGGGTAAGAGGAAAAAAAAGCAGCAGATCAAATCAACACGTGCACAAACACACACAAAGTCAAGCCCTCTATTTGCTGTAGAGGACTGTGAGCACAGTTGCCTGGGTGGAGATATGTGTCAGTAAGTTAGCTAACATCAGTTATTGCAGAAGGAAAAGTCAAGGCAGCACAGACCTTCCCCAGACATTTAAGACCTCATAAACAATGCAGAAGGGACAGAGTATATCAGTAAAATTGGTTACTTGCCTATAGATGTCCATACATGCGACTATACATTGGTTATTGTGACAGTTACCAAGCAATTTGTTTCCACATATTTGGTTAACAATGAATGACATGCCAGAAACTCCGTTTAGTCTAACAGGGATGAATCTAACGGACGGATTACAGTGGGCCGAGTAGGTGAAGGGGGCGGTCTTCGACTGGAGAGAGAGAGAGAAGAAACAGTAAGCACAAACACTGAGCACAAACCTGGCACCTCTGGCTGTTGTTACATGGACATGCACATGCTCATACACACAACAATCCTGTTTCCACGTACACTGAAGCAAGACAACTCTTTAGCATCCACAGTAAGGAAGGAGGCAATGGGTTTGCCTACCACGCCTTACCGCTCTCACCCATCGCTGTCCACAGCCTGGGGGTTCTCCACACACAGTTACCTTCTTGAGCCACGCAAACCAGCGGGGAGGATTGTTATTCTTCATTTTAGGGGTCAGTCCCAGCCTGGACATCCACACAGCAGACTTACAGGCACATTTCAGAGCAGGCGACAGGACAGGGGAAAACAGCCTGCAACAACTTCAGGTCCGCTTTGCAGAAGCAGGAAAACCTGCAGCATCTTGCATACCTGGGCAAACTGTAGCCCTATCAATGTGCCTGAATTTGAGGCACATTTTGAGGCTTTATATCAATGCCCAGTTATGAAAATGCCAGTCGTGGCTAGGGCTGCTGGATTCATTAATTTACCACTAATGCATTTTTCTATCAACTTCAGGAAGTGCTACAGAGTCACAGGTTTTTTGGGAAGACTTAGGTGCCTTCATTCCATTTTCCTGTGTACTGCAAACCCCTGCATTTTAATTTGGACTGTGTCATCCTCTGATAAGAGACCCCAGTGCAAGAACTAGCAGTAGTGTGATCTCCAAGCACATTCCACCTGCAGTCCAGGCTGGCACCTACCCCTCCCTCCCTTCATCCAAGGATGATACACCAACTCTGCTGGAGTTGTAGACAGAGTCCCCCTGGTAGCTGTGTAACACTTTACCTTTTTGTGTGCAGTCAAGGTCCACATCAGTGCTGTGTGGAGGTAATTCCATCAGCTTAGTTACAGAGAGTATTTTGTTGATGCTCCTTTCCACCTGGGATAAAACATCCCACTGCCAAGCAAGGCCCATGCAGATTCTGAGCTGACAATTGGCCTCCAGTGCCTGCACCAGCTCACACGGTCCTGCCTGGCACTGCTGTGTGCTGTATAAACAGCCCTGAGAGACTGTTCCTCCCAGCCAGCCTGCTCCCTTAGCCAGCTGTGCAGCACCCTCCAGCAGTGTTCTGTTGCTGCAGTTATCCCAATCCATGTCTTACACAGTGTTTTCACTCCCCACTTTCTTTAGCGGGAAGTACCAGCTCTCTCTCTATTTCTTAACCCAGCCCAGATCACCAGGAGAGCTCATGGCTGAACCCAGGCTCTGAGCAAGGTGGGAGCTGAGGTTCTTTGATTCCCATCAGCTCCAGCAGAACTCATTAATGGCCCAAACAAACTGTGCGGCCCCTCCTAACCCGTCCTCCACCTGTGCAAGAGGGACAGTTCTGGCTCTGAAGAAGATTACAAAGGAAATGTGTCTCATTCTGCTAAAGCTAAACTGAAGATTAAAAGAATGTAACAATATGTTAATTTTCTTTGAACTGGAACAAAATATGTGAGACAAATTTACACTTGACAAAAAAAAAATCTCGTTTGTCTCAAAGTGCATCTTGTGCGACAATATTCTCTTTTGGTGAAGAAATGAGAATTTTAATCCCTACCATGCAACAAATACAAAATATGCCAACTAAAGCATTCAAGTAAATCAACAAGCTAAAAAAAATAGGCAAAATATAATTTCTTCATGGTGTATTTTTCTTACAGGAAAAATGTTACTGTGTTAACTATTGTTTCTTGTGTTGCTCCAGTGTAGGTCTTCTGGACCCATTTCCAAAATTTGTAGTTTCATAAAGAACCACTTCTAAGGCTCTGCATTTCTGCTGGGTTGCATTAAATTATTCCTTTGTTGAAATGCCTCACATTGCATTGTTTAGCGCTTACTGAAAACATCGTATCATATGTATACAATTTACAAACAAGGAAAATGCATACAGCTGTCTTCATATCAAATTTAAAAGATACAAGCCCAAACATGCATTTTAATATCAGGTTAAATGCAGCCCACTGGATTCAAATAATGCAATTTAGCCAAATTGATATTTAACACAGCAGGATCAGAAACTGGAGAGCACAGTGGGAGGATTTCCTGGATATAATCAGTCACACCAAACCTGAACCAAAATCAGGCCTGAGCACCGTTTCCTCCTCAAACCAGAGCTATTATTGCACACTGACCGCTATTTTGAATTTCCATTCAAGCCCAGTGCAGACCTGAACAGAAAAATTTCCCATCAGCTCTTTCCCACTCCAGAGTACCAAGCGCTTCAAGGAGAAGCCGATACCCCCAAGGGGACCCTCTGATGAGGAGCTGCTGCCGAGCCACACCAGCCTGGTTCTCCCTGTGACACTGCCCAACAGACAGGTCTGCTCAGCGAGGGGACCCTTTGGTGATGCTCTGTCCGAACTGTGGATACTCCCAGCAGTACCTGGAATGCTCTGATACAAACACTTGTGTGTGTCTTCCCAATGGGCATGGGCAGAAATGTCCATGGGGAATGGGCATAGCCCTCCTTAGCTCCAGCCCCTCAAGGGTGCTGCCTGCCTCCCATGCACTTCCAGCTCCTTAACCCTCCACACTACGACCTGGGGAGCAGGACCTCCGCCTGGAGAGCACAGGTGCCCTCTAGAGGAGTGGCAGATGTTTGGGAAAGGCAGCACTTGGGAAAACACCTGCAGTAGCACCATTCCCTCCAGCCCTGCCGCTGACAGTCTCCTGGGCTATCTGCAATTCCCTGTGCCAGCAGCAGAGGAAGGGGGACTGTGCTCCCAAGGCCCTGGGCAGAGCACAGGGGGTTCAGCCTGGGGGAGAAGCCTCACTTTCCGTAGCCACTGGCACAAAGGATTAACTGGCACGAGCCGGAGCTCAAGTCCACGTGAAGGAAAGAATAAACCCTGAAGTTGCCTGTCCTAGATTTCCCTGTGAGGGTGACAAGTCATTCTGTTACCATTTCTACACCGGGAGTAGGATTCAGACCTTTTTTCTCCCCCTAACAAGAATCTCAACCCCAAAGACAGGAGGAGAGGCCAAGCTCCCGCCCTGGCTCCTTTACGCCTGGAGCGGTGGCTGGGAGCCCATGGAGAGGTGCAGGAGCCTGGGCCACCTTGAGACAACAAAGCCAGCAACCAACTCCAGGGCAGTTCCACAAAGCGCAGCTCTGAGGGAAGCCGAGCGTGGTTTCGGCCCTTCGCATCCCGAGCAAAGGTTACCCACGGGAGCGCTGCCAGCCCCTCCGAACGCCGAGGAACCCGGCCTGCAGAGCGGCAGGGGGAGCTCCAGCCCGCCCGGGGACCGGGCGAGGGAAAACCGGGGAAAAACAACCTCCCCCGCATCCCTGCTCCGCGCTAGCTGCCATCTCAGTGAGTAAATATGTGACTAAGCCCAATTAAATGTTTAGTCTGAGGCCAGCAGATGATAGCGGCGCAGACGGCGCGGGCCGGGTTTCTGCGCGCTATCGGCGCGGCTCCCACAGCCCGGGCAGCGCTCGCCGCGCGGAGCTGCTCCCGGCCCCGAGAGGCGGCTCCTGCTGCAGAGAAGGCTCCTTAGAAAAATGTCACTGCTGCGGGAAATCCTTTTGGTTATTGTCGCCAACATTTCAGCTGGGTTTTCGAGTTTTGGGGACGTGTCCCGCTGCCTGGCCCGTTTAACTCAGTGTGTTGTCTTGGGGTTTTTTGGGGGTTGTTGTTATTTGTTTTGCTGCCTTTTTTTTTTCAAAAAAAAAAAAAAAGGAAACTGTTTGTAAAAGTTAGTGCTAAAGGGGCAGGAGATCATAGGTCCCCCCGGGGTTGAGTAAACGAGTCTGCAAAAAGAATCAGTTCTTCTAACTAGCACACATTAAGCAGACATAAAGAATTTACCAATGAAAATTGTGGACTAAGTATGTATTTAATAACTCCCTGATGTTGCTCCAGAGACTCCTCGTTTGAAGAGCTCAGTGGGGTTTTGAATGGAGGGGAGCTCTTACCCCCATGCAAAAACTTTTTTTAAAAAAGGAAAAGTTTTTACATGTATTTTTAACCTAAGCAGCAGCCACCATGTTTCCAGTTTTAAAAGAACTCCTAAAAGCTTTAGCAAGGCAAATGCAGAGCAAAAGAAACTAAATAAAGCAAGTCTAGACTTAAAATTCGATCAGAAACATATGGGAGTTCTTCGAGCCTTTGCCTTTTGAGAAGTCCTATCGCTCCCCACACGGAGTGCACAAAATGTGCTTTCAGTAAAGCATGGCTGTAATTACCATGGGAGGCCCCGCTCGAAGATGGCTTCTCACAGCACAGCCAGAGGACTTCTAAATAAAAGGCTTTCATTTCCACTTACATTTGACATTCTTGCTTGCTTGTGACCACCAGAGAACGCTTGTGGAAGGCATGCACAGAACTATATTTTACGATACATCCTATAGATCTGAAGCTGTGAACAGAAGTCCATTATTCTCTCCCTATTCCATCATCTTGGTTTCCCTATAACGCAGCCCTCTCGGAGCACCCTGATACGTAACATCGTCTTTGTAGAATTTAACAAGAAAAAATCTCTAAGCAGCTTTAAGACTGACTGCAGGCAAATTTGTTCTAGGTGGCAGAACAAACCTGGATGTGAGGCATAGAGGATAAAAGAGTGACTTACTGCAGGTGAGGAATAAATCTGGTTTCCTGTTAGGGTGATTATTTAGAGAGACTAAGTAGTTTGGTCTTGGGATAGTTATAATGCTTTGATTGATTTTATTTTTATACTGTTTCTCTGGTTTTCTCTGTTTCAGTAAGATCCTGAGAGACCCACACCCACTTTCTGGTTCTTGTATCAACCTAACTTTTATATGGTATCTCTCGACCTCCATTAGCCTCAGGATTTGGAGGACAATCCAAACCAGAAGGGAAACTACCAGACCCATCATGGTTGAAAAACAGGGGCAAGACATGGTTTGTAGACCTAATTGGTCTTCAATCTGTGCATGCTTAAACTCTTTCTGTCCTACAGCAGATGCAGCATGGCTACTGCAGAGTCTCCCAAACATTAACTCGGGAGCAAGGATCTGGAGTGGAAGTGGGAAAGGCACGTGATCCTAGTGACACAGGTCATAACAAAGCAGGAAAAATAGAAAAAGGATGATGACATTAGGAGTAGTAAAGCAGGAATCACGGACAAGGATCAGGAGGAGATGATGATTGCGGGGGAAATGAGAAACCGCACTCAGTGGTGATGAAAGGAAAAAATAGCTGGGGAATATCTGCCTGAGATGGTCCCTTATCCCAGTGTAATGGTCCGAGAGAGTGAAAATTTCACAGATTTGTTTCTGTACTGGAAAATGTCATTTTGTTAAACACAAAGTGTCTGTAGTAAGCATTGCCCACAGGATCACTATCGTCGGGCAAAGCAGAAAGGGAAGCCCTCAGGCACAGAGCACAGCTTTTGAGGGTGCCTGGTAGTTCTGAGCAGTTTTCCGGCTGAACTCCTGTCAGGCTCTACAAATGCACAGAGGGCATGCTGAGACTGTAGTGCCAGGGACTGCCTCGGCTGTCCCTGCAGCTGAACCCCAAAACTGCAGATGACCCAGCTGCACAATTCTCTCTCAGTGGAAGAATTTTTTTGTTCACTGTAAGCAAGTTAAGGTTATTAGATTATGCTGTTTTATCAGATATCTATTTAAATGAAAGAAACAAAAAATAAGAGTGAATAGGAAGAATGTGTCCTTCCACTGGCCACCACTACACTGCAGCAATATAAATCTCCATTAATTCAAAGGCTTACACTGTTTGAAAGCACTAGGGTTAGTGAAGTTCCACTGTGTGTGATTTAACTTAATACAGATACTCCTTTCAGAGGCAAAGTGGTCCAAAATATGATGTTCCAGCAGAATAATTTATTATCTACAACTCAAGCTACGTTTTCTATATGACCATCATAAATTAACATCCATCACACACACATACAAATATATTGTATGTTTATGTGAATACTGCATTTTCAAATTAGTCATTTCAGGGAATTAATGTGTCATATGAAAAGCTCAGCTTGAATAAACACAAAATTAATTCAACAGAGCGACCAAGACAGACTATTATTCTTAAGAAACTGTGTGTTCTTGTTTGCCCTTCAGCAGGGAACATGTCAAGTAAGCAAGTGTGCAACACATTTGTGGAAGACTGTCCTCTGTCCTGACTTTTCAGAAACCTTAGGTCAGGATGGTCCAGAGGGTCAAAACTGCCCGTGAAGAAGAGAAAGTTAGGAGTGCTGAGCGATAACATTCAGAATGCTGTTCTGTCCACAGAAGATGACAACAGAAGGGCCACAAAATCAGCATGAGGAACATCTGATCTTTTCATAGTAGCTCAAGACTTGTGCACTGCTCTGTGTGTAGCTGCACTGTTTGGCATCAATGTGAATCATGTACCCCACATTTGAACACCACATCTACTTCTGCCTTCTCTGTTCTTCCTTCCTACTCAGCTTTGACCTTCCTCTGCCCATTTGCCTCTCTCTTCTTTACTTACCTTGGTGCAAGAAGGGGAGCAAATGTCCTGGTTGTCACCTCCAGCTGGAGTTGCACCTCTTCTTGTCCATGATGCCAACTAATGGGATTACCAGTGTCACTGTTGTTAATGGAGCCATGGAGTGCCCTCATTCACTACTGATCCAGTACAGCTCGCAGGTTACAGGAGAGTTTCAAGACAGCCTTTCAAGATGCCTGCAGGTGCAGGAAGTTCAAATCATCACTGTTCTCTCTGTTTACTCTCAGATGTTTTCTCTTCTAGCATAAGGCAGGCTAGAAATGCTCTGCTATTCGCCCACTCTTTAGACAAGGCAGAAATTCCCTGCTCAACGCTGTAGCTCTAATCCTGCAGTGCCTTTGTGGAAGCTGTTATTAAACTACTCCATTATGAAACTAAGTCATTTCTTGGGACAAAACACATCTTCGGGTTCCTGTATTTCTGTCAAACAACTGCTGTTGTTTGATTCTACTTTCTTTTTCCAAGTAGAGAGATGTTAAAAATAAGACCACTTCCTTCTGCTAACAGTATCTTGAGAGAGAAAATGCTAAGGAAGAAAAAAAAAAAACCCAAACCAAACCCAAATTTTTGCTGAAATTCATCAGTGCACCAGCTGACACTACTACTATCTTTGAGGACTGCACTTGCAACATCATCTTTAGTCCAGAATCACTTCTTTTGATGCTTTTCAGGTTCCTTGTTTTTCTGTCTTCCTCCCTCTTGCATCTTTTTTACTTACCCTTTCCCATCACATAGGTCCGGACTACACTAAGAATAATGAAATCCATTTCTCTGCCTGATCCTCTTTGCTGAATTTTTAAAGTGACTTGCAACAATCCCAATTGAATGCCATTTCGTTTTAAAAACAATTTTATGTTGAATAAGGCAGGAGGAAGTAGCTCAGGAACAATACTCAAGATGATTACAACTACCTGAGAGGCAATAAATAAGATCAAACTTAAACCCTGTGGAGAACAAGTGATTCTTCAGATACTTTTGTTCAACTGCCACAGTGTACTGACCATCAGAAAACTCCTAGACCACTGAAGATATGGACAGTCTGCCTGTGGCCGATGAAAGGAGATGCTGAGAGAAGTTAAGAGTCAGTGGCAGCAGACATGGTACCTAGGCCGAAGCTGTAATGTCTGGCATCCCATGAACTTTGTTTTCCTCTATCTTCAGCACAGTCAGCTGGAGGAGAGGTATACAAAGGAAGGCAGGAACAAAATCCTACTGCCAGTCTAAAAGAAAGCCATCCTTTTAGGAGCAGCAATCACTGAAGCTCCTGGAGCAGAAGTGAAGACCCTCCCGTATCTCTCATGGCATTACAATTCAGGCAGCTGAAGAATCAGTTCTGTGCAAATGCTATTCCAAATTTCTCATAAGATCAGTATTGCAGAATTACAATGAAACCACAAGACTTGCTGTAATGTGACATTTTACATGTTTTTACAACCTGCTGTGACCTGCTTTCTGGCCAAGCCTCCAATACGTATCCTCATGCAAAATGCTTCTTCTTTCAGTGCTTCTGTTGTCCCTATTCATTGCAGGGGGGTTGGACTAGATGACCTTTAAAGGTCCCTTTCAAACCAAACTATTCTGTGATTCTGTTCCTTGATTGAAGTTGCAAGATGAGCCCAGGTTTGCACCTGGCAGTGTGACTGCCCCAAGCAGTGTAGCTCACATTTCTGATGGGTGTCCCAGCCACTGCCACCACGCTGCTGTTAAGAAAGATTGCCAAATACTGCATTCTATGGCTTGAAAACTGTCTGAAAAACTTTAAAAGACAGAAATGCAAGGTGACAGATTTACAAAGGTGGCAGGGAAGGGAAGGGATAAGTTGGAAAGAAACCAAGACAAGATGGTGAGAAGGAAAGGAAGGAATACATGGGGAAGGGAGACAAATGTACCAGGCAGGAAACCAAGTGAAAGGAGGAGGTGAAAGAGGAAGCAAACAGGATGGTCAAGAAAGGGACAGAGAGGGAAAGGCTGAGAAAAAAGGGAAAATAGTGCAAAAGGAGCCAGTGGAGGATGGGAAAATGCAGAGCTTCTTTCTAAGAGATAAGAGAAAATAAATGGAGTCTGCTGCTGCTTGAAGCAGCCAGCAGCAGAAGTAACATATTACTAGGTGTGCATTTCAACAAGAAATGTACATTAGACTGGTAACAAATTACACAGGGCTGTCTTCTCTCTGGGCAGAAATCACAGAAAGAATAACTGATACTCTCATAAGTCTTGTGATTTTGGGGTCCTTGGACAGGCCGAGTTGGAAACACACTGACTACAGAAGGGCAGCATTTCCCCCTGGGAGGGGCTCTGGCTTTGCCTGTGTAGCTGTATATTCTTTTGATCACAGACACGAGATACAGAATTAAATTCAATTATTCTTGGGCTTTCTTTTCTCCTGAGGTTCAGCAGGATTTTGAAATCCATCCATATAACACTTTTGTCTCTTTGCTTGCATGAAACAATCCTAATTGCAGACTATAGTTTTGGAATGTAAATTTTGCCAAAGATCCATTCAAAGAGGACACATGGATGCTGGACAGAGAGCTGTGCTCTCCTACGTGGGTGTTCAGATTAAGATCATCCAACTCAGCATGCAAATTAAGATCATCCAACTCTTAAGGTGGGCACTCACTCATCCTGCCAGAAAATTTGGTGCAATGGCTATTTGATTACAATTTATATTCCGTTAAAAAATACAGTAGTAAGCTTTTAAGGCTGCAAGGTCAAACTTTAAGGAGAAAGAAGATTCCCAGGCTCAGGCAGGATAACTCTTCTGGCCTTATATGCCTATGCACTATGACAGATTTTATTCAGAGGATCATGTGCAATTTTTGCACGGAATCCCCTTACCGTTCAATGCACAGGGTTAGACATTTCATTCAATCTTTTCAAAGAACTCTAATCCATAAAAATCCATCACAGAAAACTTAGTGAATGGTTGCTATTTGGCAATCAAAGAGTTGAGTGTGAGCCTGTGGGCTGGGAGACATCAGGCAGTAATGCTTTCTGCAGTGCTCCTGACTTTGTCTGAAAATTTCTAACTGCAATTACTGTCAGGTAAAAGTACCTTTTTGTGCCAGTTTGGCAGAAATATGTAATGATGGCTTACAATGTAGATTAGCTACCAACACAGCAGGTCATGGAATTAGCCTTGGTGGCATAACAAAGGGGAGCTGCAGGGCTGCCACCAGCCCTTCCCTACTGGCTGGCTGGCTGTGGTTGAAGTAAATTGTAGGGACAGTATGCGAGCAGCACAACATGAATTCTCTCCCCACGGCTTGCCTCACATGTAAAGACCAGCTCCAGCCCCTGGGGACCAGCCCCAGCATGCCTGGGGGTGACACACGCGTTCCAGGGTTTCGCATCCTGTGGGGTCACATTTGTTTCAGTGACAAAGTGAGTAACCATCTCCAGTGCTTTGCTGGGAAAGCCTTCATGAATCCACAGTAGCACTGCAGAGCAGGACACAGGGAGAAAAGGGGAGCACCCTCCCACCCCCACAAACGCCATGGGCTCTGCTGCCAGGAGAAAAAAACATTTCCAGTTCAATTGTTTTCCTTGTGGCAAAGCTGAGACTCTCATTCAGGATGTTTAAAAGCTATAAATCAAAGGATCTACAGTAGAACTTAAATGGGTCAAGATCAGGCTTTCCACACAGGCAGGCAGACTCACATCACGGTAAGCTGAAGTGGTTCTAGTGCCTGCTTAAAGCTGTCTTACCAAAGCAAGCACACAGCTGCATTTTCTTTCAAAATACTACTGCAGCCTTTTAAGAGAGAGGGGGAATAATCCAGATTCTGGCAGGGGGAATATTTCACAAATCATATATGCTTTGGCATCAAGCCCTTAAAGCCAGGGGCCTTTACTCACAGGCTTTGCTGGGAGAGATCCACCCACCTCAAGTGGGATTAATTAAAAGAGGCATGTATCATGCAAATAGTTTCTGTTTCCTTACAGAAATATTCAGAGCACATAACCCAAACCAGCTTTAGAATCAGAGCGAAGCAGGGAAGAAAATTATTTCCTGCTCTGCTAACTCTTTTCCTTTCCCTGTACATTAAGGGAGGAACAGTGAGAAAATGCCGAGAGCTCACCATTTCTGTACAATTCCTTTGATTAAATGCTAATAAAGTAGAAGAAAAAAATTGTGTTTTCAAAGACAGGGGCTGTATCTCACTATAAGGTGCCAAATTTTCCACACCAAACGTGTGCTAATCTGCTCATTGGACAAGGACAGTGCAAGTCTTACCCCTGAAAATGGTCTTTTTATCTTAAGGCAGAACAGGAGAAAATGGAAACTTTGTATTTCTTCAGCATGTCAAGATTTTCAGCTCCATGTGACAGTGATAGGGGCTGCAACAGAAAGCTCCTTTGGAAAGTAACTTCAAAAATACTACTTTCTTCTCAGGAAGCTGAACTATTTCCCTAGATAAGAGAGATCCCAATACTGCAAGGAATCACTGCAGAAAATGGTGATGGAACAGTCAGAGCACAGAGCCCCAGTTCAAAAATAAGTCACAGAAAAAGCTCAAGTTTCCACAAGAACTCTTCCTCAAAACTCTTTTTTTCCCCTTTTAATTTCTCAGACCCATTTTCTGAGTCAATTTCCTATGATCCTGCAAAGGCTGTTATTAAAACCAGACCAAGCGTAGCTGAAATTCCAGGGCTCAAAAGAAACATTTAATAGGCACGGGAGCTGGCCACACTGTCCCCCTCAGGTGATTTCCCCTGCAGCCCCTTCCCTGGGATTTCCTCCCTCACAGTTTAGTCAGCAGGAGAAACCTGAAGTTTCAGCAGAATGGCAAACCCTTCCTTCATTCTTTAGCAGCTGAGATTTTTTTATGTCTGAGGCTTTCATAGCTCAAAAAAAGAGAACTAGGATCCAGTCCAGAAGATGTGTATTGCAGATTATTTTTCCACAAAAATGTCAGGCAGTCGCACATTCAATTCTGTATCCAGCTACAGTACTTTAAAATCACTGACCTCCTTTATCCGCCACTGCTTTTCATGCCACCAGTGGCAGCCCAAACTGAGTCGTTCCCAGGCTGCTTACCCACTTGTCTTTTGAGTGCTAGAAAATTTCTTTCTGGTCTCCATCCCACCTATCACTTGGGCATGAAAAAGATGATCATCAGACATGCTCTTGCCAAGCCACCTCAGGAAAGCAGTGTCCATGCACAACCACAGGCGGGCAGGGTGAAGCAGACGTGCTGGTTTGCAGGTTGAGGGGAGAGGAGCCATGGTTCTCTCTGGCAGCACAGCTAGCAAAACACTGCACCTCATCCCTGGATCTCAGCTCTGATTTGTCCTCTGATGGCACAGAGGAAACAGGAGGGCCAGTGCCCTTTGGCTCAGCCCCAGGCTCTCACCAAGGGGATGATCCTTGGGCTTCTTCCCTTCCAGTGCAAAGTTTAGAAAGGCAATTCCAGGTTTCTCCCCAGCGGTCCCTACTGCAAGCTACAGGATATCCACTAAGGTGAAAGAGTGTTTCATGGTTGGGCATTGATGCAACAACACCCTTTGCATAGCAAATATATAAAAATACTTCATTCCTTTGATAGACCTCATTTATTTATGCTTTCTATTAAAAAGGGTAATTATATTAGAAACACTAAGCCTCAAATTTATGTTACTGACAACTACGACAGATCTCACATATTTAAAATAAAGTTCTCCTCCAAAGCTTCTCTTCTCAATTACCATTTTTAAAATTGAAAATGTGCACATTTTATTTTTGTTCCTATTTAACTGGCTCTTTTTTTTCCCCAAACTGTGAGTCCTTTCAATGTAACAGTTAATTTATCAAAAATGGAGAAACCCCTTTGTTCCAACATTGCCTTATCTGCCCACGCCTCTCATAATTTAGAAAGTTAATGAATCCCTCTGAATCAGAGGTTTTAATATATATATATGTAAGTGATTATGTGTATTACATCATTGTGAAAATAAACATTAAGGACTCATTCATATAACTTATATAAAAAAGCAGTTAATGCACAGAAAATTATACAATATGCAAAGCTACTTTAAAAGGTCCTGACACATGCAAAGCCCTGGGAAGGAAAGGAAACAATGCGCTGAACATAATCTTGTTCCTTAACTAATTGCCTCGTACTATATGAACTAGTCTGTTAGACAGCTATGGACTGTTTTTAACTGGCTGTACATTACTGGCTTTGCAGGACAAGAATCAGACTCCTACCAGTTTGTTCCACTGGTTCTACAAAAATTGCTCTCATTCTCTCCCAGAAGAGCCCTTACTCCCTCTGGTGAGGATTCAGAATGGCAGAAACGAGGAGCTATACCCCTGCCCCTCTTCTGGTGGGGGTAGGTGACCTCTCTGTCTCTGAGCCCCTGTGTGGGTACAACACAAGCAGAACTGGGGTTCATAACGTAAGCAAATCAGTGTCTTCCAACTGACTGACTAGAATTTTTTTAAATGAAAAAATCTTCCTGTCTTTCCAAACAGGGTATGTGCTAAAACTGGTTCCATAAAACACCTTTGACTCTGCAGGGAATGCCCAGTTTTGCTTTGCTACGAGACTTTCTCAACAACAGCGCTCGACTTCCCTCCATAGTGCAGAGTCTGTCTGTTATGCCAGAGGGAGAGAACCATGCCACCACTAGGAATACCAAACTTCTTACCTTGGGACACTGGGAGGAGCCCGGCTTGGCCGAGAGGGAACCTGGGGAGGTCCTCCATGGGCTTCACCACTGGGAAACGGAGGCAGTGGTCCTGGGCGGAACGGGACTGGGGGAGCCCCTGACTGAGGGCCTGGAGATGGGATTGCAGGAGCGGGTCCTCGGCCAGATAAAGGTCTGGTTGGGGGATTGTTTAATGTAGGTCTCCTTGGAGTTGAAGGACTTGGAGGAGGTGATCTAGTGAAATATCAGAGATTTTAAAAGTTCAGTAAGGTGGGGGTTTGGGTTTTGGGTTTTGTTTGATGTATTTTATTTTACTTCAAACAAAAGTTAAAACTTATGACAGATGTTTTTTCTTGGCATTTTCCTTTGCTGTCAGAGGATTATACAATTAAGTCTCACGTGTTTGCCACTGACAACATACAAGCAAAGAGGTAAATATAATGGATTTTATTATTCAAGTCCTAATAATGTTTTGTTAAGTGCGATTTCTAGGACATGGAGCCTGAGATGCTGAATTATTATAACAGCTTGCAAAAGGAGGCCAAGTGCATACACAACTGTGGTGACAGAAGCAGCTGCTATTTCAAGCATCAGACAAGCTGTAAGTCCACTGGATGGTCTTTTGCAAGGCAAATATCCTGTCTGGTGCTCACGTAAACATATCCACAGAATATGTGTATATGGGAAAATGTTTTGATTTTCCTCACAGATGTCATTAAAGACCTGGAGGAGCATCTTCCCAAAAAGACCGGCAGGGAGGGAGCTCCTGATGCTGACTACATCTGCCTGTCCTGAATTTCACGGCAGTCCAGATTTGAGGCTCCTCACCTGCGTGCCTGCTGAAGCCACGAGTCATCTACAGGAGGGGGAGCAGGGGTTGAGACAGTGCTTGTGCTGATGTCCCCAATGATGGCCAGGGCCTCCTTCAGGGCCTGGTACATGCGGAGGGTCTCGTCCCGCCGCTGCGCCTGCTCGGCCGACTCCTCCATCAGAGTGTTTTGGTCCTCAGAAGAATACAAGTGAGCCAGGAGCTCTGCGTTGATGAATTCTTTTACCTATTTAATCAGACAAAAACAAAAAAAAAAATCCAAACCACCCAAAAATCTCTACGGAAAATACAACACTGAACAAATTCAGGGGGAGATCTATGGAAGCAGGAGACTTAATCAGTTTTTCTTACTACCTTACACCAGTTCTAGGGGTCACGCAATTCTACATCTCTGACGTGACACCTCTGCTTACAGTTCATTTCAAACAGGCTTCCCAACAGCTCCCAGGAGCCAGCTGGCATTTTGGGCCATTTCTAAATGGCTGACTGGGAAGTAAATGGCAGTACCATCAGATATAAATTCCCCATGGAATGGGAATTTTCAGGCTTTATGACATACCTGTCAATTATTTTCTCAGCAACAATTTACACTACTGTAGACAGTGTCTTTCATTTCCAGCAAGTCTGTCAGATTCTGAATAACCCATCCACACACATTCAAACTGAAGGGAGAAGTCTCCAAGTAATCTAATTTACTATATTGATTTCCTGCTATGCCTGCCCTGGTTATGGAAACCTGGGCCACATTAACAGACATAAAAAGCTAGAGGTCCTCTGATTAAATAGGACTGTGGTAAATAGACCAACTGCTGACCTACTAAATCCTTGCATTTGAGACTTTTGTTGCTGTTCTGATCTATTTCTCATCTGGCGCTTTGCTCCATAAAGCTTTTTTGAGCTGGAGATACTGACGATAACACATTCCCAGGATTCTGATTACATAAACCCGAGCTCCGTTTGCACATGGGTTTCTGCTGGTTTTGTGATTTAAACCCTGACAGTGAGACTAAGGCAATGTTTGTGTTCAGACAAGGTCAGTGAGAGCAGTCAGACAGTGCAGGCGTGGGACCCTTTCTGGTCACCAGCAATGAGAAGACAGCCAGGACAGACCTCACAGGGAAACAAAACCATATTGCCTGGGCTTGGCTGTCATTTCCCATTCACGTATGACAGGAGATGCACAAATTCTTAGCAAAGCCTGCAAAAATTTTCCATGAGTTTCATGCTGTTTTCCAGTAGATGGTACTGATCAAGAGCCAGAGTACAGTACTTTCCTCATGATTGCCAAAAACTCCACATTAAAAACAGATATCATAGTTAAACAGCATCACATTCTGCTCAATGAAATGAGCATTTTAATGGCATCACTTCAAAAAAAAGAAGAAGTTCTAAAATTAGATTAAGGCCAGAGCTGATTGTAAAAGCATTGTTAAACCACAAATATCTGTTTGAAAAAAATCAGCCTGTGACAATTATCATGAGAGGTCCCTGTCTGTCACTGGCAGGGGATTTGAATAAATCCCTGAACTAGTCTGGAAAGGGAAGATTGCTGTTTTAAAGATGGTTCTTGGATCAGCCTCATGCCCTCCTGTGCAGTACTAAACAGAGGAAGATCTTCCACAAGAGCCACTTTCTCCAGTGTGGAAACAGAAGGGAAAGTGATGCTTACTCACACGTTTGCTCCTTTCTGGAAAGCAGACTCACACAAATGGTTTAAAACATTTTCCTTTACAGACATCAGGCCTGCAGTCAAAGCTGAACTGTAGCAAGCATCCAAAAGGCCAGTGCCCCAAACCTGCCCTGTCACTCTGAAATGGGGTAAGGTGGGCTTGGAACCTCATCAGCAGGACAACAACACATGTCACTGCCTCAAATGCAGTGGCAACCCATTGCTTTACCTTCATTTGGGCAGTAACAAGTCCTTTGGAGTTTTTCCACTTGGCTGAGATCACTATCAGCACTGTTTATGGAGCATACACTGACTACTCTTAAAACCACCCCTCTTGTATAATCCAGGATACCCAAGGCACCATGAAATACAAATTCGTATATGTGTGTTTTGTTTGGCCATTTTGAATTGGTAATGGTAACTCAATGCAGCTCTGTGTGGTAAATGTATTTTCTTTTAAGGTAATCAACATCCACCCTAGGGGAAGAACAAGGGATGCACTTGGAATACAATAATCTAGGCTTAGGCCCCAAAATATGCTCAGGGACAGCATCTAATTATTTTCTGTACACTGAGTTTGAATCTGATACTTTCCTTGAATTGTAAGTACTTGTTTACAGGCCCACAAAGTGGAAAGGAAGTTCTAGGAAAACTTGGGAGGTTGCAATTGTCATGGAAACAAATTCCTTGGGATCGATTTGTTTCCACAGTTTTGGAGGCAACATGATGGGGCAGCAGAAAATACAGAACATGCTCATTAGGGGGAGGGAGAGTGTTTTCACTTAACTCCTGGTGGATGGGTTGGACTTCTGAAGACTCCAAGGAACACACACACAACTTAACAGGACCCACCTTCCATCACAGCTCCCCTCCTTTCCAGGTCTTTGCACAACCTTTTGGCAGGCTCAGCACTCTTAATTTGACCATTTCTTTCTCTTTTTAATAGCCCTGATTTTTTAAAATTGCTGTTTTAGCTATTGTTTTCAATGTGGTATTTTACTGCCTGTGCTTCACAGAAACAAATTCATTAATGCTCGTAGTGTCACTCTTCACAGTTCTTTAAAATGCTTTGATTCTTTGCCACAAATTTAAATTCTAGGATGGAGGTGTAGACCTTAGCTCACTAGGAAGCCCAAATGCAGCTTGGGCGTATGATGTCAACTGAAAGGTAGCTGGCATTTGAAGGGTGTGGTTTCTGTGTGCCACGGCCAGCCATGGCAGGCTTTAGTGTTGGGGAAGATGAAACAGGAAAGCCATATTGCCTAGCAAAAGATGCTGAGAATATGGAAACTATGAACCAGATAGAAATGAAAGCATACTTTGAGATACCAGGCCTTGGTTACTGAACAACTGGAAAACAATGGTATGGCCACTGAAGGTAA
Source organism: Lycocorax pyrrhopterus obiensis (assembly GCA_014706295.1). NCBI lineage: Eukaryota > Metazoa > Chordata > Aves > Passeriformes > Paradisaeidae > Lycocorax > Lycocorax pyrrhopterus. The sequence goes on from JACSVZ010000013.1 coordinate 25,259,488, forward strand.
TCCCCTCTTGATTGAACAATACCCTCTGCTTGAAAACAGGTCCAAGGGTCAGAGCAGACCCTGCTAGCTTGGCAGAAGGGGTCCAAAGAGTAGTTTTAGAGTTTAAAATGTAACGCAGTATGGTAATGCAATGATTCTTATAGGCTGTATGTAAATGCTATAGGATTTGTGGTTTGTACTAGATTGGTTGATGAAAATTAGAATATTCAAGACAGAAGATGATTTATTGTATTGTAAACGAGAACCTAGCACTCTTGCACTCTTACTCCTGCTCTTGCTCTCTTTTGCTTTTCTGGCCTGCTCCGAGCTGTGGCTGGCAGCTCCAAGCAGGCCCCCTGTACCCACGCCCTTCGCAATAAACCTCATGCTCTAAGACCTGACTTCAGAGATCTCTCGTCTCCATCCGTCCCGACCGTCCAAACCGAGCAAAACATCCTACACTTTAGCAATGTCACTAGCAGCTGATGAGATTGAAAGTACAAAATCCTACAGTAATCCACTTCTGAGGGACGCACACACTTCAGAGACCCCTAAACGATTCCATATGAGGAGGTGAGTGGCAGAAAATTTAATATAAGCTTTCAAGCAACTGCTCACTGAGCTCTGCTGTTTATGAAATGAAAACTAAACCCCAGCCTTTCCAAGGGCACTGGAGATAGGCTAAGTCAAAGCAGCAAGTTGCTAGCAATGATCTGGAAAGAGCAGTGAGAACACACACTCAACTTATGAAGTCTAGAGCATGGCTGATATCCAGAAAAAAGGGCAGTTCCATTGTTCCCATGTTTTTTTGGAAAAACTCACCCATAACTAGAGCATTACTTAGATCCTGACTCCCCTAAACCCAAAGAAGTTAATGAAAAATCTCTTGTCCTCATGCAAAAATTCTGCTCATATTAAATGTATCAGGAAATCCCACTGAAATTTCCTGTCCAACCACCTAACTCTTAAGTACAACACAAATTCCACAGGGCTAATGAAATCCATCAGATGAAGGCTAGAGGTGGCTCTGAGTCAAAAGTAAACGCTACCTTCTAATCACATCTGCCTCACAGCATATTGCACTTGTAAAGACTGATTGGTTTGATGACCTCTCAGAAACGGTGCTGTTCAGAACTAGCAGGAGCTGTGCTCCCCATTAGTAATTTATATGGCACCAGTGGCTCTAATATTAAGCTTAGTTTTCAACAAGGTCCATTCAGAACTCTGCCAGGATGTGAAGGCTGAGATCCCACTGCAGTGGAAAAACACCAGTATCTCAGAGCCATTTTTTTAACCAAATAATCTTCAGATCTAAGAAAGACACACACAATAAATCAACCAACCACATCTGCTTATCTAAACAACAGTGTTCAAGGCTTCTAGATTTATTCCTTGAAAATGGTAACCTGAAAATATAAAAAAACCCAGACAAAATAAGAACTGCTTTATGAATCCATGACAAAGGCCTGCCAATTGAAAATCAAGGAAGCACCACTCTGCTCTGTTGCACTCACAGGCTGCCCAGGTGGAGCTCCCAATTCCTTTTCCTATTATATCAAAAGCAAGACATCAAATAAAAACCAAAACAAAACCATCCCCACCTTGATTTACCTTTAAATAATAACTTATGTTCTGATTAAAATGCAAATTAATTCAGTCTTTAGGATTTTGGGGTAAGCACTCAAGGCAGTGCGCCAGCCTTTGAGAGGGCTGCAGAACTTCCAAGTACTATGGAATATTGGAATATTTTGTCTAAGAGTGTGACATTTATTCTGCTCTTTAGTACCTGCTGTTGCTGCTGTATTCAAGAGGTGTGTTTGAGAGTAAGAGATTTGACAGACATGTTGAACTAATTTAGAACCCTGGCTGCTACTTACGTTATTGATCATAAGATGCATGATTGTTTTCGGTATCAAATCTCGGATACATTTGTTAATAATAGACATGTAGGAGTCCACAAGATTTCGAATTGTCTCCACCTGTCTCTCCAGCTGGGGGTCCATTGAAAAATTATCTGCTTGGCCATTCTCTTCAGTTTCAGTCTACACAGAAGAAAAAAAAAGTTAAGCCTTTCAGATTGCAGTAAACTGGAAATATATTGGGGGAAAAAACCCAATAAAACTGTAGTAATCCAGCAATGTAACTCATAAAAAGACTATTCACAGGTTAAAATATGAAGTCTTGGCCTGTTTAACATTAGTGTTCAGTATCATTAAATTTGGACCTTTAAAGTTTAATGCCATATGAGACCTTTTGCACAAAATACCTTATATGTTTCCACACAAATTTGTAATTATATATTAAAGAAAGTTTTCAGACAAAGACACACCATGGTAAATGTCACACCAAGAAATTATCTTAGATCACTTACTGCAATACAAATTATCAAATCTTTTACCATTCATATTCAGCCAGCTTGACCCATGCAAGAAAGCAGCACCACAAGTCTGGATTTTGAATTTTACCCTTCTGTGGGTAAAACCCACCCTTGTTACTTAAGGCTGACTCATTTGTGACAAATTTTGCAGTTCGGTCTCAGACTTGTTGGATGTGAACAGCACCTATATAAAAAAGGGGTTTATGAAAGATAACAGCAAAAGCATCATTGCTTCCAGTGCTCAAGGCTGGGTTATGTATTAGAGGTCTCTTTTTCATTGGACAGAAGAAAACTTCTTTGTATGTAAACAGCTGACCTAATTAAATACCAGGAACTTTAACTGGAAGCTAAAAGCCCTATACTTTGCTTCAGTTTGGCCTGTATAAATATAAGAAAACCTAAAAAAAAAATTAGTAACCTTTTAGTGAAAATCAAACTGCTGTCTGAGGCTCAAAGATGCCAAAAGAAATACTTTCTACCCAGAAAGTACAAAGAACAACGTTCCCCAAACTCTGATATATAATAACTTCTCCATGAAAACAACCACCAGAGCATTATTAGCATGAACTATAAAATCTAAATCTGTTCTGTGGGTACCTAGAAGCATAAAATCATAGAATCACAGAGTGGTTTGGGTTGGAAAGGGCCTTACAGCTCATCTTGTTCCAACCCCCTTTCCAGGCAGGGACACCTCCCACCAGACCAGGTTGCTCAATGCCCCATCCAACCTGGCCTTGAACATGAGGAACACAAAGAAACAGAAAGCACTTGCAAAACCTGAATAAGCCAATAAGAGAACAAGTTATGTGTCAGCCAGAGCCCTGCCAGCACAGCTTCATTTACAACAGAGGTTTTAGCTAAAATAGGCACATCGCTGGTGCTTTAAAGATTTCTGGACCAGTTGAGATCAGTATCAAAGCCACCACTGAAAGGCGATTACTGCTAAATATGCAAATATGTCATCAAAGAGGCTTCTCCCTGCATGAAGCTCCTTCTTACTGGGCTAAGAAGGGATTCCTAGTTTCATGTCCTAGTGCAGGGTCTGCTTCTGCTCACACAGCATTGGCAGGAAGACCACTTGGAACCTTTTAAACTACAGCTTGGTCAGTCCAGTCTAAATGAAATGGAGTGTTTGTGATGTGTTAAGTTACAGTTTTGTTAAGAAATAAGACCCAATGTACCATTTAGAAACAAAACTAAGTGTTTGTAAAAGAACTTTCAAAAGTACAGGTGAATTACTGGGAAAGCAGCTAATCTTTAAAAATAATTAGTAATGCTTCCTAAAAATCTTGTGACTGTGGAGGACACTGAAAGAGCTCATGATGAGTGCTGTAATACTGGTAGACACTACCTTATAAACCTTAATCTTTTTGTTAATAAACTGTATTTATCAAAAAGTCACAGTGCAAAGATAAAGTATTTTCCTTAGCCTCCATGTCTAAAGAAAAACTAATGCTAATTTTCCCCGTGAAATACCAAATAAGTAGAAAATCATACATCTATCATATATCTGCAGATTTTAGCCATGTAACCGCAGACCAAAAATGCCCCCTTCCCAGTTCCCCTGTATTTGACATGTATTCTCTTTCTTTTCTTCTTTGCTGTCTATGTAAAGTGCAGTTTGTTCACATATTTTTTTCCTTTTATTTTTTTTTCTGTTTAAATTACAGATTGCAATAAGATTTGTAACTGGCTAAGCAGCAAAGTGACAGATGTTTATCATTATCCTCATCAAGAGAATGTAAAGTAAAAATAGTAATTTGTCTCTGATCTTTAAGGCAAAGGGTAATAGTCTCTTGTTTGAAACTGTAGCAGAGCTGACTTCATACTGTTGATTTATTTTCTCTGAAATCAAAAAAGATCAATCTTTCATGACTTTACAGTAATTTATTATGAAAGCTTCTGGCTATAGTATTCCTAATGATTTGATGTCTCAACTGAAGGCTTTTCATGCCAGAAACCATCTTGTTTGCATCGCATCATGCAGATGGAAATCTGCTTCCAGCAGATTTCTGTGCCCTACGGGACACCTACAAGCATTAGAAGGCTTTCTTTGCTAAGCTGCCTCTGCTCTGTGCCAACAGCAGCAGCCAGAAATGAGGTTGCCTGGTAAAGCTGGGCATCCCAAGTGATAGAGATGCCCTATTCCACCTCCAGGCCATTCTTTCACAACAGCTCTTTTCTCTCTGAGCCTCACAGTGACTCCAGCTTCAGCACAAGTCACCCCTCAGCCCAGGCCCCTGCCACTCTTTCTTACAGAAAGGCTCCTGCAATGAAAGTCTGCTGCAATGAGTAAACCCAAAGCAGAACATGTGAGCAAACCCTCACAGCTCGCTGACCCTGTTGAACAGAATGGCCAAGCTGAGGAGGAAAGGAGAATGAAGAAGGTGGAAACAGGTTTCCATGGCTCCTTTCCCAACAGCCAAGGCAGCTCCAGTCCTTTCAGTGCTCCTTATCCCCAAGCCAGAACTCACTAGTTCCAACACCAAGTGTTAAGTGACAGCATATGAATCTGGACTAAGTTTCTAGTCAGTTGACTCTTGCTTAATACTGCTATTAATTGTTGACAGGAATGGAATATTAGTACTTCAAACGAACACAACTGCAATTACTTTAGGGAGTTCTGTAAACCTCCAGCAAAGAAACTAAGGAAGAAGCTAGCGTGCTAAAAAACAGGTAAAGAAAATTAATTCATCTGTGAAAACTCTAAATCAGAGTATGTGATGAAAATACACCAAGGCTACAAGGAAGCAACAGGTGAAAAAAACACAGATGAAGAGAAGATAACATGGGACCCAGGATAGTGCTTCCATATACCCTTCCACATACCCACAGAGATCCTTCCTTTCTGCTCTCTGCACTTTAGAAGACTAAAAATATTCATCCCTTGCACTCTGCTGTGGGTCTCACTTGTCCTTCAGAAGCTGCTCTGTGATTCCCGCGTGGAAAGGTGCTACTGAAACCCCACTGCTACTCTGTAACTTCCCTGCATTTAGACACCTTCTATACTAGGAATGCGTTAAGGATTAACTAATGTGTCATACAAGAGCAGACTAAAAACTGCATGTGAAATCCAAACCACTTAAGTTTGTGGGAATTTTGCTGCTGGCTGCAGTGAGAATAGGATTTCATCTGACACATGCATTTTTACCAGGAAAGTTATCGATCTGAAGATTGTAAACTCTCTGCTGCAAGAGGAATGATTTAGTGTGTTACAGGGGATGCAGGCATGAGGAACTGCGTGCAATCCAAAACAAAGGAGTAATACCTTAGAATATCAGGGTAATTTCCCTGATTATAGAAATTATAAGCAAGTTCAAGAATGTCCCAAGGAAACTTAATGAAAAATGATTCCTTTTGAAAGGAAAACTGGGTAACACACTGAAAACAGTCCTGAGCTGGCCACACAGAGAGCGCAATACTTCTAATTTCCATGATTTCATTACATTCAGGGCAGCTGCCAGCATATTTAAGAATGTCTTGTATAACATTCCTGATGTCAGTTCCAAGAAGGAGCATTTGTCTAGCATTTTCATTAGAGAAGTGTATCAACCAATTTTCTGTAATCAAAAAGGTATTCTATTAAGAATGACCAAGAGGAAGCAGACTGGAAGGTGACTGACTCAGGGGTAAAAATCAGAGCAGCAGCAAAGCAATGCTCTGTACAGTAAGAAATATGTCCATGGCTGCACTACGAAATTACTCATTTAAAAGCTGCTTTCAGCTCTTTCATTTACATTTGCAAGTTCATAACAACAACGACCACCTGAGAATTAATTATTCCATCCAGAGTGTATTTATGTTTTAATTCACAGCTGGTGAAAATACATATAAAATCTATTTTATGTATCCCTGTCCAAGTAAGTTTTTTCTTTAATGCACCAACACTCAGCACACTGCAGTTGTCCTAACCCCTCCTGCTTTTTCCTAAATCTTTACAATTGATTCTCTCTTCATTGCAGTTTGATGCTGGATATGTAACTTAGCTAAGATCCTCTCAGCTGTACATAGCGTGCCTTTTGCCAGAGGACTGCTGAAACCACATGATGGCTTCACACAGTGAGGTTTTCTTACTGGAAGGAACCACAAGTAAATGACAATACATTACTTTTGTGTATTTACAACAAAGCAAGCAGCAGAAAAAGAACACTTCCCGGGTAGCTTGGAAGCTGTCCTTTTCCCTCACAGAGGGTGACTGCCACTCTCTTCCATGCTTTCAGCATGTCCTGACTTTGTACTGCTGTTCCCTTTACCGAGCCACCCACAGGCTGCCCCTTTCAGCTACTATGCCTTCATTAGCAGCCTTGAACTGCTCTAAGCAGAGGTTATGATCTGCCTTTCCCTCACACACACCATCTCTCTCACTTTATAACCCCTGGAAGAATGATACACCCTGGTGCAATTTGATTCACAAGTATTTAACTCTCTGGATTAGCTTAAACAACCATTTACTCAGATTCTTCTCTGTGGTTACAGACACCGCACACTACAGACCATTAGCTAAATCCTCCTACTGAATCCACATACTGCTCCCCAGGTCCCTACATGGCTTTAACCATCCCAAACATTCAGAATCTATGTCAGGCTCTCTCCCTGCCTTATTCCATAAAGAAGCTGATTTGGAACTATGAGACTGAGAGGGATAAAGAAGCTGATTTGGAATTATGAGACTGAGAGGGATTATGTATTACCAGAACTCCAAGAAATCTGGAGTTACTTTCATCTCACAGTTCTTAACAGGTTGATAACTAATCATGGCAAATCAATCTAATCTCCTTTTAGAGCAGGGATTCAGATCTTATGGGATCTTATTAACACAGATACCACATATTTCAGACTTCAATAAAGCTTTCTGAAACAATCTCAAGTGAGATTTTCATTAATGGAAGTGTGCTCTCCCTGCAGTTACTGGTTGGATGCTCATTTCCATAGAAAAGCTGTCAGTGGCTCACTGGAAAACTGGAAAACTGTATCAAGGGGACTTTCATATGGGCTGTGTTTTATAATGTGCTTATTAAAGTCTTAATGCTCAGGATGGTGGGTTATAGCCTGGATTTATTACACTTACACATGAGAAGAAACTGGAAGGGAATGTGAAGAAGTTAGATGACAGGACCAGAGTTCACAATCACCTAGAGAAACAGTTTCAAAATCTAGATTTCATTATGGATAGAAAATTTTTGACTTCACAGATTCTCCTGAGTTGGAAGGGACCCACAAGGATCATCAAGTCCAACTCCTAGCCTTGCACAGGACACCCCAAGAATCCCACCATGGGGTTCCTTAGCCAGGAATAAATAATTTATAAACATATAGTTTGAGAATGGCCACTTAAGGAGCAGTTCAGCAGAAAAGGAACTGTGTCTACAATGCAATTTAAACAGAATATCAGTCAACAATGTCTTGCTATTAGGAAATCAGTACAAGAATTCTGCATCCAGTGCTGGTTATCACACCAGCAGAAATTTAAGGCACATTTTGAGAGTGTTCAGAGGAAGCCATTGAAGATGGTTCAGGGCTCTGTAAAATACTACCTGAAGGGAAAAGGTAAGATCAATTGGGATTGATGAGTTCAAAAGAAATCCCTTGTGGAAGGGTAGAGATGAATGTCTTTGCAGATAGCAAAAGATGTCAAATAAATATTTGGAAAGTGTTATATGGTAAGAACAGCAAAGCACAGAAATAGATGGACTAGGAGAGCTGCAAACCTCTTCCAAAGATTGGAGCAGCATCCCTCAGAAATGACCTAGGTACAGAGATCTTTCCTTGAGGGAAAGAAATAGGCAACCTCTCACAGCCCTTCCATCTAGCAGGTGATACTGGGTGCAAAGTGGTGTGAAATCACCCACAACAGTGCACGAGGAAGAGAGATTTCTGAAAACACACAAAAATATAAAAATTACAGTATCTTCTACTTTTTGTTCTATGCAAAAATCAAGTAAAAAATTAAACCTTGCTGTGAATAGCTGTCTCCCCTCAAAGCATCTGCACTCCAGTTTCACCATTTGCTGCCATGTACGTCTCTCACACAAAGGACTTTTACATAACCCTCCCTGCACTGCAAGTTTTGACTTGGGGCCAACAGCTGCTCCATGCCTTTCAGAACAGACTGCTGGACAAGCAAAAGCAGAAAGAGGCTGGCATAAGGAAAACAGCACCTTTGTTTATAAAACAAATACTACTTTGGAATTTGCAAACTTTTCAGTCAAACAATTTCCTTGTCGTAACAACATATGAAGTGCCCCATATTTATAAGAGCACATTAGAAAAAAAAAATTCCAGGATATGAGATACTATTGGCATGATATTTGCTATTATTTCATTGCAGAAGGATGTCAGTGGATATTGGGAAGTCACAAGAGTGGTGAGTTACCCTGGAATTCAAGTCACGATGATGATGATTGAAGTGTAACGATCAGCCCAGATGATGTTCAGGCTGAAATTTATTGTGGATTTGTTACCACATGCATGAAACACATTCCCAGAGACAGCAGCCTGATCCAGCAGTGGACATTAACTGTGAGGGGAATAGGATCATTTGCTGTGAAAGGAGGTAATCAATGGGTGGAGGCATCAGCCGGACATGTGAGGATTAAAGGATTAAAGCTACTGGCTGTGGTATGCAGTCCCCTAAGAACGAAAACAAATTCAAGTCCCAACGTTTCTACCAAAGATGATGAAAACAGAAAGCAAGAAAATTAGTCACCCATGAGGCTGATCAGGGAAGTATTAACAGCCATCAGGAAGACTGAAATCATACCTTGAGTCTCATCTCAGTTATTTACCTCCCTTACTTAGCAGTAACCGTGCAAGAGAGGGTCACTAACAAAATCTTCCTTATTCCAGCAAGAGTGCACAAGACTCGGCTGAGGGATTCCTTTAGGAACAAGGAATTTTCTTATTTTTGAGATTAAAATGGGACAAGTAAGCGCTCAGTGCATGGACAGGGACTGCGTGAAATACTTTTGCCTGAGATTACATGTTTGAAGTATAGCTTATGACTTAATGTGTCTGTCTGTGTAAGAGTTGCACTTTTTTCACCAAATGTGATAATTTCAGAGGTAGGCACCCAGAATAATGAATTAAAAGCATAATTCTGTTTGGACTGAATCCTGTGTTGAACACCTATTCCATGGTCCCCGCTCATTTCTTCCAGCTGAGTTGGTAAATTCTCGGTAGCCAGCAGCCTGGCTGAAATAAGTGTGACTAGCGGAGGGGGAGGAGGAGGGCAGCGCAGATCCGTGCGCAGATCCATGTGCATGCCGGGAGGGATGGGCTCGGAGGGGCCTTGCAGCGGGGGAGCTCTGTACAGCATCCAGTGCCGGGCTCTATAAATTACAACCTTGTCTTTTACTTTTACTTGATCTAATGCAATGTGTCCCCTATAACTCCACTCTTTTCCACAATTAATGGCTTCTAGGAAAGTATTCTGAAATTCTCCCCTGATAAGCACCTAGACAAACTTGATGTTTCCTCTCTGAGACACAAAAGAGGACGTTAAACTGTTTTCACCCCCACATCCCTCGAGCCATGAGAAGTACCAGATCCGTCTCTGCTGGGCCAGACTAAGCCCTGGTTCACCACAAACTCAGTGCAGGACCGACAAATGATCTCCATAGTAAATGATGCAAATAAGAAATGTCAGCATGTTCCAAAATTCCTCACTTAATCTTATTGCCAGTTGTATAGTCTGGATAATCAGTAAATAAATCCCTCTAACTTTGCTCAAGTCCTTAGGGGTTGAATACACAGAGAGCACTTTCTAATTCATTCTCATTAACCTTCCCAGCTCTAAACAAAGTAATTTCCTACTTTTCTTAGTGTCTGAATTTTCCACCGGCCTCTGCAACACCTGATTTAGCAGCAATGACTTCTCACTTGTGATTTCTCTTTCGAACTGGCATTGTTCTTTTTCCTCACACATATGCTTGCTGGAATAGCACGAATCAGCAAGATTTAAAACCTTCCATTCTCAAGTTTGAAGCCCCTAAAGGGAAATTGAAGTTGTGATGCCAAGGAACACAGTCATATGTTATTTGACTTTTCCTCAGCCAGGCTGACAGCAGAGGGGGAGGAAGGGAGGAAGGAAAGGGGAAGGGAGAGGAAGATGGCATTTTAATAGCACCCACACTGATTTCACACAGTTGGATCACTGTGCTCCGGAGCGGCACCATTTCCGTTCCCCTTTGCCTCACATTCAGCCAGGACTGCTCAGCCCGGCTCTATGAGAAGGGTTCTCAATCTTTTTTTCCCAGCATGGACCACATCCTAGTACAGAAATCTGTCTTGTGGACAACCCACTAGCCCACCTTTTACCCTGAATTTTGACAGCCCATTACCAACTCAAGCCTTGCAGGGACCACCCCACCCACATCCCAGATGTGACTAAATGAGCCAACATTCCTGCCAGGACAAGATGAATTATCCCTCCACCTCTTGGCCCAATTCTCATAGTCTCTGTAGTACCCACAGTAATTGCCTATCTGAAAAAAAATTAGTAAGAAAGAGGAATGTATTTAATCTAATTTAGCAAGTGGACACACAAGAACCACCAGCATCTTACGCTGATAAATCTGCCTTTCCCAGATGTTAGTCATATCCCAAACATAGCTTGGCCGGAGTGCTCATCAAAACATTTCATCTGATAATTCAGGCCCTAAGATTCAAAGTTCTCATACACAATAATGGGTTTTCCATAAGCCCTCTGTCAGGCAGAGTGACAGTGGGCTACAAATTCTGGCAGGAACTCTCACCCCAGCAGAGCATCAATGATCACCATATTCATACTCTCCATTTAAGATCCCCTTTAAAGCTGCAAGCAAAAATGTGACCTGCAACATTCCTATAGCAAAAAAGCCTCAAAACAGATCAGAGGAGGAATTTGAAAACATTGAGCACTTTACTGACATGTAACAAATATTTCTAAACAAAAGAAAATCATCCACTGAGGAGCATTTTGGATTCATGCCACAAGAACAGAAATTGAAAATTATTGGGTAAAACTATTTTCAGGGTAAGAAATTAATTGTGAGCAACTATGCTGTACATAACATTTATGACATGGCTTCCATTTTGTATAACTATGACAAACCCCTTCCATGTATTCTATAAAAGCAGCAGAAAATGAAAGATTTTTTTTTTCCCTCCTAAAAATAAATTTTATTTAAGAGAAGGTGAGATTTTGGTAAGTTAATACACATGTCTGTAAGCAACAAACATAAACACTTCATGATATAAGACCACATTCTTGTAGGCACAAACGACAATGAAACTATAAAGTTTAAAGCTTAAGTCACTCTGACCTCCTCTTTGCGGGGAAGGTAAAGGACATCACTGACTAGGACTGTGACCACACGGAGTTTGCCTTTGCAGTTAAGATCACCTGGCTTTGCTGTTGCCACAAACAACCCTAACTTGGCACTTCAGTTGGTTATTTCTGCAATTTAACTTTTTTTAATGAACTAGGGCGTTTTCAGTTCAAAAGGATTTATTGTTTTTCCCCCTTCTGTCACTGATCAGCAGCAAAAGGTAGAGTCAAGACTCATTTGAGGTCTCTCACTTTGCAGCTCTTCACAACAACGCCAAGGAAACCCTGTTCTCACGGCAGCATAATGAGGAGCAGTAGCTCACACACTATCCTAAGGATTATAACTGCTTTTGTCAAGAAAAGAATTCCACCCCCTTAGGGCTCCCCCTCCCCTGTTCCAGGGTTTGTGCCTGCTGAGCAAAGCTGGGCAGGAAGAGCCGTGGTTTAACCTATCATCCCAAGGACTGAATGTCTCACAGTGGAGCTACGGACACAGAAGTTTCCCTCTTCTTCCCCTATGGTTCTAAATGTTTTCTGCAATGAAATTACTGGGAGACAGCTAAATCCAAGGGCGGGCATGGAATTTGAACCCATGGCCTTCTGGCTTGGAGGTGCGACTATTCCTAACTGAGCCAAAGTGACACATACATAATATGCTTTCAAGGTTTTTAGAGAGCTCTGTCATGATTTAAAAACACTAAGTCTTTGTGGTACAAACCACAGGGCAGGAAAGAGCTGGGGCTCCCTTTTTACTGCTAATTTTAGCCGATGAATTGTTTATAATCTCCTACAAAATATATAAAGCCTTATTCTGCCTTAAGCTAAGAGAAAACAGCCTTTCAAAACTGATTCTTAATTATAGTGTTCCCCTGCTAGATGGGATGGAGGCAGGTTCCAAAATTGTGTCAGAGTATATGAAGTGATAAAATGAGGATGGGTGAGCTATTTTTAAACATACTCAAAGACTTTGAGGTCAAAATCCCTGAATTTATAGTCTTATGGCCATATTAAAACTCGTGGATTATTAAGACCTTCATGGCAAGACTCAAGTATCATTTCATTTGAGACACCCTCTGGCTTCAGAGCCATGTGTTCCCTACCAGTCTGCCTGCCAAACTGGGGCGCCCCGGGGAGCCACCTTTAAGCACAGGTTATTTCCCTACTGTAGACAGGCATTTGGGAGATAAAGGGGATGAGACGCTTCCAGCCCAGCATGTTCCCTCCTCCTCTCTTTTCCCAAGACATTCTGCAAGTGAGAGGCTTGCCTTTCCAGATGGCCAGGAAGCAAGTGGGTTAGGGAGAGTTTGAGGAATCTTAGGCAAAAGCACATAATTGCTCCTTACTCTATGCAGTCTGGAAACCCAATACAGCCTCAGCCTGGTGATATTTCCCCAGCACAGTCATGTTTCCCATCTGAAGAGGGCAGCTGGGCACCTGCTGCTGGCGCAGGATGGAGAGCTGCTGCCCAGGAACACTCAGCTTTAAACAACAGCCATCCCTCTCTTCCACAGCTCCCCACCATAGGAAAAGGACTCCAGAACAAGTCCTGAAATACATTTTTGACTGTTTGGAAAATCCGGACTTGCACCGAAATCATTGTTCTGCTCATGGACATAAGCCACATACAGGCATCACCTGGGAGGGACTGGCCCTGCCTTTGCCCCCACAGGCTTCCCAGCACTGAGAGTGCCACTCCTAATCTCAGGTTTGACTCGCAGCAGCAGGATGAGTAGAAGCTGTCACCTGCTATACACATATTGGTTTCTTTTCAGTAATGGTCAATATACACCTTTTTTTTTTTAATAGGAAAAAGGCCACACAGTGAGAAGAAACCAAGTTGAAAGACTTTCCCTGCCTCACAAGTCGAAGAAGAAATAACCCTCAGACCCTTTTCCCCATCCACATTCTGCATTACATTTAGGTGTATCTTTCTCTAGAGGCCAAACAAGTGGCAGCAAAGGCTTCAGGGCTCTGAGGACACTGCAAAATGATTTGCACCATTTACATTGTTCATTTTCTAACCGAGGTAAGGTTTTATGGGAAGCCACTGCACACAGAGAAGCTGCTATTTTGGAAAAGACCAGATGCAGGTTAAAAACGTCAGAGAAAGGCAACAGGCTCTAAAACTGTTTTCAGGTGAGGGGATTTATTTGTCCAGTTTTTGCAATTGCATTTACCTGAGCATCATTTAAACCTATAACTTTTTTTTCCATTTGGATTTCCATGCAGTGATGCATAACATAAAATACTAATGAAAGTAAAAGCAAAAACTAGTCAAAACCAAACTCAAATCCTTTTCTTGATTGCTTATGGATTTATAACGTCATAAAACCATGTAACAAGCACAAAACAAAAGCCTTGTAAAAAAAAAGTTTAGTACAAAAAAGGCCAAGTGAGCATTTAAAAAAAAAATCCGGTGTTCTTGGTTCTGTTAGTAATTAATGTACACTCATGTTTCAATCAAAAGGAGTCACTGGAATGAGTTGTGCATTTTATCTACCAGAGGATCACAATGCACTTATTATCACGAGAGGGTCTCCCACTTGGAGCAATGCTGAATGGATCCATGTTCCTACTTAGGCATTTTGCGCACAATTCATATTTTTACAAATCCATGGTATTAGTCCATCCTATAAGCATTAAAGTCTAATTCTTTCAGAACTTCCCTGTCTCAGTCCGCAAATCTTTACCATTACAAGAGAATGTGGTGCGTCCAGGGACACTTTCTCTCCTTGAGGTCTAGAGCTGTCATTCCTGTATGGATACACACACCCGTTACTTACATGGGAATTGCTCCTTTCAGGAATAGGGCCCAATCCATCCCCCCACCACAGTCACTAGGAATCTTCTTCCCAGTATCCACTGGCATTTACTTAAGACTACAACAACTGCTTCCTTACATTTCTGGAGTGGAAAAACCAGTTTTAATGCTTTTCCTACAGGTACCCTTCACGAGTTTGATTTTCAGGCACAAAGAATTCCTTAACTCCACAATCCACCACAAATCATCCTTCAGCTACATCCTGTACTCCTGCATCGCGCTCTGCTCCCAGCAAAACCCCTGCCAAAATTCCCACCGAGTTTAATAGTCCTGGCCTATTCCCCCCAACTCCTAACTGAGGTTAATTTCTTTTCTCTCAGTATAAACAGAAACCAGCAGGTAAAAAAGTTTTGTCTAATGTGGCACTAAGGCTGTGGAATTTACTCCCATGTGAGAATGGCACAATAAAGTCATTTGTTTAAAAGTAAATTGAAAACATTCCAGTCTTCTCAGGCTTACAACTATTAACTTTGGTTTCTGCACAGCACTGTAGAATGTCTGGCATCAAAGACACTTTGTACATTGCACTGAACTTGCACTGGACACTGTTAGTGGACCATTAATCACAGCAAACAAAGATCCCATGCAAACACAAAAATTACTGATTTTTCACATGTTCAGCATGACCTAGCAAAGGTTAACACCACAGCTGCTGGATACTGCACATTTTGAGACATGAAGTGTTGACAAGGCATCTGAGAGCATGCAGATTTTTCAATTGGTAATTACGTATTCCACATTAAACAATTCTTATTTGTGCCTAATACTGTCTAGAATTAGACAGACACCTACCTCAGCATGAACTAGCACAACTTCAATTCAGATGCCTACAAAACATGCACTTCTTTTCACCCACACACAGATACGACGTGTGAGTGCAGGGGCATGGGTTAGTGGCAAGAAAATCTAAGAGGATGTGATCCAAGGTTCACATGAACCACTGCTGAAGAAAGTGAAGGCTGAGGGAAATATGCACTAACAGATCCACTCGGCTGAGGGAACGTGGCTGTGTGTTTGGAAGAGCTGGAATAGGAATGGGAACTGAACCAGTATAAAAAGGAAAGACTCTGAAATCAAAGGCCAGTCAGTGACCAGGGAAGCAGCAAAGGAGGCATGGAAGAAAGCCCATGGTCTGGAATCACAAGCTGTATTTCTGAGTGCAGTTTTACTGATAATGTCAAAAGAGAAATGATGTGTCACAGGAGTGTGAATTGGTGGCTGTCATGGGCAGTTTTCTGTCATCCAGACCAGAGCAAGGGAAAACCTAAGCCATCAGCCCTGAAGCTTCCTATTTGACAGGATGATTTCCATTGGGTTCCTCAGACCACGCTTTCACAGAATTCTTGCACCAACTGCCTCAGGTGAAAGAAACCTTACTGCAGAATCATCATTCTCTCCTAACCAGGGCAGGAGGTGTGAAGGGAAGCAGTGAGGGAATAAATTGCTACTCTCAAAAAAAAAAAAAAAAAAAAAAAGAAACACTGCAGAATCTCCTAAAATTATCGTGGATATCCACCCATATCCAGTCATCAGCTCCCAGTAATGCAGCAGCATTATTAATTAATGGAGTGGGTGCAGAATCACAGCATGAAGGTACCAGCATGCTACTTGGGTCTGTGGAACAGCGAGTGCAGCACCTAGACTCAACAAAATGAGAAGAAAATTGATGCAAGTACAGGCTTCTTAGTCGAACCACGACTGTATGCAAGCCTTTTGAACATGCTTCTAAAGAAAGACTTTTAAAAAAATTATTTAAAAAAAAAAGAAAGAAAGAAAGATGGCAGAGCATGCCAAACTCAGTAAGTTAACTGGTTTTTCTGACTAAAGAAAACTTGATAGATCTTTGGTTCAGCAAAGTGATACCCTTAGGAGACTGGCAAATAAGCTTACAAAGATGAGTATTAATGAAAGAATAGTGCAGTAAAACAACTCTCGTTAGAGATAAATTATAAATTATAACAGATAAGTAAGTTATAATGTGAGAAGAAAAACTAGCAGCCTTGAAGGATTCATTTAATGTGGAAAGAAGAACTAGCAGCCTTGAAGGGTTTAATCATCAAAGTGTTGAATGGATTGGTCTTACTGAAATAAAATAGCATAAACTTGCCAGTTAAATTTGATTCTGCCCATAAGACAAAATTGTGAGGTAGTGTCAACACAATGGGAGATTGAACACTGTCCTGGAAGACACGGGTAACTTCAAGGATTGTAAAAACACAAACAGGATCAAATAATAGCTGTATGCTGACAGACTAATGACAGCTGCTGCATGGGACCGGGAGCCCATCAGCTGGCAATAACAACGGAAAGGAAAGCCCAGGCACATCCAACTGAGCATCAGATGATTCCAAGACACTGCTATGACGTGGCCATGGAAAGAGCACACGTGCTGGTAGTCTCTGTTCTGAGCAATGCATATCCAGTAGAGGCAACACTGTTTTGTACAGGACTGGTGAGGTCTGGTCACTGACAGAGAAGGCCACAAGACTTCTGGTGACAGGTAACACTTGACACTTCCCCTGTTCCCAGGACTGCTGCACTATTTCCTTAAGAGTCAAATGAAACTGCCTGTTGAGAACAAGAGTATTTCATTTTCATTGCATTGAAACTGCTTTTCAGCCTCCACTGGCTGCAGCATTTAAGAGCCCTGGACAGTTAAACTGGAAGAACTCTGCCTCTTACATGAACTATACGGCCCTCTTCCTTCCTCCCCCACAAGATCCTTGTCCATGTTCCAAACCACACTCCCCTGCCTTCGAGCTGGAAAGGGCTCTGCATCAGCTCTCACATTAAGCTGGGGAGTATAAATGGGAGGAAAGAGTGAAGGTATTTGGATAGTGGTCTCCAAAAACTCCCATGCACTCAAGTGATCCACCCAAAGCTGCTTCTGCTGCTTAGTGGAGCTGGAAAAAGAGGAAACATGGCCTTTGGAGAAGACTTCTCTTAAGCTACTGGGCAAGGAGACTATTGTTTGACCACTTTCTTCATGTGGCTGGAGAAGCAGTGCATGTTCCACAGGTGTGTGCAGAGCAATTTAGGGAGCCTGCTCAGACTAGAGTAGAGAAGCAGTGTAAGGAAACAATTCCTGCCTTTTGAAACGTGATTTTCCCATTACTGTCTCCCAACTGGAGGATCAGTCCTCTGAGTTTTCACCTTGTGTGAGAAGAGCAGGCAGCTGAAAAGGTGAGTAAATAGCCGACTACAGATCTTGATGCTCCCGTGGACTGCTGGTTACAGCTTCCATGTAATGGAGGAGGGAAGGAAAAACTTTATCCAAGACCCTAAAATTAACATTTAAAGCAATGAAAGCAAGTTGGACTGGACCATCAGTACTAAGGACACTTGAGACAGTGACCATGTCAGAGATCAGTCTCATCTAACAGAAGGTTGCTTTAGGTTTATTGGAGGATCAAATTACACAGTCGAGGATCTGCTACTCCAGCTAAAACTCCATATCCATCTAATGAACAGTTTTGGGGTGTTTATCAGAACGGGAATGGTAGAAAGGGGTGAGAGGGAGGTGAACTCTTTAAAATATAATTTGTTTTCTGACTACCTTCCTTTCATAAGAAAAAAATTTTTAAAAGTTCATCTTAAATTACAGACATATGGACAAGCTTTCCCAGTCCCAGAAATTCATCCTACATGTTGATTAATGACCAAACTACTAGAGCTTTAGCATGAAAAATGGGCTAGGCTTCAACTGAAGATTGCCTGTAGCTAATAATGCAGTGGAATGAACATTTTCATTCCAGCGAAACCATTCCTGCTCCTGTAAAAATAAAGAAATCCAGTCTTGGGTTATGAAAAAGACTCGTAGAATTCTGCATACTTCTTGGGTTAAAAGAATGCCTTGCATCTTAACAAACCTGTAAATACAGAATATGTTACCTGTGAAGTCAAACATCCATGTCAGTACATACAGGTACACACAGGGTATAAATATCTGAGGTGAGGTCAGGGAACGGAAGAGAACCTGGTGACCGTAGCCTAGAATTTCACATGTGCAGGCACATTACAGAGTTAGTAGATTTAACATAGCTCCTGTCTCAGGCTCAAAAATGTAAAATGTAATAAAAAAACCCCACAAGGAAGTGTAGTGGGCTGTACAGCATCTGCCTGGTGAGGCAGCTGACACAGGCAGGACTTGCCCGGAGATCTCCTTGTGGTTCAGCCCCTGGCGCCATCAGCTGGGCTTGAACTCAAAAGCTGTGGAGGGAGGTAATTAAAAGTGACTTTGCACCACTCTGCTGCAGCCACTGAAAGAGGGTGGGAAAGGATTCAGGCGTATGCAAGAGAAGGATGTGTCTCTCCAGCTCTAGTGATTTCCATTATGGAAACACAGCACTTTACAGCTTTTAACCTTTATGCCGCTGAAGTCAACTATGAATGTTTTTTAGAATTTTGTTTTCATTTCAGCACATGAAATGCAAACTCCAGTTTGGGTAATGTCAACAGCACATTCTCCCTAAGCCACAAGGAAGGTGCAGAGTTGAAAAAGAAGCACAAGGTAGAAAGCTGAGAAGTGGAATTACACACACACAGTGATTGCCACCAGCACGTCCGCTGGCCAGAACAGTGATTTTCAAGACTATGGAACTCAGAGAGAGTGTGGGAGAAGGCCAGGACGTTCAAACCATCCTGCTGGCTGCAGGAACAACTATTAAAAGAAATTAAGAGGAAAGTCAGACCCCAGAAAGAGCACAAGACACTGTGTTCCAACTCTAACCAGCTGAAGGAAAGTTTATATAAAAACAATCACTTCGTTAGTGACTCATAAGGAAAGAATCCCCAAGCTTTCTTCAGGGAAACCCCAGTAAATAACATGTCTAAAAACATAAGATGGTGCTGTCTGTTCTGTTACGCTGTTCAGTCCTCACGATAAAACCTTTGGCAGAAGAATGACCTACTGAGCACAGATCCTTTTGGGAAGCCCAAAAACCAGTAAGAACTGCTGTGGCTACTTGCTAAGTCGGCCTCATATTCCAGCTCTTGTGTGACATGTCTAATGCAAACTGGGAGAAAGTGGGAAAAAAATGCTTTTTGTTACAGCACTGGAGAGTGCTCCTCTGATGACTACATGCAGGTACGCTCTCAAGATAAATAAATGCCTGAATTTCAATGCCTTCTGCACTTTTAAAACTAGATGTTACAGATTCAAATATCCTGCCACACTACATCCAAAGACACAAAGTAAAAAGGTCGATGCATGCACGGCCTCTCTGGAGCATGTTACCAGACACTCCGCAGGCTGGGCAAGGAACAGTTCTCTGTCCAAAGAAGGGACAGATATACTTTGCAATGTGTAACTTCTTTGGCTATGGAGAGGTTTTTTCCTTTTATTTTCTTTCTTCTCTCTCTTTTTTTTTTTATTAGCACATTTTGGAAGTATGTTATGTGTTTTTAAGCATATCTTCCAGCAAGAGATTTTAAACTCAGTAAATTCATAAAAATATGAGAAATTACACTGTTTTCCCAACAACTGACCAGATCTGAACACAGTAGTGCCTGAACTTGGACTGACTAAAAAACTCTCCTGTTGGAGATTCCAGGTAGGAATATTAACAAA
This sequence comes from Lycocorax pyrrhopterus obiensis, assembly GCA_014706295.1. NCBI lineage: Eukaryota > Metazoa > Chordata > Aves > Passeriformes > Paradisaeidae > Lycocorax > Lycocorax pyrrhopterus. Next base: position 25,279,541 of record JACSVZ010000013.1, read on the forward strand.
AACATTCTGTGTCAAGCAGAGATTATGTTCTGCAGCAAAATCACTTAGTTTTTAGATATCCAAGAAGACTGAGTGGGAACCTGGGAGCAACTTCTTAGCAATTTTGTCTTACTCTCCAGTGAGTTTTTAGCCTAAGTGTGAACGTGGACATTTTATTTTGCACTGGAAACCTCCCCTGCCCAAAGTTATCCCTTCACATACTGAATAGAACGTGTTTTAGCTTATGCTGCTCCTCATATTCTCAGCTGCTGTAGAGCCATAGCAGACTCCAGAAACTTTCCAGGATATAGCCAGAAACTTGTCAAGAAAAAACCAGAAGGTTGAAAGCATTGAATAGTCATTCCCAAGGCGCTGAGAAGTTACGATAGTAAAGCAGTGTTTTTACCAAAATGCTCAGCAACAAAAGCAGTAGCATCACCAATATTTGAACTGTAATTTTCCATTGTCGGGTTGAATTTGGAAGGAATGGGGCATTTGTGACAATCTTTCAGGTATTTGTGACTGTAGCTTAGTGCTCTTGTCTATATGATGAAACATGTTTTATAAAAAACTATGAAACACCATTCTAAAGGCCACCAATACTGAAGAAGCATGAGCAGCTGCAAATAAGATATAAGGAACTCCTTTAAAAAGGGAGCATCTTTTAGGCCAAGTAAACCATTCCAACATCCCAAATGGAAGAGTCAACTAAAAGGAGCATAGACAGGAAGACTTTGCCTGAAAACCCAGCAATGCATGAGAGAGGAACAGGTCACACTGAGAGCCTCACTAGAGAAAAGATGTGTATTTAAGTACTCCATTGGAAATTTGAGTTCCCTTGCTTTACTGCCCAAAGACAATTACCTAAGAACCTGGCACTTCCAGGGACCCACCGTCAATGAAGAGAGAATGAAGTAGTTTACAGCCAAGAGATCCAAACTTGGAAGGAATAATCATGGATTATTCCAAACACAGACTCCTAAAAATGCAATTCCCCTGTGGGAACCCATCAGAAAAGACCAGAATTTTGATGGGAAAATGTTGATGGTTGTATACACTAAAGGAAGCCCATCTGGTGTCCCTGAACAAAGACACTAACCAGGGTTCTTGGAAAATACATACCCACTCAGTCTTGGGTACAGTCATTTGAAACAAAAGGAGGGAGAACTTCATATGCATTCTTCACAAGGATTATTGATGTTTTATCACTTGAACAACTGACCCAACATATGCTCTTGAGCAATTTTCAATCATACTCTAAGCTGAGGTGGTTCTACCATGTAAGGATGGACACTCAAATCAACAAGTGTCAAATTTCAGAGAAGACTTGAAGAAGATCTGGGAAATAATCACAACAGGAGGATTCATCCCCTTTATATTTAAAAGATAGGCAGAAAGAAATTAGTGCATACTCAAAAGATGTTGGCGTGAGGTATTTTTAAAGAATAAATGTCCTTTGCTAGTCAGACCAGTGCCAAACAGGTAGTTTGCCCCGAAACCCTGTTTCTAGAAGTACTCAGTGGCTAGTGACAAACCTTTAACAAACAACACTGTCCTGCAATAATTCATTGATTCTTTCATGTCATTCTTGGACTGCCAGGAACCATGTTCTTACTCTCGGTTTGTAAAATAGGATCCTGGTCTGCAACTGCAACTTCTAGACAAATAATATCTATTCACAATATTAAAACCAGCTGCTGGAAAGGCATCATGCTGGGGCTTACAAAAGAAACTGTACAAAGACGATGGAACTCAATAAAAGAAATAGGACATTGGGCAGAAATCACAGCCCCAATCAGACACAGCCAGGATTGGTTCTACGAAAGGAGAACTTTATTTTAGCAGAACACTAATCAGACTGCAAAAAGCACTGAAAAAACCCAAACAGGCCCCTAAGTCATGCAACACTAAGGACAACACACCCACTCAACAACAGCTGAAATTCTCACTCTATGGAAGTGATGCCATTGACTTCACCAGTCCCATCTTCCAGCCTGTCCATGACCCAGACTGGCTGAAATTAAACCACTTCTGAGCATACACACTCACCCACGGCATTAAGAGGCATTTTCTGCAGAGCAGTGTATAACAAAGAGGAAACTGATATTTTCAAACTATAAAGACAACTGAAGGTGAAGTTTCCTAAAGCAAGAGCCTTGATTTTCACCACACCAAGGGCAACACAAGTGGTGTTAAGGACTGCAGACAATGCTGCATTTTGTTCTCACGACACAGACCATGTCCTGTGTCAAAGCCCTCAGCTGAGGAACAGCAAGGAACTCTGCCCATAGAGCTCCTCGGTGCACAGAGCTGGCATGAACACATCTCTTGAGCATTTGCAGCCACATCTTGGGCCACAGGTGATCTGAAAGAGAAGTTGAGCTTTTTGAGGATGCCTGCCCTGTATGCAGCTGCAAAACTGGATACAAGCTAAGCTAAGCAGAGCTAAGTTCAGTCCTTAGGAGAGCTTAGCACAATCTCACAGTACTTCTGAGAATTTGCCGTCTGAATCAGCCAGATAACCTTTAATAACTATAATTTAGAAATATGGTACAGCAGTTGTTTCCAGACCGTGGTCACGAACAGCTACATACTTGTACACAGTGCCAGCAAAACACAGTTAGGGACAGCTGGCCTGTGACTGGAAAGGCTTCTGTTCACTAGAGGAAGGTTCTTGCTTCTACTGGAAGAATATCTAGATCTGAAAATCAAACAGTATTAAACCAAACTACAAGTGAACACCAAATTACATTGCACAAGACGAATTTTTCTCATGGACTTTATCTTCCGTGCTCCGGGTTAGTTTCTTTACTTGATTTCCCTAAATGCCCTTAGGTTTGCTGCCACCCAGTTTAGAAACGCCAGCTGTTGGACAGGTCAAGATAATATGGTGCAACAAATGCAACCAGAAAGTTTGACTATCTGCTACTAAAGGGTCTATAGGGGCCTGACACCGTGTGTTACAGCTCTTGGTAATTTTGTACCCACCCACCAATGAGCTTATACCTACCTCAGTAATGTGACGTGTTATTTGAACTTAGTAGCACATACGATGGCACGCAATTCTCTCTTTTAATTATAAATAACTTGCTTATAGAAGAGGAAGAGCAGAAGTTGAGTTTCAAAGAGAAGAATATAAAGGACACAGAGTGAGATCACTTGTTTCTCTGCTGCAGAACAGGGGCTTCATGAACAAAGGTATGAAAGTCACCAAAAAACTGCCCTGATCAGACACTTCAACATGTCCATAGACAGCTCTTCCCTGTGGGAAATCACCATTCTCCAAAACTGGCACACTTGATATATCAAGTGTCATACACCAAACAGAGAAGAAGAGGGAAGACATCAGTCAAAGGCCACAATGGAGCTGGGAAACAGGAGCTGAGGTGTGACCACAGAACAGGAACACATGACATCAGGGAAGGAGAGTTATGTAAGTGGATAATGCAGCTCCAGAATGGAGGACTTTATCACATGGGCCTTGATTCTGACTCAGCACATGGAAAGTAATTATAAACCTATCTCCATAAAAAAGATAGGTAGAGAAGGTTAAAGAAATCCAGGATGAACTGTGTGTCAGAGTAGGCACTGCATATCTTCATTTTAGTGCAAAACAGAGTCAGGGAAAGCAACATTCAGTTTCTCCTGATCATCTTGTTTTCTCTTCTAAATGAGAAAAAAAGGAGTATCTGGCTGTTCACCAGCTGCTCTCCACCCTCATGTCCAATGACGGCATTTCCTGTTACACTGTACATGCTATGGAAGAGTGAGCCTGGTGACATTTTTGGCAGAAAAAAAAGTGTTTCAAATTTTTATTTACTCCTAATTACTATTCAGCTTTTGTGCAATTACTGACTTGGAAGACAAGGAAGATATTTTAGGATTGTCCCAAAACCTTGTGATAGTTAGTGTCTCCCCCTCTGTTCAGTCCCCCTCGTGGGTGATCTCGTATGCTAAAGGAGCAACCTGCCCTTCCTGACTACAGCTATTCCAAGACCTGGAGACACAGGGACTCCAGCTGCAGGTATCAGCCTGGGCTCCAAAGGACCTTTGTGGCTGAGGCTGGTGCAGCACAGCCCAGAAGCATCTCCCTCTCTGCCAGCCCACTCTCAGTGCTCATTGACCAGGTCTGGGAAAGCATCCGAAGAGGATGGCCACCTTCACTGCCTTCCCCAGGGCAAACCCCAATGAATGTCCAGAATGGGGCTAACATTCATGCTCCATGACCTGAAACTTCACAGCCAGAGAGCTTTCACCTTTCTGCAGAGTTTCATCAAAATCCCTCATCAGAGCGGAAACGGTGCAAAAACTAGCTGCCCCATAAAAAATGAAGAATTTAAAAATATTTTCAATATGCAGAGCCTTGCCAAAAGCACAGTAAAGAGCCCACTGTGAATACATAACAGAAATAAAAAATGTTTGCTCATTTCTAAATTTCCTGGAGTTTGCTTAATGTCAGCAGCCCCAGTTAAGAGCAGAAACGTAAAAGCCTGTGACAGCTATTGAACCCCGACCTCGATCAGCAGCTTCACCGGGACTGGTTTTGAAATCATTCAGTCCGTCAGCCTGCATCTTGTTACACTCAGCGCAACTGATGCAATCCTGTGAATCTCTTCTGCCCTGTACATTTTTAACTCTCTTGTGCCAGCAGTTATATGACTCTTACAGGAATATGAACCAGGGCTGCACTGCTTCTTACGGAACATTTGGGGAACAAGGTTTCATCTAGTTTTTGTTTGAAGTAGTAAATATTTAGGAGAAGCAGAAGACAGCTTTCATCTGAAATGTGTTTTCACATCCTTGAAGCAGTGAGGCAGTGAGAAAGGGACTGGAAAACAGCCTGCCATTTCCTCTCCTCCCTGTCTTTTGGACTGCTTTTGACCCAGCGTGTGTGCGCATGCACCCTCACCCCCTTGGGCTGCTCTTTTACACTGGGACTTCCTTGTAAAATCCAATTCATCTGTTCGAAGCAATGACTGAAACACTGTCTATAAAATTATGGCATTTTTCCACTTGAAAAAAAATAAATTAACACTTCATTTAAAAGTTATTTTTAAACCTACTTGGCTTGAAGCCACCTTTAGTCACAACTGAAGTGAATTCTTCTTTTCCTAGAATTCAATGCCTTCCTTTTCTAAAATATACTAGCTTAAAAAAAGTAAACTCAGTAAATGCAGAGTTTACACTTCTGACTACACTGTTTTGCCCTCTGACATATCAGCAGTTTGCTTTTCAACAAACCCAAACAAGTCGTTACTTTTTCTACTTTAGGGACTTGTCCCAAGCAGGGACTTGAGCAATCCCAGAGCAGAACCACTCATTTCCAGTGTGAATCTGGCTGGGGCACTTACAGAACATCACCACAGCCAGTAAAAGAGTTATGTCTGGGAGGGAACTGAAGCCCCTTCAGAAACATGGCCAGACTCAAAAAGAAAGCCCCAGAGCTTTATTCCAGTGCAAGACACCTACGGCTTCTGGCACTACACCTGCATTTACATGGCAATAGCCAAGCACGGAACACATGAACTGAGAGCACTGTTGTCATGTATGTAGGGAGAATGAGTATCCTGACTTCACTATGTTCCCATTTTCCAGGACTGTCTCAAGAGACAGGAGGACATCTGGACTCCTTAATGAAGTAGCTGATCTGGAATCTGGGTTTAGTAACACTAACTCCCCTTTAAATAAAAATTAAAAAAAAAAATGGGGAGAGAAAAGAAAGACTTCAATGTAAGCCATTAATATGTCACCAAGAAGTATTTTAAGGACCAACAGGCAAACTGACCTGACAGGAAGAGTATTTTCCTTCCCTTTTCAAAAGGGATTCTACTTTTCCTAAGAGAAAATTCAAACTAAATTACACTGACTTTATATTCAGTGACCATTTGCACGCGCAGCATTATCTGCACTGTGACAACTCCACTGAGATGTGAATATGGAGATTATATACTTCAGTTCTACACATTCTGTAAAGGGTATCAGCAAGCAGAGTAATGCAAAATAATTAGAAGGCAAGAAATTCATAGTCACTATCTGTAAAAAGTAATTTGAAGAGATTTGGGTTTTCCAAGTCAAAGTTTCTCAAGACTGAGCTCAGCACTGAAGTGTTTGGTACTTTGAATCAAGTAGAAATTATTGGCTAACTCAGGGCTTAATGATGACAAAGGAAAGGTGACTTTTTATATTAAAAAGTGGCACTTTAAGGTTTTGAGGTTTTTCTGTTGCTGCTGTTTTATTGCTTGAGTGCCTAGGGATTCAGAATCAAAATTTCCTAAGAACCCAGCATCTATCTAATCTTTTAACCTAACAATGTCAGAAGCATATGGAGATGGACTGTGAGAATGGTTCAGGTTTTGATGTTGTTTTTAAACAGCAGCATCTGGAGGGCTGTTTCGAGGGGATTTGTTTTTTAAAATGGGGGTAAAGAAGATGCATAGGGTAAGCAGCAAATCCACAGTGGTGAATTAAGACAGTCAGAAGCTCTCAGCTCCTCTGTCTTCAGTAGCTGGACTGAAGCTACAGCGCTCTGCACAACTCTGGACAATTCTGCACTCTTTCCCCATGCAAGGCTGTGGAGTTCAGTGTTAATATTAGCAAAATGCAGCTTGCCAACATGTGCTTGCTGAATGAGGTAGGTCTCCATTACCTCATTCTACACGACCCTTTTATAGATTTTATCCAACAAAGCTTTTGAAGATATATTTATCTTTAACCATGTGAGAAATCTCACTTACAGTAATGATTGTGCAACAATAAAAAGTAAAAATAAAAATGATTAGTAGTCCGCTGACTATTATAAACCCTCTTCACTTCCCTTCCTCCCCCTTTTTCTTAGGGACTCATTACTCCAATGTTTATTTTTACTTTTGTAAATCCAAGAGTGCAAAGCTAAAGGCAGAGGTATAAAAGCGGCCACAGTCTGAACGGATGGGTGAGTACAGGATCTTGACATCTGAACATATGACAGGATGCAGTGTATGAATGCCACATTGGGCAGCACTGGAGGAGGGTTACAGCTCTGGTAGCAACTCAGGAAATCTGTGCCAGGACAGTAAGGAAAGATTACGCAGCTTTTCAGCATAAAGTTGCATTAGAAGCTTTGAGACACTTTCATCATTCTCACTCTGCCATTCCTCTCTTCTCCCTGACCCCTTCTCACAAACTCTCTGGTCACCTCTCAGGTTTATCCATGTCATTTTCCAACTCCACTAGGTACAGAAATCTCAAGAAGACTGTGGGGTTTGAGCCTCTGCAAGCAGCTGCAGGTTAGTTCTATCTATCTAACTGGGATAATGTGATCTCCAGACTCCAGCAGGAATGACCTGTGTGAAAGAGAAGGGGGACATAGAGATGACGAGACGAGAATCTTTACAAAGAACTGGGTCAAAGAGAAAGATCAGGATGGTTTCCTGGAGATTTCTTTTGGAGTTATCGTCTGGCTGGCAACCCAGGCCAGATGGAGAATGTTTCTGAACCTACAGCAAGAACTGCCCTTGGCTCAGAGTGAAAGAAGACTTAAGAGCTCCCAAATCCTCATATCCCCCAGGCTTCTCCTCTACCTGCTCATGGGTATCCTGCCTAAAGCTGTCAGATGCATCTGGTCCTGACCTCCCTGGGGTGCTCACAGCTCTGGAGAACAGAGCTGGTCCACGCAACTCCTGACCTCCAGACTCAGTTTGTGCCAGCCCCAAGAGCTCAGTGGTGTCCCATCTCTATCCCCATTTCCCTTAACAGAGCACCTACAGTCTAAGCTGTCTCCTCTGAGATCAGACCAGCATCCACTGCCGCAGCAACGTGTTAAGTCAGCATGTCGTAAAGAAACATTATAAACATTACCTTGACATTTGAGTGTACACAGTTAACATTTACATTTCACACCACCTCCTATGTAAAGTCCCTCTCTCCATGCCATCAATACACCAATTCTCTTAACCCCTCCCCACCCAACACTAAGAGCACCTTTTCTCAGGCAGTCCGACAAAACAGAGTATTTTTGGTGCTTCTGAGCCCAGCCACTGTGGAGACAGGACTGGTCAAAAACTGGTTAAAAATACAAAAATTACAAGCAGATAAAATTCCCCAACCTTCAAAACCTTTAAACCCACCTGGGTCTTTCCCAAATACCCAAGAAATGCTTCCAGCTCCCAAAGGGATGCTACAGGCAATATTTCAAAAACTACTTTGAATGTTTGCTGTGAAGCATCTTTTGATGCTTCAGGTTTATCCTCCTAAGGGTTAATATACCGAAACAGGAAAGAGGGGGAAAAAAGGCACAAAAGCTGTATAACTCCTTTCTGAGGTATGACAAACTCTCTCTGCATCTTATTCCAAAGTGTGAGATATGCAATTTCTATTCTTAAGCTCAGTAAAAATGGCATTAAAAAGTACTGACCCTGGGAACTGCATGATTATTAGTTTATCAGATCAAAATCAGCAAAACTGTCTTTTTATGTGCTGCTTGCTTTCAAAAAAAACCCCTACCGCACATATTTCAGTTCTCCCTCTCCACACCCCACACCCTTCTGCTGCTGTCCAGCTGGAACACATCAAGGGTCTAGAAGCCAAGTCAAATGTTGACCCCACCCTCCTCCATCCATTTTAAGGCACCTTCAAAGCCAGTACACTGATCTAGTTCAGCTCAGCCAACAACGCCAGCAAATCTGTTATTTAAGACTTTAGTGCTGGGTTTTTATAACTGCCCATTAATACAAGCTTTGATGTATGGTCAAAAAATCCAGCTGTAATGAGTTTCATCAGGTTGTAGTAACCTTTCCTCAAAAGGTCTTTATTACTATACCTTCATAATCTTTGGGCCCAATACTTTTATAGTATCATTCTTACTGAACCTCCTTAAAAACAGCTCAGCAACACTTAACACTTCTCCTTCCCCAAAATTAAAACAAAGAGCCAGTAATAGTTTTTCTCGAAGACACTTTTGCACCCCCAGTTTTGATCACATTTTGCTGTTAAGAGCATGCAGGCAATAGCTGGGTGAGCCGAAAGACAAACTAATTTTCATTACAAAGTCCTTCAGACAGGATACAAAAGGATTTTGTTAAAGGACAGACAACTTACTTTGTTGCTCCCCTTTGAAGGATGCAGCACAGAAGAAAGAGGAGAAAAAAGAAATATTAGTTACATTTATTTTACATGCATTCAGCCTAACTTGTACAGTTCTGGAAATGGCTCAAACCAAATGAGGAACTGACTCAGGGAACATTCACTGAATCCTGTAGTTAGACAGCTTCCAAGGGAACACAAGACATTCGCAAAGGACTTGAAACGTTCAGCAAAGCTGTTTTCCTCACTACACAAACATTCTGATCCTGCTTTCGCTTCCTTCAGTGTAAATCAAGAGCAGCTCCTGGGAAGCCGGTGGATACAAACACAAGGGAGAAGAAAATGAGTCCTGAAGTGATCTAGGGATGGGATGGCAGCCAGAGGGATTTTCATGTGTTGGTAACACTGAACTTCCAGTACGCAAAGCAACCCACTAAACATGTCTGCTGAGCCTTCCATGACAGCCATTCCCTACAACTTGCCAGTGAATGGAAAGTTTCAAGATCCAAAGCTTTTTAAAAAGCAAATATTGAACTTTTTGATTAGTAATAAAAATAATGAGGAGATGGCATTGGAGGGCGTGGGGGGAGAAGGAATGGGCGGTGCTAGCAAGGTAGAGTGTGCAGAGCAAGTTACGACAAACATCTGTGCTATTATTTTGGTTTAATTGTGAGTTTTGCCATGAGCTGGCATGAGCAGTGTATATTATACAGTGGGAAGCCAGCCAAAATAAACACTAGCCTACAGTTGAGAAATACAGTCTGGAAAGGTTAGTCACAAAGTTGTAGTCATTTTTTAACAAAAAAAGGAGGGTTTAGGATGCATCAGTCCAGAAAGCCAGCAGTAAAGTCAGCTGGTAAATGGATATCCCATTTCAAAGTGAACTGACCACAGTATGATTTATATCAAGCAAGCTGACTTGCATATGGGTTGGAAAAATAAAAACACTGATTCATTGCTATCTGGGTGGCTGTCAAGCCTACGTCCTGACAAAAGCAAATGGATTGCGGGAAGGAGGTGACTTGGCAAACTGCAAAGAATTCAGGGGCTCACAGAGCAATGCTGAGGACTCATTGGAGATTGTTCGTGGGACAGTGAATATGTGAACATGTTCACTCTGTGCATCCCCATGTATGGAGGGCCAGGGAAGACAAGCAAAATTAAGCAAGGAAATGGAGGAAGGGGGTGATATATGGCCTTTAAAATATTAATGAGATTTGCTTAGGCAAAAAGAGAAATTATAAATCTAGAACCTTGAACTTAGCTTACAGGATCAAATGAGCAGCAGAGACTCCATGTTAGTGGCAGCAAGTACTGAGCCCCATTACCACTGTAATCAAACAATTTTATGTAGCTCTACTAAAAAAAAAAACAACAGCAAAATGAATATTCTTAGTTGAGAGATTTGCCCTTGGTGAGAATTCAGAACAGATCTCTTTAATCAGTGCCAGATTCCTACTTTTCCTGCCCCAGCTCGGGGCAGTGGCCGTGGGTGTTACCCCGGTGTCCCTGTGGGTGATCGGAGCTGCTCATGAAGGCACCGGCTGCACTCTCCCGTTCCCGGCTCGAACACGCTCCGGCAGCTGCAGGGAGCAGGCCAGCCCCCGCTGCAGCGCTCCAGCTTCACAGCACTATTCGTCTCGTTTTCATTTCTAAGCAGCAATTTTTCTACTGCTGGTGCCAAAGCCCTGGATACTCAGAGTTCCCAGCTGTGCCTCACGCATGAAAGAGAGTGAGAAGGTCGGCCTGGGAAGGGGCTAAGGCACCTCTTTGCCTTTTTAACTCTGGAATCACGAAGCTGGGGGGAAGCACTGAAGTAAACTCAAGCTGCTGCCATTTCCTGGCAGTCCCTCCTTCTTAAAAACACGGCCTCTGAATCTTTGAAGGAGAATAAAAGACTGGGGGGGGTGTCTCTAAAACTATTTTAACTCTCTATAATTTCAGAGGAAGGTGTGAAACATGCACAGGATTTTAATGAAACGCTGCTCATTTTTATTTAGGATCCACTGGATCTTCTAAAGTACCTAGGGCCTTGGAGATTTTGCTTTGCAAAATTCAAAACTCTTAACAGCAGACTCACAGTCCACATTTGGACCTCTAGTCCTTTAGGAATAAAGTTTTGGAGGCCTGGACTAGCACTGAGCATCTTTCCTGAACAGCTTGATAAACTACTGCACAAATTTCAAACTACAGGCACTTGGAACAATAATATTTACTCTTTCTATAATGTAAAGATAATTCCAGCTCAAAGGAGAACCGTATTTTGACTCCCTTCTACTTCTTTCAAGGAAGTCTCTCATCTTGCATCTAAGACTCTTTTGACAGACCAACTTTAAACAAAACCAAGAATTCTTTGTAAACATATTTTGAATACCAAGTATTTTTAGGGGGAAGGGACAGACAGGAAGACAGAAGAGAAGTTCGGAAATCCAACTAGTCTGTCTTGTTTAAGTATAAAGTACCAGATATACCAATATGATAAAACCATCACAGAATACAAGATTAAACCAGAGGCAGCAACAGCCTTTTGTAAAATCATCATTAAAACCTAAGCAAGAAAAAACCAAAGCAATACAGTATATTGGTCCTAGTAATTAATTAGGTAACCTCTCCTAACAAATCCTTGTTAAGTGACTTCTGATATTCTTAGGTAGGAACGGATCTACTGGAACAGGCAACATACTGAAAAGTCACCAATATTGCTTTTTACTTTTTAAAGTCTCAGATACCTGGTAGGTCTCCTGCTAAATGAATATTAGCACTATTCTCTAAAAAAAAAATCATCATCATTATCATCACTGTTTATTTGTATAATAAATGGAGAATCCAGCAGCACAAGAATTTCTTATTTATCTTTCTGTGGTAGCCTTGAAACTTTGTATGAAGGGAAGAAGCTGAGCTTGTCTGCGTGAATAGATCCTGGAGGAGATGCAGACAGACTTGTACTGGAAGCCATGCAGGCATCACAACCAGAAGGGAAGAAAAAGATGAAGAGAGAAGACAGCACAAGAGCCTGGACTCAAGGAACCTGGCCTTCCCATGGAAAACAATCAGGGAGAAGAGCAAATTCATCAGAAACAAAGCATCGTTTCTCAGAGTGGATCTTCTGCTGAAGGAATCCAGCACTCACTGCAGACAGGTGAGCTGTGCATTACAGAAACTTTCAAAAGCTCAAATGACAGGTATTTTTGCTAGTCAGCCTTCTCTTTGGATACATCTCCTCGAAGCTTCACTTGATGTAAAATATCAAGGTATCTAGGTCCAAAAGTATTAAATAGTAGCTGGACATATTCTGTTTCCCAACTTTCTGTCATTTCTAGTAAATTAATAGAGGCTTTTTTATTGTATCCTGTTCAATTTGCTCCACATGATGATTAGCTGAGTAAAACTGCCTTTGGAAAGGTTTAGCATGTGTTTCATACACAAAAAATCATGCAGTGAATCAGTAAAATAAATATACATGATTGCCTGGAATGCTTCTGTCAGTTCTGTAATACAGAGCTTGAGGGAATAAACTCTTCAAAGCACATCTTTACCTTAAAAAACATTAATAGAAACAATGAAGCTCAGGAAACCCCAAATTGCTCAATGCTTTTACTACACGGACCCAATGAAAAACATCTTGGAAGGTTTGGTTTGTGGTTGCTTGGGTTTTTTTTACATTGAGGTTTGACGCACAAATTGGTCTTAAAATATTTCATTATGAGTATTTCGAAATTACCACAGACTCGTACAATGAAAAGGCTGCTCTTTCTTGAGATATCTGCAGACACTGTGTTTTCCCAGATGATACAGTTGTTTTTTCTGACTCAAACAGAGCAGCTACTGGCAAACTAGTGAGCTGTTTAACTTACTGAGGATTTATCAGGATAGACACCGGCTCGTAGCAGAGATGCCTTCCAGCTATCCACCTCCTCTTGGGAGTCACAGGCTAGCTCAAGGAAACGGTAATCCTTGTAAACATTCCTAGAACAAAGAGCACCACATTGTAAAACTAGCATTTTACTACTCTGTATCATGCACACAGCATTTTAAATTAAAAATCCTTTGGGATCAGAAATTACTTGGTAATTGTTTTGGACAAGAGACTTTACGGGACAGGTGCTTGTTTAATAATTACATGGAGTACTTAAAAATATCTTAGAATGCTACAGCAGAGCTCTGGAAATAATAATAATCATCTAAAGGCACCGTGAAACTACTTCAAATCAATTTTCCTGCTTTTGCCAAAACAGAGCACTTTTAGGAAAAAAAAAAGGACGTTGTGATGCAGAGGACAAACACATAAGACATGGCAACATAACAGCACGGCTTGTGACAGATTGCTGCTGGAACCAATAAATACCAAAATAATTACTGATGCAACTTCTTCCCCTGTTAAGTCCTTTCAGTCCATTATATACTCTTTTTAGTTTTTAGTCAGTAAAATAGGAAAAAAACAGCAATGATAATCAGATATTTTTAAACAAACAAAACAAACCTCTGATGTCTGTCATCATAATAAGAAAACTGGGACATGTTTAAATAAAACCTCTTACAGGTAGTTCACAGAACGAGATAAATACAGGGAATCACCTCATGGAAGAAAAGAGAAAGGAGGAAAAATACGTCTATAGGAAGGTGGTACTTGTAAATTCTTCAATAAACAGAACAGATTTTCCCCTTACGGTTTAGCCATTAGTTTCTGAATTCAAATTCTATACACAGACCACATCACTGCAACTTTGTCAGCCAACAGACTTTTTAGGAAAGGCCACGAGCTTAGCTGAAAAAGGTTAGGAAACCACATTTTGCTAGATCTTAACAGTTGCACAAGGATCAGTCTTCCATCTCAACCAGACGGTTTTCTTCCCTTAGCAAGCTATGGAGGAGGGGGATTGATGGAGATTGCTTCACTCTCAAAAACAGCAATGACAAGGGGCCCTTTGGTTTCATTATGCAACTACAGAGGTCATTTCTACCACATCTTTTGAGGGGGAAAAAAAATTGAATACACTCTAGAACAAGGAAATAAAGCTATTATTGTCACTGGCTAGACAAATTTCTTTAGCATTCAGGGACTAGTGGGATTTCACCGCCACACTGCTGGAACACAACCGACTTGATGTAATTCCCACTCACAGAAGTGATTCTCTCCTACCAACAATGTCACCAGGCAGCTCATACCCTCGCTTTTTAGAGGTAGTCTCAGGAAAGAGGGTAAAAAAAGTGTAATTGAACCTGAGCATGAAGCAGCCATGACACCAAATCATTAAATTATCACCCATAAAACCACAGTATAGCAACCAGAGCACAGCCACTCTGAAGAGAGTGAAATGAGGTATTTTTAGCAGGCTCACAAGTTGCATTCAAAACTGCAAAGAATAAAGGACATACTCAGATTTATTTCCTTACATTGGTGACTCAATTCTCACCAAATTCAAAGGCTAAATCTGAGCACACAGCACCGGGCTTGCACTACTCCCTTCAAAAACCCCGAGTGGAGTTGCCACCAGAGCATTTCCTTCCCACAGAAACCAGCCCAAAAGGTCACAAAGAGGCACTAACAGGCCCAATCCCATAGTTTAGCCAAAGCCTTTGACAGTATGAACAACTGAAAGCTCTGTGGATTCTTTTATTGATTGAGAAATTTAAAATGAATCCTTTTTCTTCCCCGACTCCAAAAGTACTAATCCTGCCGTAAGGCAAGTAATAGCCTGGATGACCTTATCAGATGCTGTTACCTTAAAACTGAGCAAACACCTGGATTTTATTCAATATGCAATATTGTGGAACTCCAAGTCAACATTTGCTGAACAAAACAAAGAAGTCAATTAAAAAAAAAAAAAAAAAGAAAGAAGCATAATGAAATTGCCAGAGGAAAAAAATGCTTCAATTTATTGTTAGGAGAAACTTTTACTGAGATAAGATTTTCTGGCTAACGAAGCAGCTATAACTTTGAAGAAATAGGAAGCTGAAATGGTAAAAGGGTACTCTCAGAAAAGATGACTAAAAATAACAATAGAGCAAATAAAGGCTGTAAAACATAGTGATAGGGAAGTTCCAAAAACACTTATCTGCAAGAGCAAAACAACATGACACCAGCTTGTGAAAACATTTTTTCAGGACTGTCATGTTATATATTACACTTTCTGGCATTTTGTGGCTTGCTACAACCAGCGTAGCTGTGTGAGCAGGGACTTCAGCCAACCGCTTTGAACACGTGGGAGCTGACAGTCTGCACTCTATCTCTGTGTCAGGACTTTTCCTGGGGCTAGGGACACCTCATGGCCCAGCAGCTGATGTCTCCCAATCTCCAAGGCCCATCTTTCTCCCTGCAGGATCTGCGAGCTCCATTTTAGTGTAGCTCATTCTACTCCACCACCACTGCCAAAGACAGAGCACATGTGAGGAACTGAAGGATGCACACCCTGAGCCAGAGCTCATAGGAATGGAGGGCAGGTAAGGGATGCTTGCCTACTCAACTGGCTTCCTTGCTACTAGACTTCCCCTGCCTTCCTTTCTCCCAGGAAGGCCGACAAGCATAGGAACTTTTCAAAGGAAAAAAAAAACCAAAGTAACTTCTGAAAAGAGTGTGTCCTTTTTCTGTTACCAGTGGAATCTTACAAAAACATATTAACATGTTTTACTCATTAGGAATCCACTGGCGTCTCATGGAAAGCTGTAAAAACGTTCTTGAAAACAATTCAGATTTTCTGTCTTCTTCTCTCTTCCACTTCTTAAAATTGCTGAAGACATCAGCGCAGAAACAGTTACTACTCAAGCCTCACCTACCTACTCCATATGGAATACTGTGAAGTCATGTTTTCACTGTCATCTCTATAGCAGCTAAATGGGATGTTAGGCATCAAAGACAATGACAGAATACAGGATACCAGGAAAGATGAACTCTCAACAATAGGAATCTTGCTGATATTCAGGCACCTGTAAATCTAATGGACTGTAGAAACAAGACATACAGTAAATGGGAACATGCCTAGAAGTACTATTTGCAAGTAGTATTTCTCTTGAATATTTAACATTTCTTAAATGTGAACACATAAATGAGGAAACTGCAAAGCTATATGCATACACCACATCTACCTACTCTACTTCCTCCTGTAGTCTCATCACTGTAATTTAGTATCATGCATAATATATGAAAATATAACTATAGTGGCATTACTGGAAATCAACATAACACTGCTTTTTTTTCCAGAATGAAAAATACAAAAGGCTACCAATTTGTTATCTGCAGATTTTATTATACTCTAGATAAATAAACCTCAATTTGGAAATGCATTCCACTAAAAATACAACATAATTGCTTATGGGGATGAACAGACAATTGGACTAAAAGCATCATTTCCAATCCTGGAATGGCTCCACACTCAGGACATGCCTTCTTTAGGCCAGGCCCATTACCTGAAAGTCCAGCAGACACCCAGCTGTGACTTTGCTTACCCTAGAACTTCTTCACTTTACCTTGATTTCCTGATTCCTTTCCCCCATGTATTTCAGGGCCTAATACAGAAATGTCCATAGGTGCTTCTTTAACTCCTCCCATCACAAAAAAATCCTAACAGGACTGGATTAAGGTATGTGAAAGTGTCCAAGAGGAAACTGAGAAATGCCAGATAAGTTTGAAGACTGACCCAGCTGTGAGTTACTGAGATTTCCCTTCTACCCCCCCGAAGCCTGGGCTGTCAGCACTGCATAGAGACGGCTTGACTGCCTATAAACCAGCAGATCTCTACAGTCCAGGAGCAGGGAGTGAATAACACACACCTGGAAATCACACAGAAAGAACACCACTTGTAACATCAGTGTGTTTCCCTCTATGGTGGCTGCACATCAGAATGTGCTCTCTGAGCACACGCCACTGCCACACATCAAGATGTATTGTATCCCTTGCAATTTCTTAATACTAAGATAAATTTAAATATTTATCTGCAGCAAACCTGGAAATATTTAAAGGGCAACCACTGCAGGCACATTAAACCCAGTTAACATGTGTGCATATTTATTAATGCATACTCACATATAACCATGTGCATAGAGAGCTTTTAGATTGAGTTGGATCTGGATTTCAGTAGACAAAGATATACTGGCTATGCATGAAATTTCTTTTTATAGAGAGAAAATAAAATTAAGATTAATCAAAAATGCATTTATTCTTGCCAATATGGGAAGAGACAGAACAACCACTACACAACAAGAATACAAGTGGCATTTTTTAGAATTGGGCCTATAAGCTACTTTAATCCTCCCAACAACACAAACCCACATTTAACTTCAGCAGTCGTACTTACACAAGTGAAGCTACTCACAGACTGAAAGATAAAGGAATATCTTCTTTTACAGGGATTTCAAACAGCTTATCTCAAATGATTTTTTTGTAAACATCATGTCTCTATTAGCATGGAAGCAGAATTGAAATAAACATTAGAAATCTAGAACCAAATGCAAATTGGCCCCATTTTATTCCAAGAAAAACATGAAAGATTCAGTTCTTAGGTATTTCTTACTTGATTGAAATTGAAAACACACAGAATATGGGTTTAATGAATAGCCACCTAAAATGAAAAGGGGAGAAAATAACAGAATCCAGATACTCCAGCTATAGGGAAAGGTAATCTTGGATGAAATTGTATGTTCTCTACCTATTTAACCTGCAACTCCACTGTGCACACTCTGCTTATTCAAATTTAGTCTTAGTCTGTGATTTTGGACACCTGTAATTGCTGGTTTCAGCATATGCACTTTTTTTTTTTTTTAAATAAGAAAGCTCTACCAGAAGCTCTGCAAATCATATATTTTGAAGAAACAAAAATGGCCATCTGCTCTGAGTTAACAGCAACGACTAACATTTTCTATCAAGGCGTACCATTTCAGATCACTCCAATGTGAATGCTAATTAAAATTAATTACACATGTCTCTGAAGATTTTTTTCTTAATATCCATAAAAGCCAAGGAGACAATCTCTGAGACAGTGTCATGAAATAATAACACTTAAGGATTTTGCCTATCTCATGTGAGTGCTCTCCCAAAAGCATAAGGATCTTTTCAAGTACACACACCCAAAACACACACAAACCCCCACAATTTTAAGGTGAAAATGAACCAAAGATATGCTGCTCAGTATATAGGCCAGCCTTGGCAATGAAGTATCTCGAGTCCTATATGTAACCCAGAACAGAAATGCAGCCAAAACTAACACCACACAGGCCAAAATCCACAGTAGTAACAGTGACTGCCACTAAAATATTCCATAAGTCCCTGGAGGAGAAGGTTTGGTGCCTTTCGTGGTGAGGGATGGAAGCCTGTTTTGGAATCTGCCTTGGGGCCACACAGACGCAGAAGCTGCCCCCAGCTGTCAGCCCCTCATCGGGCACGGAGGGAACACGGCTCCTGCTCCGGTCCTGCCCTGCCCTGGATGGGGCAGAGGGATCCACACTGTGCTGGGTCACGGTCAGCACGGCCACGAGAAGCTGTGCTGCAGCTCCCTCAGGTTTACCATGCATGGCTTAGCCCGTGCTTACAACACCCGTGTGTCTGGCAGGCACGCACGTTTCAGATCCCACACAATCACTTAGGGAATTTTCTTCAGGTACAGTGTAACTTTCATATTCAAGGTACGGGTTTGGCACTGCGGTTTCCTTCCCCCAAGAGCTCCTTTTTGCTCTGGAATACCAGTTTTAAACCTCAATACCTGCCCCATACTATCGCTTATTTGTCATGCAAAGAATATTTGCCAATAATGACAAAAAGAATATATTCCAGAAAAAAAACCCCAACCTTTTTCTTTTTTTTCCTTTTTTTTTTTTTTTTTAAGGGAAAGCAGTTGGCAATAAAGGCTAGCTATTCCTTGGGTTTGTATATTTTTCCTGTTCTTAAATATTGTACTCTCCAGCATTTTAGGAGTTTGTTTAGAAATGTTAGCAGCTTTTTTTCTGGATTAAATTTGTAGGGCTTTTTAATTAAACAGATTCTCTTTCTTCCATTTCGAACAGAGAGGGCTCTGAATAGCTTATAGTTCAGCCCTTCCTGGGGCTTAGCTTTCTGAGTAATTCAAAAACAGTAACTAAACATACATCTCATTTTAGGCTTTCTCCTTTAGCCTGGCTTCTATCCAACACCTCCTCTGACCCGGTCTCCTTTCACTAGTTCCCTTTATTTTGGCTCTTGCCCAATTTCCCTTATATATAGATAGCAGTTAACCAGTTGCTGCCCACGGCAAGAAATTCAGTACTTAAAGCTCTAGTACATTTAGAGTCCCAGAAAAACCTTTTGCTCCATCCCCTTCTAGAGCAACACACAGCCAACAATATATATCCAAAATATGTAGTGATACCTTCCACTGTGTAGACACAGTGTACTTTCCTGGGTCCTACTAGACTACACAACTCCCTGTGCAATATGATTCCTGACAGACAGAGTGTACTCAGGAGTCAGTAGCTAAAATTCCTCATCTGGCAGTTCTATTTTCAGTCCTATTGTGTGCCCTCAAAATGGCCTTTTGCTCGCTCTCCTCTGGACATTCATCTGTTTGTCAGATTACAGATCCTGTTTTTACAAGCCTGCCCCAGACAGTCAGCTATGGAGCAGGGATGGCAGGTTCTGTCCCACTGCTTCATGATTACTGAGGGGCATTTGGCTCTCAGGAACCTACTCTTGTGAAAGCAAAAGGAACAGTTCTGTGCTTTGCACTTGCTCCTCACACCCCTCTATCATACATAACCACCGTAACTCGATTTCATCTGGGTCCTGGTTGGGCAGGAAAGAAAAAGACAAGGAGAACTGGTGGCATCTTCCTCTGCAAGGAAGGCAGAATTTCACACGCTGGTTCTGCTTCTTTGGCTCCACGGAAAGGAATGAGTCCGAAGAGGAACAGAGAAAGGCTGCTGATCAGGGACTCTCCACCAGGTAACCCTTCCTCACTCCGTGGTTGCTACTTCCAATACTGGTACGGAAGGCTTGAAAATTCACCAACTCAAGAAACGCTTCAGCCTACTACCATTTATAACCCCCAAAACCTGTACCTGGTAGAATCTCTACTCTTAAAACAGAGTTCGTCTCTCCAGAGCTGGAGAAGAGATGAAAAGGAAGCTTTTTCTCTGCTTGTAGCAAATGAAGACAGGTTTTTTTACTCATCATCATTTCTTTAATTAAAAGGGAAGTAGTATGTAAATTGAGTTGTAATACAGTAATGCAACAATTTATTGACCAGTAAATCAGGAAAAAGGTGTAATTACACTACAGCAAAGGCAAGAGTTTACTGTAGAACAACAGACAATCTGTCAAAATAGTGCCACGTGGATCCTGTAGTCAACAGGGCGAGATCACGAGAACTAATGACTGCTTGCCCTTCTTAGGGGAGATGGAGAGGTGGGACTGTTGCATAGATCCTTAAGAGACACACATTTAAGACTACAGTTCTTGTCCCAGGCTACAGTACTTGGTTAACAGAAAAATCACCAATAAGTGAGTAATTTTTACAAGAAATAAATGGAGACGAAATCAAGTGTCTGGAATGAAATCCTGTAAGGAAAGGAAACTTTCTGGGACGGGCAGAGTATGTTTTCTTTGTTCTTGAGCTCTAAACAAGAGTCTTACACACTCAGCAATGAGAACATGACAGGTTAATCTACTGAATACGAGCAGAGATGCTGGCAAAATCCTCTCTTTCGTGCTTAGCTCTGCCTGAGAAAGTCAATCAGCGGCTACATCTTCACAGCTAAGTTCTACAGCAGTACTGCAAACACTCTTCTTTTTCCCTATAGCATAATTATTTTAAAATACTCAATATATTTGATCTCTTTTTCCTGTCTAAAAAAAACCAGACTTGCCACGAGTTTCCTGTGGAGGAGAGAAGATGGTGAACACAAAATAGCACTCACTTGACAGCTTTAGGTTTAGACGCACACTGCTTGACCCTACAGCTCAACTTCAGTTGCTTAAAGGCAGACTCATGTAAATGGACACAGCCAAAAACGATCCAGGAATCACAGGGCACTCACTTGAATTTATTTTAGTATCTAGTACTCCTAAGGTAAGTAAGCAAGAGGAGTCCATTGCAAAGGTCTTCCATAGTGTCTATAAATTAAGTAGACGGCCCATTCAAAAACTTTAAATATATTACTTACTTTGCTGAAAAACAAACCTAACCTCCCTGTTCTTTAACAAATACTGTAACTATTTCAGGCAAAGTTTTCCTCTTCCCACCCTCACCTTTTTTTTTGTTGTTGTTGATTTTTTAAGATTTAATAAGAAAGTAACATGAAAATAATTTAATTATTTCACAACACAGCCTTTTCATAAACACACAATTATGTTCATTTCATGAGAATTTATCTTCACTGTGAAATCAATCGTCACAGTCTCCATTTACTCTACATTACCAAGTCACATTTGATTCCTGTCAGAGAACTGCTGACTTCTGCAGTAAATCAAAATGACAGATACTGTTAGTTTCCTTCTCCATCTATCCCCAAGTCTCAGCTAACTCAAGATGGTTTTTCCTTCTATGCAGTGAAATGAGTATTTTCCTGGTCACTATATTTCAGAGCTGGAAAGGTTTTCATAAATGGAAAAAATGCAGTGCATAATCCAGGAAACTATTGAAATGTACAGTATCAGAAACATATGGCTGGAGCAAATACCTATGCAGTGAGGGGCTGGGAATGAAAAAGAGAACAAGCTTATTAAAATTCTTCTCCTAAAAGGATTTTGCTTGAAAATTAAAATTATTTAATTGAACATTAACAAAGATTTCATAGTCAAGGAAAAAAAATGCTGCAGATTATGGGGGGAGGAAAAAAGAGATACAGAATAATCTCTGTGCTATCATGGAAGCTGGAACAGATGATTGTGCCTTTGTTCTTTAACGATCTACATCTTAAATAGCAAAATGGTTCCATAACCAGAACCCTCAGTGGGCAGACTTCGAAAGCTGATTTCTTTCTCAGTTGCTAAGGTTTTTTTAATTAAAAAAAGCAACCACTCCACCACTCCACCACCCCCCCCAAAAAAAAAAAAAGCCAGCCAGAAACTAAGTTAATTTTTCACATGATCTTTGAAAAGCAAGCCATACTCACACACACACACACATCAGAAACCAGGATTCAATAGATTACCACAAAGTAAAACAACAAGAAGACTCCTTATTTCAATGCATCTTTATCAATTCCCTGCTTCAGTTTCCTTAAGAATGTGGGATAGGGGACAGAGTCCCCAGCAGATCACTCTACTCGAGAACCAATATTCCTGGTTTTGCTGACACATCTATGAATTCAGGATTCAGTGGAAAGCGATACTAATCTTGTTTTGATCAATTTGTGCCAGGAGGCAGATTTTTAGAAATATCAAAAATCAGCTGTTTTACAGTAACAGAGAAACTGCTGTTTTAATTAGAATTCAAGAAATATTTCTTCAAAAACAACTTCTGCCTCCCTTAAAGCTGGAAGACTGACTCCATGATCTGCCTCTCCCAAGGCAAAGGTATTTTGTGGTCTTACTGCTGTGCTGTCATGTCTTAACATGCCCATGTGGATATAAGGATGTTTTTAGAGCAGCTTGCAGAAGCTGCAGGGTCTACTTAGAGCCCAAAGAGGCAGGGCTAATTACAGACATGGCAAACATTTTAGACATCTGATTTTGAGATCCTTGATGTCTAGTATGGATGAAGATCAAGTGAAAATGTGAATGTCCAGCTATAAACCACCCAAATAAATCCCAAACTTGCCAGTGGAAATGCTTCTCTTGGATTTTCACAGCAGTTCAGTGATTAATATTGATGATAATGATGATGATATTCAAAGCCATTAGTCAAACCAAAGGAGAAACAATGAGCTAAAATTAACAAATTTCTCATGGAAGTAACCTAATATGTACAGCTGATATCAAGCCACCAGGACAAAGTTACTTTTCTTGATAGATGAACACATAACACTGGGATGATCCACACATAACTACAGCAGAATCATCAGAATTAACATTCATTTCCAGCAGCCGAAGATAATTTATGTTTTTAAGAACATGAAAAGCTTTTCAAAGCTTTCTTCTGTGCTCCAGAAATGCAACTGGTCAAGCATTTGAAACGTTATTCCCAGCTAGTATGTGTGTGACACACTTTCAAAGGGCATCTCCTGGCAGACCATGCCCCCTTGCAGGCTGGCTGAGGTGTCAGCAGACACAGGCAAAGCCTTCCTGGGGTAGTTCAGACTGAGACTGACACTGTGTCCTCGCATTGCGGGGGTCAGCAGAAACTTGACAGCCCAGAAATCCCGTGCTTCGCTTTTGCTTTGCAGGAGGGAGAGGCATTCCTTGCTTCTGAAAGTTCTGGCCACTATTTCTGGCCAGTTTGGGAGCAACAACAGCTGGCTCTGAAGAGAGCCACATCCAGCCCTCATCATCTTGAACGTCTGAAGGTAATGCCAAGCTTTGGTGATGTGAAGGAGAAGTGGGTGTGAAGGAATTTAGCAGAAGAGGGAAACAAGGATATCTATCCATGCTACCCCTGCAATGCAATTTACTTATTTGCCTGAAAAAAAACTTACAGAAATTGCCCCTTATCCGCTAAAATGCAATTCCACTGAGACAAATACAAATGCAACTCTCCTCAGTTTAAAAAAAAAAAAAAACTACATGTCACTTTTATGTCTTTTGTAACATTTCAGGAACCTGTTTGTGCACAGCAATCTGAACTGGCTGTGTATCAGGAGTAGCTTCCATAGAGCACCTGCACCACTTAAAACAGAGAAGAGTCTGAGAGGAAAAGTGTGGGGCAAAAACTAAAAAGCAAAGATTTTATTAATTAGAGAAGTAGAGAAATCTAATTTTTCTCCATTCAGCAGCATTTAAACCCAAACAATCAATCAAATGAGTCCCAAGATTAATGACAGGCAAGATTTTCCACTGTAGAAAGTGAAAAGCAGTGACGCTTTTGTGATTTACACCAGTTGAATCTGGTCACAAGGTACAGAAGTCATGAATGTTTTGGTAAGCCTAGGTGACTGCCAAATAAAACAAAAATAGGATCAGGAGATGATTATTCAGCCGTACAGAAGAACTGGCTGACTCATCATGGAGCTGTTTCACCCCATGAGTGGCTCGGAGGACACCAACCTTTCATCCCATGGTTATGCAACAGCAAAGGAGCAGATAAATCAAGAATATCAAGACCTTGTGTACTCAACATGGTGGAAATAACAGAACTGCACTTACAGTTATTAGAATGCTCAGCTAGATACCATTTTATAGACATATCTGCAGAATAGCACATTTTCTTACCTCTGCTCTGTGTTAAACAATGCAAAGATGTGTTTGCTGGACATGAAGCTCTTTTCAACATCTCGCACTTTCAAGTTGTCCAAAGGCAGCATATACTTCTTCTCTTTTTCCTAGAAAAATAAATGGATTAAAACAACACTGTGTGAGAAGCCTGATGTCAGCAAGCTCTCTTTAGTTGGTAATGACCTTGATACATTTGTTATCGTAAGGAAATACCCAAATTTAAATGCCTGCTTATCTTTCATAGACCTACCTGCAAGAGAAATGAAACCTCAGTTTCAGTTCTGTTTTTCACTGACCCTTTTAAAACATTTCCTAATAAAAAAAGTTCACCTCAAACACATAAACATCTACATTTGTTATTTTTCATTCCACTGAATTCTAAAAAGGCAAGGGTCAGACTTAACTAAAATAAAAGTGTCTGATCAATAAAGAACTCTTCTATGTCTGCACAGCAAGTGAAGTAACTGGTGACATAAGTTCATCTCTACTTTGTTGCTATTATTAATTATGTAAGCATGGCATTCAATAAACCCACACATAAACTTTCATTCTTTCAGTGAAAAATATGAAACCCATACAAATCAATCAAAATAATACCATTATCAAGGTTTTATACGTACCATGTACAAACAAAATCAGACTCTAACCTAACCAGCTTATTTCTCCAAATAGGAATGACTTATTCACTCTTGCTGTAGCCAACTCCTTTGCAATTTCATCACAACCGTCACTTACAGCACAATCACTGTAATTTCACCTTTTCCAGGCTTCTTCCTTCCTGTCACTTCCAATCAAGGACTAGCAATGCTCCCAAGGTAATTTACTATGTCAGAACAAAAAAACCCTGAGATTATTAGCTGTTGCCATTGTGTTAAACTTCTTTAACTGATGGCTAAACTGAACCAAACCTCTCCGGTTTGCTTTGCAAACACACCAGATGTTAAATAGAAGGAACCAAAGACAAGAAGGCATCCTCAAAGCCCTCATTCTGGGCTTGCACATCACGATAACACTGCTGACAGGGGTATTAACACAGTGCCATTTAACAGCTTCTAAAAGCCATTAAGGTACCATTAAGGCTGGTGCCACCACCATGGCAGCAATGGAGTGCAGAGAGGTTTTATGCCCTGGAATTTTTCCAGTGGATATTAAATGGGGTTTTCGTGAATTTGGCTACCCGATGCCCCTTCAATAAATCACCAAAGTCGAAGAGCTTAGGATCCCTTTACAGTCCCTTATCAGCCAACATGAAGCAAGGCTGACTCATCTCTGCCCAGCCACCACCAGAGCCGGCCATAAAGTTCAGCACCACTGTACTTCCTGGAGTATTCTGGACTGGGGCATCACTTATGGGGGTTGGCTCAAGGAAGAAATATGCATGGGATAACAGTTTATTGTATGCCATGAGACAGCACAAAGGGACAAACCAAACTAGGGCTCATTCTTCTCAATATGTGTTTCCCAGAATACACCAAGCAACTTCCAGTGCACAGAACTGGAAGATGTCCTGGCTGGGCTGAATGTGTGTTCTGTGAGGGCAGATGCAATTTATCTTGGCTGAGCTTCAGCAGATTGCAAAACTCAGGTGGATGAGAAAGGCCCGAAGAGTGAAACTAGAAAAATACCGTGACATGGCCAACAACGGCTCACTTTCCTAGACAGCCTCATACCAGGCCTCAGGAGAGGAAAAAGCAGATTTCAAAAGCCCTTCTGGAAAAGCACAGTTTCTCTTGTTGTTGAATACAAAGGTTATCAAATTCCGTATATTACGTAAAAAGTATCTTCTGGATTTTGAAACTGCCTCTATCTTAACCATCCTAGAAATTATTACTCGCAAAAACCCATACATATGTATATTCTTCACTCTCTCATCCAACATCTACTCCCATGAAGGAGTCTAGTTCTGTGCCACTCTGTAGCTGCTTATCACACTTCATACCTATATTCTGCTTCCAGGGAATATGTATTGTCTGAAGCCTTGGGGCTCTCCCTGCAGGGACTGTACACTACCATCCACTCAGTAAGAATTACCACTGAGATAAATAAAAAAAGCCAAGTAAATGCATAATTTACCAATACAAAAATAAATAATAGTAAATGATGCTAAATAAAGAACTTACAGATCAGATATTTATGTATCAAAATTAAAAGCACACTGCCCTCTAATACAGATTTTTATTGCTATGATCTGTTTTTGCTATTACAAATTTATGTCCTAACTAGTATAGCAAATAAAGGACAACAGGGTATTAGCTTTGTTGCCATAACAAAGGGACACACACTTGAAAAATATTCTACCATATGTTAAACTTTGTATTAAAAGCAATTTTTTTTTTCCATTGAAAGCTGGACTGCATGGCAACATAAGAAACTTTATTTCAATTTTTCTTTAAAACTTACCTTTCGGTTTTACAGAATAGGCTTATCATGATTTACTATTCAATTACTGAAAAATTAAGAAGTTTCTGATGAAGTCTTTGTTCTGACAGACACTATTCACTGACAAACCAAGCAACCACAGATAAATAAAAATAGAAACTGATGAAAAAACTATACCAAGAATCTGATTGTCTAAACAAAAATTCCACAAGCAGGGAAGTTATATAAATGTTTGATGCCAAACTGTGAGAAAGTGTTTCTTCTGCAGCCACCAGGAAAAAGGAAATGCCTACTGAAGGCTAAGAAGTGGTTGGTATTTATTTACATGGCCTCCTACCCACATGCTGAGACAGGGCAGTTTCCAAGAAAGGGAAATCACAGGGTGCCTGTGCTTGAGGCAAACAGAGACAGCATGTCACACAGGAGAGATGAGAGCTAAATACTGCTTAATGCCAGGAGAAAGGTATTACTGTGACATCAAAGTGTGGCAGCAAAACTCATTGCAATTTTTTTGCCCTCCAAAGCAGGGGAAAATATACATGAATGGAGAACGAGCTAATTCAACAGCACATGAGTCCAACACTTCAGCATAAGCTCAATTAATATTATGTTATGGTAGGGCAAAAAAAGCTCCAGCCAGGACTATTTGTGCATGTTTCCCATCCTGAGAAGCTGACAGCATAAGAAACAGGGAATGCACGAAGCCTGGGAGGAATGGGGCTAGGCACACTTCGACGAGTGATTACATGCACATAACTGTGGGTCCAGTTTGTCCCCCTCAGCATTTGTTCTTTTTTATTTATAGATTTTTATTTTTATAAAGGGGCAGAGAACTGAAGCGTGACACGAGGGGAAAAACCAGCACATGCTGATCTCACGTAGAGACTTTGCCTCTCTTTTTCCAGAGTAGAGGAAAAGAAGGAAAAAGTGGGAGGTAGAATGGCCCATTCCTGTCCCTGTGACATGAAAAAAATTCCCCATACTCCACCTTAGAAAAACAAACGAACCTGCTGGCCTGGGGAGGCCTTCCCACCCTGGAGACGATGTTTCACCACTCGTGGGCATAAGTAGCACTCACATCCTTAATGGACCAATTCTGTTCTCCGACAGGCAAGTGAGCTGCCAGGAACTGACAGCATGATGTAAATATGCCATATTACAACTGCCCCTTCCTTCTGCACTGTTTAAATGTACTAAAAATAAATACTGCTCAAGTCCAAAATGGCACAAGGGATACAAAAAATACAACAGCAGCTCCCCTTCCCCCAGCAGGGTCTCAGCCAGCACTTCCAGGCTAATGAACTCCATTGCATTTTCAGCCAGGGGCAGAAACCGCTTCAAAAAGCATTCTGTGCTTTTGGAACTTTCAGGCTCAGTCAAAACAGCAAAAGAAACCTTGGACACAACGTCAGCGAACTGGATGATAAGGCTAACAGAATTCCTTTGCTTCAAAGAAAAGAGATTGTTAAATTACTTCAGCTTCTTCCAGTTATCAAAGGTGATTCTTTTGTCACTTCAGGATGGCTACAGTGCAGCAGCAGCAACAGCACAGGCTCTACTCCACAAGAGAACAGAATTAAAGTTCATGCAGGACAATTCAAACACACGATGCTCAGGTTCTGAAATGCAGGACTGAGCCGAGCATTGGCCCAATTGCACTTTCAGCTGCATCAAGAGAATTGAGCTGGTTTGCTCACCACTTACTAAAGCCTTATAGAACACCAGTTTTGATATGGGGGGTCATGACACCAACCAAAACCTCTCTATGTGGGGACCACAAGTTCAGAGAAATCAAGCTCCCAGCTGGAAGCAGAGACCACACTGGAAAGGCTGGAACAAAGGCTGGTTTACAGCAGGATTCATTCTCTGCACCAGCTGTATGGAGAGTACAAATCTCAGGAGTATTTACTGCACGCTGATAGCAAATGTAGATATCCACAAAATGCCTCTGCTGTTAGTATGAGGCATTAACAAGTATTAGGCATTGATGAGGCAAAAGAGTGAACTGCTTTAAAATCACAAACTGAGGAAGAACAGCTTTGAAATGAAGCTAGGGAACAGCAGATAGAAAAATTTAGCATTTCTGCCTTTGGACTAGATTTCCAGACTGACACTGTACTGCTCACTGTATTTGTTTCTGCATTAGTACTCGGGGCTAATACTTACCTGACTCACAGGCGTTGTGCTTGACCTTGTTTCTGCCAGCAGCCAGTGATGGCAGGGCATTATTAAATATCCTGCAATCAGGGCTCTAAAATGCGTAGGTGGAACACCCAAGCCGAGCAACTATTTGGCAAAGCAGTTAGCAGCAGAGGCAGAAAATAATCCCAAAGCAAAGATGTTTTATAGTACTGTACTATTTTATATGGCCAGAGCAGTACCCACATTCTGCAGAGACACAAGAAGCAGTGGCTCGTGAACCTGCTGAGCCACAGTGATCCGTATTAGAGAAAGCAGAAGAAAAATAATAGGAAGTGTAAGGAAATGCTGGTGGTCTGTGCCTGTTTACTCCCAAAAAGGAAAGGCTCAGACTTGTTTACACCTTGGAGCTCTGGCTGCCAGTGCAAACAGCCTACTCTGTGGCATTTGATGGAAGCGAAAACTATTAAGATGCCTCATAGAAACCTTTACAGTATTTAAATCAATATCCAAGAATTTACCATATTCTGACTTTAAATATACCCAAGAGAATTTTACTGTGTTTCTATTACAGTTTATATTTCTCTCTCAGTTGACAAAGCCACACAGCATCTTCACAGTGGTCTCTGCTTCACCACACTTTGCTTTAAAGCATACTTTGAAAAATGAAGCATGAGATTCTCAGACACTACTGCAAAATTCCGAAGAAAAATAAAGCAAGTTATTTTATTATACATTACTTAGCAGTGTGGGATTCAGGCCTGAGCAGGCTCCTGAGTACAGATGTAGAAAACATAATTCTAGCGAGTCTATAAATGAAGAAGGAGCTGCTTTACCAGAAAAACAATGTGTACATAAATATTCTAACATTTTAATGAAAAGCACTGCAAAAGAATACTTAATAAGCTGCAGACGAGAACATGTTTCTTCCATCTATGCACCTCTCCCCTCTAGTCTTCTGGAGTCAACTCCAAATTGAAAATCTCATGACAAAAATGTGACAATGGCTCAGGCTGATAAGTTGGGTTGTTAGAAGAACAGAGCACACGGCACAGAGCACAAATACCAAATCTTATATTCCTCCGCTCTTACAAGTCTTTATCTTTTGCCATGGTCAACATAATGAGTTTCTTATATAAATCAAAGCTGAAAATGGTAAACCTGAAACCATAGGTGAAAGAAAGATCTCATGATAGAACCAAGGTATTTCAGGTTTCAGTTATTATCTTTCTATATTTTGCATTTGTACTATCTTTTTTCAGGCAATTATGCATACTTCTGGCACTTGCAATTTTTTCCCAATCTTTTGGTATCTTTTTCCACAACATACTAATAAAAAAAATTAAGAGCCTTTTTATATCTCTGCTGTTTCTTCAGAATTCAACTATGGGACTAAACCTGATGCCAATGTTAAATCAGTCCTTAGTCTGGCCTTATCATTCATTTTACAGAGTGTGATTCATTTCCCAGTGTTTTTCTCTCATAAGAACCAGTATTACATTTGTTTCTGCACTTTTCTTTTGCCCAAATTTCTTCAGAAATAGAAAAACAAAAGTTCACAACTCTGCATTTGAAATACTTAATCAAGAAATGGTCACTGGTTCTTCCTTGAAAGCAGTTTCCTATCCTGCTACATTTCAAGACTTCCCAGAAGGACACCAATATAGGCTGTCTCTACATCACTGTTTCGCAGCACAAAGGTTTACGATTTTAATTGAGGGCTTCCAGGGAGCTGAAGCTGCAGTGTGCATTCCTACAGCACACAGCAAAGCAGAACCTCACAACCCACCCACTCAGAGCTAGGCAGCCCCAAATTCCTCCTTCTCCTTGCCTGGAAGAGAGGATGGGCACAGAATCCTTGGGGAGCGCTGTGCTGAGCAGCCAAGCTGGCCTTGAAGTGGGAGCTGACACCTCTGAAACCTGCTGTAGCAAGCTAATTCCATGGGGTTGCTGCCTGCACAGCAGTCCCCACGTTATGGTACCCAGATAAACATCTTTCCCATTGTTAGTATCTCATTTCCCTCAATAATGGCTGACTAGGCATCACTGGCTTAGTGCAGAGCCTGAATGGTTGGATTAAGTAAAAAATAATAAAAGAAAATAAAATAAAAAAATTCTAGTAATTTCACTGGTACTCCCCTCTGCCTTTACATCATCAGTGCATCGAACAGAAAGGGAATAGTTTCTGGAATATATAACAAATTCAATGTGATTTAAGTTTGCCCCTTTCCAAAAGAGGTGTTTATTATCACAAGTGAAGGGCTGGTCTTTCACTGGTCTGTGCTGTCAGTAAAAGGATCAATCTGAGAAGGGGCCTGATGAAGAGGAAATCTCTGTTTAGCTCCTGTTAGTTAGGATCTTGAAAGGTCATTTTGAATTTGGGAAATCTTGTCTGGGAAAGAAGCCAGCAATTCCTCTGAACTGAAGTGATGCTGGCATTTAAAACCGAGAGAAAGCCCCGACTGATGAACCAGTGACAGTCTGGAAAAATTCTGCTGGATGCGTCGAGTGGCTGCTCCGAAGGTAGAGGGGGGATAAACGTATCCTTTGACCTTTTTATCCCTTGCTACGAAGCCTGCCTAGGACAGCTTGTTTTTCTCTGCTGGTGCTCAAGTTTTTGTTTTTCACTCCTCACCTACTGCAGATCATCCAACAACCACAGTGGTTAGTAGGAGCAGTAGTGCAGGATGAAGGGCTTTGGAGCAGCACGTCTGTGCTGGCAGAGGGCACAGAGGGACAATGACACACCAGGGTCTGCGAGATCAGGCTTCTCAGCTGGGTACAGCTTTTCATTAACAATTTTGCTTATCACACATATGTGTGTGTGTATAAAAATATTATGTTATATATATGTATACACGTGTTTTGGTGGTGGAATTTTTTTTATTTACAGAAACAAACATAATTCTTGAAACCTCTTTGAATAGAAGTGCAGCTCAGATTTCAGTCTTGAGAAGGCGATGATCTGAGTGGATGAACCTCTCTAGTTCTAATGATCTCTAGCATTAGGAATACTAAGATAATATGGAAAAAACCAGCAAGTTGTACTGTATTTTCAGCTTCCTCAATTCCCTGAACTTGTAGATAGAAAGAGAACCTTTCATTTATAAGCCTCCTGAAATTCCTCAGTAGGCACATGAAGAAGATGCACCTTTGATACAGTACCTTTTTCTCTGCTGGAAAAGCATTTCTTAAAACTCCTCTGGCTTTTGTATCCATTTCGTTTCTATAAAGTGAATCCTAGAAAAGTTCAAACTCAGGAAGCCACCAGATACCTTTCCCTGGGTACCAACTGAAGGATCTCCAGAGACGCTACATCCTTTGTGTATGCAGAAAAAAAGATCTTTTCTGCAGGATGTAAAATGATAAATATGCAATTACATAATTATGTAAAAAACATTAAGCAGGATTTTCCTGAGGCAATGCATCTGTCTCTGCAGGACTCCTAAAGATGCAACATAATGCACACACGCAAATTAGTTCATGGCACTTATGCTGCCCTACTTGCTTGTTATCATTAAAAGCTTTCAGACAGCAATCAATTACACTGTGGTGGAGATTACTGCAAAATGCATTAAGAAGTTCACGCCTGTGGCAATGGTCACTGAAAATATTTTGGAAAGCATCCCAGAAGTATAAGACTTTTTCCAGACATCCAAGAGAAACTCTGCTGTGACAGAGCTTCTGGTGTCAAGACTTCTCCCCCAGCACCCTCCTCTTTAGTTGTTTTTTTTTTTTTTTAATAGCAGCATTTTTTGAAAGGTACGTTTTGGCTTTTTCATTTTTTAATTTTTTTTTCTTTTTTTCTAAATCAAGCCAAGATACTTGGGTCATGGAAAACATTAACTTCTGAGACAACTGTCTGAAGCTATCTCCTTCCTTGCTCTACATCATGTGTATAAATATACTCTAGCTTCTTAGTTTCATCAAAGAAAAACTATTGAATTATAACAAGAGTGATAAAATCACCTGCTTACTCTGTCACAACATTTTGAAGTTTGGGGGGTTTTTTTGTAAAATAAGTAGCCCTGGGGATGTTCCTATAACTAATAAACAAAGAAAAATGAATACACCACAACAACCAAGCAGTATTTCTACTTCATAACAAAAACATTACCTTCAAATGTTAAGTCACATAATGCCATCAAATCTTCAAGGGAAGGTTTTGAGATGTGTCTCAGAATTTGATAAGAGATATCCTAAAATAATTACAGCGATATGCAGGAAAACCTGCAGCCCTCTGTCCTTGGAAATCAATATTAGATTGAAGTCTCCTTAGAAATATTCATCAGGAATGTCCCTATGAAGCTGTCCCAGACTGAAGCACTCTTGAAGCTCATAGCCAAAGCTGTTCCTCAAACTGACCTTAAGTTGTCTCTGTTCTCGAACCCTCCTAAGCCAGAAGCCACCCCTGAATCTACATCGCCTGCCCCAGTAAGTACTGGAATGTGAGTGGGGATTGACTCAACTCAAAAAAACGAACCTGATAAACATGGGCACGGGAATGTGGAAAAAAAGGTTAGTAGAACATCCAAGAAAGTAGAAAATTTTCAGAAGATCCAATCTCAAGGTCCTCTGGTTCAATTGAGGCCATTTCCTCTTGTCTTGATGGCTGTCTGGGAGAAGAGACCGACCCCATCTGGCTACACCCTCCTTTCACATAGTTGTAGAGAGCAATAAGGTCATCTCTGAGCCTCTTTTCTCCAGGCTGAGCCACCCCAGATCCCTCAGCCTCTCCTCATATGACTTGTCCTCCTTCACCAGCTTTGTTGCCCTTCTGCCCAGGAGTATGTGCAGAGGGAGGTGTGTGTAGGAGAGCTGCCAAATATGGCACTTTTCAATGTGCAGATGCCACATATGAAAACATCCAAGTGTTGCCCATCCCCAAGCATCTCTCTCCTGGTAAGTGTATGTTAGTTTGTCACATGCAGAAGTGTGCTCCATGAAGGACACTGGACACATTGCAAATCATCTTGATTGTGCTGCTCAGCTGTTCCCTTGCAGCAGAATACAGAAAACAGCGATCCTGTTCCAGCATCACCACAAGGGAAAGTATATCAACTGTACAGCACACCTTAGAAACACACACCTGAAACAGAGGGACAAACTCCACTGCCTTGGCCACGTGCTCCCTTTAAATACCATGGCAGGTGCTGAACTTGGGCAGATACCTCAGCAGGAGGTACCACACTTTGGGGAAGCACATAGCAACATCTCTGGAAGGATAGAGACATCCTCAATCTGAACTGTGGACTGTTCAAGGTTGTCATCACCCTTTCATGTGATGGCAGACCTTGGCTGATTTATTGACAGATCACCTTTGTCAGCTTCGTACAAGCCCAGCTTTGTGCCCTTGCTGAATCACAGTGACAGGATAACACCCCTAACACCAAAGCCTTAGAGACTGGCCATCCTTGGCACCACTGGCAGTTCTCCTGCAGACCCAGAGCAGGCTGTGCCACATCCAGAACAGATCATCCAAAGCCACCTTTGCAGCCAGCTCGAGCAGAAACAGGCAAACAAACACTCTGCAAGCACAAACTTACAGCACATCTTCAGCCATGTGGTATCAGTTTCCCTATGTCAGAGGCAACAGCCAGAGGTTTGTGCTAAGAGGCAGATCATGCACTGTCACAACCAAGACCTAGGAACAAAGCTGGACTGCCACTGTGCACTGCGAGGGGTACAGGGGGAAGCGGGGTGCTGAAGTCAGGAGACAACATCTGTGATGCTTCTGGCTGCCAGATTCATTCTTAACAAAGCAGCAACAAACTCTCAGCCAGCCAGAGACCCCATCATCATCGCTGTGAGCGACAAGCACAAAAAACTGGGCAATGAGAGTATCTCTGAAGAGTATCAGCACGTGGCAGGAGGCATTTCCCTCACTATTGCATGGTGGATGAGGTCTTCAGTAACTGCCAGATTTAAGAATCTTGCAGTCATATTCTTTGGCTATCACAAAATAAAAACCTTACTAATAATTCAAAAGTATTTTTAATTGTTTTTCTACTTTTCTCCATATCTCTTCCAATCCAGACTAATGCCAAACCTTGTCTTTTCTTGCAGTGACATTTAAAAATATGTCATTTCTCCTCCGTATAAAATAACATCATCTTTAAAGAATTCCAGTTCTCCCATATCTGGATTCCTGCAATCAAGTACTACTCTGATTCATACCTAACACCCTCTTTTATTCCATGCTGTTTGCTTAGGGAGGAAAATACAGATTGAATACACCATTGTGTAGACTGAAAGTTGTTTTAAGATGACAAACACCTGCATTTACTTAATCATCTTTGTTAAGATACTGTCAGTTGGCTGCCCCAAGAGCACAATTAGAAAGGAGCTCTTTCCTAAGGAAAAAACCCTCTAACCAATGATCACAATAGCTGTAAGAACTACCTTCATCATGCTCTAAAAATTTGTAACATGCAGCTTGGATAGCTATTGTTGGTGAAGTGATATTATGAAAATAAGATTTTTAAAAATTCAATAAACGAGGTGTAAAGTTTTGCTTCAGCAGCACTGGCTACAAATGCTTAACCTCAGCTGTTTCAAAGAATCCACAAAAGGTACAATGGCTTTGAAAGTCTCCAGAAGCTTGAGAACTCCAAACAAACAAGGGTAATGCAAGAGGTAATGACATTATTGCAAACACAGAAGACAACAGAAAAGGCGCATTGAAATCCAAAAGTTGAAACACGCCTGCAAAAATGTTGAATTTTTACAGTATGAGGCTGTACTACGGACAAGGAAGATGAACACCGCTGCTTCTCTGGAAGAAAGGGCTGTATTTACTGTGCAGCACTTCCTCAACAGTGTAAGTCTTTATCAATGCTGACTCAAACTATTGGAGACTATCAGTTCCCTGGCCCTAAACTTGCAGAACACTATTACATTTGTAAAGAATCACTGCAGCGTACATACACTAATTCTACATAACATTGACATACGGCACTGAATTCCCAGACAGTCAGTCAAAGTTCTGGGCATGAAACCAAATTCCATGGGTTTTTTTTTTCTTTAAACACTATGTCAAAACACCCCTATTACTCGTTACTTGTGCTTTGAAAGATATACTCCATTACTCCTTAATGTCGTTAGCTTTTACAGATACTGCAACCAAGGAGGAGCTGCTGCTGGAAAAATCTATTACAACTGCTTTCTAACACTGACATTTTGAGAGTGTTTCCATAGGAAAGCAGCATGGTCACAACAAAAATCCAAGTGAAAAAAACAAGATAGCTAACTTACAAATATACTTACAAAATTGAATTTCAGTAAGGAATCTGTAAAAGCGAAACTATCTGTCAAACTCCCAAGTACATAATTTTTCACAAAGAAGTTGTTCTACGATTGATTCAGAAAACTGAATTCATACAACTAAGCCTTACTCGTGTAAACCATCTTATTAGCTGTCAATGAGCTCATTTCACACACAGTTAATGCTGTTATCAGAGATCATCCTTTAATGTGTTCTAAAGCAATAAAGAACACTTTAGACAAACATTTCTTCCGCTCATTTTGTTTTCAGGACACTCAAAGATACAAAGCAGGGAGGACAGCTTATTGCAAAGTTGTCCATGCAACAAAATTTTAAAAATACAATATAAAACAAAAAACCCAATTCAGCTAATTCTCCCCTGGCCTTCAAAAGCCTCAAAAGTATTGAAATAAAAGACTGAAATAAAAAGTTCATTAAAAGTGTTCTGTGTTTGCCCAAGTGCTATTTTAACATCATATTCAGCAATTTGATTTTCTGTGATCCATTCTTTACATTTACATTACTCAAACTAAATGTATATTTTAATTATTGTCTCAATTCATTCCTTTTGCTGAAATAACATTCTGTGCTCCTTTGAGGATATTTCCAAGGTTACAAAAACTAGGTTGTCTAGCAGTTTAGATTTGTTTTAAATGTCTAATAATACATTATACTGAAATAGCTTGAAATAATGAGGGTTTTATACTAATACATTACCAAAATATAATTACTAGTAATTCCCAGGGAAAAAGTACATGACAATAGACAAGGCTAAATGCATGTATATTTAAATAAATGCATTATGGAACTAATTGCCATTACTCGAAAAAGAAAAGAAAAAATCCTCCCCAAACCAAGCGTTATAAGCCTGGAATATTTACATTTAAAAGAAATTCACATTCCCTAATGAAAACAGAAGACCTCAAATACATTTCAATCTGCCCTGAAATCGCACTTTAGAAATGCGGATGGGGAGAACCTAATTCAGAAGGGGAAAAATACAGTTTAGTCTAAGAACACAAAACTAGGGTTTAAAATCAAATTCACTTGGCAGCTGCACAGAGCCTTTACAGGTGAATCCTGAGTCCCCTTGTTTTTCTTGCACTCACTTCCTTTTCCCATTCACCTCCCACATCTTCTGCAAAAGACGTTTGGTGCAAGAAGTGTTTTTCAAGTTAGGAACTACAGAAATGCAAAGACAACTCTGGCCACAGTTTGTATGTGGACAAAGACCACCCTTCTAGGTGCTTTTTGCAGAGAAGGGCACTGTTTGTAAAGCAGCTGGAGCCGTACACGGCACTCTTACAAAACTGACATCACCTCCTCCTAAAAGGTAAGTGAAGATGGGAACCTCTGATATCAATGACCTCTGATATTTTTTGCAGGCATAAAAAAATCCCATACCCTTTCAGAACATCAAGATACAAGATCACCTTGAAGAGAAGCACATTATGGAATTTTTCTTGTGCTCACTGAAAAGGAGGAAAATTTTATATACCATAACAGGCGCATGCCCCTTAATCTAAAATAATTATACTCTCATTACCATTGGATACTAAATTCCCGCAGCTTAAACAACACAGCCAAAAAGTCTTCGTTATTTCATTATTTGGATCATTTAGTGCAAAACTTGACTGATGTCAGGTGCTGAGTTCCATAAGAAAACATTTCTAATTAATTTGAATTAAGCTGAAAATTCTCAGCTTACTCTGCAGTTTAAGAAAATCCTCACTGCCCTCACACAAACATTCACATAGACACAGCACTGCTTCAAAAGAAAAATATCCTACCATAAAATGGTTTGGTTTGGAAGGGTGGAAGGGAGTTTAAAGCTCATCTCACTCCCACCCCCCCTGCCATGGGCAGGGACACCTTCCACTGTCCCAGGGTGCTCCAAGCCCTATCCAACCCAGCCTTGAACATTTCCAGGGATGGAGCGTTCACAGCTTCTCTGGGCAACCTGTGCCAGGGCCTCACCACCCCCACAGGGAAGAATTTCTTTCTGGTACCTGATTTAAACCCACTCTCTATCAATTTAAAGCCATCACCCCTTGTCCTATCACTCCAAGCTTTCCAGCTCTCTTGGAGTCCTTTAAGTTATACTTTAGCTGCTCTAAGGTCTCCCTGGAGCCTTCTGTTCTCCAGGGTGAAGAACCCTAACTCTCTCAGCCTGTCCTCATAGGAAAGGAGCTCCAGCTGTCTGAGCATCTCAATGGCCTCCTCTGGACTTGTTCAAAAAGAACTGTTAACTACAGAATCACAACATGCGTTTCTCTGCTATTCATGGCCTAAAGGGCAGGTGGCCCTGGAAGGGAGAAGAATCTAGCAAGGAGGACTACAAAGCAGTTCAGAGTACCTCAAAGACGAAAATGAGAAAGTAAAAAGACCTGTTGATAAGTATAGAACACGGTGACCTGGAGAAATGGCTGCAGAGCTAGGAATAAGGTTAGGAAAAGATTATGGAAGAAACTGCTGCACAGTTATCTAAAATACCTGTAGACTGACTTAGTAATGGCACACAAACGGGAAAAGCTAGAAATTTTTAATACAGAATCAAAATTATTACTTAATTCATCTAACAGGGATCTAGTGGAATAATTCATCTGGAAAACGGACATATCTTTATGTTCTTGTTTAGAGAGTCGGACAGAAAATAACTGCAAAAGCGTCTTCTTTCATATCAAAAGCTCACATATTGGTGTGGGGTTGACACAGCAGAGAACGTTCCCAAAGGCAATAAGCAACAAAGAACATGTGCATCACCATCACCAGGATTTTCAGTGATCACTATATAGATTCATGGTGCAGAAAGTAAAGATAATGAGGTGTTTTAACTAAAACAGACACACCATGGAAAAAGCTGACCTACTGCTTGGTTGAGGGGGAAACCCATTAATAGGCAATGTTGAGAAAGTTCCAGTGTTCAATCTTTCTTTTACATTACTCTTCACCAAAAAGCCTACAAAGCAGTAAAAATTATTATGTCTAGATATTAGGAAAATAAAATTAAGTTAAAGAAAATGAAGCACTAGTATAAACTGCAAAGTTCAGTTAAGCCCCCCACCCCCCTCCTTCAGTTCTCTCAAGTGCCTCAGTTTTAAATCAACAGCTTGAAGTCATAAGAATAAGAACTCTGCAACTGATACATGTAAACCTCTTATCTAAATTACATAGAGGGAATAAAGCAGCAAACCTGACTTAAAATGCCCAAGAGTTCCTTGGAGCTACTCCCTGCTCATACTCTGCTATTTACACTGCAAGCAGCATCTTTGCTGTTCAAGACGACAGACACACAGTCTTCACCAAAAGCAAAGCCTGAGAGTCTCAAATGCTTTTGCATTTTAAGCATGTTCTCTTTTCCCCTCTGCTCTACCCCAGTGCAGACAATTTTCCATAGTCTAGGTCTGGATCCACCAGTTCCTTCTCTCCAGAACTGCTTTTTCCAAGTCCCAGCTCCCGTACCATGCTCCTCAGAAAGGTGCTCGAGTTGGTGTGTCAGACACAGCTTGGCAGAGGTGCTTGAGACAGGGACATGAGACATGGGCTCTAACAACAGAATTAAACAAACTCAATTTATCAGGAATGAGGCAACTTCTTGTTTGTGTGGAGCTGAAATGCACCAGCACCCTGCACTCACCCAGCATGAAAACCCTCACTCTACGGAATAAACTGCAACTTCAAACCAAACCCAGAGAAGAGGAGCAAGTCCAGCTGAGCAGAAGACTCAGTCCGTAGAGGCACCTTCATCTTCCATTGAAGAGGTCAACATCTGGGTCTGCTCCAAAAGCAAAGGTCTCAAAGCTCTGAGAAATAAAGCACCACGCCTTAATTTATCCCCTCCTGGCTGGGTACCAGCCTAGCCCAGGAGTAGCTACTCATCTTTTCCATTTGGTAAAGTAGGGTGTTGGTCCATCCTCTCAGTAGCAAATAATTTACAGAAAAGCATAACTTCACATGTCTCACATGAAGGCTATAGGAACTTGTGCATTGTACACAGAAAAGAAGGTCATGATGGAAATAATGAAGAACTTAGAATTCTAAGTTTCATGTAACTTGTGCCAATAAAGTGTTGGTTATCCCCAAATTAAGCTTGCTATATAAACTGTCCCTAAACTGTTGAGTAATTTTTTTTGTAAGCAGGGAGAAACACAGCTATAAATGTCTGAAGTCCTTGTCCACATTTTGACCTCAGATGCCTAAAGGCACTCGTTCTGCTCCCGCAGTGTGGAATGCCCTCCCACAAAGCACCCGTGTGGAATCTTCAGAGGCTATTTTTGCGAAGCATAATAAAAAGACATTTCTTGCTAGACTTTCTGCTGTTTGCAGCACAGCTTATTGACCACCTCTGTGGATGCCTGCACTTTCCACAGTATTTCATACAGATGGGATTTCTTATGTGTAGTTACCCATTACAAAAATCTAACTGAAAATTTACAGTTGTCAACAATTAGACAAAGGAGGAAGCAAACTTCTCTTTATGTAAGGATATATCTGTCTTCACAGTGAAAAAAGAAAATACTATTTTCACGAGGTTTACTGCAAATTTATTACAGCAATTAAACTGTCCAGTGAATCTGTCTGTATCAACTTATTTCCAGATCCAAAACCAGATGCAAAAACCACCTTTCATTTAATTTGATTATTTTAACTTGTGTAGAGTACGTAGAAACAGATATTTTGGCAACTGGTTGCTAACGAGCTTTCCTAACTCTTTAAAGCTGTACTTGTAATGCTTTTTCGACAGTATTTACCAGAAAAAGCTAGTGATTAGAAAACAGTTAAAATCCTTGCTCCTCCTGCAGCAGAAAACACTAAATCTCTCCTGCACAGAAAAAAGTTTTAAAAACGGGCCTCACGAAATACAGCTTCCCGAGAACCCACTTTGCTGCTGGCCATTGCTTCAGTGTGTTTGCATTGCAGCTGCACAGCAAAGGGTTAGCAAAGCATCCACACCAAAACGCCCATTGCCTACTCCACCCATCAGGGCTTCTAATGTTACCAAAAATGTGCGGTATTTTTAACCCATTGTTGGCCACTGGCATTTAAATGCTTAGGAAGTATTTGTTTCTTGACTTTATGCATTTTGTAATGGATCTATGCACTCTCTATAAACATTAATTATTAAACTGAAGTCTTACAGGGAAGATGCACAGTTTTTTGTTGGTGAGTTTGCAATCAAAGAGACATTTATTGGATATTTTAATCTAAAACAAACAAAACTAATACTGTATTCAGTAGTGTAAGGTTCTACCTGTTCCTCTAAGCACCCACCTACCATTCTGTAGCTTTAACATTAATTTTCTATGTTTGTGAATATTGTTTTCTCCAATATAAACAGAAGATGAAATCTAACAAGTCACTGACTGTTGCATTTCCTCTGTGAAAGCTGATAAACAGAAGTTTCTTTAAACAAAGCACATACTTAAGCTATGACCTGCACTGATGCCAAGCATCCTTGAGACTAAGAATTCAGTGTGACTCAAGAAATCCTTTCTTATGGATGTTCCCAGCTGCATCAGAAAAGGAAGAAGGAACCTATGCAAGGAAAATAAAGTTTAATAAAGACAGGGAGGGAGCCAAATGCTGCCCAGCCGTCTGCTGTGGGGGCTGCAGCACTCTATTAGATTCAGTTCCTCTTGAGCATCTGGCATTTGCTGCTTTGACAAACACACTGATCTGACTCAGGACAGGAATTGCTACTTTTCAAAATGCTGTCATATACACAATGTCAAAACTGGAGATTTTTCTTTCCTTAGCTTTTTCATTATGGTAAAGTTTTGTTTATATCTAACAGATAAGAAAATTGCAAACTGAAGTCTGATTTTATGTTGACAGTATCTCTTTACAGTGAGTTTAACAACAAGATAAACAGTAGAATCAGAAACCCAATCATAGCTTTTAACTTTTCATCTTACTTTTTAGTTACAA
The DNA here is from genome assembly GCA_014706295.1 of Lycocorax pyrrhopterus obiensis. Lineage (NCBI taxonomy): Eukaryota > Metazoa > Chordata > Aves > Passeriformes > Paradisaeidae > Lycocorax > Lycocorax pyrrhopterus. Next base: position 25,321,564 of record JACSVZ010000013.1, read on the forward strand.
GACTATTCTTTCTTGCAAAAAATTTAAACCACTACCCTGAGTTTACTTCTCACTTGTTAGCCAGGCAATAAAATTAAAAGGGCATTGCAAAAGTGGGAAATGAAAAGAAAAAAATTTAGATAAACAGATAGCACATTAGATATGCTTAGAAACATGCATTAGCACATGGCATGTCTCTTGTAACAGATGATGGATCACATAAAAGCTACTCACACCAATGAAAGTTTTACAGCCCATTTTCATGACCTTTATCAATAGCCTAAGATTGACTAGAAGTTATATAAAAACAAACAACAGAAGAGATACCGTACCCAGTCGTGTAGCCTGTCTCATCTGCAGTGATTAATCCCACATTAATTAAATTGGAACATTCCTATTTATACAACCCTTATTTTCAGACTGGAGTGACTGCCATCTTTTACACTGATACTTTTTACCATCCTTATACCATCTCTAGTCTCTCCCACTTTTTAAGTGACTCCATGAATGGGAAAAATAACAAATTTCACTTTAACAGAACACAAGGGTACATCAACTCATTCTTAAATTATTTCTTTCTATGCCTGTTTCAGTGTGTTAATCTTGCTGAGGCCCCACATTCTAGCAGTCAGTAAAATAGATGTGTTCCAGCTAAGCCACCATATGATAACACTGCCTGAAATACTTGTTTACCCCATGGTAACCTTTCCTAACTAGAAAAGAAGGGCCTTGGTCACTTATTCAAGATTCCCAGAAGCCAGGTAGCCAAGTCAAAGCTCTTGCAGACAGACTGCACACACACCTGCACCAGTCTCCGTGCACAGGGCACACAGAGTGCTTCGACCCCACGTGTGTTCTGAGGTGGATACCAGACCAGTGTTATCAGTTACAGGCTGTGCATTTACTGCCTGTCCGACTTTTCCCAGCTGGACCTATGGGAGCTTCAGTGAGGACATTCAGAGTGTTTTTGCTATTCCTGCTGCAAATGGCATCAAGTTTCAGAGACATGAGGCTTCAGGACTATTCTCATTCCTCTCCAGTTAGATACGCCAAGGTGACCATCAGGACAAAATCCACTGAGCTATTCAGCATAATATTCCACAACAAGAGGGGATGTTACTTTCCACAGTGATGGCAACCATGGACACAGACAGACAGCAAGACTTGAAATACAAACAACAATTTAGTACAAAATTCAACAACTCTATCTACGGCATGGGCAGATGCTGGTCTGTCCCCTCAGTATCAGCAGAGAAAGGACATCAAGCCAAAAGAAAGCATTATGGTAACTCTTCCAAAATTAGTGTGTTCAAATATCAGCCTCTCTCATTTGCCATTGTAAGGAGACACAGAATGAATTCAAATACCATTCCTTTAAGGATCCAATCTATTAGTAAAATAATCCCCAAATAAATGGAAAAGAGAAACAATGGAGCACATCCACCATACAATTCCCCAATGGCATGTGATCAACAAATCAAAAATAGTGATACCTTTATTCTGCAGACCGGGATAAAAGTACCTTCAAAAATGTACAGGGGGGAAAAAACCAAATCTTCTGAGCAGAACACAGAAATGATCGTGACAACTACCAGCCTGACATACTAACCAGTTTTCTGATCCTCTTCCTAATAGTTTTTGCTCCAGTGTATATGTTGTACTCTGATTGCCAAGACAATAAGTTGGTTCCCTCAGCTAATAGAAAATACCTTTCAAAAAGGAAGTCATTATTCAAAACTACCAGAAAATTGAATAGGCCAGCTCACTCACCCAAGCTACTAACATAAGCAATTAACAAAATGTTTCAGCCAAAAACGTGCTACAGTTATTAAGTTTCTTACTTGTGGTTAATCAAGAGAGATGGCTCAGCAGAACTCAGTCATATTCTGAATACTCATAAAAATATACATTCAAAGGTGTGGGTCTGTGATGCAATGGGAGCACAAAAAGGTGGGCAGGTCTGAGAAATGCAGATTCTGTCAATCTACTGCTAAACTCAAAACTGGTAACAGGACTGTTACCATCACCTGCACTGTGGGAACATCTAGGGAATCCAGACTGGCACCGTAAAAATACTTGTAACATTTCTTGCCCAAGGGCTGACAATCCTTGTCACCATGACTAAAAGTCTGGAGGCCATCTGGCAGTGTTCCAGTAACATACACTCTCCTCTGATGTTGTAGCTAGACCCTACTTCAAAGGCTGCAAAACCACGTCACGTTAGGAAAACGAAGATTATTTACAAACTGATAACTGGTTTTTAAGATTTGCCTCCATGCAACCCCACTCAAAATAAGTATGAAGTGTAAAGCTGTGCAACTGCACAACAAACTGCATGGGCTAGTAACAAAGTAGTGCTCAGACTAGATAGTTTAATAGGATTTAAAGTCTATTGAAAGGAAAAATTCCTCCCTCATCACTATTACTTCAGTTTCTTCTTCCTTGTCTTCAGAATCCACAAATATCAAAGATCCTTTGCTAGACTGACCAGCACTGGCAGAGTGAATACAGCATTGCCTGTGCTAAGGACACGGGAGAATTCAATGCAGGAAGCCCTGCTTTAAATTGCTCTTTGTCAGCAGGGTATCATTCTGCACATGGCAACTCTGAACTGAATGAAGAACTGCAAGTAGGACAGATCTGTTTCCAAGGGGCTACACCCAGGTTAGTGAGCCCTGTATTTTAATTGGGTTATCAGCACGGGTGCCTGAAATATGGCTGAGCAGGAGAGATGCTTTGGAATATCCTCTGATTCTGAAGAACTCAGCAGCAGCAACTCCAGCAACACTTAGGTATGCTATGAATAACTGCTACAATATATTCTATAGCTCCATCAGCTCCCAGGCACAAGAAACCATTTCTCTCAGGTCTGTCCAGCACACTTCAAACCAGCTCCCACAAACCAAGAATTCACATGGAGCAGAAACGTGACCATACCTGCTGGGACAGCTCTGTCACAGAGTTCCACAGCTCAACACTAGAGGCACCACATCCCACGAGCAAGAACACACAATGGAGCTTGGAAAAGCATGCAATAATCACTGTGGTATGCACGAACCCCTGAGAGGATCCAACAGGCCTGTACAATTTGGGCTGGCTCCAAGCTGTTTGCAATAATTATTAACTAGAGCTTTGGGCAGCATCTTGTAGGTTCGTTTTTTGAACATTGCAACTGAAGTCACTTCTTCTTTAATTTACATGGGACTCGCTAGTCTAACCAGGTGGTTGTGATTTGCAGGGTTTTCACAACACTTGCTCCTCTCGCTGCTTTTTCCCCCTCTGCTTAAGGTTCATACCATGTTTTTGTTCAAGGGGTTTTTTGTTTTCTTTTCAGATTTACGTTTAAAAGCATGAAAGAACCTACCCCCTGGTTTTTGCCTGGTTTCTAATTAATGCCATTAAATATCACCACCCAAAATAGACACAAGGTGATCTGAATCTTTGTCAAAATTAACCAAAAAGTGCAATAATGGTGAAGGTAGGTGAAAAATTTACATGACCAATCTCTCCACCAAGACATATACTTTGTTAGCAAATAAATTCAGAAAAGAGCCTTAAGGATCTTTTGGAGGCCACTGGTCTCATAAAATAATAGATCTGAAGTTCTCTGGTTGAATCCATGATATACAGGGAGGGGTATTAGCGAATTAGTGTGGTGGGAAGTGATTATAAATGGTATTAAATAAACAGCTGTGGGAAGCACGAAGGACTGGAAAACAACAAACTGGAAAGAAAGCACAGTACCTGTGTGTCTTCACAAAAGACATCACCATCTGAATGCCCATATTTGTATTGCAACCATAAAACCAGGCCTATTTCATCTTTAGGGGCTTTCTCTGCTAAGTTTTAATAGATTTTTCTAAATATCTCCTGCTTTCATTACTCAAAACAGTGAAAAAAGCTCACTCTTGCTTGGAATAGAAGGTATAAAAAAAGAGAGAAAAATGAGTTTAGGTAAAGCATTAACTGCATTGTGAGTATAAGCATAATTAAAAAGAACAGTTATACAGAGACAGCTTAACTTCAGCATTTAAAGAAAAAAAATGAACACAAATTGGGGATTCCCCCCTCCCTTTTCTTCACTGAACAGAATTCAGCAGCTGAGCTTTCTGGGCTCCAGGAAGGCTACACTGAGTAAACTCAGCCAACCACAAGGTTGAAAATGTAGCAGACGTACCATAAAAATTTAGTAATGCTTTTAAACTACTTCTCACCTCACTGGTTTGATGGTGGTGTGGTACTGTTATACAATATGTGCTGTTGCCAAGGCAACTCCATCTCACCTCGACAGCTGCTGCAGCTTCAGCGAAGCAACATGACGAGCTGTGGCAACTCTGGAATTCACTTTTTTTAAGAGTCTTTCCAACTATAAAGCATTTTCAGATGAACCTCTGGAGCTCTTTATCCAAGGACTATGACTATTTTTCAAAAAAATCTTTTACTGTATTCTAGTGGAAACACTGTGACACTAAGTTCAAAAACATATTCACATATTCTATTAAATCAGATTTGTGCCTGGCACTTCTACACTACCTGGTGTAGAAACAGTATCGTGCCTCTGTGCTCATTCAGTGTAAGTGCAAGAATATTGCATCCCTGGCAACAATATGAGCCTGCCTGGACAGTTTAGCACGTCCTCTTCCATTAGAGGAGGGAAAAAAGTCTAACTTCTTGAAGCAGAGAAAGCCTAAGTTCTAACCCATCCCTTCAACAGGAGCCAAACTGTAATATTGCTTCAACCCCATTTTAAGCAGAGCTAAAATAAAGGGTGAAATCCAAAACAAGATTTGTGAAAAGAAATCGGCACAGAGTCCTTCTGTGATAAAGGCTTTAGTGGAGGGAGGTGGCTACAGTCTCGTGGTCCAAACCCCAAAGAATTTTTTTAGTTTCATGTCCTTGGCTTCAGGGACAGTGCTGTATGAGCAAGGACTAGAAAAAGAATCAGAACATTACGAGCCTTCCCCACAGTAAGTATCGACTGCAGTTTTTAAGAAGATTCAGTGCTATTTCTTTCTTTTTTCTCAACCTAGTTGGGTACAGAACCAAAGTAAACATAAGACAGTAGAGCAAGCCGGTGAGGGTGTTTTGTGAAACTCAGCCAAAGTTTCTGCTACTTTAATCTGGGGAGAAAAATAAGTGTTACAAAATGTCTAGGAAAAGTTTGTGCTGAGAAAGCACACAAGTGTTTAAAGGTAGGCAACGCAATTTATTGAAGAGGAAGAATATAAAAAGTGCATCAAAATAATTAGGGAAATGACAGATTTATCTATTTCTTTTTAAATCAACAAAGCAGTAAAGCAAAAGCTGTCTTTTCTCCAGTCTAGGCTTTTTTCCTTCCTTTCCCTTCCCCTTTTCTTGTCTTCCCATGCCTGTTGTAACGCAGGTCTGTCCGAGAGCGGACAGCGGTGGCAGGGGAAAGACGCTGGCCCTGACTGCATACGCTGCGAGTTCTCCTGCACTGAGAGCCTGACATTTAACCAGTTCTGGGTAACAGCATGTTTACCACCTTCCTTTCCGCTCCAATCTGCAAATACAACACAAGGAAGGGCCACTTCTTTTTTATTTTCCCTTTCTGTTAAATAAATTCTCTCTATATAAAAACTTTCAAGTGTCCCTCTGCCTGTTAACCAACCTTCACCACAAAAATATTCTGATACAGAACTTACAAATGCCTGGTAGTGCTCATAAAATTTTCAATGCATAATGCACACACACACATGCAATCCTTGTGATTCTCCTCTACTATCCTGCAGTTCAAATCGGCAAGGCAAAAGCTCCAGCTGTAACACTGAAACTGCAAAGAATCTGCTAAATTCAGTGATACTAAAAGAGTTGGAAAAAACCAAAACAAAACCAAAACAAAACAAAAAAACACAAGGAGCAAAGAATGTACCTAATTACCACTAATCCTGCCTATTAGATTTCATTCAGACACCACAACTTCTTTCAAATAACCCCAGTTTATTTTCGAAAAAAATTCCTTTCTTCAGGCAGGATATGGGGGAGGAGTCAATCAGTGATGCTTTACACATGCACATCTGGATACAGTCCAATTATTCCCCTTATACATTCCTCCAGTTGTTTTCATTTTACTCCATGCTCTGGCATTCATAAATTTGTGAGATTAATTGTGTGTGAGCGTCTGCAGTCTTGGATCTGGGCACGGGTTTAGCTGCAACACAGCTAGAAGTCAACATTAAAGAGAGCTCCAGTTCACAAAACACAATTTACATTTATACATCTTTGGTACAGTAAGGATTGAAGCAACCATCATCCTTACCACATGCATCAAATTGGTAAGATTAATTCAATATCAACTACATTTTATTACTGTAGTTAGTGTGAGCCTCATTAATACTTAGTTACTCAGCATTAACTGCAAAAGAAGGATTTTATGATGATTATTATTATTTTAGGATTTGTTTGGTTGTGGGTTTTTGGGATAGTTTTTAGTTTTTCTTGGTGTGATTTCATTTGCCTTTGCAAATCATAAGCCATTGCAAGGACAGAAGCATTTTAAACCTGGGGTCCAGCTAACCCAGCAGATGATGCCACTCTGGCCACCACCAGGGTCTACAGAGCTGGCTAATCCAGCAACTTGGGAAATGCTCCTGTCAGAGGTATTCCCGTGTCAAGCTCTGACTCCTTGCTGCTGTAACTTGCTATTTACAATCTCCAGCAAAGGCAGACATGAAGGTTGTGACTGAGCTTCTGCAATGCTCTGGCTATTCCAGGCTGCTGGAACATCCCCCTTTGGGGCCAAAAGCAAGTGAGCTCAAACCAATCACCAGCACAGGGAAAGCAAGGGGGCTAAACACTGCTTCTCCTCTCCTGGGGCCAAGACTTCCATTTACTGATGTTCTGTATTTTATGTGCAAATTACTAACCAAAACCAGCTGTTTCCTAAAGTTCGCTGCAATTTATTGTTTTGCAAAATCAGTTTCACATTACACTTCTGATCAGTGCAGTTCCACATGAGAGCTACAGAACTGAGGTGAGGTATTAAAAAGCCAGGGCTTGAAGGCCAAGAATCTGCTCACTTGACTGCAAGCTTTGTGACCCAAATACAGTGCTGGATGCACAAATCCCACTTGGGGTCCAAGAGCACAGGCAATTCTAGATTGTGATGTAGCAGTCAAGGCAGGGTGACAAAGGAGACGAACTGTGCCCAGTTCCTGAAGCTTACCCAAAAGCAGCTCAGTGCTGGCAGGAATAGCTGGACAGTTATAGGTTGTTCTGGTTTGGCTGGTTTTGTGCAAGATGGCTGTTATATTTTTGAACAATTGTCCATCAGATTTGATGGGATTTTTACAGAAGATAAATTGAACCTTCTTACAACCACATAGTCTTTTCCAAAAATCTTGATGAACTGTGCAAGAGTCAATCTGGGTACAACACCATTTCAAATTCAACAGATGATACTAATCTAAAATTTTTTAACTCCCTCACATTTCCCATTGTTAATCCATCTTGTGGATTCATCTTTGAAGATCTCTCAAATCTGTAGCTCTTGATAAGACACAGCAGGGGGAAAAAAAAACCAAACCCAAAACAACTCTTCAAGCCAGGAGTTTTTACAGTTTCTCCAACCCATGAAATTCTGCTTCATTTTTGTTCATGCAGAAGGAAAACATCTTGAGTTGGGCATTTGTCGTGTCCACAATATCTGAATCGGACAAAGAATCGCCACTGCACTGAGACAATTTCCTCGTCCTGCCAGCCACCGCTGCTAATCCCTACAACTCCTCTGGCAATGCTGAAGGGTGAAGGTCGAAAAGGCAGAGAGAGTGGTTACAGTAAGTTTGTTACATAGGGCTGGGGCATACGTAGCTGATCTCCCCAGCCCTGCAGTGCTCCCACAGCCCGCACTGTGACACTTGAGAATTGGACCAGCTGTGAAGTTCAGTCCCTCACCCTGAACCTCCACCCGCAGAGTTGCATCCAACGTTAATAGTTGAATAAACTCTTTTAGTCTTCCTTCCTTCTTAAAGTTAGGAAATCATACCTAAAACTAACCAAAGTTACAATTTAAATGAAATTCTTTCAACATCAAGCACCTGAGAGTTAGGGAATGTCAGATTTATGGTTGCACATACAACCTCCATTCCGCTCCATGTGTGTATGCATTGTGATTAAGTATCTGATTACGTGATTGTGCACTGTTTTTCTCTAGGACTCCTGCCTCATTCACTGTGCAGAAAGCACATACAAGAGGAGAGAATTACATTTGTACAAACAACCATAAATCTACTATTTCCTAGCTTCTGAGTACTTGACTTTGCAAACAATGTTCCTTTCATGTAGATTTCTGGTTGTAACACTTGTACAGCGTAAACCTAAAAACACTGCAACAACTTAAATGATGGTATCGTCTAAGAGTACAGAATCAATTTTTGAAACCTACTCATTTTATGGATGTAACTTTTGCAAAAACTCTCATTTCATGGTTGCACTATCATGCTTATAAAAGTCATATTTTCCACACAATAGAGGCAGTGTAAAAATTAAAACAAGCTGCAGACTGATTGACCAAGTTGTCTGAATTATTCTCTTTCTTCCTAACAATGAACTGTGCTCTCTGAGCTCCAAGTAAACAATTAAGAAGGGTGGGGGTGGGGGTTGGAGGGCAACCTATAGTAAATAGCATTTTAATTGCACTCTTACAAAAATTGCAAGGAAAATAGTAACACATAAAATAAGCCCCATTTTCCCTTTAAAGCTACCAGAGACCATGGAGCTGTTTTAGTACAGCAGCAGCTCTGAGCTGCAGGCGAGGGCACAAATCTTACCCAGCACAACTTGCAAGAAAAACAGAAAGTAGCGCTTACAAATTTCTGGAATCATGTCTTCCAAGGCAGTATAAAGTAGCCTTTATACCTGAGTTAGACTATCAGAGCATCAACGGCTACGATGGAAGAGACCCAGTGCACACTGCAGCTGCTGGCTCAGCAGGTGGCACTGGATAAATACACATAGGATACTTTTACTCCATAGCTCCCAAGCAGTTGTCCAAAAGCACTGTTTACTAAGCTGGTTCTGTTTCAAAAAAACAACCATAAAAATAGTATTGAAGGGTCCCATATAATCAGGTCTCATTGGTTCTAAGTTGAGAGCTCATGGAGGAAAACTGCATGCCAATTCAGCCAGGGATCTCTGCCACACCTCCTAAAGTCACATACATCCTGAAATTTCTGCAGGTACTCAGCTAAATCTGGCTCGCTCACCTCCTTTAACCACTGGGGTATTTTTTACTGGGCAGAAGCAAACAGAACTTTGCAAACTACTGTTTGTACTTTAGTCTCTCATAGCTGTGTGAGCAAGTAGGGCAGTGAGCATCAGAAAACAGTAAAATTAAAGTCTAGCCCCCAAATAGTCATCACTAAGAAGATTACAAGTAGAGGTGTAGTATCTCCCTGAATATCTATCTCCTTTTCTGGTTGCTTTCCATGCTGTCCAAGGCTTGAAAGAATTCTTACACTTTCCCTTTGACATTGGGAAGAAACTGTCACAAAGTTCTGAATGAAATATCCTTAGCAAATTCAAGATTTTCACTAGACAGAATAAACACTTCAGCTAAATTTGGTTTCTCATTTCTATTGGAAACAAGTAAGCAGGTCTCCAATTTTGCCATTCATTCAGGAATTTTCATAGCATGGCTTACAATGAGTCTTAATGGAGATGGAAAGCAGATTGCAGCCTTTTCCAGTGAAATGTGACTTTATTACAAAAGCAGTATGGAAGCAAGGAGAGGTTTCTGCTAATGTACATAACCATGCTTTAGCAATGCCCTCAATACATAATGTCTCCACTAAAAGGTACAAACAGGGTCATTCCTCTTCAGAAGTTATAAGAGATAATTTCAGGGCAGCAAAGCAGGATTTTTCCCCACATGCACACTAGAGAAAAAACTTTGTTTCAAAATTAATATTGTTCAGAACAACATTAGCAACCCAGTTCAAATAGCAAGTAATGAATATACAGAAAGAGCTTCTAAGACTAACCTCTCATTGCCTAGTGGGAGTGTTCAGACAATGTCCTTCACCTGCTCAAACCAGGTCAAGGTGAACATATTCAGGTATAATAGGCACAAAGTGCCAATTTTAATGATGTGTTTCCACACAGCAGAAGACAGAACTAACGTTCATTCCTAAGCAGCCACCTAGCTGTGACTGAAGGGTTAACTAAATACCAACGCCTTCATTTCTTAACCAGCTAACAAGTCTTCAAGCACACCTACTCCAACCTTTGGATGCTCTTTCGGCATCTAACACCTGCATTTGCACCACAAACCCTTGGAGTACTTGGCTGCTATTGCCAAGTTGAATTTTTATCATTAAACTTCCAAACATCATATGAAGATTTCTGGGAGTCTGCCAATATTATTGAGGCTCCTTATGGTGTTCTAACAACATATGCTAAGGCTTGTAGTGCTACCTGTTCACATGAGACAATCTCCACCACAGAGCCTGCTCCCTCTCCAACTCTCTCTTCCCAAGATTGTTGTCCTCCCCACTTCTCCAATCTTTCATCTGATAGTATTTGCTCAGGATCTTTTCTGCTATTTTTCCTTTACTGACACAGACTCCACTTTCCCTTTCTTCATAAACGCATCCCAACGTCCACAGAAATAAGAACCTGGAGATTTAGCAAATCTTAACAAGATGAGGCTACTGCAATAACATTTACTTCCACAAGACATACTGAACAATTTTAATTGCCTCAAATCAGGTATATCACTATCATAGCAAACCAAGTCACAAATTATCTTGGGGAAGGTAATTAGGGGTAAACAAATGAAACACAGTTATGATTCACCTATGCAAAAGAATTAAGATCAATCTCACCAAAAAAACCCCCACAGACTCAGTCAGATAAGCGTGTTATGATACACAATACAAGAGAACAAAATTCATTGATAGTAGCAAAGCTACATTAAAAGAATGAATCATCACCACCTTCATAAATGCAAGGAGTGGAGCATGGTGTAAAATATCAGATTCTACACAGAAGACTATGAATTGAGTACACGTTTAACAGCTCTCTCTGATGTTACCTTCTGATACTGTAACGTAAGGCCTCACTTCTGACTTCCTGGCTCTAGAGAATGTTTTTCTTTAATTATATGCACATACCCTATGTAAAAGGAATTTACCATTAGTTTTTTGGCCTTCAGCAGACATATTTAATAATTACTTTAAAATATTGACATTTATGATCAGTAATGAAGATAAATGTAGCCTCTATCCAAAATTCTGTGAGAAATTAGACTGTAGCAGGTGAATAACACAGGTGTGGTTTCCACAGGTTCCTCTCCAGAGGATGTTCTTTCCAAACTCAACTCCATGTAGTATAGAAAGGTCACATATTATGAAGATTGGCCACAGTCAAACAGTTTTTCCTTCTATATGACCAGCTGAGTGCAAAGCAACAAAACAACAGAAGAATAAAACAGAAAATAAAACCTAGATTTCCATCAGAGTATTCACGGATTAATGGCTAAATGGTTAAGTGGGACTAGACTGGTTCTGGGGAACAAAGGGACTGGGTGCAGAAAGAATTGCACTATTAAATCTTCTAGATGGCAATTCTTAGGAGATCATGGCTTGCAGATACAATAGTGGAAGAGGGGAAGCCCCTGGGGGAAGGAACTGAAGGTCCCTGAAGTCAGAGATTTATAAATGGTGATAGTATCAGTTCAAGAAACTGAAAGATGACACAAAGAGATGTGGTTTTGAAAACACAGATGGAAAAATATGGCCTTCAGGCCACACGGCAAAGGAGACTCCACTCAAGTTCCAAACTGAATCCAGTGCATTGAAGTTCAAAGTAGCCTTAGACAAATTTTACAGATGTTAAGGATCCAGAAGCACTAACTGACAGATAATATTCCAGTCAGGCTGGATCCAAACATGATCTCTCTGTAAACTTCTTCTCATAAGACTGAGGCAATAGGTTAGAGACTTTTTCTTTTCTCCTCTAGCTGTTCAAATGCAGGACTTCCGAGAGTTATCATAAAGGGAACACTGCAGGAGATTTTGTGGAACAGAATTCAATCTTACAGCCTATAAAACATTAGTCTACACACAAACCATCTCCCATTGCATAATTCCCTAGTGTCTCTTGCCTGACTTCAAACATTCTCTACTACCTGTTTTTTGCTATTTTATCACAGCTCCAGACAAACACTTGCATTGCACTGCAACAAGTTCTTCTGCAGGCTTTACAGAAAAGAGAAAGAACCCAAAGTAGAAATAACTTGCTCAAGGTCATACACGTTTATGACAAAGACAAGCACAAAAATCATGATTCAGCCTTCACTCCAATCATACTGCTTATCTTATCAAAAAATACATTTAATTCTTCAGAATGTTTCCAACACTGAGAAATTATGGAGCTTCCTTCCCTTCTATCTTTCCCGATTTAATGCTTTTCCAGCATACTCTCCTGTGGATGGAATCATTATCATTGTGTCTCTAAATCTCCAAGTCTATAATGAAAAATGAACAGCTTGTGAAAAAACAAACAAACAAATGAAAACAAACCCCTGCCAGTTTCTTCATTATACAAAGCACTGTGTAGCCTCAGCTCAGGAGCAGGGGTTTATGCAGACCTCACACAGGCCTCTCTTTGGAGTATCATCTGCAATCAGATCACATTTCTTCATTGATTTTTCCAGCTTGTTGTGAGAACAAGTTGATTTGAAGGGGTTGTGTGGTGGCTGGGAGCAGAGTGGCACTGTAGTTAATGAGCAGACTGAGTAATCCATCACATCCAACATCTGTTATGGTCATCCCTTCTCAAGTAATTAAATACTGCCTTTACACTTTACTATCTCTCTCTCCTGTCACTGATCACCTCTTGTCTCAACTTCTATGTTATGATTCTATTCCAATTGCAAGAGATGTGCAGTTTTTAGAAAAAGAAAGCTGATGGTGTAATAAACAGACAATGAAGTGTGGCCATGAATAGAAATAGTCTCATTACATGGAGATTTACACAAATTTGCCCTCTTGGACAGGAAATTTTCTATCAGCCCTTCTATGAATGAACCAAACACTAACAGCTCTGGAATTGAATGCACAGTATATTTAAACATAACTGAGACTCCAAAATAGCAGCATATTGACTTTACATAATCAAATGCCTCATGGATCTTCAAAGTGCAGACGGGAAGGACACCACCAACAATGTTTTTTTTAAATGCCCATGATTGTTTTTCCTAGTCAGGGCAACAGTCTGTCAATACCTCAGAGTATGCCAAACATGAAGTTTCAAAACAGGAGCTTGAATTATGAACGAAAGCTAAAAAAACACCACAAATATTTCTCAACAGGTGGAAAGCGTATAAATAAAATTTCAGATAATTCAAATATATTCAAACAGCTACATTTTCCACACAAAAACATGTTTCTCCCTAGCTAACTGGAAAACTTCAGACTAAAAACAGCATTTTGATTTATCCAACCTGAAAAACAAAATATTTCCCATCCCTCCAAAATTAAGGGACCCTATAGAAACTAAAAACAAATGAGATTCTGTGAAACAATGTGCAAGCCAAACATTAATGGTAAATACGTTTGTTATAGCAGTATCTAAATGCTGTAACTTAGGGTCACATCTTTATACGGAGATTTGGATGCACACAGAGGGAATCAATATTTTTAAGTGCTTACGGTTTAAAGATACAAGCAGAAAACATTTAAAGGGAATGAACTATACAAGGCAACCGTATTTCATAAGGATTACATTCATTTTGTTAGTTCTTTGGTATTTTGATGAGTGAGATATTGTTACATATTATTCTGTAGCAATCAAAATAAGATCTTACATGCTTCGTCAATAAGACACAAGGATACAATGATTACATGTCCTGTCCACTCGGCACTTTACTATTATACAAATTAAAGTATCCTTCCCCCCTGCCCCCTCAATGCAAGGTTTTCTATGAAGCTTTGACCACACCAACCCCAAATCACTCTGTAGCTACTCTCACAGGACAGGAATCTCAGTGCATTTTAAAAAAGAGCCAATACAGGAATCAGGTATATGTAATTAACACCTTTTTGAAAAGAAGTAGAAACAATTCTCTCCTGTATTTGATGTTCAGAAGGCAGGAATTCAGAGTTACATTCCATTGAATCACATTTCAATTTTTTTTCCTGCTCAGAATTCAAATACTCTGAGAGGACATTTGAGTTGTGCGACACTGACAGAACAGCGGAAACATTTTGTGGCTTTTCTGACTTGCTTTTTGGTTATGCCCTTACGTGCCTTCAGGTCTTTGCTGTTAACTGAATCAAGACATATTTCAACCAACTGCAGGACAGCAGCGTCATCAGCCTGCGATCCATTGAGGCTTTCTCAAAGGCCCTCCAATGGCTTTTGTGTGCTCAGTGACTCTTTGTGCAGTTCTTCACCGTATAAAGTGTGTACGGTCACTTGATCTGTGCATTTCTACTGCTCAGAAGCTGCTTTAGCATTGTTGTAATAGTTACATGAAAACACTGAAAGTCTCTTTAAAGAAATCTAGCAACTGAAACTTGTCCTTCAGCCTTCTTTAATCTGTGAAACTGACAGGACGTGCAGAAACACTCCTGACTATCTGCAATGTTCCTTTATCATAGTGTTGTTATTTTTCAAGCAGATTTAGATGTTTTTCTTGGAAATCTAAGAAAACTGGACCTAGGGATTCATCTCCTTTGGTTAATTTTCACTACTACCCTGACCAAATAAAGATTCCTTACCATGCTGTTTACACTGCTGGATAATACAGCCTGAAATCCCTGGACAAATCTAGGTGTTCACCACGTGCACACACACATATTGCTGAGCACCTGGTAATTATCACTGAAGAGCT